>CM046665.1:48909491-51409491 GCA_025594165.1 Tamias sibiricus | reverse complement strand
AGACATTAAAATACAACTCGATAATTGCTGCCACAGAAGGAAACTGAAAGTGTTATAAGTTCACATAAGAGGGCATTCATCCAGACAGAGTGGGACAAAGAATGCTTCCTTAGAGTAATTGACATGTGAAGTGGGTGTTGACAGATAAGACAAGGTTACCGCAATGAAGGGAAGGAGAAAGGAAAGGGAATGTAGAATTAACCTAAGCAAAAAGTATTGTGACTACAAAGGTACAGAGGCCTGATCTGCAAGTGCCCCTGTGGTTTGATAGCATAGGATCCAAGGATGAAGGAGGGGACTGTTAAAGGTGTTAGGGATTAGCCAGAGAAGTCAGGCACTCAACACTGTAGTGCAAAACAGGGACTTTTTCTCTCAAAGTGTAAAAAGAGATAGCCTTTGAATAGTGAAAAGTATTGGCCAGATTTGCCTTTTTAAAACATGACTCTGAATTGGAGGGAATGGATTAATGAAAGAATTTGGAAATGTATAAAATAATTGGTTAACTTTTTAAATTATTTTTTATAATTGACTAAAGGTGCTAGCTGAAACTGTAAGAACGGATGTTAGAAGAAAATGAAATTAACATCCGAACTCATCTTGCAAAAACACAGCATTATGACCTGTTTAAAGCATTTAAGTGGCACTCAGAATCTTAACTTTTTCCTTAGCCTTCCTAGTACCATGTTCTCCTTTAACCCATTGCTTTAAATATATTGGTCTTCTTTTATTCCCAGACTCTCCAACAACTGTTTACCCAAGGTGACCTGGAATGCTCTTTCCAGAGGTGGAACGGGGCTGAGCCCAGATGGCTAGGACTCAGCTTCATTGTCTTCTCTAGAGAGTCTTCCCTGATTCCCTGATCCACATAGTGTAAAGTAACAGTTACATCTTTTTTTTTTTTTTTTTTTTTGTACCGGGGATTGAACTCAGGGGCACTCGACCACTGGGCCGCATTCCCGGCCCTTTTTTGTATTTTATTTAGAGACAGGGTCTTACTGAGTTGCTAAGTGTCTCACCATGGTGAGGCTGGCTTTGAACTCACAATCCTCCTGCCTCAGCCTCCCAAGTGCAGGGATTACAGTCTTGTGCCACCGTGCCTGGCAAGTAACAGTTACTTCTAATCATGACTTCTTAAAGATTCTTTGCATAGTATCTCTGCCATTTTATTTTTATTACTTCCATTGCCTGATTGATTGTTTTCTTTCCAAACATGAATGAGCCTTCTGAACGAGGATAAGAGTTGCCCAAGAGCAGAAATCTTATTTTTACCCCTGGATCCCTCCACTGAATCATTACCTGAAAGATAGGAGCTCAACAAATATTGACTGATAAAGTGAATGAAGGAAGAAATCTAAGTTTTTCTTAAACTTTATTTGCTTATTATCTTTAAAAGAAAATGGATTTTTCTAGGTTTAAAAAGAACTCATGATAGGAAAGTCTAAGATTTTATAGCCCTAAATGTAATATGATAGCCAGATTTAGACATAGGTAAAAACTATGAAAACATGATAGAACTATGAGATTTAGATGTTAATATAGCAATTTTGGTTGACTAATTGTAAACAAGTTGGATGTTAAGAACAGAAGAAACTACATGTGCATATATGTGGGGAGTTATACAGAAGCTCTCTGTACTACCTGATCAATTTTTCTTATTTTTTTCCCCCTTTGTCTTTTTTTTTTTTTTTTTTTTTTTTTGGCAGAGCTAGGGATTGAAACCAGAGCCTCCTACATGCCAGATAAGCACCCTACCACTGAGTACCATCACTCATGCCCTCAATCTTTCTACAAAGCTAAAACTGTTCCAAATAAAATGTATATTAGTTTTCAACAAAGGACATGCTTGCAAACACTTAAAAACACAAAAGCATATAAATTAAAACTTGAAAAAACTATCTATATAACACCACAACCGCAAACAAAAAGAATCACTTTTAACTACTTAGACTTTTAAATATGTATGCATATACACTAGTATTGTAAATGTGTAAATGACGTTGTTATAATGATCCTTTTATCTGATTTGTTTGCGTTTTTACTTTCAGTTGAAAAATGCATATCCTAGCCATATTTCTAAGTTGATACAAGATCTACCTGACTCTTTATGTGGCTCAAGAGTACTATATTATTTGGTACAGTAGTTTATTTATACGTTTCATCAGCATTAATTTGTTTTGTAGTATAACCACAACCCAAATCCACCTTGTGATCATTTCAATGCACCTATTGTTCTCCACGGAGGACTGCTTCCTGGTTCTGTGGGTCTGTCACAGTTACCTCCAAAGTCTTTAATCCAGGCAAAGCAAACCACTGTTTTCTAATTGTACAAGAAGATATATAAGGAACCCTTATAAAACATTGATGTAAGTAGAATATTCTTCTCTGGTTGGATATTTAAAAAGCTGACACATTTTTGTTTTGTCAAAAGATTGCTGAATAACTGAAGAGTTGAGTGACTGAAGGAGAGAGGCAGGAGGCAGGGTTGAACTCTACAACTCCAAGGGATCAGCACTTTCACAACAATGCTGGTGGTGTTCCTTGGAGTTAACAATGCAAGGGTTCTTTGGGAGGAAAAAATTTATTATTCTATCTTTTAATTTTAAATCATGTGCCTAAAATATCAGCTATTCGAAAATTACTTAAAAGCAAGATGCAGTGACATATGCCTGTAATCTCAGCAAGTTGGGAGCCCGAGGCAGAAGAATTGAAAGTTCAAGGCCAACATCAGCAAGTTAGCAAGAACCTGTCTCAAAATACAAAATAAAAAAGACTGCAGATGTAGCTCAGTGGTAAAGCATCTCTGGGTTCAATTCCCAGTACCAAAAAACACAACAAAATAAAACAACAACAACAAAAAACAACTGTGAATAAATCCTTTAGTTACTTGTCTTTTTCCATCTTCCTATAGGAGGATTAACCTGACATAATGACTGGAACCTAAGTAGCCACCTTCTCATCAGAGGGCCTGAAGCCCATGTGCTAAAGATAATGGAGCATAAAACAGTGGAATCTGATAATTTCATAGTTTTCAAGCTAATCCTGGATTGCTTCATCTGTATCTTTTTTTGTAATTTGTGAAAACTGGCTTCAGTTTATTTGAGAAACCATTGTTAAATTTCTGTTACTACTCTCTGCACAAAATTTATACATTAGATAAAGGGAAATATAAAAGTTATAACTATTAAGAGCAATTCTAAAAAATCATTTGTTTGGTTCCAAGCCATCATGGAATTATTTTCTTGCAAATTACAATTTAAAACTTCCATTTCTTTTCTGACCTGCACCAGAAAAGCTAATGATAGTTTCAGAAAGTAGGATCTTAAATCTGTAATGCTATCTTTAAATTTTTTTCCTTCTGGTTAGCTATGTGATCATAGAGCTATTAAAGAAATGGCAAAGTAAATTGATGCATATTCTCTTACATTTTTCACAGAAATAATATCAAATTATATTTTATGCATTTAAGTTTTTCTGAAGGTAAACTATATGTTCAGAAAGCAATGACACATAGAATGAACTTTAAGTAAATGGCCGTACAATATGTAATGACTTGAGTTTTGATCTGGAAATTAAATAAGGGAAGAGAATGTGAGTTGTTGAAAAGAGAGAAAATGTTTTTGTTTTAGATAAAAATATTTTATTTAGAAACAGAATAGTGGTCCCCCCATCACAATAAGAATTACTTTATGCAGCATTCATAAACCATGTCTATACAAACAGCAGCTGGATCTTTTGTTTATTTACAGAAAAATATGCAATATGAAAGAGGCAGAAATGAGTAAAGCAGCCATCTCTGCCTGTCCTGACACATTCACCAGTGGAATTTTCAGAGATTCCCAGGATGATGTTCTTTCTACGTCAGAGCAGGGTTTCCATCACCTGATACCTGTCATTGTCCTTTCGAGGTCTTTTAGATTTATGAATTGACCTCTTCAAGCTTTTATTTATGAATTGACCTCTTCAAGCTTTTAAATAATAACCATATGCTTTACTCTTCTTCCACTGCATATGATTTTACTCTCTTTTCATTCAATGATTGCTTTTTAGCAGAAGTTAATGACTACAACTTATGGGAACAGATTCTTATAACCATTCTTTATCTAAAGAAATCTACTCTGGTTTTGTAGATGGAAGTTACTTTCTTTGATCTCAATGTCTTTTAACAATAGGTTAAGGTCCCCAGAAACATGCAGGGTGCAGATTTATATTTTCTCTCTTACTGACACAAATCAAGTACAGATTTATCAAGCTGTGAAATATATTAAGTTCATAGGGTTTTAACAAAGGGTTACCAAACCACAAGAACCTGCTGTGATTCAAACTACTTTCAGATGTCCTTTTAATTATATTAAATGAAAGTTTTGGTTGGCTTTGATGCTTATGGGCAAACATCGAAATCTCTTGAAAGAGCTGCTAAAAGTACTCCCTGTTGCTGTAGTTAATATACTACATTGTATGCACACTGCTAGCCAATTTATTCTAGCCACTTTAACAAGGATCTCCAGCCTGACAGGCCACACGGAATTGTATCACAAGTCAAGCAAAGCACAAATCATTAGAGGACTACCAAAGTTGTTTGACATGCACCACAGAGCGCTTTGTCACACAGCCAATTAAGTGACCAAACAAGGAACTTGAAAATACTCATTAATTTCTTCCTAGCAGTATAAACGGAGCTTAGAATCCTTCTTGTCTTGGGCACCAAAGGCACACAAGTAAAACTGGCATAATTCAATTTGCACTTTGTCAAAGGTGTAAGTAGCAACGTTAGTTCACAGAAAGTCTGCACTAATGACACAAAAAATGAAAGGTATGAACAAAAATGCTTAGGTATTATGCATGATAATATAGTAGATTTTTTTATATTAATAAAAAGTTGACATTGCTTTTATCTTTGAAAAGCTACATCAGCATTTTGGACCAAATTTAGCAGCACTTAGCGGCACTTCCTTCTTGAAATAGGAATTTCAGGAGACTCCAGGATCCCATAACCTCCTGCTCCTTCCCTTTCTTGAAGAATGGTCTTCAGTCTCTATTGCTGGCTTCTTTTTTCTCCCAGACCTCTTAATAGTACAATATGCTGGTGCTCAGAACTAAATCCTTTACTCTTTCTACACTCATTCCCTGGATGAATTCCTCTAGCACAGTGGCTTTAAATGTCACTCTAAGCTCAACAGGTACCAAAGGATTATTTCTAGGCTGATGTATCAACTAAACTTCAAGCTTGCATATTTAACTGTATATTTAATATCTATGTTGCACATCTAGTAGGCATCTTAAACTTAACAAATCCCATAGTAAAGTTCTTCTCTCTCTTGGTTTTCTTTCTTTCTTTTGTGTGTGTGTGTGTGTGTGTGTGTATGAACCAAGGAACACTCTACCACTGAGTTACATCCCCAGTTTTTGTTTGTTTGTTTGTGTTTTCATCTGAGACAGGGTCTTGATAAATTGCCCAGGCTGTCTTCAATTTGCAAGCCTCCTGCCTCAATCTCTGCAGTAGATGAGATTACAGGCATGCACCACCATCCCCAGCTGAAGTTCTTTTTCTCATCCCTCTCTCATATTGGTCATGAATAGATATCTCAATAAATAACAACATCCTCCTTCCAGCTGCTCATACTAAGTTTTCTTTCTCTTTTTCTCTGATACCTCACATATAATCTCTTACGAAATCCTTTTTGTTTTACTTAAAAAAAATCATGAATCTGAATTGTCCTCTCAACATGAAGCACAAATATGTGAATACAAGTCGTATCATTGCCCTATTGGTCACCCAGCTTCAGGCTTAATCTGTGCTGCTATAGAATATATTGTACTTTTTAAAACACGCCAGGTCTTCCATCCCTATGTTCAGTAACCAGCAATGATTTACTAGGTCTCCTGGGATAAAAGCTGAAGTCCTTACAGTGGCTCTCAGAATCTGGGCCTTGCCACACAGCAGCATTATTTCCTATTACCCTCCTTTCTTTCACTCTGAAAGAGGCATCTTTCCACTCCAGGAACTTTTTTTTCTCCATACTGTGCTCTCTGGTTATCCGCATAGTTAATTCCTTTGCTTCCCAGAGTTTTGTTTAAATACTGCCTCAATAATTAATTTCTTGTTTTCTTGCTTTTTCACCTTAGTGTTTATCATCATGTGACATATCATATATTTCACATAGTTAGCATACTGTTATATTCTATCACCAGGATTTCACAATAAAAGAAAAAGCTGGGATTATTGCCTGTTAGGTACAATGCTCAACTAATAATTCTTGAATGATTTTGTTGGTGATTACTGTGTGATGGTTTTACATTCCAAGATAGAGATTAGTTTAAGCACTGCTAGTACCTGGGATAGAAATTTCTTTTAGATTATTAAGGTTAAACAAATAAAATAAATTAGTAACAATCAAATTATAATTTTAAATTGAAATAACACTTTGTAAGCTTTCAAAAAACAGAGATCATTTGTCTTTCAAAAATAAAAGAAGAAAGAATGAAAGAAAACCAAATATTTATTTTAATTTCCAGCTGTCTACCATTTTTTTTCTGATCATTTCCCAGAAAATTCCAAAAAATGACTCAAATTCACATCAATAACATCAATACCAAGATGTATTTTTATTTCCTGCTAAGCAAGCATGACTCTCTAGAGGATGCACTCTGCCTCTGAAACTTACAAGACAAAAGAAAAACAAAACCATTGATAAAAATAAAAATATATTTCTTAACTTGAAAAATATCCTGCTTTTGAAACAGTAAAATATGAACACCAGTAATTTTTAATAGTTCTTATTGTACAATATTAATAAACATTACTAATTAAAGGATGGCAATTCTATTTAAAGTTGGCGGAGGGGTGGGGGTGGGGGGAAGAAGGTGAAATCCTGTACATTTATAGAACACGATAGCAGTTGTTCTTAAACTGTTTGAAGTTAGACTCTATTCTTGGATTCTCATTGAAACCATAGATGTCTCTTTGGAACCCTATGGTTTTATACTGGTTCATTTACACTCTCAAATCTTCCCTGGCCTGCAACCCATGACCACCCATGGCCATACTTAAGAACTTTTATAGTTCCCATGTTCTAGCATGGCTGTATTTAAAAAGACAGAAAACAGTAAGTGTTGGTGAGGATGTAGAGAAACTGGAACATTCATATATTGTTAGTGGAAATATAAAATGTTATAGCCACTTTGGAAAACAATTTGATGATTCCTTCTTTAACATTGAGTTATTATAGTTTCTATTTGCTTCTCTTATTCTCAAGATGACAACTTTTTCATCAGAGTCTCCTCTAAAAGAATCTGAAAGCAAATCATGTTTGCATATGACCTTAATTTAACAGAACAGAATAATTACACACAGCCATTGGCACTTAGTCTCAAACAGACAAAAATAATTGTTATTCTTCGTGTCATCTCTAAACTATAGCACCAAAAAACCCAATCAATTTATAAAACAAATGATATATCTTGCCTCCTATTATCAAATAATGAGGCCAGCCCTGCTATAGAAGGATCAAAGTGGTTAGAGCATGAGCTTTGGAATAAGGACTACTTTGAATTCAGGGCCTCTCAATTATTATTATATGATCTTATGAAAGTTATTTAGTGCTCCCTGGGACACCATTTTCACTTCTGTAAGTGAAGAATTGAAATATGCATTCCAGAGTGTTGTTATAAATATTAAATAAGAATGTTCTCCAATAGCTCTGCACAGTGATGGCCAAATAATTAGTGCCCAGTAAATATACTAATTTGTAATAACAAATCATAGTTATTCTTTTTTTTTAAGTTTTTTTAAAAATATTTATTTATTTACCCTAGTTGTACACAATGCAATACATTTATGTCTACGTGGTGCTGAGGATCGAACCCGGGCCGCGCATGTGCGAGGCGAGCGCTCTGCCGCTGAGCCACAACCCCAGCCCCATAGTTATTCTTAATCCTGGTGTTGAGAAAGTTGGAAGTGCATGTCAGGGCAGCATTCACAATGTCATCAGTGCCAGTCATGGGTCCTTGGGCCAGTAATTTCCTCTCCTCCAAGTCTCAACCAACTCATCTTCATCTCTGAGGTTCTTTCTGGCAACATTGCATTATGGTAATTGTTTAATATGCATGTCTGACACAGCCCTCTTTGTCTCTGGCATAAAATTTAAAACTTCTAAAATATAGGTATTATGCCCAAGATCCAGTAATGGTATGCTTTACTATGACACATCAATTTCCAGGTCTCTGTAGACTCAGCAAGGATTTCAATGTAATGTAAATTACAAATAAATAAAGAAAAAAAATTATTGAACTCAATTTTTTAAATTAAAACTCTGGGAATATAAATATGATAAACAGATTTCATATTATTTCAAAAATCATACCAACCACTTTTTTAGTTCACCTACAGATCAGTTATCATAATTGGTAGTAGATAGTTCAGATTTTACTGTGATTTTATTTGTGTGTAAAATAAACACAAAGTAGGAAGCAAAAAAAAAAAAAAAAAAAGATCTAAACATGAATGTAGATGATTCATAAAAATAGACACTGAACTACCACATCTTTGAAAACCAAATGGATACAGCTGGTCAAAGTTGATCCCAGAAGAATCACTTATTATGCATTGGAAAGGCCATTCTTTTAAATAAACACATGATAATTAATAATGTTAAATAATGCCTAAAGCCCTTCAGACATATCCAATACCTATTTCAAAGAGAGCTCTAAATGTGCTCTGAACATAAAAACAATAGGAAACATAAAACTAGTCTTTACTATTCAGATAGATTAGTGTTTAAAGTATCTTTCACTGTGGAATTTCATGGAGTGATAACTACATGAAAACGATCAGAAGTAGTTTGGTGTGTTACTTAGCACAGCATTTCCCCTTCACCAATATTCTGTTTGTATTTGGTCTTATCAGTTATTTAGTCAATCACTGAAACATTTATTCACAGGCAGTCAATTATAACACCAGGAAATCAGCCACTGAATAAACTGTGCTATTAATTTCCCATCAGAGATTCATGTTTGAATGACCATGCATTTCATAGATTTAAATACCGAAAGGCTAATTATCCCAGAGGCCCCATCAAATGGATGGCATGGATTGTGAAAAAAAAAACAATCCTAATATTGCTCAAAAATGATATTCAGCTTCTAGTACTGAAGAATAATTTCTCTACCTATTGCTCACACTGAGTAAAAACACTCACACACACGTGCGCACGCGCATGCACACACATACACACACCCTCTCCTAGAGCATTTTCTTTTCTAAAACCTTAGAAAAACAAACCTTAACAATTTCTTATATACAAAGATTCATTATTTTATAAAATAAAATACAAATTAAAAATTTAAAAATTTATCTTCCCAATCTCTTTATGTTCAAATTATTTTTAAAGGACTGTCACAAAATGTCCTTATTATCCTAATGAACTTTAAGTTCAGAATAAAACTCACCCACAGACACAAAGTGCTATTTTTTTCCCAATATGTGCATCCTGTTTTTGTTGTTGTTGTTGTTTGTTTATTTTTTAATTGCTCACTCTGCTTAAAAAAGAAAAAAATCATGAGAATAAAAGTAATAAGAATTGATGAGGTTCAAAAATATGCTACCCCCAAATGCACCCTGGCATTGGAGAAGACAGCAGAGATAGAAAGGTTACTTACACCTTCCCCCTGTCCTTCTTTCCTGAAGCAGCTCATAAAACTAAGAAAGAATTTTCTGACCTTTCTCTGAAGCAGGTCATACTATCTTCATTTGGGAGCTGCCCTCACTATACCCAAAGAAAAGAGCTCAAAACAGAGATGCCAGAAGAATCTGTAGAAAGGAGCCTTGCCTGAGTTCTCTTCAGTGTATTGCCATTAGCTCATACTCCTTTTGTCCAATCAGACATCTCCAGGACTGTCTACTCTTCAGCAAAGGTAGCATTAAAAAAAAAAAAAAAAAAAAAAAAAAAAATGTACAGGAGGGCTGGGGGAAGGAGCTCAGCATTAGAGCACTTACAACAACAAACAACAAAACAAAACCCCCACGTTTCCTTGCTTATTTAGATCTTCACTACCAAATGCTCCTGTGTCAGGTAAAAATGACAAATTTGTATGTTTTCTTGTTAATTTGTCTTTTGTTAGAGAGGCCTTAGCCATGAGACTAGGGATGGGTAAGGAAACAACAACAACAACAACTTTCCTCCTCTACATAATCAAATCATGCTGAAAGAGTTTGCACCCCTATAAATTAACTGACTTACAGGGTATACTTGTAATTGATTCTTGGGTTGTTGAGGAGACATGGAAAACACCAAATCCAACCCAAGTGATCAGCACATATTCCAGAACTAAAGCATAGCTAAAGAAAGTCTAATCCACTCAAAAGTACTTTATCTGATCTGAAGTGCTAATGCACTAACATTGATCAATCAGTATGGTCTACTAGAGGTTCACATTCTAGGGCAGGGACAGTTTTGGCTTTGTTTACTAATATTTTTGAAAAAATGAAGGATTTCATGTATTAAATTTAAAAGTGGTGCAGCTGTAAAAAAAAAAAAAAAAACAAATTTGCCAACTGGAATTAAGTAAATAAGATAGTACACAGTGATATCTCCATTCATTAAAGTGTTTATTGTACTATGCTTTTCACAAACTAACTTTCCCCCAATGCCATCCAGTTCTTTTTGCTATGGTTTTATGTTCAATAATTTACTTCCTAAATACAAATTCAATTCTTAGTTCTATACTACCCCCAAAAGATAGTATATGGAGCTATTCAGATCATTGGAAAGATACAAATGAAAACAATTGAAATTTAGTATCTATATCAACCTAATCTCTTCAGAGTTTTGCTTAAACAAAGTCAGTACCTCTATATTATTTTCAGTTGTCAATAAACTTGATAAGGTTTAGCTTTAATCTGTCAATCTTACAACCATTAACCATTCAGGTCTATTCTTTATATATGCACATTGTTGATATGTATACATAGAGAATCAAGTTAACAGTCACACAGTTCCATACTTCAGTACTTCCTTCCTCCCTACTTTCTTTCCTTATTTAAAAATAAACAAAAACTAAAAAAAAAAAAAAAAAAAAAAAAAAAAAAAACCAAAAAAACTGGGAGCTTGCTGTTGGAATTGTTCTCTTTTACATAAAACCCACAAACCATTGGAATGTTTTCTTGGAAGCAAATTGAAACACATTAGCTGGATAAAAATTACATTTTCATTGGACTTAACATTTTTGTAATGATAAGAGTAAGACAATCACAAGCATACCTTGAGCCAATAAATAGCTCCATTTTGGAACAGAAGCACAATATTCCAAGTAGGACTCTTTTTTTGTCTTATATGCCTTTGAGCATCATTTTTGAGTGACTTGATACTCACTGTATGAATAAAATGTTTTCATACCTACCTCTATGCAAAACTAGAAATCTGTATATTGCACTCAACTCACCTCTTAGTGATGATCAGTATGTTCACACCTCAAGTTGCACCTCCTTCTTAGTCTGTGTTCCTCTTGTTTTACAGAACATTGGCACTGCTGATTTCTTTTTAACACATATGCTTTCTTATGTCTTTCCATTCCCACCCTTCACACCCTCCCTGAAATTCCTTTAGTTCAATATGATAGGCTATTATTTTTCTATTAGATGTCAATACATGCCATCACCAGCAGAGACAATTCAACAACTTAACACATTTATAAAAACGCAGAAAGTACCTGGACATAGGCTCTGCAAGAGCGCTCTCTTTTCTGAAGCTGAATCCATTAAGACAGCAGATTAAACACAGAATAGAAAAAACAAGTTAGTGACAGAAGAAAACAAGAAAAATAAAAGAACACATCTACACAAAACACCTTATTTTTTCTTCACTACTTTCTAGAAGAAAATGAAAGCTAAGCAGTAGCAAAATGTAACCAGTGGCTTGAAATACAGTAGCCAATACCCTTTCAGAATAACCCTAGTGAGAACTGGATGGTATAAAGCTGTTAATGATAGAAAGAAACTTCTGAATACATTTAGTAGAAATTAGTAAAAACCAATACAATATACTTCATTTATTTGAAATGATCCATTTCACACCAGGTTAGTTATTAGTACATGGGCCACAAATTAAGACATAAGAAGTTAAGTAAATTATGTCAAAAGTTTGGAATCCCCTCCTTTTTTTTTTTAATAAAGGTAGCAGATTATTTGTGGTTTTCAGACAACACATGGTTAATATGTACAACTTATTAGATGTTCATTTATATATACAAAAATTCTGTTTACTGGCAAAATATAAATGCCTATTCATTATGACTATTTGATTCTAAGGGACAAATACCAAGCGATAAATAACTTTTGGTAAAAAGAATATGATTAATCTTTTGACTAGTCACTTCTTTTATTTCTTGAATAATGTCTTCTGACAATTTTGACCAAAAAATTATACATTTTAGAAACTTTGGTGGGAAAAGAACCCTGTTGTTTGCTTTTGTCTGTTTGAATACAGAATTATGTTTTTCCGGGCAAAAGTTGACAGTAACTTGTATCAGTCCCAAGCATTTTTTTTTTCCTGGTGCTAAAATGAATAATCAATAATAATTTATTCACCCTGTTTATAAGTGACCCAGAATTTTATTAAATTAGACTGTGGGTTTTCCCCATCTTCCCTACTGTTTCTCTTCCCCCTTCAGTATCCTTGATTATTGAAAAAGGAAATGACCCAGGTTTAAAAAGCAGTTACTCTGATGCTATTTGTGTAGCTAATACTTTCCCGACTCTGATTCATGCATTCTTCAAGGAGCATGGAAGTTGCTCCTCTAAAGAATTAAATGAGGAATAAGTGCAAGTAAATTGCCAATGCTGTCATCTGGATCACTGACTCGCATCGTGGTTCTGCCCTCCAGAATTTCAATGTGGAGCACAATTGATTTGTACCAAGTTGATTTTGCAAATCTGATGGGTTATAACTGGTACAGGGAAAGTGGGAACCACAAGAAATGAGAGCAAGCCAGCAAGCACGTGAATAACCTTTGCCCTCCCATCTCCTTACCCCTTCATGCAAATTAACATATGACAAACCACATTATATAAACAATTGAAAAGAGCCAAATGGGAAACAAAGAGAGCATTAAAAAGCCTCACAAATGGAAATTTGCCCATTATGTAGTTATTTGATATTCAGAAGAGGCAAGCTGATTAGCTGTAGCCAGTTAGAATGTGACATTAATTGCCAGCTTTACGTGATATCCTCAGACACCAACACCATTTTTAAATAAAGATACAAAGTATCACTATAACAAGTCATGTTATGGACGTGTAACATTAATAGAAATCACTACTTCCAGTGCATTATGATAACAATAGCTGGCGGCAATATTCATTAATAGCATCAGTCAGCCTGGGTAATAACACGTTAAAACACAGCATGCTCAGATTATATAGGCAGCTGTGGATTATTCTATCAGGGATCTGGTTGTGATTGTATCAGGACACATGTGAGAAAAAGATGACTCCTTCGTGGAAAAAAAAAACTTAAATAATTTATATCTAATAGATAAAATTGCACCTGTTTTCTGAAGATAAAATTGCAGGATAAACCATTTGCCAGGTAAAATGTCTGGCTTTTTTATGTTGAACAATCATTATTCTAAACTTTTCTTCCATCTTGTTGAGTAACAGTCTTAACCCAGTAAGACTAAAATAATGAAAAGAATTAAAAGCAACTCTACAAAAATCATTTTTCAATCTAAAGGGGAATGTCCTTGTAGTGAATTCCACAGAGGAAAATTAGTCTCTTACAGTCAAATTCTTACCTTTAAGCAGAAAGAAAATATCTTAGTACTCAAATCATTAAGAATCTTTACTATCCAAATGCCATTCAAGAACCATTGTCATTTGATGGTGGCAATTCTAATATTTTTTTCACCATGAGGTTATTTTACCATGTGATATTTTGTTACACAAATAAATGATATTCTTAATATCATAAAAAATGCTTTACACAAATATTAATATAAATTCATAAAGTATATTTTCCTTAAATTTAAGATGTAATTATTTTTCATTAATTACAATTCAAATTTGCTGAAACGTACTTTAAAAGTTTTAATGGCAGTGATGCAAAATCCAAGAAGTATGAAAATCAAAATGAAGTAAAAATTAACAATTATTTGCCACCTATTTTTAAAATTAATATTAATTAGGTGAAATTACCTCATTTTAAAACAGATGTAATAGATTATGAGTATTCTCTCATTGCTATTTTCTAAATTTCTACTTATTGATTAGACACTTATTTTATTGTCAATTTTTAATATGAAAGTTTGAAGGCAAAAAAAAAAAAAAAAAGAAGAAGAAGAAACAAATTGCATTTATCCATAGTAATCTTGCCGGAATTTAGCGTACAAAGCAGAGTAATTACTATGGAAATAGTAAATTCAAAATATAGGCAGAGGAATTATCATTTATTGTTTCTTTAGATTAAAACCCAAATAATGTCATTATTAAAATGAAATAATGAAGTCATTTGAATATAGCTATTGATTCTCTTTAGCATTATCTGATTTTACAGAAGAAAGAAAAATTTAAGCAAGGAAATCTTACTAATTTTACTACAATCTTAAAAGTTGAATAGCTAATGTCTTTACCTTATTCAAACTGCGGGCAGCACTGTCCTTTCCACCTGGAGTCAAGTTCCTGAGCTGGACATCCAGGAGGCCTACAAGCTGGTCCATGGCCCGGACTGAGTAGGTGATGTCTCCAGCATTCAGGTGATTCCTGGTCTGTTCAGCTAGCTCTCTAGCGATATTGGCAGCTGTCTCTCCAGATTTTAACTGCAATTTTGAAACAGAGTAAAAAGGAAAGAGAGCTTACATAAACATTTCTAGTGGTCTCTTCTGACAGTTGTATTTACATGTAAGTTTGAATCATTTTTTTGAGGCAAGTAGTTAATATACTCCATCTGCTCCTGGTTGCAACTCTCCAATTTTTTCCTACTAATTCTTCATTTGCTTTAAAATCTGACTTAAATTCATGACCCTAAGAAGTATCTCTAAGGAAATATACTTGTGAAAATTGTCACCCTTCTGATCTACTAATTCACTTGACTGGATAAGTCTAAGGTTCACCCTATTATTTTTTCTGTAAGTTTCTCAATAGGAATTTGAAAAGTGTTTGTTATGAGTCTGAAATCATATTCTAAGTTCTCATGGGCAAATGCCTAGTTCAGCACTTAGTAAACTAAGTGACTAGTAAATAATTCACTAAATATTAGTGAATTCAAAGTGAACTAAGTGAATATTTAAAGCTGCTAAGTCTTGTAAAAATGTTATTCCAAATACAATTCCTTCTTTCAAAGTGATTTTCATCTTTCCACTAAATACATGATAAAAAATTTTTTCTTCCCTATTCACTGAATAGCAAATTACTGCTTACTTTCTAGTGTTTTCTTTTTCTGAATCTACATGCTGATTTTCCAAATATATTCTACAAGAATGTGTCAAATTGTTAATACTTTGAAGATGTTAAAAGATATAAAGACTAATGCCCCATGATCACTTGGACAAATTTGATAGCCCTAGATAATAAGAACATAGGAACATACACCAATTTGTAAGAAAGGTTTGGGAAATATTTTTAAAAGACAAATAGGTGTAACTTTCCAGGTTATAATCTTTATCATTTTTTAATATATATTTTTTAGTTATAGGTGGACACAATACCTTTATTTATTTTTTTTTTTTTTAATTTTTATGTGATGCTGAGGATGGAACCCAGTGCCTCATGCATGCTAGGCAAGCACTCTACCACCAAGCCACAACGCCAGCCCAATCTTCATCATTTTTAAATTAATAAGCTAAAACAGGATTGCAACTTATTTGCACATTAGAGATGGAAGTGCTCAATGTAAAAATAATGACTGTCTCCATATAGTCCCACTTTTCAGAGACTGTTCTATATATGTCCATCCAAACTTTAACCAGCCCCATTACTGTCTAATAAATAATTATATTATTATTTAAGAAGTGGTTTTCCTTTCTTTCTTTCTTTTTTTTTTTTTTTTTTTTTTTTTTTTTGGTAAGGTAGATAAATATAGAACACATGGAACACATGATCACAAATGAGAAAATCTTCACTTTATAAATTCCCCCTTAAGAGTACATGGAACTGGGCATGGTAATGCACACCTGTAATCCCAGTAATCCCAGCGGCTCAGGAGGCTGAGGCAGGAGGATTGCGAGTTCAAAGCCAGCCTCAGCTAAAGTGAGGCACTAAGTAATTCAGTGAGACCCTGTCTCTAAATGAAATACAAAATAGGGCTGGGGATGTGACTCAGTGGATGAGTGCCCCTGAGTTCAATCCCTGGTACCCTGCCTCAAAAAAAAAAAAAAAAAAAAAAAAAAAAAAAAGAGTCCATGGAGATCTCAAAGCACAACTAAAACTCTTAGCCAAGTAGGTTTTCACTGTCTACTCAGGGTTAGTTAGTATTATCAGGAGTGAATGTTAAAAATGAATAAGAAAATAAATTAGAGTGATTAGAACATCTAAATTATGTACAATCACATTTTGAATGTATTGAAAATACCTGATGGAAAAGTGATGTTTAATAACAAGGCTGTGAAAATGATCATCACCTTATAAGCTATTACTGAGAGTATAGATCGAATACCAGTGTCTGAAATTTTGACATGTGAACACTTTAAAACTCTCAAATTTCTCTTTCTTATCAGACATAAGAAATGATCCCGTAGGGCCTGGGGATGTAGTTCAGGGGAAAAGTGTGTGCTAGCATGCGTAAGGCTCTGCGTCCAATCTTCAACATCCCTTAAAAAACAGTGCAAATCTCATAAAATATCATAAGGATAACAGTAGAAGAAAGGGTCCAAGGGGTTTGAGGTGAGGAAGGAAGACCGAAGCACTGGGGAGTGATATTGGCCAAGTTATATTGTTATATTGTGTGCAAATACAAATAAGTAACAACAAATCCCACCCATTATTATGAACAACTATAATGCACCAATAAAAAATATGGGGAAAAGGGACAGAAAAATGAAAGCAAAAAGAATCCCATAGTTGAACAAAAAGAAATGTTAGTTTGTGTGAATGGCTTATAATTATATAAATCTGCTCAGGTGTATATACATCATGCAATAGTTTAAAAGTATGAAGAAATCAATACTGTTAATATCAATCTTCATTATTCAAGAAGTATTATTAAAGCATGCTACTTATGCACAATAAGTAATATATGAAATAATATAATGTATATATATTTAGATGTATAGAATGGAACCTAAAAAGTGAGAAACAAAAGAGAAACTCTTATCTACTTAAACTTCATCAAAATATGTTAATATGTTGTAAAAAGAATATATTAAAATATTACTATATAGTTAATCAGTATGTTGTAGAAATCTTTAAAAAAAAAAAACTACACTGAGTTAAAGCAATTTTTAAAATTCTTTAGAATCTTCTTAAAGTACCTCTTAAGACCAGATAGACAACATTATAGGGTCCAAGGATAAGTATGATACAAATTCAGTGTAGATCAAACTAGCACTTCATGTTACATTCATGAAAGTACTTTAGGGGATCACAAAGGGACATAAATGTGATTATAATACATATATTTAAATTTTTACATAAAATTTAGGCTTACTGGTAATCTAGTGAGTCAATAAACAAATTCTACGTTCAATGTGTTGGGGATGCAGCTCAGTGGTACAGCTCATACTTGATAAACAGGTACATTCTAAATATTTAAATTCAGTATTTTGTCAATAGTATGAATATTTGATTCAACCAGTGGGTAACTGCAAAACTCCTATTGTGTTTTATATCAAGATAGCTGAAATTATTATAATTTTCCAAAGAGACATTCTTTTTTTTTTTTTTTTTTTTTTTTGGTACCAGGGATTGAACTCAGGGACACTGGACCACTAGGCCACATCCTCAGCCCTTATTTTGTATTTTATTAGAGACAGGGTCTCACTGAGTTGCTAAGTGCCTCCCCATTGCTGAGGCTGGCTTTGAACTCGCGATCCTCCTGTCTCAGCCTCCCAAGTGTTGGGATTACAGGCATGTGCCACCGTGCCCAGCCAAAAAGACATTCTTTTAATTAATGCACCATTCACAGTCTTACTTTTGTTGTAGTTTACTACAGATTCTACTCTTATAATGAGGAACATATTTGCAGAATTGCTACTCTTTTATTTTGTCATTGTATACTTATGTTGTTGTTATTTTACATTTTCCCCTCTTCTATTTCTTTATAATCATTGAGCTCTTTTATATCAGAAAAATTTAGGAGAGAAGACCTCTGAAATCTTTTGATTCAATTAATTGTACCATAATGAAAAAGTTTGAAATCTACTAGACAAGATATTTTATTTATTAATATAATATCTTCAGAACTACAGATGCATGTATTGACTTTTATTACATCTATCAGTGATCATTATGAAAAGCACAATGATTTCTCAGAGGATAAATAAAAGATAAAGAGCACTGATATTTTCATAATTCTATTGCTGTTTTTCCTTATAGTTTTATAAGCATAGTCTTCAACATTATTATAATAAAGGGGTGGGAAACAATAAGTTGGAAAGAAGGCCTATGGTATTCTCTTATATAAAACTTAAACTTTTTCTATGTACAATATAGAAAGTTGAAAATATAGATGACTAAGTCAAAATATAATTGTTCCCAACAAAACAATTTTGTTTGGCTCCTTGTGTATGTGTCAATAACAATTCAGCTTTGTAAAACAGTCTGAAACTCAATGTTCAACACCAAGAAAGTTGTGAGAAGAAAACTGAAGTATAAATACATTATGAAAATATTTGTAATAAAAACATGAAAGATAAATTTTTAAAGTAAAATGGAATTTTTTTTTTACTTCTTCATGTTAAAACGAGAGAAATCATAGCAAAATGTTTTCATTCTTTCAACAATTACTTCAACACTTATTATTTCCTGATGAAATGAAGATGATTATCCTGTCCTGGCCCTCAGGAAGCTTACATTCCACCACCTGGGATAGAAAGGATGGTTACATAGAAGAAAATAATATTAATATAATAATATAATATAAATAATATTAATTAAACAATGCAGCAGTAATAACAGAAATGTTATGTGGTATTGTAAGAACACAGCACAGGCGAAAGAAACCCTTGGAAAGCAGAGGGAGGACCACAGGAGGCAACTAAGTGAAGCCTTAAAAGATAATTGAGGGTCACTAGGTGAGATGGAGCACTGGTGGGGCTCTTGGGGAGAGAGGGCATTCTAAGCCAAGAAGATGGTAAGTAAAGTTAAGCCTAGAAATAGCCATGGATTGGGAAGTTAGAGCAAATACACAAAGGAAAAAAAAATTTTTTTTTCTATCATCAGACTCCATCATTGATACCTACATAGCATAAACTTGTGTGTTATTTACTAAATACTTGTTTCAACTAGTTTTCTAAAAATATAGCATAAATATATCTATCTGTGTTTATGTTTACCTATAATTTCAAAAATTGCTCATTTAGCCTATATGTCACTTGTTATATGATCAACATTCTAATTTCTATAGCTCTGTGATAAGGTCTGAGGATGCTGTGGTGAGGTGAATATAACAGGTTTTAATAAAAGGACCTTCCAGGAGCAATGGTGCATGCCTACAATCCCAGAAACTCTGGAGGCTGAGGTAGGAGGATTGCAAGTTCAAGACCAGCATCAGCAACTTAGTGAGACCCTGTCTTAAAACAATAAGTAAAGGGCTGGGGATATACCTCAGTGTAGAGTTCTCCTGGGTTCAATCCCTAGCACCGTCCAACACACACACAAAAGAGAAGAGAAAGAAAGAAGGAAAACAGACCTTTCTTGCCAGTAATGGAATGAGTTGTTAAAATTTAACTGAACAATTATTTAATGTTAATTTGTTGAGTCCAATACAGAATCCCAGTGTGATAGCGTCATTTACAGGCACTTTAACCTGACATAAAGTTAGGAAATTAGTTAGGAAAGGTTTATCTGAGGAAGAATGTTCAATTTGAAAGAGAATAGAAAAGTAGGCAGTGGGTTGGTAAATTGGTGGAATTTTCCAGGTAGAGAGAGATACTTTCAGGAGGACAGCACAGGAAGTCATGATGGACTTGCTAAAGGGGCACTGTCCCAAGAGTTTAGGACACTGGAAATGAATGAGCAAGGAGTAGATTATCTGTAAGTAGACACCATTTGGAAGTCATTGGGAATTTTGCTAAGAACAATCGGAAGGTACTAAAGAGTTTAAAATGAAGTTGTCTAATTAGGTTTGGATTCAAGCACTCAGGAGTGAATGAAAGGAAATTTGGAGTAAGTAGAAGTTGCTATGGGTTAGGGTACTGGAATGAAGCAAAGTGAGAAGCAGTGGCTAGTTCGGTGGGGTGGCATGCACCTGTCACTCCATTTACTCCAGGCTGAGATTGGAGTATTGCCAGTCCAAGGCCAGCCTTAGCAATGTAGATCAGTCCTGGGTTCATTACCCAGTACCGGAAAACAAACAAACAAACAAAAACCCAGCAGGGGCCTGACTCAGGAGAGACACATGATAGGCCTCCTGTCTGTTGGATGTGGGAGGGGAAGAGAAAGAAGCAAAAGGAAACACTCAGCACTGTCCTCAGTTTCTGGTTCTCTATACTTGATGGTGGCTTTTAGGGGGTTCTCCCACAGCTGTTATAGTTCGAGGACAGTTCACCACCCATACTGTCTCCAGTGACATCTGAAGTCTCTCTTTCTGATCATCCTATTTATTTCTCTCCTTATAGTTATCATCAACTACAATTATCTTATTTCCTAACAAAACTATATTCATATATCTTGAATCTGCCTCAAGTCTTCTATGCCCAGATTGAAATACTGTCATTTCTAACTTACAGACTTCATTAAAATATCTACCTCCAACATTTCTTCTATTAAATTTCACTAAAATGATTTCTTAGGAAAAAGAACACATGCTGAGAAATTTTACAAATTTTCTATGGATTAGTAAGTTAATAACCTATACTGCTATGGTAGAATTATATCTAGGACTTGAACAGGAGGAGAAACCCTGCAACTTTGGTTAAGAACAATAAATAATGACAGAAATAGATACTATGCAAGTTTTAAATTTTGATATAAACAAAAACAATTTCTTTTGAAATTAGCTTTGAGATTTTATGAGACTTATAACAATCATTCATCAGAGGCCAAAATAATTTCTGAAAATATTAGTCATAGTATTAAGTACATGGCTATATAGCTACTACTTACTTGAAAAATCTATCTATTTTACTATAAATCTGAGTTTAGTATATAAACAAAATGTTTCTATCTTATAATTAAAGATAGGTTTTTAAAGTCTAAAATCTTGGAATTCCCACTGTTGTGGTTTCGATATTGTATGTCACCCCCAAGCTCATGTGTGAGGCAATGCAAGACAGTGTACAGGTGAAATGATCGGCTTATGATAGCCTTAACATAATCAGTGAATTAACTGGGTGGTAACTGTAGACAGGTAGATTGTGGCTGGAGGAGGTACTGGATTGGGGGGTTTGCCTTCAGAATATATATTTTGTCCTGTTCTGCAGTGTCTGTGTTTCTGCTTCCTGGTGCCATGACCTGAGCTGCCTTCCTCTACCACACTCTTCCATCATGATGTTCTGCCTCACCTCAGACCCCAAGGAATGGAGCCACCCATCTATGGACTGAGACCTTGGAAACCCTGAGCATCAGGTCAACTTTTCCTCCTTTAAAATCATTCCTTTCAGGTCTTTTGGTCACAGAAGTGACAAAGCTGACTAAAAGCACCCATCTATCTCTGGTAGAATTAATAAACAATTTAATTACATTTCATTCTCGACCTTAGGAAGTTAAAATGGGGTAATTAAGATATAGGAGACAGAATATAACCTAATCCCCCAGAGCAAAAAGTTGGCTTATTTTTTATGCTAAAATAGCAATAATCCTAGATCTCCACACCTCACTTTAGAAAATGTAGGAAAACCTCACATTCTCAAAATCTGTCAATAACTTGTGTACAGATAAAAGAAAGAAACTTCCATTTTTTTTTTTTTTTTTTTTTTTTTTAGAAATAAAAAACAAGACTATTACTTGTGACAACTAAAGATAATTCTTTTTCACATAATAGTTAGATCAGGCCACACCTCATTTTGCATGTAAACAATAAGAAAGCAATTCAAAACTGTAATGTCATAGAATTTTATTTCTCTGTCTCTCTCCTCTATTCTCACGTGCTGCAGATCAAACCCATGGCCTGGGGTGCATGCTAGGAGAGCACTGTAGCAATGAACCACATCCCATCCCTCAAGACAGAATTTTAAATGAAAAAAAATCTGGTGAGATTACAAAGTGAAATTCATTATTTAAATGTACACAAAGTAGAAAATATAAACTCCTTTTTGAAAAAATGAATATAAGCTAGAGATCAAGCAGAATCAGAGATTATGATTTTGAAGAAGTTAAGAAAATATGATATTTTGTCACATATGTTTTGGGATCCAGGACTCAGAGCTAATTTGTTGCCTTCAATAAAAACCAGAAGACACTTTTAAACATTCATTTAAGGGTATATATATTCACTATCTATCTATCCATTTGTTTTTGATCTACTTTTCCATCCGTCCATCCTTTCACTCATCTAGATCTATCCAGCCTTCCACTCATCTATCTAAATACCCTCCTCACACCTCATTGTTGGGAGAAATTTCCCTTTCTGTAAAAATTGTGTCTTTTATTAAATCTCATCAATAAAGTATTCTGGGTGCTGGGGAGAAAATTATAATTATAAAATTATAATTTTCAAATATGGCAGAAAAAAATCATACAAGGAGAAGTGGGAATTCAGATCAGAAGAGAGGGGTTGGACAAAGGGAAAGGAAGGAGAGAGAACAAAGAGATGGAAAGGAAGTGTTATGGTTTGGATGACAGGTGTACCCCAAAAGCTCATGTATGAGACAACACAAGAAGGTTTGGAGGAGAGATGATTGGGTTATGAGAGCCTTAACCCAATCAGTAAATTAATCCCCTGATGGGAGTAACTGGGTGATAACCGAAGGCCGGTAAGGTATGGTTGGAGGAGATGGGTCACTGGGCGTGTGCTTTGGGTTATGTATTTTGTCTGAAGAGTGAAGTCTCTCTCTCTGCTTCCTGATCATCATGTGAGCTGCTTCCCTCCACCATATTTTTCTGCCATGATGTACATCCTCACTTCGAGCCCCAAGCAATGGAGTTAGCCATCTATGGACTGAGACCTCTGAAACCATAAGTCCCTAAATAAACTTTTCCTCCTCCAAAATTGTTCTTGTCAGGTTTCATAGTCACAGCAGCAAAAAAGCTGACTCATTCAGGAAGAAGGCTGAAGAAGGGAGTGGAGAAAAGCTGAGCAATGTGCTGGGCAATCCCTTTCCTCTGCTAGTTCAGGGTCACATTCCACCCTCCTCCAGCCTGCTTTCCACCCTAGGAGGTGGACTTAGACAGAATTCATTAAGCAAGCCCCTCAGTTCTGGCTTCCAGTGGTTCTGAATGGAAAGAGAGGGCTTGCTTCTCAAAGGCACTCTGCTACCAATTTCTGATCTATTTATCTACAGGCCTTAAGGTTGGTGAAGGCTCTTGCTCTGTTACTAGCTCTGGGTTCCTGCTCAGTCTCTTGCAGTCTGCCTTCACTGCCCAAGTGCCACTGTAAACACACTCTCCTGGCAAGGTCCACCTGTTTATTGTTGGGACCCTGGTGCTGAGATGTGGAAAGAGATGAGGAATGGGAAGATTTATGTGGAGGATGCTTTGGGAGGAAAAAGTGAACAAATAACTTGATGGACAACATGTATGGATTATCCTTTCTTGGAGGTTCACAATGCTAATATTTAAAAGTCCTGGTGTTTTGTGGTTAAGAAATCTGTTCAACCATCATTTAAACTCAGTAAGTCGCAGAAATATCTGGAGGCCTGAGAGACACACCAGGTAAGAGTGGAAGAGTGAGGAGAGATCGCCTCAGTAAGTGAACCTGGCAATGTGAAGGCCCTAATAATCTCTGCACAGCTTAACCAGTGTGGTTAAGGGTGTGAAGTCAGGAGGAAGCAGAACCAGCTAAAACCCCTGATACACTTAGGTGGACCCTGGGTGAGTTAAATACTAATTGAGCGCTCAAAAGCCTCCTCTTGGATTTTATACATTTAAGGAATTGTTATGAATTCCAGTTGCCTAAATTCTTTAATTTTAATATAATAATAATATAATATAATCTTATAGATTCATTAGAACTAAAAAGAAATGCTCTGTAAGTACAGGCCATGTAACAAAACAAAATATCTCATCCATAAATCAAATGGCCAACAGCTGTCTGGTCTTTGAAAGGAATTATCTCTTTTGTCCTAAGATTAGCAGGGCTGCAGAGGAAAGAAAGGAATTAAGTATCATTATCAGTTCAAGTCATCCAGTAATTTCTGCAATGAAATAGTCCAACCACATTCAGAAATTATCATGAAAACACTTAGCTTTGTAGGTGAATTATTATTGAATTTATATTAACCCCTGGGCTAAGGATCTAGGGAGTATTTTTTTAAAAGTTGCTAATGTAAAAAGATATGCTACTGATCTCTTAATCTGATATATCCAGCAAGAGTTATTTGCCCTGGGGTCTGAGCTACATTGTAATGAAATCGAAGGACATAAAAACTGTGTCAGGAACAGTGCTGAAATTGGAGAAGCATCATTATGAATAGCAACAAGTATGGAGATGCATATGTAAGAGGGTAACTAGAGTCAATATAGCCACTGTTCTTCCATGATTTAGGGTAAATAGATAGTTATGGCTCATCTGCTAAATGATCTACTGGGTAGATATTTATGGATTATTATACAGTATATTATTGAGGATAAGCCTGGTTAAAAACAAATAGAGAAAAGAGCAAATGGCACAGGCATGCTTTTAGTAAGGCCATCATTTGTAATATTTCTCAGGAAAAATCTCTTTCAGAAATTCCTCAGCATAGCTAATGTGCCATAGAAGGACTCTCCATTTTAGGAGTGCATAAATCCACATAAATTGCTATAATAAGGATTCATCTCACAGCCCTTTTGGCATAAATGCACATCTGGTCTCTGTTTGTAATGAAATCAATTCAAAGCCCCACAGTGCATTAATAATAAAAATGTTCAACATATTGCAACCAAATAAGCCCTGCAAATTTGAGTCTGCAAGATTCTGTCATACATGTATACTTTTAGCACTGATAAATGATTAGGTTAAAGAACATTTATCAAATGGCTTAAGATTCCAAAGATAGACTTTTTTATTTTAATTATTATTTCTACAGGAAAAATCCAAATGCACATATGCTAGAAGCTTTTGTTTACCTAAGGTACAATGTCTTTTGGACTTTTATATCTGTAGTTCACACCATAGAAGTTTTGTTAATAATAAAATTATTGTAAGCAATACTGCCGGGCTTAGAAGAAATTCATGGATTCCCACTTTAAAAACACCAAATTCTAGAATTAGCACATAATAAAGTATCTCTTTTTTGTTTCTTTTATTATTTCTATTTATTTTATAATCAATATGTTGTCTTTGACCTTATGGCTTTACATTTGCAATCAGAGAGTTTTTCCACATTGATTTCTTAGAAAAACTCCTGACTGTTTTGTTTTCAACAGTTAACAATCAGCAACAGAGGATATAGATTTAGCAAAGCCTTCCTTATTAGTCAACACTATTTACCTTCTGTGTTATATGATTGACCCAAGGAGAAGAACAGTTGCTGAGATCTGGTCCTTGGGGATCCCAAATTCCATCAGGAGCAAGGCATAGGTAAGTTGATACACCTATAATAATGAGAGAAATATGTCTGTTTCGAATACTTAAACCATTTTTCTTAGAATGACTCCACATCCTTGCTATGCTTAAATATTAATAAGGGTAAAAGTGAGGTAATTAAATTGAGATACATCTATTAAACTCCAGATATGGTGCCTGGCAAAGAGTTGGCACTGGAAAAATACTGTACAACAAACAAAAACATTTTGTTATTTTTAAAGCATTTGCTGCAACTGTGCAGGGTTTGGAAAAAATTTTCTGAATTCAATCCTTGTGGTACTTCTGTAATGTGGACCTTCTTGCTTGAGTTGGTAGATTCAAGATAGAAGAGTCTTAAAGGAATCCGTGTACAGGTTTTTCAGGAAAACAGGTGGGAAAAGAAATTCCAAGTGGAGGAAATATACGCTGTCTTTTGGAGACTCCAAGTTTTGGGACTGGGGTCTATTGGACAAAAGAGTTGTATTCAATGGAGCTGGAAAGGGAGGCAAAGTCAGACCGCAAAGCCCCTTGTCTATCATGTGTGGGTGCTGGAAAATCAAAGAAGACCACTAAGCAGAGGAGAGAAATGAGCACATGTCGGTGTTACAGAGATAAATCTGGCAGCAGAATGGAGGATGAATTTGAGGAAGTGATGGGGATGTTGTGAGGAAGCTACTGGTGTAATTCAAGTGAGAAGCTGTGAGGGCCTAGAACAAGGAATAACAGAGTGGACAGAGGAGCACATAATAAGATAAAGGTACACTGACAGTAAACTTTAATCCTGCGCTGCCTTCAGAAGATTTTCTTCAAACCTGTTTTCTAATTTTACAGAACAATAATGGCAGATTTCTGTACTGCAAAGTGCTTTCAAATAAAGTGTTTCACTAATCTTCAGGACAAATATCTGAAGTATGGAGGCTGTTGTTATTTCTTTTTTAGTGATGAAAGAACTGAGGCTGAGAACTGAGAATGAAGGAAGGTTTGAATGGCTTACTGATTCCAATACACAATAAACTTTAAAAATAAATATTCACTCTCCTTTTCATAAAAAAAGAAAGATTATTGACTATTTTTAAGTGCTTTGTTAAAAATATATGTGCACTTCTATAAAAACCAAGATAACTCATTGGTTTTCCTACCACTTCATATACCATGGAATTTGGAATGATATATCAAGTTGGACTTTCTAAGAAAAAGCTTCTTCCTTAAAGAAACCAAATCTGATATGGGACACAGTCTCTAAGAAGGGTAGGGTTGAAAAATCTATTGTGTATATATTTGTATATTTTAGGGAATAGTGCAAATTTTTTTAACATGTCAAGTAGCAATTTATGAAGATCCATGTATAAAACAATAAGAAAATCAGCATATTTCTTAAATATGGTAAATAATAACAGGATTACAGTTTGGAGATATTATAAATATGTCAGTAATAAAACAGGTAAAGAGCTATTTAGTTCTTCACTGTTGCCTAGAGACCACAGTGTGGGATTGCCCTCTCAGGAATGTGGGTTAGTGGGAGGTAGCTCCTGCCAGCATGGTTCCTGACAATCTTAAGAGCCTTTGACCACTAGGGGACAACTATAATGACAGGTGAAAATGATGGTCAAACTTTCTTTTGTTAAATGCTATGTCAGCTCACTGATTTTCTAATATAGGTGTCCTGGACCTCATTTTCTGCAACCAGTATTTCACCACTGGTAACAAGCATGCAGAAACCCAGCCATCGGTGATTCCCTCTTGAGCACTGCACAGAAGAGATGCCTCTCTGGAGTATCAGGAACATCTGCAGCTTAACTGTAATTTGACCCCAACACCCATACTGAGAGAACACTAGTGATCTCACAGGTATTCCTACCCAATTTTCACCTGTGACCTCTGCAAAGTGCATTTTCAAACTCTTGACAATACATTACATTGCTTAAAATTGTAATTTAGCTGAGTTCATATTTCAACTAAATATGAAGTAACAAAATATGTAGTAACCAAAGACAGAGAGAAACAGAGGGGGGTGGAGAGAGAGAGAGAGAGAGAGAGAGAGAGAGAGAGAGAGAGAGAGAGAGAAAAGATAATATAATATGAATTCAAGTTAAAGTACAAAACACCCAATTAACTTTTGGTTCTCTAGGACAGGCTTACCTATAGTTCCTGAAGGGCATGGCTGCTTTGCTATTTGTCCTTGACGGGTCTTAAACCACATGATTTCTCGAGCTTCCACAGCCTCACAGCTCTCTTCCAGAGCTGGGACCTGGGAGGATGCTGGTGGGATGTGTGTGGTGATGTCATCCAGAACCTCCACAGCTGGAGATGGGGTGCTGGTGCTCCGGTTCCTTCTTCCTGACACTGATGGGGTGGTACTCCTTCCTGGGCTCCAAGTCGTAGTCCGAAGGGTGGTACTTGTGGTGGTGCTTCCAATGCCCAGAGGTCCTGTGGTAGAGATTCCTGAAATAAATTTGAAAGGTAATACCTACATTGCTTGTTCATAGTAGGACCTAAAAAAGTTTTCATATTTCAGAAACCATTTTTATTTGACAGTACAGAGTTTTAAGGCTCTAGAAACCCTGAACTTTATTCTCATAAAGACAAACTGTTTTCCCAAGTGATTACACCATTTTAAACGCCCCCAAACCGCCATAAGTATATAAAGATTGTATTTATCTACTCCCTTCCCACACTTGGTTCAATTTTATGTGTATATACTTTTATATTATCACATAAGAACTACACATATTTATAACATATAGTATGGCATTTCAATATGTGTTTTATAATATATAATGATCAGATTCCATCAGAATTCCTAATTATTCTCAATTGAATATTATCAAACAGTATCTCATTATGATCTTGATTTGAATTTCCATGAGTATTAGTTAACCAGTTTTTCTTTTTTTTTATAAAATTAAAATTCTAGAATGTTTCAAAAGAAAGGATGGAAATGCTGGCACATCATGAAACTTCATGACATCATCCTAAGTGAAATAAACCAGCAATAAAAGGACAAATACTCATAAAATCAGTAGACTGTAGTTGCTGCAAACTGGAGTAGGGGGCTTGAGGGTGGGAGATAGATAGTGTTGAATGTGTACAGAATTTCAGTCTGGAAAGATGAAAAAGTGGATAGAGATGGGGTTGATGGATGCAGACTAATATGTATGTACTTAACACCACTGAACTGCCCACTTAAAATTGTTATGCACATTATATCACAATAACAACAAAAAAACTGAATTGAAAAAAAAAAAAAAAAAACACAGACATGGAAAAAAATAAGCCAATACCAAGGTATCAGAGTGTCACTTGAGTATCAACACAGCTATTTGACCACTGCCAATCAGGCCTTTTCGTGGGTCTTCTCAACTCTAATCACAGCAAACAAAATTGCAGGATTAAGCTTCTTATGCTCTCAGCCTTTTTGACAATTAGAAGATTAAAACTTTAAGCCCTCTTGTTAAGTTTTTCAAACTTGGTATTAAAAAAAAGAGTTACATAAAATACTTTATTCATATTAGGTATAACATGGATTTCTAAATATGCAGCAAATAAGAGAGAAGCAGAAGAAAAAAAAAAAAAGGAGGGGACAGACACTAAAGTGGTCACAAGCTAAAAAATAAAGAACAATTCTTAGTATAATTTCCTTAACACACATTAGAGTAGCTTAGTGATCTACATTGACACTCTCAGAACTGACTTAACAAAGTTTTCAAACCTGACATTTACTAATGTAAAGGTCTAAGTAGCTCCCAGGTAGTTATGTCCCTAAATTACTTTCAAGTAAATTTCCTTTTTCTTTTTAATGGGAAAACGTATTTCAAGTTACAGATAAAAGTAGTTAGGTCCCCTGACCAGATTTTAGGGATCTCCTAACAATATTAAGAGAATGCTCACTTTAAAGAATTATGCTTTGGGGAAAATATATTCATATTCTTATTATGAGAATGCATGCATGAGTACACTAGTCTTTCCACATACATACACTGAATTCCTAACTGTTAGATTCAAAATTACTCTTAACATCACTTGCTGCTGGCAATAAACTGCAGGGGCACTGGCTCTAGCCAGACTCTAGATAACTCAGGTTTAAGGAGCTGTGGGGAGCCCTTTGATGAGCCTCCAGCTGTTTGTCTTTCATTGTCTACTTAGAAAAAGACAACTGCACATATGTTAAAGGACTTCAACTCTCTGCTGCCCCAGAGAAGGTCACAATATCATTTCAGTGCATTTGGGGTATCTAAAATTTCTAAGAAGCAAGACAGACACAGCAGGGGTGAAGGTATCAATTTCTGAACACTTAATTATTAAATTGTAGCATTTCTTGAAGATACAGATTTTTTGTATTCTTGCTTCCCTGTCTTTTTTTTTCCCCCACTCTCAACTTTCCTACTTTTTCTCTGTATTCATTTTCTGTGTGAATGATAAAATACACAATGATACATCCACAACGATATATGCGCCAAGTTCATAAAGAAGGCAGAGTATCTTTTCCCCCTCTTCTTCCACATATACTATATACCTCACATTGCCAAGGATTGTTGTTTGTGTTTCATTCCTCTGCTTGAATGTTCTTCCCCATCACCATTGTCTACATTGGCCTACCACCATCAGTGGAGGAATATAGCAGCCTATTAAGTATTTTCCCAATGAAAGCAATACTGCAGAAAAATGATAATACTCTTATTTCAGTACTTTTGCAAAATAAAAGCTCAGGATTCATAAAATAAAATTATTGTCCCCAAGCATTTGATACAATTCAAATAGAAAATTTAACATTTTTTTCAGAATGTTAAGTGAAATTGATTCTTAAGATGATAAACAATAAAATATCATGCAATATATCATTTGCATCTAAAATCAATGAAATGTTTCCAAGACATTATGTAAAAGTATAAATATTTAATAATTTGAAAATTAAATATTTGACACTATCAAGTATTAGCTTTAAAAAATGAATGTGAACAGTGTAAGAACATTTGAGGCCAATTTTTCAAAGTGATAGAAAAATTGTTTTTGATTTTATACTACTTGGGGGAATAGCAAGGCAATAGTCACAAGTGAACTCCAAGTGTTTTGCTCAGGCTCCTTTACTTTAAGTATTGCCAGTTCTCATTATCACTTTTGAAGGGACCATTTTGAATAACCTAATTTTTTGACAGGAACTATAATCTTTTCATTGATAATGAGCTATAGATTTTGTTTTAAAGAAATCTGCATTGCTAGTCCTTTCTTTTTTCTTTTTTAGTTTGATCACATTAAAGTGGAGATTCATAGCAGTTATCTGCCATTAGCTAAATAATCTCATGCTCAAATTAACTTGTTCAGGAAAGTCTGTGAGCTAGAATGAAAAATACCTTTAAAATAGAAACTTATTTTTTTTTCAATTGTATTCTTTCTCTTGAGAATTTATGTAGATATTGAAGGATGCTTTCAAAGTGAATGTGCCTTTCTTCAACTAGATATTTTAATTAGAATATAACTGACAGGAAAAAGGATTTGTTCAGCAATAAATTTTACTATGAAAAAACTATATAGTTGCACATGTGGTAAGATTTTCTCCAGCCTATTGTCTTAATTACACAACCATAACAAGGATGAATGGCTCACTACTACAAGATTTTAGCTTGCAGTGACTTGAGACGTACCAATTTTGAATAGATTCATCTTTTAGCATGGATTTAATACATGTATCATTATACTCTATTTAAGTGAGCCACATTACAGATTTTAGTAGACTATAGTATCACACCAAAATATATTTAGCAAAGGCAATGTAATAATGGAAATTAGTGCTTTTTGCTTCTAAAATTACTATATTTAAACCATTCAGTACCTTTTTCCAGAGACTTCTTAGGGCATAAATTGAAATATGTTATTCTCCTGACTAAAATCCTTAATTTGTTTCTATCTTTCAAACAAAAGAAGAACTTTTTTTTTCCTTCATGTTCAGAGCCCTTCATGAGTTTATCTATACAGTTCATTTACAATGCTTCCTTATCTTTTCACTCCATTGTTTTTTTAGTTGTAGGTGGACACAATACCTTTATATTATTTATATGGTGCTGAGGATCGAACCCAGAGCCTCACACATGCTAGACAAGTGCTCTACCCCTGAGCCATAACCCCAGACCCTCATTCTACTTTTAAACCATACACAATTGCCAGTAGTTCCCTAACTCTACCTTATTTTCCCTGCATGGGGACTTTGCATATGCTGCAGTATTCTTGTCCTGTCTTCACTGGGCTGATTTCTATTTATCCTTTGGGCTTAGTTTAGAAGCCATCACCATCAAGGAGCCTTTCCAAAGCTACTAAGCCAGATATACTAAGTCTGGGTTATGTGCTAGCATGCATTAGTTAAGATTATTTCTTTTAGTTTTGCACCTGAGAGTAAGTTCTGAGCTAAGAGAGATGAATGTCAGGAATAGGTCAAAGAAGCAGGAGATGGGCTGTTGATGTAGCTCAGAGGTGGAGTGCTTGCTAGCATGCACAAGGCCCTGGGTTCAATTTCCAAAACTGAAAAAAAAAAAAAAAAAAAAAAAAGAAAGAAAGAAAAGGAAGCAGTAGAATGTACAGTAACACAAAAGAAGGCAGAGGATAAATGGAAGGAAATAGAAAATATTGTACCTGTAAGTCCTTAGAATGAATAGACTAGAAAATTTATCATAAGCATATCTTATGCTATCATTAAGAAAATCACTAGACATCTCAAAGAAGGAATAATCAGGAAGAATATAAAACCCCCTTTCCTCCAAAACAACCCTGTCTCAGGACAATCATATTAAAGTGAATATATTCTTATGAAGCAGTAACACAGATAAAATGAGATTTTTTTAAAAGTTCAATTTGTTATTAAATACATTGGAGGGACTCAGTTTAATACAGCCATGCTAATGCTAAGGATCAATATAGAACTTATTTCCCTGGAACTGTGCCACAGAGAGATGTCTACAAGCAGGGTCATACCATTCTGTGTGACTTTAAGTGGAATAAAAGTCAATTTTAAAAGCTGTCCCTGATCTCCAATCCCCTCCCTTCCATTTATTGCTATGTAGGACTCCCAGGGGCTCCTCTCAATGCCAGGTTTTGGCAGAATAAGTACTAGTGATCTACATGCTGTCACCAGAGTCCAAGAAAAAACTTGTCTTATTGATAGATTCTGAGAAAAAATATCTAGATTCACAGAAGAGTCGTTGATTGGCAAAGTTCCAACCCATATCATAGGCTGTAAGAGTCTGTCTCTATCTTCCAGCAAGAGGGAAGTGATATGACATTTTTTCAGTGTATATAGTGTTATTGAATCTTACCTGAGGACAAAGAGAGGTAGCTTAATAAACCTATGTGTTAAGTGCCTTATGTGGTAGTGTATCAGGGAAAGAATATTGTATAAAAGAAAATAACTTTGAGTGACTAGTTACATATAATATTTATTTTTTTATCAAAATTATGTAATTTTTCTTATTACTTCGTTTTTATTACTGAGCTCAAAAAATTAATATTTCCATAAAAAACAGTTAAACAAAACTCCATATTAATAATTACCCCTCACAACTTTATTTCAAACAACAAAAAACTTTGTAAAACCTTAATTCTCCTGTCCCTTGATATTTGCTCTTCATAGTTTATTTTATTCTTATGATTTTTTTCTATCGTGTTTAATTTTTTCCCCTCAGCCTCTCTTGTAAAGTACAAATATTATTTTAAATATTATTACAGACTATAGTTTGTAGAATAGACTAATAGGAAACAGGGAAAGTAAAAGTTGTATAGTGCTGGACATTTTTTTGTGCTCAACATTTTGTATTATTTTTGCTTATTTCTATTATTTCATTTAATTCTGACCATAAGTTTATGGAGTAATTATTGCTATAAAACCCTAATTTTTAAAATGATAAACATATGCTTAAACAGTAAGTAAGTCATAAGAATAGAAATAATAAGTAAATTGGTATCCCGTTCCATATGCCATGTTTTTAATACTCTGCTACTAAAACTAACATTCTGAGTTCCTTTGTGCATTTCACAATTATGAATTTCCATAATCCTTTAAGAAGAGGCTGAAGGAAATTAAAAAAATGCTAGTAGTGCAATATTATCCTTGATTACACAACATTTATTATTTGGGATGAATGCCTTTTATAATGTAATATTTAAGACACAATATAAAACTGCAGTCTCAACATAAACTTCATAGACATGTTACTACCACTCATAAAGTGCATGGATTTTTCATGTTTTCTCCATTTTTTCCTTTCCTCCCTAGGATATGTACCACTCTTCAAGGTTTCCCATTACAAATCTTCCTTTGTGTCCATTTCTTTCCAACAGGCACAATTTTGGCTGACAATAGAAGCACTTCCCTCTCCTCACCCTGCAAGTATTATTCTGAATTCAAGGTCAGTTACTAAATAAAGATCTCTTAGGGCCTGATAGAGGGAGCAAGAAAACTGAAACCATCACAACCATGAAGTGGCTTTAGGTGCAGAGCTCTGGGTAGAAAGAGGAAATTCTTCTTGAACTCCCTCAACCCCACCAGGCACAGCACTTATGGCAGCAGATTTGATCATACATAGTTTTTTAAAAGAAACATCAATTTCACCTTCATGAAACCATCCAATTCTTTTCAGAATCCATGTATAATACTTGGGCAGTGGCTTCTGGAGACAGTGAAATTACAGAGATTATCAGCCAGGTGGAGGCATATTTATTTTTTGTAATTTGATCCATTTATATATTCAGGTTCTCTTCTAGAATACTTTTCTTATTGTAAGTACAGGAAATCATCTATTTTAATAAATATGAAATTACAATGGTGCAATTATGTAAGACAATAAGCTAAAATTTAAGATTTTACAGAAATCTTATTAAAATTATCTGCTACACATTTAAAACCTACCATGCCAGGAACTGTGCTGAGGGTTTTATATAATGTACTCTATATGCTCCAAATGACCTTTGGGCATACTCATCTATGGATGTTAAAGAATAAAATCAAATAATTCTCCCCATTTTATACAGTTGGCAACCAATGGGACCAAGATGATAGTCCAGGTCTATCAGAATTTCTCATTTGCTCTGGACAATGTTATGGCTAAAACTTTAGAGAAATCTATATACATAGGTAAACATAACTACAACTCAATGTATTTTGGAAATGAATTTGTCCCAATCATTGCTCATAATCCTCACTCCAGATGGTAAAACCGAGGCATCAAAAGGTTCACTGAATAGCCGGGCGCGGTGGCGCACGCCTGTAATCCCAGCACTTTGGGAGGCTGAGGCAGGAGGATCGCGAGTTCAAAGCCAGCCTCAGCAATAGCAAGGCACTTAGCAACTCAGTGAGACCCTGTCTCTAATAAAATACAAAAAAGGGCTGGGGATGTGGCCCAGTGGTCTAGTGCCGCTGAGTTCAATCCTCGGTACAAAAAAAAAAAAAAAAAAAAAAAAGGTTCACTGATTTTCCAAAGTTGACAAGTTCATTAGAAGAACTAGAAGAACAGAGGAACAATAAAGGCACTGGTACAGAGAACTTACTTTGAACCATACCAATTTGGGGTACTGAGAACCTGTTTGGGATCCATGAGAAAGCAGCCTACTCACTACTGTTGAAGGAGAGACGGTAGTCTTTCTGGACCTAATTTATTTTTGCTTATGGCATTCCTTATTCCTCTAAGTCAGGATTCAGGAGTACCATGTAAGGTATATGTATTGATTCTGAAAACCTGATAAGAGCATTTTATATACAAGTAGGTAATAATTAATCACCAAACATAGTAGCTGGCATTTCTTGCATATTTTTTGTGTGCCAGGCATGGTTCTAATGTTCTACATTCGTAACTGAGGAACAGAAAGGTCAGGTAAATTTCTCAGTCTCACACAACTCACAATTCGTAAGTGGTAAGGCCAGGAATTTAACATGACTCGTCTGACTCCAGAACTTACATGTATCTATATTCTCTGATGAATCAATAAGGGTTTGAAGTAAATTCTTCTTTTTAAGTATCAGAATATGGCACATGTCAGACGCCTATTAAAGAGCTCCACTGGGAATTACAACACTAATTCATTCCATCCATTTTATTAACCAACTGCCATGTGAAAGATAGTATATTGGAAAGAAAATGTTGAGCATATTATTATGTTCCTTGCCCTCATGAAGCCTTCTCTACAAAGCCTTAGGGAAAAGTTACTTAAGAATATAGACAGTAGCAAGAGAAGAAATACATAAACTATTCATTTAACAGATATATATCTTTAATTTTTAGGCACATAACAACTTATGTTGAAAGTTAAAACCATGAGAATCTGAAAAACAATAAAATATTGTCAAAGTAACAGAAATGTCACCTTAAAACATAATAAGAGGAATGCTTAATAATTTGAAAGAGATTGATCTTGGACAAACTATGATACCTGTCTTAGATTTCTTTCCTCTTTTAAATGGAGATAATAATAAAGGTACTTTTGGAGAAGAAAAATGACAGTATATATTGAAAGTACTTAGCAAAGTATGTGGCAAAGAATAATAGTAAATGTTTACTATTAGTAACAATAGTGTTCTTTATTCCTTAATTTCAGTCAAGAATTATTCACTGATTATTATGTGCTAGATATTACTCTAAATGTTGGAGATACAGAAGGAAACAATAAATAAGAAATTTTGCCCTCATACAGCTTATATTAGTAGGAGAGATGGACAATAAAAAAGATATAAGAAATATACATACTAGATATTAAGAAGTACTAAAGATAAGAAAAAAAATAAAACAGAGGAAAGTCATAGGCACTATTGGGGGAAGGGAGCTATAATTTTTCACAGGGTGTCAGCCGTGGATTACCAGGCAAGAGGGCACTAGAGGTTTCATGGAAAAGGTCGGGTAGGGATGGGAGCAACTGAAGGGCTTTCTGGGCAAAGGGAACAGCATCCACAAAGGCCAAGATGTAGTGGCCGATGTGGATGGATCAGTGTATGTAATGAAAAGCATTATAAAATGATATCACAGGAGCGATGACAGTCTACAGAACATGGGACTTCCCAGGTCACACTGAGTGTGTGGCATTTACTCTGGCTGGTGTGGGAGGCCTCTGTAAGGTTTTTAGCTGGGGAGTGATGTGCTCTAACTTCCATTTCATTCACTTGAGTTTGCTGAAGTGTGACTGAATAGAAGAGTGGATGAAAGGGAACAAGTGTCTGTGATGGTGGCAATGATAAAGGTTAGAATACGGTGGGAGACACACAAACATACAGGAGCATGGGGTCTGAGAGGGCCAGTGCTGGCTTGTGGGCATGGATACCATGATCCTCATTGCTCATAGCAGGCCTTGGATAACTGGTTGAACTGATGTTTGCCTCTTTATTTTAATAGAATAATACTTACACGTTCTTATACATTTTTTCTATCAACTTCATTTTAATTATTACTTGTTTATAACTGAAACATCTAAAATGTATTTTAATTCCATGAGAACAGAAATGTTCCTCAGTATTAAAATAGTTGTGCTAGTGTTCCCACTGCTGCAAAATTTCTAAAAGTTTTATTTAATAGGGATGTTAAATAAACATTGGTGGTTACAGAAATATGCAAATAAAACAAAATATGCAAATAAACAAAATTCAGTTAAACTAAATTCAAGCTTACTGATTCATCTCAACAGAAAGTACAACATTTCAAGAGCATGAGTATTTTGAACTGGTGTAGGATTTAGAATTATTTCTTACTTCTAGCCTCAAGATCGCATTTTATTTCTCCAGTTTTGACATCATTGTTGTCTAGTTACTGAAGTTATTGCCTCATATTTGCAATGACATGTGTTTTATTATGAACTTGTGAATTATAACTTACCTCTAAAGATACTTGAATATGTGTTATATATGATTCAGTTATAAGCAGTATGGAGTTAAAATAAATTCAAGAGAAATAAAATTATCCTCCATGTTTGGAAATGAAAAATTCAAAATGAACAGTGACAAAGAGCCCATAATTTAAGCTCCAAGATTTTTATTTTTAAGAATGCAATTTTAGTAACTTTGATCGATTGCAGATGCTTGAAGAATATATATGCCCTTGTCTTTGTTATATATGTACCAGTTTCTAAGAAAATGATAAAATGTAAGGCCCTACTTCAGGGTGGCTACTGTTCTTGGTTATTTGCTTTTGTTATATTTAAAATATAGAAAGAAGGAGGATAGTATGTTACTTTTCAAGTACCTGAAAACTTCAAAAAATAACTTCAGCCTTAATTTTTCATCAACTAGACACAAGGATAAAACAAACAGGAAATCTAGCTAGGTGTTACAGTGGGAATACAAGACTGAATAATAGAGTCCCTTTCATCAAGGATTTATATGCTAGGTAGGCTAATTTTACATTGGTTGCAAAGTCAGAGCTTGGCCCTTCCATGTGTCTATTGCACAAGGAGAATCACTGAATCTTCTTTAATCATTCAATCTTCTTTAACATAGGAAGAGAGCTGCATAATTGCTACATAACTGATTCTTAGAGTCAAGTAAAACTACTAACATATTAAAATTATTTCTAAAATATTTAATAATTAGTGCACAGGGTATACACTTGATAGATAATAAAGTTATTCTGCACAATCACATTCAAACTATGTGACTCTGAGTGCAAGAAAATTTGACATTCCACTTTGTTTCTTAGGTAAATATACTATCTGGAATACAGTACATACTCAATAAATGCATGATGGTTAAGTGATAAATAGCTGTGTTTTATTTTGAAAAGTATTTTCAGTAGATTTGTATATGCTATAATGTCTCAATTTTGGTGTTATTTTCATAAAATTGGATTAAGAAATTTGATTGCCTACTCCAGAACAAATTTTATAACAAGATTTAATATATACATCTTAAAATTTTACTTATACAATTTAATTACTGTTGAGAGCAGTGATTTGAATCATGGTCTGACTCTCTCACGACTGCTTTTGTGCTAGGAACCGTCTGTGCAAAAGTGCAGGTCAAGATGGCTCAGTTTTGGGACTGCAAAATGGTGCAACCACTATGGAAAGCAGTATGGAGATTTCTTGGGAAAATGGGAATGGAACCACCCTATGACCCAGCCATCCCACTTCTGGGTCTGTTCCCAAAAGACTTAAAAACAGCATATTACAGTGACACAGCCACTTCAATGTTTATAGCAGCACAATTCATAATAGCTAGGTTGTGGAACCAACCTAGATGTCCCTCAGTAGATGAGTGGATAAAGAAAATGTGGTATATATACAAAATGGAATTTTACTCAGCAATAAGAGAGAATAAAATAATGGCATTTGCAGGTAAATGGATGAAGTTGGAGAATATAATGCTAAGTGAAATTAGTCAATCTCAAAAATCCAAACACCAAATGTTTTCTCTGATATAAGGAGGTTAGTTCACAGTGTGATTGGATGGGGGTACATAGGATTAGAGGAACACTAGAATGGTCAAAGGAAAGGGAGGGCAAGGGAGGGAGCGGGGGGGGGGGGATGGTGGTTGAATGAGATGGCTATCACTATCCTAAATGCATGATTAAAGATCTGAATGGTACTTATATACTTTGTATACAAGCAGTTGTATGTAAAAAGATGATATACTTGTGCATTATGAATAAGTAAATAAATAATCTAAAAAAAAAAAAAAAAAAAGATGGCCCAGTTACTATGGTGATGTGTAGTAGGAGGGTTGGGTGGTTGGGGGATAGGCTACATGCAAAGGCACAGGGCAACTATCAGTCGGGACCTTGAATTCAGGCACCAACTCCCAGGCATAGAAAAGGTAAACAAGATGACCCTAATGTCTCCATAGTCCAGCATCCTTCAGATTGCCTGCTTTGCTGAAACTTTCTCACAAATAATCTTTTGATAATGAAATTTTATAATAAGCATGCTGAGCTAGCTCTAGGTCAGTCAAATTCTATCAGAGTTTGCCTGCCCATCTGGCTTCACCTTTTTCTCTGTGTGTCTGTTTGTCTTTTCTTCATCCCCCGTCACCCCTCCTCTGGTTTCTGAATTAACAGCTGTGCTAGTGAGGCAAATTGCCATACAAGTAATATCAGAAATTAGAGACTTAGAAGCTCAAGAAATTCAGTTTTATATAAATAACACTAATTAATAATTATTTTCTTCTATGGTAGTTAACAGAATAGGAAACCCCAATTTTGAGTAATCAAGTCTAGGTAATTTCTAATGGAGATTGGGAAATAGAATTCTGGATGTTTATGTGTAAAGCAAATGCTTTCAAACTGTCCACAAGTTGAGAAATAGGCAGCTTCTTCTCACTCACTTATTGCTGCTTTTTCTTTCCTCTGTGATGGCCAACCTTGCCTATCCACCACCTTTCACATTCACAGTAAGAAAAACCCTCCTCCTCTTGCTTTCTCTGGACTGCTCTTTTTAGGAGGAAGGAGGCTTGCACTCCACAAGTAGCACTAGAGTGGTCACAGGTAAATTTCCACACAGAAACAATGAGAATTCTTATATTATTTCAGTAATTCTGACACACAATAAATATTTAGTAATATTAACATTACTAATTAATTCAGAGTATCCTAATACATTGTCAATTGCTTCAGAAGATTTGTAGTCATCTTTCTTAGGGGAAGGATCTCCTTCATTTGTATAAGAAGAACTGAAGATAAGCCAGCCTAAAGTAAAATCATCAAGTTTGTCTTTTTTATCTCAGTCTCTGAACATCCCAAGAGGACTTGACCACCAATTTATCCAAACCAGCTACAGAAAAGATATGTTACTGTTATTTGTACTGTAGTATGAATTGATTATTTTTTCCCTCAAGAAAGATGAATATGGCCTGGGAAAGTAGATCAGTAGAAGAGCATGTGCACAGCATATGTGAGGCCTGGGTTTGATCTTCAGTAGGAAAGGAGGGAGGGAGGGAGGGATGGAAGAAGGAAGGAAGGAAGGAAGGGAGGGAGGGAGGGAGGGAGGGAGAGAAGTAGAAACATAATTGCTCAAAATCACTTGCCTACTTCATGATATTTCAAAATTTCAGATGGAAGGATATTTGGGCATAAAAGACATAACAAGTTCTTTTAAAAATAGTACTAGTTTTGAAAGTGAAACACTGAGGTGGGGAAGAGGGACATGTTAAGTCAATATTGAAATATATAATATGAAGGAGATCATGCTATTATGGAATCAAAATTGTAGAAGGCCCACATAGTTTAGAAGTCAACAAGTGATAATGGAAATCTACCCACAACTTAACCTCCTGGGAACACATCCTCATCTTCACATAGAGAAGTGTCAAACGTCGCATGAGATTCTTTGCAGAGAGAGACTGTTGTACTGCTTTGCAGCAAATCCTCAATGTGTTCAACAGCATGAGACCCAGAACTCAATTATTAGTTGTTGAATAAATGCACTTTAACTCCAACAACTTTAACTTCAAAATATTAATACTGAAATTCAAACATTTGATCACTGATGCATCCAAAGATCATCACCCTACTTCTTCACCACCATTCCTACTCCAACTAAGCCTGTTCTATTTAAAAACCTTTTTTATTTTGAAAGAATTATGGAGTTATAGGAAGTTGTAAAAATAGTACAAAGAGTCCCTTAACCCAGCTTTCCTCAAATGGTGATGCCTTATATAGCAATAGTATGATATCAAAGCTGAGAAACAGATATTGGTGCATGATTTTTAACTTGACTACAAACGTCATTCAGATTGACCTTGTATGAGCCCATCCCCTTCATATGTTGAAATCCTAACCCCAGTACCTCAGAATATGACTCTATTTGGAGATGGGGCTTTTAAGAAAGGCTAAGTAAAATTAAGTCATAAGAGAAGCCCTAATCCAAAATGACTCTTGTCCTTATAAGAAGAGTATGTTAGGGGTTCAGGCTATTATAGATTAGTAGTAAGCATTTGCTTAGCATGTCCACAGACCTGGGTTAAGTCCATAGCAATGCAAAATAAAATAAAAAATAAAAAGATGAAGAAGGAGAAGGAGAAGGGAAAGGGGAAGAAGAAGGAGGAGGAGGAGGAGGTGAAAAAGAAGAGTATAGTAGCAAAGTTGATTAGGACACAGACAACACTGATTAAGGGATGACCATGTGAGGGCAAAGTAAGAAGGAGGACATTTGCAAGCTAAGGAGAGAGGCATCTGAAGAAACCAAACCTACAGACACTTTGATCTTAGACTTCTAGCTTCCAGAACAGTGAAAAAATAAATTTCTGTTGTTTAAGTCAGTCTCTAGTATTTCATTATGGCAGCCTTAGCAAAATGATACATCACCTTAAAAAAGAAAAAAAAAAAATCTGCATTCATCTCTGTGTGTGCATGCACACACACAATTCTCTGCAATGTTATTGCATATATAGATTTTCACAACCCTGCCCCCACATTGAAGACCCAGAACTGTTTCTTCACTACCCTGAAGAATCCCCTTGTGCTACCTCTTTGTATTCATTCCCACTCACTTCCATCCTATTTCCAGGCAATCGCTCGCTGATCTATTTTCCATCTCTGAAGATTCATCGTCTTAGGGATGTTACATAAATGGAATCATACAGCATAAAGCCTTTTTGAGACTGACTTTTTTCTCTAAGCAAAATGGTCTTAAGTCCACTCAAGCTGCTGCATATGTCAATAGTTAAACCACTTCTTTACATCACTGCATGAATACCTATAATCTATCTTTCATCTTGCAGCTGGAATGATCTTGGAAAAGTGCAAATCAGATGTTGTCTCTCTTTAAAAGCTCCCAAATGATCATATCAACTCAAAATCCTTAAACATGTTTTTAAAAAGTCCAATCAATGTTTTGCCAATGTCTTCAGCCTCTACTTGGGCCTCCTCACCTTTGCTCCCTCCCTTCTAATCATTATGGATTTATTTCTTATTCCCAAAAGGTCCCTTCTCATCTTCCACCATGTAAATGTTTCTTTCTCAAAAGTTCAATCTTAACTGTTCTTCCCCTCCAGACCCACTTTCCTTTACTTAGCTAAGTCACAAATCCTATGGATATCTGTGATTTGTAGTGATTGTAAGCAGAAAATGGAAGAGAAAAGAATGAAACTGTCATTTTGAATCACTCATACTTGAACTCAGTGTACAGTTATTTTTAGGATATTGATTCAGGAAAAAAATTCAAGATTTCATTCTTTCTGGAATGAGATCATATATTGTATCACTAGCCAGGCACAGCCAGGTGAAAGGAAAGAAACACATCTACATGAGTACTATGTCCTATACATTCTAGCTGTGAAAATTTAGGCAAGTCCTTAAATAGGCCAAGTATTGTTCCCTTAAAAATGATTAAATAGACTTATAAATGATAGGGTAGTATTTTCCATACAGCACAGTTGCTGGTACATAATAGATGTTTAATAAATATTTTATGCATTTTCAATATTCATATAAGAATGAAAACAGTGCAAACATACAGGGAAGTTATTTAAAGGGGAAAAACCCATCTGACTATATAATTTCCTTGTCCCCGCAAAATCATGCATTACGAGAGCAACTTAAAGAGAAATTCAGAAGTGCAAAGTACACTTGCAATCTGACATGATGTGATATTATCAGGCATCACATATATATGAAATATCACAGGATACCTTTTATGGAACAAACCTAATGGATTAAATAGTATATGAAAAGAAATCCAATTATTCATAAATCTCAAAGGAACACAAATGGATAAAAGATTCAATGTAATCATAAAACTTATTCAGCAGTATTTGTACCAACTTGCATAACAATGAATTTCCCTAATATTATCTTTTTAGTATCACCTTCTCACCTTTGAAATTACTTTCCAACACAGTGCACAAATTAAACTGGCTTGAATGTAGGCATTTTTCCTATTTGTGACGTGTGTGTGTGTGCGTGTGTGTGTGTGTGTGTGTGTGTGTGTGTGTGTGTGTGTGTGGTTGTTGTTGTTGTGGGGAATTAAACCCAGACCTTGCACATGCTGTGCAAATGCACTACCACTGAGCTATATCCCTAGGCCTGCAATTATGTTTTCTTTTTTTCAAACAAAAACTCATAACTTCATTTTATTTTATTATTGTTTATGCTCTAGTATTCATCTTAGTAACAATTGTTGGCTATTATTACTTGAACATGGCTTATGTTTATATAATTGAAACATGCAATAAATAAAAATTGTCCATTCTACCACCATTCAAAAGCATCCCTGTTAACTTTACAGTATAAAGCCTTTAAATATAAAGTCTCCTATTTGCTTTTTGCTGCATGGTTATAAAGTATTTACAGTAGTAATTCCTTCTTCTTAGGTAACATTGCATTTCAAAGATCTTTTTCCACAAAAAAAAAAGAAAAATCAATTCATATATTCTAAATGAAGAAGAATCTGCACCTATCACTAGCAATAAACAAGAATTCAAGAGGTACTTTCCATTACTCAATCCTTTAACTCCTAAATAATGTGAAAATTCTTTAATACACAGGAAAAAATCAAACAGAAAGATTAGGCCAGCAAACAGCTATAAAGTACAAGTCTACAGAAAAAAAGGACACAAGTAACACCAGACAGTTATGCATGCTGACTATGAAAGAATGGTTTGATGTCACTGTAAATATTCCACACAAATGAAAAAGGGGTGGTGACAGTTACTAGGTAAGCATGGTCTGCATTCTCCCCTTCTTTTAAATTTCTGATATATGTATGTGTGTGGTGTGTGTGTGTGTGTATATGTGTATATATATATATATATATATATATATATATATATATACACATATATATATATACACACATATATATATATATTACCCAACAGAATGTTTGCATATAGTCTTTTAGTTTTTAAATGAATAGCAACATTCTTTAAATGCAAAGGAAAAGCTATAGAAAGACAATTTCCCTATGGGAGATGGACTCTTAGGTGGCTCCCATGATTCCCCCTCCTGGTATTTAAACTTTTGTGCTCTGTGGGTGAGAGCTATACTCACTCATACCTTACAGGATATGGCTAAGGTGGTACGATGTGCATGATTATTTACAAATGATTATGTTACATTAAGATCAGAAATCCATCTTGAATATTATGCTAAGTGAAGTAAGCCAAATGCCAAATGTTTTCTCTGATATGAGGATGCTGATCCATAATGGGGATAGGGGAGAAGTATGGGAGGAATGGAGGAACTTCAGATAGGGCAAAGGGGAAGGAGTGGAAGGGAGGGGGCGGGGAGGTAGTAGGAAAGCCAGTGGAATAAGATGGACATCATTACCCCAAGTACATGTATGAAGACACAAATGGTGTGACTCTACTTTGTGTACAACCAGAGACATGAAAAATTGTGCTTTCTATGTGTACTATGAATTGAAATGCATTCTACTGTCAGATATAACAAATTAGAATAAATAAATTTAAAAAAAATATTAGAAATCCATCTTGAAGGAAGACTTTCCATTATTGCTTTGAAGAAGCAAGCTGCCATGTTTGAGCCGCCTGACAGAGACTGCAGTGCAACAAGGAGCTGGGACCAACAGCAAGCAAGATACTAAAGCCCTCACTAAGACAGACTGCAACAAAACAGATGCTGTCAACAACATTTACTTGGGAAAAGATTCTTCAGTCAAGATTTCAGATAAGAACTCTGCCTAGGGTATGCTATGATAGAAACGTTCTAGAGGACCCACCGAAGCTGTTCCTAGACTCCTGAGCACAGAATATCTGAGATAATAAATCAACATCGTTTTAAGCCACTAAATGTGTGTTAGCACTGTTACAAACCAATGAATAAGACCAGCCATAACTTGTCACAGTAGTGAAAATTTAAGAATCAAATTTAAAATTTTAGGATATGACTTGCCTTCATGCCTTCATTCAGAGCAGGAATTCTCAACCTTGATACCAACTGATATTATAGGCTACACAATTCTTTCTTGCATTAATATAGGTGTGAAGGCTTTTCCTGGGCATTGTAGGATGACAGTAACATTCCAAGACTCTACCTACTAGATACCAGTAGCACTCACCATCCCAAAACACCTCTAGAAAATGCCAAACATCCTTTGGGGGCTAAAATCATCCCTGTTCAAAAACCACTGATTGAAAAGATTTCTTCACTTACTTCTAATCTGTATTTGTTCATTCTGAAAGTTCCTGAATGCTGATAATAGTGTTAGGACCTTTTAAATATATAGTAATCAAAACATGAAATAGCTGGATGGTTGCTTTTCAATTTGTGAAATGCCTCAAAGGTTGTCAATAAAAAGTAATTGGTGGGTTTTAAAAACACAGATTATAATTTTTCAATGTCTAGTAATTCAATACTTCCAAGATACACTAATCACACATTAAATTTAAATTTTGTTTAATTTCACTGTATTACTTAAGGAGAACATGCATAGCAATGTATCAGGAAATTAATGAAAGGCACAAAACACAAAGAATCCCAATTGCATGGCTGAATTGGTTTGGGGTTGGTAGGAGGGAGCTGGTGAGAGAGAGAAATTTTGGCAGCTTCATGTTTTCTGATTTCAGAGATTACACTGTGCAGAATGAATTCTGCCAGCCTCTTGTTTACTACATTATATCTGCCTTCCAAAGATGTTCACATGCCTCTAGTGCCCAGTTGTTTTCTGAGTGAGAAATCTGAGAATGAAACTTCTTGCTTCATTGCTACTCCATTCTATGATCACAAATTATTAGCTTTCACATAAGCAAACCTCATAGATGTGTTCTCAAGTTAGACATTTAAGGAAGAAATCAGGGAAAACAAACAAACCTGCTCTCTGAAACAAGTTTACATTTTCTCCTTCCCATTTATTATACAGTTGGATTCACATCATTAACATGCAAATCATACTGCACTACAGTGCATTTTAAACAAAGAACTGAAAGCAGGGCTTGTAATTTCCTTATTGGTTGATAAACAGATTTTCCCTTAAGAGGGCAAAATAAACTCTAGGTGCTTTATGTTCACTCTTTTGGGCTTAAGTAATTTCAAAATTAAACAAACAAAAAAAAATTAGTACTTTTCTCATCGTGCCCACAAATATTGCTTTTTATGCTGATTTTTGGTGTAAAAATTTAAATGCTACTTTTACCAAGGTAAATTGAAAAAAAAATATATACATTTTCCCATGTAGAGCAAAGTATTCTATCTTTTCTGAATTTCTACTAATTTTTTAAAACAAGATTAACACTGAGACTGAGAAATGGACTTGAGAATGGGCAAATGAATATCTGATTTAAACCACAGGGGGAAAAGTAAAAACTAAACAGATATAAAACAGTCCTACAAATTATATATCCTTAGTGCTATCAGTCCTTCTAAGTACTTAATGGCATAAACTACTGTGGAAAGGATGGGAAAGCAAAAGAAAAAAAAAATGCATCCATCCTTCTTGGAAGGAAGGAAGGAAAGAAGGACAGAAGTTTTACTTTCAAGAGATAGGTAATACAAGGGGTGGGATTGTGGCTCAGTGGTAGAGCACTTGGTAGCATGTGTGAAGCACTGGGTTCAACTCTCAGTACTGCATATAAATAAATAAATTCTTTTGACAACCACAAAAAGAAAAAAAAATTAAAAAGCTGGAATACCTATTTTAATAATATAAAAGGTAATACAATTAAGAATTACCATAGCAGTCTGTTTGCCTCCTTTCATTCTTTGTGTGGGGCTATATCAGACCTTCAATAACAGGACTTGTCCCTTTCTCTACAGACTTATTCATAATCACAACCCACTGGCTATCTTTTGATCCAGCCATTGAGAATGATCTGTAGTGTCCAAACAATCCAGGCTGAGACCTGGGTGTATTTTTTACTTTTATGTGATACTTTTCATTCATTGAGCAAATATTTACTGAATATCCATTATTCCAGGCATTTTCTAGAAGCTAGAAAAACTGCAACAAATCAAATAGGCAAAAACTCCTGCCTTCAAAGGGAGTCAGATAATACATAAGTGAAATATTTGTAGTGGTGAGAACAAAGGAGAATTTTTTGAAGTTTAGATTGGTGATCAAGGCAGGCCTAACTGCAAGGTGACATTTGAAGGCAGTGAATCATACAGAGTAGGGAAGATCATCCTGGGTAGACATAGTAGCAAGAGAAAAGAACATGCTTCTTTGTTGCCTGTTTTTCTTATCTTCTTAAGAATAACAACTTTAGCTGGGTTTGGTGGTGCATGCCTATAATCCGAAAGTCTCTAGAGGCTGAGACAGGAGGATTGCAAGTTCAAAGCCAGCCTCAGCAACTTAGTGAAGCCCTAAGCAACATAGCAAGACCCTGGCTCTAATTAAAATATGTTTTTAAAAGGGCTGCTGATATGGCTCAGTGGCTGAGCAGCCTTGGGTTCAATCTCTGGTACCCCCAAAATATAACAACTTTAAGTATAATTTGCATACAAAAAAATCTAGCTATTTAAAGTGTACAAGTCAATCATTGTTATTATACTCACAGAATTGTGCATCTAACATACAACACGGTACATTTTATTTATTTTTGAGATGCTGGGATTAAACCCAGGGCCTTGTGCATGCTAGACAATCACTCTACCTTTGAGCTTCACCCCAGGCCAAACCATAAGACCCTTTAGAACATCATCTGAGGAAGAAACCCCTTACTAGAAGTCATTCTAGTTGTTTTCTGGAGTGGGGTTACCCAACCACCACATTCTGGAAAAGACTTAATCTTCCATTCCTACAGATTTGCTTATTCTGGACATTTAATATGAACAGAATCATACAACATGTGACCTTTAATAATTGGCCTATTTCCCTTGGTGACATCTTTTTCTTCCTTGTTTCCACTCTTCTTTCTTCTTTGTCTCTTTCTTTCTTTCTGGTATTGGGAAATGAACCCAGGGACCCTCTACCTCTTAGTCCTTTTATTTTTTATTTTAAGACAGACTTGCCAAGCTGCTGAGGCTGTCCTTGAACTTGTCATCCTACTGCCTTGGTCTTTCAAATAGCTGGGATTATAGGTGAGCACCACCACATCTGGCTTTACATGCTTTAATTTTTGTCTCCAACTCCTAACTTCACTGGGAATTAAATACATACATTAAATAAATCTGTAGCTTTAACTCTACAGAAAATCTTTTTATAAATAATATTGTAGTTGTCACATCAACATTGTAACATTTATACATATACATCATCATTTATTATTCTACATATTAAGTCAAAAATTGTTAAAAATCAGTCTCAAGTATTGATTCTTCATGTGAATAGAAATATTATGTTTATTAGCATAAAAAAGTAATTTTCAATGTTCTCTGATGCAACATCTTAGAATAATTTCAATTATATTCCTTTTTAAAGTACTGTCATCAAAAATACAACAGCAACATTTTGATTAAGTGACATATCCATAAAGAAGAAAATGATATAAATTCAACTTTATCATGAAAGCAAAAATCCATTATTTCTTATCAAGTGCTCTAAATGTATTTGGTAAACTGTAAGATAAGGGCTATTCAAGGAACTTTAAAAAATAAACAATTATACTATTGCCTCCTCACGGGATCAGCTTCAAAGAGCTAAACAAAAGCTCTTTGCTCACATTCTATCATAAACACTGAATAAGTTTACCAGTTTAATGTTCTACTTAAATGACTCTGCACACCATTAGCATAAAAATCAAGCTGCATTGTATACTCCTACTTAAAGGGCACAGTTTAATCTAGGCTTCACTAGAAAATTCCTTAAGATCAACTTCACATAAATCCATTTGCTTGGTAATTGTTTTGAGAAAAATATTTACTGCAACATTTTAGAAGGAAAATGCTAGTAACTATTAAAAACAACCACTTAGAGGTAGTACAGGAAATCAAAACATCATCTGGCTCCTGAGCTGGATCTTCCCTACTTTACTAGGTGAAATTTAGTTTTGTTTTGTTCTTTACTCTTTTTTGAAATTCCTACCCTTAACTTCATCTGCCTGAAGATTTTCTCACAGGCTTTTCTTCTTTACCTCCTGTCTTCGTTCCCCTCATACAGGGTCCTCCTCCTCTTTTAACTTTTCATTTGAATTATTTAACATACTATGGAGTGCTCATGTGATAATCTGATGGGTTCATGACATACTGCCCCCAAATATAGCTCATTGGCATTTGAGGAAACAGCAGAAGCAGGCCATAGAAACTGGAAGCAATTCTTCTTACCTTTTTTCCCCTGAAGTGGCCCATAAAACTTGGCTGACCTTTCCCTAGAAAGTAGGTTTTACGACTGTTATTTCAGAAGCAGTCCTGCCCTATGCCCACAGGAAAGGAAGGTCACACAGGGACATCAAGACAAATCTGAACAAATAGGCCTTGCTGAGTCCCTGGGTTCATTACATTGGGCCATCTGCCTTTGGTTCAGGCTTGCTTTTATGTAAGTATCACTTCTTCATCAGACTTAGCACAAACTACATGTTCCCTGTTGTTCTTCCACGGGGTTTTCACTTCTGAAGGCTCCTATGTCACATCTTATACTAAATAAATTTGTATGCTTTTCTTTTGTTCATCTGTCTTTTATTAGAAGGATGTTAGTCATGACCCTGTGAGAGCTGAGAAACTTTCCCCCCCCTATAATCTTAAAAAAAATCATTTACATTTAGATGTAAATTTCTGTTTGGTTTCATCTAACCATTAATATACAAACATCTCTTAGCATATCTACTTTAAAATAGATAAAGGTGATTTCATAATCCCTTTTCAGTTTTTCTTTTAATCTAAGAAACACAACATGGAGGCCAAGTACTAAAGAATTTTCTATGATGTAAAGAAAGGAAATTCGCAAAAAAGTTAATATGATCCTGTTATAGCCTATGCATATCTGCACTTTGCTTAGAGTTGGTGCTCAGAAGGTGCAGTTGAATACCATGAGCTTCAAAGGCACAGAAGGGCTTTTCTTTTGTCTTGTTTAATTTTGTTATTTAACAAGAACGCGGAAGGTTGATCGATGTGACACTACCTTTAATCCCTAAAATAGAATTACAACAGACATGAGAAAATAACCTTTCCTCAAAGAGGGCTTGGGGGTATACTCAGGGGAGAGATGCATTTTAGTTCATGCTACAAAGTAAAAGGAGCCTTCAGAGAAAACACTAACTGCATGAGGAGTTCCTCAATTATGAGGTTTCAGAAGGCATGTTGGAAAGCTTAGAGGCATTTTGAAATCCAGTGTTTTCTAGCCTAGCGGTGGACAGGAAGAAGAGAATGAAGTAACTTGAGGCTAGTCAGAATTGCACGAGAGTTTCTCAATACAGAGAATACATGTGCTGAGAACAAGCTGACACCAGCTGCAGAGCAGATAGGTCTGATGCCATTAAAGACTGCAGATCATCCTGAGGAAATTCTCTGTCTTCCTGCCCTGAAAACTTGTTCAAATGAGGTAACCCTGAGCAACATTCACCAATGGGTGCAGTACCTCTTGCCACCAGCAAGCCTGTGTACACTAGTGAAGGACTCAAGCGTTTCTTCTCTTCCAGCCTGTCCCTATGACTAAAATGAAGAATGGAAGTTGATTTGATGTCTACTTCTCATTTAAGCCTAATGAAAAGGAGTTCTCGGGAGCTTAGTATGTTTACCCCAGAGTCAGGGGACAAAGCAGAGAAACATAGGCCAAAACACAATTCCACTCTGAAAGTGAAAGGAAGGCTGCATAAGATTCCCAGGGCCAGGGGAGGGTGCTGGACAGGAACCCAAAGCAACTTTTTGGAGGAGTACATGACACCCACAGATGAGATGGACAACTGGATCCCCAGGGGACTAAAGAGGAAATGAAAAAGGTCATATAGCTGGGAGAACATGCATCATTCATTTTCACAGAATGTACAAATATCCTCAATGGGATTACAAAAAAATTCCATGAGATTATTTAAAACACCAATCAGCTTTCAAAAATCTGCCCAAGTCAGATCTGTATCCAGCTTCCTAAGAGGAAATTAAGGCTTGATTCCATCAAAGTCCATCACTTAAGACCTTTCCTGTCCTGTTCCCTCTCCTCCCACTCCTTTGGGGGAGTGGGGAATTGCAAGGAAACCCAATAAGCACTTAAAATTGTCACCCACATCATCAAAAGGAGAGACAACTTTTGAAGAAATTTTACTTTAAAAGATTTTCAAGAATTTAGAATTTTTACCATTATATGGAACTGTACATTGAATTTCAAATTGGAATATTTTTAGGACTAAAAGTGATGTTCATAGGACAGATGGGGTAGGGGAGAGGTCTCATAGCAGGAAAGGCCTGTGGTATTGCTGAAATAAATCTGTGTTATGATTGGAATTCAGATTCTTCCTTATTTAACATGTTTATTTATAAACTTGCTGATTATTTTGATACACTGAAATGTTGAAGCACATCTTCAGACAGATATGATTTTTTAGAAGCCCTGTCCAGGTTACATTCCTACAGGCTTCAAACTGGTAAAAAGATAAAATCCTAATTTTTTTTCATAGTTACTGAGATTTAAATGATTTTTAAAAGTGGTTTTATATATATGGTGGAGGGGGCAAACGCAAACTGCTAAAGATAGTTAATAACTAATCATCAGATATTTCATTTGTCCAAACAAAACTATGAAAATATTAATCTTATTTCATAATTTAAACCAATCTCATTAAGTGAGAGACAACTAAAATACTTAGGAAATTATAAACAGTCAAACATAAATAATCACATCTATATTTTATCCTGATGAGCTAAAAATCACTAGGTTTTATTTAAATATCTGGGCCATTTTGAGTCAAAGTAACAAACATGTTATAGTTTATGTCCCTGAAACAAAACAATAACAAATAAAATTAAATAAAATACTACATACTCTGCTTCTATTGATCACATTTTAGTTCCATGGCTTCACAATTTTACCAGTTTTCCCAAACTTCCTTTTACATGTTGTCAGTGCTATATTCAGACAACTCTCAGTTCAGCAAATGAAACATTTATTCCTCTCGCTTGGTTCAGCCCCAGATTCAAAAGAATCTTGACTGAAAATTCTATTATTTGCTCCAATTTCTGCTTGTGACCTTGGCTTTATTTGTTGTGTCTGTAGTATAAAATTATTCTAACCACAAATAAAGGGAATCTTAGATTAAAGTCTGCCTTCTGAAGCCAGCACTGCTATTGCTTTTGCACATGTTTTGACAGTGACTGTCACAATGACATCTAAGAGCTTCGTTTTCTGGTGGGCTTAGTTTAACATAAGTATCTGATACTCAGGGGCTTTGAAATGTTCCAAGTCACATACAAACCAGGAAGAGGCAGGGTTTATGTTTGACATAGATACTTACTGAGGCTCATGAAAGGCCTTTGGCCCAGAGAACCAGCAGGTTCACCTCCTTGTTTTCATCTGGAATTTGAATTTCCTGGGGAAATTACTACTGACTTAGAGAAGTTATCATTTTAGATCAATTATATAAATATTTCATGCCAATACACTGATAAATTATAAGTAAGATAGGGCAATCATTAATGATTACACTGACCTTAGAAGAAGTTATAATGGATTATTACCAGTTTTAAAAAGTAAAGACTTCACTAAGGATGAACTGCCTAATTCAGTTCGCTCCTATAGCATCATGGTACACCATCTTCCAGTGAACTGTGTCCAGGTTCTTTTCAAGCATTTTTTTTTTTTTTTTTTTTTTTGGTAGTGCCAGGACTAGAACCCAAGGCCTCCCACATGCTGTCAGGCACACTACCACTGAGCTATGTTCCCAGCCTCATTTTCAAGGTTTTGATGACAAACTAATTGCTGGTCATATAAAATACACTCTATAAATGTTTGTCTGAGACCATTTTCCTTTTACTATCCTGCAGGACTAGATGTTCAGAATAATCAATGCTGACAAAAAACAGCATGGGAAGAATTGTAATACAGATTTCATTCCAAACACCTGTTGGAACATAATTACAATATCCTTTAAAAAATCAGTCTTTTCTAAAACTATGCCAGACAAAAATCAATGTTTATGAAGTGATGCTTGTATGATTCCAATCTCTTCAAACTGTGCCTTCATGCTGTCAGTAAGCTTTTGTGCCTTTTGTTGCCAATAATAAATCACTGCCCTGAAGTTACAAAATACCTAAGTTCCTCTTGGGACCAATATGATACATTTGTAAGACTTTTGTTAAATAATGTTTAGGAAGAAAATTATTGCACATGTATGTATGTGTGTTTGTGCATTATGGCTACCAAGAAAAATATCCACTTATCCACACTTCTCTAAAACATGTGGAATGTAACTACTGAGAATAAATGACATCCAGCACAATATGCAGAAGAACGTTTCCCTGTCAATAATGTTTTGATTTATGTTAGTGAGCTCAGCGTATCATGTACATTACAGAATATCAAAATGGAAAAGGACCATACTGTTCATTGGGCTCAACTATCACTTCTCAAAGGAGCTACACAGTACTTAAGCAATGAAGCTGGATTGCCAACCTGATTTCTGAAATCCAGGTCCTGTGTTCTCTCACCCATACCACTGTCACTCTGACCCACTAAATCAGAATCATTTTGATGATGATACCTAAGAAGCTGAATTTGTCTGATTTTAAAACAAGACCTCCTCCAAAACCCAAACCAAAACCACCAACCAAGGCAAACTTTAAACTGAATATATTTTAGTTTTAGAACTACTGGCAGGATGAGAACTACTGACTGAGCAGTTGGGTTGGGTAGTGCTTCCCAAACTTCAAAATCACCTGGAGATCTTGTTTCAACAGATTCCTGGGTCAGCTCCCAACGAGAATGAATTTGATTATCCAAGGGCCCATGAATTTGTACTTTGTTTTTTGTGCAAGCCCGGCGATGTGTGAGGGGTGGTGGGGATAGTACGAGGGATGGAACCCAGGGACACTTTACCACTGAGCCACATCCCCAGTCCTTTTAATTTTATTTTAAGACAGAGTCTCACTATATTTCCCTGACTGGCTTTGAATTTGTGATCCTCCTGTCTCAGCCTCCTGAGTGGTTGGGAATATAGGCATGTACCACCATGTTTGGGAAAAATATGTACTTCTGACAAGCCCCAGAAGCAGTGAATGCTGCTGGTCCAGTGATCACACTCTCAACTACAGTGCTATGGAGAGCAAGGTCACTAGCAGAGGCAGAGACTTGGCACAGAGGAATCCTGATTCCTATTGGTGGTGCACGATACCAAATAACCTGTGTATGGAGCCCAAGGTTTTGATTTATTCATTGTCAGACAACTCTACATCCTATTACAGGCCTATCTCCTAATTCACATTTGTCAATGCCAGAAGAACTCTAGTTATAAACATTTCATAAGGGGTTTGGGAGAGGTATATAGTACAGGTTTAGCATGTTCCAGCCCCGAATTCAATTCAGCACCAAAAACATTTTTTAAAGTGGGTCAGGCCAGCTGATACCTCATTCCAAAGCTGGTGCTTTAGATGATCTAGACTCTGGCTGGACAAGATTACACCTCTGCTCCACAGTTTCCATCTGTGGTGCAGACTGTATTTTGAGCCAACAGTATCTTCTTCACAGTGCTGCTTAGAATGTAATCTTGGCATTGATAAATCATCTTGATCTAGTTCTTCTGTAACTTTTCTCATTTCAAAGCTGAAAAACACATTCACAATAATCCCCTAATCCAAGGGTCACCAAGTAGTTTGGTCACCCTACCTTGCTATTTCCCATCACAAGGAAGAGTCTAGTTCCCCTCTCCTTTAATGCTGGCTGACCTGAGTGATTGCATTGTTCAGGCCCAATGTTGCCAAAGTGAAGCTACATGATTTGCACGACTAAATCAGAAATAGCTGTTCTGCTTGTACCTTTCCTGGGAACATCTGCTGCCCAGAGGCTTTTGCTGGGATACTTCCTTTCAGAATATAGGAACCATGCTGAGAAAAATTGGATCTATGTGGGAAAGCCACATTAAGGTGTGCCAGTTGTCAGTTCCACTAGGGCTAGCCTTCAAGTAACCAAGTCCCAGCTGTAGACATGTATGTGAAGGACCTTCCAGATGCTTCCACCCATTTACTCAAGTCACCTCCTGGCTTCAAGGCTCCTCTCTTGGAGCCATAGACATGGTAAGGCAAAAATAAATCCATCCCACTGTGCCCTGGATGGTTTACTAACCCCAGAATTCACAAGCAGAATAAAATAGTAGTTTGTGTTACTAAGTTTGGGGTAATTATACACCAATAGATAGATAATAACTTGTCCATCTAACCCATCAGGTAATATCTTTGTTTCAATTTTGACTTGTCTCTGTTAAGACTGTTGCTCAGTCAAGCTGCTTCTCTGCTGACTTTAATCTCCCAAGCTTTTGATTCCTTGACTTAATGAAACCCTCTAGTCTTTTAGAATTCTAATCAAACACTGAACACTAATGATGATCAGACATTAGCCAAAATCAATACTTTCTATTATTTTATTTAATCTTCACATCATCCTGTGCAACTATTTTCTCCATTTCCCAGATGTTCAAGTTCACATCTTTTTAAGCATTTGATTCTAAATACAAATACATATTTGGTTCCAAAGTCCTTGCTTTTAATAATCATGACACAAAATCATCCCTCAGTATCCACAGGAAAATGGTTATAGGAACCCTTTCCCCTGAAGATAACCTAGTATTGCATATAATCTACACATAGCATTCTGTATACTTTAAATCACTTCTAGATTATTTATAAAAACCTAATTCAATGCAAATGCTATGAAAATAGTTGCTATATTCTATTGATTAGTGAATTAGGACAAGAAAAATTTTGTACATATTCAATACTTATCTCCTGCTTACACCTTTCCCTGGTCCTTCCTTGGTAATCTTGAATCTTATCTTCTTAGAACTATGTTTTTAAAAAGAAGAGAACATGACTGCCCCGCTATAACTACCCTCCTTCAAAATCATTTCTCCTGACACAAAGCCACACCTTATATCCTAGAAATGCTCTCCAGATTGATGGGCAACTTAAATGATGGGCAACTTAACACAGTAGTATCTGGCAGTCTGGGTCGGGGGTTGGGGAGCCGGGAAGCAAAGGCAAGGATTAGATAGATCCAAGTTACTATCTTGGTTCTATCATTTTCTGTTGCTGGCTAGGTTACTTTATAGTTACCTGAGACTCAGTTTTCTTATTTGTCACAGAAGGATGATGATGATGATGATAATAATAATAATAATAAGAAGAAGAAGAAGAATAAGAATAGCTATCTCACATTTTTAGGCTGTTCAATAAACAAGAAGATACAGAGTACTCAGAAGAATAACTGTTACCTGACAGGCACTCTCACAGAAGCTATTCATAACATGAAGGAGCTTTAAGAGATGACTGTGTACCGAATTGGAATGTCTCAGTGACAACTCCTAGCTGTAATACTCAGGGGAAGTACCACAGATGGAGTCGAGTCGATGAGATTTGTATGATGCTGGCAATGACAAAGGGACCCAGATACTGGCATTTACATAGTTATTGGTGCCAGCATCATAAAAGTCTTCTACTCCACCCAGATCCAGAGAGATAAAAAGATTATTGGCAGCTGCTGCTACCCTATCTCTGCTTATGGGCAAATTTGTTCATTTTCCCATCAGCAATGCAAATAATTCCACATTTCACTCCAACTCTGATAATTCAATTTTAGACAATGGGCGTAACTAAAGGGCCTATGTTTTTCTTCTATATTGTTAAGAATAAAAGATGTAAAAAGTGTGTGGGTAGGTTATGATGTTCTTCAAGTTCACAATCCTAAGCCAGTTGCAAGGAGGAACAAAACAAAAAAAGGCATGCACACACAACACTACTGTGTTTCTTATTATAAACTGCACACTAGAAAGCACCTGGGAGCTTTTAAGAATCCCAACCAGCCCAAATCTGCTGAATCAAAACCCTCCGAAATAATTTTGAAGTGTATCATATAATGAGAAGCATTGTCCCCAAACAGTGAACACATAGATATACCCCTTTATTTCTATTTATTTTTTCAGGTACATACTTAGAACTTGTATTTTAAAAAATATCTATTAGCCATTAGCCCTAATTATAGTGTTATTTTATTAACCTAAAAGCAGTTAAAAAACACACACACACACACACACACACACACACACACACACATACATATATATCTCAGTCAATCATCAGAAAAAGACAATATTGCTTACTTTTTAAAAATGAATAATCAGGCACTGACTTGCTTCCCTTAAAACTGGTTTCACTGATGAGTTAACTGGCTCTGTTTAGTGGCTTCATTTTTAGAAAGAATAAGGACACTTTAATACTATCTACTGAAAAACAGATCATTATTATAGATCCATAATAGCTGCTATTTCCCAGCATTTAATTAGAACTAAGTTATAAATATGTTCTGATAGTGTTTTAAATTTACTGATACTTGAAATTTTTTCTTCTTACAGAATGGCATGAGATTAATGTTATTTCTATGCCATGTTTTTTGACAATTTACAAATTGGTTAGAGAAAAGTAGTATTAGGGGAATGTGGAGTTTAATTCACTAAAACCTATCTAATGATTAGGGGTGTCGTTAATGAATGTGTTCTTAACTAGTTACTGTTTAACATCAGGAATTAGGTAAAACAGAAACAAGCAAAACCATCATGAGTGATGTACCATCATGCTGGATTCATCTGCCCATTTGCCATATTACCATTACTAATATTCTTATTTTTTATCTGACTTGAAAAGTATTTTAAAGATTCTAAGTATTTCATTTTGGTTCTTTTCTGCTTATCTAAATTAACACAGAAATCACACAACAGCCAACAACTTCAGATACTAAGTCAAACACCTTTAAGTAAGAATGTTTAAAAATTTTGCTACCATTCATGCTTTAGAAAGACTTTTCATATTTCAGCTCAATTTCAAGAGGTGCAATAAATACTGAAAAATATATAAAAGAGTGAGATGAAACCCAGAAGTGTTCATAGTATAGTTTATACATATATTTAACAGTTAATAAATGCATAAAATAATGATACAGGGTAATTCATCACTAAATAGAATCTGGTTTACCTCCCAAATTTCTTTATTAACTTGTGTTCCTTAAGTTCTTGTTGTCCCCTGGCCATTATCTCCCTTGTAGAATCTTATAGTACTCTTTTCTTCATCAATCCAAAGGAGTTAATGGATTCACAGCTATCACTTAAGACATCTCAATGTGCCTTATAATAAAAACATTACTATATGAAGGCTTCTTTCTAAATCAAGGGTCAGGAGATTAGGGGCCATGGGCCAAATCCGAATCACCATCTGTACTTATACAACCCACAAGTATGGACCATTTTTTGCCATTTTGTAATAGTTGGAAAAATAAAACAAAAGAAAATAACACTTCACAGCATGTGAATATGTTATGAAATTCAAATTTTAGTGTTCATTTAGTTTTATTGGAACACGGTCATGCTTATTTGTCTATATAATGTCTATGGTTGTTTCCATGCTACAAAACCATAGAACTGAGTAGTGATAGAGACCTTAGCCTGAAAATACTGAAATATTTATTACCTGGTCCTTCACAGTAAAAGTTTGCCATGTCCTGCTTCACATCATTTATTCACTGCCATCTGAGCATGCTACCTCTTCATCCCATACGTATCTCAAACTAATGTACCAAAACTTAACTAATTGTCTGTTCTCACAAACCAACATCATTTCCTTTTAATTATGAAAAGTTACTGTTCTTACCACTTAACAGTGATCAAATCCAAATGATTCTGCCTCCTCAAAGTTTTAACATCTGTCCTTGTCCTTATCATTACTAATCCTTACTGCAAACCTGTCACATGGACTATTGAAAGAGTTGTCCAACACCTTTCCTACACCCCTCCAAAGCTTTTCTTAACATTCTTACCCAACACACTCTGGTCTGTTGCAACCCCCAGATCTTTGCATCCTGACACATCATAGTGGAGGAAATCAGCAGCAGTTGGTTGGCAGGAAGTTAAAAATCCCTAAGATATTTTGATAGATAAGCCAACCTCATTTTTCCTTTATAAATAGCTATTAAAATAATTGCATCATCTTAGTTTCTTTTGTGTAATAAATTAGCAGCCATGTTTTTTAATTGTAATATAAAAAGCTAATTAAAAAGAAAATTATAGACTGAGGAGTGGGATAGCTGGGTCATAAGGTGGTTCCATTCCCAGTTTTCCAAGGAATCTCCATACTGCTTTCTAGATTGGCTGTACCATTTTGCAGTCCCACCAGCAATGTATGAGTGTGCCTTTTTCCCCCACATCCTCACCAACATTTATTGTTGTTTGTGTTCTTAATAGCTGCCATTCTGACTGGTGTGAGATGAAATCTTAGAGTGGTTTCGATTTGCATTTCTCTAGTAGCCAGAGATATTGAACATTTTTTCATGTATTTGTTGATTTATTGTATATCTTCTGAGAAGTATCTTTTCAGCTCCTTGGCCGATTTATTGATTGGGTTAATTGTTGTTTTAGTGTTAAGATTTTTGAGGTTTTTAAAATATTTTATTTATTTTTTATTTATAATATTAGTATGTATTACCATTCATAATGCACATATATAGCATCTTTTTACATACAACTGTTTGTATACAAAGTGTATTTGTACCATTCAGGTCTTCAATCATGCATTTAGGATAATGATATCCATCTCATTCAACCACCTTTTCTTTGAGTTCTTTATATATTCTAGAGATTAGTGCTCTATCTGATGTGCATGTGGCAAAAATTTGTTCCCAACTAATAGGCTCTCTATTCACCTCACTGATCATTTCTTTTGATGAGAAGAGTCTTTTTAGTTTGAATCTATCCCATTTATTGATTCTTGATATTAATTCTTGCACTACAGGAGTCTTATTAAGGAACTTGGGGCCTAATCCAACATGTAGGAGAAGAGAGATTACTTTTTCTTCTATTAGGCGTAGTGTCTCTGGTCTAATTCCTAGATCCTTGATCCACTTTGAGTTTTGTGCATGGTGAGAGATAGGGGTTTAATTTCATTTTGTTGCTTATGGATTTCGAATTTTCCCAGCACCATTTGTTGAAGAGGCTATCTTTTCTCCAATGTACATTTTTGGTGCCTTTGTCTAATGTAAGATAATAAAAACAGCATACGACAGGGAAACAGCCACATCAATGTTTATAGCAGCACAATTCACAATAACTAAACTGTGGAACCAACCTAGATGCCCTTCAGTAGATGAGTGGATAAAGAAGATGTAGTATATATACACAATGGAATATTATTCAGGAATAAAAGAGAATAAAATAATGGCATTTGCAGGTAAATGGATGAAGTTGAAGAATATAATGCTAAGTGAAGTTAGCCAATCCCCAAAAGCCAAATGCAGAATGTTTTCTCTGATATAAGGAGGCCAATTCACAGTGGGGTTGGGACAGGGAGCATAGGAGGATTAGAGGAACACTAGAATGGCCAATGGGGAGGGAGGGGAAGGGAGGAGGCAAAAGGGTGAAGAAAATAAAGAAAAAATGGTCAAATGAGATGGATATCATTACCCTAAGTGCATGTATGAAGACACAAATGGTGTAAATATACTTTGTATACAACCAGAGATATGTAAAAATGTACTCTATAAGTATAATATGAAATGCAATGCATTCTGCTGTCATTGTGTATTTTGTCACAAATTGTTTTGGCATTGACAATGAGAGCTCTTTCGGGCTAGCTACTTTATCTTCCTTTGACACATCCTTATCATTTTTTTTTTTTTTTGAGCACTTTCTTTACTTTGCATGGGTAAAAGATTCTCCAAATTCATTTTGTATGTACCTTGCTGTAGTCATAAAATCAGCCATTTCTCCAGGGAGCTTAGTTTATTTTATTGGAGAAGTTATATTAGAACCCAACACAGGTGCTAAATGGTTTCTTTTATTTTGGCTTTATTTTTTCAGGAAAGTATTGTCCAGCAGAATCTCTGCATGCCCTCCATTATAATTTCATCATTTCTTCCAAAGAACATGAATTGAAGCATGTTTCAACATAAATTTCCTTCTACTAATAAAGATGTAATAAACTTCCAGAGTTCTGGCTTATAAATACACAAAGATGGAAGATTTATCAGGAAGTAAAGTATACTACATATGCAAATGACAATGGTAGAATATCAACATCCACAGCTATCCCAAAAGATAGATATTCTTTCAATGTCAAGTAAAAGATTCTTAATACTGAGAGCCATATGCAAGGCAGGTATGGTAGTACATGACCCTAATCCCAGCTACTTGGGGGGCTGAGGCAGGAGGGCAGCAAGTTTGAGATCAGCCTCAGAATTTTAGTGAGACCTTGTCTCAAACTCAAATGAAAATGAGTCTGGGGACATAGCTCAGTGGTAGACCACCCATGGGTTCAATTCCCTTTACCTCAAAAAATAAAACAAAAAACAAACCAACTAAACAGACAAACCAAAACATATGCAAGCATCAAACCAAATGTACTTAGTCAAAAATAAATTGCTTTACAAGTGGTTTTCAGGCAAGAGTAAGAGGATGAAGACATATATGTGCTTTTTAATGACTCTGGGAAAGGAAGGCTCTCCAGTATAATTCAAATGATAATAATACTTTTTAGATAGAAAATACTACTTTACTTTTTTCAAAATATTTTCATAATCATTATACTAAACCTCTGCAGCCAAATGTTAAATTAAGTAGTCGAACATAAAACAACTCAGAAATAATGGGATAGCAAACACACTGTGAAAGTGTACTGATGGTTTGGGGGAGGAAAATCTGAGTAATAATAATTCACTCCTCAGAAATCAATCTGTGGTATAATAAATTCAGAGTTGGTTTGCCTCTGGTTCCTGGCATAGAACTCCTAAAGCCCTTGGGATTTCTTCAGAGGTAGGAATGTCTTGTGCTTGAGAAGTCCCTTTCAACCACAAAGTGTTTATTTTAATGAGGTGACTCAAGGTAGGGCCCTTGATAGTTTCAGGATAGGGATGGGTCACCAAAAAGACCAAAAACAGGATTAGAAGGTAAAAACTTAGGATTCAACCACCAATCTTCTGAAAGGGATTAAGGGGGACTAAAGACTGTGTTACAAATTTTCTTCATTTGGAGAGTTCTTTGTTTGGCAAATACCTGGGGGTGCTCAAGAGTGATGAGAACAGAGTGTTCTTGGAAGCTCTCTATGCTCCCTGTCCCAATGCCTTACCCTACATATCTTTTCTATTTGACCCCTCCTGAGTTGTATTCTTTACCATAAACCAGTAATAATAGTAAGAGAAGCACTTTCCTGAGTTCTGCTAGTTATTTTAGCAAATGATTGAACTGAGAAGTTGGTTTAGAGAACACCTAAATTTATGGCCTACTGGGAGAAGAGCAAGAAGCCTGGGTACTCCATTCATGCTTGGTTTCTGAAGAAGGGCCAAGCCCTTCACTTCTGGGTTCTGCATTGTCTGGGACTTAAAATCAGTATTAAATTAATTTGTAGGACACCCTGCGGGTTGAGAGTTGATATCAGGAAAAACCATGCATTTGGTGTCCTAAGTAGTATTAGAAAATGGTACACATGCAAACAATATGGAAACATAGCCTTAAATAAAGGGCCATACACACTGAAGACGTACATTTAGTTCCTAAATAGTCCTTAATTCCAAATTTTCTTTTCTTAGCATCTGTTATGGTTTGCATTTGAGGTGTCCCCTCAAAAGCTCCTGCATTAATGCAGCAATTTTCAGAGGTAAAATGACCAGATTGTGAGAGCTATAATCCAATCAGTCCATGCTAGTTTGAATGGACTAACTGGATGGTAACTGTAGGTAGGTGGGGCATGGCTAGTGGAGGTGGGTTACTGGGGGCATGCCCTAGAAGGGAATATCTACCCTGTGGCCCTTGTCCTCTTTTTTTTTTTTTGCTTCTGGATCTCACCATGAGCTGAGTATCTTTCCTTTGCTGGGTTCTTTCCCCATGATGCTCTGCCTCACATTGTGCCCAGAGTCATGGAGTTGGCTGCCTGTAGACTGAGACCTCTCAAACCATGAGCCCTAAAGAAGCTTTTCCTCCTCTAAGTTGTTCTTGTTAGGTATTTTGGTCACAGCAATGCAAAATCTGACAAAAGCATGAACTTCCATGCAGTAGGAAAAACAAATAAATGATACCAACAATAATAACAAAAACAAGAGATTGCACCTGTTTTGAAATAGCAATTGGGAAACTCTGTTTTTTTAAAGATACTATTAGGCACTGAACTATAGCATTCTCAATATATTTAGTTGAAAAAGGAAATAGCAAACTGAGAAAGAAACATAAGGAACACATTTTTACAGAAATTAAAAAGAAAACACTGTGTAGGCTACGGATTGCTCAACAATTAGAAAGGAAATGACGCTGCTATGATGCATGAAATTCTAAAATTTAAATAGAATGTTAAAATACTTCATTCTCCCAAATTCTTCAAAAATGCAATGGGAGGCATTGCATGATTAGTATAAAAGCAGGGAAAGGTCATTAAGGATCTAAAGAAAGAGAAAGGGACAGAAAGAAAGCTGCTGAACACAGTGATTCCTAAATATATGCATAGGAACATGTACCAATCAATTCTAATTTTTCACAGAGTAATAATGCCTTTTATTCTAAAATTATGACTTGAACAATAAGTAAAATATTTCCACTGAAGAATTTAAAATATTATCCTTTTATTAAACAATACTAATATTTTTTAAAAAAACATATACATAATTAACATCTTAGCAAAAGAAATTCATGTCAATCAATTATACAAGAAAGCATATACTGAGCATGCATAAAGTCCTGGGTTCAATCCCCAGCACCAAGGAAATAAACAAAAACAACAACAACTAAAAAAAAAAAAAAAAATAAGCACGTTAAAAAAATAAAAAAAGAAAAGAAAAAATGAAAGAGAAAAAGCTTGCAAATCTGTTAATCTCATGCCTTATGTATATGTGCATGTGGTGAAGTTGTTTACAAGTAAAATGTACTTTAGGATATGCAATTTTAATTGTTATGACCATGTCCAAGGATATTATCACATTAGGTAACAAGAACTATAGCCTAAAGCTGGATTAAAAAAAAAAAATCAGGCATTATCTATCATTGGAAAGTAATGCTTTCATCCCATTTTTTGAAGCTAGATAAAGAACAGGTAACTATCATCAATTAATAATTTTAATAGCATTAAAATCTAGTATCACACTCATAAGAGAAATTAATCCATTATTTAATAGCTATTAGACCACATGTGTATAATGTATATTAGTCCAGTCTGGTTTATTGCTTTTGTTTGCTTCACTCATTTTGTGGGAACCCCTGGAGCATTACAAATTGGTAAATAAACATTATGAACTTCAACACGATGAATTTCTACAAATTCACTAGGCAATTCTGTAATCTGGGGAGAGTCATCATATTTTCTGGACTTTGGTTATCACATTTGTAAAATGGAGAGCAGTGGTGCCTTTGGCATAAAATTACAAGGATATAAAAATAGAGTAAAAAGTATACACAATACTGTCTGGCATGTTAAGTGCTTAAAATATTAATAATAGTCATATCAGTAAAAATAGTAGCGTTAGGGTCAGTTTCAGAGGAAGGAGTAGGCCATGATTATCAAATTTCCTAAAATGCTTTCTAACAATGCAAAGTGTTTTACCATAATAACCCTAATGTACTAGCATCCCAGAGAGGGCCAGGATACTAAATCATGGATAATTCTTAAACATATTTAAACATGACAACCACAAGGAAAGCCACTTAGAGGTCTTCAATATAGACTGGTTTACATATAGGTCTAATTTATGTTTTTTAAAGAATTTTTGATTGCTTGAGGTGGTCCATGAAGATTGGACTATTAAACCTCATCTGTAGGAGTCAGGACTGCAGACTTTGTGCTGTTTATGGACAGACATTCAAAGAAAAGTGGCCTTCTGAAGGGGATGTCTTTATAACACAAAATGTCCTTATTCTCTAGCCAGTAGCTGGTGATATCAAAAGAGGGAAGTTAAATGTATTTAAAAAAAAATAAGAAGGTGTGGTGGTGCTTGCTTATAATCACCATCACACAGGAGGCTGTGGCAGGAGGATCTTCAGTATCAGGCTAGCTGGCACCTTAACAAGACCCTGTCTCAAAATAAAAATTTTATAAATGGATGGGAATGGAGCTCAGTGACAGAAACTTGCCTAGCATGCTGTTGACCCTGGGTTTGATCCCCAGCAAAGTTAAAAAATAAAGGAAGAAGAGAAGAAGAATAATTAGAAGAATTAGAATTAAAAAAGAAGAAGAAGGAGGAGGAGGATAAGGAGGAGAAGAAAAGGAAGAAAAACATTGATATAGGCATTCTTCTATGAAAAAAAAATACCTACTTGGTATTTGAGATCTGATTCATAAATTTTTTTTTCATATTTAGTTTTATGCATTCTACTTAAATGCACTGAACAGACTAAAGAATCTTAGAGTGTGGCATCCACACTCTAAAAATTCCTTTTAATTATATTAACTAGATAAACACACCAATGTAATGTCAATGTTAACAAATCAAAGTTTAGAAAAACTAAAACAAATTATATATATATGTATATTTATACACACATGCACATATATATATATATATAAATGTATATTTTTTTTAAATTTCTAACTAGTTAATAAAATCAATAACAGTCACACACTATTTTGTTGTTTTCCATCCTGGAGGACTCCCAACATAACAACTTTGAGATCTAAATTTCAAATTGCTTTGGAAAATCTTAAACACTAACCACAAACATTTTTAGTTATGGTACTTTTTCCTCCATAAACAAATACATAACTACATAATCAATTCCGGACAAATTAAAAACCATGCCAATTTTTTTCTAGGTGTGTGGCAAAAGAAGTCTGTTTTATTGTCTCTTGGCAGTTCCTTTCAAGATTTAAAAGAGTAAACCCTCAGTATTCCTTACATAATGCCAACAACAGATACACAGTTTCACATGGCAATGGAGATGTTTATTCTACCTACTATTTTAAAAATTTTAAAAAAATTAAATGCAATTTTAGGACACATAATCTAAACTGATATTCTTAACAAAATATCTACTGAAGTTGCTCCATAGTAATTGTTCCTAAAAATGACACTCAGATGCATGAATCAAGAACTTCAGTTTGTTATTAATGTAATAAGTACATAGCAAATGCTCTTGAAATAATCATTCCTCTTTTTGAGGAGTACAGCTCATGCACACATAAGATACTACTAAAGGTTTTCATAATTTCTCTATCATTCACATAAATTACTATGTTAAAAATAGATAAAAGACATGGATATGAAGATATGTGATAAGAAAAATAGTAGATAAAGGAGATAAAAATTACCCATTTAAAAATAATAGCTATGAGGCACTTAATTCCAGTTCCAGCAGCTGAATGATTAAAAATGCCATTTGCTTCACTTTTTCATTCATTTTCATTAATAGAAGTATGCTTTTTATTTCAATAAGGTAATGCTACTGGGAAGCAAATGCCATTTGGGATATGGATTTTCAACAGCAATAATATATTGATAATGATTTATACTTAATTCTACTAAAGATATTTTTCCTCTCTTTCTTTTTGCTGATCTATAAGTGATCCTACCGAAATAGTCTAAAGACAAAATCTTAAATTTTCTCTTTATATTTAAATTTCCACTTAACTCCTATCCTTATATAATAAGGGAGATATTTAAAGGTGTTGTAAAGAAGTAATTGCTCTTCCCAAATAGAGAATCTATTTAAAGTTTAAATGTTGCCAAGAAAATGCTGTCTGGAGAGATCCCAGAGGACTGATGTCTTTAGGCTGTCATTTTATCTGTCATTAACAATGAAATATTCCTGCATAGTTTTGAACTCTTTGGCCTAAGACAGAATTAGACAAAGGATCTAAAATGGATCAGAACTATTCACTTAGTTATTCAACTTAAATTTTATCATTTCACTAAGAACATGAGACGGAGTATATCAGATCCTATTCTACTCTTTGTAATTCACTTATAGCATTTGGTAAATTGAATAATGGCATTTAAAAATAGAACAAGGAATTTGATTGGTTCATTTCTCTAAGATTGAGTATTTGTACCTTTAAAATGAAAAGTAACAATAACTCAGAACTATTGTGAGGTGAAAAGCAAAAGATTCTTAGCACAGAGAGAATATAGATTGAAAATCACAACATTCTGAAAGAAAGAATCCCCTCTGGTAATTGTTGACCTCAAGGTCTATATCAGAGACACTGCATATCTAGATAGGAGTGAAGATTGTGCTGTCCATAGTGTGCAGAACTAGAAACATAGCATTGTTTACAATACTGTCTTAATAAAGTATTAATTATTGTATGGATAATGCAAAAAATCAGCCTGGCTTATTGCAAAAGGCTGTAATCCCAACAATTTGGGAGGGTGAGGTAAGAGGATTCCAATTTCTAAGCCAATTTGAGCAACTTAAATGAGACCTGCCTTAAAATAACATAAAAAAGGCTGGGGGTGTAGCTCAGCTAGGCATTGAGGTACTTGCCCAGAATGTGTGAGTCCCTGGGTTTGAACTCCAGTACCAAAAAAAAAAAAAAAAAAAAAAAAAAAAAAAAAAAAAAAAAAAAAAACCAAAACTCACCTAGTATGCTATATTAAGGTTACAATTCAAGAGAGTGTTCTTCAAGTCAATCTGTTTTGCAAAAGCATTCTGTTTACATGTAATGTGTTTATACCTAAAATACCTACAACTATGTTTACTAGAATACAAAAATATTTTAAGAAGTCCTCAAATTAGGATAAACTACATGTGTTTGGTTATGTTGCATTTTTTCTTTGTTTGTAAGAAATGAAGACACAGCTGGCACTTAGTTATTAAATGAGTATAATATTTATAAGAAAGAGCTAGGAATTTAACCTAAAGACAATTAAAAGCAGACACTAGAAATGCAAGATGCAGCACTGCTTCTAAATGATGCACATTGCTTCTATATAATATTAATAAAAATATCCCCCAAAAGTGCTTCAAGGGAATGTTTAATGGTGTTTCATAGGAAAGTCAAAGTATGCCTGCTTCTGCCCATTGGGAAAAATGAGATCCATTTTTTAACCATATTCCATAAAAAAAAAGCAATATAAAATATTACTTTCTTCAAAGATAAGTGAAAAACACATACTGTAGTCCATGCTTACAGAGAGCTTTGGTGCTAATTGAAGTTGGATGGTAAGGAAAACAGACAGCATTTAGAAGTTTGTGCCCTAAGGGAACAATACTTCATTGGTAATGGACTGCTAAAAATCATTGGATTTAAAGTGAAACTTGAGCATCTCTATTGCAGACTGGGGCTTTACAAATAGTAATAAGAGTCCTAATAAAAGAAAGTGACATTGCAAAGGAGCTATTATGAGAAAAGAACAATTTCAAATAGAGAAAAAGGATCAATAGAACTTATACAAAGCAGGGAGGGAGGGAGAGTGAGAGACAGAGTGGGGGGAGATTCAGACCAGTTTAAAGAGAATAATTCTTTCACAACAGGTGCTAAGACAATTTCATTAAAAGAAAATTAGTTACTACTATCATACTACTGTATGTAACTTTTAACTTGTTAAAATGGATACACTTCCTCTTTATCAGGATTCGTTCAGTTAGGAATGATTTAGGCAGCTTCATAAAGTACTTGACTAAATGGTGGCAATTTATATCACAATTTATATTACACATATAGAACACATTTTTACATATCTCTGGTTGTATACAAAGTATATTCACACCATTCATGTCTTCATACATGCACATAGGGTAATGTTATCCATATCAGTCTACCATCTTGTTTTTTTTTTTTTTTTTTAACCCTCTTGACCTCTCCCGACCCCTCCTCCCCATTGGCCTTTCTAGTGTTTCTCTGATCCTCCTATGCCCCCTGTCCCAACCCCACTGTGAATCAGTCTCCTTATATCAGAGAAAACATTTGGCATTTGGATTTTGGGGATTGACTAACTTCACTCAGCATTGTGTTCTCCAACTTCATCCATTTACCTGTGAATGTCATTATTTTATTCCCTTATTGTTGAGTAATATTCCATTGTGTATACATATCACTTTTTCTTTTTCTTTTTTAATATCTTTATTTATTTACTTTTATGTGGTGCTGAGGATAGAACCCAGCACCTCACAAGTGCGAGGCAAGCGCTCTACCGCTAAGCTATAACCCCAGCTCCTACCACATTTTTTAAATCCATTTATCTACTGAAGGGCATCTAGGTTGGTTTCACAGTTTAACTATTATGAATTGTGCTGCTATAAACATTGATGTGGCTGTGTCCCTATAGTATACTGTGTATAAGTCATTTGGGTATAGACCAAGGAGTGGCATAGCTGGGTCATAAAATGGTTCCATTCCCAGATTTCCAAGGAATCTCCATACTGCATTCCAGATTGGCTGCACCATTTGCAGTCCCACCAGCAATGTATGAGTGTGCCTTTTTCCCCACATCCTCACCAACATTTATTGTTGTTTGTGTTCTTAATAGCTGCCATTCTGACTGGTGTGAGATGAAATCTTAGAGTGGTTTCGATTTGCATTTCTCTAGTAGCCAGAGATGTTGAACATTTTTTCATGTATTTGTTGATTTATTGAATATCTTCTGAGAAGTATCTTTTCAGCTCCTTGGCCGATTTATTGATTGGGTTAATTGTTGTTTTAGTGTTAAGATTTTTGAGGTTTTTAAAATATTTTATTTATTTTTTTTTATAATATTAGTATGTATTACCATTCATAATGCACATATATAGCATCTTTTTACATAGTTGCCATTCTGACTGGAGTGAAATGAAACCTTACAGTAGTTTTGATTTGCATTTCTCTAATAGCCAGAGACGTCGAACATTTCTTCATGTATTTGTTGATTGATAGTATATCCTCTTCTGAGAAGTGTCTGTTCGGTTCCTTGGGTTATTTATTTTTGTAGTGTTAAGATTTTTGAGTTCTTTACACATTCTAGATATTAGTGCTCTGACATGCATGTGGTAAAAATTTGTTTCCAATTAGTAGGCTCTCTAGTCACCTCACTGATTGTTTCTTTTGCTGAGAAGAAGCTTTTTAGTTTGAATCTATCCCACTTATTGATTTTTGATATTAATTCTTGCACTATAGGAGTCTTATTCAGGAAGTTGGGGCCTAATCCGACATGATGGGGATTAGGGTCCACTTTTTCTTCTAATAGGCACAATGTCTCTAATCTAATTCCTAGGTCCTTGATCCACTTTGAGTTGAATTTTATGCATGGTGAGAGATAAGGGGTCTTTTCAAATGTAACTGAATTAACATGAGGTCACAATGGAGTATGATAAACCCTTAATCTAATGTGATTGATATTCTTGTAAGAAGAGAATGAACATGGAAAAATGGACACAGAGTGGAAAGTGTGACAGGGGAAAACAGAGACAATGATTAGAGTTAAGCTTCCACAGCAGGGAAATCCTCTGGCTATCAGATGCTGGAAGAGGCAAGGAAAGATCCTCTTCTAGAAGCTTCTAGTGCATGGACAGCATAGAGCAAGGCCAAACAAACACCTTGTTTCTGTACTTCCAGCCTCCAGAATAGTGATAGAATAAATTTTTGTTGTTTTAAGTCACATAATTTGTAGTAATGTGTTTATAGTAGCCCAGGGAAACAAATATAGGTGGCTATAGAATTAGAACTATTAAATCTACACACCAAAAATAAAACTGGTTTAATTCTGATACATGATTTAAAAGACATTTTGGTGTAATTCAGTGGTATAGTGCTTGGCTAGCATATGCCTGGTCCTGGGTTCAATTTTTAGCACTGCAAAAATCAATCAATCAATCAATAAAGTCTTTAAAAATGTAAAATATTAAAAAATTCTGTTCCCCTAATACATTTCACTTAATGTAATTTCCCATTTGGAACTTCTAATCAGTAGGCTTCTGTAATAAATACATTTCTCCATAGAAAAAGTCTATGTACCTTTTTCTTTTCAAATGGCCTTAGAGAATTGGTGAGGTTTTGGAGATAGCCTGTTGTGATTTGGATATGTGGTGTCCCCCAAAATCTCCTGTGTAATGCATGAGGTGAAACAATTAGATTATGTGAGCTGCATCTTAATCAGTGGATTAATCCATTTTATGGATTAATAATTTGAATGGATTAGCTGAGTGGTAACTACAGGCAGGTGGGGCATGTCTATAGGTGGTAGTTCACTGGAGGCATGTGCTGGGAAGGTTCATCTTTCCTGTAGTCCCTTCTTCTTCTTCTGTCTCCTTCTGGCTGCCATAACATACCAGAATGCTATGTAACTTTCCTCCTTCCTACACACCCTTCTACCTTGATTCTCTGCCTGACCATGGGCACAGAGTGATGGGGCCACCCAACCATGGACTGAGCCTCTGAAACTGTGAGCACAAAATGAACATCTCTTCTTCTAAGTTATTCCTGTCAGGTAATCTGTTAACAGTGATGAAAAGCTGACTAACAACCCCACCCCCACACCCCATACTGCTAATTCGTTTGTAATTTGATATAATATTTCGTATGCAGGTAAACTTTCAATAAATATTTTTACATGTTAGTATTTATACTTAAGAAATTTCATTATCTCAGGATATAGTCTTAAAAACACAGTTATGAATGTGCACAAAAATAGACACCATATGACCCAATTATATCACACCTCAATATTTATCCTAAAGAATTAAATTCATCATGCTATAGTGATACATTCATACCCATGTTTATAGCAGCACAATTCACTATAGCCAAACTATGGAACCAACCTAGGTGTCCATCAATGGGTGAACAGATAAAGAAAATGTGGTATATAGACATAATATAATTTTTTTTTTTTTTTTTTTTTAACTGGGGATTAACTCAGGGGCACTTGACCACTGGGCCACATCCCCAGCCCTTTTTTTGTATTTTATTAGTTGCTAAGTGCCTCAGCAATGGTTTTGAACTCATGATCCTCCTGCCTCAGCCTCCCAAAGTGCTGGGATTACAGGCGTGCGCCACCGCGCCCAACAGACATAATGTAATTTTACAGACATAAATAAAAATAAAATTATGTAATTTGCAGGAAAACAGATGTAATAAGAGACCATTATGTTAAGTAAAATAAGCCAAATGTAGAAGGTCAAAGGTTGTATGTTTTTTCTCCTATGTGGAAGCTAGAAGGAAAAAGGAAAAGAAAGGTGTGGGAGGATCTCCTGGAAATCAAGGGAATATCAGTAAGGGAAAGAGGTTTGTTCTGTGGAGTTATGTTGGCCGAATCATATTGTTATGTGTGTGTACGTACACACACATAACAACAAATTCTGTCAGTATGTATAACTATAATGCCACAGAAGTGTGGAAAAATATTTTTAAAATTATATGATTTATAAGGTGTCGGGGTTATATATACTTAAGTGTTATTGACACTATGAATTAGAATTGGGCTAAATATTTCAAAATATGAGATTAGCTGCATATATTACCCGATACTTTCAAGAATTAAATATTACATAAACATTAGTAATATTATGGAATATATGTTTATTGATGTGGAAAGTTTTTTTTTATGAACTACTTTGAAATTAATAAAAAGGCTGCATACCAGAATGTAAAATAGGATTTCCTGTACAAACATAATAGAAGGTTACATGGCTATAATCTAAGATGATAATATTCAAAACCTTGGGAAGAAGTAAATGGGTACTTTTAAAAATTTCATTCTTTGTTTTTCATATATTTTACATGAACATGTGCAACTTTTTAATATAAAAGACTTTAAATTATGTAAGTATTGAATTTTGTAATCAATGATTGAAACAATTGCTGATAATAGAATATTATGCCAATAAGTGCTATAAAATATAACAAACACCATGCATTGTAGGAATAGTACTGGTGTAAGCAATAGCTGGTTTACTAATTGTCTCAGTTTCAATGTATTACTCTACCTCTATCCTCTTTTGATTTTCCCCAAATTGCATGCCTCCCACTAAAGGCATTCATTTTTTACTATTTAGTGTTAATAATAACACTGAGCAAATTCTGAACTATGAAATAGAATAGAGAATGACAGTTATTAATTAAAAAGAAAAGAGAAATTTGATAGGAGACTTGAATACTTTGTATTTCTCCATAAAAGAGATTTCACTACCCTTAGCAGAGATGAAGCAAATGCCAACCCCACCCCACCATCCAATATTGGACTTTCAGTCTTCCAAATAAACCTTTTCTCTTTATACGATTAATTGCTTCAGGCATTACAAACTTGACTAATTTGCAAAGAGTAATTGTAGAGTGTGTGGTTAAGTGTTAAACAAACATAAATACATGATACAAAAAGGGAGTGAGACAGCTCATAAGAGAAAAGGGAAAAGCAGAGCAAGACAAAATAACAAAATAACAACAACAACAATAATAATAATTTGAGCCTAATGGAACAATATAGGCGAGGACTGCTGGGATGGACTGACTGCTTATTAAAGAGGATCAGTGGTGTTCAAACTTTGAAAAAAATGAGTCTTTTGCTATCATTTGCTTTTAGTCTATCTTTTCCCACTTCTCATAGGGAAATAAATTAAATACATATACTTTGTATAAGTAAAAATTTTCTTTTCTGAAACTCTTTTTTTTCCCCCAAACTGCTACTGTTATTCTGTTATTAGCCAGTGCTGTGGTCTGAATAAACTATTAAGAAAAGGAAAAAGCAAAGAATATACAAGATGAAACAGAAAACACATAAAAAATGTAATTTCTAAAATGTTTATACATTTTTGAGAGGGAGAGACTTTTGTAAATGTGACAAAGGCCTAGTTTACCAGAGCAATTTTTCTTGGCTCTTATGTAGATTATAACAGGGTTAGGTTTGGCTGCTAGTGACAGAAAATCCAAAATGAAAATGGCTATTCATTGCAACATTTTATTTCCTCTCTTACTGAAAAACAGATTTCCAGAGCTGGTAGGGAAGCAGGCATTTTTTTTATCATGTTGTTTTGCTTTCATAGAATCTGCTTTGGGATCTACAGTGGTTCTTATAGCCAACAGTCCCAACCAGTAGGATGGATATCAAAAGAGAAGGATGATGACATTCCCTAGAAGTTGTACATGTAAACTTATCTGTAATACTATTGGCCAAGACACATTTAGTTGCAATAAAAATGTGGAAATGTCTTTATTCTCAGTAGCTAAATGTCCAGTTCAATATAAGAGGTGCAAATATGGCTGAAGAAAGGGACATCTAGCAATCTCTGCTACGCAGATGTTATGTATCTCTAAGTTTGTATCTAAACTTAGAAATGACATCAACCTCACTCAATTTCTAACAGTAAAGAAAATTGAGCAAGTTGTACAGCATTAAAAATGAGTCTGTGTCTGTGTGTCTCTGTCTTATCATGCCTTTCTGACCTAGACCCATATTTTGAAAGATTTAGTACTGTTGTGTTCTTTCTTCCCCTCTTCCATTTGAGTTTCTCTACACTAGTAGAGAGGAGGAAATAATTGCAAGAACTTTAAGTTGCTCTTTTTCTTTTCTTACATAGCCTGGTATTGAAAGCCATTTGTAACAGCCCTTAAAGAACCAGGGCTAGAACACCTGCTTTCAATTTCCAATATATAAACAACCATCTTTGGTGTATACTATGTGCATTCATGACTAGAAGCCTCCATTTAGCTGATCTTTTCAATAACATTATACTAAAGTCATCAACCACTGAAAACAGCAAATGATGCAGTTTCATAAAAAGCGAACTGCTTTCAAGTAAATTCATCCTGTAGACTTAGGATTATCACAAACCTGGTGGACTTTATTCATCCAGAATCAATGCATTAATATGATTCTGATTTTATAAATAAAATAGCTCATTTTTTTAAAAGTAAAATCACCTGAGAGGATGGCTCTTTTGCCAGATGTTTTTCCCCCAGGAAAGGATGACTCAAGGTCCACAGCTGTCTTTGTGTCAGTACCCAAATTGAGAAGAACACTGGCCTTTTCAATCAGCCAGCTCCCTAAATCTAAATTCTGAAAGCACCAAAGCAGAATGATGAAGAACTTAAAGCTCTTAGAGAATTCTCTTTAATTGCCGTAAAAGCAATTAAATATCTTTTAGATTAAAAAATGTATTAGACAAGAGCGAATGTAATCTTGATTATACATTTACCTATGTAGAAAATTCCACTAGTAAAAAGAAAGGGGGGGGGGGGAGTGTATACAGAGTGTGCTAAGAAAAAAAATAAAATCTTCCTTCCCCAAATAGGATTTTCTTACACAAATACAAATATTTATCTTAGCTTTCTTGTTAATAGTAATTTAAGTTATATAATTTATTTTCACATTTTTCTGTAATTTATTGCTTTTGGTATTAAAAGGTTTTGACTATATGGGAATTTATTCACTGGTGCCTTTTTAATGTCTCTGTATTATGAAATTCTGTCATACATAGAAAAACAATTTAAATTAGGCTTTGAGAGTTTGCCATTTCATAAAATTTTCCCTGAGGAGCTTCAGCTAATTAAACAAATGATTGCAAAATACCCTCAGTGTCAACCCTTCTGGCTCCCACTAAGGAGGACTAAAGCCAATTTTAGTCATCTATCTCCATCAATGTTGGCCTCTTCCCATGCCCTCACCCTACCCCCAGGACAGGTATGTATTACAATAACAATGTGTGCCAATATAGGAGTAAAGCCAGGCAGTAAGAAACTCAAAGCCTTCAAGAAAACACTAGACATGTACAAAGAATTTCACTGTTCATATAGGTTTTATATTACTTTATCTAATACTAATACAATGAGCTTGTAATACAGCTCAGTGGTGGAGCACTTGCTTAATATTTGTGAGGCACTGAGTTCAATCCCATGCATGCACACGTGCTGGAGTGTGTGTGTGCACACAGAGAGAGAGAGAGAGAGAGAGAGATAGGGAGAGAAAAGGAAAAGAAAAAAAGAGGAAGGTTAAATTATCTCATAAATTATTTCATTCCTTCATTTTCTTAGTTTATTCTTAAATGTGATATTTTCTTTAAAACATATCTTTTTTTTTTTCTTTTCTTTTTGGTACCAAGGATTGAACGCAGGGAGTACTTAACCACTGAGCCACATCCTCACCACTTTTGTGTTTTATTTGGGGACAGGGTCTCACTAATTTGATTAGGCCCTCACTAATCTGCTGAGGCTGACTTTGAACTTTCCATCCTCCTGGCTCGGCCTCCCAAGTCATTGGTATTACAGATGCCCAGCATCTTTTTCCCTTTTTAACCCCTTTTTGCTCATATTTCATTATCAGAAGTTTTATCAGTAATATAGTGATTCTATAATATTTTGGGTCAATTAAAATGAGTGGAAGATGAAAAGTGTAGAGAACGAAAATTAAAGAAAGAACTTCCCTCAGGATAGAGGTTACTGTGATTATGACTGAAAACTACCTGAGAATATTTATGTAGCTTAAGGATATACGTACAGATTTTAAAAGCTACACAATAGGTATGAAAAAACACAACTGAACCTCAAGCTTATTGGAATGACTTGATAAGAGATCTATAATTTTTAATTATTCCTAAGGATAATCATACTTTGAGTTTTCCAGTGTTTAAGATTGAACTAGGATTCTGTTGTTTTTATGGTTACTTATATAGAAGCAAAATGGACGAAAGAGGGGAGAAAAAGGAAAGCAAGAAATGAAGAAAGGAGGATTGGGGGGACTTTGATTGCCCTTTGTGGAAATGTGGAGTCGGTTCTTTCAAAAACCTATCCAGTTTAAAATTTTAATTTACAATGATAAAGCACATCTGGAATTTAGTTATTATTCCTTTTAAGATTAGAGGAAATTTGTTAGACTTGGAATTTTATAAAAGAGAGTTTTTAATCAGTTTTTCATAAGTCTAATAAAATACCCGACACAGTGAACTTTATAATGGAAAAGACTTTATTTTGGCCTGGGATCATGGAGGTTCTAAAACTGCTTCTATCTTTGGTGTTGGCCTTCCTGCTGACAGAGTCCTTAGGCATAATATGGCAAGAGACTGGAAGCATATATCTGTCTGCATACCTGTCTATATGTCTGTCTGCATACATGTCTGTCTGTCACTTCTGGTGTCTCTACCTCTTCTTATAAAGCCAAGAAATTCAATCCTGGGGTCTCTGCTCCCTCCAATCACCTTATCTATGCTAATTAGTCTCCTAAAACTCCCCCTGTAAACATCATAGTTGGATTAAGTTTCTTCCCCCTTCTTCTTGTGGAAGGGTATTTAAGATTGAACCCAGGGGGCACTGTATCCTTTACCTATATCCCCAGCCCCAGTAATACTTTTTTTAAGACAGGTTTGAGATAGAGCCTCACTAAGTTGCCTAGGCTAGCATGAAACCTGCAATTTTCTTGCCCCAGCCTCCAAAGTAGCTGGGATTATAGCTTCAGATCTTTTCATAAAGACACAGGGAACAGACATTTTACTTTCAACCAAAGAAGTTACAGGTTGTTGTTGTTGTTGTGTATGTGGGTCTGATAAACTTAACTCATTGATAAAACAGTTGGTGAATAAATTTTTCTATTGGAAGATGTTAGACATTGTGTTTATGTATTAGATATCTATGTCTTTATTAAACAAAAATAACTTCATTATACATGTTCGTATAGTTTTAATTTATTTCCTGTAAACAAATTTAAAGCTCTAGCAAATACAAGAATGAGCTTGAGTTTGCTTGATAATCGTACACTAAAAAAAAGTAAATAAGACCACTAATTAACTATCATGAGAAATTTTATAAACATTTCCTGTTTATTTCTGTTTCCTTTTTATAGAGCTAGTTTCACATTGGGACTGATGAATAATTTTAAACCACAATAAACACAGTTTTAAAATAGCTCTGTGTTTTGCAGAAATTGTGAGGTTTCTTTATTTTAAATTATCTTTGTATATAATGAGATGGTCAGAGTGGATCATGAACATTTATTTTTCTCGACCCCTATAATAGATCCATCAAGTGTAATTATTACTAAACATCATTGTGATGTGCTTTTCACTCAGTCATAGCTTAGGGTTGGGTAATGTGATTCTTGGTAATAAGAATTTGATTTGATAAGAAATGACTTTTTTCAACAACATAGGAGACCCTACTAAAGCTTACTGCTAGGTCACATAAAATACATCACCACAGTGGGACTCTTCATCCCAGCTTCCTGTCAGTAGATCTCTCTCTGCATTTGATTTTAGAATATAAACACAATGGCACTCCCACACCCTTCTCCAGAAGAAGGCCTCTTTAATGACCACAGTGTGGGATCTTTCCTTCTTAGAAGAATATCATGATTGTTATCCTTGAGTTGTTTCATAAAGGATTGGGGTGTGTGTGTGTGTGTGTGTGTGTGGAAGGTGGTGTCAGAACCCCAGAGTTGGTGTTAAGACTATTAGAAGCTGAATATTTTGAGATCCAGTAGATGCAGAGAACAGCCTTCTGGAAGCTTCCTTTAAAGCAGCAACTTCTGGGAAATGAGGCTGCCATAAATTTCCCCCTCTTCGGGTGGGACCACTTCCAAGGAGAGGAGAGAGAATAAACCTACCACAAATTTCTTCTCTGAGCAGTTTTATGGTCCTGAAGAAGTCATAAACACCAATCATACCTGTATAGACAAACATCACAAACTTTCTTATCTCCCACTTGTTCTCTTAAAAACATATTTGTCTTTCCTAAAGAAACCACAGAAGCCTTTCTCTACTCTCCCTTTCCCCTACTAAGTTAGGCACATGAGCACTGAATTCTATCTACCCCCTTCAAGGTACTATCCCTGAGGTTGCCTGGAATGCATTATGATTATAAATAAGCTTTTTTTTTTTTTTTTTCCCTGTAAATCTGTCTTTTGTCAGTGTCATTTGCAGGCCTCCAGTAGTTACACATCAGTAGATAAAGAAAAAGCACCCCTAACACACAACACTAGTATTTTGCTACTTCTCTCATATCTTTTACTAAGTATAAAAAAAATATGGTTACTCTTTAGAATATTTTCTCTAGTCCTGGCTCTACTATTTAACAGCTGGATAAACTATTTCATCTCTCTAAACCTCAGCACTTTATGTCTGTATTGAGGAAGAAAATATCTACTTTACAGTTTTCATAAGAATGAGAAATAGCCCTTATGAAATGCTAAATAATGTGCCAGGCTTAGAATTGCCAGATAGTGGTGACCATTCCTATTCTATTTCCTAATAGAGGGCCAAACAACATTTTCTAAGTCTTGGATTTCAATTTCTCTTCTATTGTCCAGAATTACTGTTACAATTGGATAAAAGCTATAAAAATCATATTTTAAATGATATGTTTATAAAAACAAAGATTTTACATGACAAAATAAATAGAAATCACTTATCAATTTTTTCTAATCAAGAAAATATAAAGCCGGGCGCGGTGGCGCACGCCTGTAATTCCAGCACTTTAGGAGGCTGAGGCAGGAGGATCGCGAGTTCAAAGCCACCCTCAGCAATGGCAAGGCACTTAGAAACTCAGTGAGACCCTGTCTCCAAATAAAATACAAAAAAGGGCTGGGGATGTGGCCCAGTGGTTGAGTGCCCCTGAGTTCAATCCCCGGTACCACAAAAAAAAAAAAAAAAAAAAAAAAAAAGAAAAGAAAATATAAAAAGTTCTATGTAAGTAAATTTGTTTCATGGTAAATATAGCCATTTAAAAATATAGTGTTAATAAGCACTATAATAAGTATTTATGAATATCATTGTTATTCAAGAAAAATGTTAACATTAAGGAAGACATTACATGTCTCTTGATTTAAAATTGTGGGTACTTCAGATTCATATAGTTTTAGAAATGTATAATGTCCTAAACATCATGCATTCAAATTTTAATGGTAAAATTGAATGAGACTATAACATCTCCAATCATTCATTTAATATGGTACTCTTGAATCACAGGGAAAACAAAAACAAAAACAAACTCCAATGGATTTTATAAAGGAAACACTATGTTTAAATTATTTCTACTTGGTTTTTAAAACTTTTATGATTCCAAGGTTTTGATGATTTTCACTGCAAATATTCAATAGTAAATATGATAGTTTTAAATAAACCTAGTTATATGATATTTTTCTCAGAGATCATAGAATTTTGGAGTCTCAATGTAATGAATAGTTTTCCTAAGAGAGAAAATTAAGAGATTAATTCAATTAATAAATCTGAAATATAAGAAAGGACTAAAATTAGTAAAAGTGCAAATTCTCAAAAATTTTTGATTTTTCTTTAAATATTCCTCAATTTCTACAAATAATCCTAATTATTATTCACAAATTCCAACTAGCTTAAAGGATCTGATTAGATAGTTATTATAGTTATATCCTACAGGGAAAATAGAGCAGCTTTCATTCTGGAATTATTCTATCATAGCAGAACTGAAAAGAATTTACATTTGGTTGCCATGGCCTAAAATAGATGATATATTTCAGTTTTCTTCTAAATTCAATGAACATTTATTGAACAATTACTATTCATGGTAGGATTTGTAAATACCATTATTTGTAGTATTTTTATTGTGAAAGTACAGGTTCTGAATAAATTATAATTAGACCATAGCCTTCTTTCATATTTCTATTACAAATTATTATTATGCTATTTTCTAACATGTGTTATTTCTTTTTAAGAATAAATTTTTTGATTTTTCTTTTTTAATATAGTCTTTTATTTTAAAATTAAAAATACTTTTGAATATATATTCTGGGATTTGATTTGTTCCTCAAGAAGTGGTAAATTCAATTTCCATGTACGATTACTACAGGCTACTTCCTAATGAGGCTTTTAAAGACTATAAATGTAGCTGGAAAAAAAAAGGCAAAAGCTCTCACCTTTACACATTTATTTTTAATGCAAAATGAACTGAATGCCCTTATAAGAATTGGGCTATTTATTTTTATATAAAATTTTACTGTAGCCTATATTTTTCCTACCACTTAAAAAATATGATATGCCATTCTTTGTAATTTGCTTTTGATATGACCAGAAAAAATAAAATAAATTTGAGTATAAAGAAATAAAAACTTTTTTTTCTTTTAATTTCCAGATGGTTGGTTTTATTTTGCACACAAAACCCCTTTAGTTCTTTGCTTATAGACACTTTAGCGATTATAAATGACTCTATATGAACTTGATGGTCAAAAAGCAGAGAAAAACTATTTTGGACCAGTCAAGTGATTATATAACCAGTTTTCCAACAAGGTTCCAGTTGATCAAGTACAAGTTTTGATGTGGAAAATCCAATGAAACACTGAGAAAAACACATTCAAGACAATGGCGAAAAGAGAATCAATCATCAGAGGTCTCTACCAAGTACAAGTCTGGTGATTTAGAGCAGGTACTCAGCTGTCTGGTGTTAGAACTGGCTCAGGGTTTGCCTATATGATGCTTACTCTATAAGATTTAGAAATATTTTTGCCAGCTAGCTGAGAGCCCTGTTACCAGGTTCTCCTTTCCTCTGGTTATATTTGCAAGGATTCTGATATGTGACAGTTGTCTTCATCAGTTATTTTGGGAAATTTGCACTCCTGAGACTCCTTAGGAGTCACCTGAGTCATCTCAGCATGAGTTTTTAAACGATAACATTATTATTTGAATTGGTTATGAAAAGATCTTCTTCTATACCCTGGATTCCTAAATGAGCATTCATGTGACTGGGGTATTGTGGAGACTAGTGTGTCTCTTGACTACCAGTGTCTATAGAGAGAAGAATTGAGAGACAGCTATGTCCATGCCAATTACAATTGTATCAGAATAGCCAGACTATGTAATTACTTTCTTTTATAGCACCAGAGTTTTACTTATCTCCTACTTAGCATCTTTTCCTTATATCAACTTGATGTCATTTTTTTTTTTTTTTTTTTTTTTAGCCATGGAAGATATACTCTTCAAAAGGAATTTGTTCTTTTCTAAAGCTCCTACAAAGAACTTAATGATCTTTTGCCACCTTGCTTCTGGTGCAAATGCCACCATTTATTTATTACACTTAAAGCTAGAACTGGGTGGAAGACAGCCAGGTCAGAAATATTATGAGACAGAATTCCCTTTTTGGCACCTCTAGCCTTTTGAATAACATTAGAAAATGTTAGTATGGTGCTGGTACCTAATATAAATTCACTCTCATACCATTCATCTGCATTATCAAGTTTGTTACTATTTCCCTGTTTTGTAATGAGTTTCTTCCTCCTCTGGTTGGTCAGATAGTTTTATTGATTGCTAGGTAGCCTTTGAGATTTTTTTTTCTCCCATGTCATTGGTTTTATTGCCCCAGTACTAAGGTCTCATCAGACAGAAGTTTAAACCTCTTTGAAAAGATCTTTTTTATAGACAGTAACTTCAATTGGGAGTCTTCGTAAGGGCTGAAGAGATCTCTGTAAATGTGATCTTGAACACACACATGGCGAAGTTCTGAATGTGTGTTCTGAAGTTTAAAGAAAAGAGACAGAGGTTCTGCAGATGCCAGCAAGGAGCACTAATTCTTAAAGCCTGCAAAGTACTCATTCTTGGCTCTCTTCTGATTCCCCTCAGTTCCTCTCTCACAAACCCACACTTCTCCTTTCAATATCTTTTTTTTTTCTCCTAATTTTTTTTTAGTTGTAGATGGACACAATATCTTTATTTATTTTATGTGGTGCTGAGGATTGAACCCAGTGCTTCCTACATGCAAGGCCGGCGCTCTACCTCTGAGCTACAGTCCAGGCCCCTCAATGTCTTTTTTTGTTCATATTATTTTGATAGTGCCATTGTTAATGATACTTGTCTGTGTTGTCCAATTGAGAAGTTATTTTTTAAAAAAGGTGTTAAAAACACAACATGAAAGGTACCCCTAAGTTTTAACTGTATGGTACTATATTGTTAACACACAGGTATATAGCAAATCCCTAGGGAGAAATTTTGGTTTGTTTTGGTATTCCCAAAAGCATTGATGCTTTATTAAACTCAAAAGTTTGTTAGCAATGAAAAATAGAGAATTGTACTTATTATCTTATACAGATGTGTGTCAGTATAATTGAGTGTGGACTTTCATGTCATAGGTTATTCACATTTTGCCCTTTTCTCAAATTGTACAAATATAAAACAAAACATCTTATATTCTAATATCACAAAGGATATCAAATTAATTCCATGTGTTTAAAAGGGGAAGAAGGAAATTTACAGTGAAACTGACATGAATGGACTATTCATTTGTATGGCCACTAATTCCACAGGGCAACTGATCATAAATTAAGTGCCTGACATTCAGTAATAGATGATTACATCTGACATAATGAAGTTATAATGGAAGGTGTTCACACACTGCTTGACTATTAAGTGCCCATTTATTGTCCCCGCACCAGGTGTGATAGTGATAGGTTGTACAAATCATCCAGAAGAAATGTCAAAATAGGCTCCTGTGCTGATAAAGCACCACACATGTTTATTAATATAGCAGCTTGTCTTAGGACTGGCCCATCTGCTCATTGAAAACAAATCTTTTTCCTATAAATATTTCAGTTAAGAGCATGACCACTAGTAATGGTTTTCAGATAGGAATGAAAAGGTAAGAAGGGAAAAAGGAAAATAGCTGAGCGTAAATAAAATATTGTGCTCTTACTTTTACCTTAGATATGTTTACCAGAAGGGGCAGGGAGGTAGCTTTTAATATGGCATTTGCTTTAGATTAGTGCTGCCTGAGTGTAGGCCATCGTAAATGGCCCAGGCTCCAGCTGCTGTGGATGCCAGGTGGGAAATGGCAAATTTCACCAATGTTTTCAAAGTACACATTTCAATAAAGTGCAAAATGAGGTACTCAATTAAGAAATCCTCCAGAGCAGTAGTTCATATGCATTTAAACTCATCAGAAAATATTTTAACTGTGTATATTTTATAAAGAATAATAATATCACAGATTCTGTTGGGGTGAGGTAATTTTAAAACTCTGTGAGGATTCGATTTTAAAAACTAATTTTCTATAAGATACCAACATCAGGTTGTTATATAATAGGGGAATACAACAGAGGCAAAACTTGAATGTTTGCTCATTTTTTTTTTTTTTTTTTTTTTAAGTTTAGGAAATCAGAAGTACAAGGCTAAGACATTTTCCATCTGGTATCCAAGCTTTTATATGCTTGTAGTGCAGTCTGTTTGCTCTGTATTCTCTCTTCAAGAATGGTTTTATCTAACAAACAAACAAACAAGTATGCCCAGAGGTGCTTCTCTCAAATGAACAAAAAGATTTGAAATAAAGAAGTACAATTGTTCACAATACTGAAACAGAGAAAAGACATGGACCATTTGGTGACCAGAGGTGGTTCTTACTCTATCACTTTGGCTTCATTTATTCATTCATTAAAACCTAAATAAAGCCTGGCAGGCATGCCTTTCAGGTTCCAGGGAAGATCTTCATCAGATCCGGTATCACATAAATCCAGTAGTCATACTTTTCTAAATAAATTACATCTTGGGATAACTAACCAGCTGATGACCAAAGGGCCAATTCAATTACTTAGAAAAGGCTAAAGGTCTCAGACACTCCTGAAATTATATTTTACATCTCCAACAGACTGAAAGGAAAAAATTTCCAATCATATGTCACATAACATGTACTTTCAAAGAATTCATAATGAGGGGATCATTTGCACACGAATTGCCAGTCTTCCAGAACAGTGCAATATCCACACAAATTATCTAAGTCAGAAGTCAAGGAATTATGTTTATCTCCCAACATATCCAAACAATCGCCAGTTCTGTAATGCTTAAGCTACAGTGTCTATGAATCCACCAAGTCCTCTTTGTTTCATTGTTTCTGTGTTTCAGTTTGTACTCTCAACAGCCTTTCATGAAACAACCTACTAATTCTCTCTGCTCCCAATCTGCCCCAAGTCAGCACTGGAGTCCACATTTTCTATGCAAAATAGTTGCATCAAGACCTTCTGTGTGTGAGGTTCTTTGTGGTTTCCTAATATGTACAGAGTATTAGAATTGCTATGCTCAGTACACAAGGACCTATTATAATCTGGGTTATAATTCTTTCCTGTTTCTTTCTGGTTCACATCACATCAATTGTTCAAACTGACTCCTCACCTAGTTTTCGAGGCAACGCAGGCTAACATGAACAAAAAAGTAATAAGAGCCTCAAAATCCACCATCCTTGAGTCTAACACCTTCCTTTTTTACAGGACCAATATTCCATATTCTTGCCTCGCATGAGAACCTGACCCTTTTGGGGTCAGCAAATGCACAGTTTTCATTGGTTAGTTATTACAGATTTGTGCCGGTATTCTCTGCAGAAACTGTAACCCTAGGACATTTATTGGAATTCAGGCATGTGTTCCCCCAGGCATTGCTTCTAAAGGGCTCAGCACTTAGTCCTACAATTTGAATTTGCCAGTTTCCAAACTCTTCTGCTACAACTGGATCAGAGAAGAGAAGTCACATGTTACCCAGAGGCCAGCAACTAATGTGGAAAATGGAAGAGAAAGAAGGAAAGAGAATCTTCAGAGAACTGAAGTGGCAGGAGGGAATTCTGTAAATGAAATTTTAAGGAAAGGCCACGCCGATATGATTGGATTTGCTTCCCTCTAGGCCATTTTCCACCCTGTAGCTAGAGTCATCTTTTAAAAATCGAAATCAGATTATGTAGTACTCTGTGTAAAAACCCTTCAGGGATACTCACAGCTCTTAAAGTAAAACCCCAACTCCTTTCATGTCCTGGAAGGCTTTTCAGGATCAGCAAATGGTTCAGATCCCTTTTGCTATGTTCTAGACATTATCTTATCCATTTGTTAGGTGCTTTTTTAAAATTTATACTTTTCCTCCTCTGTCTAGAGTATATGCTCCATAACAATAAAGCCTTGATAGACTTGTAAACTGCTCAAACCAGGCAAATATGAGGCCCTAACTACTATTTGCTTTGTGAACAAATGAATTAACACACCATGAATTTGTATTTCAGGGCCCTTGTACCTGCTATCTTTCAAGTTTAATTATGGCCAACTCACTTTCTTATTTCAGTTCAGTAGTTACCTCCCCAGAGTGACTTGACAGCTATGGGAAACAGGCTGTGCTCAATCTGAGTTACTCCATGATGAATGGAATGACAGCTTTCAGGCTGTGCCTATCCCTGAGCTATTCCATTTTATAAAACCCAGTTTACCCTGAGTCATTCCATTTTGAGTACAAGGGCCAAGGCAGAATGTCTTAGTGACTTATCTGGGCACATAGATAACCACCAGATTTTGGAAATGCAGTTTATTGAAATGAATAATAATCCCCAGCTGCACAGCACAACCATTAGACATAAAATGATAAATAAAATAATTGTGCTAATAAAAAAATGACCACCTATGAGCTTACAGAATTAAATCAGAAGCTCATGGACATATGGGTATATCAAATCCATATAAGGAAAAAAAAAAAAAAAAAAAACAGCCTATGAGCTTATCAAGCTGACCACATGTAACCCTCTCTCCTGAACCCATCGAAAGAGAAGCACCATAAGACAGATTAAGGTATCACATATCAATCTGTCATCAGACTATCCAGTGAATGTGTCACAGGGTGCACAGGCCACAAACCTCCCAGTCTCTGTCTGGCCTCAGCTCAGCCGGATCTCCATGCTTGAGTTGGCCCGCTGCCTGCCTTCCAGACCTAGGCCTAAATAAGTTCATGGCTATAAGAGCTCTGCATCCTGAACAAGTTCTTCTGCTGGTTCCTCTTCTGATCTGACTACCTGCAATGACTCTTAGATTTGTATCTGCTCTCTGCCATTGCTCTCAGAGCAGAATTCTAAAATGTTGGCCACCTTAACCTTTTCTTAGCCTTTCTGTAACCTATCTATACCACTGTGTAAAGTGTTATATGTAACTTGAGTGTTAACAGATATGAATAATTGAGACTGGAATAAAAAAAACCTGTGATCGCCAGTTATGACTACCAAGTGACCCACAAGTATTCATTGAGTTCCAAAAGGTGAAAATGAAATAGCTTGTGAATTTATTGTTATCCATTAAATTCTGAGACTGTGGAAAGACACAAAGGTATCTGGTTTAAGTTAATGGCATAGCTCACTTATAACATCCACCCACCTTATATCTCTTTTATAACTATGATGACAATCTATCTAAAATCAATTGTTTAATCAACAACTTATTTATTGTTCACCTCCCCTGCTACAAAGTAAAATCAACAAGGGCAAAATCTCTCTTATACTTTACTACCTGTGCCCAGAAGGATATGCTACGTATAGTAGGTATTTAGGTCATATCAAAAATTAAGTTGATCTAATTAAACTGCACACATTTGAAAAGAATTTGTTGGAAGATTCCATTTGATTATTCAATAAGCATATGGCTCAGATAGACTGGAGAAAGAGCGATATGGTTCCTCAGTTCTGTCTGTATCTCCCCACACCTCACTCACACAATCATCTCCACAACCAAGAAAGATCTGGGGTACTTTTGTATTCACATTTTCTAATATTCAATAACAACTCACTGTTGTATCCACCATATTTTATGGATAGCTTAAGGGACTTTTTTTTTTTAAATTGTATGAACACAATATCTTTATTTATTTATCTATTTATTTATTTATTTTATGTGGTGCTAAAAATCAAACCCAGGGCCTTACACCTTCGAGGCAAGCATTCTACCACTGAGCCACCCAGCCCTAAAGGGACTTTTTAATAGGAGGCTTTACCCACTAATATAAGATTCTAACCAATGTATAATACATAACTATATTTAAAAAATGCTTGTTTAATTCTGAATATAAGTTGGAATCTTTCAGAGAAAAGTTGATGTACAGTTTTGTATTAGACTATAATAAGCTGATACATTGTTGAGACTTTTAGTTTACAGCTATTCACAAGGAAAATAATTTTCTTAAAAATATAAGGTTGAAATTGTATCCTAATTAAACTGCTAGAATTTAAGGAAGATAAAAACATTGAAAACTGTTGGGTACTTTTCTTGATCTTTCTATTGAGGAGATGTAACAAATTTCAGAGAACAACAAGAGTATTGCTGCTAAATTATATCAGGTAATGTTTGTACAGCATTCTACAAGTCACAAGGCACTGCTATATTTGATAATTAATACTTAAGCTTGGGAAAGAGAGCTTTTAGAGAATATGAGCTACTGTGGCTTTGGGATTTGTCCATGGTCACATAGTTAGCAAATTATAGTATTAGGATTAATTGTAAGCATGGGTATTCATGCTGTTTACTTCCATTTGACTCTATCCAAGGAACCCTAATGCTAAAATTAACAGCAAGGGATACTGCTTTTTGTTGGACTCTCAAGAATTCGAAATAACTGCTGGACCTAGAGGCAGAACTAGCAAAGAGAGCCAAATGCCTCTAAGTGTGCAGGAAATGCTGCCTGGGGCATGAAAGTGAAAAATAATATCTAAAGTCAATGTGTTCCAAACAAGGGCATCCACTCTTTAGCTACTGTGAAGATTCTCATTCTCCTAATTGTGATATGTAGGTGGATGTTGGACCTGTAATATTCTATACCCCTACTTTCTAGGTATAAAAGATAAAACTTAATATCAGATAATTGACTCTGAGATGAAAATGACTTAATATTTAAGGATTTACTGAACAAAATTTATCCAGCCCTATTTTCCAGCTCTATTGTCAAGATGTTATTGTTATAGTCAAGAAGATTCTTCTGTTCACAAGTGCTCTCTGTGTGTGTGTGTGTGTGTGTGTGTGTGTGTGTGTATGTACTCATACACAAATGTGCTAAATAATTTGGAACTTTGCAGCTGTGAGTGTTCAGCAGGTGGGGATGAGAGTGGCAATAATATCTAGGAGTCAAGGCAGACCTTCTTCACTCTCTTGGGCTTTGAGGGTAGCAGCCAATACAACTCCCAGCCAGATGTCTGCTTCAGGCAGGAAGGTAATTCATTTTTAATATATAGGTATGAAATTAATTTAGAGTGATTACATAAACATTAGCCATTGTGGAGAGAGAGAATTTTAAATATTTTGAAAAAGGATATTTTATCACAAATAAAAGCTAATAATATTTAGTATTATCTCTTATAATTTATATTATCAATGTATCTGACCTTGTTTTTGCAGTATGATTTTATACCATTTTGAGAGAAACAATACAATTTTTTATGAAAATAGTAAAAGGTTAACAGGGTAGCAGTAAAACAAAGATATTCTTTCTGTTGTATAGACGGAGACAATAGGCACATAAAAATTAGTTGTTGTGGGTAGTAAATAATACATGAGTGTTAAGATACTTGTGTAATATCTTAAGGTATAATGGAGATGATGAAAGTTTTTTTTTTTTCAGAAAACACAATAAAACAAAAACCAATTAATACTAGAGACTTCCTCAAACTCTGCTAGTAATATATCTCATTAAGAGCTACTTGTTTCAGTGTATAATGTTGGAAGTGAAGTTGTAGTTCCTTTGGAAAGGTGACACACTGTATAACAGATTCTTACAGACACTTAGGTTTGAATCCTGGCCCAAAGTTATCTTAAGCTTATGAATTTAAAGAACCTCTCTAATTTATCAATCTTACAACAACAACAACAACATGACCTGCTTCTTGGGAATTGGGAAATCAACGAAACAATAATCCATGTGAAGTTCTTGGAATTGAGCTGGGAACAACTGACCAGTATTCATAACAGACAACTCAAGAAGTTGGTATCTATAAAAAATCCTAGAGAATACTAGGACTGGCTGTCTTGAGGAAATGTAAGTGAGAGGATCCATGAACTAGTTTTATTCTGAACATACTATTTACACTTAGTGTATATAGAGGCTAGAAATGTAGCTCAGTGGTACAGCACATCTTAGCATGCATGAGGCCCTGGATTTGATCCCAGTACCATGATAAAAGAAAAAAAAAAGAGTTAATTTACATAACAAATGTTAACTGCTATTATTTCTACTGACTAGCAATACTTCTCTGTAAAAACTCATGGTATTTAGAAAATGCTAAATATTTTATCTCAGAACAGATAAAGCAACTAGACTCCTCCTTTTCAGAATGAAACTAAAAGCAAAGTAAGAAAAAGAAGTCCTGGAATCTTGACTAGCAGTCTTAGGTGAGCTGAGTCAGAGAGTAAACTTAGGAGAAAAGGCACAGGGAGCCAGAAGATACCATGTGGGGAAAGGCTAAGTTCAGAAATCTGGATCTGATCATAGCTGCTTAGTGACATCTTAATCCTGGTGACTTCCCCTTTCCATAAGCAATAACTCCATCAGGGAACAACCATATTTAAATCAAGAACCATTATCCCTGGAGGTACCATGAGTCACATGGAGCCTGAAAGAGATGTTCAGATGACAGTATCAAGCCTTTATTTAATGCCCTCTAGGTACTAGGAGTACCATTGCATCAACCAATGTGGAAGATTTTGAACCAGCTCTTCTCTTCTTACTGGGGCTCATTTAGAGATGACAAGGACAAGTCATCTGAAACCTAATGTGGAAAACTACATGAAAGATCATTTTACTTTCTGAGATAATTACTCTCAGCATATAAATTACACACCACAAGGGGCCAGCAAGAGTGCTATAATTTGTTTCAAATTCTTAATGTTAACTTTTAAACAACAACTTACATTTGGAAAGTACATTATAGGTTTACAAAACTTTCATACTTAGTCCTGACAATATTGAATGATGAGTATATTTTACTGTTAAGTTTAGAATTTAATTTCAATTACATTCAACCCAAATTCAATTAGTATTATATAGTATTCTGATACTATGATTGATGCTAGAAATATGATGATGATTGATCATTAAGTTTAAATGAAAAATAGGATCCTTCTGGGACTAAATGAGACAATATGCAGTAAGTTTCATTTTTTACAGAGTTAGATAAAAGGTACATAATGAATGAAGCTGTGTTTGCCATTGATACTAGCAAGCTGTATTCTCTGACTGTATCTCAGAAATAGGCACAGCATACTTTACATGATACCCTCCTATCAAAAATTATGTAGCATTTACAAATGTAGGATAAGCATGTTGAAGTAACATGACCAGAGCACTCTTTATATAATAGTTTCATTTTCATTCCTTGGGGATAGGAGTAGGTAAAACTAGGAAATTTATGTTCTGCCAGATACTGTATACTAACCAGATTAGTTAGAAAAGTACCATTGTAGAATATTAGAGAATGGGCCTAGAAACTCTAGAATAAGAATGTCAGATGTCACATTCTTATTTTACTTTAATCAATTTGAAATGTTTTTACGTTTCTCTAGATGATACTGTGTGTTAACATCTCTAATTTGTGATGCTAAATCTTGGCTACAGTCTATTTTTAATGTAGATGCACCAGGCAGGACCATCTGCTTATTTTGAACTTTAAAAAATATTTTCAGTGTGTGGATTTGCTGAATGTAATTCAATTCACACATGAAACTTAATGCCTGGCATTATTCTAGTTCATTGATTATGTGCCAATTGAACCATGTTTATATTACTCAGTCTATTATAGAAAAAACTTTAAAAAAATAGATGTAATTTTCTCAAATGTGAGCCAATATTTGAGCTTTTTTTCTCAGAGTATAGATTGTAACTGTCAAAATTATCAAATGTACAAACTAGTGTTCAATATTAGACTTCTTATTGAGGTGCTACCTAAAGAAAGACTATACAAAATAAATGCAATACAGTGAAACATTCAAAATATTATCTTTAGTAATATAAATGGAGGACATTTTAGAAGTTAATATCTTTTCTTTGTAAATCACATGAATTTATCTAACTTTATTTGCTAGTGATATGAAGAATTCCTAGGTTGGGTTCTTCGATTGACAGCCAAGGCCATCCCCAAGTTGTACAGAAAAACAATGACACAAGTAAATGAAAAAGCAAAAACGGCACACTCAACCAAAGGGAACCCCAATGGGTTATGTCTGAATCAGCTTCTATACCAAGTCCCACACAATCACTTTTCTTGAGTGATTCTGCCTGTAATACAGACAGGACTCTGGAAAAGGATATTTTGCATATGAATAGTTAGGAGGCAAAATAAAAGCTGCAAGAAAGAAGAATTGGCAGGGACTCATGACTTGGAGAACTTCAACTCTTAATAAGCCCTGCTAAGAACTACAATGCAATTATTTACCAATTTGCCACAAAATAACCAAAATACTATTTCTTTCATTTCCATTTGTATTAAAGTGGGAAATGTGTCTCAAAGACATGTAGAATTTATTTGCATAGTGAAATATATAATCAATCCCATTAAAATAAGTACAAAATTGTAACAAACTTGTTTTAATAATGAATGGTTAAAAAATAACAGTACTTCCAGATGAAGCTATTTTTTTAAAGTCCTGATTAATGGGACATATGTCATGAAAAATTACTATAATGGTGAATGCTGATTCAGGACCTTATTTTTATTAAGTAGTTTATAGTGAAGGCTGTGACTATTTTTCTATTTATAGTGGCAGCTCTGGTTAATTACCTTGTAATGTATTGTGACATTAATGCACTAGTAAACTATTGGAATTTACACCCCTATTCGGTAATAAAATCTGTAAATTGAAGAATGCACATAAAGTCACCACAAGCATAAATTATGTGACCAAATACCATGTATGAACACATTAGATTTAAAGAACAGAATCTCTCAAATTTACTCATTAGTGGGAAAGTGCCAGTGAATTTATATACAACAGCTACTTTGTAACTGTAGAGAATACAACATTTTATTTAAGGGCATTTTGTAAGTTGCTACTACATTTTTCTTATGGTTAGTAAGACATGACTGGACATAATTCAAATGCTCAATGTCAAAAAGAAACACATTATGATAAATAAATGCAGCACTAGCAGATAATATACTTCCATAAAAAAAATTACAGTGAAAATGAGAAAAAGTGAGATGGTGACATATGGATTAAACCCAAAATGATTCCTGGGTTAGAGAACATGAAAAGAAAGAAGGGAATGGTGTGTTGGTGTGCATGTATACACACACATGTCATTCTTTTTCAAAATAGTTGTTGTTGTTGTTTTATTTTGTAGTACTGGGAACCGAGCTCAGGGGTACTCTATCACCGAGTTACATCCCCAGCCCTTTTTATTTTTGAGACAGAGTCTTGCTCAGTTACAAAGGTTCTCCTTGAACTTGCAATCCTCCTGCTTCAGTCTCCTGAGTAGCTGGAATTACAGGAATGCACCACTGTGCCCAGCTCAAAATACTTTTAAAACACAATTCCATGTTTACCAATAATTACTTCATGGTCAGAAACACATTCCTAATTGCCTCATCATCTTCTGTCTGAACTGCTGGAAGAGCTCCTCTGCTAATTTCTTCCCCCATCAGATCACTATCTATGGGAACATCAGAGATCCTTTCTTTATAAAAAGAACTGAAAATATTATGATGTAACACATCATTGACCCAAAAAAGTATTTCATGTTTTTTTCCAAACTCCTTACTAAAGAATACAGAATCCTTCATAGTCTTAATTACATTATTCCATTTTTTCCTCTGTAAAATTACTCCCATGTTACTGTACATCCAGCGTACTACCTTAGAAATATCACACAATTTCACATATGTATATTTTGGTTCATTCTGCTTCCTTTTTGTGGGATTCCTTTTTCATCCCTGCCTCCTTTTTTCTCTTAAAAAATATGAATGCATTTTTTCAGAATCTAGACTGTCAGTCATGTGGACAGAGATCACTGAATGAATTGCCAGTATGTGTCAAGCATAGACCAATGGCTAGAGAGAAATAATAATATGGCCCCCTCTGCCCTCCAGGAGCATACAGATAAGAGAGGGAAACATGCATGCTGCTCTATCAAATACAATGCCTTAGTAGAACTGAGGGAAGCACAGGGGCATTTAGAGACAGAGGCACAGAGCTCCTCTCTACCAAACTGAGGTACTGATAATACAGTAGAAACTTGACAAGCTGGAAGAAACTTATTAGATAGACAGGAGGTTAAAAGCCTGGACATAACACATGTTAAAAAAAAATCACCCAGCACTTTGGGAGGCTGAGGCAGGAGGATCGCGAGTTCAAAGCCAGCCTCAGCAATGGCGAGGCACTTAGCAACTCAGTGAGACCCTGTCTCTAAATAAAATACAAAAAAGGCCCGGGGATGTGGCCCAGTGGTTGAGTGCCCCTGAGTTCAATCCCTGGTACCACAAAAAAAAAAAAAAAAAAAAAAAAAAGAAAAGAAAAGAAAAAGAAAAATCGGATCGAATTTTTTTTTTAATCAAGTGATACTTAAAAAAAAAAAATATATATATATATATATATATATATATATATATAAATGTTCTGCATTAGCCAAAACCAAAAAGTTAACCTTGAGATAATTGGTATTTTTAAAATTTGAGGACATTTTTAAACACCATCATTTTTTTGAGCCAGGCACAGTGGCACACAACTGTAATCCCAGCTATTTAGAAGGCTGAGAAGGAGAATTTTCAAGATGGAGACCAGCTTGGGCAATTTAGTAAGACCCTGTCTCAAAAATAAACAAAAGGGCTGGTGATGTAGCTCAGAGGTAAAGTGGCCTTGGGTTCAATACCAGTACTGCAGAAAAAAATAAAATCTGCTTCTATTTCTTTTTATGAAATTTTTTTTATGAAACATTATGAAAAACATGGATAAGTGCTTCTTTCTTTATTTAATTGGGGATTGAACCCAGGGACACTTAACCATTGAGCCACATCTCCATCCCACTTTTACTTTTTACTTTGAGAAAGTATCACTAAGTTCATAAGGCTTATTAAGTTGCTGAGGCTAGCTTTGAATTTGCGATCCTGATCCTCCTTTTTCAAATTGTGTTTTTGTTTGGTGCTGGGGATTGAAGCCAGGGACACTTGCCCAATGAGCCCTTTTTATTTTTTATTTTGAGACAGGGCGTTGTTATATTGCTGAAGGTGGATTTGAACTTGTGGGGTCCTTCCTCATCCTCCCAGGTTGCTGGGATTACAGGCACGCACCACCATGCCAGCTATCTCTAATTGTGTTTTGAGTCATTTAATTTTAACCTTTGGATTTTCATTTTGTATGACTATCAACAAAACTTTAAATAAAACATCAGGTGGCATCAATATGAAAATACATCATTTAATTAATTTTATTTAAAACTAAATGATTATAATAATAAAATAACTTTTAAATGGAATCACAATAAAATGCCAATTTCTAAAGAAAATGTGTCATTATGGTTTTGATCTAGATATTATAGTGTGAAAGACAGGATAATGGAAAAAAGAAAATTCATGTAAAAAAGTAATGTTATCTAGTGATCTCACCTTATCCACCACTAGATGAATAAAGATGGATCCCTGTTTTATGAAGCTGCTGTATTCTGGCTATATTTTGGCTTACAAGTATTCCCCATAACAGTATCTCATACTTTCAAATATAAGAAAGACTCTCTGTTACTGGATTATTCAGACACTTTATTTTTTTAATCCCTGCTTTTTAAACAAGCACTGCATTACAAAATACATATTTACAACCATCTCTAATTAATGAACCTCATCAAAGAATGTTGACTATTGTTGAAACTATTCTTTTTTTCTTTTTAAATAAGGAAGAACTCACCTCTAATAGGGGGTCTTTCCAGCTCAGAGTCAAGGTGAATTGGTGGAGAGATATAGGAAACCTGTCCATGATGTGCTTGTCCTGTGGACACAAAAGGAAATGTTAAGACATTGAAGTTCTGTCTTTCTACTTCTTTTGTTCTTATGATGTCATATTTTCTAGCTCTACATTGAATTAATATCCATTTTAGAGTTTAGATAAATCTTCCCAAACATAAATACAGAAAAAATCATCCAAACATCACCCAAATAAATTGGTGATCCCCAACAAGTCTTCCTCTCCTTTTAGTTAAATTATAAATGTATTATGCAGTGATACTTTAAAAACGAGTTATAAGAAAAATGAAATGGAAAAACTTCAAAGACATAAAAAATTCAAGTCCAATTTTTTATTGCTAGATTAAACAGATATTAAGTGCTCTGCCAACTAGCTTTCAATATTTGTACTCATTTTATTGCAGATAAGTAATAAACAATTTGCAGACTGGCACTCAACGTACAGATGACACTTTGAGTAACATTTATTTAGACCACTTGACAGCACTGATTAACTTATATTTTACCTTGAGGATTTTCTTCCATTATTTGAATAGATAAAACATTCCTACCTGCTTATTGTATTTGATGGAAAAACAAGAAGGAGTCATAATTTAAAAAGCAGATAGATTTATTCTCTATTTCTCATAAAGCATTCTATCTGCTCACATACTTACTTGTAATATGCTTTTTGTCTTATGAGTTATAAAGTGCTAAAGTTGATTTGGAAGTCAAAATGGTGATTTAAAAAAATTATTAGCATTTTCAAGACCCCCTTAAAACAGTGAGGCCCTGTTTTAAGGGGGGTTAAAAAAAAAAGCCCCAAAGGACTTAAAAAAAAAAAAACAGCATATTGCAGTGACACGGCCACTTCAACGTTTATAGCAGCACAATTCACAATAGCTAGGTTGTGGAATCAACCTAGATGTCCCTCAGTAGATGAGTGGATAAAGAAAATGTGGTATATATACACAATGGAATTTTACTCAGCAATAAAAGAGAATAAAATAATGGCATTCTCAGGTAAATGGATGAAGTTGGAGAATATAATGCTAAGTGAAGTTAGTCAATCTCAAAAATCCAAATACCGAATGTTTTCTCTGATATAAGGAGGCTGATTCACAGTGGTGTTTGGTCGGGGTACATAGGAGGATTAGAGGAACACTAGAATGGTCAAAGGGGAGGGAGGGGAAGGAAGGGAGCAAGGGGGGATGGAGGGAGGAAAAAAGAAAAGGTGGTTGAATAAGATGGATATCATTATCCTAAATGCATGATTGAAGATTTGAATGGTATGAATATACATTGTATACAAACAGTGTTATGTAAAAAGATGTGCTATATGTTTATTATGAATTTAATGCATGCTACTATTATAAATACAACAACTTTGAATAAAAAAAATAAAATCAAAAGAGAAAAAAATATAAAAACTTTTAAAAAATATCTGGGGATGTGGCTCAGTGGATATGCATCCCTGGGTTTATTCCCTGGTACAAAAAAAAGAAATAAAATAATGGCATTCTCAGGTAAATGGATGAAGTTGGAGAATATAATGCTAAGTGAAGTTAGTCAATCTCAAAAATCCAAATACCGAATGTTTTCTCTGATATAAGGAGGCTGATTCACAGTGGTGTTTGGTCGGGGTACATAGGAGGATTAGAGGAACACTAGAATGGTCAAAGGGGAGGGAGGGGAAGGAAGGGAGCAAGGGGGGATGGAGGGAGGAAAAAAGAAAAGGTGGTTGAATAAGATGGATATCATTATCCTAAATGCATGATTGAAGATTTGAATGGTATGAATATACATTGTATACAAACAGTGTTATGTAAAAAGATGTGCTATATGTTTATTATGAATTTAATGCATGCTACTATTATAAATACAACAACTTTGAATAAAAAAAATAAAATCAAAAGAGAAAAAAATATAAAAACTTTTAAAAAATATCTGGGGATGTGGCTCAGTGGATATGCATCCCTGGGTTTATTCCCTGGTACAAAAGAAAAACCACACTCCAGTTGGAAAGAATAACAAAACTAATTAAGTGTATATATTAGTGAGTGCTACCAGGCATTAAACAAAATAATGGCATTCACAGGTAAATGGATGAAGTTGGAGAATATAATGCTAAGTGAAGTTAGCCAATCCCCAAAATCCAAATGCCAAATGTTTTCTCTGATATAAGGAGGCTGATTCACAGAGGGGTTGGGAAGGGGAACATAGGAGGATTAGAGGAACACTAGAAAGATCAATGGGGAGGGAGGGAAAGGGAGGGGGCAAGAGGGTAAAAAAAAAAAGATGGTAGAATGAAATGGATATCATTACCTTAAGTGCATATATGAAGACACAAATGGCGTGAATATACTTTGTATACAACCAGAAATATGAAAAACTGTGCTCTATAAGTGTAATATGAATTGTAATGCATTCTGCTGTCATATATAACAATTTAGAATAAAAGAAAAAAATAAAAATAAAAAAAGAAATTAAAAATAGCTAGCCTAAATACAATCTTTTTTTTCCTAATACTCAAAGTAACTATAGTTTGTATTGATGATCCAGCAAACCATTAGGATTTTGAGGCAAGAAAGCATAATTACAGAGTCAGTTCATTTTCTAAAGCTGCTTTATATGAAAAAATGTTTGGGTGGAAGTGGAGAATCCACCACTTTCTTTCTACATGGGAATATGCAGTTATATTTCTCACATTTACTATAGCAATTTACAGGGTTGTTAATCTCTTTTCCTAAACAAGGAAAGTTAATGATACATAGATTATGATAACAGTTAGAGTAACCTTCCCGTTTCAAGTAATATTCGACTTGTAATAAACTCTGCTGATTCCTCTTATGAGGCACATTTCAAATAATTAATATGGCTCCCTGTTGATAGTAGCTGCTGTTGCTCCCAGCATTTTTCTAGCTAACAGCAGAGACAGTAGAGAGGCTGTAATATACACAGTCCCTCATAATGGTAACTAAGAATATTGCACATCCACTGGCCATGTTTCAGTGGAATACTAAAGCACTATTATAAAAGGAATAAGTTACCGGTTGTGCACTGTTAGCAGTCTATGTTTAATACCGCTTATTAAAAACTTCAGATTATCTTTATTATAAAACTACCTGTTTAGCTAGACTACACACTTGGCTGCAAAGACATTGCTATTTTTAAGGTCCTGAATCATTACATATGAATTGGTTTGAAACTCCAGGGTTCCTATAAACAAAAATAATATATCTTTCACTTTATATTGGCTTGAAATAGCCTCGCATATAAAATATATTGATTTCATGTCTACTACAGGAATACAGCCTTCACTATATGACAGTAACTACAAAACATCTCTTTCGTCCAATCACCATCACTATGAGGATCATGGACTATGCTAATATATACATACTTTAAATTAAAAAGCAAGTGGAGATTAAGTATCTTGCTCAGACACATGCAACCAGTAAAAAGCAAGTCCACAGTGTTTTGACTACAAATCCAGTGTTTTAATTTATGCCATAATACTTTTCTCAAAAAAAGTCTCATATTAATAAATCCTGGAAAAATCATATACACAGAATTGAGTGATGAAACTCTGTCAAGTAAGAGCTTTTGGAACTGTCTCCCTTACTCAGGTTGAAGTAAGAAGTTCAGTTAAATGCCACAATTGCTTCTCTTCTGAGGTTGAGTGAGCAGCTTCAGGGGTACTCAACACAGATAGCACACAGATAAGTATACGTCCCAAATAGGTGAGGGGGATATCAAACAGGCAAGGGAACGAGGATTGTGGTAGTCAAGACTGAAGCCAGTTTTCTATAATCTTTATTCTCTTTTCAAGAAGAAATCTAGCTGACTGCAAGATGTGACGTGGTAGGAGAAGCCAAAGTGGTTGGAAGAGACTTAAGGCTCTAGAGGAAGGTCAGAAAGGCAGCAATAGTTTTCAATTTGTGACAAGAGAGTTCTGATCCATAGAATAAAAACTATTCAAGATTTCCATTTTACTTTAGATCAGTGGTACTTAGATTTTTCTCCACAAAATACTTAATAATTAATAGAGCCTGTTCCAATCTTAGTTAACCAACTAAGGCAATGCTTCCCAGAGAAGGAATCACCCTTCATCAGGAGGTGCACATCAGAATGTGGGGACAGGGGCTGTGCATAGTGAGAAGACTCCATTCTCTCTGCAAGCTCCATTTCACAACTTAAGAATTACTGTAAACAAATCAGTAATTACAATAAAAGCATAAATAAATTCCATAAATATTTATCTTAGATGTGATGGTGAATAGTTTCAAATAAAAATGTGATCAGGACTGGGTATGCAGCTCAGTGACAGAATGCTTGCCTAGCATGAATGAGGCCTTGGGTTCAACCCACAGCAATGAAATGTTAAAAAAAAAAAAAAAAAAAAGCAATCAGTTCAAAAGGAACTTCAGGAGGTAAAAAGAATGACAAACATGCTGTTTTAAAAGATTTCACTGGAATACTCTCACATTGAGGACATATTTACTCTTGTTCACCATTTTCTCTTCCTGACCCTGCTGTCATAGTAGCTTTCCCAGTCCTTGTATTCATAGCTTTATATATTCAAACATGTGATATGCTACATCTGTTACTGCTCTTACTGTTCAAATATTAAAAAGTACATTTTTCTGCCAGTTTTTCTCTTGAATTTATTTCATTTTTCCTGATTTTTTTTAAAAACAACAACAAATCATATTGAGATTTTTATTAGAATTACATTGATTCTAGGGCTAGGAACATAGCTCAATGGTAGAACACTTGCATGGCATGTATGAGGCCATGAGTTCAATACCCACCACCATAAAAACAAAACAAAACAAAACTTACATTAACTCTATAAATTAATTTGTAAAATAACGTTTAAAATTTTTGATCATTATATTTAAAAAAAGCATATTTCCATTTAAATTATTTTTAATAAAAATTATATTTGAAGCTTTCTGTATGTAGGATATAGGACTATTTTATTATTTTTAAGTATTTGAATTTCTCTATTTATGAATAAAATTTTAAAACTTTGTTGATAACTTTCATGAAAAATTTTTTGTGGGGAGTTCTGGAATTTGTCATTTCTTTGGTTCACAGTGGGTGGATCCATTCACTAAAAATTCTTGATAGTTTTTGGTTATTCACTCTTACCTTCCTAGCTCTATGGAGCTAGCTGAATGCACTGAAATAATATTTTAGTCGTTTTGTGTTGTATTTATTTCTTATAAAAAAACATACTTCCAAATTAAAACGCATCTATATGAATTTCATAGCATTTAAATCTTTTGTGTGGCAGAATTTCAATTTTCAAGGTTAACTTCAATGGTTATGCAATTGAGAAGGCAGAGTTTCCTGGTGCTGCTGATTCAGCTGCCATTTTAATTTTAGTTCCTATGAAGTACATAAAAAAGAAAACATGATTAATGACAAATTTCATAAAATAATTAAAACAGAAGAGGAAAGAAATAAATGCTTCATTCTTATAGTTGAGGAACCTAAAAGATGAAGGGGACCAGAATATGCTACCCTAATATGTGCTACTTTGGAATAAAGATTACTTTGAGCCAAAGGCAATTGAGAATGAACATTTTCAGAAAAGTTCTCTACCCTGAGGAAGCGCTCTCCCCAAACACCCTGGTACCTGCAAGAAGAATGGCCCTTCTTGAAGATGGGGAGCCAGCAGTAAGATGATTTTATATAAACACAGCTCACAAAAATCATTCTATCTTCCATTAGTTCCATCTATTTCCTAGTCAATTCCAAGATATATTGCTCCTTAATGTCCAAATTCTCTTTGCTTTGTTAAAAGAATGTATAAATCGCTGAATGTGAAAACTTATTTGAATTTCACTTCTTTCTGTGAACTTCCATGTGTATAAATGTTAATAAAGACTGCACACCTTTTTTCCTGTTAATCTGTTTTTTTGTTGGTTTAATTCTCAAACCTCCAGACACTTAAGCTAAGAGAGTAGAAGAGTTTCTCTAGAAAACACAAAATCAGTGGCAATAGAAATAAAACAAATTAGCGGTTAACTTTTGAGTTAGACTTTAATCATATTTACTCTAGGTAAAAGGACACATTTGCATGAATATAGATATATATGTATATATACACACATATGCATATGTCTATATTGAGATATAATTCACATACCTTAAAATTCAGTCATTAATGTATATAATTCAATGGTTTTTAGTATCTTCATAGTTGTGAAATAAAACAGCACAATTAATTTTGGAGTATTTTCATCACTACAAAAAGAAATCCCATGTCTGTTAGCCTTCACTACCTGTTTCTTCTCACTCTATCCATACTCTAGGCAACTGCTCATCTACTTCCTGTTTCTATAGATTTGCCTATTCTGAACATTTCATATGGAATTATAGAATATGTCATCTTTTATGATCAGGATTTTTTACTTACTGTAATTGTTCAAAACATCCATTTGGGAGGATGACTTAATACTTCTTTCTTTTTGTTGCCAAATGATATTCCGTTATATAAACATCTCATGTTTATTTATTTATCCAGTCAACAACTGATGGGTGTTTGGCATAATTTTCACTTTTGGGCTATTATAGCAATGCTGATAAGATCCTTCATGCTCACGTTTTAGTACGCATTTCTCTTGATGTATACTCCAATATGAAATTATTGCATCATATAGTAATTGTATTTGTATACTTTTTTTTTTTTTTTTTTTTTTTTTTTGGTACTGGGTCTTGAACCAGGGGAACTTAATCACTGAGTTACATCCTCAGCCCTTTTTTATTTCTTATTTTGAGCCAGGGTCTCACTAAGTTGCTAATTTGCTGAAGCTGTCTTTGAATTTGCTATCCTCCTTTCTTAGCCACCTGAGTCACTGGGATTGTAGGCATGTAATACCTACTGCCCCTGGCTACATGTGTATACTTTTTGAGGAACTATCAGGTTGATCTTAAAAAAAAAAACCTGTACCATTTTACTTTTCACATCAGTGGGTGAAGTTTTGAGTATTATGGAGATGCTTTTCAGTTTCTTCCTTCTTTTCCTAAGATGGTAGAATACTAAAGTCGTGGTTGATCAGATTTTGAAACAATTAATATTAAGGTGACTGATATCTGGGAAAGAAACATTCTCCCCAACTATAGAAAGAAAAAGCAGATAATTGTGGCGTGGGGTTGTACAGTTTAACTACAGTGAGAGGGTAGAAGGAGAGAATGATCTAGCAAACATAGGGAAAAAAAAAAAAAAAAAAGCAACTCGTGTTCTGAAATGAAAATGTGAACTATTCAGTGCCAGGTATGCCAAAGAAGTAGAAATTGCAAGGGTCTGGTCAACAGAGCCTAGTAGCAAAATCCAAAGGCTATTATGGATTCTGAAAAAGCCATTATTCTTCTATCTTCAATCTCTTTTTCAACTTTCATTTAATTTCTATTTCATTGAAGAACCCTGTGCAATTTCTACTAAAGTTCAAATATAGAAAGGATTTGACCAGCATTCGGTGGAGGAAAAGGCTTTTTTCTCTTTCTACTGTCAATACTTCACCTGCACATCTGAGCACAGAAATACATTTACAGAACCACAGAATTTGGAGGGAGAAAGACATTTGATAGCTTGTAGTCCCAAACCCACATTTTAAAATGAGGATACTGACATTTTGAGAAGCTGAAGACTTTTTTGAAAGTCAAGTCAAGGTGGTGGTTGTTAAGAGTGATGTCAGAGACAGTGAGAAAAAGGCTGCTTTATAGCCGGCCTGCAGCAGCCTCCATCTGAAGCCAACCAGGAAAATACATTATTTTCTAGGTATATAAGGCATGGTCTTTCAGGTATGTTGAGACAATAAAAATGTTGGGAGCTATTTATTTGTGAAAATAAGTATTTGTTTTCTTCATAAGGCTATGTCTACAAACTAAAGGCAATTTAACCTGCGGGAAAGATCATAATGCTTGAAGCAGGACTTCCTGTGCTGGTATGCAGATCCTGCCATTAGCCATTTAACCCAGCAAAGTAAGTATCAAGTTCCTCAACTTCTATGTGCCTCAATTTGTACCATGGAATTATAAAAGCACAGACTTCATAGGGTTGGTATGAGCATTAAATGGATTTATACGTACCTATGTAGTAATTAGAACAGTTTGTTGCATAGTACTTAGTAATTTTTATCTATTTTAATTACAGATTCATTCTTTCATTAACTACTTAATCTGCCACAGGTGCCTTTCTCCGTGGTTTGCACTCACCAAAAACCAAAATAAAAGTGATAATCCATATCCTTATGAAGAAGGAGACAGAGAGCAATACACATAATTACATCAACAGCATTATATGTTTGAGAAACTAAGGGCAATGGAGAGAACTTAGGATGAATTAGAGGAGACCTGGAGTGGAAAGGACAGGTCGCAATTTTTTTTCACAATGTGCACAGGAAAGGCCTAGTTTAATTGCCATGAACAGCATTTGGAGAGTTCACCAGATGACAAGAGATAGTATCTGACTTTGATAAGAAACTCTAAAAATATAACACGAAAGATAAGGGCTCAAATCTAGATTTTATTTTAATCACTTAGTTTTTAGTTTTCTATTTATCTTGTGCTGCTGGGGATCAAATCCAGGACTTCATGTATGCTAGTTGGGTTATTCAGCTTTCTGTCACTGTGATGAATACCAGTGAAAAATCATTTGATAAGGAGGAAAGGTTTATTTGTGCTTACAGTTTCAGAGGTTTGAATCCATGGTTGCATGGCCCTCTTGCTTTTGGCTTGTGGCAAGGCAGTACATGATAGCTGGGAGCAAGGGACAAAGAAAGCTTTCTTACCTCATGGCAGCCTGGAAGTGAGGGAGACAGAGAAGAGGCCAGCATCCAAAGCCCCCTCCTCAAGTGCATATCACAAATGATTATAACCACCTTCCATTAAGCACTACCTCCTATGTGCTCCACTGCCTCTCAATAGCCCTGCAGTGACAAGACCTTTAGTATTTGAGCCTTTGGTGGATATTTCATATCCAAACCATAATACCAGCCAAGTGCTCTACCATTGAACAACACCCTCAATCCTCAGGTCTAAATTTAATAATGAAGACAAAGGGTCTTCATACTGGTATGATATACATTTTCTGAACCCATTTATTTCAAATTCTATTTCTATCCCTAAGAATAATGTCACCACTGACAATTTGTTAAAAAGACATAATAAAATACAGGAATACACAATTGGGAAAATGAACATAACTTCCTTATAAAAATAAAAACACATTTACTATCATAAAATCCCCATTGGCTTCTCCAGTTACACCATTTTCAACTTAGTTTTTCTTCATTTCTATATAGTGCTATAAACAAGTTTTGGTTTATGGCCCTACAGATATATTCATCTCTCTCTCTCTCTCTCTCTCTCTCTCTCTTTTGTTGTTGTTTGCTTGCTTTATATTTTCTAACTGCTTATCTTGATGATTTTGCTGTAGAGATATGACATCTTCCCCCTTTAAATACAATAAAGTAGATGCCACATTTTTGCTCCTGGAGATTTTAGTAATGCTATCATTTTGCTTTTACAAACTTTAGGATGATAGTACATTATGTCTCTCTGTTCGACTACAATAATGATACAATGTGGGAATAAGGGAATTTATATTAAGTTGCATTTAAGAATGGTATATGGAATTTTTCTGAAAGTAGCTAAACCTCCTGAAAAAAAAAAGTTTAATTTATTTTTGAAGATCATTTTTGCTGCTGATAAAATACCAGAGGTCAATGGGCTTGTGGAAAATCAAGCATGCCTAGCATTATAACTGCTTGGTTGTTTTTGTCATCAAATCCCTCTCTAACTATAACCATCTGGCATTTATAAAGTCAGCTTTTCAGGTGACAATGTAAACACAAAGCAAAAGTAATCATCAAAGAAAAGACTTGTACAGTGGCCAAATTGATACCTATCTTTTTTGTTCTGGTTTCCTTTCTCTACTTCATTATATTAATCACACATATTTTTAGTAAAATCTAAAAAATACGAGGTACCACAGAAACAACTACATGCTTGACTTATCCAGGAAATAAGTCATCGATGGAGGGGCAAAGGTCACTGATGGACGTCTTGCTGGATATCTCTGTATCTCTTGCCACACAGAAAACAAATGGTAACTTGTGATAGGTGTGTGTGTGTGTGTGTGTGTGTGTGTGTGTGTATGTGTGTATATCATTCAGCAAATATTTCTCCACTGCACAGTCCTCCTCTGTGGCCAGTATTAAGGATTCTATGGGAACAAGATAAATATCATCCCTCCACTGACAGACTTGGGTCAAGATGCAGGATTAAGCAATCACAGTGCTGTACAATATGCACATCTTATTAGAGGGAGGGGAAAAAAGCACAAGGAGAGCACCTAAATGATATAAGAGAACTGAAGGCAAAGCTGAGGTCTGCGGGAAGGGCAAGTGGGGGTCTAGTAGAAACCACAGGAGGGTGTGGTAAGGCAGAAGGAGGACTAGGAGTGAATGGGGCTAGAAAGGAGATGATTACAAAATTGCAAACAATATCAGTCATGTACTAAAAAGGACCAAATTAAGAATGTGTGCCTCTCACCCAGCTTCAGCAATGGTTAATTCAGGGCCTATATGGTTTCATTTCTCTCCTCTCATGCCTGCTTCCCCACCCCAGAATATTTTGAACCAAATTTTAAACATTATATAATTTCATCTATAAATTATTCAAGTATGTATCTATGACATATGAAGGTTTGAGAATGATTATAATATCCTTATGATATCTAAAAATTAAGAAGATATATTATGAAAATTAAATCCAATGTGAAATTCAATTAAGTAATTGCTTGGGGGGAAAATCAACAAATCTGAAAGACACGGAAGTCATCCAGTTTGCAAAATATCACATTGGTCCTAGTGTTGAAATTGCAGTGGAGTAAGGAATATTTTTTTACATATGATGAATTTCAGGTGCTCACAGATATAGAGGAGAATCTATTTTATAAAACCACACAAATGCTTTTCTTTCTTTCATGAGCATGAAAAATGGACTGTGGTTAAATGATGAATGTTGAATTTTAGTAGCACCATTTTAAAAAAATATTCCATGAAGACTCAAAAACCTATTGTAGCAAATATTACAACAACAACAAAAAACTAGAAATAGAATGGCAAACTGGTAAAGAAATCAGAATACTCTCCAGAATTTCTCGTTTTCACTTTGTAGTTCTTATAAATAAGAACGAACACATTAGAAAACTGTGGGTCATATTAATGAAAATGATTATTTTTTCTAAAAGCCTAATACTAAGAAGCACTATGTAAAGTAAATATTATTTCCCACTAAAACAATAGCAACAAAAAAGAAAAAACCAACTAAAACTCCTTAAGGTTAAGAACATTGTCAAAGGTTATACAATAGTGTATAAGGAAATCGGATTGCAAATCCAGGGAGCATTTGCTTACTTTATAGCCCATTGCTCCACATTTATAAAAATACTCACTTTTGGAGCTGGGAGTGTGGTTCAGTGGCAGAATATTTACTTGGCATGCTAGAGGTTCTGGGTTCAATTCTCAGCATCACAGAAAATAAAAAATAAAAAAAAAAAATACCCAGAAGAGGCAAATATGCAATAGTCTCTGAAACATTAAAAAATTTTAGTTCTCTATTTTCAGGCTGACTAAAGTTAAGGGTTTACATTACTAAAAGACTAAATTGCAGAACCCATGAAATTCTAAATGTAACTTTTTCTCAGACAATTAGCAAAACATGTTCTACTTACAAGAAAACAGGTATATGAGCCATCTCTTGGCATTGTTTTTAAAAAATTTTGAAGGGGGACTTAAGCTTTAGGGTTTGCTAATGAAAAACCACTGTGATTTCTAAAAACTGGATAAAGGACCTTTCAAATAGACTCCATCCATAAGCCACATGCCCACACCTATTGTATTTTTTATCATCAAAGCACTTAGTTCATAATTTGCATACAGATGAGTGAGAAGAAAATATTTTACTAGAGAAGTGTTCAATATTTGGGCCTATTGCATTGTGGGCACTAGTGTTTAGTACAGGGAACTGTAATAAACTAGATTATAAATGCCAAAATTTAGGTAACAGGAAAAATTTAATCAGCAGAACTGTATTGTGAGCATGAAGATTAGGGTCAATTATTCCATTTTTTCAAATAATACAGAAATACAAAAGGCCATTCCCACATTTTTACTTAAATTAGAGTAATTCTGATTTAAGAATTAAAGCTACCTTACATATTTTGCTTATAGCTTATGCTGGGAAGAATATTGGTTTTCCAAAGAGGCCTACTTTGTAATCCCTAGAATTTATGCATATATTACATTATATGGCAGAAGGGATTTTGCATATGTGAATAAGATTAAGAGCAGGAAAAAGTGGTATGGCATCACATAAGGACTTAAGAGTGGAAGTGGGAGGCATGAAAGCCACTGCTGGCTTTGAAGATGGAGAAAGGAAGCCAGAACAAAGGGACAGTGGCTGCTTCTAGAAACTGGAAAATCAAGGAAATAGGCCGGGCGTGGTGGCGCACGCCTGTAATCCCAGCACTTTGGGAGGCTGAGGCAGGAGGATCGCGAGTTCAAAGCCAACCTCAGCAATGGCGAGGCACTTAGCAACTCAGTGAGACCCTGTCTCTAATAAAATACAAAAAAGGGCTGGGGATGTGGCCCAGTGGTCAAGTGCCCCTGAGTTCAATCCCCGGTACACAAAAAAAAAAAAAAAAAAAAAAAAAAAATCAAGGAAATACATACAGCCTAGACTTTACAGAAATTAATGATTTTTAGTCTAATGATACCTTTGTCAAACAATTGTCTTGGGAAATTGTAAGATAATAATAATAAATTTATATTATGTAAGTCTCTAAGAGCATTTTGCTATTAGTGATAGAAAATTTTTTTTTTTTTTTTTTTTTTTTTTTTTTTTTTTTTTTTTGTACAAGGGATTGAACTCAGGGGCACTTGACCACTGGGCCACATCCCCAGCCCTTTTTTGTATTTTATTAGAGACAGGGTCTCACTGAGTTGCTAAGTGCCTCGCCATTGCTGAGGCTGGCTTTGAACTCATGATCCTCCTGCTTCAGCCTCCTGATAGTGATAGAAAATTAACATACAACTTAATAACTGATTGTTTGAAATCTATAAACACCTATTATTTGAATAAATATAATAGGTATATGGAACATATTCAACTAGGACAAAATGAAAGCATATAACAAACACCATATTTCTACCCCCACCAGGCAATTTCTTTTACTAGTATCATTAAAATCTTTCTGGAGTTATACACACACACATACACACACATAGACACACACATATTTATTTCAATTGTTGCCATATTAGAACTTACTGATATTCTGCATTTTGTCAAGCGTGCTTTAAATGTTAATTGTAGAACTTCCAATATTTAGCCACTATAATACAGATCCCTGCATTACGTTATTAAGAATGTATCATGACCCAAAATGTCACCAGTAGCCCAGTTAACTTGACACTCTTTTAATTAAAATTAGGGAACATTTTATAAGGCAATGTAACAATGATGATTACAACAAAATTATAAGTATAAAACACAATGATATATAATGCGATGCTTAATTAGACAAAGCAAAAAATGAAAGAGATGAAATAGTCTTTGGAGAAATCATTTGGACAAACAACTTTAACTTATAGATAAGGAAACAGGCCTAGGCAAGCGATGAGAAATCCTAAGTTCACCCTCTGGTGAAAGGAAGAAAAGCATGTTACTAGTCTTATGACTTCTATTTATGTGGTCATTACTTTACATTCCTCTTTTTATTTTTATGACAAAAAATACTTATATAAAGTTTAGAAAATTGATTGACTAATAAAATAGACAAGGAATGCTGCAATATGTGAATAACTTTTTTTTTATTAAAGAAAATTTAGAGTCAATTTACCTTTTTCAAATAATCTATGCACAGACTTACTATGAGATTGGAATTAATAGTGAACATAGGAGTAGCAGCATCTAGCAGAGAAGATTCAATAAATGTGAATTTCTTTATCCTTGCTGTCCCCTTAACAAATACTTCCTTTTGGGTTGTTGCAATGCTGTTTTTGTGCATTTTGACATCTTAACTATTAGCAAAAATTTCAGTAAACAAAACAAATGAACAAAAAGGAAAAATAAACAATGTAAGCTTAAAAAATTTAGTTTAAAAAAAGATTTTAGTTGTTAATGGACCTCAACTTATTTATTTATTTATATGTGGTGCTGAGAATCGAACCCAGTGCCTCACACATGCTAGACAAGCGCTATACCACTGAGCCACAACCCCAGACCCTAAAGTGTCTTCCTTTCTTATTTGTACCAGGAATTAAGCTCAGGGCCTTGCCCATGCTAGGCAAGCACTCTACCACTAGCCATACCTCAAACCCATTTTTAAATTTATTAGCACCAACCAATTTGCTTAGGCTGGCCTTGAACTTGTGACCCTTCTCTCTCAGAGTCTTGAGAAGCTGGGATTTACAGGTATGTGTCATCATGCTGTGGGACCTGGAATGTTTGTCATGTTCTTCTGACACTCAGAATTTTATAGAGATATTAAAATCTAGGCACGATTAGCTGAAGATTCAAATTTTCTGAAAAGTAATATTTGTTTCTAGATAATATTCAGATATTTCATAGTGTTTTAAGAATAACATAACATTCTGCATAGGACTGTGAGAATGAAGTATTTTTTATCTTCTTCATGATACAGCTTTGTTCAAGAATAAGCCACTTTAAAATTACAAATTATTTGTAAATCAACTCATCATATTTTATTCTGTATCTTTCAAAGACTGAGCAGAAGAATAATTCAACACAAAAAACATGAGCCCCTATACTTCCTCAGTTATTCACCTGGAAAATCTATAATGAGTGATACTGTATGATTGATAACCAAGTACAGTAGATAAATTGGTGAACTCTTGACTTTTGAAACTTATAATCAGAAATAAAATTATGAACTTATCTTGGAAATGCATTTGGTAAAGAGGACACAATAAATATGTGTGTGACTTAGAGTAGGTGTTCGATAATGTTTTATCATTATTATTACTTGTCTATAAAAAAAAAAAAAAGCAAAAAAATAACTCCCATTAACTGAGAAGTAAAATCTCTTTTGGGTTACTCAGAAAATGGTGAGAGAGGAATGAATACAGGTGAATACTGTCAATCTGTAAGTCAAATTTATTTGTCATATTCACTCTCATACTTCTCTTGTGAATTTTTTTTAACTCAACAATGAAAACTATAGAATACTGAAGAAATAAACTAAAGACTTCAGAAGATGAAAAGACCTCCTATGTTCATGGATAGTCAAAATTAATATTGATGATCATACTACCAAAAGTAATGTGCAGATTCAGTGCAGTTCCCATCAAAATACCAATGGGATTCTTCATGGAACTAGAAGAAAAAGGCATAAAATCAATTTGGAAGAAAAAAAGACCCAAAATAGCCAAAGCATTCTAAGCAAAAACAAGCAACGTTTACGGCATCACAATACCTGACTTCAAATTATACTACAGGGTTATAGTAACAAAAACTGCATAGTGCTAACAAGAAAACCCAGATACATAGGCAAATGGTATAGAATAGAAGGTACAGAGACAAACTCACAGTCATCCAACCCTTATCAAGGGTGCCAAAACACACATTAGAGAAAAAAACAGCCTTTTCAACAAATGGAGCTGGCAAAATTTGTTATCCACATGTGGAAGAAAAAGAGTTAGACCCTTATCTCTCACCCTGCACAAAAATCAACTTAAAATGGATGGAAGTCCTAGGAATTAGAGCAGAAACTATGCAACTCTTAGAAGAAAATGTAGGGCCCACACTTTAGCATGTAGGTGCACTCAACAACTTTCTCAATAGGACCTCTTAAAGCTCAGGAAATAAAGCTAAGTGTTGATAAATGGGATGACATCAAATTAAAAGCTTCCGTACAGCAAAGAGAATAATTAAGAATGCAAAGACAGAGCCTACAGAATTAGAGAAAATCTGTGCTAGCTATTCTTATGACAGTAGACTAATATCTACAATATATAAAAATCTCAGCAATAAAACCACAAAAAATAACCCAATAAATAATGTGCAAATGAATTAGACACTTCTCAAAATAAGAAATAAAAATGACCAATAAATATATGAAAAATGTTCAACATCATTAGCATCAGGGAAATGCAAATGAAAACTACACTGAGATTTCATTTCACACCACTCAGAATAGCAGTCATCAAGAATACAAAGGATTATAAATGCTGGAGTAGATGCAAGGAAAAAGGAATACTTTTACACTGTTGGTGGGATTGTACATTAGTACAGCCACTCTGAAAATCAGTATAAATTTTCCCCAAAAAACAAAGCATGGAACCAACATATGACCTAGTTATACCATTCCTTGGTATTTATCCTGAAGAATTGAAGTCATCATACTATAATGGTACAGGCATACTCATGTCTATAGCAGCACAATTCAGCGTAGCCAAACTGTGGAACCATCTATGAATAAAAGGATAAAGAAAATGTGGTATATGTACAAAGTGGAATTTTATTCATCCATAAAAGAAATGAAATTATGTCATTTGCAGGAAAATAGATGGAACTTAAGAATATCACGGTAAGCAAAATAAGCCAAATTCCAAAGATTCAGGGCTATGTATTTTCTCTCATATTAGGAAGCTAGAGAAGGAAAAGGAAAAGAAAGGTGGTGGTGGTGGTGGTGGTGGTGATGATTCTATGAAAGTTAAAGGGAGATTGGTAGAATAGAGGAAAGGGACCAAAGAATGGGAGGAGGGAAGGAAGGGGGAAGTGCTGAGGAGTTATAATGCAAAAATAATATTGTTATTTTGTATGCATGTATGAATAAGTGACAATACCCACCATTATGTAAAAATATATAATGCACTAATAAAAATGTGGAAAAATTTTCTGTAAATTTACATGTATAATGACAGAGTCAAGATATTGAAGATACTGAAAGGTCAGAAGAAGATATATTTATTTGTGTGTGTGTGTGTGTGTGTGTGTGTGTGTGTGTATAAAGATTTGTATGTGAAATTAACTGTTGTTTTAAAGAAAAGTGCATGGGGATGTTTATTTTACCTACAATTAGGTCAAAATCCATGCAGTCTGTGAAATGTTCCATCAGGAATCCACTTCTCCAGAATTTGACAGTATGTTAGTTAGTTGATTGCAGTCAATATATACCCAAATGACTTGTATACAGAAAATTCCATGCAAAGATATTACATAGACTTCACAAATGGGATTTGAATGACCAAAGCATGAGACCAAATAGGTACATGGAGTTATAAAAGAATATGAATATTTTCCCAGGATGATGGCAGTCAATTTTACTACCTTATTCTTTTCAAGATACTTTAAAATATATCATTGTATAGAACGAAACTGCCTGTAGTGAAATTTTGACAACTCCCCTCTGCGTGCTAAAATGCTGTCAGCTGAAAAATCTGAACTCTTTTGTGCAAATTGTTCTTTTTTGACAGATTTATCCTACTTTTATGTTTGCAGTCTTAATCAAAGAAATTCAGAAAAAGAACTTAGCTTTGCACTCAAAGAACAGGAAGCAGTGTAGTCATAATTTGGAGGTACTAGGTATTCATATTATAGTTATCCATAAAAGTGAAAATGGTCAGAGAAAGTGAAAATATTAACAAAGTAATAGTATAGAATTTCATTTACTTAAAAATACTATATTTAAGATTTTAATAGGAATATAGCTGTATCTTTTCCTCTATCCAGACAGATATTTTCATATTTGTCAAAAAGGATATCATAATGCATTATTGTAATTTAACATAAAATTAAATTAATCACTTGGCTTTATCTCTATTCATTTTCTTTTTCAACAACCAGCTTCAAATCCAGGCTCTCAAATGCTGTATAACTGAGTCATATATCCATCCCTTGGTTTCTTTTCCTATATGAAAGATGTCATTACATTTCAAAGTAATTACTAAAAAAAGGGGGGGGGGGGGGTAAGTGGATGAATGAGATATCACAGTAGAAGAACAGATGAATAGAGTTTGCTCTCATTAACAGACCCAAATAAGCTGAGAAATATTTATATAATAACATGTACCAACTGATGTTCATTAAAATTCTAGTGAATATCTAACATGGAGGTAGGTAGAAGTGGAAACAATAAATGCAATTCAGAGTTTGGAATTTCAAGACCAGTCTTAAAGAATACCTTTGCTTCTTCCATAATTCTAGGTTTGCATGATTTTTCAAATGACTTCTGCATGAAATATCAAATATAATTAATTTAAAATCATTTGTTGCATGCTTTAACAAATAATTCATCTATTCAGATAAAAGTTTTGACAAGTGTTATCACTGAGGAATTTTCATAGTTTTTGTCTCATTTGAATGTTTTAAAGATGTTCATTGACACAATAAATGTTACAAATAGGAATGTAAATGAGAAAATTCTGCATCTCCTAGTCTTACTCTTTTACTTCAGACTTCATGTAAATAGTATTCAACAGATATTTTAGATTGCATCAAGTGGGATTAAAAATGGTAATTTTTATTCATAAAGATTTATCTTTTAAGATTCACATTTGAGTACTCAAGCAAAGAAGAAATAAAAATGAATTCAAGGATATCTTTATATAAAAACAAAAATCTCTAATATAAGTTTAGGTTTTTCAAAACTGTGTAGAAGTGTAAGTCTGAAACATTCCGTTGTTTCAAGATCCATATATTCTTTATTACTATTAATCTTCTGGCTCAGTGATATAGCACTTGCTTAGCATGTGTGAGGTCTGGGTTTGATCTCCAGCACAATAAATAGATATATAAATGAACATAAATAAAATATTTTAAGAACTTAAAAGGAGGCCAGGGTATAGGTCAGTGGTAGAGCACTTGCCTACCTTTCATTCCTGGGTTTGATCCCAACACTGAAAAAAATAAAAGTTTGGGAGGGCTTACTCTCTAGTAGTCCCTAAAATCTGCTAGGGCAGTCCATCACACAGGTTTGACTACCCAGAGTTGTGTCACATATTAGAAGGCACTATCAGATTGTTCTCTGTAACTTGCCACTGCACACAGAGAGAAGGAACCATCTTCTACGAGAACGTGAGGTTCATGAAAATAGAAAATTGAAAATGCCATCCAGACATGCAACTGAACAAAGAAGTCAATGAGAAGCAGAGTTTAGGAATGGAATGAGACAAAGCCTTAATAACAGAATATGAACATTTTAGTTCTGAAGCCAGTCTCACTCTTTAGAAGTCCAGTTATCTGAGAGATACATTTCCTCATTTTATCTCTAGATAATTTTTTTTCTTTTCTTTTCTTTTTTTTTTTTTTTTTTTTTGGTACCAGGGATTGAACTCAGGGTCACTTAACCACTGAGCCACATCCCCAGCCCTTTTTTAAATTAATTAATTAATTTATTTAATTGTGTATATATATATATATATATATATATATATATATATATATATATATGACAGCAGAATGCATTTTGATTCATTGTACACAATTCCAGCACAACTTTTCATTTCTCTGGTTGTTCGTAATATAGCATTGCACCATATGTGTAGTCATACATGTATCTAGAGTAATGATATTCATCTCATTCTACCATCTTTCCTGCCCCCATGCACCTTCTCTAACCTCCCTTGCCCAAATTTCCTCCATTTTTCCCATAACCCCCCCCCCCCATGGATCAGCATTCATTTATCGGAGAGAACATTTAGCATTAGGTTTTTTGAGATTGGCTTACTTTGTTTAGCATGATATTCTCTAACTCCATCCATTTACCTGAAAATGCCATGATTTTATTCTCTTTTAATGCTGAGTAATATTCCATTGTGTATATATACCACAGTTTCTTTATCCATTCATCTATTGAAGGGCATCTAAATTGGTTGCACAGTTTAGCTATTGTGAATTGAGGTGCTATGAATATTCATGTGGCTACATTATTATAATATGCTGATTTTATGTCCTTTGGTTATAGACTGAGGGGTGGGATAGCTGGGTCAAATGGCGATTCCATTCCAAGTTGTCTAAGGAATCTCCATACTGCTTTCAAGATTGGTTACACCAATTTGCCTTTTTTATACTTTATTCAGAGACCAGGTGTCACTGAATTGCTTAGGCCCTCACTAAATTGCTGAGGCTGGCTTTGAACTTACCATCCTCTTATCTTAGCCTCCCTAGCAGCGGGAATTATAGGCATGCATCACCATGCCTGGTAACCCTAGATAATTTGAATTGGGCTTTTTTTTTAATGTTAAAACAAAAGCAACTGGACTAATACTGTGTATGCAAACATGCGTGTTTCGGAAACAGAAGTATATATATATATATATCTTTTTCCGTTAACAATTGTACACTATCAAAAGAAATAAATCACTTTAGTACTTTTCCTTAGCTATTCAAAAATGTATGGACATGGTTTCAATTCAATTAATTCAGTTACATGCAACTCTAATAATGCATTTTTAAGACATTTGTTTTTGTTTGCTTTATTTGTTTCAGTACTGCAGATTGAACCCAGCAGTGTTCCAACTCTCAGCTATATCCTCAGACCTTTCTATTTTGAGACAGGGTCACACTAGTTGCCCAGGCTGGCCTTGAACTTGTGATCCTCCTGCCTTACCTCCTTACTTGCTGGTATTACAGATATATGCCACCACACCCAGGTAATAATATTTTTTAATGGAAATATTTGGAAGGCTAACATATGATCCTTTTAAAATTATATATTATCAATGTTTCTAAAATTGTCATTAACCAGCAATAAGGGAGAGGTAACATAGAAATTCCTGACAGAAATATCTGCAAATAAAGAATAAAGAAACTTGGTTTATCACTTCACATGAAAGAAATACTTACATATATTATTTTATATATACTCAGAGAACATGAAATTACTTCCATTTCTGGAAAAATAATTATGTAAAAAATATTTGAGTATTGTTAAGTCTAAAGCATTTTAGAGACATCAGGTAGTGAAGATCTCTAATAAATCCTGTTATGAGCTGCATCTACTGTACAGTAATGCTGGATTTCTTGTTGTATCCTCCATTGGCACAGAGTAGTAATGATGCCTTAAACAACAAGGTTTTGTCTCTGTGTCCTCTATTCTGTACCATTGGTCTATCAGTCTATTTTGGTGCCAATACTATGCTGTTTTTGTTACTATTGCTCTGTAGTATAATTTAAGGTCTAGTATAGTGATGCCACCTGCTTCATTCTTCTTGCTAAGGATTGCTTTAGCTATTCTGGGTCTCTAATTTTTCCACATGAATTTCATGACTGCCTTTTCTATTTCTATGAGGAATTGCATTGGGATTTTGATTGGAATTGCATTAAATCTGTATAGTGCTTTTGGTAGTATGGTCATTTTGATAATATTAATTCTGCCTATCCAAGAACAAGGTAGATCTTTCCATATTCTGAGGTCTTCTTTGATTTCTTTATTTAGGGTTCTGTAGTTTTCATTGTATAGGTCTTTCACCTCTTTCATTAAGTTGATTCCCATTTTTTTTTTTTTGAAGCTATTGTAAATGGGGTAGTTTTCCTCATTTCCCTTTAAGAGGATTTGTCACTGATATATATATAAATGCCTTTGATTTATGGGTATTAATTGGATTTCACTGGTATAGTGACTTAGAATACCATAGTTGAAAGTTTTACCCATGAGAACTTATGGTTTCAATGAGGGGATGCTGCTTTTTGCATTTTATTTTACTGCTTGATACTTTCTTCCTTGAGATAAATGTAAGATTCTATTTAAAGAAAAGGATGAACATGAAGAGTTAAATCATTCAGTTTAATTAAAAATCTGTTTCATGTTATAATGCACATCAATAATTGCCTCTTATCATCAATATTTTATGTCAGGCACTGAAAATATCCTCATATAGCCCTTATGTTCTAAATGCTATAAACACAGATAAATATTATCTCAAGAAGAATAATTACATTAATGGTACCAAGAGCTATTACCAATGGGCTTGGGTTATAGCTCAGTGGTAGAGCACTTGCATTGCATGTGTGAGGCACTGAGTTTGATTTTCATCATCACATAAAAAAATAAATAAATAGGCCTTGGTCGCCAGGTCAGGGGTGAGCAGCCCAGCTTGCAGCTGTTGGAGGTGGCGGGCCACTGCAGCTCTGGCAGCTTGAACACTCCTAGGCATAAGCACCAAATGCCTCCTCCCTGCGCATCGAGGATGGAGCAGCCATCCCAAGCCTGGACTGGCGCAACGTTCCCAGGCAAGGGCAGAAATAATGAAGAGATGCACATATTAGCTGCAGCCTTTTGAACCATACGAGAAGGAAATCAACAGTGTGGACAGAGCTGGAACCATTGGCACAGTTGTTGGAGTCAATGAGGAATGGACTTGTGATTATGCTGACATTCCAGCATGAATCTGGTAGACCTGTGGTTAACCCATTCCTTCTCCATGTGTCTCCTTCTACAGAGTTTTGTTCTTATGATACTATGCTTTCATTCTGCCAGTATGTGTCCCAAGGGCTGTTTTTGTTCTTCCTCTGGGGGCTTAAATGTCACCTGTAGCAATGCAAATCTCAAGGAAATACCTAGAGATCTTCCTCCTGAAACAGTCTTATTGTATCTGGACTCCAACCAAATCATATCTATCCCCAATGAGATTTTTAAAGACCTGCATCAACTGAGAGTTCTCAACCTGTCCAAAAATGGCATCAAGTTTATTGATGGAGTAGCTGAAACCTTGAAGACTCTGGACTTGTCCGACAACCGGATTCAAAGCATGCATAAAAATGCCTTCAATAACCTGAAGGCCAGGACCAGAATCACCAATAACCCCTGGCACTGTGACTGTACTCTGCAGTAGGTTCTGAGGAGCATGGCATCCAATCATGAGATAGCCCACAATGTGATCTGCAAGACCTCCATGTTGGACGAACACCCTGGAAGACCATTCCTCAATGCTGCCAATGATGCTGACCTTTGTAACCTCCCTAAAAAAAACTACGGATTATGCCATGTTGGTCACCATGTTTGGCTGGTTCACCATGGTGATCTCATATGTGGTGTATTAGGTGAGGCAAAATCAGGAGGATGCCCGGAGACACCTCAAATACTTGAAATCCCTGCCAAGCAAGCAAAAGAAAGCAGATGAACCTGATGACATTAGCACTGTGGTATAAAGTCCAAACTGACTGGCATTGAGAAAGAAAGTAGTTTGAGATTGCAGTAGAATAAGTGGTTTAATTCTCCCATCCATTGTAAACAATTAAAACTTTGTATTTCAGTTTCTTTTGAATATGCCACTGTTGAACTTTTAACAAACACTATGACATAACAAATAATTTTAGTTTAGGTGATCAATTCCCTTAATTGTATCCCCGGTGGTATATTCCTGAGTAAGCTACTATCTGAACATTAGTTATACCCATCTCACTATTTAATAACAAAATTTATTTTTTTTAATTTAAAACCAAATAAAAGCTTAACTTTGAACCATGAAAAATAAATAAGTAAAGGTATTGTGTCATGTGTAACTAAAATACAAATAAGTAAATAATTTTTTTTTTAAGCTATTGCCTATAGCTTCTACTTTAGCCATGGTTTTATCAAGAGGGCTTTACCCAATTATAATTGCTAACCTCATTTTTGAAAATAAAAGTTTTGTCAAGTAGACTGTGCAGAAGAACCATTATGTTTACCCACACGTGAAAACCAGAAAAGTGATGTTTACTACTGTTGCCTTGTACTACCTATCAGTGAACACTTGAGGGGACACTGTATTAAGGAGGGTTCAAGGCTACTGGAGCTTCTTTTCAACCTGATCAACCTAAGCAGTTTATTGAGTAGGGCAGGAGAAGTGTCTCTATTAGCCAGGTAGAAAGGAGATCAGTACTGAAACTGACCAAGGAAGTACAGCTTGTCATGAAAACAGCATTTTGATATATCTTTCATAAAGTGTACTTTTAAAATAAATTGTGAAAGCAGGTTCACTGTCTTGACAACATTACACACACTGAGGGAAGGTTTTTGTGAAAATCTCCATAATTTTATGTTTGATGGCTTACAATTAGATCTGATACTGAGAATCTCTACAGGAGTTTATAATGAAATCTCACCATTTATGACAAACTATTAAGAGAAACTTCATTTTTAGCAAAGGATAAGAATGTCTAACCAAGCATTGTTGGTTATTTCCTAGGAAAATCTCAAGAGGAGTTTTTTTTTTTTTTTTTTTTTTTTTTTTTTTTTTTTTTTCAGTAGGTTCCTTATCAAAATGACTCAGAGGGTTCCTAATTCTACCTATAACCTATGCCGCCTGGGCCAGTTTTTTCAATACACCAGTTACCAGACATTAACTTTTACACACATCACCTGTATTTTTCTCTGTTGTGGCTGGAGACTTCATGGAAAGTATACTTATGTAAAGGCCACTCTGCTCTTTTATCAAGAAATGGGGTCAAAATGATGAAGCAGATAATAATGAACCCTGAAAGCCACAGCCATTAAAATAATTATCGAACAGGTTTTGTCAGGTTTTCTTAATGTTCAAAATGTCACTCAAGTCTCCATGAGCAAGCATTCCTACTGAATCATGTGCTGATAGCTCAGGTCCCACCTCAACTATAGTCACTAAAGAACACTTTAAGAAAAGCATACATCTGGACATTCATAGACATCTTTAGATCTCATAAATAAATAATACAAACAGATATTTGTTTTCCTGCTTCTGTTTCATTCCCTAGTTCATCATTACTAGATTACTAAGATAGTAAGGCTTTGCTAGACTTTACTATGATGAGCCAAAATATGTTTCAGTAACTCTAAAAACAAGTCATGTTTCCTAGAAGACATGTGGTTCAGTAGTAAGACCTTATGAGCCATGGTTACGACACATAACATGTGTAAGAGACACATGACCTTATATTAACTCCCATGACATCACTTAAGGACACTGTACCTTGCATATATTAATATATTAGCTTTGGTTTCTTCATCTATTATAGTAAATAATAATAATCCCTTTTCATGGTGAGGGTTTAAAATAATCTAATATCCAGAGTGCCTCTTATGCAAGCATACAAATGTTGAATTACTGCTATCATCATTGCTTGCATCTTCACCATCTCACTGTGGTTGCCTCTGAGACAATGAGACAATATCAGCAAAGTTCATTACATCTCTTTGAGATACATAGCATTTTAGCTTGGAGATTTGAGACTGCAGTTGAAGATGATATTCTTGGCTGAGGATCAATGCACTGTCTCTGAGGAAACTTGAGCAGGATCGTTAGCCTCTGTCAGCTTCCAGGTCCCTGTTTATAACAGGGATATTGATGGACATTTCCTAGGGCAAGGGTCAGCAAATCATAGTGTGTGGATAAAATCACCTCAGATAGATTTCACGTGGTCTGTTACAGATATCAGAATAGTTTCTCTATTCCAAAGGCTTAGAAGAAGAAAAAGAGCAGCAATACAAAAAGAAAGAGGAAGAGGAGGATGTAGTGAAGGAATGGAAGAAAGGACTCACATTATAGAGTAGCTGTGATGAAGATTATATGTAATCCTCAAAGACAAAACTACGGAATTATTTTGAATATTAAAGGAACCAACATAAAAACTAAATTAAGCAGAGGACATGGCATAATGGTACTTTTTTCTACTCATCTTCTAAGACTTCATGTAAGGATTATACTACCAAAGTCCACTGAAGAATTTTTGTGCTGTCTTTAAGTGATGATGTGTAAGTATACGATTTCCCAAATTCATTAGAAAGAACCTTCCAAAAGAGTTTTTCTTTCTATAGTTAAATAAATAGACTAAATATGACAGAGGAGGAAGGAAAATAATATCTTTGGCAGGAATTATTTGGGAAAAATAGTTTATATCATTTTGTTTCATATAGTTGGAGACAGTAATGCATCAAAGATGTCTATTTCAGAGATATACATACACCCACAGAGAAAAGTATTATTGGTGTTGCTGTGTGTGTACCTCTCATTTGCTCAATTTTATCATGAGCAATAATCACATACTATGGGACTCAGAGAATGAATGTCCATTGTGATTTGGTATGATTTTATCTCTGGGAAGTCCTTAAAGCTAGTAATTGTTGATTGTCACCCCCTGCTACTTTATTACTAATCAGTACAACATAAGAGAATATTGGGAGTTAATAAAAGGTGCTTCAGAAAAGTCATGCTACTGATTTTGTCCAAAGGTGGAAATGAAGCAGAAAGTGAATGAAAAGGAAGACATATTTTCTACAAATCATTTAATTACCCTCATCCTCCCTTGCCAAATGCACTAGAAGGCCATGCCTTCCCATATTAATAGATGAATGGGACCCATGATTCTGCCAAAGTCACAAAGCAAGCTCACTGAAAATCAATCAGCTAATAATAACACATTAATTATTTAATATTAATAATGATATGGCTACTGGTATAGATATGAAAGAGAAAATTACACCATCTATTACAAACTGAGAATTCATTTACATGATAGTCATATTTAATCCAGAAAAGAATATATGTTGGTGGATTTTTTTCTCAAACATGTAAATATTTAAAATAAACATACATAATATTTTTTGTTTTCCAAGTTGATTTGTGTAGAAATAAACTGTTATAGAAGACAATATGAAAAACAGATAATAACAATGCTGATAAATTCTTGAATATTTAACTCTGTGCTAAACTCTGAACATTTTATAATCTCATTTTAATTCTTACAATAAATCAAGGTGTAAAATAAATAAGGCAGTTGCTATACTTGTTCCTACTCTACTAATGAGAAAACTATGTCTTAGTATAAATTGCTTTATTTGTTTTCCCTATAATCTGCCTCAAAGATGTGGTAGTGGAGAAAATGTGACCCCAAAGTTAGTAACAAAAACTAGTTTTTAGAAATATCCTTTCATATAGTAATTAACTTCCTTATTTATTTAAAATTAAATATTTTGAGGTTTTAGTCATCATGGACCAGAAAGTCTGTGATATCTTTCTTGGGCACCAGAGTTCTAACCAAAATTTGAATTTTCTTATATTATAAATTGATTTTCTGAAAAGGTAAGCTTTTGAAGAACTGAAAGAAGGAAAGTACAATCTAGCTTCTTTCAATTGCTCATATCAGGGGAAAAAGGCAACAGCAAGAAACGTATTTGTTCTTTGGGGAAGTAGACTGGTACTGTGTTTGAGAGGCAAGGACAGAGCCAACCTGAGAGAAGAGAAGGTGGTAAACGTACAGGCAGGGGGAAAACCATTGTGCCACAAGATCACCACATTCAATTATAAAAACTCAAATAGAGAAGGGAAAAACTGCAAACAGCCTGCCTCTGTGTTCCTGACCTTCCTTTCTTCCTCCCTTTTTGTCTTTTACTGTTTTGTTTTTGTTTTTTTTCCTCCTTGTGGTATATGTTTTTTTCCTCCTATGTGGTAATTCTCTCATAGAATTAAATTCATCAATGCTTAAAGTATACTAAAGAAAATTTTAAATAATATTGATAAGTAATAATACTATTTTAAAATACTGTATAAAAACTATGATGAAAAAACATCAATGGGATAATCTTTGAATCAGGTAAGTCCTTTCCAAGTCCTAACAGATCTGTCATCAACAAATAGATACTGAATCCACATAATATGATAAGTTAGTGATTTTCTAGCCCCATCACCCCAGAATCAACCTTCAGGGAACTAATTCTGTAAAAGCTTGCTTGCTCTTCGTTTCTTATTTAAACCTGTTCATCTTCCTTTGAGGTAGACACAGTCTTTCCATCAATACTCACTGTGGTACTGAGGCACAGGTAAAAAAAAAACAAAACAAACAAACAAAAACACAAAAACAAAAAATCTCAGTTGATGTGGAAGTATATGAGAATTCAAAATTGTAATATAAAATCTTCCCTAAGAGGTTCTGTTCCATCAGAGGCAACAGAGTTTGCAGTACAGGCAGAGTCCTTCCCATATAGTACAGGGGCCACAAGTGATTCATTGTGTTGAAACAACCAAGTTTGAGGAGCTGGATAAAAAGCAAGTGACATAAGCAGGATCTAACTATTCTTGAATTTTCTAACAGATTGCAGAATAAATTGGAAGAATTAAATTTAAAATAATCCTTTTCAAAAGAGTAATAGCTCCTCTAGATTTCTCAATTAAATAGGCACACTTCTACCAAATAAGCAGCTCCAGTGAAAAACAAGAAAACAATCATCTGCAGGTGGTAATTGATAAGCTGAAAAAGTGGCTTGTTTTAGCCACATATATTTTATTTTCAAGATTTGCATTTTGAACATGGGAGCGTGTGCATACACACACACACACACACACACACACACACACACACACACTTTAGCCACACTTAAATGGAGTTGAGTTCAAATGATTCACTCAAGGTCATATCTGAATGAAAGGAACAAAACAAGAATTCTAATTGGTAGTTTGTCTCTAGTCATTCTCGGTATGTTATTTTTAAATCTTTTAAGCACAAAACTGATTTTTTTCATTTTTAGAAAATAACTGTCATTTTCTATTTTATATAAAAAAGATCCTATGCATAGCTCAATTTTTCCTCTGTAGTTGTAGATAAAACAATTCATGTAAAATGCATGTATTGCATAGAAATTTTCTAGGTTGCTAGGCATGAAAAGAAGTTAAGAGATAAGAAGTTATTCATGTGAGAGTAATTGTGAAAGCAACAGCAGAAAGTGACTTTCTTGAGAATAATGTGCAGTTAATATCTATGCTCCAAATGGTCATTAGTTCACAAGCAAACATGACAGAAGACTAAAGGAGCCATCACCTAATGGTTTACCTCATTTAGACTCTATGACTTACAAATGAGCAAGTGCCTCTTAACAACACTGCTACCCTATTCTTTAAGCAAGTCAATCATCGCCAAGTGCATTTGAGTTCCTCTTCAGTAAGAATATCACCACAGGCAAGTGAACAATCACTTGCCTTGCCTTTCCAGGAGCTTCAATAACAGGAAGCTTTTATTTGTTTCAAATTGGAAGAAATAGACAAATAGAAATGAATCATGGCTGTACAGAAATGAATTCATGGGAAACATCACATTCGTTACTTAAGAAGAGACAGGTGTTCTATTTGTTTATATTAATTGTGTTAAAAACAAACCAATTTGGTCTTTTTAGAAAGTATTACAAGAAAAATTTCCTTGCTCTTTTGCATATGTTAGTAGAGGACATCACAAAGGTATGAACTCCTATAGATGAAGAAATACTTAAGACAATGTGCTGTAATAATTCGTCCACTTATGTTCCTACCTTGTAAGGACACAATGACCCTCTGGCTAATGTCCAGATGGCAATGATTTTTTTTTCTCCTCACTTGTAAATGAATTTATAAGTGGAGGAAATGACAAAATACATTTATTTGAGTATTGTCAACTAAACTAGGTGACATGTTTAAGCCTCTTTCAGCAATAAAAATAAATGTGATCTGCTTGGTTCTCTAAAAGGCAGTATAACCTTATCAAATAGGATAATGTCTGCATAAAGTTGGTTATGAAATCATGAAGATGGTACCTAGAATCCTTTTTATAAAATAAGTTTCCCAAGATTCAGTAAGCTGTTTAGTACATGCTAGAGATTTATTCTACCTTCTGCAGAAATTACTTGTATTTAAAATTTATTTAATTTTTTCTTGTCTTTATCATTCTTCATTTCTGGAATTAAATACACAGAATGCATTCTCATTCATAGTACAGACTGATGTAAAATAATGACTACACATTTGTTTATGATTCAGACCATATGTGGAGATCATATTTCTTATGATAGTTTTCATGGAGCTAATCAAAAAAGCGATAGAAAATTAAGAAATTAAATTGTAGAACTGGAATCACTGTTCTCAGCTTTGGAAATATCTGGTGGAGATCATATTGATAGTGGGAATGAGGATGGTAGAGGAGTATGCTGAGGACACAGGCAATTAGTTGTTTAAAGAGAACTGACAGGTAAGCACTTTGGTAGTTCAACCAGACTACTACTCCTGGTTGCAAGTCTTCAAAGGCTTAAAGGAGAGACACACTTCCATCAGAAACAATGAGTCACACAGCAGTCATTCTCAACAGGTGACTCTCTTCAGTATGAGGAGATTTCAGAATCTGAACATTTGTTGGAGTCAAAATAATACCATTACTCCTCACCTCCCTGGAACCTGGAGAATCGATGGACTGAACAAAACCAATGACAGTCGGGTGGATAGGGAGAATTCCATACATTCCCCTCCCCCACTTCCCTTCTTCCTTCCTTCCATCACCAATCTAATATCCAAGAGTTTAAAGAGAATGGAATTAAATGAAGTATTTTAGAATGTAAACATTGCTCAAACCTCTTTTCGTGCTTATTTTAAAGAAAAAGACAAATGCTTACACCAGTGTAAGCCAAATAATTTATAATTGCATAAAACATGTACAGCCCAATACTTGATAGGAGCTGAGTGATATTTCCAAAATACAGTTTAGAACTTTGTTCATAATAAAAATGTTTTTAAATTATAGACAATTAATTTCCATTTTACAGCATCATAGTAAAATCAACCTATTTATTTTGAAGCCAGCAATTTAAACATGAAACACATGGGTCAAAAACCCAAGCATTAGAATAATGTGGAGTTACCAAGGAAAAGTTGAAGTTAACTTTGCCATATTCAAAAGTAAGGTATGAAAGTTACAGAAGTGATTTCTCTGAAAAGAATAAAATGTGTCTTAAATGTTTCAAGTGCTTAAACACTCTCATTTAGGTAGGAAATTCAGCTATTCAGAATGACTCATTATCTAAGGGAGTCAAATAGGGAAAGTTTTATTCTATTTTTAATAACAGGTGCTGAGAAAAGGGCAGGTTCATTTCTGCATTTGTACTTTATATTTTACATTCCACTTTTGATTATGCAACATTTTTTCTAGTGTCTTCTTTGGAACTTTAGTGTTGGAGTTATGTAATGTATGTTCTAGTATATGAATGTATTTTGGTGAAAGTGAAAATAATTAACAAATTAATTACATTTTGCTAGTAATGAAGATTTATTTCTTTCCTTAGAGAATTCTCTGAAAGTTGACCATCAGACCATCAGTCACATTATTGTAAAGTAGCAATTAGATACTTAAAGTTCAAACTTGCCAATTAAAAGAAAGTTTCCCATGCTATTACTTTGCATATAATCTCTGATACATAATTAGAAAATCTAAATGGAAGGTAGTACATTTTCAGTTCTCAAGAAAACAAAACAAAGTTTAAAGTGAATAAATCTCTTGCATTTAACTGCCCACATACTTAACAAACCAAACAAAAAAATGAGCATCAGTACCATCTGACACAGGAATTACTGGAATTTGATTGACAGCACAGAGTTCTCCCAAGGGTCACACTTTCAGTTACTTAGTGGACATATCCTCTTGGAAATCCACTGACATTTCAAAGTCAAACACAACCCAAACTTAATTATCAGCCTTTGTTCCCTCAGTTCCCAGAATGATTTTCCTTTGGTACTGTTCCTATTTACTTATTTTTCAAGTATTAATCTCTTTTTTAATTCCTTTAACTGGCACACAAAAATTGTACATATTTATGGGATACCACATGATATTTCATGGACATTGTAAAATATCCAAATCAGGGTAAACACATCTATCTCCACAACCACTTATGATTTATTTTTAATGAAAACATTGAAAATTCTTTCTTTTAGCTTTTTTGAAATATACAGTATATTATTATTACCCTATGGTGCAACAGAACACAAGAACTTGTTTTTGCTACATAAATTTTAAAACTGAAGAATAGAGAATTAAGATTTTATAATTGGACTTAATTTAATTTTAAAATAGAGATGTATATATATGTATGTACACAGATATATATGTATATGTACAGATAGTAGAGGAGACATGGATTGATATTTCACAAAAATAAATCATATGTTAGAAAGTTCTAGTTTTTTTTTAAAGGATAAACTGATGAATCAATGGAAAAATATAGGTGATTAAAGTTTAATAGGCTCTCAACCTACATTAAAATAGGCTTGTATTTTGAATAAATCAGATCTTGGCTCTTAAGTTTACCAAATATGTGATCATGGGGATACAGTTTAACCTTCAAGACTCCCTATTTCGTTATCTACATAATGGGCAAAATAAAACCTAACAGCTCACTGTGGAAAGGTCCAAACATTTTAGGGAGTGATGTTGACAGTTAAATCACTTTTCCACTGATCAAAGTATGTCTCTGTTGGATCCAATTCTGAGCATGGAAAGAGAAAAGGAAATAAAGAATCTGAGAATTGTATCATCAAGCTACATGGTTGAAAATTAATGATGTTCAGACTGGAGAAGAAAAGATGACTAGAGGGCATTGTTAAATTTGTAATGGACCACTATATTTAAAGGAAAGTGGAATTATTAGAACCTGCTTCAAAGTGAAGTAGGGAAATTTTTTTTTTAAACATTCAAAATTCACAGTGTAATATGTTATTTTATTGTAAGAAAGAACTTATAAACAATGGAATCAATTCTCAAGAGTGTAATACCTTCTCAAAAAAGGAACTTGTATCATATGAAACAGGAAGAGGATAGCCATTTGCCCAAATATTATGGCAGTTATTTCTGCATAGGGAAAGAGGATGGATAAAATAACATTTAATTATTCTATCAACTTTAATATTTGGTAACTCTATAACACACATATTATATACATACATATGTATATATATATATAAAATAGCACATATACACATAGATATCACATAATCATTTATAGAAATAGATTATTATTATTAAAATTATGGCCAGATATCAAGTTATGTGGATGAACTTTTAGGCTCATTACTTTCTTCACTTTATTGTCTCCATTGGTTTTCTCAGGCTTCCCCAATTTTACTTTATGTGTTTGTAATATACCAGTGTAAGCCATCTTAAACCTGTTCTGGGGATTTTTTAAGTAATGAAACTGTTATATCTTGACTGTTTTAGTGCCTTTATGACTGTATGAATCTGTCAAAATTTGCTGAACCCTGTAGTAAAACAGGTGCATTTAACTGTAAATAAATAACAATTCAATATTTAACAATGGAAAAATCACTTTGAAAATAAGATTATGTATTAACAAATAAAGAAAATAATGTATATTTCACATAGTTCTAATTTGACATAGTTCTAACAACGTTTCAAATACTGCTAAATTACAAGAAAAATAGAATTCTTTGGAATGGGTTTGTTTTTGGTATTACCTTCCATTGGATTTTTTCCTCCCTTCACAGCATAAAGTTTCTGGAACACTCTTTATGGTGTTACTATAATACTATAAAGATCATGCAAAAATATTTCCAAAGTACTTGGTGCAGCAAAGTATTAGCAAATCACAGACCATGAGTTTGGATTAAATAATACTACATTTGTCTATGCTTTCTTAACCATGAATCTACTTTTAATATTTACTAAATGCTGGTGTATTTAAAAGATAATGAGGATATTTGCAATCTTTACAGAATTTCAGGAGGTCCAATAATATCTGAATAGCATATGCAATTAGTGGAAAAGAATAATTTATGTAATGTGACTTTTGATTAAAGAGAAATGGTACCTGAAGTTGAGATATTATTGAGTAATTCACAAACTTTGTCAATGACAGGATATAAGAGGAATCCCTCTAACTTTCCCCCCTTCCCTCTAATAACTTCCCAAAGCATGCCTCATGCAGGAAAGTAAGAGATATTTAACACATACATTGTAACTCATTAATGTATGCTCTACATGTTTCTTTATCTTTTGAGTACTGAACAATACCATCAGCATTAGCAAGTTCTTTTCTTTCTTAATATTGAAGAATATTTTAAATAAACAGGATAAGATTTCATAACAACCTATTTTTAATGTAGCTGTATAATGAGAGTTCTGAAATATAAAATATTTACTTTTATCAATATCTCAGATGCTTCGTTAATTTCCCCTATAGTCATAATAGAAAGATATTTTGGCTACTACATGGTGAATTCCGTTCAATTTTCTAGAAAATGAAGACATTTTCAGAATCAAATCTACATGTCAACTGAGAAATAATTTTACAATAAATATGTGAAAGAATAATGGACAAAAAGTAGAATTATTTTTAGATCAAAAGCTAAAAATGCATTTAGAGTAAAAAAAAAAAAAAAAAAGCTCATTTAGAGTAAAAATCTCATTAACTATAATCTCAACTATGCGAAGGAACTAGAACTATAATATTGTAATTCAATGTTTATGCTATTCAATATTATGTTCTACACATATAGATTATTGGTTAGGAAATAAAAATACAAAAAAAAAGAAACCATGGGAAATATAATACTTAGTTTGATAATGGCACTAGCAACTAAGATAAGGTGATTTACTAAATATCTTGGAAGTGCTTTTTCCCATCGTCTACTATACTTTTGCTTTTTTGAGTGCTATTTTATTGTTTTAGGCATCCTCTTCTTATCCTTCCTCCACCTGATTTTTTTTTTTTTTTTTAACATCTGTGTCCCCAACTGGGTGGTATTCATTTTGTGGAGGGTACGTACATTATATCCACATATAGGGCCTGGCAAATAATCTCCCTTATAGAATGAATAATTGGAAGTTCAAACTGAAGGAAGAAGACAAAGAGAAGTACTGACTAAATGCTCAAAATTGTTCACCAATCATATCCCAAACCTTATACATTTCTAATATGAAATTGGCCTATTTGCAAACAACAAACCAACAATAGATGGTTTTCTGTTAGTATTAATGCAGGTATACATCAGTAAAAACACAAATATTCTGCAGATGAACTTGTATATATTTTCCAGCTATTAAATACAACTATCTTATGTGTGTACCTTTTAAGCTTTTAAGGAAAAAACTTGTTTTTCAATTATATAGCCCCACTCTGCTAATATCCCTGAGACACAATATCAATAACATTACTTCCCAGGACAAGGGGTACTTCATAGAGCAGAGACCTCAAATTACCCATCTTCTCCACTGGCAGCCAGGGACCTTTTTATCCTAATTACAGAGTTCTCTCTTTCTCTTGTCTAAGACTTTCCCTCATCTACTGCATGCACAGAATGCTTGACTCTGGCTCCATATGACCTTCCTGGGGTGGCAGGTAGTGAGCACCTCTGCCATCTTCTATGAGCTGAGAGACAGGCCCAATGTGCATGAGCAAATGGTTGTGCCAAGTACAAACCTTGGTACCCACAACAAAAGATATGATATGTTCAGAAACTGTAAAGTGCATACAACAGCCCCCACATGTACCTGTGTGAGGCAGTATTAGGACTATGATAGTTTTGCCAAAAGCCTGAATGAGTCAGTCAGGAACCCCATCCCCTGTGTTTTCTCCCTTGTACTTGAACATGAGCCCCAATAATGCCTCGTGAGGTTGACATTGCTTGTCTCTGTGATTTCTATCTGGAACTGGGTAAAAGAGCCCTGCTAATATCACCGAGCCATAGTATCAACAGATATTCTGACATGCTTATTTTTCTGGATTATTTTTAGGGAGCCTAAAACATATTGCAGGTTTAACATAACAGAAAAAAAAAAAAAAAAAACAATTCCCTTTAAGGAAGTAATTTTTAAAATTACTATTTCAAAAACTCCACTGTTTTTTTTCCAAAGCAATGTTTAGTCTGAAAATGTTACATTAAATTAAAGATAGCAAGAAAATTTTCAATAAACATAAGAATAATGAAGCACTATATGAAGGTTGGAGTCACTTCATGTTCCTATGAGGAATCTCTGATATTGTTAGAAATAGCACTGTGTTGATGATCTTTTATTTGGTTGAAGAAAGGAGATAGTGACTAAGAAAATTATACAAGTCCATGCAGATCATCTCTGGCAGGAGAAATCCTGAAATAGGCTCCAAGACCATTGGTTGCCCAATTGTCAGTCTGTGGGCAGCCATAGTCAAACATGACATGTACTCAGCTAGGTTCCTCACTGTTACCAAAATACTCTTCATTTCCACGTTAGGAGGTAACAATATTTCTGGAATTTATTTAGAACTTAAAAATACCTACTTCACATGAAAACTTTCAAGAGGTAAAGTTGTTAAGGCTAATTTTGCAAGTTTTGTATAACTTTGTAAATGACCAAAATTTAGGAATTAGAACAAGACAGTAGAATTAAATATGGTTGAAGAAAAATACTTAAATTATAATTTGTCACAGAACATTTGTCTTCACATATGGTTTCTAGCCACATGCTTCTGCTCCTTTTAGGAAGAATGAAGTCTGAATGCTTTCTCTTCCACAGATCTCTTCACATATTTGAAGACAACTGCTGTGTCTGCCTGTTGAATTTCTTCTTAAACTCCTTTATTATTTATTTGCTCATCCATGTATCCATTTTTACTTGGCAGTTACATGACATGCATTTCTCATGCATTGTTCTAAGTTCTTTACAAACATTAACTTGACAAACCTGAGATGCAGAATCTATTATAAGTTCTATATTATGGGTGAGGATAATGAGGCTCAGAGATGCCCAGTGAGTTGTCCAAAGTCATCTGGTCAGTGTTGGAGCCATTGTTGAACCTAGAGAATCAGTGCTATACCTGTTAGATAAATATCCTCCAACATTTCATTAAATAGGTCATATTTCTTAAAATACATACCTATCTAAGCATCTTCCTATGAACCAACTTTCACACTTTGACATTCTTCCTAAAAGCTGGTACCCAGAGGGTTTTTTTATTTTTAATTTTTATTTTTAGTTTTAAATGGACACAATATCTTTATTTTATTTATTTATTTATTTTTATGTGGTGCTGAGGATTAAACCCAGTACCTCACATGTGCTAGGAAAGCAGTCTGAGCTATACAACCCCATTCCCTGATCAGAGGTTTTGAACACAATTCTCAGAAAATAGTCTGATCTAAAGAAAACAACATGAAAATGTTTACCTTTATTCCAAGTATTATTACTACTACTATTAGTTGAAGTTACTGTAATTGAAGACTGCATTCCCACCCCATAACCCAAACCATTGCAACAAACTGAACCAGTGGTCCCCCAAATCCTATAAACTTTTTGAGGTAGGGCCTACGTTTGGGTCATTGACTCTCTAGTATATTACACAGAGGTAAGTGAAAAGCAAGTTATTTTTAATGTGTATTTGCTGGCTGAAAATGAATTAATTTTTTTTGTACATGAACAACTGTCACTTTTAGACATTTTGAATTGTATAATAAAAAAGACATAAATAAATCTAAACAGAGGACTTTACATTCATTTGTTTTAGATTACATCTTTGTATTTGTGATCACTGATAGGGTCTATTCAAACTTGTTTTATTCCTGATTTTGTCATCTGATCTATTAGAGTATTCCTTCTCCATAATTTGTCACTTAGCAATACAAATTGTGGTATCTTCTAAATCTTCATTAAAGTTAGTGATGAAAAGCACTGAGCATGAAAGGGCCAAGGGCAAAGCTTGTGAAAGTGCCCAGATGACAACTCTAGGCCAACTCTGGTGAATCAACATATTGACTATCTTTAAGTAAGCCACTTGATCTTGGGTCAAGTCATATGAAATTGGTATGTTTTTTTACATTAAAACTTTGAAATAGCTACAATTTCATATACATACAACCTAACTGAATCCAGTCCACATTACTTCATCTTCTAAGAGTGTCATATGAGATTTTGCTATATATCACAATTAAGTAAAAATAAATACATGTCAAATGTGACATTTTAAAAATTTACTATTTATTAATTTGATAAATCATTAATTTCATAAATTTTAAAAAAGTAAGAAATTTTGTCAGTTGGCATGACTTGAGTTTCAAATGTGTTGCATTGCTTCTACAACTAAATTAAGCATGTTTCTTATCTATGGAGCTAAGGTTCTTAAATCACCTCCTGCAGCACTAAATATTGTTTTGCACATGATAGACACTCAATGTTGCATAAATAAAACCAAATGTTTTAAGTGTGTTCATAACTCATCCATCAAAAAAACTTTCATTGAAAGGCTTTATATATAATATTCTGGAACAACTATTTTGCAATATCTCTCCTATCTAAATTTTCTTGGCTTTAGTAACTTTTGGCACATCCCATTCATATGAGATTCATATTTTTGACATTTATAAAAAGGAAAAGGACCTATTTTTCTTATTAAAAACAAGCACTTTTGGTTATGGGAATTGAAGAGACACTTAACCACCCAGTTGGTTGGTGAAGATATGGGGACACTGATGATGGTGGCATCACAACAGAAAAAGGTTAAAGACTGCATATTCAGCTTTTTGGCACTCAGGCAAAACTGACGCCATACTTTAAAACTCTGATAATTGTGTTTTCATATCACTATATCAAATACTACTTGCCACACTCATGCTGAGACAACATAAGCAAATTTCTGGTAACACCAGGTCAAGTCAGAGCAGCCTGGGAATACTTTCATTACCAAAATTTTCAGTTCTTAAGTAGGCTTATGACACAACAAACTCACTTATAATTAGAGGAAAATATCAGCAGTGAGTATGGGATTCTTTCCAATTATGGATTTCCTAGTACTTGAATGAAGATTTCTTTGGCTCTAAAATGAAGCAGACGAACACACTCAGACTATGTCTATCAATACTTGAGAGCTGGAAGCTCATGCAATTCCAGCATTCTTGGTGAACTGTCTGACTCTTTTACTGGCAGTCTTCTTTTTTCTACTATAGTGAACTTATTATAAAAAGATGATCACTTTTTTTTTTGTTGTTAAAGTAAGCTTCTATATTCTACCATGTAGTAATTTTAAGTCACAGGAAGAACCCCCCCGGAGATATTGCAGTCCGTGTCCTTGGTATATGCATGAGTGTGTATTTATCTATAATAATATTTTTTAAAGAGGAAAGCCAAAGGTTCTAAAATGATTTTTCTTATAATCTAAGCATTTTCCCCATCTGTCTGAGGCCTATTATGTTTATCTGTGGATGACTGCTGTAATATTTTTAACACTACTTGTTAAAACTCATGTCTTAAAGTCTTGTTCAATATTGCTAATTAACTTCTTCATTACCATAAGCATGCTGCTAAGCCATACTACTGTCACAAAATTTTTAAAATGAATAAACAAAATCATGTAATATAAACAACAATACAGCTGCTCATTGTTTATACAGCTACACAAATAATGGCCAAGTGCTACAGACAGAATCATTGAATATTATTTCTTCTCATTAATGAGAAAAGAAAGAAATCTAGTATACACTGTGCACATCTAAATAACAAGGAGTTCAGATATTTAGGATGCAAGCAGTACTGCATCTCTTCCCATAATACTCATGAATACTCTGCTAAATGATAATTATGTCCTCCTCATCCCATTTCAAGTAATAAAGTCATATATCAACTTTAATTCTTAAAAAAAATCACTTTTGAATTTAAAGGGATTGATTCTATCATATATTCAATGTAATTCATTTAAGGTCTTGGGTCAAATTAGAGAATTCTATAAATATTTGTATATACAGTGAATTATGAAAAATTATGAAACCTAATTATGTAAAATAATTAAGAAAGCTAAAGGCCCCTGAACTGTCCCAGAGAGAAATTACCTCGAATCTAAAGATAGGTAGTCATGACAGTACTAATGAAACTGATCTATCTTGTAGGATTTCATTTTTCCTATAATTTAGAAATGCTTAAAACTCCCAATGCTCATGTGAACATTTATATTATTTTATTGGTTTTACCATTTCATATTACTTTAAATAGGCGTAACATGAGAATCATTTTACATCCCAATCAGAATAGGGAAAAGTTTGAAAAAATAAACTTCATGCAACCAGAGTCAAAGCCTACAGTGATAATTCAAGTTGCTATAAAATGGAAAGAACTAATGGAAAAAAAAATTAGAACAACCAAATACTCCTTGCTCTAGTCCTGTATTAGCTTTGTATCTCTGTGACAAGAACAACTAAGAGCAGGGTGAGTTTATTTTGGCCCATGGTTCCAGAGGTTTAGTCATTGCTTGGCTGAGTCCATTGCTCTTGGGCCCAAGGTGAAGCAGAACATCATGGTGGAAGGAAATGGTGGACAAGTGCTGCTCCATTCATGGTAGCCAGGAATCACTGACAGGAAAGGAGGAAGGAGCCAGAGGGAAGATGAACACTTCCAGATTACCAACCTCCTCCAACTATGCTTCACCTGCTTATAGTTACCACCTAGTCAGTGAACTGAAACTAGGATGGACTGTTAATGTTCAGCTCTCATAATATAATCATTTCTCCTCTGAATATTCCTGAATTATCACAGGAGCTTTTGGGGGACATCTCATATTCAAACCATAAGAAATGACTAAGCCAAATATTTCTAGAGGTAAACTCTGATACATATTAAAAAAAAAAAAAAGAGAGAGAGAGAGAGAGAGAGAGAGAGATGTAGGAAAAATGTGACATGAATCAATGTTCTCCTAAGTAAGTGCCAATTTTAATAATATAAAAGATAGAAGTTGCTAGAGTCCCTTTTAATCATAACATAATAGTTAATTCAGCAGATTCACATTGAGACACGCTACAGAGTTGTGCACTCTTACTTGGGGAAGTCAGCAGATGTTTCTGTTTTCAGAAATAAAAGTAAAGGCAGTAGGGGAATGGAAAAACAAAGTTTACATGTCAGCCTGATTCAGGTTGGGCAGGTTCTGTTGTTCTCTACATTGACTCAGACCTCACTGGTAAAACTAAGTCCAATTCATGCTGCCTTTGAATGGCCAGAAAAATTAATACAGTTAGAAAGAGTGATTAGTCTTGAAGCAGTCACACAGTATTTCAAAACAGCTCTTCATCTGTCCAAATTTAGGGAAATCAGTGGGAATGGATGACAGAAGGCATCCATCATGTGCTATATACTGTGCATTAGCACACATGGAGAAATTATGAACATAAATGAAAAATTCAAATTTTACCTAATTCCATTTTTCAGTATGAAATATATCTTTGCCTTAAGTTAAAATATAGAGATCTGAGGTATTGCCTGTGGTGTGGTTGGAACTCTAGTGCTTACCAAATTCCTTTAGTAGCAGGACCAATTTGTCTTCATGCCCACTTCTCACCCTCAACATGTGAGCAGACCAGGAGCAGTTGCAAAGGATTGCATGCTTGCCCAGAGTCTCATATCTCTTCTCAGTGTGGTAATTTATTCCAGCTATTCAAGGTGAGGATAAATGACACCCTGCTCTGCCAGGACAAGCTCATAAAGAGACATGTCCACCCTGGATCAGGCTGCTGTTCTCTGACAACCATACAGACAGGAATTCTGTGAGGACACAAAACAGGGACATTTAATGAAACAAAATTATGCTCTTCCCTGCCAGAGCAGCCCAGGAAGACAGAAGGGGTAGTATATATTGCTCAAGCAATTCTGAATGCATTAAGACAATTATTCATGCTAACATATAAATTCTACTTAAATCTTAGGAATTTAAAGCAGTAATTCTTTTTCAAATTCAGAATTAAAGCCCTTAAAAAATATTATTCCAGGGCTTCGCTTTAAATACTGGATCAACATCGAGTGTGGGAAGAGGCAGAAAATTCACATTCTAACAGACTCCTATGGTGATTTCTATAGTCTCTTTTCAGTGAGTGATTAGATAAGAGATTGACAAATACCTATTTAAAATCCAACAACAAAAATAATCACAGAAATATTTTTTTAAAAACAGTATAATAATTTTATTACATCCTGTATACTGACCTAGTGGGGGTTATGGCCTATAGAGTAATTTTAAAATTTTAACAGCTTGTTGAAAATTCAGATTCAATCTGGGGTGGGACCTGACAATTTGAATTTGTATTGTATTTCTCTTGGATCACACTTTGAGACCCATAGACCTTTATCTCTTGGAATCAGTTTCATTTACTCTTGTACTTACCTTTTGCTATACAAAGGTATATGAAAACAGATTTTGAACCATCAAAACATTTAAAAGCACTGATCACTATAATAAAATTATTTGCCTCCAAAAATAATTGAATGAAATCATAGTAAAAATATTTGAATACTTCCTTTACAAATGGTTTTTAATATGATTACACTATGATCATTACCATCAATACTGCTTTTCTCATCAAATGCATTCCTTGACTTATTTTAATAGCTAATAGTCAATGTTCAATCAGCACACATACTCTTAGGAAATGTAAGTATGATCACAAAAAAGGTCATAGTTGGATAACTTTTTTTTATAAGATGAATATTTTAGGTGGGCAATTTTATTTGTTTCACTGCCAAAGCTAAATTTATATTTTTTAAAGTTTCAACTGTGATTACAATGGTTGACTCTCTTTGTATTCAGATGCAATGCTAGTACATTTACACTTATGATTTTCTTTTTATGTTTTTCTCCCTTTCAACTTCAAAAAGCTGATGATTTGAACTCTTTGAATGTCAAAGCTGATTTGGGGTATCACTAAACCAAATACTGGAATGGTGAATAAGTATTATTTCTTAGGTCTCTAGCAAAGAGCTTAACCCACTGTCTTATTCAGTTTCCATAAGAGAGTAGACTCAATAACATGGTATGTACCATTCAGGACTTTATAACCAAGAGGTAGAAACAGTCTAGAAATGCCCAGTACTTTTAAGAAGTTCTATAGATCCATTACCCACAGCTTGCTTTTCATGGTTTCAGTTACTTACGGTTAACTAAAATCTAAAAGTACTAAATGAAAAATTCCAAAAAGAAACAACTCACCAGTTTTAAATTATACTTTCTTTTGAGTATCATTATGAAATCATATGCTTTCACACTCTGGCCTGCCTACATCTTTCCTTTCTTCAGCATATCCATGCTGTATATACTACCTACCCATTAGTTACCTACCCCCCAGTTATCAGATCAACTGTTGTGGAATCACTGTGCTTGCGTTCAAGTAACCATTACTTTACTTAATATGGCACCAAAGCACAAACTTTTATTACAGTATATCGGTATATCCTGTTTTATCATTAGCTATTATTAATATTATATTGTGTCTAAGTTAGAAATTAAACTTCATTATAGGTATGAATGTACAAAAAAAAAAAAAAAAGATATAAAGGGCATAAAGAATTTGTGTTTTTCTGTGTTTCATGTATCCACACAGAGGCTTGAAGTGAATCCCCATGGATAAAGTTCTGTATGATATTTTCATCCTTAGACAAACAAAATAAAATGCAGAAAGAGTAAGTACTTTTCTTGCATTTCTGTTTTTGCAGTACTACTTAGGTGTTTTTCATTTGCTTCTTCAGATCACAAGAGGGTGCTAATTGTATCTTTGATGCAAATTGAAAATAATTATAAGCCCTTTTTACATCCTTTCATAGAATTCTAAATCCATCATTGGTCCTTTATTACTGTGTATTATTAGGTTAATTTTGATAAATATATTTCCAAATTTTAAAGACAATATATATTTACTAAAGAAATCTGGTAAAACTCAGAAGAGACTCGAATCCCAATCCTTCAGATACTGTATACAAAATATTAATATTTATACCTAATAATAACATTAAACTTTTGGAACCTATACTTGCTAACAAATACATAAAATAAAAATGGACTTAAGAAACAAAGTATTTTTTCAAAACTTTTAAAGAAAAAATTTAAAGGAATTTCCTAGAATAAATAAAACTAGAGAAAATGTATAGTGAGCTAAGTTACAAATAATTTTAACCTACTTTTTAAAAAAATCAGCAATATATAATGAACAGTTCTCATTAAATATTGTTCTATATATAACTTTAATAGTTTTACTGCTAAGACATTTAGCATGTGATCTAATAATTATATACAAAGTTAATGGGAAAGCATGCCTCAAAATTTTTAAGAAGACACTTCTGTTGATAGATTATTTTGGGGAAAAAAATTCTCACAGAAAGGATTTACCTACACAGATACAGCAACCAATTTTTTTCTCTTTCTTAATACAGAGGAGTTTTAATCTAGATACATTTAATTTAGATGAATTAATTAAAAAATTAAAATATAATTAAAATGCTATAAATTATACTTTGTAAAGGTACATCTGATTTTGTACTCTATGTGTATTGTACAATAATACATTATTATCTTTATACTCCATAGGGATATAATTACTCAAAACACAGTATATTTTATGAACTATTAAAAGAGTTTCAAAAATTTCATTATATATAAGTTTTACTTTTAACACTTGACATCAAACCATAACCCTGACATGTATAATTTTTTTTGGGGGGGGGTAGACCAAGAATTGAACTCAGGGGTACTAAACCACTGAGCCACATCCCCAGCTCTATTTTATATTTTATTTAGAGACAGAGTCTCACTGAGTTGCTTAGCATCTCAAGTTGCTGAGGCTGGCTTTGAACTTGCCATTCTCCTGTCTCAACCTCCTGAGCCACTGAGATTTCAGTGGGATTACAGGCGTGTTCCACGGTGCCCACTCCTGACATATAATTTAATTCCACTAAAGATTACTTTTGATGTTCAATTCCTACTGTGAATTCTATCCAAAAGTTCTATACTTTTGTGACACTAATTTCTTCTGACTAGGTAATCTTATTTTAATAGTAAATCAGAGATCTAAAAGTCCCCACCCTCATTTACATCTAATAGCCTGACAGATTTAGAACATTTAAACTTTTCCTTGCATGCAAAACTGGGCATTTGAACCTTTGCCATGGTTACTTCTAATTCTTTGGTGTGGAACATAATCAATTAAGTGAGTAGTCCTGTTTATACACAGAAGTAGTACTCTGCCATGTTCCCCAAACCTTAAAAATCACAGTTACACCAAAAGCTGTCACAGAAATCTGGAATATCTGACAGGTTAACATATTTATATTCACGGGAAGTTTGGTGAAGGTAATGATAGTTGACAGAATATGGCATCCCAAAATATGCCACTTTAGCACACTGATTGTTTTGAACTGAAGACAATGGAGAAGAGGCAGAGACAAAGCCAAATGGGATTATATTACATTGAGCATCTCTAATCTGAAAATTCAAAATGCTTCAAAATCCAAAACTTTCTGAGAGCCAATATGACAAGAAATGTGGGAAATCCCACACCTAATTTCATGTGAAGGGTCACAGTAAAAATACAGAAAAGTATTTATAAATAATGTATGAAATCACCTTTAGGCTTTGTGTATAAGGTACATATGAAAGAACATTTGGCATTTATGCTTGGATCTCATTCCCAAGATAACCATTATATATATGCTAATGTTCCAAAATCCCCATGCCAAAAATTCCAAAATTCAAAGTAATTATGATCCCAAGCATTTTGAATAAAGAATACTTCATGTGCTAGAGAAAGGGGAAATTTTGGCAGAAAATCTATTTTTATTAATCATTTTATGGGTACCAATGTTTAACTTAGTGTTTTTGTTTCTAAGGGATGTCACATAATATTTTTTGCACATTCCATGCTGACCAGGTCTTTCAAAATATTTGGCCTCACTGAATTTAACTGTCAAGATTCAGGTTTTCCCTTCCTGCCCCATATTTTCCAACTGGACAACTGCAGGCAAACTGTGCTTTTTCTTTTGAGCTTTTTCTTGAAAACCTCACCCTATCCTTTCCATCTATTGAAGCAGGTCACAGGACTGCACATTTTGCCCTCCAAAAACCCAAAGATGGAGGGACAACCAGAGCAACCTGAAAGAGCAGACTTGCCAAATTTCCTTAGTTTACTACTCTTAACTCTTACTCCTTTGTCACATCACATTTTTTCCATGACTTTCCATTCCTCATCAAGCTTAGTTTAAAAAACTCCTGTTTAACCTGTTTTTTGGAGACCGGAAAAAGGGGTCATTTCCTTTTGAAGGTCACTGTGTCATGAACGACTTACATTAAATAAGTTAAAAGCAGAAGTTTTTGCCCTTTTCTCTTGTTACTCTGTCTTTAGTTACAGAGCCCCAGCTGAGAAAGTAGATGGGTAGAAAAAAATATTTACCTATGCATTGCCTACTTGTTCTCTAATAAGGTTTTAACAATTTACGCCCCAATCTGCCATGTATAAGCATTTCTCAATTTGTCCTTAACCATATTTTTAATTACTTGAGGTTAATTAAATCTTTGGGAAATAGGTCTTTACAAATGAAAAATAAGTGTACTTTTATCACTTTCTTTTTGAAAAAGGGGAACTCATCACTCTTGTTCATTTATTTTTAAAGAAAAATATATTTCATTTTCATTTCTCTCTTCCTTTCTTTTCTTTCTTCACCCTACTTTTCATCATTTTGCCAGTTTTGCTCATAGTTAATAAGCATGAGAATATCGTTAGCAATCCATCTGTATTCAGAAAATGGAAATAATTTATGCTAAGTAGATTTAAATCTAATAAAGATCCAGTCCTCAAATCTCTAAAGTCCTTCAAATTGCTCAGAATCTCAGCAAAGTTTCCAACTAATCCTTCTAATCCTTCAATAATTAAATCTTTGTTCCTTCAAGTATTTCTAAGAAGTTAACACCTACACATGCACACAAACACAACACATCCTACAACCCACAAAACACTATATCACATTCTCTTGTAGGCTTATGTGTGTTACATATCCTTTTTATTGTAAATATAAAATATAACAGCTTACACAGATGAGATCCTTTGAAGTCCAAATTCACATTTATAAACAGAGTTGCTCTGGGCAGATGGCTTTCTCTTCTCCTTGGTGCCAAATCTTGTTTGTTTTTAAGAGTTAAAGTTAAGCACGTGAACTCTAGCACACTTTGGAGGGGAAGATGAGTGCTCCACAACACATTTCTGTTTGCTTGTCCTCACTCTGCTCCAGGATGGATGTGACTTGACACCTTGTTTTGACTTCAGTCCTAGCCTATGTACACTATCTTTCCCCTCCAGCCCTGCATCTAAGTTATGGCACCTGTATTATTTTTGATCACCTATGGAGGTAACACGACAATAGAAAGTAAGACAGACCAGGCTTCTAAATGAAGCTCTGGCCAATATATGTGACATTTGAACTACTTAATCACTCTGATCATCAATTTCTTCATCTGGAAATAAATACGAGGCTTTTATTGCATAATTACTGTTAGGACTGAATTTGATAATCTCTACAAATGGCTGTCAAACACCTAATAAACAGTAGGTAATACCAATACTTTTTTTTTTTTTTTTTTAAATAACTTTTCTTTCTTTTTCTCCTATTTTGTTTTTGCTAGTATACAGTTGCATGAGGGCAGGTCAATGTCTGCCTCCCTGACTATCGTAATGGTACAGCATGGCACCACATGGCCTTAAGTACACTTAGAGATGATTTTCCCAACTCAAAGAAAAAAATAATGAATCCATCAATAAATAATGTGGCTTTTGACTTAACTTAGCCCTTACTTCCTGATTCTATTTCCCATAGCAAATTTAATTTGTGCGTGAATTCCATTTTTTTAATTTTTGGCCTTTCTTAATTCTCCAGTTCCACTTCCAAGCCTCCCCTCCACAAACCATTACCATTCATATCTGCTGGTGGGCTTCTCTATAAAATATAAGTCTAACCTTTTGTCTAATACATTAATATTCATTCTAATAGCAAAATTAACATAGATTTTAAAAGGTTGGCATATTTTAAAAATCATAGCCTATATTTTAATGAACAATGTATTTGTAGAAAAACTGTTTTCTTATTTTCAAAGGCAAGATTTTCTTTAAAGTCATTTTCATATTAAAAATAAAACTGATAGATACTATTTTAGAAATATTTGATGTCAACAAATACCTGTCATTTCACTTACATTTGTGTATTTTAGGTAGAATTGTTCTTTTTAATAATATTTTAAAATAAATTCAAGTTTTAAGGCTAAAATATTTTAATCACTAAGTACTTTATATAGAAGGCACTGGATAATTCTGATTCATGCCTTCAGTGGAGTTAGTAGATGTAAAAGGTTTGGCCGTAAATTTGTACTGTTGAAGAGCAATAGGCAAATTTCTTTAAGCAGATATAAAGAAGTATTCTCCATTTGTTTCCAGAAAAATCTGGCAACATGTCTTGTTTCATAAAATTGCACAGTACCATAGATTTTTGCCTGTCATGTATATGTCTTGAATTATTTGGTCATTAATTAATATTATCAGAGAATTTAGCTTTCTAGAGGAAAAGCAGTTATTAAGGAAGAAATGCTATTATTCTTTAAAACACAAACTGTCACTTGTCAACCCTAATCTAAGCTACTTGAACATCACTTAAACAATTGAAAAACACAGACTTGGGTATTTTAACAGCAATAATATAATGAGTCAGTTCTCATTTACCTATGCTAATATGGATCTAAGGGTAGGTTTCTATGGTGAAACCCCTAGATAATCAGAAATCTCATTTTTTGCCACTGCTACTAAGATGTGCTGATAATCCGCTGCAGGACTGTTTCAGTTCCACCTGCCTGCCCTCTTGTGGACATGATAATGAGGAGTGAAATGACTCCAGAAAGGACAGCTGGTGTGAGTCAGAAGCTTAATCATAAATAAGTTGTCTTTTTATGACTGTGACTTATACATAGAAGCAATTTTGATCACTTTTCTAATAATTGTTCATTTAGCAGGGACAACACTCTACATGGAAAAAATTTACATTGTAACATTTTTTTAATCTTTTGGCCCTTTGCCTCCTGTCTCCTTTATTATGACCACCACTGTTATGAGTTAGATATTAGGTGTCATCGAAAAGCTCATGTGTGAGACAATGTAAGACAGTTTAGAGGTGAAATGACTGGGTTATGAAAGCCCTAACCTAATCAGTACATTAATTCCCTAATAAGGATTAACTGGATGGTAACTGTAGGCAGAGAGGGTGTGGCTAGAGAAGGTGGGTTTCTGAGGGTATGCCTTTGGGGTAAATGTATTTGTCCCTGGAGATCTCTGCTTTCTATACCATGTTCCCAGCAGCTTTCCTCCACCACACACTTCCGCCGTAATTCTTTGCTTTACCTCAGGCCCAAAGCTACAGAGTCAGCGATCTATGGACTAAGACTTTTGAAACTGCGAGCCCCCAGATAAACTTTTCCTCCATTAATTTTCTTGTCAGGTCTTTTGGTCATAGCAGCGAAAAGGCTAAAACAGTCACCTAAATGCCAGATTAAGGGCTAATACTGGGTTCAGTTGGATAAAGTGAGGTTCAGCTTTGCTTTGTACAGGACTGTGTGTTTTACACTAAGAAGTAGAAGGTGTCATTCTGGGAAGTTTAAACCCTCAATTATGAGGAAATAAAAATATAGCAAAGATTTAAAAAAATTAAAAAAAAAAAAACTTGAGAGAGTATTCAGTTGATGTTGAATGGCAACTGGATAGCTCTTCCAAGTTTTGCAAGTTGGCTGTGCAGCAATGTCCTACAGGCAGCAGCTGTCCCTACAGGCCATGGAGTAGCATTAGGAAGAAAAAGAGGGGGCCCCTTTGCACACAGGGAAACAGCTGATGCATAAAAATAAAGTGAGGGTTGAAATTAGCAACAAGTTGCTGACTATTTTTCTCTTTGTAAAATGCACTCAGCTACTAAGAGACAATGTGGCATCTCAAGTGGAACCGCGAAGCAATCATAACCCAAAGGCTGTGGACAAGTTTGATTTAAGATCCCATAGTTTCAGGCTCTATTTTCTGTTGAGGGTGCATCATATTTAACTAAACTGTTCAGGAAGCAGATTCGACTACCTATTAAACACGTGACAGATTCAAAATGTTCAGGCAGAGGCCCAGCATTCACATTACTCAGCTGTCAAAGTAAAGGGCTTAGATATATGATGTGAAAATTACATTTTAACGAGGTGTCATGTGTGTTTAAAGTTCTTATTCATCACCGCATAGCCACAGCTTTTACTGGAGACACAAATTTGCTTAATTAGCATATTATAAGGACAGAAGGTTCACCTTATCTGCATTGTCAAACTGTTATGTGTAGGCTTTCTGTTGTTGGTTTAGAGTCTACTACCTTCAACATATAGAGGAATGGTTCATTTACATAATCTCAAATGGCTTTCAAGTAAATGGGGACTGTTTGGGAAACAGAAGAGCTGGTAGAGGGCAGTGGTTATGTCTGATTTCTATTGTTAGTATTCATTGCCTCATGTGTTTTGCATTAAATTTCAACCAGTGGACACAGTAACTTTTAGAAAATGTTGGAACTAGGCTTATCTGTTCTAATTGCCAAATTGAGCCTACTTCTTCCTCCTTCAGAAGAAAATACTGATAAGTATTTGCATATTTGCAAAGGAAAATTTAGATTTTTCCATAGACAGTTTGGAGATAAACTAACTATAAGAGTCAAAGAAGCCAGGCGTGGTGGCTGTAATCCCAGCGCTTGGAAGGCTGAGGTAGGAGGATCGCGAGCTCAAAGCCAGCCTCAGCAATGGCGAGGCACTGAGCAACTCAGTAAGACCCTGTCTCTAATAAAATACAAAAAAAGGGCTGGGGATGTGGTTCAGTGGTCGAGTACCCCTGAGTTCAATCCTCGGTACCCCCCCCCCCAAAAAAAAAAAGAGTCAAAGAAAATGACTCACATCTCACCACTGTTCATTAATGAATAATGAATTAGGCACAAGGTGATTTGGGAGGAAGAACAGTTAAGAGTGACAGCCAGTCAACACCAATCAGTATTAATGGATAAAGGCAAGTGATGCAACTGATTACCTCACACCAGATATGCCTGGACACACAGAGAGTTTGAGAATTAAGAAGCAAACCGGAGGTATTCAAAGAATCTTTGAAATAGCTAAGGAATATTTGGATGTTACAAGTCACAAAAGAGGGCCAATGGTAAGCAAAGATGAATGTATACTTTGTATCATATTTTATATGGTAAGAAATTGACTCAGTTAAATGTGCATTTGAAGAACATTCTAGATTGAATAGTTTTAGATGTAGGGCTCTGCTCAGAAAATAGTAGAACTTTCACTTTATTTTACAGTGAAATGCTAAGGCTAACAAACATTTTTGATACAGTGTCCAAAGCTGAACCATCAGTTCTTCAAACACAATGTTTTTCTTTCCTTTCTTTCTTTCTTTTTTTTTTTTTTTTTTTTTTTTTTTTGGTACCAGGGATTTAACCCAGGAGTTCTATTGAGCCACACTCCCAGATCTTTTCATTTTTTATTCTGAGACAGGGTCTACCTACTAAATAGCTTAGGGCCTGGCTCAGTTGCTTAGGCTGGCTATGAACTTGTAATCCTCCTGCCTCAGCCTGCCAGGCTGCTGGGAGTACAGGTATATGTAACTGGGCCCAGCATAATGTTGTTTCAATAGAACACAATTAGTTGAGCAAGGTGGCACATGCCTGTAATCCAAGTGCCTCAGGAGGCCAAAGGCAGGATGATCACAAGTTCATGGCCAGCCTTGGCAACTTAATGAAAACCTAAGCAACTTAGTGAGACTGTATATTGAAATAAAAAATAAAAAGGAATGGGGATGTGGTTGAATGGTACAGTGTCCATAGGTTCATACAGTACTACAAAACAAAATAAAACAAACATCACAATTATTATACCTTCCTGAATATAATACACTTTTTATTTTCTCTACCATGAAGAAATCAGTAATTTTTCAACTGAACATTTTGAGACTGTATTCTTACTATAAAATTCTCTGATCAATAGCCCTCTTTCTTTCATATTGTTAGACTACTGACTTTAATTTCTTATAATTGCTTCTAGAAAGAACCATATCAGGTATTAATGTGATTTGGCATTTTTCTTTAAAACCTGTTAAATTTCTTTTAGATTACCAAGGCCCAGGACAGTCTGGGTGAAGAGGGGAAGGAACTAAGGGTAGGGTAAGGAATCTGGGGAGGATGACTGAAGTGATTTAAAACTTCTGGACTTAGAAGTTTGCAACAAACAGTGAAGATTACTAGCTGAGAAGCATACTAAAATTATATGCTTAATAAAACAAATTTAGAAATAATGCTTCCACTCTCAATACCCTAAAAAAAAATCAGAATTCTAAAAGTTATTTTCTTTCATTCATTTGTTTAAATCATTCAATAAATATTTACAGAACACCTACATTTATCAGGCACTCAAGAAGCCTACAGACAAAAATGACTAAAACAATATCAATGAGATTATCCCAGTGTTAATTCAAGAATAATTAGTTCCAAAAAGGCTTTTTATAAATTGGAGACTCTTTGCACTGTGTATTCTTAAGTGAAATGTAAGTACCTTATTAACATTTTTAAAAGAAATTGTTTGCAAATATATTAGTTACATGGATACGAAGTAGTAGTATAAAAATAAGTTCTTATTTTTACAACAGTTTATTTTGGAAAATCATAAGAATATTGGCATTTTGCATTTGATATAATGCAGAATAAGTGATGGCAATATAATGTCCTGAAAATATTTTTAGAGAAATGAAATTTAAATTTCTTGTACACTGTATACAGAAGAATGGGCCCTTAAAGGTCTTTTCATTGAGAAACTTCAGTTATATTCTACAACAAATATTTGAAGTACAAATTTAAAGGATTTAATTTAAATTAATTTCTTGATATAGATATGGTAGAAAACAATCCATTTCATAGATTATATCACCTTTACAATGTTTTCCTTTGAAAAAGAAAGAAAACATACATGTCATGTAACTGAGCCAAACTAACAAAAGACAAGACTCCTTCAGTTTGACAATTTAGCAGTTAGGACGTAGTTGTTGGAAAACAAAGCAAATAGAATTAAATCACTTCTATAATCACTCTTTAGAATGTTCCTGAGGAGATAAAACTTTTCTTCATATTTTTTCACAAAGTTTACTATTCTAGACTTTAAAAATGACCCTTGTAAAAACAAAACAAAATATCTGATTTCATACTTTAAAAAGTAGATAATAATTTTTAGAGTATGAATTCATGATAATTCTCTGGGAGCACAAACAACAAATTATAGTCTATCTAGTGAATGCTTAGCACAAATAACAGCAATTTTTGAGTAAGTTACATAAGCCACAATGTTTTGGGGCCCTTGTTTAGAAAATGTGGATAATAATGGTGCTTGAGGCCCACTGGTGTGTTGCTTAGGTGGTTTGTAACTCTACTGTGCTTATTGCTTGTATTACCTCATTAAATTTTAACAAAAATCTTCTGAGGTAGGTATCAGTCTTTCCACTTCATAGTTGAGGAAAACAAGACTAAGAGGCTCAGCAAACTTCCCACCATTGAGCAACAGACAGTAGTAGAATTCAAACCCAGTTCCTACAAGACCCCTTAGTTCATATTCAGAAACAGATGCTACCTATGTGTAAGCATCACCAGAGAGTTTTATACATCTGTGAGAAGGGCATTTGCGTTTATCTCCAATGCTAGATTTTTTGATGTACAGAACAGTTATATATAGAAGTAAAAGATAGGTAAACCTATACACATACACACACACACACACACACACACAAAAAAAAAAAAAAAAAAAAAAAAAAAAAAAAAAACACCATAAAAATCATGAATTTCTTTCTAACAGAGCATAGTTAAAATGAGAACAAAAAGACTTAGACTTCTACCAACAAATGGCACCAACAAATACATTTTTTGTCTACATACTTAGGTAAATTTTTGACCGTAATATATTTGTAAGTTCAGAGTTTTTGTATATCGAAGACCTATAATACACTGGAACAAGAATTCCCTGAAGGAAATTGCTTTGAAAAATGTCAATGTAATTTACTACAGAAAAACACCACCTAAAACTGTGGAATGAAGATGAACAGCCTCTATTAATGCTAATTGAAATCCTCGTATCCACACATAGCATGCATAAAATTTACTTTTACACTTATTCTTTCCACCTCTAAACTACAGTGAGTCCATGCCAAAATACTAGCTTTTTAATTTGAGCACCTGTGTGTGCAAATTGATACTTTTTTTGGCAATGATATCTATAAATTTAATACAGGTGAAAACCCGCTATTTGAAAAACAGACAAAGTCTTAATTGTGGTTGTTCAAAGGGGGTGAAAACTGAATCTCCTGGCTTAAAAATTCAATTAAAAGCTGAAAATTATCATTTCTCAATGTTTGCCATTTCAAAAACATCTTTTTAAAAAACATGGGCACTAATACATGTGGGTGAGATTGCCCTGCTCCCATAAATAAACAGGTAAATAAAATTAATTGAGTGGTACAATCTTTTTCATGCCCACAATTAATAACAATTCCTCTCTATCTATCTACATACAGATAGCAAATAATATATGATCTTTTAATAAACAAAAGTGGAACCATATTATTGCTTTTTTCTCTAATTATAAAACATGGTTGTAATTTCTTTTGAGGTCATTTGAAATTAGTCTGTGATCAAAATGAATAATTAAAAATAGGTTAAGAACCATTCATATATAAAGTTTTCAGTAACAAATTTTTATTTTGGTCTAAAAATATCATAGCTATAGAAGAATAGTTTTCCTAGGATACAACCAATAATTGATTCTTGCTCAGGTTCTTAGTTGTACAGTATATTATATTTAAAAATCTTACCTGTACTGTGGTGAACCAAATAATGCAATTGGTTTAGAAGATTTTTTGAAGACCTAATAATAACTTGCTTTTGTTGCTGTTGCAGATTTGGATTTTCCTTCCATAAAAGCAAATTCAACATAATACCAACATTGCTGATTATGAAAAGAAGCGCTGTCACTGTTACTGAAGTCTTTTAGGGATTAGACAAAAAGCCACCTAATTTGTCATTCTACCTAAAGAAGTGGTGAAAAGCCATTCATTCATTCATTCATTTCATTCATTCCACAAAGAGCTATTGAGCCTTACTTTAAAAGGTTATATAAGGCAAGACAACTGGCAATATGAAACTTAGAATCTATTTCTGTAAGAAAATTTGTATATAATGGATTAGTTAAAAAGAAGAATGGTATGCTAGTGAAAGCATGATAAAAACAAAAATGGATGTGCATGGTGGCATGTGCCTATGATACCAGCTACTCAGGAGGCTGAGGCAGGAGAATCACAAGTTTGAGGCCAGTCTGTGAAACTCAGTGAAACCCTGTCTCAAAAAATGTTTGTGTGTGTGTGCGTGCGTGCGTGCGTGTGTGTGTGTGTGTGTGTGTGTGTGTCAGGGTATAATACTGTGGTAGAATGCACCTAGGTTAAATTCTAGTACTTAAAAAATATTTTTTAAAAGTGCAGAAAATAAAGATTATTAATAGGAAAAATCTAAAAGATAGTAATATAGCCATTCAAAAAATAAAGTATTTTTATCAAAATTCAGACACCTCTATTTTAATTTTCCACTACATTTAATCTTAGAGAACACTATTATGGCTTGCTTCAAAATTTAACTTTTAAATTAAGATAATTCTGTTCACTGTGTAAATAAAAGTAGAAAAAAAAGATAAACTAAAGCTATTTATGGTTATCTTTAAACAAATTAAACTAAATGGAGATAGTATGTTTCAGAGGGATAATGGATACTTTTAAAGAACTGAAAGAAAAGATTATATCTCAAATTTACTCAAAACTGAGTTTTCCATTGGCATTTTTTATAAAAATTGTGATTTTTTTTGTACTTAACAATTATGTACATTATTCTCTAAATCAAATAAGTTCAGTCAGACATAGGCACACTCAAACTGACAAAATGTCCCATGAAGTGGTCACATAAAATGCTCTGTGAGGTGAATATGCTGGTTAACAGTTCCTGCAGCATTGTATCATGCTAAACCTTTTTTTTTTTTTTTTTTTTTTTTTCTAATTTGTTTTAGTTGTACACAATGCAATGCATTTATGTTTACGTGATGCCAAGGATTGAACCCGGGCCGCACACATGCTAGGTGAGCGCTCTACCGCTGAGCCACAACCCCAACCCCCATGCTAAACCTTTGATATGTTCAAAGCAGAGAGCATTTTTTAGGGCATTTCACAATTAATTAGAAAGGATAGCATCCTATCTTAGCAAAGGTTTTGTGTACTTCAGTATGCAAAGATCTAACCAGCAGCTAATGATACACACCCATAGAAAAGAATAGCTAAAATTTGGAAAGAAGCTGTACAAAGGATAAAGAATCAGTTTTTCATAGTTATAAATTGTTAGGGCTGAAAGTGCTGTTGTTGATTTCTCGAAAAGGACAAGAGAAAGAATAGTTTTAGGTACACAGGCCAGAAGAAAGACCACAATTTGTATAATTAAAATCAAGGTCATGAGAACAAACTCTAAGTATCCACCCACAGAATACCATCAAAAGTCAAACTTACCTGATCTACTATCCAGAGGTCCAAAATCCAAGGAATATTTCACGACATGATAGTTATTCCACACATAGAGTAGGTTGTCTCTGGGGTTGTAATCCACAGCTGCTATGTACTGATAGGAATTGGGAAAGGGAACATCCACCAGACTGTCCTTGCTTTGGTCCGTATTGTAAATGTAGTCAATCTTATTCCCGGTGGCCTCATTGTCATCATCCTCATATACAGATTTGACCACATACAGAATCCCACAAATCATAAATGCATTGGAAGCTGACCTTTTATCATATGCAGTATCCCATGTCCCTTCAATCCGTAGGGTATAAGGGTTCAATTGACTAATGACGATTTTACCATTGTTTTGTTCTGTTGCATAGATGACCCACAGTCCATTTTCATCCACTGCCAGGTCTATGTCAGATTTGCCTCCCCATCGGTAAGGGGAGGTATCGTGGTAATTGGCATTTGCTATGATAGCCTCTCCACTCTTTATCCTAGTCCTCAAATCAAACTTTACTATGTTCCTGGTGCGTTCTTTATTGAAGAACAATGCTCCATCATACACAACAAATCCTGTGCCATCCACCCTATGGGGGAGCTTGTAGGTAGTAGTTGGTCTTCCAGCAATGAAGTCATCTTTGGATGAATATTCAGTCAAGGTATCAGTTCTGTAGGGGGTCCAGGGCATATAATAAATCTTGTCAGAAGCCTGCAGAGGGTCTTTGCACCATGCCCCAGACTGGTGGTCAGACTCAAATAAATGTTCACTCTGGTACACTCCTTTTAGTAGTCCAGGACAAAGAAAAACTGTTGGAAGGGAAAGAGTTAAGATAATAAATGTATTAATTAATTATTTTCTTATATATTCTTATTTTTCAGCAAGAATACAACTGTAACCAGAGATACCCACCACCACTTATTTTGCTGCATTTTTTGAGAACACAAAGTATTTTTCCATATTAATTTTGACTTAAAAAAATCACTTTGATTTCATTTGCTTTAAAATTTAGCCTTTTTTTTTAAGGAGTAGCTATGCTTTCCTGTGGTTTTACCTTTGTTGACATGTATGATAACATTTTTGGATATATGTATCAAGAGCAACATATGTCTATGGATTCTATAGACATATAACAAATACAAAAGTTTATACACAATGTTTTTATTAGTTCACTGAAGAACATATCTTACTTGGAAATGCAAGTATTTTGTTTCCACAATGATAAAATTAGCTGTTCAAAAGTTATCATTAATAAACATATGAATATACCATAGTAATTTTTGTTTAAATAAATAAAAAATCCTGTATATATTACAGGCCAGTGAATCCTCTAGCCAAAAAAAAAAAAAAAAAAAAAAGTGCTTGATACTGCTACAACACGCACAAAGCATGCAGTCCACACAATTAAAAATGAGTGATGGATGGATACTGGAAGGAAAAAGAGAAAGGAAGAAAGGAAAGAAGGAATAAGGAAAGAAGAAAGAGTGAAAAGTTACAGAAAAGAACCCAAGATCTAGATTTTAATCAGTTAAAAATGTCCTGTTAAATACAGTAGTATTGGAACTTAAAACATGTACCTTTTACTGTTACATGAAAAAAGCATTAAAAAAACAAGATTACTTGCTATATTTTGCTGCTCATACTTCAGAATGAAAACAGGCAGGAATCATCTGATTCACCTGCATTTTAGTATGATTCAGTAACATATTGTGACAGTGGTTATAAGAAAGCTTATCTGATTCATCTGAAATGAAGGGGCAATAAAGCAGTGTTTCCCACAGGGTGGTCCTTGAAGCACTGGTTTCAAGTGGTATAGCTAGGTGTTAGAACAAAAGAAAAAAAGGGATTCTCAGCCACATTTGTCTAAGAAATGTTACATCAGAAACCGTTGTGGCAGAGATTCTAATAGTACAGGTAAATTAGAGAATCTGCCAGGCAGAAGTTATAAGGGTGAGGAATTTTCACAAACTAATTTGATCTTGGAATTTTTCCACAGAGCCTCTTTGGATTGCAGTCTTCTGCTGAACCTGCTGTGGGAAACACTGCTCTAATATATTTGCAAAGCAAACATACTGAAAAATAACCATGCAGTCCACTGTTATGTTTAAAATGATTAGAAGTATATGGGGTGGAGAAATTAGGAAATCACAAGGAATTTAGATGCTGACCCACTTTTAATGATTTATTATTCTTTCAGCATTAGTGATTAGCTTTTTAATAGCGATTATAAGCACAGATCCAATGGAAAATAAGATGAAACTCAGCTACGTTTTTGGAGATTATTGAAAAGGACAGTAAATTACTAAAATCTTCCAAGTTTTAATTTTGAAAAAAAATTTAAAAAATGTGCAGAGAACCTGGCTATCAAAATATTCCATAGCAAGAATAGGACCATTGTCAATTTATAAACCATAATAATATTGATGATCATAAGAATTTCTTAGGGTTTTAAATATGATCGCTTTAGTTGTGAGGAATAGTTACTCTTTGCTGTCAAAATAGTGCATGACCTTTATGCTAAAGTTAATAATAAGCCCTTGGTTGCTAAAGCAATTTAGAATATTTCAGAAAATTATCTCCCTTTCCCCCTACTAGATAAAAATAAGTGAAACAGGGGAACCTACATCAGAACTATGAAAAATTATTTAGAACATAAATAAAAACAAATCTAAAGCAAATCACTCACTGTTCATCACATCTATTGTATTTCTAACTATTTCCTTAAAAATAAAGAGGAATATAATATAATGTTGAAAATTTTACAATATTAAACTGTGTTAGGATAAAAGGATCAAACCGGCACTGGTCAGTAAAACAGATTAAAGTGAAGTTGAGCAGCAGAAGTAGTAAATAAACTTCCATAAAATAGATAAGAATTAATAACAAAATTATTTTAGCTCAATGTTAAACTGTTAAATAACTTAGCCTATAAATAGTATATAATTTATGAAAGGTATTTAATTACCTTTTTGTTCCACTTCTATTGGAGAGAGAGAAGTAAAGAGAGAAAGGAGAAAAGAGAATAGATTAATGGTACGGTATTGGCCAAGCAGTTTTTATTCACCTCTTCCAAACTGAAAGTAAATAATTCATTTCACTCATACTTCCTTCATTGAACATTATGTTTATTTTTAAAAAACCGATTTGTCTAATGCAGTTTAAAAAAATCATGTAAACTTTAAAATACAGTATAAACTTGGAAAAACAGGCAAAATTAATCAAGCTGATTGAATAAGCAAACTACCCCAAATGATTGACATGAAATGCAGTATTTGTAATAACACCAATATTTACATTTTAAAGGGCAGGTCAGAAATTATATATACAGAAACCTTTCATATAGTTTGGTTTGTTTTACTTACAAGTACTAAGTCTGTACCATTATTTAAGATTATAGTCTTGTTTTTTTTTATTTACATAAAAAATGTTTCTTTTGAAGAAACAACATCTTCAAAAGAAAGTACTTTTTGCCATTCATTTTCTAGAACCTATGACTCCCCTAGCTTGTCTGTCTTGTGTGAAATGTACTTTATGAGGTTACATATTAACAGGGAAGCTCTTTCCCTGAATAAATGAACTTACAACCCTTCTCTCACACTTAACAATATTTGATATTATCATGGAAAAATACTGTCATTCAGAAATATCTATTAACAGAAGATACTTATAAATAATGAGCCACTGCCTCTGCCTTTTTGGAAATTCTTAACTGAATCAATATACAGTCATAAAAATAAAGTGAGGTCCTCAAATGCATAGTGTTTATTATTTCTAAAATTAATTTTCATTATTGTTTTTAAGTTACTGATCAATAGAAGTCAGTGAAAGTTTTGAGAAATTATGACATATTCATCAATGTCCATCAAGTGGCACCATTTTGAACTTTATACAATTGTCTCTTTAAACACAATTTGCTTGCATCCTAATGAGAAAAAAAAGTTACCAACAAGAAAATGGTAAAAGTGTCAGGAAGAATGGATTCTTAAAACTTTAAAAATTGTACATTATAAATGTTGCAAAAATAAGGCAATTTTACTGGAAAGGATGAACTGATATATTATGCACAGTAAATATATTGAAAACTCCAGGAAAATTTCAAAAACAAGCAAGAAATGCTGTTTTGGGTTAATTACATTTGGGTGAGATTTTTGTTCTTTGACCTAAACTCATGTTTTCAGTTACTGTCAATACATACTTATTTCTACTCATTGACTTTTTAAACCTCAATATCACACATTTGAAGAAAAACTTGTATATACAAAAAGTTAGGCTAGAAAGTAGCAGCTCACTAATTTACAAGTCTTATTTTTAACAATATTTCTAAAACTCCTTAAATATTATATGGCTATAGTTTATTCTCAGTTATACTTTATTGAGTAGCTAACTACATGGTAAACATGACTGTATGACTAAATAGAGACCAGTTAAAGACTTTATCTAAGAGATACATGCCATGCTTTCGCTAGAATGTTAATCTGTGTTCAGACTGACAACTAGGAGACCTTGCACATTTAAAAATTATTTAATCAATAGTCTCACAAATTTTGACTTAAAGGGTGGAGGTTGGGAATGGGAAGTCATCCTACAGTTCACATTTTTCAATCACTAACTTACAAAGAATTTTTGATTGTTTCCTTGAACTTGTTCCACATATATATTTTTGAGAATTAAATACGGAGTTATTTATACTCTAAAACATGAAATGGACCCTCACAGAATGTTAGTCTACTTTCACATTAAACTTATAGACAGTTTTATTTACAAATATCCTACCTTCCTGAGTGAAATTTCTCCCTTCAAAATGAAGAAGATAGAATTTGTAACAAAAAATAGTGATAATGTGTCTTTATTACATTTTGTAAAGATTATCTTACATTTTAGTGGAAATTTTGATTCTTCAAAGAACTTTTATTTATTTTTCTCAGCTGTCTTTTGGTAGAATTTTAATTTTAATAATGTGGTCTTAGTCTAATTTCCAAGAAATTGGCATAGGCTCTATTGTAAATAGAGCTTTCATCTGTTACTTGCTGGTTACTCAAAATTAAGATTTATTAGGCAATTCTGTTTTGGAGAAAATTATTGTGGTCTTGCCCATGTCATGACAGGCTGTAGCTCATTTATCTTTTATTTGCTATTTTCAAGACTGAAATAAAACAGACCTATAATTTAAGTTGAAACAAGTGCACACAAATCATATTCTCATAACAAAAACTGGCAAGACAACATAATTTGTCATTGAAAAGCTTAGTAACATTTAGAATTGGTCAGTTATTGCCTATCATCTAATTCTGATTCTATAATATTCCTTTTCCCTGAAACAACAAACAAATTAAAGAGATTTTCAAAACAGTACATCACTATGTCCTTTGTAACCACACAATGCCTATTGTGGTTTAGATATGAGGTGTCCCCCAAAAGTTCATGTGTGAGACAAAATAAAAATGCTCAGAAGTAAAACAATCTGATTATGAGAGGTGTAACCTAATCAGTGGATTAATTCACTGTTGTGGATTAACTGAGAAGTAACTGTAGGCAAGTAGGGTATGGCTGGAGGAAATAGGTCATTAGGGGTGTGCCTTTGGGTTCATATTTTCTCACTGGTGAACAGAGTTCTCTCTGCTTCATGACTGTCCTGTCCTGACCTGCTTTTCTCTGCAGTGCCCTTTCACCACAATGTTCTGCCTTACTTGTGCCTAAAGCTGTGGAGTCAGCCCCTCATGAGCTGAACTTCAGATACCATGAGACAAAATAAACTTCCTTTTCTATATTTTTCTTATCAGGTCTTTTGGTCATACTGACAAAAAAGTCAACTAAAACTCTGCATAACACATAATATATAACTAATCAATAACGGCTAAATTAATACCACAAATAATGAAGAATAGTATTGCTTCTTGACGTTTTAAGAATGTTGCAAAACATGGTGAAACTATCTGGATGTACCATGTGAAATCAGACATGCAATGAGTTATCTGCATAATGCCTTTCAATATTGTAATGGATGGAAACGAAAATAAAATTTATAAGACATTTATCTAACTCATTAAACATAAAACTAGAGAAAAACAGAGAAAAAGTATATAGATTGTCCTGTGAATTATACTGGCAAGAACAATTTGTAGTCATAAAACAGCCTGCAAAGATCTAAAAACACAGGTCTAAAATACTCGCTTTTCTCCTTTCTGAAATGAGATCATAAATTAAAGAATTATATGATGACAACTGTGGCAAGGCCTTCTTCAGGATCTCCTGTCCTGCAGCTGGTCCAATATCCTGAATTCTGACATTATAACTGTCATTGTTCATTTCCAAACCACTTTGGAATAAGTTTGTCTCCTTTTCTCTCTTTGCTTTTAATCCTACAACTACTTTTGTTGTCTATTCAGTCTCTATAAATATGTTTATATATTTCCTTAAAGTGATTTCATTGTTGTCCTTTGTCAAAGTTAATGTCACATGCTATATCCTGTGGTTAGAGGGAATGACAAATCCACACTAAGGATAATTTTATTCTGTATAAAAAGAGGAAAGTAGAAAAAAATAGCCTAGGAAATTTTCCCTTCAATCTTCAGTGTACATAAAATAGATGTAACATACAATTACATTATTGCTTAGAAAACTAAAATGTTATCAGTTCTAACCAGTTTTTTGTACCACATGTAATACTTTTGAATTGCATCCTTTAATTTACAAACATATGGAACAGAGAGCACATACATTCATTGCCAAGTTTTTCCAAGCTGCATTGCAAATTGCAGAGAAATAAATTTGTTGCATGCTGAAAATTGTTAGTGCCATAACTAAGAATTAAGAAATCGTATCTAATTCTAATGTCCTTTTAATTTCCTTTTCTATACAGTAAATCATTGATCACATTTTCTATCTACAACATCAATGCTCTAAATAGGTAGAAATTTATAATCCAATAATGCCTCTCTATTTCTGCAACACATCTATTCCATGAAGGACATAAGATAGTTATAAAATATTAAATAATTTATAAGAAAATAGTTTTTTCATTGAAACGGTATTTTAAAAAGGATTATTTTTCTGATTGCATTTGGCTTAAGATTATTAAAATACATTTGGGTACCCTTATCACAAACTGGCTGGTGAATGAAAGAAGTATAGAAAGGCAAACTATACAAGTAATAGAAAATGAATCTTGTATAAAAATTTCACTTGATTTAATTTTTCAAACAATTTAATGTGGCATATATTATTTCTATCAGATAGGAATTGACAAAAACTCAAAAGAGGTTAAAGGATTTGATCAAGGTCAATAGTAAGAGGTGTCACAGATCTGTCATGTGTGTAAAGTTACATGCTGGCTCTACCAACAAGTAAATTCAAAAAACACATTTTTAATGTTGTACTCTTGCTCTTCATTTCCACTCTATCACCAAATCCATGAAGGAGCATACTTAAGAGGAGATAAACAATATAAGTAGAATGTCCCTGAGGGGAAGCACAATATCTGTTATCATATGCATTAATTAAGAACTGAAGTTCTGTATACAAGACTAATATTATTTAAATATCACAATACTCTTAAGAAATGGACATTATCATTATTTTCAATTTTTAGTGAAGGAAACTAAGACACGAAAACATGGCTATATGGATAACATGTATTAGAACTGGGATTCAAATCCAAGTTTTGATCTTACTCATTAATGATCTTCAGTAAAATGAAGAATAATCTTATTTATCTTTAGTACCCAACACACAGACCTCAATTAATATTTTTTTGTGCTTCTTTGCAAAGAATAAGTAAAAATACAGTATTTTCAAAGAAAGGAATTAGATCACACACTTGTTAGTGCTATCATCCCTTGAGACTAAAAATGTAAATCATCTCTCACAGGATAAAATAATAGAGGAAAAAAATGGGTTCCACATTTCTTGATCAAGGAAAACATGATTTGTATTATCAGTGGAAGCAAACCTGTGTTCAACACCTCATGTCTTACTAATTTTTATTATTCTGAAACTGATAACATTTTCTCTTCTTTCATTTCACATTCACCAAGAAACAAATAGAAGTTCCTCAGTAAACAGAAATAAGATCTGTAAGTTCATTAAATTTTTTGGTGTGCTGCACATCAAAAATTCTGACAGACATCTGTCTTTTTCAATAAATAAAGTGCTAATCCTTTATTTAATGAGAGACAGGAGTAATCTCTGCTGCTCAGCTTCTAAATTATGCTTTTCAAATAACACCCATGCATCATTGAATAAAAGTGCAGCTCAAGCACCTTGTATTACAATGGCTTCATATAACGTGTTTCCAAAATGAACACCTCCTAATGAATTTCCTCCTGGAGTGTGCAGATTGAAAATGTCAATAATTCATAAAATACTTTCACTAGGCACATTCTAATTTAAACACTTAAATACAATATCTATAGATGTTGCAGAAACTGAGAAGGCCTTTTATTTTTGTATTAACATTCTATTCCATTGATGGATCTGTAAAGCCTTTCAAACTGTTAATTTAGCCTTTTAAAAAGAAAACAGTGCTATTAGTAGACTCATTTTAGAATCTATTTGTAATAGCTCTAGTAAAAATAACAATTTTTCAAATTTATTATTGGTGACACTTAAAATCAATACTACATTTGGTTCATCAAGGATACACCCTTGGTATAATGATTTGTCACTACTATGTAATAAGTGTATGGCATTTACAGTTGCTAAAGAACAACAATAACAACAACAAAAGAATAACCTCACAATACATGAGACTATGTATAGTGATATATAAGAACCATTGAATGTATCTGCTGAGTTCCTGTTTTGTGTAAGGACATTAGAGCTACAGATACAGAGAAAAGCAACCATAATACCTCAGAGTTACTGAACATATTCCACATGGGTAGCCATCATATGGCACTATCCCTACAGAAACTTGTGAATTTGGTGGAATAAACAGGTTATGGAGGATAAATTGATCTCTGCTTTAAGGAATCCAGTCTAATGACTTGTGATTTTCAGGAAATTTATTTACCAATGACAAGCTATTATTGAATGTGTTCAAAGAAACCTGTCTATAGACATTAAAAACAGACAAGAATACAAGTAAATGGCAGAGAAAGGGATCCTGTCAAGAGAAGCAAGACAAGGCACAATAGTTTTACTAAAACCATTCCTAAAGAAGATGTCACCAGTTTATTTGTAAGACATATTAAAAAAATTTTTTTTAGTTGGAATTTTTTAGGTGGAAACACTGCCTTTATTTTTATTTATATTTAATTTTGTGTGGTGCTGAGGATCAAACCCAGTGCCTCACCCACACACACACTAGGTGAGTGCTCTACCACTGAGCCACAACCGCAGCCCTGTAAGACATATTTTTGTCTGTTTCTTACTACTAAGGTTCTATGTGTCCTGCCACATGTATGCAACAAATATGGTATTAAAATGAATCTAGATGTAATCCCAGAAATTTGGTAAATATATTAGTATTTCTAAGATCTGGGGCTAAAATTTTGTTAGATATAATTTAGTCTTAGTTGATATTTTAAAATGAGAAAAATGAAATGAGAGTATTAATATACTAACCTCAAATTATAGTTTACTTTTCAATCCATAGTATCAAAACAAATTAACTAGTAATATAATAATTCTTGATTCACTTAATAGGTTTTTCTTTCTTTCTCTTTTTTTTTTTTTTTTTCCCCAGTGCTAGGGTCAAACTCAGGGTATTATGAAGACAGAAATTGCTATCCTAATTTTATCCATGAGAAAAACCTGAAATTGTTAAGAAGCCAAGTTACTTTATTTCTGATTGAACTGAATTAAATATTGTCTTTCTGGCTTTATATGAGTATTGTGAATTAATCTTGGAATTGAAAGTTTCTACCATCACTTCATGCAAAAATATGAAACAACAAAACCCAGAGAAACCATCAGTAAAGAACAAACAAAACAGAAACAATAACACCACTATTTTGAGGAACAGCCTAGGAATGCTGAGGAGGTACAACACACTCTGGAATTTTGAAGAACCTTCCAAATATCCCAGCCAATTTGGGATTGAATAGTTAGCCAAAGAACAGAAAATATTTTGTATTTATTCATTACATATTTAAAAATAAAAATATTAATGATACAAATGTGATTTCTAGAACTGAATACAAAAGTAACAAAATTAATTTTAGTAGAAAATCTATGTAAAACATATCCTATATATATCAACTGAATCTCTTGGGAGGTAGGTTTAAGATCCTTACTCATTTGATATTTTTTAGTGTTTGATGAAGTCAGGAAGCCAATTCATAATAGAAATAACCCCAAGTCTTTAGATTCATTACTCTAGTTTTCCAAACTATACCTCTTATGTGTTTTTTCACATTTTATGTCTAATTAATTCTGAACATTAACCCTATTATTCACAATGACTTAGTATTGTTTTGTGTAATCAATAAGAATATGTATTTCAAAATATTTGCTCATTTTGCCACCTTTATTCAGAATGCCTCACCTCTTACTCCTGATGAAGCCACACTGTACCTCATATTTCCATTCCTTCAGGAACACTTTTTCACTTACCATAGCCCATATTTACTAGCTAAATAAATTCAATATAGTTTTTCCAGGAAAACTCACATTAAATTGAAATTTGCTGAAATCCTTGTCACTATTATCTGTTAGATGGGGGACTGAGAAGTAGTGCTTGCTACTTACCAGATAATTTAAGGATTTAAATGCCTTTCATGTATTATCCACTTAATAGTCACATTGCTACACTAAAGTATAGGGTATTATACCTTCAATATTACAAAGGAGAATACTATGGTACAGGTAAGTTAAATAAATATGAGCCTTAGATCCAAGATAAAGTGCCAGGCTTCTGACACCAAAGCCCAAGTCCTAAACCACTATCTTTCATATGCAAGCAAGTATGATTGAAAAACCCCATTAACTGAGGGATGGAATATTATTGCTAGTTATTCCTATTATTTTCCAATTGCCACTAGGCCTTTATTGGCTAAATTATATTCACCAGGTCAAGAGAATTATTTGGTGCTCTAGTCTCAATGCAAATATCTGACTGTGATTTTACACACACACACACACACACACACACACACACAAAACCTTTTTAGAGTTAATATTAATGAATATCAGTAGCTTATTCTTAAAGAGTCATACTCAGTTTTGCTAAATAATCTCTATTGATAGTCATCTACACAAGATTTCTTTTCAGATAGGACACATTTAGAACAGTGTCATATTCCAAACTCAAAAGGCACATGCTTATCATTTATAAAGCAAGAAGCCAGCATTTGATGTAAATCAATTATGTCTGACAGAAGTGCAAGGCAGGGAGGACTATAGAATTAACTATGCCAAAAAGAATGTGACACCCATAAACCTGATAATTTTTTTTTTCTTTTTCTGATTCAAAAGAAAAATGCATGTCTTAGGGTGGACTTGTAGAAGTAGTATTTATCTCAGGTGGGTCCTCCCATTTTTCCTCATATATTCATTGTATTTGTTTTTAATTTCTACATATATAATTCCATTTATACTTGTATTTAAATATAATTTCTTTAACTCTAAGTTTATATAATGAAATTTTGTAGTAATTATTTAATAATCAGTTTGGGAAAATCCTGAAAATTTATTTTTATTGGTTATTTTTAGTTACCTATAACATTGGTTATTTTTAGTTATAGGTAACATTAGGATTCATTTTGACATGATTATAAAAGCATGAAATATAATTTGCTGTAATTCAGTCCCCAGCACTTCCCTGTTCCCTTCCCTCTTCTCTCTCCCTGTTGTTTCCCTTCTCTCTACTCTACTGATCTTTCTATTTACTTATGGTTTCTCCATTTCTTCTTTATCCTTCAGTGATTATCACAATGTGTTGGTGAAAATTCAGTGGCACCATTCCAATGGTCTAGCCAAATATGGCTAAATGGATAGTGAATAGTTTCTGCTTCTTAGCTCAAAGATTGAAAATACTTTCTTAGCTCAAAGCATTCAGAAAGAGGTTTAGTTCTGTAATATTGTAATATGTGACACAAGAATCACATGCTTCTAAGAACGGTAGCATATTCTTCCCTGCATTTCATATGAACTTATGTTTTCCCTGAGAGAGACAGTGGTAGAGGGAACGAATATTCCTTAAAAGTTGGCTATAAATTAGCTAAGTCAAATTTAAGAAAGAAAATGAGCAAGCAGCCATCTAAACGTACATAATGCGATTCAGTAACCAAAGTGACAAGTTGAATTTAAATATTAAAACCAACAAAAAAAACAACATGAAGTATGTTTTCCCTCTATTCTTTATAATACTCTCCCCACATCTGCTAGGCAATTCACCAAATTCACTTTTTGTATGTTTTAGTGAAACTTGTCAAAATTGAGAAAGCAAGTTTTAGATAATGAAACAAATGACCACATTATTCTTTGATCTATTGGACCACTGGCAACATACTTTATAGTCTATTTAAACTAACTAGCCCCAATTGTTTTTCCTTAAAAGCCATCTGTAGAAGGGTCATAAAAACAAATTTACTAGTGGGAGCATGCAGGAAGGAACTACCAACAATATAACATTATTAGGTGTAATTTTCTCACTTTTTAATGAAATGAAATAAACCTCCTTGTAAACAAAAAGTGTTTTGATATCTAGTGAACTGACTACAGTTGATACTAAAATTTTAATTTCATGTTTATATGTGTAACTATAAGTACTTTAATGAATGTATCTACTACATACAATTATTGTGTAAAAAAATTAAAGACACAAATATATCTCAAATGCAAGTTGCATTTGTATATACTGCCCTTTTTCAAAGGTCAATGGATTAAAAATATATCAAATATATGATATTTTGAATGAAATCTCAATTTGTAAATTTTGGCTGGTTTGCCACTCATATTAAAATTATGTGGCTGCAGAATCTGGCATCTACTTCTAACTAAACAAATCACATATACAGTATGAAACAGTGTATGGAGGGAGGTTTTAGGTTTCTTAGATCTATCAGGTTGGTGTTTGTTAACCACCAACAATAGCATCTGAACCCATGAGTCCTTCCTTAACATCAGTTCTCCTACGAGGCATATAGCATGGATTCTTAGGATCATGGTTGAGTCCATACTTGATGGAACCTATCAATTTTGGAGAAGAGAGGTTTGCAACAGAAAATATTAACTCCTTAGAAATTAAAATTAAAATCAAGCACATACATAATGGAAGACAGAACAGAGTATAAAATGTTGGCATGCTGCTGTGTATTGAGAATTGGTTTGTCTTCTTCTTTAACTCCAGCACAGTTTTATCTAACCCTGTAAAATTGATGTCTTAATATATCCATATATTATGTTTATGCATTTGGGAGAATTGGCAATCTTTTATGAATCTTCTCTCTCAGCTTAGTAAATTATATATTATCTATTTGAATTCAAGGCTATTAAACTCTTACAGAGTGTTTATTACACTGTACAGATTATTGGTCCTGTCTCTGAACAGTGCCCTCTTTCTGTTTTATAGCTAATGTAGCATTTCTCCATGACATCAATAGATTAAAACATTTACCACTAGAGAAAGTATGTGAAAATGGAGCAAACTCATTTTGCTACAAAGCTAACTCAATAAATCTGTCCAGTTTACTGATATTCACTTTCATTTAAAATCAGTGCATATTTATCTTGCAAACCTCAAGAAGGCAGACAAGAGACGTTAAATTTCTTATATTTTCTCCCCCTGGCAGCAATACTACCTAAAGTTTTAATAAATGGCAATTTAATAGGACCAGATCTATATTTCTGATATGTACTTGGGAATATTTAGAAAAGGGTCAATGAGGACTATATTAAGACTTATTGTTTCTAGAGCCATACAATTCTTTCAATGTAAAATAAGGCTTGATAGCTAAAGTTAGCTAATTGGATTTTATGAAGTTAGCTTGTTATGGTACTTAAACTTACCACTGGAAAAATAAATGACCAGCAAACCTCGCTTACTTACATTTGGACCAAAAAAAAAAAAAAAAAAAAAAAAAAAAATTAGATAAAACAGAAGTAAGTTTAGTTTAGTTCTACTTAAAAAATCTTTTTTTATTATTTTTTATTTTTTTTATTTTACTTTTTGTGGTGCTGGGGATTGAACCAATGGCTTTGTGCATGCTAGGCAAACAAAATACCCCTGAGATACAAAGCCATAGTCTTATATTTCCAATCTGATTGTTGAGGGATAAACAAAACGGTAGGAATAGTTACTCAATCTTTTGACAGTCCTATTGCAGAGGAAAAGCTGTTTTACTTTGAAGGAAAGCTTCCTTCAACCCTTTCTATTCTAGCTCCTTTTTTTCCCACAGGAGATGATTATGGATATAGCTTATATAACTGTCCCTTTAAAGCTATTCTGACCAACTGGCCAAGCATGCAAATTAGAATAGATGCTCACAGGTAATACAGCCAGCTCTCTCCAAGTTCTATGTGATAGCAATTTTTCCCTTGGTCATGACAATACAGTAGGAGAAAAATAATGTTTATTAAATTGGATCATGCTCATAGCTATAAAATAGTGATAGTTCATCTTTTATACACCCAACACAAGTGCAAATATTTCTTATTAGATATATGCCAAAATTTTTATTATGACACATTTCGTTTTATTTCCAAAAAGCTGTGTGTGAATGAAAGCCTTGCTTTCATTTTTATATACTGTTTTCGTATACATAAAGTTACTTTTATACAAGAAAAAGCAAGTTGGTTACAGGGCTACTCTTTGAATAACCAACTCTTGGAATGAAGTATAATGATATTCCTATGTGTCCTTGCCCATATCATGTATCTAACACTGTCTTTATCAATATCTTATTCATTCATCTCACATGACATGAAATACCACCTCTTCTATGAAGTCCTCAGTAGTTTGTTATGTGGTACAAAGCTTTCAGGAAAGCCTGCTTTTGAAGGATAAATCATAGGAAATAAGTTTTACTAGAAATTTATCACTTTGGAGATACAGAGTAAGATATCACTTCAGTTACTATCTTAATAAGAAGTTTAATAATTAGTAGAATGCCAGAAACGAGAGATTTTCTATGATGTTAGAAAACTGGTTCAAACTTGTCAATCTTACTTAACGAACATGATTATAGTGGTTCTCTTACAAAGTCAGGAATATGGTAAATGTTCAAAGGAGTGATTAAGATGATACACGTTTTATCAAATTAGATTTATAAATGGCCATATAACATTTTAATGACACTAAATAAATAATAATTGTGGCTACCGACTGATGATAACTACACATGTTTTGAGCTCCTCAAATATAATATATCCAAATATTTTTATGTGAGACAGTTTCTTGGTTTGGAGTCCCTTGAAAATATAGCCCAACACAAGGACTTTGATGCAGGCAGCTAATATTGGGTGGGGGTGATCCCAGGAAACAGGTATGAAAAAAACAAGGAGAAAGAAGCAAAAAAGGATGAAAAACCAAACCACGGGACAGAAGTAAAGTATTGTTGGCACTGAGGAACAATTTCTACTCATATGGACTATTTCCCAGAATTTGATTGAAAATGCAGGAAGCTGGAATAAATGTGCATGGGTTCCTTCTCCCCAGGGCTGAGGATCACCTTTACCAATACCAACTCCCCTCTACACTAGCAGATGGCAGCAGTGATGGCCAAGCAGGCTACCAGCCTTGGGGGGGTTCTTAGGGCAAAATGTTAAAAGACAAGTCAAAGAAATCTGAGCTGAGAATGGGGTAACTAAGGTAGTAGGCATGACAGCTCACAAAATAGTTCTTCTCAGATTTGGATGAAATTATAGTTGGGCCAGGAAGATACAAAATGTGTGTAGAGACATCTGCTACATGTATGTGTGTGTATACACACACATGTACACACATGAACACAATAGTAACATGACCTTAATCTTTAACTCCTATTTTCTCATAATAATGAGTTTCACACTTTTATTTAGAAGTCACATTGGATATTGTTAATCTTGATTTAAAAAAAAAAAATATGGCAACTTTTCTTCAGTCATTCTCCACAAACAACCAAACAACAACAAAAAATATTTAACACTGCTGCAATACTACTAGCTTATTTTTATAACATCCTTTTTGGTTACACATATGAGAGTGAAATGTTTGGAAAAGTAATTAACATTTACACATTCCACACAGCTGCTGCTGCAGGCAAAGAAAGAAGAAAAATAAGACTTGTGGCTGATCTTATCTATCCTCTTGTCAATCCTGGGAATGGAAAAAGAAAAAGATAAATCACCTAGATCCTCTGTCCTGAGTTCACAAATAGCCAAGATACAGCTGATGACTGGGGCTTTGGCATAAGTCATAATTCTTCTCTACTACTACACTTTATATGATAATATTTATTTAAATTTAGCCCTTGGATAGCCCTTCCTATTTTGATAGAAGAAAATGTATTTTGATAGGCTTATTATTAGAAACTAGTTCATAAAACACTTCCTTTGTAAAAACCATTACTCATTTTATTGGCACTTATTCCTCATTTCTTGTTTGTTTTTGGTTTTGGTACCAGGGATTGAACTCTGGAACATTTAACCACTGAGCCATGTCCCCAGATCTTTTTAAATATTTTATTTAAAGACAGGGTCTCCCTGAGTTGCTAAGTGCCTCACTAAAGTTGCTGAAGCTGGCTTTGAACTCATGATCCTCCTGTCTCAGTCTCCTGAACTTCTGGGATTAAAGGCACATGCCACCATGCCTAGCTTGGATTTTTTTTTTTTTTTTTTTTTTTTTTTTTTTTTTTGGTACTAGGGATTGAACTCAGGGGCACTCAACCACTGGGCCACATCCCCAGCCCTTTTTTGTATTTTATTAGAGACAGGGTCTCACTGAGTTGCTAAGTGCCTCCCCATTGCTGAGGCTGGCTTTGAACTTGCGATCCTCCTGCCTCAGCCTCCCAAGTGCTGCGATTACAGGCATGTACCACCATGCCCGGCCAGCTTAAATTTTTAAAATATAACAGAACACTACTGTGAGAAATCGCTTTCAGTTAAGTTTAGTGTAAAGGAGTCCAGAATTCCTGAATTAGGGGTATGAATTATTACTTGAGAGTACTGTGATTTTCAATTTAAGTATTTTCACTATCTAGAAAAGTAAGTAACTTTTAAGATTCCAAGAAAGTATGCTTTAGACATAAACTTAGATCAAGGTAAATTAATCTACCTACTAAATTAGCAAGTAAGTTGAAATATTTATAAGCAATTTAAAGCAACAGAATGTATATTTTGATGAATGCTGTGCATACAACAAATACTTGCTGATTGATTTAGTGAACATAATGATGAGTTAATAAGGACTAATTTCTAGATGGAAGAAGAATATACAGAAAAAAGTGGGCACACTCAGTGCTCAATTATGCAGAGGATAATTGGCTCCAGAATGTTTTCCCATTGGAGGAAATGAGCACAAGAGATCATTAACTACTGGTCTAATTAATATAAAAAAGCAGTATGTTTATTAACATACCACACAAGTTTTAGAATCAAATTAGTGATAAAGTAATATGTATTCATATTTACATACTTAAAAATGGTCATTCAAATTTTATCATTACATGTCTATGCAATTATTTTTCTAATACACAGGATATGTCATAGCATCTGTTATATCATTCATCATTTTCCTGGTATCTGTATGGTACACAACTCAGACACTGAGGTTTAACTAACATACTATTTGAAAAGCCTTTGACAGCAATTTCTGACAAGAAGGAAATTTTAAATTAAAAAAAATAATAATGTTTGATTCTGTAACAACCTAAATGTACATATAGAGAGCAACATCTAGAAACAAAAAACAAACAACAAAATCCACAGGGATGAACTGGACACCACTTGCCTTCATGCAATTGGCAGCCATCTTTGAATTTAAATAAGTTTAAAAAAAAAGTTTCATAGTGGTATCAGCTATGCAACTGTATAGACCCTGTGTTAGTCAGTTTTCCATTGTTATGACCAAAATACCTGACAAGAACAACTAAAAGGAGGAAAATTTGATTTGACGCATGGTTTCAGAGATTTAGTCCATGGTTGGTGAATTCCACTGCTCTGGGCCCAAGGTGATGCAGAACATCATGGAACAAGGTTGTATCAGAAGGAAGTTTCACTCCTCATGGCAAGCAGAAAACAATGGTGGGAAGGGGCCACAGGAAAGGTGAACAGTCCCAGGGCATGCACCAGGAATCTAACTCTTCCAGCCACCCCCACCTGCCTACAGTTACCAACCAGTCAGTCCATTCAAATTAAAATGGACTGATTAGGTCAAGTTCTCACAATTCAATCATTACAACCCCCCCCCACATTCCTATGTTAATGAGAGCTTTTGTGGGGACAATTCAAATTCAAACCATAATAGACCACATGTAGAAACTTCTGAGGATTGGAAGACATGGTAGCAAATTACAGAATTCAATTTTTAAATTGCATTTCATTGAGCGATTACTGTGCACTTAGCATTATGCACTTAACAAATTCTCATCTTATAGTCATCTTTCTGCTTTAGATGAGGGTCCTGAGACTCAGTGAATTGAATGATCTGAGGACACAGCTCACAAGTGAAAGGTTCAGTACTTCAAAGATGTGTAAGATTCTAAAACTAATTTCTAAGCAAAATGCTATACTGCTGTCTGTGGATATTAAAAAAAGTGCAGAATGAAATGCAAATGTGAAATATAATTTTCTTTTGCTATGATTCTTAAAACTTCCAAAACTGTTTTTTCTTTTCTTCTGATGATATTCAGCACCAGAGGTATTCTAAATGATTTTTACTGAAGTAGTGGAATTTATTGGATCTATAATCATACTGTAATAGCAAAAGCTCTGAAGCATGTGTTTTAAGGCAGCACTGGGTTTTGTAGAATCCCCTATTGCCATTTGGATCCTAATTTTGGTAACAGAAAGGGTAAAGAGTAACCCTAGCCATCACTGCATACCCTTTATGGTGGAACTCCTCATTGCACACTAAGTATCATTTATAATTAGTACAGTGAAATACATTCTCCTACTAAAATAACAACAGCCTAATAAAGTTTGGTCACATTGTCTATGAATGTTGACAGTAATGCGAAGGTAAAGTGTTGATGAGAAAAGAAATTCCGACCTAGAAGTTGTGGTCCAAAATTATGTTTCTAATTAGGTAAAGGCGATTTGGGGATTGGTCATCCCCTAGACATCATGTCTACCTGATCACATCTGCAAGGCTATATCTCAAAAATCTGTATTATTTATAGTGTACCACAAATCCTTCAGAGGTGAGCTGTCAAATTTATATCAACATGCAAAATTAGTAATAAAGTTGGAAAGCTTAAAGTCTGCTGAATGAAATGTTAAAACTGTTAAGTGGAGTCTTATGGTGAATAGCTTGTAAAAAACAGCTTCTGAGAGCATAGCCAGTGCAAAAATAAATAAATAAATAGGCAACAGCAACAACAACAACAAAATTAGTAATACTTATTTGAGATATATGAAATTAGCTTAATGAGTATGCCAGGATATACTCAAACCAGTTATATTGAGAGGGCAACAGTTTTAAGTGAATATGTAGTGCCACATTAGTGAAGGAAAATTAATATATTCAAGAGAGGTACTAATTAAGATTCGGGTATTTAGATGTGCTTTAAGTACATACATGTTTAAATGTCTAAATACAGATAGACATAAATTTAGCATCATTTATCTATACCCTTATGTGCAATCTACAATACCCTTACTCCATAGACATCATTCAAAATGTTCCTTGAAAATTCAGAAATTTGAGAAATTTCCACAGGTGGGTAGACTGCCAACTAGGCAGCAGAATCACCATCCAGGTTATAGGCAATGTGTCTTGGGGCAGGCATACGGAATCCTGATGGTAAGGGTCTCCAAAGAGCAAAGGGACATTGTGAAGTGAGGCGCAGAAGGCCAGTACTTCCCCATGTGACAATTTAAGAATAATTTAAAACTCAAGGTTGTATCTATAGCCATTCCCTAAGACTGATTCATTTCTATAAACATCACCTATTGATTCTGAAAACATTATCATTAAAAATCTTTATTGTACAGTATTGATAGAATTTCTCAAAGGCCATGATTCCAAAGCCAGGGATAAATCTACCACTGACTTCAGGTGTTTTTGTTTTTTGAATGGGGGTAGGGGGATCAACCCCTTGGCTTCATGCATACTAAAGAACTAAGGTCATATTCTACCACTGATCTTTGCCCCAAACCCCTGGAGCTTCTTTTAATGCCATGGTTTAGGGATTTGGATGATCCCTAACTTTTAAACATCAATAAAGATAGCTTCCATTGAACCATTTACCTTTGTAAATAATAAGTACATTTTCTAGGTCAATTATTTCAAAGCTTTAACCACAGCAAAACCAACTTAACTATAATAAAGCAGTGTGCTTCCTTAAAGTTGTTTAGGAGAGAATGAGTCCATACAATGATAAAGGTCAATGGGGCTCACAGGCCACTCAAGGAAGTTAGACACAGTTTTCTACTAAAATTTCATATTACCATGCTGTAATTCTCTATGCTGAAATATTAGCTCTTCTGGATACACCAGAAATTCGACTTCAGCCATTAATAACGTTCATACTAACCACTACTGGCAGAATTCATATTTTTGTATTTAAAAATAATTGATTCAACAAATATATTGGATTTAAAAAAAATTGAAAGCCAGGCACGGTGGCACACACCTGTAATCCCACTACTTGGGAGGCTGAGGCAGAAGGATCACGAGTTCAAAGCCAGCCTCAGCAATGGCAAGGTACTTAGCAACTCAGTGAGACCTTGTCTCTAATAAAATACAAAAAAAGGGCTGGGGATGTGCCCCAGTGGTTGAGTGCCCCTGAGTTCAATCTCCTGTACGAAGAAAAAAAAAAAAAAAAAAAAGAAAGAAAGAAAGAAAGAAAAGAAAAAGAAAATTGAACAGAGTATTTAGTGGTTGAGAGGAGAGTTTTAGAGTTTTTGAGTCATGTAGTTTTAAATAGGTTCAATCCAAGTTCTATCACTGCTTAGTTATGTAACTTGAATTACACATAATCTTTCTTTGCTTCAGTTCCCTTCTTGTTAAAAAAGTATAATAAGATTCTCTGCCTGTTTGGGTTATTTCTGTATCTTAAATTTGGTCTGGCACAGACTAAATGCTTGGCCACTACTAGGTATAATTATTATTTATAAAATACGATATGGCTGAAGGATCCATGGTAAATACAAAACAAGAAAACACACCTTTTGTTCTTGTGGATTTTATAATTTTTTAAAGGCTATTACTTATATACTCACTTAACAATCAGAAAATTAAGTGTAAGGGTCAGTTAGAGTAGCAATAAAATATTCAACAAAACACCAAATTATATAGAAATTGAGCTAAAACAAAATGGGATAAAATAATGGGAAGTTTAAGAAGCAAACAGAGTATGGTGTAAATGTTCAGCAGAGTGCAATAAAAGCATTATGACTAAGTAGGAAATGTTCAATGTATAAGGTAGGTGCTTAAATTTAAAGCTTGAGAATGAAAAAGAGCAGGATAAGGAATCTTTAATTTTGATCACTTTTTGAAAACAAACTATTAGAGAACACCATGTTGAATATTTTTAAATTATTTACACATTCTTACTTAAAAAAAAAGTCCATATAAGGAATTTTTAATTTTCAATTTGAAAATTTTGAATGAAAATTATCAAAGACCTGAAGGCTTTAATGAGTAACTAAACAATAAAGCACCATTAAAAATGTTGTAAATTGTAAAAATATTTAATAAGAATAATCAAAGTTTTTTTTTTTTTTTCCTGGCAATATAGTAATACAAAAAAATCCAGCAATTATAATTTAAAAGGGCATTGGAAGGGTCCAGTGTATAACTCTGACATGGTTTTTAGAATGAGACAGTTTCTAATGGCCTTAAGTTCCTCCACATTCCAAATGACACTTATTTTTGGCACAAAGGCCAATTTCTCCCAGCGCCAGTGTAAATTCACATGATATTTTTCATGAATAAACATGAAAATGTCAGCAATGCTAAACAAAAGGGAGAATGTAAGTCTGGAAATGAGCCAACCAAGCTGTGCCAAATGACCCATGAAACCTGAATTTCAGAAGAGGACATCTGAAATCTGGGTAAGGTGAATGTAGCATTCTGAAGAAAATTTAGTTAAATTATACATAATACCACACAAGAGCAGAATGAATAAAAGCAAAAAAGGTAACCCACACTGAGTTTGAATTAAATTAATACAAGCAGTGACAGGGTGAGGTAAGCCCTCCACAATGCCCATAACGGGACCTGTTACACTCAAAGCAGGTATGAGAACACATATGGGTCCATCACCAGGGGTGTCAGAAGGGGCTGACCTACATGCCACAGAGTACAGGCTGGCATACATATAAAGAGGGATAGGCACAAGAACCTCATTCCATTTATTTTCATTAATTCTTCATTCGCTTAAAAAAAGTACACTTGTAAGTGCTGAAAATATTTCTAAGATTTAATTAGATAAAAATGATCATGTGCCTTAAGAAAGTTAGGTTAACATACCTTTATAAAAATCAAGGTCAAATAAATACCTTTTCATTCAGTTGAGAAGATAATATTAACTCACTAGGCATATTAAAAAGAAAATAAACAGATTAGGGCTTCTTTTTTTAATCAATGCTCTCATTGTATTTTCACTTTCTTTGGGAGTATTAATACTCACAAAGGGGCTCTTTAGATGGAAATATTTGCTTACTGGTAACTGGGAAAACATACTTTTATTTCCCTAATCAATCTTGGATTTTCTGTGATATCAAATAACAAAGACTGGGCAAACTTGACTTTCTTTAGCAATTATAATTTTTATGTTTCCATTAAAATCCTTCAGTAAGAAAGAGTGGTTTTCTATGAAGCACTGTTAATTAGATTTTTTTTTTTTTTTTAATTTTGGTACCAGGGATGAATCCAGGGATGCTTAATCACCAAGCCACATCCTTAGCACTTTTTATTTCTTGAGAGAGGTTCTCCTTAGGGCCTTGCTAAGTTGCTGAGGCTGGCTAACTTGAGCTCCTCCTCCCTCAGCCTCCTGAGCACTGGGATTGTAGGTGTGTGCCACTGTGCTGGCTAGATTTTAAAAATGTTACACATTAGGTCTACCAAAGAACATAGGCGCTTCAACCAAAGAAATAGTATCACAAACAGCATTTTCTTTCTTTTCTTTTTTGATGGTACTGGGCATCGAAGTCAGTGATGCTCTACTGCACAGTTCTCTAAGCAAATGACTCCAATTCTTTGAGGACAACTAACCACCATCTCAGGTGCAGGTACTATTCTTATCTGGGCTCAGAACAACTCTTTCTTCAATGTAAGAAGACAAATGATTTTTAAAATATTAAACAATAGAAGAAACACATCATATATCTGGGTGGAGGAAGGGGACCTAGGTGTTGTGATGACAGCGTCTGGTCTTTTTTTAGCACCCATTTTCTCTTTCACCTGCCTGTCTGAGTCACTGCCCAGCAAGACCGTCCTAATTGCTATCCCTAACAATAGAAATAACAGTCTTGATGTCTGTTTCTTTTATAAACTGATCCACTTTCCCCAAAAGCATATTCCATCATCTGACACTTGGTATTATAACTAAAAATTCAGAAATTTATTTAAATGTTGGATGGATGAACCAAAGTCTTTATTATTAAATATGCTTATCAAGTATCTAAATTCATAACAATAAAATTACTTCACAAGATCATAAAATAAAAGGTAAAGTTGTAGAGAAAATAAGAGTAGCAAAAACGCCTTTTGTCAAAGTGAAAAATGCATTTTGAAAAGCTTATTAAAGATACAGATTTAAGGCTCAAATAAGAATGACTGAAGGGATGGATGTTTCTTTAGAACCTAAAAATGAGACAGAAAAATGAAACAGAGAATCTAAAAATGACAAATAATATAGAAATAAAAGCAGTAGTGATCATTCTTTTAAAAGTCCTCTGATTTGTATCTAATGAACCAGACACAATAATAATGGAATGTTGGTTAATGGCGGACAATAATTTTTAGTGGCTTTCAACAAACATGATCACTTTGACATAAATTATTCTGTTGGCAAAATCAGAGACGGAGAAATAGAATTAAAACTTACAATTCACAAAGAAAAAAAAATAGGGGCTCTATTAAAATGGATGTCAGAATGAATATTTGAGAAAATTCTTTAAGTTCCAAGTAGGAATAAAGGGCTGATATAAGTAGAATGAAAATGCAAATTATAAAGTTATAAAAGATCCTGAAAAAGCTGTTTTATTCATGTACAAAGGTTGTACAGTTACTGGTAAAATTTTTAAAAAAGTTATGAAGGTTGACTAAAATATAAAAGAATAATCTCTCTGATCATGTCATCAAAAGAGTGAAAACGCACATTGCCTGGGAAAGACAAATGAAGCATTTTCAGTTCTGAGCAGTGTATTTTGAGTCCAATGTCATTAACTATTCTAGAGGTCTGAGTGGAAAGGAGTGTGATCTACAAAGCAAGAAAAAAGATAACTACAGCATTTAGCAAGAACAGAAGTTAGCTGGAAGGACCCAGTATTCTTACAACCTTTTAGTAAAGTCTGAAATCAGCACTATATCTGAGCAGGCTCCAAAGCAATCATAACACATAGCCCTAATCTAGTAAGCCAATCCTTTCATTCTAATTCCTCAATTTCATGATTGTTTTATGATTTTTCATCATCTTTTATCCATAGTGCTCATGTCTAGACTTAAACTGTGCTCTTATATCAGCACCACCCCGGTAACTTAGGATGCTCCCCTTCCAGATTCTTCATCATCTCCTCAAATATGATTCTTTGGTGAAAAGTGTATCTGAGGCTGGGCATGGTGGCACAAGCCTGTAATCCCAGCAGATCAGGTGGCTGAGGCAGGGGATTGCAATTTCAAAGCCAGCCTCAGCAAAAGCAAGGTGCTAGGTAACTCAGTGAGACTCTGTCTCTAAATAAAATACAGAAATAGGGATGGGGTTGTGGCTCAGTGGTCAAGTGCCCCTTAGTTCAATCCCCTTGCAAAAAAAAGTACACCTGAATCTGTATTTTCTAAGGGAAACATTATGCAAAGAGGCTGCCTTCTAAATTGTCACTGAGTTATCACCATCCTTTAATTATTTCCATGTGTTATGAATGTGTTTCCATAAGATTAGGGAAAGGTAGGTAATGATAGGTTATTCTTTTTTGCCTTAAAAACTTATTTAGAACCCACACCAATCAAATTTGTCATGTGACTGATTGATATTCCATAGAACAAACTCTGAGATACACTACTTTACAGAATTCTATATGCTCTCCCTCCCCTTTTCTAACATTCCTCTCTCCTGTTTAATGACATTAGGTTTTTGTTAGATTCTGCATTAGCTGCTATCAACTTTCTCCAACACACTTTCTCCAAAATTATCTCTAATATGTCCTCTAACACAAGTCCTCCAAATTTTCCAAATTTTTATTCTCTACCTAATTTAGTTATTTTCATATTTTCCTGCCACTTTCCAAATATCAACTGTACCTCTACACAAATGTTGCATGAAATGTTTGGTTCCTTCGTGAGTGGCAGCATCCTGGCATGCTACTCTGCAATGACACTGAACGACACCAAACCTGTCTTGACTTATGAACTTGGGTTCTAGTAGCATTTTCTCAGCATGTTCTGAGAATTAAATTAGGTCTTCAGGTAAAATACTTCAAACATTTACTATTAGCTATTATTATTCTTTCCTACCCCAAGTTCTTTCTGACTACTATGCTATCTTCACTTTTGAGCACTGTACACTTCATGAGCACCTCAAAGTCAACATATTTAAGATATATTTCTATCTGCAAATGACTAGAACCTATACCTCAACATTTCTTGACTTTTCAATGGTAAGTGGTGTCAGGAATTCCAATGGTATCAGGCATTTGCAATTACTATGGCTCTAAGTTCAGTAATTGCCTTATACTGTATTCATGAATTTGAGAATTTCTTTCAATTTTTCTTCACCAGTTCACACCAATCCAATTCCATTATCTTGCCATCAGTAGCTTCTTAATTCATTTGGAATTGTGAGGCCCCAGACTATCGTATTCACATAGCTAATTCATTTACCCACCTGTTCTATCCTGAAACCAAGCCACCTTGAATGCAACTGCCATAGTATTTGCTAAAAATGTTTGAGTAGTATGTTTGTCTTTCTTTAAACTGAAACATAAGGGAAGCTCTGCTCTCTCTTTAATCAAAACTTGCTATTTCATTTTCTACTATTGTATAATGTAAAACATACTTGGGTTCCTAGTTGTATTAAATTTCTTCTTTCACACTTTCACTTTGTGGTACTCACAACAATATACATTGTATTACAATTTTTATTTATTAGAGATTTATAGCTACACAGTACCTAGTAGTTGGGTTTATCCTGACAAACTCATACATGCATGGAAATCAATTTCAGTTCATGATCCCGTTTTTCTCTCCAGTCTTCCCTCCCATCTCCAATTCTCCTTCCTTTACTCTACCAGACTTCCTTTTGTTCATCTAGTAATTCATATTTGATTTGTTCTTTATATACCCCCATTGGAATTTTTAACACCATTATTTGTATTCCTGAGTGGGTTACAAGAACTCTGAGAGAGATAATGCCATACTCACATTTGTAACCTCTCCATCACATTGCATTTAGAAAACAAATCTATTTGTTGAATTTAGTAATATATGTTTTCGAGAACTGCTTTATATACAACCTCTTTACCCCTTTTTGGTCTCTCTTGCCTCAGGAAATGGCTTATTTTCTGAGCTCCTTACCTTACCTCTCTGTCTCTCCCTCTTTCTCTCTCTCTCTCTCTCTCTCCCTCCCTCCCTCCCTTACTCCCTCCCTCCCTCTCTCACACATTCAAATTTCTTTCTTATTCTATAAATATCCTTATTATTTAATCATAGATTTGAATTTTCCTACCAGGATGGAACTTCTTTTAAGTGGTCTACCCATGTACTTTCCTTCAAGTTAAGCAATTTTCAAGTAATTTCTGAATAAATGAAACACCATATTTTATTAGAAAATTAAATGGCTTCAACACTATTCCTATATAATTGCATAGGTTTTTAGAAGTCATTATGTGTTTGCATATCACTGATCATGTATGTGGTTAAGAGACAAGACCAAAAAATGACTGACATACAATATTATAAATAAAAACCCTCACAGGTCTGTTTATCCCAATAAACCTCCCTTTTTATATTCTACCAAGAGAGAATTTTTAAAACCCAAAACCTGCTTAAGTGCTACAACAAACTTGGACAAAGTCCATAATACTGTACCTGACCCACAAGGCCATTATAGTAGGGTCCCATGCTTTTCTCTCTGACCTCACCTACTTTTTTTTCCTGCTGCGTTCAATGCTTAATACAGAGAAGGACAGAAGATAGCAATTAATACCTAATTCCTAAGAAAATTAAATATTATAATTGTTGGGAAATATTATTTTCATTTAAATCTCACATTGCTTTGGAATGCTTCTGATATTCAGCTTACCCCATCTGTCAGTTTTTAAATCTTTAAAAATATTCATAACATGCAGCCAGAGTGGCCTCTTAAAATCACTCTTGGAGAACACTGCATTTCTGCTATACCTCATTTCTCCTGCTGTAGACCTAAAGGAACCCTTTTCAGCTGTCTTGCTATGTCTCAGGGATATGAGCATTATCAAGTTCATATTTTAAAATCCTCAACAATTCTTTGGATGATAGATGTTACCAAGTACAAAGTATTATTACCATTTCTGATAGGATTAAATTTTGAATGGGAAAGCATAAATGAAAGTCCCTAGAGGAAGAAGCACACTAATGGTTTAAGTGAGATGCTAAGGCCTCAAGATAAACTAATTTCAGTCAAAGCTCTAGAGTTAAAAAGAAAGTAATTTTAACTGGATTGAATAACGCCACCCATTGCGTAAGAATAGTCTTCCATTTACATAAGATGTAATTTTAAAGCGGATTTTCGGGAAGTCTATATAATATGTAATTATCTCAGCTCATAAGCAGGGGCTGGAATCAAACACTGCAACACATCATGAATGATGAAGAATTACTCACCAAAATTACTCTCTGTAATACTTATCACACAAATTTCTTAAGAAATGTTCACAAACTAATAACATTTCAGCAATTTACTTAATATATAATTGACAGGATGTACAAAATAATTATTTCAGAATGTCACAAGAATTAAAATGAATATAACCTCTTTTCCTTTCTTTTTTTTTTTTTTTTTTTTTTTTTTTTTTTTTTCCTTCAGTGCTAGAGATTGAAGGATTGAACCCAGGACCCTGTGCATGCTAGGCAAATGTTCTACCAGTGAGCTACATCCCAACTCCTTCTATTTTGCAAGGTCACATTTGGCCTTTTGGTTTTTTACTTAATGCTTAGCATAGACCAATAATATTTTTGAATGAATCAAAAAGTTCACAATAATTAATAATGTGTAATTTTGTATTTCTAAGTAAGTTTTGGTATTAGTTCCTCAAAGAAAGTAAGAAACTATTGATAAAAAACTAAGAATTAGATACATTCTTTTGTATGACCCCTAATTCTTAGTAGTGGGAAATCCCTTGAATGGTATTTCCTGATTCTACATATTTTCCCTACCTAAGAGATAAGGGTATAGATCAGGATGATCATTTCTGGGTTTCATGTGGTAGAAATTTCTTTGTGTATGTTGCTGCTGGACTTTGAATGTTCCTGAGAGGCCTGAGTTAAAGGCTTAATTCCCAGGGTCATGCTTTGGGAAGTGTTAGAAACTTTAAAAGATGGAGTCTAGTGGAAGGTTTAGTTTGCTGGAGATTTGCTCTCAAAGGCAACGCTAGAATCCCAGTCCTTTCCTCTTCCTTTTTTTTCATGTGTGTCCTGGCAATGCGGTGAGTGAACAGTTTTGCTTTGCCAGGCACTCTCACCATGTTGTGCTACCTCTCCACAGGCCGAAGAGCAAAAGGGACAACCAAATGCGGACAGAAACCTCTGAAACTGTGGAACAAAACAGACCTTTTACTTTTACAAGCTGATTTTATTAGGTATTTGTTATAGCAACAGAAAGCTAACACAAGATTAATACTAAAAAGTAGAGTCAAGTGAAGTTATGGAAAAACCTTTGGAACTGGGTTACTGGACAAATCCAGAAAAGTTTGTAAAGCTAGGTGAAGAAAGCCTAGAATACTTTAAGCAGAGCTTAGTGGGTGATTCTGGTGGAGGCTGAGAAGACCAGACTAATAACAGAAATGTGGACAGTAAGGGTAATTGTGATGAGGTTTCAGATAGAAACAAAGATTCTAGAAATTGGACTGCAGGTTACAGTTGTTACACTATAGCAAAGAATCTGGATATATTTTGTCTATACCCTGAGACTGAAGGAGGATAAGTTTAAAGGTAATGGACTAGTTTACCCAACAATAAAACTGCAAGGAAACAAACAGTCAGGTAGTGGCAGGGCATTACTGGCAAAATTTACAGTGAGAGTTGAGAACAAAAGGGATAGAGTAGAAGGACCTAAAACACTTGTAGTTTGCCAGAAAAGGAGCATAAAAATAAGTTAAGAGCTTTGCACCAGGGCAATAGGAAAATGTATCTTTCAGAAATCCAAGGACACAGCCATCAAGGTTCAGAGATGTAGAAATGCAAAATTTGCTTCAGAGACTTTTCAGGGAGAAGAGGGTTATATACCCCATTTACATCTCATAAATGTACTCAATGCAAAATGTACTCAGTACACTTTAGGAGTCCTGTGCCAGACAGCTTTTTGTCAATGTGACCAATATATCTATGATCAAAACAATTAAGAGGAAGAAAAACTTTATTTTAAGCTTATGGTTTCAGAGGTTCTGTCAGAGGTTCATTCTGTGAACAACGAACTCCATAGACTGGAACTGAGATGGAAGGCAGTGGTGAATGAAAGCTACTTAACTAACTACTTAGCTAAAGCTACTTAACATGACAGCCAGGTAGCAGACAGAGCTTGAATGCAAGGAGCCAGGGATCCAAAAGGGCATGCCCCCAATGACCTACTTCCACCAGCCATGCCTTACCTGTGTATAGTTAACTCCCATTAATCCATTCAAATTATCAATCTATCCAATGGACTAATTAAACCACTGATCAGGTGAACAGATGTACTCTGCCATGGGCTTCCACCATGATATGCTGCCCCACCAGAGTCCCCAAAGCAATGAGGTCGACTGGACATGGATTGAAATCGCCAAAACTGTGAGCCAAAATCAACTTTCTCTCTTATAAGTTAATTATCTCAGGTATTTGTATAATATGGAAAGTCAAGTAACAAAGTGGTTAAATGGTAAAATAATGTTATATTTACATAATACACCATTTCAGATTTATAAGTGAGGTTCTATGCTAATAATATAGACTATCTGAAAAATAACAAGTAGATAAGATTTGGACCTACCTTGTAAACTTGAACCCTATGAGTTTGCCCAAGGAGGGCATTGGCTCAAGTTCAGAGAGAGAAAGAGAGAGAGCAATGGCTCTAAACATAATCAAATTATGCCGTAACTATTAGACCAGTTCCTTCAAAATTTAGAACAGAAATCCAGGGGATAGTTGTTATGAAAATATCTCTGCCATTAACACCTCTTGAAGGGGCCCTCCAATGTTTCAGGGAATATTTTTGCTTCCACCTATTTTTATTAGTGTCCATATAACACAAAATATTTTAGTCAAAACTTTATTGAGACCTATTTTTGAATCTATTTCATCATGAATATTACATCTTCCTTGGAATCTTCACTAATTTTCATTTTTGAATAATACTTCTACAGATCATGGTACATGATATGTTCATATTTTACCCATTCATCATTCTAAATAGCAACTGATGTAATGATAAGCTTTTAAAGGATATTAAGGTTATCTTTGTACTCAGTCTTCAACTGATCATTTATCAACACTACTAAATACTATATTGGATAATGGAGTTGGATGAGGGGAAGTGACTATAAACAAGAAAGATATAGCTTCTGATCACATAGAACTTGGGGACTATATCAACTATCATTCATATAAAAGTTATTCAGTAAATAATTAGAATGAAAATAAGGGAATATTTTTGCAGTAGGTGTATTTTAAAAATACAAAATCTGTAGCAATTATAATTAAAATATAAGATAGTGGTATTTAAGGTCTGCTAAATTAGTTACTTAACAAATAATTACTTACTCAAAGACAAATAAAGAGAATAAAACCGAGTTAAATTCACAGTAAATCTACCATTTTCTTATAGAAGAAAAATTGACAAAATGATTTAATATCACCTCAGTTAATTGCTAAAATACCTGGGCAGGAAAAACCCTATCCTGGGAATACTACTTCCAGAAACAGAATATTCCCTAATTTTGTGGGTTTAAGTCAGATGCAGAATCAGGAATAACATAGCTGGTCACAATATTCTGTTCTAAAAATTTACTATCAGACTCATATGTATTGGTAGAGATCATAAGTTTCTTTAGTAACTACTTGTATTTAATGTCTATTTGCTATACTAGAAAAAGAACACTACGAGGGGGAGGATCTTATTTTTATTCATTTTATTCTTATGTATCATGTTCATTGTTCCACGCCAAGCACATTACATGGTACCTATATTAATTGCATAAAAAGTCAACTAATAGATACTGTTGAGTAAATAAAAAAGTTATTAAACTTCAGATGTGGCCAAGTTACCCACAAATTAAAATTATACTCTTTTTTTATTTACACACATTTGGTACATTTTGAAAATGACTAAATTTTTAAATAGAGCAGAAAAATGATGATTATATTATATATGTCCAGATCAAGACTAATGATACATTTTTAGGATGTATACTGTTATTTTTGTTGTTGTTATTGTGTGAGGGGTCATATACTAGAACTGAACCCAAGGATGCTTTACCACTGAGCTACATCTTGGGTCCTTTTATTATTTTTATTTTGAGACTGTCTCACAAGGTTGGTGAGGGTCTCACTAAGATGCCGAGACTGGCCTTAAACTTTGAATCCCCTTGCTTCAGCCACCAGATGCTGAGGCATATATATTGTTTGAAGCCATTATCACCAGCTTTGGTTCAGAAGTACTTTTCAAAATTGTCCAATGTGTGTGTGTGTGTGTGTGGGGTGTTGCTCAATATGTAAAGGAGCAGTATTTTAAAGATCATCATAAGCCAGTGATATGATGAATATCCAACTTTAAGTCTTAAAGACATAATTCATACTTTAAGCATAAGGGAGCTCTTAGAAATTATTAACTGCCTTGACAAGGAATTTGGACTTTCTACTGCTCTCACAAGTGGACTCACAGTGTATCTGTTCCATATTACTGTAGATGGTTTTTTATTTTACCAAACTTTGCAAGATGCTATTTAATATCAAGCTGAAGAAAGCTGACACTACCATTCCTTTCTTGCCAAATATTGGAAAATTTAATTAAATAGACATTTGACTTCAAGAAGGCAATGTTGAAAACTAAATAAACTTTATCCTTTTAACCTTATTGACTGACCAAAGTAACATGAAAACATCAATACCTCTCTGCAAAGAGAACTCAAATTGGATGAACTTTGTCTCTGTCAAGGATGTGATTACTAATGGAGGTAGCAGAGCCAGACTTAAAATCAAATTACTCTGATGTGACAGCTTAATCTTAGACTTAACATAATCTTTATTCTACCACTTTGACATTTCTTGGTGATTTAATGGAGTCTAACATTATAAGATTTAGGCATGCCAGTTAGAATTGTGACTTGATATGTGTTGGTTTCCTAATACATACACACACATTAAAATAAAGAATAATTTTTAGTTGCATCTAGAGCTCACCATTTCTTCCAAAGCTATAAAAGTAGGAATAAAACAGTTAAAAGGTTAATTTGATTAGTTTATATAAAAAACTAAGAATCATATTAAGCATAATAAGATAATAACATAAAACAAAGGAGACACTTTTTGTTATTATTCCAATTATTGTTTTTCCTTTTCACAAAATTGAAGAGCATTAAGGCTTACAAAACTAGAATGAAAGAGCAAAATGAAAAAAAAAAAAAAAAAAAAAAAAAAAAACCTGCCATTAACTTTAAGTACTTTCATTGATTTTGGCATTTTTTCCCCAAATTTTAAATTATTTTCACTTAGGAAAGCATCATAACAAAAGAAATAACAATTATTTAGGGCCATTGAGGGAGTTTGTAAAGAATAAAATTATTTGTATATAATGATTTTCAAGATAAGCACTCACATTTTTCTATGACCTGTCAAGAACACTGAAGTTTCATACATTTTCTGAAGAATTGTGATAATTGAATTCCTCAATGTATAAGAAATTCCAAAAAGTAAAATAACGATTATAACATCAGATTTAATTGAAGAGGATATCTTAAAAATGTAGAGAAGTATTGACACTATCAATGAGAAAAAGAAAGGTAGAAATGACTACAGTTGGAAGGCAGGAAAAAAACTCAAATAACCAATATGTTGATGGTACAGTTCTTTACATAGGGTTTGAGAAAAATGTAATGAAAATAAGGGTAGAGGAAAAGGGAAGAAAGATTGCCAAATAGATTCAAGAAAGAGGACTGTGAGGAAGCAATAAGGTATTATTCAGAAAAGAAGAGTTTCATGTAAGTCGAAGGAAGACCTTAATAAAGAGGAGATGATATAACTGCTGCATAAATTGAAGAATAAATTCTGAGGAAATAGAGATTGACTCAAAATAATGTTTCTGGTGATTTTTGATAACTATAATTAGCAAATTGGTAGAATGCCTAATACTGAAGAATGATAGCTACTAAATGCTTTAAACTAGTATATCATTAAAGATATTCACAAAAACATATCTTACAGCCTTGTTGCCATCATAGACATGAGTTCATATATATAATAGTACCTCAATTTTTAGTCAGAGAAAAGCTACCTTTCTTCTTTATTGTATTTTGATTGAGTAAGCTCCCTACTACTGATGGATGTTATGAAATACTTCAAAGTTTATTTCAGGAGAACACCAAATCAAATCACTGCACAATATGTGAAACTCATGCCTCAAATGTCAGTTAAGGCTAATGTCAGCAATGCTATGGGGTCCTGTCACTTCACTAGAGAACGAAAGGTCACAGGTTCAATCCCATATGGCTTTACCCTATAGCAGAAGTCACTGACTGCCTTTAGCAAACAGATTATCTTGTGTCAAGTGGTGAGTGCCTCCCTGCTATTTGAAAAAATAAGACAAAGAAAGTAACTCTTAATAAATCAAGAGACATATTTTTACCAGTGAAGATTTAAACATCATTCAGCTTATCAAATAGGAAGCAAAATAAAACTGATTTTCACCAATAGAGAATGACTGAATATATAGCACATCAAACCATGAGCTATTATAAAGCCTTTTTTTAAAAAAATCAAATAAATTTACACTGGCTGGCTCAGGGGGGTATTTTAGCACTATATTTTGCAGTGAAAAAAAATGTCTGTATAATATGATTCCAGTTTTCATGTGAAAACTAAATACATGTACAATTCTCCAAAAGAAAAATGAACACAGAACTGTGAAGAACATATATTGTTATACATATGCATATATAATTTTATCATTGTAAAATCATATGTATTGTATTTATAAAGTAATATATAAAATTATGTTCACTTTAATGGCAGTGGGATTTATATCAGTAATAGAAACTCAAGCAAACTTACATTTTCATATGTATTTTAGTAGCATTTTCATTTTTTGTTTATTCTTTATTTATGCTAACAGAAAAAAAGATATTCTTTTAGAGAAGAATAAAATGAGGGCTAGGGTTGTAGCTCAGTGGTAGAGCACTTGCCTTGCGAGTGTGAGGCACTGGGTTCCATCCTAGCCCCACATAAAAACAAATAAAGGCATTGAGTCCATATACAACTAAAAGATTAAAAAAAAAAAAAAATGAGTGTCTTGGATTCAATTTAATCCATCAGCCTGAAATATGTTATTTCCTGTTAGGCACTGTATAAAAAAAAAATATTGCAATCCACACTTGTTAATCAGGTATTCTTGATCTTTACTAAGGAAGTTTTAATGCATCCGGTACAGAATGTACTCTTTTAAAAATACAAATTTGTAGTTAGTTAAAACAATCCTATGGTAGGCAGGATAATGCCCCCACCCCCCTCACAAAGATGTCCACACCCTAATCTTTAGGACCAGTGAATATTTTACCATTCAGGGAAAAGGAATTTTCCAGTAAGACTGAATTAAGGATTTTGAGATGAAGAGATGATCCAGAATTATACAGGTGCTCCAGTCTAATCATAAGGGTGTTTATGAAAGGAGACGGGGATGGGGGAGAAGATCATTGTCAGAAAAAAATGTGAAGGTGGAAGTAGACTATGGGAGTGGTGTACTTTGAAAGAGGAGGAAGAGGTTGCAGGTGGCTTCTAGGAGATGCAAACAAACAAATAACCAGGAAACAGAGTTTTTTTTTTTTTTTTTTTTTTTTTTTTTTTTTTTTTTTTTTCTAAACGCTACAAAAGGATCATTGTCCTGCCAACATCCTAATTTAGATTTCTGACTTTTCTAATTCCAACAGATGAAACCTGTGTTGATTTAAGCCACCAAGTTAGTGGTTGGTGGCAATCTGACATCAAAGCAACAGGAAACTAATGCAAAAGCATAACTATTATTAATTGCAACAAAACCTAAAAAATACAATGCAGCTCAGAGCAAAAGTTAAGGAATAATTAGCCTTGATCACCCCACTGCCAACTGTACTTTGTCTCCCTTCTTGTTGTGACACTAGGTTTCTAACAATGATTTCTACCTACATCCTGAAGAAAATTCTTTTCAAGTTAAGCTAACTTCAGCTTGGTCCCATTTCTTTTAAGCAACAAGTTACACAGCAATAACCTATTTTGCAATAAATAGCTGGTTAGCCTTGTCAATTCTCTGGCAAGAAGATATTTACATCTCTTTTCATAAGTATAACAAAAAGAGAAAAATAAGAGTCAAAGGCACTTGGATGAACTACTTGACTAATATTCTTATTTTCTTTATTTATAAAACAGAAATAACATCACATAACTAAATTTTGTGATTGCCATGAGAAAACAATGATACCATATGTAAGCATTTCAGTGCACTTTTGGTTTATGGTACTTGCTCAGTAAATAAGATCTACTGTTAGGGAAAAAGGTCTTAATTTTCTCTAGCCATTTCTCATCTTCCTTTTTTGATTTTGAAAATCAAGTAGAGAAGTCATAACCTATTTTTATTAAACATTCTGAATATTCTTTTTCAATCAGTTGTTTGCTGAGCTGTCAGCTTCTAAGTCATTCCAACTTCCACTCCAATCAGAGAATGAACTGTTCACTGTTTAATGGTTAATTTACATCAAATAGTAACCTAGCAACCACCACTAATATAAAATTAGATCTGAGTTTTTGTGAAAGTCTAGTCTACTTAAAAGGTTTGAAGATAGATGAAGACTAGTTATTTTGAGAATTTTAACTCTTAAAAACACCCCCAGATAGAACATATCAAGATCTTAAATCAGGACTTCACAATAGTCTTTAGTTATTCAGAAACATGGTATTCAGAATTTAATAATACAGATTTTTTTCAACTATAGGTGAATATCCATAATGTATGGAAGATTTTAAAATAATTAAATATTTTGTTAATTCATATAAATTATACAGAATAGTGGGTTTCATTGTGTAATATTCCTATATGCATATAACATATTTTGATCATTTCTACAAAACACCAAATAAACTTTCATTAACACGAATTGTGTTATGGAGGCCACTTTAATTATAGTACATATATTACTTATTTGAATTGTCAAAATAACTTTGAGGTGGGTGCTATTACTGAAGAAATAAATCATTTTTCTAAAGCATAAGATTCATTTTTATATACCTAGTAAACAGTGAGAGTCTACATCACTAATATTAATCAAAGAGGAAAGAAATGTCCTGATTCCCACATTTAGGTAGGAGAAGGAAGGAAGAAAAAAGGAAAGGAAAAGGTCACCATGGCCCTTATGGTCAGTCCCTACTAGGAGTGGATCTTCAAAACTTTTTGAAGTAATGATAAATGGAATTTTTACTGAAGCACTCCCACTGGTGTTCAAGCTACTGCCTGAGGACAGAGATAAGGCATTTCAACTTTGTAAAATATCATCTGATACCCCCAAGGAGCAGCAACTGGCACGATCAGACCAAGTAACATAACACACCATAAACTCTTGAATTGTATTATAATCAGTGCAAATCAAAAATGTAGACCAATATTAATAAATGGCTAGGGAGTGAGAGAACTAAAGACACATAATAACATATGTTTCTCTAAACTTATCATTGATTCTTTAAAAGAGTATCATATACTATCTGTTGTATAGCAATAATTCATAATTAGTGAGTTTCAAGGTTGGTATTTGAGCCCACTAAATATGGGCATTAGCCAGTGCCTTTTAAGTAGAATGGTTCAAGAGTTTGTGATGATAATATACCTCCAACAATAATCTTTTGCTAGGAAGCAAAGTTTATCAAGAAACTTTGTTTAATGAGTTTGGGTGCATAACTATTGGAAAGTAATAGATCTGGACAAGATGAAATTCTGCCATACAATTTTCTATTAGATTACAATACAAATGATTAGCCAGCTAGTAACTGTATTGGTTTTGAGCAATCAGAATGAATGCAAGAGGAAAAAAGCAAGTGATAAATGTTTTCATTTTCAACAATTTGAATATGCTCTCACTTCTGAGAATTTCCTCTTATCTTGAAAAACAACATCAAATGTGTTGTCTAAATGGTAAGAATAGTAAAGAAAGCCAGTCAAGGAAAGTCATACTAAATTGAGAAAAACAGTTAAGTTCTGCCTTTTGGAGAGGTTCATTCTTTCCATCTACCATAATTCAATAATTTCATTTGCTCATTTTTAAACTACAGACAACTTTTGGCAACTTTTAAGTATCTACGTAACAGAGCACTGAATCCACTCGAAGGTGTTCTAAAAACTGACACCAGAGAAAAGCTGTTTCAGATATTTAGATGCATAATTTGAGTGCAAACAGCAAATGAATAGTATGCAGAGACTTACTGTATAATGCATAGAAAAGAAAAGTACACAAACACCTTCCTTAAAAATGTTCATTTACTGACTTTTTCCAGGCAATTTTGAAATAAATTTATGAGAAAGTCCATAATGCTTGAGATCCAACTACCTGTATAAAGACTATTCCTCTGTAACATTGAGAAAGTTGGATTTTTGTTATCACAATTTATCATTAATTGCCTTAATTGTTGGCCATACTGAAGGCAAACAAAGGACAGAAGTCTATGCTGTCATGGTAAGACCACTTTGAATTCTGAAATTTCTCTAGAAGAATATGAATTAAAGTGAGGTACTACATACAATGTCAAATTTTAATTAAAAATAATACATTTTAATATTTTTATTTGAGAGTAAGTCTTAAGCACTCTTTCATCTTTAGACTATAGAGAAACTATTTTGGAAATTTTAAAGAACCGGAGTAGCATGAGGGAAAAGAGAACTCAACTAGAAATGAGTTCTAAATGTATAATCACTAGCTATCTCCCTATCAGTCTTGGGTTTTTCCATCTACAAAAGAAAAAAAAAAATCAAAAGATGGGCTTAGATTGTTTTATAATTAAGTTCCACCATTAAAAACTAAAGAATGTGTGTCTAGCCCCATATAAGAGGTGCTCAGTTAGTATTTGTAGAACGGACTAAAGGAACAGGCGGACATCCACCTGGAAACATTTGGGGACACTGGCACTTCCTTTATTATGTGTGGGAAGAAATGAGTTCAAAGGTAAATATCCTAGTATCAAATGCTAACACTAGTGGAGGAAAGTATGGGGAAATGGGCTACAACACCAAAGCTTGGGTTTGATTCATGCAATTGCTAGTACCAGTAGGTCAAGTACAAGGGGAATGCAAAGAAGGAAATTTAGGTGATAAAAGAAACCACAGAAACCTGAAGGGATAACAGTGGATTTGGAAAATTTGATTATGGAAATTATGGCTGAGCCTAACATATAGATATTTAATATCTAATTAAGAGCTCAAATCGAAATCTGAGGTTAAAGAACAACCCCACAACAAATAACTGGTTCAAGAGCAACATCATATGGCAGATATTCTTGTAACTAGATCTGTGTGGTTCAGAGCATACCTCAAAGTCTAGAGGTGATCTGAAAGTTAAAAAAAAAAAAAAAAATGGGGGAATTAAGACAGAAGGCTTCTGACACTATACTGGAAGTCAAGGGAACTAGAGAATAACATAACTTGACAATGCCTGGGGTTTCCCAAATCCTTGGGATAAATTGACAGCACTACATAATTCCAAGCCTCAGGGCATGATGGCCCTGATTGTCAGAGACAAGGAAAATGAGTAGGGTGCAAAAGGCATATTAAGTTGACTGGTTACGACGTGATGTATGAGTATTTCCAATGTGGCCGTCACCATAAAAGGAATTTTCATATACTTCATTTTGACAGAAATTCTTTAAATTGATTACCATTCCTATTTTCTATGTGAAGAGAATGATTCCCAGAGCACTAGAGCATAGCTAGTATTGTAAAGCCAGATTGTAAATTGAACTCTATTTGATTTTAAGGCTCTCAGAATTAATCATTAAGTTAGAGCCTCTTATACTTAAGAAAACTTGGTAAAGACAGGGAAAATGCAGTAGACTTTGGCACAGTCAGTGTTAAAATTAGAAATACACATTTGCTTTGAGATTTACTTATAACAGCTACTTCTTTTTTCCCATATAATTTATTTGTCTATTCTGTTTCTGTACTAGTTGAATCATGAAAGCAACTCATATAGAAGATAAAATATTCATGATATACTGTGATAAGAACTAGATAGCACTGGATTTCCTTCCCAGCTTTTGATTCTATGTTGATATGATTGTTTAGAGGATGAGATTATGATGAGTAGATTAAGGGTTCTTCGAAGTTAGGAACCAGTCATATTTATATAATCGGGAGCAGCCAGACTTTGTACAACATTTACAAGTGACTGAGTATCAAGGATTGGTCTAGGTAAATTAACACATACAGAGCAGGTTTGGAAGTCCATAAACATGGATTTAATTCAATTCCTATCTGTTGAAATGTAAATGAAATCTCCCTACAATTATTCCCTTCATTAATGTAACTCATATATTCACAGCCAACTCCTTTGACCTATTCACTATTTTTGCTGCCTTATATATAGAATGTAAGGGCAATGTAGTAAAATTGACTTTAATAAATACTAATTTGACTTGGGTTTAACATATTCATAAAAAAAAAGAAAATGACTTGTCCACAATGACTTATTTTACATCTTACATACAGTCACTCCATGAGACATGAGAGAAGGTATATATATTTACATTTTAAAAGCAGCATCTCAGAAGTATATGATAATGTTTATTTTGAAAGCAAAGTTGTGTTTATTAGTCCACATCTTAAATTAAAAAGTGATTTTTGTTTCCCTTTGTACTCATCACATCTGAAGAAAATACAATACTATAATAGGTTGCATTAGTTTCTTATTGATGCTCTAACATATCATCACACATTTATTGGCTCCAAACAACACACATTGTTAGAAATCCAAAATGCGGATTTTTTTTTTTAAGCAGGATACCAAGGTTTGAACTCAGGGGCACTTGACTACTGAGTCACATACCCATCCCTATTTTATATTTTATTTATAGAAGGGTATAACTGAGTTGGCTGGCTTTGAACTTCAGATTCTGCTGCCTCAGCTTCATGAGCCGCTAGGATTAAAGGCACGTGCCACCATGCTCAGCTCCAAAATGGGTCTTAAGGGCTCAAATCCAAAGATTTCTTCAGAGTTGTTTACTCTGGGTTCTCTAGGGGAAAACCGATTTCCTTATAATTTCCAAGTAATAAAAGCTGTCTACATTCATTCCTCCATTTTCAATTCGCAGTGCTACTAAAACCTTTGTATATATTGTTATATCTTCTCTCCAACATTGACCCAACTGTGATCAAGTCAGGCCCACTTGGAAAACCAGGAAAATCTCATCTCAACATCATTAATTTAATCATACTCTAAAGGCTTCTTTGCCTTTTGGTAACACATCACAGGTTCTGGAGATTAGGACATAGGCTTCTTTATGGGACCATGATTGAGCCTAACATATAGATATTTAATTATTTGACTTTGGAACTTATGGGACTTATATAGGAGGGTATTGAAGAAATTTTAGGCAATGTTCAATTTTACAGTATCCACAGAAATTATGGTCATCTACTATTGGAGAAATTCCTCCAAAAAAAAAAAAAAAAAAAAAAAAAAAAAAAGAGTCATTCCCCAGCTTACTAACTACTCATTTTAATAAGGTAACATGTTAAATTTAAATAGTTGAACAAAGTAAATTCTAAAACAGTTAAATTTTTATGACTTAATAAGATTAATAATTGGAATAGAAGAAAATTAACAATGCTAATTCACTGTGTTTTAATTGATTTCACACTTATTTAGGAATATTTTATCAGAATAGTTAACTCCATAAATCTCACACAACATAAAGTCTACTACAGATTGGGAATACCTTATCTAAAATACTTGGGAGTGGAAGTATTTCAGATTTTTTAAGTTATATATACATAATCATATGTCTTGGGACAGGACTCAAGTCTAAACACAAAACTCATTATGTTTCATATGCACCATATATAGATGGCCTCATGATAATTTTTTCAATAATTTTAGTGCAACTGTGTTGTTTTTTGCTTTTTGTTTTTTGGTACCAGGGATTGAACCCAGGGGCACTTAACCACTGAGCCACATTCCTACACATCCCCAGACCTTTCTTATATTTTATTTAGAGACAGCATCTCATTGAATTGCTTAGGGCCTCACTAAGTTGTTGAGGCTGGCTTTAAAATCACAATCCTCCTGCCTCAGCCTCCTGAGCCACTGGGATTACAAGTGTGTGCCACCTCACCAGGCTGGAACTGTGTTTTGATAGGATTTTCCAATTATATCAGTATTCAAAACATTTCAGTTTTTATAGCATTTAAAATTCCAGATTTTTATGTTAAGCATATTCATTTTAGGGGCTGAGGTTGTGGTTCAGTGATAGAGTGCTTGCCTAGAATGCATGAGGCATTGGGTTCAATCCTCAGCACCACATCAAAATAAAATAAAGATATTGTGTCCACCTAAAAAAATAAAAATAAAAAAAGAATATGCAAACTATATAAGATTTTCAGCAACAAGTACTTTGGGGAAAATGTCAACCTTTAAATGTTTCCATTACTTTTCTTCCCCAATGCTGTATAATTTAAAAACAAAATAATTTAACCCCATGTATTCACATGCTTATGTTATACAATTTGATTGTCATGTAAAATTTTTTTGAATTAAATTTAAGTATGGAAACCCTATAATTTTACTATTTCAAATAGAGCAATATAAGCACAGTTAAGCTAACCCTTCAAACTTTTAGTTATTCTATAATGAAGTTTTACTTCTTAAGCAAATATTTTCCTAACTCTGACAAACCGAATTCATTTTTAATATTCTCAAATCATCTTGCTTCCTTAATAATTAGCATCTAAGTGTACATTTACATATTACTAATCTTCTGTAAGTATGCAACATATTATCTAAATGTTGACACCATATAACAGTTGGTTTATTTTATATAAGTTTTATTTTGTCTTACACTCATTCAATATAACAGTTTCCTTTTTAATTTTTTTTAAATATCTTTACTTTATTTTATTCATTTTTATGTGGTGCTGAGGATCTAACCCAGTGCCTCACATGTGCGAGGCAAGTGTTCTACCGCTGAGCTATAACCCCAGCCCCAATAATATAGCATTGTCTAAATGTATATTTAAAAAAAAAAATGTTGAGTTGTTGATGGACCTTTATTTTATTTATTTGTTTATATGTGGTGCTGAGAATCAAACCCAGTGCCTCACATATGCTAGGCAAGTGCTCTACTACTGAGCCACAACCCCAGCCCTACAAGTATATTTTAAAGAGAACGTCAGTTTATAAATTTTTTTCAAGTATGTTTTGATTCTCAATAAATCACAAAAATTTAAAAGACATCACTGCTCATTATTGATGGTGGCAGTTGTTGACAGCTGGTTAGGAGCTCCAAGTAGTTCTTGTCCTTCTTGGCAGGAACACAGTCCCCTTACCCTTCTATTAGAAAAAGCAGAACTCTTCCCCTGCTCAAGGCTGGGGAGCTACATGCCCTCTGCTTTGAACCTTATTCCCTAGGCCTTCTGCCCATTTCTTTCTTGTTCTTCAGGTCTTACACATTCTCCCTTCAGAGAGGCCCTTGATTACTCCTGGTTTTTCATTCTTTTCCATCCTTGAATGATCTTTGCTTTCCACTTGCATTTTCTCATGAGCTTTATTTCATATACAGGTTCATATGTTCACTATTTGCTTTAACTAATGAGACTCCCATTTTCAAAGGCAATTAGCACAGTGACTGATAATTGGTATGAATCACCTGATAGAATTATTGTGCTTTTAATTCTATGAGAACCAAACTCTAGAGCAACAGTTGCTAATTTAAATATCTTTAGGAGCCAGGAAACATTGAAAAATGATTAAAGTATAGTGAGTGCTGGAAGACAGCAAATAAAAAGGCATGGATCCCATGTAAAGGGCAAGATCACTTAGCTCAAAAGCCCACTGTCCCCAGAAGGAGTGCAGGTCCAGGATTGCTCCAGATAGGCTGAGTCTAAATTGCAGGTGTTCTGGAGGCCTGAGGAGGCCCAATGTAGCCTGAATCTTGCCCACAGCCACAATCCTGAACTTTCTGATTTAAAGTTTACACAGGGATATGATCCTACCTGTTCACATGTAGGTGATTTGCCAACCCCACTCCCATACCCTGAAAAAAGATACTCCAGTAGTGGGTTTCATGCTGTTTTGATATCTCAGCTTCGATTATTATAGGAATTAGGTCAGGCAGAACATTTTTAGAACTGATTTATCTGAACAAAGTCCTTATAACTTGGTATAGGTCCACTAGGTCTTGCTCTCTAGATCAGTGGATCTTATTTTTTTTTTGGAGGCCTGGTTTTTCATTTCATTGTGGAACTTATACTTCATAATTTCCCCCATAAACGTCTTCCCTTTTTAAAGTTTAAGTTACCCAAAGTTGTTCTTGGCAGAAGTGCAAATAAATATTTATATTTCTTATTAATTTATCAGATAATTACTCTTTTTTTCCAATTCTCAGGATTGAACTTAGAGCCATGAGCATGCTAGGCACATGCCCTACCACCTAGCTGTATCCATAGTCCTTTAGATGTTTAGTAATGAGTATTAGTTTCCAGAGAAATCATAGCAAACAGGGAAGTCCAGAATTTCTACCTTTTCCATCTCTGGGGCATTTAGATAAGTTGCAAATACCAAAATGTTCTGGTTTTACATTCACCATACAATTAATTACTACCTTACTTTGTCCCCTCTACTCAAACTTAGTGCCCTTTTTCCTCAAAAGTCCATTCATCCATTCTGACCTAGCTCATGGGGTCATTTTCTCTTAAAAATTATCCTGAAGATACTTATCCCATCCCAGGGAGTCATCAGCCACTTTGGATCAGTGTCTCTTCTCAGTACATTGCTAACATGAAAGGCTTAATTGTTTTGCTGGACTAACAATTGTAACTTCGGGGACCTTGTTGAACTTGAGAATAAAATCTTTATTAATTTTCTATTCCAAGTGTTTTGCTTAATGCCTGGCATGCAGTGGGTACTCAAGAGTAGTTGATTGATGGAAAGAAGGTAAAAATCTAGTTGAAAATAATTTCCATGCACATAAGAAGTAGCTAGACAAAAGTAAGAGAGAGTTTAGGATTAGAACATCTCTATTTATACTTCTGTTTTTAAACTGATGACAAGAATTTCTATGAATATCTAATTTTTTGGAACATAAAGTTTCAATAAAGTGTTAGTCATTCATTCATTTGCAAAATCATGTATATGTTAGGTACAAGATAACAAGATACTGGGAAAGAGGAAGAAATTATTTGGGTGAGAAAGAAGCTCTGGTGAAGAAGGAAAAGGACAGGAGAAAAGAAAGGATGGATTTTATGGCTCTCAGAAATACCATTCCAAAAAGAGAGAATTTATGTAACTGACACTTGCAGAGGGAGTAATGTTTAAATAAGAGATGATATTTGTTGAATTTTAAGGAGATGTATAGAAGAATAATATGAAAAAAATATTTGGTTGCTAGTAACATTCTTGAAGAAAACAATTATAATTAAACAAATTGAAGAAACTAAAATTTATATTTTTTATTTTTATAATTGATCTTTGAATAATAAGGTCTTATTTGCATATAAGACATTCTTCTGTTTATCATTCTTGCAATAGACATAGTACTTTTGGAGGAGTCATTTCCTTTTTCTTTTAATTATTACCCATTCATTGAATAGCTCCTGTATGTCTAAAATTGGAATAGAAAATGAGGTATTGGAAATTGAATGTACCTTAACACTCATGTTATTTTTCTAAACTTAAAAATATCAGTAACTTTCAGTAAAGTGAGTTTAAAAACATGTAATTCCTTATTTACATATTAGTAACCAAAATATGTATATATTAAAATAATCAGAAATTGCAAAAAAGTATTTAATTAATTATAATTAACTATTTAAATATGTTTTTAGTCAAAGCTTGTTTACTTGTAAATTTTAATTTTCTGATAATACTAATTTTTATTGCTTTTCATAAAAACAATTACACACATAATTATTCAGATAGCTAAATTGAACACTAAGAAAGCCTTAAGTGCTATAAGATTAGTTTAATCAAACACCTATCTAGCAACTCTCCAAATTGTGTACTTCCCTTTCAATTTAAGAAAATCTACCATAGGGGAATAAGAACTACACGCTTTGTTATTCTTAAAGAGAGAAACAGAGACATGCTAGATTGTTGGGGAAGAAGAGCTCTTTTGGAATGTAATGTGCATAAAATTGTATGTGTTGAAAGAAACACCATTTGTCAGCAGGCTATAAAGTAAAGAATGTTCACCGAATATTCTAAGTATGTAGTTAATTGTTAACTATATTCTCTCTAACACAAGTCATTGCTGTAATCTGCCTCAAGGAAGGCAACTCTACTTGAAAATATCAAATTTCCAATCTCAAATCAGGTCAAAAGGGATGGGGATGGGGTGGGAAGAAGAAGAAGAAAGAACAAAAGGGGGCTTAGTAAATAGTGAGGTTTAACCTGTTAAATATTTGGGTCATCTCCTGGGAGGAAAACATCCATCCACTAAGAAGGAAAATAAAACCTCAAAAGAAAATACAAAAGACACTGGACCTAAGGTGTGACAGAAACTGAGAAAAGTATTGATTCCTCTGTTTCAAATTTTGTTAGAAACAGGGTATCTGTAAACACAGATAAGAAAATACACAACAGGAGAAAGAAGTTAAGACTTAGTAAAGACTAAATATACCTTTATAAATTCTGAAAAAGATGGATATAATACAAAGAAGGCAGTGTTAATAAATTGCTTACAATCACTATTTTACCTTGTTTGTTCTATATTAAAATCTTCAAATAAAAAAAAAAAGCACCACATCATTTGATTTACTCAGAAAATTCCCCTAAAGTCATCTCAGCATTCCATTATGTACCTATTTATTGACTCCTAAAATTCTATGCAAAAACTATTGTAAGTTGGGCTGGGAATGTAGTTCAATAGTAGAGCAGTATTCAACTTACATGGGCGAGGCCCTGTGTTCAATATCCAGCAATACACACACATGCACACAAACAAATTGTTCTAAACTTCTAGGGACATTTGCTTTTCTTTTTCTTTTTTTTTTAATTTATTTTTTTATTCAAAGTTGTTGTATTTATAATAGTAGTATGCATTATAATTCATAATAAACATATATAGCATCTTTTTACAAAACACTGTTTGTATAAAATGTATATTCGTACCATTCAAACTTCAATCATGCATTTAGGATATTTGCTTTTCTTATGTAATACAATCATCTTTGTTGAATATTTGTGTGCATTACCTCTAATTACCTTACCTGCTTTATTAGTATTGATACATTTTCCTAAAGACTTGTTTTCCTAAGTTTCTCATTATAATAATCTCACCTAATAATCAAAGTTGCTATAGAAACACATACAGAATGTATATAAAGAAAATATCAATAATAACAATATTTTTTCAAACAGCAATATTAAGAAAACATTCATAAATACTAAATATATTCTAGTTTATGTGTCACTCAATAGTGATGCATTCTGAGAAATGAATCATAGGTGATTTTTGCCACTGTGTGAACAACATAGAATGTACTTACACAGAAGTAGCTGGTATGAACTATTGTATACCTGGGCTATGCAATACAGCCAATTGCTACAAACCTGTAACATTAATGTACTGACTGCTGCAGGCAACTATAGCAAACCAAACATATTTATGCATCTAAATAGAAAAGGTGCTTTAAAAGTCTCAGGCAACGGGAATCCTTCAGTTCCATTATAATTTCATGGAACTGCCATCATATGTGTTCTGCCACTCACCACAATGTTATGTGTCACAGAACTGTACAGTTTGTGGTCTTAAATCCAAAAATGGAAATGGATATAAAATCCAAAGATGGAAATGGATATATCATATATATAAACCATATAACAGAATAGAACTTTACTGGGTTTATTAGGTATTTAATGAGAAAAATTTTAAATATTAAATCCTTGATCTGAAGTATGCCTTATACTAATGCAATAAAGGTCTTTAATCAAGAAATCAAGAATCATGAAAATATTAAGTACAGCATTTCCTCAATAATAAAATCATTAAAAACACCTTCCACACTTACTCCTTGGAAAAGAGGCACATTTAAGCTTTATGTAGTATTTTTAATGGCAAAAAGTAGTTAAGGCCCCAAAGCTTCATGAAATGTTTTGGGAAAAGACAGAGAGAGATTCAATTACTCTAAATAATGGAGTGGAAGCTTTTTAATAATAAAGCTGAGAGACTAAGAAAAAGGATCTGAGTCCTTGAAGCATCTGTGTTCATCATAGGCCATTACCATGCCACTAAAAATTATAAGAACTAAATATTAAACAAGATTAAATAACTCACAAAAGTATAAAGGGATAAATCTATGGGGAGAAGAAATATAGCTAGTCCTCTCAAAGTCTACATCTTACATGAACCTGTATGTAGCCTGCTTACTCTTCAGTAAAATGAGGACACTCATACCTGCCAGGAAGGGTCTTGTGGGGATCGAATAAAACTATGTATGTAACCATTTAATCTGTGTAGTAAATGGCATGTAGCAACTATCAATAAATGACAGGAATTTTAAATAAGTGAATCTTTTTAGCATTGAAAAAAAATTCACTTTATGCTTAAGAGAAGAAAACAGTTGTGTGTTGATCCATATCAGGATTTACTAATCAACCAGGGAAGGTATCAGGGTAAGATGCTGAATATTTTAATGGTTTACTCATGCAAAAGAACCCAGCCTTATTGTTAAATAATCAGACCACATTCTAAACCCACAGTGCCTGATCTTTGGTTGTCTTTCTATCGAATCAATCAACCTCTCCAATGAGCCATGATAGATTATTTTACAGTTTATACTTTCCTTTAGATTATTTTCTTTTAAAATCATGTTAAATTTAGCAAATGAATTACAATTCTGCATTGCATTTTTTTAAATTCTTTTTTTTTTTTTTAAAATATGGAACGCTTCACGAATTTGCGTGTCATCCTTGCGCAAGGGCCATGCTAATCTTCTCTGTATCGTTCCAATTTTAGTATACGTGCTGCTGAAGCGAGCACTCTGCATTGCATTTTTAACTGAAACATACTGAAAGTAATTTAAACAAACATGACCATGCTATAAGGTCTGAATTAAACCAACATATACAGTAGCTAGAAGGCTCACTTAAGTTTATAATTATTATTTAGTGAAAGAATCAGATAAATATTATAATAAGGGATATATTTATAAGGCAGTCAGTTAAAGTTTCAGGATTATCAGAAATCTTCAAATGCAGAAATGTTAAGGTAAGAAATTGAATTGCCCATGTCTAAACATTTATGAGAGAAAGGAAATCTTTGGTAAGCCATGTTCCTTTTAGCTCAAGTGTATGAGCAAGTTCTTATTTATATTGAAATCATACAAGTAGATGATATTTTAGCAATAGTTTGGCATAGGATATTGGAATAGTGATCATCAAAGAGATTCTCATGAAATACAGGAAACTAAAGAGATAGCTATGAAGTTTGTTACTGTTAAAAAATTAAAATTGACAGGTGTCTTTGTTTTGTTTTGTTTCTTGTGGTGTTGGGGATTAGAACCCAGGGCCTTGTGCATGCAAGGCAAGCACTCTACCAACTGAGTTATATCCACAGTCCTGGGGAAAAATTAAGATCTACAACCTGATATTTTACTTCTGTTTTCATATTTCAAAGTAAGAAAATGAAAAATATAAATGTAAAGTTTTTTTTTTTTTTTTTTTTAATAATGAAGTCAACCTTATTTAATAAAATGCCTTCCTATAATAAGATTCTACATATTTTACAAAGATCTTATTATGCAACCCAGGTATAACTATCCCAGTGCCAACATGGCCTATGAATTTCATTTATTTAAAAATTCACTATTGAACAATAAACACTCAGTAGGAGTTTTATATTTTTCATATAAAGGCCTGTAGATAAAATAATTTAAGAAATATAGTATAATCAAATTTCAAAAAATGCTTAATGCTTTTTCATAGCAAGGAAGATCAATATATCAAACTGTAGAACATTTAACTTTCTCTATTCAACCACACTACAAATAACAGAAGTTGAAACTGTCTCTTGATCACTTTCATTATGATTTTTAATTTTCAATTCATGTCTTGGTGGTCATATTTCTATTTTTGAAGTATGTACATTTCTAACTTATGAGTAAAGTGTTGCTGCTTTAAATAAGTGCAAAACAGGCAAGTTTAGAACTATCTCTTGGCTCAGAAAACCAGCTGATCCCCAGATATTTTGCTTCTTCTGAGACATCAAAGGAAGCTGGAACCTGGGATTTGTTTATGATCCCAGGTGTTTTCTATCTTTGGGATAAGCTGAATATCTAAAATGAGACTACAGGATTTCCTGAGTGATTTTCACAAAAAAAAAAAAAAAAAAAAAAAAAAAAAAAATTCATGAATAATTAACTAGTCAGTTCAAAAAAGTTTTTTTTTTTTTTTTTTTTTTCCTTTTCTTTTGAGATGGTAAGTCTTCCTTTGGGTAAAAAATTCGGAAAATGTTCCACTTCAGATTGTTTGATTTTTCATTATTCCTGAAGGAAAAATACATTCCTGGCCTATATCATATATCTGACATAAAGGTTGCAAAGATATACTTCTGAGGCTTTTAAAAACATACTCTGAAGAGTGTTTTAATTCATAAAATCCTTACATTTTTTACAGTCCGTTTCCTCTGGAATATATTTCTAAGTCTCAAAGTATTGACAGCATGTGAAGATTAGTTATAATTGCTTCTATGAAATTCAAAATTAATCAATTTCTGTACCATTATATGTACATTATTTTCACTATTTTTCCATTTGCTTAGAACTGGACAATGCAGGATTGGCATGATGCTTCTTCAACATTTTTCTAAATACTTTACATTATTGTATTAAGAAAAGAGTGTCAAAATAGGTATTGATGTATGGAAACATCAAAAATAAATGCTGCAGGAATATGCAGGAAATATTTTATTCTTCCAATGGTGAGGAAAGTCTATGATCCTCAAAAATTAAAGTCAGCCCCCTTTTTTCATTTATATGATTACTTTCATTTTTTTCTCAGATAATAGTTTTTAAATTCATGCAAAACAAAGATTAATATTTTTTTTCTTAGAAGAAAAGACAGGAATATACATACTGTAAGGGACACATTCATACTGCACTTCAAGGTATTTATAGGTTCCTGGACATGGGTCCGGAAAAACATCAGGACCTGCAACCACTGCACATTGGGTTCTGTTATTGCATCTGAAATCAAAAGAAAAGAAGAAACAGTAAGTTTGTGTAAAGTTAAATCATTATCAGCATCAACACTAACTTTATTTTAGTTCTAGCTACCTAGATTTAAGTAAGATTTTGATAGACTTAGGACTATAGAATGATTAGGGGGATATCTAGAGTATTATTTTTAAAACCCAGACATAAAAATCAATATATTCAGTTTTCTTCTGTCAATGAATTAATGTTTGATTGAATACATCATGATTTTGAGACAAAAGTTAAGTACTGTTGAAGCAACACAAACTGGTCCATAGAATATTGCCAATGTGAAGATAGGTAAGGAAGATTATTTGATAGGAAAGATCCCCTCCCATTTCAAAAAATGTTCTTAAGAAAACATAACCAGAGTTTCATTAATTATAAAATAAATTCACTGATTGTGATCATATACATTTTATAGGCAATGAAAGTGGTATTGACAAATTTTACCCAAGCCTAAAAAAATCAGTAAAAAGTTAATATTCATATTAAAATGTATATTTAATTTATTTTACATAATTTAATATACTACTAACTACATAAATAAAACAGATTTGACAATTCTTATGTACCTACATGCATATAGCACAGTGAATCCCAACATCGATTATATCCACAAGATATTAATTTGAAAAAAAAATTATGAATAAATTGCTGAAAGATTAATAGAGTATTGGGGAAGAAGGGGTAGAAAGTGGCTGGCAACTAAATCATAGCAAATTCTATTCCATACCTTTATGCTTATGTCAAAATGTATCATAATGATATATTTAATGTAAAAGTAATAAAAAAATGATTCATCCTCATTTTCCTTAAGTTCAGTCAAATAATAACACCATATTCACAAATTATAGATCACAAAGGTCAATATCCTAACTATATAAATTAAAATTATATCTTTGTATTTCTAAATAGGATAATAAAATATGATTATTGTAAGAGAAATATAAACCTGGGCACTTCTGTGATAATTAGACTAACAGACCCGGACTTATATATTCTGCAGAAAAACTACATGTAATAAAATAATATTGTGAAAAAAAATACTGAAAAAGACACTGAAGTTCACAGGGACCTCATTGCTGCAATTTTTACTCAAAAACTTTCTATATTCAATTATTTTTCCATAAGTAGTTTTTTATGTAGAGAAACACTGGTTTATCCCACCCATAATACTGGCACAAAATGTATAGGATGAACCCATTAGTTTTTCCCTGTTTATGATTGTATTCATTCACTTCAGAAGTGTTTATTCAGAAGTATAATATAATCTAAGGGCTAAATGTTTTCCATTACTTTCTCAAAAAAAAAAAAAAAAAAAAAAAAAAAAAAAAAAAAAAACTTCATCCCTGATGCAGTCCATATTTCAGAACACATGAGGTATCTTGATTTAAAATGTTTACTCAAGGCTACCATTTGTCAGGCTTAATGAGAATTTTACTTGGTCCCTAAATTAAAATTGATTCATCAGTGAACATCTTAAGCTGAAAATATATTCTATGCTATCAGTGAAAGATTATTAAAAGCCAATATTCAATACTCATTCGGCAGTTCAGACAAACAGTGGATTCTGAGGGTGAATGAGTTCTAAAGTTCCCCTGTGAGAATGCAGTGTGTAAGCTGATGAATAAGTAACTATAAGATGATATTAGTGTAAATGTGACCATCATTTCACATGTATGCAAAACTTGCAACTTGATTGATATTTGAGTGTACTCATACTTCTTAAAAATAGTGGTATATTCTTGTTTTCTCTGATATAAGGAGGCTGGTTCACAGAGTTGTTGGAAGGGGGTACATAGGATCATAGGAACACTAGAATGGTCAACGGAAAGGGAGGGGAGGGAGGGAGTAAGGGGGGGGGGGTTGGAAAAAAATTGGTGATTGAATGAGATGGATATCATTAACCTAAATGCATGATTGAAGATCTGAATGGTACTTATATACTTTGTATACAAGCAGTTGTATGTAAAAAGATACTATACTTGTGCATGATGAATAAGTAAATAAATAATAAAAAAATTAAAAAAAAAAAAAAAAAAAAAAAAGAAATCAAAGAAGACCTAAGTAAAAAAAAAAAAAAAAAAAAAAAATAGTGGTATATTCTTATTATAAAGAAGATTCATTTGAAGAAGTTATCTCAAATTAAGGGATATGTTTTTTGCAGTTACAGCAAAACAATTTTCACATTACATTACAAATTACATATAGATAACTTATCTATATGTAAGAAAATTTGAAATGCAAACATTTGTTGTAAATATTAGTCACCATTGTGAGCTGAAAATATCTTTTTTTTTTTCTTTTTTTAAATTTTTATTTATTTATTTTTACATGGTGTTGAGGATCGAACCCAGGGCTGCACACGTGCTAGGAAAGCATTCTATCTCTGAGCCACAACCCCAGCCCTGCAAATATCTTGATGTTAATTAAAGATAAGTCAAGGAAGCCTTCCATCAATGAGAGTATATGTGAAAAGGTATATAAACCAAAAAATACTATGACACCAATATATTTATAGTCTTCATCATTGTTACATATAAAAAACAACACTGCTTTACAAAATTCATTTGCAAAAATAATTAAGAACTTTATTACTATTTCTATAACAAATGCTCTTAAAATTAAAGGGAAAAGGCATATTCAATCTCTAACATAATTTCTGCTTAAGATAAATTATAGTCTTTATAATATTGATTGTTCAAAGACACTATATATTGGAAACAAGATTTTGTTTTTATTGATTGATTGATTGATTGATTGATTGATACTGGGAATTGAACATGTAGCATTTTGCCACTAAGTTGTATTCCCAGCCCTTTTTATTTTTTATTTCAAAACAGCTTCTCACAAAGTTGCTTAGGGTATTGTTAAATTACCCAGGCTGGCCTAAAACTTGCAATCCTCCTGCCTCAGCCTCCTGAGTTCCTGGAAAATAAATTTAAAGATTATATCCTCTTCCTGTTTTTTCCTTAACATTTCCATTATGCTGAATGAAAATGAAACCAACTTTCATATATGATTAAATTTTGAACAATTTCTCCTACAAAGAACATGTATTTCAAAATTGTCAAAAGTAAAATCACTCTAAAATATTGGAGGTGAAAAAAGTGAAATAAAATAATGTAATGTCATATGTATTAAACTCAGAAGTTTAGTTGTTTGCTTTTATTTTTTTTAGAGTGAAGTGAGCACTTTATTTTTTTTTTTTTTTGCTTTTAACATAAAAACAATTTTAAGATGGTTTCAGTATTCTTCATACCTAATATTAAGTATATTTTTAGAACCATAATAAAGGATGAGAAAGAATGCAATAATATGTTCAAATACATCCTAATCCAGCAATACAGAGAAAACATCATAATTGCATTAAAGTATTTCATACATTATTTACTGTGATGAAATTTCAGAATTATTTTCATTGGAAACTTCCTGTGATAACAATCTCCAAAACAACATTTGTTCCACTAGTAGGTGATACTGGTAGATATCATATAGAATTCTCAAAAAAATATTTTTGGAAATTCAGGTTTCATAAAAATCATTAGGCCAGTTTTTTTTTTTTTTTTTTTTTTTTTTTTTTTTTAATTACCTCACAGGGTACAGTTTTTGCTGTTGTAACCATTATCATCATTTGTCATTTGTTTCAGGTTAGGTTAGTAACACTTCATTACAGATAGTCTGAGTTCATTTGATGGAAATGTAAAACAAAGGAGTAGTGTTACAGGAAAAAACACACACAAATTCTGTGAATTGAGAACAGAAACAGAAAACAATTAACTTTAAAAACAAAAAAGCAAATTACAAACCCAACTATAACACACATTCTTCATGCAAATTTATTTTGGATAAGCCCAAGTTTGATTAGTAAAATAACCCATATCTGATAATACTTCAAACTTAGCATGTTCACTTATAGTCTAGTTGTCATCTCTTTTTTAAGAATTCTAATTCATTTTAATTGATTTTATTCTTCCAGCTTTATTGATTAATGTCCCATAGTTATCATTTTTTGTGATGAGAAAATTAAAATGTACTTTCTTAACAAACTTCAAGTATGCAATAGTGATTATTAACTGTGGCTACCATCCTATAAGTTAAATCTCCAGAGTATGCTCTTCATGAATTACTGAAACATTACAATCTTTGATCAACATCTCACCATTTCCCCAATCCCTTACACCTTGGTAACCTCCACTCTACTCTCTGGTTCTGTCAGTTTTTTTTTTTTTTTTTTTTTTTTTTTTTTTTTTTTGTGTTTTTGTGTGTGTGTGTGTGTGTGTGTGTGTGTGTGTGTTCCAGTATAAAGGTTTTGATTTTAATTTGGTTAAAAGGTACTGTATGTTTACATTATTTGCTATGATTGCAATGGAATTCTCAAATGCACAAAATTTATTCTTATAGATGTGGAAAAATGTGCAAGATTTAGCAGACCAATAAAGGCAAACTTGTAAAGCACTTTATAAAAAACAGTGCACTGATGTGTTTTGAAACTTGATGTGTTTTCAATTTAATATCACATAAAATCTCAAAAATGTGATATACATCAAAATATTAATAAAAACTTGTTGATTCATATTAAATCAAATTTACATTTTACTGTTAAAGGCTATTTCATATTTATGAACTAAAATAGTTTATTTTGACAAAACAATTTAAAGATAAAATTTTACTGCAATGCAAGATACTGTTTCCCTATGTTCTAAATTTTTTGTTGTTGAAAGATTAAAAAACATAAATCTCTTCAGATAATACACACACACACATATACATACACACACACACATATACATACATACACAAATGTTTTTGTGTGTTAACTTTAAGGACTTATTCTTGGGAATTTATAAAACTGACTCAATAATATTCTGTAAAAAAAATATGTTTGAAAGCAGAGATTTTTTTTTTTTTTTTTTTCGGTGCTGATGATCAAACCCTGTGTGTTATGGTTTGGATGTTAGGTGTCCCCCAGAAGCTCACATGTGAACAATGTAAGAATATTCAGAGGTAAAGTGATTGGGTTATGAAAGCCTTACCCAATCAGTGAATTAATCCCATGATAGGATTAACTGAGTGGTTACTGAAGTTGGATAGGGTGTGACTGGAAGAGGTGGGTTTTGGGGGCATGCCTCTGGGGTATAAATTTGGTGAGCTGAGTTCAATATCTCTCCACTGTCTGATCATCATGTGAGCCACTTCACTCTATCACACTCTTCCGCCAAGATGTTCTGCCTCACTTTGTGCCCTGAGGAATGTAGCCCAGTGTTTATGAATTGAGACCTCTGAAACCATGAGCCCCCAAATATAATTTTCCTCCTCTACAATTTTTCTGGACTTTTAGTCACAGGAGTGAAAAGCTGACTAACACACAGTGCCTTGAGCTCAAGTGTTATAACCAAAGTCTGAAAGCATAAAGATCTCACAAGGAAATCCAATTTCCAAATATTCTGTACATTCCTGACAATATTTGATAAAGCAAATTATCATAATCATCAGTCAACATTCATATAATATTTTGAGGCCTATGCAACAAAATAAAATGATTAATTGTTTCAGATACACGAGTATAAGTCATAGAATAGGTTTCCAAAATAAATGGAAATGTGTTTTTATACTAACAAATTCATATGTATTGCTTGGAAAAGCAGTTCAGTCCTGGTTCTGTAACAGTGATTTAAAAAATAAATCTTTCACAAGTTGAATTCTATAACAATGGCAAGATAGAATTTTGGAAAAAAATCATTTAACAATAAATGTAATTGCATCTATATTAGTTCCTTACCATCTACCTGCAGCAACAATTGAGACCTATACATTTTTTACCTGTATATATAGTCCAACAAATGAAGTAAAGTGATGTCATACTGAATCATTTAGTTAAGACTTTTGTTACTGTCAATAAATTGTATTTCCAAACTAAACTATAAATGAGAAAAACAAGAAGAAACAGAATGAAGCCTTGAGGAAGAGGACTGTAAAGAAAAGGGAATTTTACAAAATTCTATGTTGAAATCAGTTGGCATTAAAGCTTATAAAAACAAAGTCACAAGATGAACTAGAAAAAAATGACTTTGATTTTTATCACTTTAAATAAAGTACTAAAAAAAGGAAAACAAGTAATTCTGAATGAGTGCATGAACATGCATATGCATACACTTGGCCTTTATTTCCAAGCCAGGTGCCTGGGCACACCTGTAGTCTCAGCTACACAGGAGGCTGAGGATCACTTAATCCCAGAAGTTCAAGAGCAGACTGAATAACCCAGGCAAGACTCCATCTCAAAAAATAAAAATAAAATAAAGTAGAAAAGAGTTCCAAGGCAGGAGTATAATGTAGAGATAAATGAATTTTGCATTTCATTCTGTAGTCTCTAACTCTGTCCTCATATATAGATTTTGTTTTTTCAATACTGAGAATTGAACCAAAAAACATTCTACCTCTGAGCTACATATCAGGCACGCCCTGCCCCCCACTTCAAAATTTTATTTTGAACATGTCTTACTGAGTTACCAAGTCTGGCCTCCTCCTGCCTCAGCCTCCTGAGTCAGACATATCTGTGACTTTATAAAGTATAAAGATAGAATAAGTTATGTTTATGTGAGATTAAAAAAAACTCACTGATGCACTCAGGCAGAGATTTTTGAAGAGTGCAGTAGGTAGTTATTTATATTACGTAAAAATTATTTCAGTTGTCTTCAGACTTTATAAGTATAAGGTAACAGGCATGGCTGAGCATAATGAAACACAAAATAAAACTCAGAAATGCCAGAGACAAGACCACTTATTCTCAAAGGCCCACTTCCCCTTATGTGTTTCATTTCTCACCTCTAGTACTAGGACTAGTTAGGCTGACTATTCTATGAGCTCCACTGATGACCTCACGTAGAGTTACATCTCATTTCTATATGCCAACTGCATCAATTTATTCTGTCACCAGGAAGCAATAATTTTTAGAGAAATCTGATGTCATTTCTATTTATATTAGAATGCTAAGGCTGCAAAAATAACAATAAAATAAAATTGGCTTAAAATAAGGGCTTCATATGTTAAAATAAGGATTTCATATGTTGAAATAAGGGTTTCAAATCATATGTTAAAAATTAGAAAGTGGGTTGGTTCCAAGTTGAATAATTCAGTGATTTAATAAAAAGTCATTTCTGTGGCTCAACTTCATGAAAACCTCTTTGATTTTCTCTTATGGTCCTTAGAAGGTTAATATATGTTCAAGATTACTTGAAATGATAATACACAGAAACCAAGGAGGGGGCAGTCCTCTTCTGAGTCTCTCTTTTGACAGTAAGAATATTGCACATATAAGTCACACAGCAGACTATGCTTGGAAGAAGAGGGGCTAAAATGAGCCAATTCCTAGGCCATATCAACAATTATTTGTCAAATAATCACACCAAGGATTGACATCCACAAACTGGTGTTGTCTACTGAAGTTTCATCACCATAGAGTCAGAGAGGTACCTAGCCTCCTCTTAAAAGATCTGACCCTTACAGGGGAGTAAACAGATCAGGAGAAAGTGAGGTGGTGTAAGAGGATGCATTAATGGAAGGCATAAAACACCATCTGACATATCATTCTCTCACGTTCCCTGTTCAGCTTATATATAATTTAGTTATGTCCCCCATCGTTCCATATGAAAACACTTGGTCCCTAGGGTGGTGGTACTGGGATGAGCTGTGGGTCTTTAAGAGGAGGGGTCTGGAGGGAATTCCTGAGATCACGCCCTCAAAGGGGATTGTAGAACCCCAGTCTCAGTTTTTCTCTATGCTTTAGTTTGAGATGTGACTGCTTTTACACATGCCCCTACCATGATTTGTCACCAGTTCCACCTTCCTCTGCAGAGCACAAACCAATGTGGTCACCCAATCCTGGACTTTGAACCACCAAAACTGTAAGCTAACTTAACCTTTTATTTTTACAAATTACCTGCTTCAGATATTTTATTGCACTAATGCAAAACAGACTAATAAAGAACTTCATATTTAACAGAAAGTTTGTATCACAGTTACAAAAAATAAAAAAAAAAAAAATCTGGGACATACAAGAAATATTTTTCAGACTTAAAGACTATTTATTTTACTTTTAAAATACATAGTATGGGGCCTGAGCTATGGCTCAGCAGTAGAGCGCTTGTCTCACATGTGTGAGTCCCTGGGTATGATCCTCAGTACCACATAAATAAAGGTATTGTATCCACCTACAACTAAAAAAAAAAAATTAAAAAAATACATTGTATGGGGCATTGTAGTGTATAGAGTCTGATTAAAAATAATCCCTACTGTATGATGCTAGACAGCCATTAAAAATGAAGTAATTCTTCCTTTAGGAGGCTGAAAAGTCCATATTGAAATTTAAAATAAAAAAGATTAAAAAACAGTTGGGTAGCTCTACAGATGCATAAATATAGCGATCAGCATTGCAAGATTCACAGTAACTGTAATTATCACTCAGCTATATAATTTTGAGTTTTCAGTTTCTTAACATATTTTGTACATTTTTTAAAACAAAGTGAACAGTTATTACTACATAATCAGTCCAAATCATATTTTAAATTGAAGGAGGATGATATTCTTTCAGTACTATCTAATAACTACTTTATAATCTGATAAAATTTAATTTTATGTAATAGAATTAATACAAGGCAACTTTCATAGGAATTATTTTTCTGCAATCCTCCCCAAAAATTCATCCTGTATTTATTTATATCTCTGTCTCTTAAACATTATATTTATTTTCAGTATTGAATCCCTTTCTAAAGATAATGTACAGTTCACATAGGAAGTGTGACAAAATGGGAATCTAACTTGCTACATGTCCAGACAGTCTAGACATATCACTTATAGCTTGATAAGATCTCCTATACAGTGTTTCATGTGGGTCTTTGTCAGAGTTGTGGTCCTTATTCCACACCTTAGAGCTGTGGGTCTAGACTATTTAAACCAAGATAATGCATAACCTGGGACATGTGCTTTATAACTTGGTGTAGTTCAGCATATCATCAACATTGCAATATTTAGGTGAGAGAGAAAAGGAAATCTGGTATTGAAGACTGCTTTTTAAGGAAAGTAAACAAAACTTGGAAAAGTGAACACAAGTTATTCTTTTTCTTGTTTCCATTTCCAGTAATAGTAAATTGATGTCTCTGAATTGAAAGCAGATAAATAAATCAATACTTAATGAATATTCTATACAACTGGAAGTTTCTATGAAGGAACTTTCTATTATTGAACCTAAATAAGATTAAATTTTTTTTTTAGAGTTTGCTTTATAATTATGAAGTTACAAACATTTATACCAAATATACTGTTCTAGAGAAATTTTTAAAGAAATAATCATACACAATCATTATTTGAGAGAGGAAACATCAATATGTACATTAATTATTGTTGCACTATTATTTCCTTTAAGAATGGAGATATCCTACATTTTACTGATAACTAATTTTTTCAGCATATAAAAATCTAAATATTTTTACACTTACCTACTGTGTAGTAACTACATTATTTATATACAGTTTGTCATTTAAATACAATTCTATAGAATAGTAGTTACAGGTTTATTGTTTTCTGATTGAAAAAGGCAATAATGGAAAGGGATCATTTTATTTTTACTGTCTTTAATGGATTTATACTATATTATCTACAACAGATCCTACATATATTTGAAAAATATGCACAATACACAAAATAAACAAGTACTTAGGTTACTGACAGTTTTTAAAATCTAAAGTAATTCTGTGAGACAATCCATGGCCAAGAGCTTGGATGTAATTAATGATAAAGAAATGATCTAGAGTTAAAGTCAGAATTTTACATTTGCACCCGTATTTTATGAGAAACAGAATGATACATGAAGCCCCTCAAGAACTTCTGTTTGATTCATAATTAAAATGTGATTTTTGATGATTAAAAAACAATAACATAGGAGAACACAACATGCAACCCAGAAGGACACAGGTACTCTACAAATGATGGCTTACTGACTCTAAGATATATGATAATTACTTTAAAGTAGTAAGAAAAATTTAAAAAGATGGAACAAAAAACAAATGATTTACAAATCAACAGGGCTCTTTAAGTCTTTAGTTTGGAATTGTAAAATAAATCAACTTCACAGGCAAAAAGTAAAGCATTCTACAACTAAATTTCACAAAATATAAAGAAGTTTTGGTCAGTTGGGTTCCTCAGCAGAAAGTAGTAATATAGCATTATAAAACTTATTTTTTTCCTATCACTGGATCAACCTACTAAAATTATGAATATATCATAATACTTACATTAGTATGTCATTAGATTTCATTCTGAACAGGTTAATTAAAACAATTTTCAATAATAGAAATAAAGATAAGAAACTTTAGTTGAGGAGAATGGTGCTGCATTTCAAAACTATCTCCCTCTCCAAATATAAGCAGTGTTTTTGGCTTTATAGAGACCTCACTACAGATTAATAATGATTAAGAAACATCTGTTCATTTTTAGAAATTGAAGAAATGTAATATATGTGGTGTAATTTTAATCAAACTAAAATTAAATACATGCTTTATATTAAGAAAATTCTGAACCAAAGATATTTTTGAAGTAATAATTATGAAAGCAAACTATCTTTTTGCATTTTGTTATATTCATACATAAAATAATGTATATTGTAATAGAACATTGCCTACCTACATCAAGATAGTATGAAATATATTTTGGGGGAACTGTACATAATTTATAATTACAAGATATCATAACTTCAATAATGGTCTCAATGAAGTACATATACACAGAGAATGACATAGAAATTCAGGTAATTATCAGAAATTACATTCTAATGAAGCCTGAAATTTTAGACTCCAGCATCTATAGGATCATATCTGGCATTTGGTAAGGAACTCAACAACTAATTCAAGAGTACTGAATCTCTTTCTCCCTCGCTCTTGGCAAAATCCAATCTATTCTATATCCTGTGTGTACTCTTTCTTAACCAGCCTCACTATAGCTTTTATTATTATTCTCATTTGAGTTTCCTGTCCATTTTCTCTAGAGTAAATAACTCCTTAGCATGACATACCAGGCTCTCTGTACACAGCCTCTGCTTTCTGATTACATTGAGTCTCCAGAGGTTCTAGAATGGGAAATGCAAAATAGAAATACCTAAAAGTGAATCTGTAAGCTATAATTTCTTTCATTTATATTTTATAGATAAGCACAGAGAAATTAAGCAATTTCCCCAAGGCTGTGCAAACAATGAGGACTCTGGGATAGAACTAAATTCCCTTTGTTCCTGATTCAAGGTATTCCTACTTCTTTTCTCTGTAGTGATGAGAAAATAAAAAGCAGATTATTAGATATTACATGACATTATCAATCCTTGTAATCTTTGGTATCATAAGACCTGTTTTGTTAAGCAATAAACAAAGATTTATGCCTTTAATCAACATGTATTAAAAGCCTACAATTGTCCAATGCTAGGAAGACAAAGATAGATTAGATATGCCACATGCTATAAAGAGTTCAGAAACTCTTAGAGGAGACAGACACATGAACAGGGTGTTGATTATAATGGAGGGCCTGGGGTATAGTGGTTGCCTAGCCTGTGTGAGGCCCTGGTTTTGAACCCCAACATCACAGAAAAAAACAAAACAAAACAATGGATTAAGTATAATGAGATATGCACATATGCAGGGGTAATATGAAAAGACATAGCAGGGTCACTGTTTTGGATTGAATTTCATCCCTCAAAAAGGCATATTTAAGTGCCAACATCCCACCCCCAGAACCTCAGAATGCAACTTTACTTGGGATTTTTTTTTTTTTTTTTTTTTTTTTTTGGTACCGGGGATCAAACTCAGGGGCACTTGACCAGTGGGCCACATCCCCAGCCCTTTTTTGTATTTTTATTTAGAGACAGGGTCTCGTTGAGTTGCTAAGTGCCTCGCTGTTGCTGAGGCTGGCTTTGAACTCATGATCCTCCTGCCTCAGCCTCCCAGGTGCTGAGATTACAGGCTTGAGCCACCATGCCCAGCTTGCAACCTTACTTGGAAAGAGACTTGTTGTGGTTGTTGACCTTTAAGATGAGTTCATATTGGGTCAGGGTGGGACCTTAATCCAACACCTTGGGTGTTCTTTTAGGAAGAGGTAAATGTGGACACAGAGACACAAGAAGAGTGTAATGTGGTAGTTTAGGCAGAAACTGGAAGGAGGCATCTGCAAACCAAGGAATGCCACAGATTGATGGCCCCCATCAGAAGCCAAGAGAAGGCAAGGAAGTTTCTTTCCTGAAGACTTGGAAGACAGTATGGGATTGGGGACTCTGTAACACTTCCAACCTCAAAAACCATGAGAGATTTATGTCTGTTGTTTTAAGCCATCCAGTTTGTGGTACTTGCCCTAGGAATCTAGGTCCACATAACCTAGACTGAGTAAGGAATCTCAGGACAGGTTTCCTGGAGGAGAGGACATCAAAACTAATTGTTAAGAAATGATAGATGACTTAGTGAAATTAATGAAAAGAGAAAAGGCATTTCAGAAAGATTAAAAAAAAAAGAGGGGGTGGTGTGGATTGGGATAGCTTGGTAATGTATCAAACTGGAAGCAACCTGGGTCTCTTGGAATAGAAGCCACAGGTTGACAGAAGAACAGGTTAGGGAGGGAAGCAGAGCCTCAAATACTGAAATTTTGTATAATTGCATTCCCAGTGCATTCAGCACTGTGCAATGTGCTTTCTATACCTTATCTTTTGCAATCCTTACAATAACACTGATAGAGCTACAAACGTACAAATGAAGGAAACCACTTCTTTAAGAAATTTTGTTATTTATATATAATTATACCAGGTTAATATTACATTATTCTGAACTGATAGGTTTGATCAAGTAGAATCATAAGATACAAGCAAAATACAATATAATCTCATTGCTTTTAAAACAGATGCATTTATCATTTTTATAGAAAATACATCTATGAAGCACAGGCTTGCAGGCATGAGGCTGGCATAATGGAGATGCAGAAAATAAGTGAAATCAATAAATATATAAGGTGAAGAATGTTAGCTCTTGATAATTAGTTGAAATGCCAGGAGTTAAAAGAACAAAGAAACCAAGGTGGACACTTATTTCGGAAAATGAATGGCTGGTGGTACAACCTACCACAACAGATAATTCAAAAGGTGGCATAAGTTATAGTGGACCTACATAAAGAAGATGACAAATACATTGACTCCTACATAACAGAAATTCTGAATGACTGCTAGTAAACCTCCAGGATTCTTCTACGGGCACAATACTGTGCTGTGATGGACCATGGTGGCAGACAGCAGCACTCTGCTAAGCTGACTCTTGTCTCTACTCTTGAATGTTCCCTGTTATCCTCAAAGAGAATCTCAGATGTAAAAAAAATAATAATAATAACTCGGATATTCATCCTTTGGTCCTATAATTAGGTATGTTTGCAATATTTAGCTCTTACCAATGTGTCTTTCTAAATACATACACATTTAGATAATTAGAATTTGTTTTTGTTTTCTCTTGCTCCAAAGAATGAATTTTCAAAATTAATAAGAAAGATTCAAATTTATCAGACATACATATACAAAACAGGGTTTAGATAGCTGGTTAATAACAATGTTGGCTCTTGGTATTAATTGGGAATTATTCCACTACAATTTAAAGGATTTAATCTCCAGAGAGAACCATACGTACATGAATGAAACACCTACACTGCTAGATATTGCTTTGAGTTATCATTGATTAGTAACATTTTGAATATATACAATTATAAATATATATGTATTTACCTTATGCATATATGTGGCATGTTTATATACAGCATGTGTGTGTGTGTGTGCACACATACGCACACTCATATAATCTGTAGATTGTAGCTTTTGAGGGATATTAAATCTGAGTGTGTTGTAGAGATGACAGACAGTCCCTTGAAGCAGGAAAGAAGGCTACTGCTTCTTTCTGCAACATTCCCTATAGTCTAATTATAGAGCGATACCTGCGTCAGCTTGAGGGAAAGCCACTCTCATGAGTTTTCAGCTGGAAGCGAGTTACATCAAAACGATGGAAAAACTGGAGAACTCTAAAAAGTAAGTACAAAAATGGACAAGAGCAGAGGGAAAAACACATATGCTTTTCATTGGTTATCATAATCCATTTGATAAATAAACACGTTACAAATAAAAAGCCTAAAAAGGATAGACATTTGGCAACTGTGTGCAAACTGAGAGATGTGTTTGCTGTTTTTACAGGGGGAAAGAATACTGGGAGACTGCCATTAATAGCATGGCAACTAGAAATGTAGAAGTTTAACAAAGAGAAAATAGCAGGGGATAAAAATTAGTCAGTTGAAATGTTGGAAGGAGCATCTGAAACATTTAAATAGACACAAATAAGTATTCAACTAGCAAGCATGATGGTACATGCTGGACAAAAGTGTAGATTAAGCTAGGAAATTCATTATTTAAACTCTCTAAACCCTACAATGACTTTTGTTGATGTAATGCAGACCTAGTCTAGGAATATGACATAAAAAAAAAAAAAAAAAAACTGTATTTCAACTAGCCAGAATTTATAAAATGCTGAGAGACAACTATGAAAAGCCTTCTTTTGGACAGTATCTTACCTAAGAACCAAATAACTCATTTCTAGAATCACTTTTAACATGTGGTTTTAAAATTTATTTTCTAAAACTAAAGGATATGTGTTCTAATAAATATTTATCCTAATTTTCAAGGACTTCTTATGTCCACTGCTTGAAACAATGAAACATGTATCAGAGAACATTACTTTAGTATGGTGTCAGAGAATGTTGCTTTAGTATATTTCAGTCAAAGGGTGTTCCTTTATTAAAAATGTTTTATTCACTCAGCAAGTAGTCACATATGTTTAACTTCATATGGGAATAATAAACCAATGAGTCATACTAATATTTTAAAGACATATAAGAGGGTGTGTTACAATTATACATACAAGAACAACAAAAGAGAGCATTAAGAAACATTTACAAAATTTCTATCATTGTCTACTGATAAATGAAAAAGTATGCATCACTAGAACCATTAATGCCTTTTTGGCACTAAACATGAAATGTTTTATTTCAAACATCAAAAACATATTAAGATGGGCATGGTGGCAAACACATGTATTCTCTGAACCTCAGGAGACTGAGACAGGAGGATCCAAGTTCAAAGCCAACCTCAGCAATTTAGCAAGGTACTAAGTAACTTAGTGAGACTTTATCTCAAAAAAAAAATAAATAAATAAATAAAATAAATAAATAAATAAATAAATAAATAAATAAAATAAAAAAGGTTTAGGATGTAGCTCAAGGGTAAAGCTCTCTTGTGTTAAATACCTAGTACCAAAACAAAACCAAAAAATAAAAATAAACATATGTCAAAAGTTACTAGAGAAAACCAAACAGATGAGGCTTGGTCAACCACCAATCCAGAATTCCACATTGACAAGGAAGAAGTTATTTTTTTTTTTCTTATCAGTGAGCAAAACATATTACAAAAATATCTAGAATCTTAGTAATCCAAAGGAAAAAAGTATTTTTACTCAAAACTATGAAAGCATATTGGTTTAATTTGAATTAAATTTCACTCTGCTGTGGTTTGGGTTTGATTTGAGTGTCCCTCAAAGGTCCATACACAAAGACCTGTTCCTCAGAGTAGTGGCATTATTCTGAGGTGCCATGTATCTTTACCATATGGGCCCTAATGGGAAGTCCTTAGTCACCGGGCATGGCCTTCAAAGTGTACTGTGGGACACCAGTCTCTCAGTCTCTCCTAGCTTCCTGGATCAAGATATGTCTACTCATTGACATGTGTTCCCATCATTGCCACCTGGCTTCCAAACCAACGGGGCTGCCCAGACTTGAACCTGAATCTCCAAATTGTGAGCTAAATAAATAATTTTTAATAATAAAGTCTGTTGTCTCAGGTAATTTTGTAGTAATGTAAAACTGAATGATACAAAGTATATAGTTTCATGAGAATAAAAGTTAAAAAGTAGCTAAGAAATTAGGCAAACTTAAGGATAAATCCCAGATCCATAATTACCAGCTATTATGGATTATATAAATTACTTAGATCTTCTAAGACTCACAGTGCTCATCTACATACTAGAGATAATAATTATTCCCAGATTTTACAGGATTGTCATATGAAGTAAAAGAGGGAAGTCATGTGGTATTTGTGAGTATACTCCTGTCACTGAGAAGGCACAAAATTAAAACTGCTTACTGATAATAAGAGCCACACCATAAAGAATAGGAGGAGAAGGAGGAGGAGGATACAACATATTTAACTAATTTAGAAGTTATATACAGAACTAATTTCTCAATTCACTATTTCCTTCCTATCTCTCTTAAATATGTAGTCACAAAACATTAAAAAAATATTTTTTTCTTTATAGTATGCTGAGGTCGGTCATATAACTCTATGATGCAAATGGCATTTATTTTTATTTCAGAAATAATAAAACAAAGTGGAATAGAATTCTAAGAAATAAAAATGCTGGTATCTTATAATATTTAATATTCAACTATCTTACAACACATTAACAATTTCATATAATTATTTGGAAATAAATGAAATTAACTCCATAGATAGAGGAGAGAATCAAAGATAATATAAAAATCATATTATATTTATATTCATACCGAAATTTTATAAAGATTTCTGCAAAAATTTTGGTGACAAAAAATTCAAAAAATAATACTTTTAAGTGAAAAAACCACATTCAATGAAATTATAGCATTTTCTTTATGAGGAATATACAAATCTAAAAACTTTATTGTAAGTTTCAAATTCTAAACTATCTTATTATCAAAGGTATATAATATAAACACTTCAACATTTTACCAAAATATTAGCTAATGTAGTTGTCTCCTATATACTTTTCTGATGTGTATTATCAAAGACAAAAGTCACATTCTTTGTAGCACCAAACATTTTAAAGAAATAGTGCAGAAAATACTAAATATTCATAATTTGGTTATTTTTGAAAGTTCCTTTAGAACAACTTTTTAAGTGAACTGAATGTGGCTGCCATCTATTGTCCCACCTAACGTCCACCCTTCTCAGAACACCTGGACTTTGCTTTGCAGAATCATTTGCTCATATTCTTAGCCTGCATGAACAATGGGAGCCACATTGGCCTCTTTCTTCTCCCTGGGAACCCTGAGTGGTTTAGGAATGGGCATGTAATGCAAGAGAGATTAATGATACCCATATCTGGAACTTTTGTGAAAACACTGGGGAAAATTTTGCTGGTAACAATCTTCTTGAAATATCAATAAATCCAGTGGTGCCCATAGACACCATTTTACCTAAAAATGAAGCCTAACACAAAGGACAAGAAAAGTGTAAGAAGACAGATTTCCAACTGCATCACTTGGGCACCTGAATAAAAAGATACCAAAAGTCAATTAAACCTGGGACTTTTCAGTTCAAAGAGTGACTTCTTGCTCTCTTAAGCATTTTAAGTCAGGATTGAGATCCTTGCAATTGAGAGTCCTGAGTAGCTGAGTTTCCTGTTAGCCTGTCACCATCTTGTCTTGGGCATTCACAAAGCATTTTAGTTAGTTCTGGCTATCACAACATAATACTACAGACCAGTCAGTCCATACCGTTATTTCTCACAGTTCTACAGGTTAAAAGTTCCAGGTGGAGGTCGGTTGGACACAGTAGTTTTCATGTGAGGGCTCTTCTCCCATTTGGCAGAAGGGAGTGCCTGGGTCCTCAGGTAACCTTTCCTATGTGTGTAGAGAGAGAAGGAGAATTCTCTCTCTCATCTTATTAGGCCATTTTCATAACTTATGACTGCACTCTTATGACTTAATTGCCTCCCTAAAGTTCTATCTTCAGTTACATGGGGCTTAGTGTTTCATAGTAAGAATCCAACTGTTGGAGCAGACACTGTTCAACACACAGCAGCATAGATTGATTGGCATTACCCTCTCACTAGATTGTGAACAACACGTTCATTTTTATATCATTAGTACTTAATACATTTTTCTGCCCAAAGCAAGTGCTCTGTAATTGATTAATGTATTAATTCAACATTCTGTTGATAGTTATATGAAACCTGTTCTTAACAGAAAAAATATAATTATGAAAAATATAAATGTTGTAATCCAGGGAAACTAATGAACTCAACATTAGAACAAATTATTGGTTCAGTGTCCAAACCATTTTTCAGGAAAATGATTTTTTTTTAATTTGCATTATATTATGGCTGACAGAGTATGTATATGGTATGTCTGTGTGTATTTATTTCTGAGGTCAGCACAAATTTTCTTTAAAAGTTCGAAAATAATATTTTAAGAATTGTGGAACAAATGAGTTCTGTCATAATCACTGAGCTGGGCCACTGGAATAAGAAAGTAGCCATGGGTAGTAAATAAACAAGTAAAGTTGTGTTCAAACAGAGTCTGGAATGATGGCCATTACTTGGTGACCTCTGATTTATTTAATAAATTATGCCAAAGATCATTCTATCTGATTTCAGCAATAATATCTTTAACTTAAGCCAGGGTATCTTTAACTTTCAGACCGGGTAGAAAATAAAATAAAAAAAATAATTATTAAAATTCCACAATTCTAAAATTAATGCAAAAATTTCCCCTATTTTAATTAAATAGCTTTGTTCCATGACTTATTTTGATACCTTAAAAAAAAAAAATTCATCCAATATTCTGATGAAATAATCTATACTATGGGCTATATCTTACAGTTTTGACAAAACAGAAGGTAAATAATGTTTTCTCATACACGTTTTCCAGTTCAGTCGGAAGAATTATAGAAATTCTTCAATATGCAAATTCTGTCAGAAAAATTACTTAAAAATAATACTTAATCCAGCTACCTCTTTGTCTTTGGCTTAATATAGATTTTCTAATAAAGTTTTCATCTTTAAACATTATTGAAGAGATCTTAAAATATAACTTACAAAAATATTATTCAATAAATAGTTCAAGCTTTCCATAGTTTTCCTATGAGGAGATTTTACTCCAAATATTAAAAGCATTATCACTTGGAATATATTTTCAAACCTAAAGCTGCTGGATAGAATTGAAAATGGTCTCACATAGTAATTATTGGCACAGAAATTGTAGTGATTTAATGTGTCATTTTTGTTTTGTTTTGGCTTAGGAACTAGTATAAAAATAGTGATATTTTAGTGATTCAGGAAAACAGAAGAAATACAAAGGATTTATACTCATAATGCACATTTATCAGCTTTTATTGCTCCATTTGTGCTATTTGGGAATTGCACTTATCCTTGTAATATGATCTAAAAAAGTCATTTCAGCTTTCTAATGGACAATTAATGATTTGCTAAGATTTCTGTCTTTTTCTCTTTTGCAAAGGCCTCCATAAGCTCCAACCTCTCCTCCCACATTTTGAAACTATAGGGAAAAAAATTCATTTTTCTCAAGATTTTTTTATAATTGAGGTTTAATAAATTTGTTATTTAAATCTCTTTGTCTTTTCATTGATTCATTACATTTTTCCATTATTGCTGTAAAATTTAACAAAAAAGATATTCAAAAGATATCCTTTCTAAAAATATTAAAAAGTCATTGCCCAACATATACCTATTCTCACTTCATTTTCAGCCTGCCCTCTTCAATTTACAAGGATTCAGGTTAAATTACTAGTAGTTACTCATTTAGTTTACTCTGTAGTCAATTTTATGACAGATTTCCACCACAACACCTCCCCTAACAAAATATAAGAAAAAGAAAAAAAAGAAGAAAAAACTCTACAAAACAAAAACTCGCATTAATCTCTGGTTAATACTATGAGTAAAAGTGACATTTATCATTTAAGTTTTAATAACATATCATTACAAAATTTACAATGGAAAAACTTCAGCCAAGATAACAGAAATAATAATATTTACATATTGAAACATATAAAATATTTTCTTTAACTATACTTTTTCCTAATGTTTCTGAGTGTGCATTACTTTTTACAATATGCTGTTTTAAAAAGAAATGTTATGGCTAGTGCCTGAAGCTGAGGTAGAGTACTTGCCTATCATGCATGAGGCCCTGGGGTCAATCACCAGGACAGAAAACAAACAAACAAAAAAAAAAATAAATAAATAAAAAATAAAAAGTGATTTAATAATCACATTGACAGAATTAATCCCAAAGTCTGACTTTGATTATAGTTTGTAAAAAGTGGTATTTCATTTTAATAAAACATGCTTTTATTATTTTGCTTAATGAATATGCATTATACACCCTTATATAAGAAAACACTTGCTATTATTAAAAACAAAGATTAAATGCCATATTTCTCCTGGAAGACTAGGTGGCCTTAATTTCTTCTTCCACTTTCACACCGCTAGCTGGTTGTAATACTCTTCTAAAAGGGCAAGAAAGATACCAGAAAATGGACTGCAGTTCTAACTCCAACTGCTCAAGCTGGAAAAGGTCACAGTGAAGCCCAGACAACACTTGGTCAGTAAATCTTTCTCATTTCTGCTGGAACAAGAATCTCAGTTCTCTCATAAAATGTAAAGTATCACTTTGTATCCTTTACAAGAAAGCAAACTGAGGTGTGGACGCAGATCCACAAGACTCACTTACACACCTGCATGCCAATCAATATTCCTGTAGAGGTAATAACTGATAAAGGATATAGACCATAGGGGCTTGGTACTGATCTTCATTTTGATCCTGACTAGCTGAAGAATTTTAGGGTAGACATATTTAATTTCTCATATGAGAAAAGAGATTGAGCTCTTTAAATTTTCTTAAAACACAAAAAATGCAAAATGATAGGATAATCAATCCTTAAGTGCAGAAGGGAATGACAAAAAGCTAAACCTTTCTACAAAGTACACAGATAAATACTAAATCTAGAAATAATGGACCTTCAGAAGTTAAAGAATAAAATCGTGGGGACTAATAGCTTTCAAGAAAAAGAGAAACATGGTCTGGGAAGAAAAAATAAAAAAGAGAGAGAGAGATACAGACTTAAACTTTTAATTCGGCAAATTTAGATGTTTTAGTATTAAGGATTAATTAATTATAGAGCTACATCTTATTAATGCAACACTAAATTCTAGAGGTACACATCTGTGGCTATGAAATTATCTTAAAATATAAGAACTTGACTTGTCATTAACAAATAACAGTGAAAAAGAATGAGATACACTATATTTACTAGCATGCATTCCTAAATATATTTAACTGCAAGTATTTAATTGTGAGTACTAGATACAATAAGATCCCATTTTCTTATATATAGTAAATAGAAGCTCATTAAATTGCTCTGTAGCTGTTAAAAGTGTTTACCTCTAAGAATTAGAGTTTGGGGATGTTTAAATATGTTGCAGAACATATTTAAAGATAAATGGGAAAAAGACAATGTAAAGAATAATGGGAAGGAATAACTTTGAAGTCACAGAAACTGTTCTTATCATTTTTCAAGGTATAAATGTTAGATTCTGGCCAGGGAAGCAGCACCTCCCAGGTAGGAGGCCACACCCCCAGGTACCTTGAGAAAAGACTGCACCTCCCAGGTACCTCAGGTGCCCTCACCGCCCACCTTCTTGACCTCCGGCAGCCTATGGGGACACAGACTTGCTCCAGGGGTCCCTCTGACCACCAGTTCGCTATTTTAAGCCTGCTCTGGACTGAAACCCTCTTCTTCTTGTCCTGCCCCTTTTCCATACCCTACCCTTCTTCCCTTCCCTTACCTCCCTACCCTTCCACGTGGCACCCTAATAAACCCCTTTTTATTGAAATGCCTTTCCAGGTGTGGCTTATTTTTTAATAAAAAACTATATAAAAAGTTACCACATCCACTAGGCCTTACTTCTCTCATCAATAAAAGTGGAACACTGTCTGGATGCCTAGCTTAGAGAAGTAATTGAAGTGATATATGTAGGGTGCTCAATAGAGGCCTGAATGGAGCGGCTATTAAATGAATGCTAGTTTCCTCATTTTCCTCCCTTGCTCACTAGTGAAAGACAATGATGGTTCAGACTGTAGACTGCTCTTTCTTCAATGTTAGAGAGTAAAAATACAGCTTATTAAACATTTAGCTTCAAAGACTTGAAAGAGGATTACTCAGTCCAGAAAAGAACATTTAAAACAAAACAAAACAAACTTCTTAATGCAAATTATATCAGGGACTGATAAGAATGACAATGGAGATGAATCCTTGACTTGATTAACTTAGTGACCTAAAAAGGAATGTGTCTCATTCCAATTTAGTGGAACAAAAAAGCACTCATTAAGGCTTTTCTTCAACTTAAAAAAAAAAAAAAAAAAAAAAAAAAAAAAAAAAAAGATGTAGATTTGATTCTGTAACTGAAAAGCTAGTCAGGAGGGTCCTGGATTAAATACAAAAGATGTCTTCCTTTATATATTTTACTTCTATTTTAAATGTATTATAAGATCTGGAATAATTAGGTCAAATAGAATGTTGAAAGAGGACATAGGTTTGGACAGTGTCTCCCACTCTTTCAACTGGCCTCATCACACCTGATTACCTCATGAACTCTGAACAATATGAGCTGTTATTTAATTAAATGTTATTTCAATAGGATCTCCCTAAAAGAATGATTGTGAGAAATAAAAGAAATGATACATACATGTTATATAAGGATGTGTGTGTGTGTGTGTGTGTGTGTGTGTGTGTGTGCGTGTGTGAAGTTATGGATAAACTGTCATTTCACAGTATAGGATAGCAGTGGATCATAAAAACTTAATTGAAGAGGCAGATTTTGCATTGCTGGGAAGTAGTAGGTATAGCTCCTACCTAGCACGTGCTGAGATCATGAGATAAATCCCCACCTCTGCTTTCACACAAAAAAACAATGCATAGGAAAAGTATTTTGCTTTGGAGAAAGTTTATAACCTTTCTTTTAAATATGGTAATTTCCAATATTTGAGAGGCCAGAAGAACAAGAACATACAGTGAAAAACTGGCAGAAAAAAGTGTAATGCTATCTATAAATACATGATAAGCATATCATACATTATAAAAAATTTTATATAATTTTTGCTTATATATTAAACATTTAATTCCAGCATGAAAATTCTGTGAAATTTTTGCATTCTTACTGATAAATTCAACATAGTGAAATTACTATACCAACAAAACATATTAATGTGTATAACGAAATTTACACCAGCTCTTATACAGAATTTAACTTTATACTAATGTTTTAATAATCTTCAAAAGATCCTAATGACACACCTGCCATATAAAGACAAGTGTCAAAATGAAATACCTTTCCCCTTATATACACATTAATTATAATTCAATGTAAAATAAAATTATTTTATTTCACTGTCTACAGTTCACTGATTGTAAAAAGAAAGATAAATAGGCACAAATTCTGGTTCTACATCTTTTCAAGATATGGAACAACTATCCAATTGTTTTTTTAGTTTTGTGAATTGAGAGTAATAAAATCAAACTTAAAGCAATTTTAAAAATTAAATGATTGCTTGCATAATTATTGTATAGAATAAGCACCCTTTGAATAAGAGGTGATCTCTTAATCCAAGAAATTGTAAGAAAGGTGTTATAAATTGTGTATATGTGTATGTGTATGTACATATATATGTGACAAGCAATAATTAAAATGAGATTTGATAATAGAAACACCATTGATCAGTTCATCAAGAAAACACTGTTAAAAGACAAAGGAAAGATATCATAAATTGAAATATTTAATAGTAACAGGGAATCCATTAAGGGATATACAGTTGCAATAAAAATAGCTTTTATCGAATAACACTCACTTTAGCATTTAAAGGAAAATAATATAATTTTAATAAAGAATACAACTCATTTTTAATCTACCATGTAAGAAGCTTTATGCCAAATATTTGTTAGGCATCACATTATATAATCATTAAAATTTAGTCATTGATAAGGTATAAAAATAGGCATGACTCTTATCCACATGTTCAAAACAAGGAAATGGGTGAATTAACGTTGCCAGGGATTTAAAAAGCCAAGTTTATCTGACTTTCAAACCTATAACGACTCAGTATTCTTACCCTCGATATTATTTATAAAAAATTGAATGTTTAAATGGAAATAATGTATAGCAATCAAAAATATGTTTAAAGAACTAGGTACAGGCATATGCCCCTGTAGTCCCATTTTCTGGAAGCTGAGCAGGGAGGATCACTAGAGTCTAGCAGTTTGATTCTAGCCTGGACAACATAGAGGACCCATCTCTAAACAAACCAAAACACTGTATACAAGAAGTAAGTGAAAAAGAACTTTTTTCTCTTAAGCTCTAATTAATTCACAAAAGAAAATTTTGCTTCTCCTAGAAAAATAAAGTATTTTGATTAAAAAACGGACAGGATCTCTCCAAGCAGAACTCAAGAGTAACGATATAATAATAAGAGCTGCAGACTAATATTTTTTCTTTTTCTTCTCTCTCTCTCTTCTTCTCCTCTGCCTTTAATTTGCAGTGCTGGGGGATAGAACCCAGGGCCTTACAAATGCTGGGTAAGCATTCTACCACTGAGCCACATCCTCAGACCCCTCACTAATCTTTTAAAATAAATATAAATCATCTTCTCAAGGCAAGAGAAGAATAAAGTAGAAATCAATGCAATTTTCTTAATAAAATTGTTTGATACAAATTTAAAAGACCAGCCAGGGTCAGTGGAGCATCCCTGCAACCCCAACTACTTGGGAATCTGAGGCTGGAGAATCCCAATTCCAGAGATCCCAGGCCACTTAATAAGACCCTGTCTCCAAATAAAAAATAAGAAGGGCTAGGTATGTAACTCAGTGGTAAAGTGCCCCTGGTAGTACTGCAAAACCAAACAACAACAACAATGAACAAATCAAAAGCCCCAAGATATATCTAATAAGTGTCAAGTACTAACCCCAGGATAATAAATTATATAAATACATATAATATGTAATAATCAAATAATTAAGCTAATCAAATATAAATTTTCACCCTTGCAGAGTTATTCTTCAGAGAAGAGATGGATGTGGACATATGAAACTAAAGGCTGATGATAATGTATCATAATTCCAAGATCATACAGTAGGAGAATAAAGTAAGCAAGGTATTGCTAACAAAATTCCAAAAATGGGGACTGAGGTCCTAAGAAAAGTCAATTGAAACTGGATATGTAAATGGAGACTTTCTACGGGGTATCTTGAATCTATTTAACATCACAGAAGTGACACAGTCTTCAAAGGATCTGGACAGAAGTGGAAAAATCTGATATGCAATTTATTTCCATAAAACAAATACCCATTAAAATCTGATACTTTATCTAATTACTCTTGCTTGCCTTTTTTCTATTCAAAATGAAAACATCGACTATTTCCTCTTGTCATATTCTGCATGTGAAGAGCTTTGGTTGGTGTCACCAGCATGATCTAATCTGAGCATCTGGTCACAGCAGTTTAAATTATTCTAAGGATTCAGGTTGCAGAAGGAAAAATGGGTGTTAACTATTTTGTCCATTTCTTGCTTAGGGAGATAAGGATATTATACTCTGAACTGCTCCCCAGGTTCCAGCCTTCAGCGGGAAAGTCAGAAGTAATTATTCAGGCAATTCCATTCTCCTTTAATGAGGGTGAATACCAGATAGCCTCTGAAATAGAAACAGTCTCAATTGTTTTTCTGTGTAACTCCTAACATGAAGACTAAGTAGAAATCTAGACACCAAAATCATTAGAAAAGATGGTCAGTATTAATTAGAATTCAGTATGGACTACATGAGTGAAATTTTAAATTATGATTGTGAATACATAATACTAAATGAAAAAAAAATGTGGATTCATTCTATTTAATTTAACCCACTACTGGGACTAAAATTATAAATTCCTTTATAATGAGATTTTACAACCTCTGTGCTATTTCAGTTTATAGTTGCTTCAGGAGAGTCTTCAGGAGAGGAATATATTTTATTAATTGAGTAAAATAAATCCCCCTAATGAATCCATACCATTTTGGATGATAATCTTGTTTTCCAGAGAACATTTCAATTTGTATTCATCCCTTCCCATTATGACTTTCCTACCTATGTCCTACCTAAATGTCCTACTTGAAATGTATTTGAGAGCTTTTATGTATGCAAGCTATGATAATTTCAGAAAACAGTAGCAATGTTCAATTTTATTTTTAGATATTTTCCTATATTTTTCAAACTTTGTATATGATCATTTTGTTTATTAATATACTACATTATTTACTACACTTATACTATGTTAAACTTTACTTCAAAGCCATATATATCATTCACCCAAGAATGCTCTAAAAACCAAAGGCCTCAACAACCAACAATCTTTTAATAATCATCACCATACACCTAGTATCCTTGGGATAGCCGGGAAGTAGAGCACTTGCAGAAAACTAGGAATGAAAAAAAATGGGTTTTCATCTTGAGAGTACAGATACTTCAGATTGTCATTTCTTCTAAGTCTGATGTACTCATATATGAAATAATCTCACTATTGTCACTAGTATTCTAGATGTTTTAAGTAACCAGATTTAATTTGGGAACATGGGAGTACAGTATGATTGGCTTAGGATGTGATCAATTCAACAAACCACCAACCCAATCAAAATGACTACTTCATATAAATAAGACATAAGAGCAAGCAATGTAAGAGAAAAGTGGAAGAAACTGAATTCATGTATAATTGAACCTTGAGTAGAAAAAAATTAACTCAAGTGAGTCAGAGGAAAAATGGTATAATTTCAAATTTGCTTTGGGGCAAGGAGTATCACAGTGGTGGAGCACTTGCCTAGTACAAGTAAGGCCTGGGTTGGATCCCCAGCAACACACACACACACACACACACACACACACACACAGAGACAGAAATGCTTTGGCCATTGATCACTTCACCAATTCTGGAGGAACACCATGAGCCACAGTATCACCTCTATAAAGTAGAGATAATCATGCTGAACCTTCCCTATTTAACTTAAAAATGATTTTGAAGCCTAAATAATACTCTATGTGTGCAGAGTACTTTGTAAACTGATACTCAAGGTATAGACATTAACACTAAGTATTTGTAGTTATAGTAGAATAATAGATTAAAACATGGTATACATTGATCACTAAGGATAGATATACTCCAATATTTCAAAAAAGACTATTATGCCCAAGTAAACGTGTCTTTTCTCTTTCCTTATTTTATTTTTCCCCAGAGTAACACAGTGTGCCTGCTCTTCATAGGGTGCATCTCTTAATTCCCTGGTACTTAGCTCAGACTTTCTCATAAACTGTCCATGAAGATTAAAGGAAAAGAGACAGGGAAGTAATAAAAGGTGTCCCTTGTATGTGATGTTCTTAAAGAGTTTATATAAAAGTTTTATTTTAAAATGAAAGAAATTATGGACCCTGCATATACTAAAAGGAGTTACATTTGTATTTTAATTTATTCAGCTACTTACTCTTTGAGGCTTCCTCTTTGATGGGCTACAATAGCAGACATTGTAGGTTATTTCTCTTAATTTTATTATTAGGCTGGGAAGGACATTCCCTCAAACTTTCAAAATCTTAAATAGAAATAGCAGCTCATCACATTGTTTTTTTAGCTACCCTTTCTTAAGTCCAAGTTTCTCTTCCTTCTCTGTTCTCTTTTCTTCATGCCTATTTTGACCTTCCATTGTCCTCTGCATAGTTTAAATTTTTTATTCCATTTCTTTCATAGCTAAAAACTATCCAGTGTTACACATAAACATACTATGTTAAGGACATTACACATCTTATGCCATTTCATTTTTAAACACCTCTACAAGATTACTTTAACATTAACTGTCTTTCATGTAAGAAAAATCTGTCTCAAATAACTTGGGCAAGGTTATTCAGCTTGTAAAGAGTAAACATAACCCAAGTGGTCTGACTTTTCTTTAAGAAGCTCTTAACTGGTATATCATTTTTATTTCCCAATAAAAATAATCCTTTGCTTATTTTCTGGTCCCATAAAAAATGTGATATAATTTGTCTATAATGTGCTAAAATTCAGAGGTGATTTGCAATAAGCATTAATCCTGGGATTCTGTCTAATTTATTTCTCCATTATAAAAGGGGCACACAAAAGATCAGATAGACTTAGGACTATACACAAAATTTATGTTATGCTTAAGTGTGCTTACCAAAATAATACTGACATTTAAAAATAAAAAGAATTGCCGCATGGGCTCAGTTTTATCAAGTTATATCTTTAGAATCAGGGAGTAAGAAAAACTGGTACTAGAGTCCTAGCACCAGCACTTACCTATGTGTTTTAGGACATAATTCAATCACTCACTTTAATATGAGATTAAACCTTCATTAAATGGAATAATATCTATAATCTTCACAGAGTTGCTGTGAAGAAAAATAAGATAATATATGAATGTACATTTGAAAACCTGCAAAATAATTTTCAAATGTAAGATATGAACATCACATTATTACTGAGAATCTCTAAGCTTTAAATTTTATCAATATCCTCTTCTAAAAAAAGAAAAAAATGAACTTTTTAATGTCAAAAATTTGGACTGTCATAAAATACATTAATGCTATCCATATGATAGATCAGCTAAGGTGGAAACAAAAGGAAGTCATTATGTCAGCTGATAATTATAACAGACTGATAATTTATATTTATACCTTATAAGAAAAACAAGAAGAATTATGTGTAATTATCTTTAGCAAGAGGAATAAACTAAGTAAGCAGAAAAGTTGTTTGGGTATAATGAGGCTCTGAAAGGGAGACACTAATTAGCTTCAAGGACCAATATCTAGGTTAGATTATGATACTAGTTCAATTTTATCCTGGACTTAACAGGCATGATACCATACTATACATCTAAAGACTGAACAAAGTCTCTTCCTAAGCTATTAGGCAGGAGAAAAAAAATTAAAGTGGAAAGACTAACACAGAGGGCAATTCCCTCATTGATTTTTAAACAATATATGCTTTGATGATGACTATTGTTTCTTTTCATTAACTTAAAAGAATAAGCTAATATTCATGGAGATTTAAAGACCTGGGTTGTTTTTTTTTTCATTTTTGAATGTGACTTTCACAATATTTATATAGGCATTCTATTTAACAGAAAAATTATAATCTCTAGCATGCAAATTAAATTTTTGAGACAGGAATTTAAAAATGCAAAAAATATTTTCCAGCATACATCATTTTAAATAAAATAATAATCTAGATAAAGGAAATAAAAATGAAGAAGGCTACAACCAAAATTAACAATAATTTGATTTGTCATATTAGCAATAATTATCTTTAAGTTAGTGTATATAAGAAGCTGTCTAAACAGTGTTTCTTTATCCTATTACATATCTCTAAGTATGTAAATAAGAGTTAGTGTTTTTTTTTTTTTTTAATTGTGTTTGTGGTTATGGGGATTGAACCCATGGGCTCTTTACCACTGAGTTATATCCCAGTCTCACTAAATTGCTGAGGTTAGCCTTAAACCAGCGAATTTTCTGCCTCAGCTTCTCTAGTTGCTGGAATTACAGGTATGTGCCTCCACAAGCAGCAAAGAGTCTTTAAACAAAATAATTAAGGCGTCCTTTTAAAATTGTTAAGCTTACTTTGGGTAACTAATAAATGTTACATTTTAGTAATATTTAGTAATTTTTTTTATTTTAATTATACTCCTTTTCTTCTTCATTTGGGTAGTTAATCTAATTAACAGAAGTTGACCAGTAACCACTAACCACTGTTTTTTTACTAAGTGTTGAACTCAGGGGTGCTTAATCACTGACTCATTTCCCCAGCCCATTTTATCTTTAATTTAGAGACAGGGTTTCATAATGCTGTATAGGGTCTTACTAAGCTGCAGAGGCTGGCTTTGAACTTGCAATCCTCTTGCCTCAGCATCATGAACCACTGGGATTATAGACATGCCTAGGCCACCATGTCTGGACACCTAGTAGCTACCTTCTACATGCCAATTCATGGTGCGATTTCATAATAATTATTTCAACAACAATATATAGGATGGAAAGAATCATAAAGATAATAAGCAAAGAGAAATATTAGAAGTTCCTTCTACTATTCTACTTTAACATTTCCCAATCACTTATCTATACAACATCAGTCATATGAGCTTCAAAAAGTATTCCATGATAAAAAGACTCATCAGTCAATGCTTTAAAGAAATGCTGAGCTAATCAACATTAAGTAGGTTTCTTTACTGTGGAACTTTTGAAAGGGATAAAGTGCACTGTGACTCTCCAAAGGGTGACAGAAGATGCTGCCTTCTAAAATTTATTTGACCTTAGAAATATTTTATTATATTTTTTCTAGAATATCTAATAATATCTCACTGGATATGACTATTCACCAAAACTGAATTTAGAAAGTGTTGATCTTGATGAAATTAGGATCATGAGACTGTCAGAGGAAATAAAGAGGAAGGTGCAAATTCATAAAGAATGATGAAGAACAATAAGAAAATTCTGAGAATATAGTAAAAGAGTATGAAAGAGAAGGCCCAATGACAATTGTCATAGATTTTAGCCTGCGAGACAAGAAAATAGTGAAATTACTAACACAAGTTGAGATACTGGCAAGGAAAACCTGTTTTCCATTACTTCTGTCGTTTAATCATGCAATAAGTATCCAGTATTTGGAATTATTTAGATTAGCAAGGTGGCTAGTAAAAACAATGGCCCTGTTTCAAACAAACAGCTTAATGACCAAACTATAATACCCTCTAAGGGACAATGTAAGTAAATGTTTTTCAAGTGTCTGCTCACTTCTTTTGAGAACTCTCTCCTTGACTTAATGCAGCTCCATATGCACTTTGCACATTCATGTATCTACTTTGTAACTAGATCTACAACTTATCCCAAATAGTCCTTCCTGGGGTTTTGGCCAACTAATGGCTGCTTCCTTAAATTGCAGACCTGTAAATATGAATTCTATGGGTCTTTTTAGGACATGTGCATACTTAAGCAACAAGAAATATTTAATATTGAAAAAAAAAATACCAGAAAGGAAAAAGTGAAAGAAGGAAGGAGAATTATGAAGAGTGTCAGAGGAAAACAAGTGAATTTCTGAGTTTTTTCAGTTCTTTGTATCAGGAAAAATTGAAGTCAAATGATAACACAACATTGTTCCAAAATTTTTCTTTTTTAATTGAGATATTTTTTACTGAGTCCCTATCACTTACAGTAAAGATATGATTAAAACAGAAATGTCATGAATAAATACATATACAAAATTCATATAGTGTCAAATGTGAAAAATTACTTCACCTTTTAAGAAACATTATATTAGAAAGGTTTGAGTATGCCTGATATATTACATGTGTTTAAAACACTATAAGAATTTAATGGCCAATTCCATTTAGAAAACTGGTATAATATACTGTTTCAATTTAGACAGAACATTAAAATCCATGTAAAGAGTAATAACCTTCAAGTTCTGATTTCATAGTAGTCTTTTTTACATTTAAACAAGGTGGCTATGCAAAATACACAGATGAAAGCATCTGTCATACTGCTCTTACTCTGGGGTGTTAAAAATGGCAGTATTCGGAAGCATGTTCCCTAAGATTGGCAGGAATTCTGTCAGCGACTTACCATGGTAATTGATGGGAAATCCAGAATGTTTAGACAGAATTGATTGGAATTAGTCTTTACAGAATATCATGCCAGCACATGGATACAATTAGCACACATGTTCAATGCAAATGACTCTGATTCTGGCAATCTGCATTATGATTTCTGGATGAATCTAATTTACATGGATTCTTTATTTACACATGGAGATAAAAAGATAGTATAATTTGATGTACCAATAATTGATTGTTCTGAACAAACCAGATTAAAGATTTATGTCACTGAGCTACAAATGCTAGTCCACAAAATAAGTACTAATGGAAGATGAATAACTAATACCACTATATCTTCATGAACATAAACATTTTTCCTAGTAACTTTTAATATTGTCAGTATCAATTATTTGCTAATGTTACAAGTCATTCTTTCAGAAAGAGAAATGAATCTGTTCTATCTACATAGCACTGTCAAACCAAAGAGTTTCCCAAAGAGTCTCCAAGTATATATGGTAAATTTCACTAATTCTCACCTTGCTGATCTGCAAAGCATATCATTCTCACCAAAGTCTCACTTCTTCTCAGCATTGATTTGTGAGCCTGGTGCTGTAACAAGATCTCACATTTGGAGACTTCCAGGCTCTCATGCAAGCAAAGCTGTATTTGATTTGTAGAAATAAGTGCTATGTAAACAAAAAGTATCACTACCATGCTCTGGTTGCACTTACTCTCTGGGGGTTTTATACACTATCAAAAATTACAAAGTACATGCTATTGTTTTTAATGCTAAGATTATCAAATAGGAATTTCTTTCAGCTGTATTTTGAAATAGAAAAAGTTGAGTTTTTGGCAAAGCAGTTCCTCTCTCATGTCTTTACAGTCATCTCTTTGAGAAATAAATGTGCACTCCAAACTTGAACAAGCAAAAAAAAAAAAAAAAAAAAAAAAAAAAAAAAAAAAGGAAAGACTAATCTGTGGAGAAAAGAACCAACTATTTTCATGCCAGGGAACCATACCAGAACTTTCTCAGTAGGGAGGTTAAGATGTCAAACTGTGATTTAGACTTGTACCCTTCATTTTTTTAATTAAATTAAACTTATCAGTAAGATGAATAATGTTAAATGAAATTGCTTAATGAACTCAGTCATGGGTAAACCACACTATAAATACTCATTATTCTCCCAGAATTTCTTTGTTTTAATGTGAATACTGTGTCAAAGAATCTAAAATATGTGCTATTTTGTCACACTGATCATTCAGTCACTGCAGCAGTCAGTAATAGGTAGAATCAGCAAGTTTTATCAGATTGGCAGCACAGAGTAAGAATTAAGAGCAGAGAGACCCTGAGGTGAGGTCAGGGGGCTTAGATTTATCCCCAGGTTTTACCACTTAGTAGCTGTGTGATTATTGGCCAAGTTATTTAACCTCTCTGTGCCAGTTTGCTCATAATACAATATGAGACAATAATTAGGGTTAAAGTTAAGGATTGTTATAGAATTAAGTAAATTAATAGCAAGCCTTGTACATAGTCATACTATGTACTCATTAGCTGCTATCATTAACATAATCATTATCATTATTCTGTATGCCTCTTCCTACAATGTGATCAAATTAACTTGAAAAAGATCTACCCAGTAACACTTACCAATTTGTTCAGAGTTCTTGTCACACAGGTGTGCTCCCTAGCTATAAAGCTTTGTTTCTGTATCTTATTTTCCTCTCCTCAATCCTCTATCCTACACAAAGTGATGTGTTCAGATTTTAAATGAAATATTAATGCAAAAACAGAGACTTAAATTATTGGGAAATTAAGACCATATAAGCAAGCAGAGTGGGCTGAGGAGGGCATTATCCCCTTTGATGCCACTAATTCTACTTTGGTTAATGTACTTTATTATTGCAATTGCAACATATAGAAAAGTAGCATTTGCTATCAATAATTATCACTGTATCCATTCTGGGGGGAAAATCTGAATGTTTCTGAATGCATTATAAGCCACAAGTAGAACAGAAGGCAAGATTAAATTAAATAAGGCAAAATGAATATGAGGTAAAGTAAATTCAAATTTCTACAGTAGAGTAGAAACACAATGTTCCTGGACACATGAGAAAATGATAACTCATAATGAATAATGTTAAACCAGAAGCAACAAAGGTAGAGAGTGATTTTACTTTCTTTGAAAAAGAGCAAATCCAAATTGAAATCATGTAATGATGAAATCATCTATTGTTTTAGGTGATCAAATATAATGATGTCTAATTTAAAATGATGAAAAGTGAAAATAAATTACAACTGTTTATTACTTTTATGTCAGACACTCATTACAGTAACTGAGTAGAATTGACATGTTATTTAATTTTTATTTAAAACTATACTTTGAAATGATTTCCTTATAGAGATTACAACAGTAAAAATCAGGAAGATTATGTAAAGCTAATTTCAGTTATAAATTTTAAAAATTTATTTAATTTAGGTCTTAATCACTTCAAAGTCTATGTCCTTTTATCAGCATAAAACTACTTGCAGAGCTTTCATTTATAAAAGTATAAGAACAAAGAACATTAGAAAATAAAGAATTTATAACCATGAGTTAGGAAATATATCCTTGGTTTTGAAATTAAAATTTTAATTAAGAATTATTTTCTTATAGTTCTTGATCATTTTCTTTAAAAATATTTTTAGTTGTAGATGGACACAATATCTTTATTTATTTATTTTCTGAGAATTGAATCCATTGCCTCATACTTGCTAGGCAAGGGCTTTACCACTAAGCCACAACTCCAGCCCCAGTTGTTTATCCTTTTTTAAGAAGGAATTTCACTACTTCAAACTTTGCAGAGGGGAGATATTACCAACAAAATAATACAGAAGAAATCAAAGAAAAAAATAAATATCACATTTTAAAATGTTTGAGGAGAATATAAGTAGCATACATTCAATGATCCCGACTTGGCTCTCACTTAGCTTTTGTGTTTCAAGAAACAGGCTGAGAGCTATGAGTTGTATGAAAATATGACTCCTTGATGATAAGTAGTTTAATCCAAATAAATGGAGCTTTAGAGAAAGAGGAATGGAGCTGAAGACACACACTGACAAAAGTCATTCTGCATAGAACATTCATTTAATCACTACCACAGTGGTAATTTTAAAATGAAATCACAAAGTCATGCAAAAAGTCAGTTTTTTGATTCTTGTAGATTTTAAAGTTGTAAATTCCTAATATTTTATCCATAGTTTTATCATTTGATATAAAAGTCAAATAGAAAGCTATGTGAATGTCTTCTAAACTATATAAGTCTGAGAACATAATTTGATGAAATGTAATTTATTCTTTATACACTTAGACTTCTACACTTGATGAACCACTTAATCTTTGTTTTAGGATATACAGAAATGTGCAATTAGAGAATAAAACTGTCAATGAATGAGTTCCCCCCCTTATTAAAATTGTTTAATATCAGTTTTAATGATATGCATAGAATTCCTACATCCACACCTCCTTTAGGATTTATCCCTCCTTCAGAAAGCTGAAATGTCCTTGAGAAGTCTTCTTCTCCACAGGAGCTTTATCAGTGTAAAGGTCACCCTGAGTCAATCCATCCAAGTTCATGGCTTTGTATTATGCATTTATATAGATATATTTACAACCTCTCTTTAGGATCACAAGGTTTGTAAAGGGATAAATGGTCTACATTTAAATTTTAAAAATCAAACTTATAAGCAGAGGATATGTAAGTTAGGATTAACATACATATATATATATGCTTTATTCTAAGACTTAAAATTATTGTCCAATAACAGTATAAATTTAACATAAATTGTGCATTGCTTATAAACTAAATCCACATACTTTTTGTAAAAAATGTATAAATTGTGCTCATAACTGGCCTTACCTGACTTCCCCAATCCCCAGACATATATACTTTATCTGGTTTTGTTCATTGCTTTATCCCATAACGAAGCACACTGTGTGACATGTACCAAGCACTAAATAACTAACTACCAAATGACATGACTGGATGAAAAACAACACTTTATATAATTAACATCAAAGGTTCAAAGTTCATATGGCATTGTTTTGTTTTATACATTTCATTTTGTATATTTATGGCACTATTTGGGTCAATATCACCATCCAGGCAAGTTTTCAAAATAATTTCTTGTTTTGCACTTATAAAAAAAAGCTCTCTATACTTCAAAAATAATTGCAAATATGTAGTATGACCTTTTTAAAATTATCTCTTAACTTTCTGAGAAATGTTACATTAACAACACATACCTACTCCGATAGAATAATTTTTAAAGATATGTTTTGTAAATATAAAAATGTACTTCTTTATACGTGACAATAAGCTGCTTATTGTATGTTTTATTGAATCAAATTATGTTATTGTGGTAAGTATTGTTGTGACAATGACCTTTCTTCATTTCAAATTGCTTTAGACATTTCATATTCACTATATTCAAGGCATAGGTGGAGCAGTATCTAACATAAAGTAAGCCATACTTTTACAATCAGAGCTCTGCAAGATAACCCACACACAATGACTTGATTATTTTTTCAATTCTTCCAAGGATTATAAGACTACACACTAAAGAAGCAATTCTTAACATACACAGAATGCCTGAAGAGGGACTTTGAGCTTAATTCTTTCAAGGAACCAAACAATCAGTAAGTTTTCGTTGAATGAATCTTTTGCCCAAATAGGATCAACTTATAATTTTTCCTTCCTCATTATTACCCATCTAGAAATACAACCCCCCCCCACCCCCAACCAAGGAATCCTGGATATATCTCATGGATCCATGTCCAATATCCCATTCATTAGTACTGTCTAAAAGCAGTCAGAACTCTTTTAGCCTTTAAGAACTGATACAGCCAGTTTCAGGTGACAAGTTCAGCTCCCTCACATGTTGAAGTATAAACATTAGAGAAGCACACTGAGGCAAGCATATAAAGCAGGGTTTATTTAAAAAGGGGTAACATAGATTTCTTCTAGGAGGGAGAAGGGGGCCATAGCTGGTATTCCGATATCCCAAGAAGCTAGGCATTCTCCCTTTTTATGTGTCTTAGGCTTCCTTTGTTCTCCCGCTCTCTTCCTCTTATATTTCTCCTTTCTGCATACTTGACTAGGCCCAGGAAATGCTTGGTGGGATGCCCAAAATGTGGAAAACAGGTGGGCTGAAGGGGAAAGGGCAGGATTGAGCAGCCCTAGACACATTAATTAACAACTTTTACAGTTCAATGTAGGGAGGGGCAATTCCTGGGACAGGTTACCTTAGCAACAGGTTGGAGCATTGGCAGGTTATCTTGATAGGTGGTGAAAGGGCTCTGAAGGAATTAACTTTTCCATTTCTCCATTCTCTGGATCTGACCCTTGCCTAACTGCCTGTCTAATTCTGGCTTTACAACCTAAAGGAGAGACTTGCTAACTCAAATAAAGACATCCATTTTATACCATCAGACTCCACTTGAAGTTATATCTTTTCAAAATGCAACTCTAAAAGATTATTTTGTACCATTGTATTAGGTCTATTCAACAGATATTTACTGTTTTCAGATTTAAGCCAAAATGCTGTAATTCAGCCAGTGAGACTTTGCATGATCTGGGATATTCCTGTTCCTCTGGCCTCCCTGTGTACTCATTGATGATGTTGCACTGAAAGTAGCAGTCACACACTGTACATGGAGTTATTAAGTATGGCACCATTGGTCATACTGTTTCTTCTTCAGGAAACACTATGGACATCAAATCTCCATGCACCTCCTGATCTCTCTTCTGTGTTTCAGCTCATGTCAGTTAGGGTAGTTCCCCAGGATATATACTGCCATCACTCCTCTGATAATAGATCAAACTCCTAAATCAACACACTTAAATAACAGCTCTCATATACTTCAGAATACTTCAAAAAGACTAGTAATATTCTTCTTAGGGTTATTACTTGAACATCTGTCTTCATTTAACAGAGACCATATACTCCCTATCACCTAGCATAGTGCCAAACACATATTAGCAACACAGTAAATATTTGTGGAAAAGAATTAAGATCAGAGACAAACTGAATTAAATTACTCTCATGTACAGACAATGATGGAAAAGACTGAACCAGTTCATGAAAATTGAATGTGTTTTAACTTCAGAGAAATCTGAGTATTTGTGAAAGAATCTTACCCTGTAATTTAAACTTCATGAGTAATGGTGATATTATTTTGCATTGCCAACTCATGCATATCAAAATCTTATTAAAATTACAGCATAGGGGTCCAATTATACAGCTCTTCTGGAATTCAATGCTCTTTGAAAAGTTTATTTTGTTTTGTCTGCTTTTGAAATCACCTTTTGTTTGCCTACACTGGTTAAGATGGCCTCTAGGAAAACCAAGACATTATTGAGCATCAGCTGGTTTTATCAGGAAGTTGAGAATGGAAAAAGTGAGGGGAAAGAGTAGGTGACCACTTCAAGAAAAGGGCAAAGCTATATAGCAAATATGAAATAGAAAAGGGAACAAGGCACAGAATAAGGTTTGATAGACTGGGATTTCCTCAAACTGCAAAATATTCTTGAAGTCCACCATGGGAAAAATTAATAATCTATTAAAAAGGTAAATGATTTCAAACCAGAGAGCTTTCAAAACCATTTCTGTTTAACAGCCTACTAATATGACCCCTGGTTTGTGTGTTTCTCCAATCTGTTTTCATTCTGAGATATAAAGACTGAAGGCTGAACCAGTGGGTTTTTCATTTATTACTTCATTCTTGGAAAGAATGGCATTGCAGTAGTTACTTTATGATATGACTAAACTTGTTAACAAGGAGAAGGAAGTAGACATTAGAGAAAGTTCTGGAGGATGACCTCTTGGACTTCAATCTGAGCCCCAGGCTTACTCTCTATGTAAATTCAGGAAAACACCTGAGTTGTCTCAGATTGATTCTCATTATTTTTTAAATGGGAACGAAGTTTTTATCTACTTAGTTGCTGTGAGTATTAAAAGAAATAGCCCACATAAAGCATATCCAGAATAAAAGTAGTTGATGTTAAATAGTCTTTTTCTTTTACATCATGGCTGTCTTCTTCTTCTACTTCTTGTTATTAGTTCATTATTTTCATCCTATCACATGTATAAAAAATACCTTAATGGATCTTATTGAATTAGCAGGAAAAGCTCTGGAGAAGTGGAAGGCAATCATGAAAATGTTAAGTAACTTTTCTCTGAGTTCATCTTCTGATTGTTGGATATTTGTCCTTTGTTAATACTCAGTGAGAACATTATGTGGACATTTTGTTTAACCCAACAGGAATAATATCCATTTAAATACGAATTAACATTCTCTTATTTTAAAATAATAATCAAATTTAGAGGATTTTACTCTAAGTAAAGACGGTTTATAAAATAGTTTAAAAGAGAATGAAGAGGGTTAGTGTTGTATCTCAGTGGCAGATCACTTTCCTAGCATGTGTGAGGCACTGTGTTTGGTTCTTAGCACTGCATATAAATAAATAAATAAAATAAAGTCCACCGACAACTAAAAAAAAAAAAAAAAAAAAAAAAAATTAAAAAGCAAATGAAGAAATGAAGAGTTTTGGATCACTGATGACAAGTCAATGGCTATACATAATTAAGGTTAAAAGTCTCCTTTAAAAAACAAAATGGTTAGAAGAAATTCAATCCCAGCCAGGTGTGATACTGCATACCTGCATTCTCCTGTACTCAGGAAGCTGAGGAAGGAGGACTGATGCAATTCCAAGGCCAATAGAGCAACTTAATAGGATCCTAGGGATGTGGGGATTTAGCTCAGTGGTAGAACATCTGCCTAAAATGAACAAAGCCCTGAGTTCAATGCCCAGTACTAAAACAACAACCACCAGGAAACCAAAGTTTTCTTTCTTTTTTTTTTTTTTTTTTTCCTTGTATATATGCCCCAAATTTGGTTCTGTAATTCTCAGAAAACACTGAAAGTAGTGCTGGTTTTATATTAGTATACCAACACAGCCACAGACATGCATAGCTTCTTAATGAATAATTACCATGATCTAATTGAGAAAAATTTTGCTCCGAAGTACATTCGTAAATGAAAAAAAATTTCTTCTATCCTTAGTCTTCCCATGAATAAAATGTGAAGGTAGAGATTAATTGGCTTTTGTTCCCTTTAAGTTAGAAAAGGAGAGGAATAGCTATTTTTTTCTTGTTTAATTGAAAATTTCACAGTAAAAATTAAAATCACATTGGAAAAAAAAACTAAAACTTCCCTCATTTTACTCAGATTAATTAGTTCTGCTATCCTAATGATGGTTAAGTAAAAGAAAAATTAGTTGTTTAAAAGAATTAACTAATTGCCACTGAGGGAAAAAAAAAAAGGTTATGTTGCTTATACTGAGAACAGTTAATATACTTATAAAAATTTTTTTTATTAATATTAAGAGCATATTTGTAAAAAGGTGAACAAAGAATATTAAAATGTTAACATATGATGATTCCAATGCTAAATTTTGTTTTTAATGAAAAAAAATAGTTTCCTTTTCCATTGAAATGCTACCAATTTATAAGAAAAGTACTCTAACAACTACAAACACTTCAGAAACTTCCAGCAAGGTTTATTTTTCTTGAGGTTGGGGGTGGGGAGTAGAAATGAAGCAATGTCTTTATTACAAATTAGCAGTTGCTAATATGTGTTTGTCATTATCATGGTTACTGTTTAACAGCTAAACAAGACTTTTGTCTGTGATAATTTCATTGTATGTTTTATGCCCTTAATAACTCCATCTTGCAGTATACCTGAGAAGGAGTATAGGCAAAGAAGCTGAGAAAAAAAGGAAGCAAGAAGAAATGTTTTTAAAAAGATAAGAAAGCACAAATGAAAATTAAGTGATTCCACAAGACTGTTCATTATCAGCACTTTCTTGAATGAGGTTAAATCCTCTAAAGAGTCTTAAGGGGATTTTATTAACTAAAAAAAAAAAAAAAAAAAAAGAGAGAGAGAGAGAGAGAGAGAAAACCCCACAAAAGTCTAATCATAAAATCAGCTCATAATACAAAAGTGAACTGTCCTAAAGGAAGTCATGATTTACACAAATACACTACATAAGGGGCTAGGGATTTGGTCAGTGGTAGAGTGCTTGCAAGTGGTAGAGAGCACACACACACACACACACACACACACACATATATATATATATATATATGTGTATATATATATATAATTTTTAAATATATATGTGTGTGTATACATACATATATATTCACATACATATACGCTACTTAGAAGTACAGAGTGCTACACTGTTTCTTTGTCTATTTCTGCATAAGAGAAAGAAGAAGAAAAACAGGCAATCAACGACACTGATGCAGATTCAAGTATCTGGATTTCTCTGAGAGTTTGCTTATTTAATAGCTCTATTTTTACTTACTGTTCCACTTCCAGAAGGACCTGGTACCATAATTTCTTTATGTTTTTAGAAGGGATCAATTTTAGGCTTTCCTGAATGTCAGTTCAGTATTGAAATTTCATATGCTCAATTATTTGCCACTCAACCAGGTACTTTCCAGTTTGCAAACTTGTCTTGCTATTGTCTCCTTTCTTATTCTTCCCAAAGATCTAGAATGTATGACTTAAGAATCTCTTTATTGTCATTTTAGTAAGGGTTTCAGAAGGTATAGAAATTAGTTTAATAAGTTAAATCTATTATATTTACTGGGAAACATTCTTGTTTCTACTTTTCTGTATTATTAAAGTGCCCCCTTCCCCTTTCATTTTAAAACAAAGAATAAAACCAGCCTATAATATATACATATCTATTTATGAAAACGTGGAAAAAGACTGGCTTTAGATATTTTGTTTGTGACTGCTCTTTTTTTTTTTTCCTCTAATGGTAGAAACTCCTAACAGATGCCTGATGCCAATGAAATTTTAACTTTTTGCTCTACAATGATGAATAGATGCACATTTTTGCTTGATCAGCAGCAACCTTCAAAAATTAAAAGGGCTTTCTCCAGAATGTAAAGTCCTTTGCTAGAATATGCTTCTTTTGTAACAGCTGGGATAGTTTGAAGTAGGAAAAACATAAGTTTCAGTCCCTAGAACATTCTACGGTGAGCCCTAGGGGCTCTGCTCCGAATGTACCTGTTTGGCAGAAGGCATCAATGACCCACCATGCAAGTTTCAAGCACTACCTAGAGGTATTTCAAACAGCAAGGAAAAACTGGCTATCATAAACATTGCATAAATAACCGTACACACAAACACACACATATGGTCCCTGATTAATGATGGTTCGATTTATGATTTTAGGATCCATAACTATGTAAAAGTGATATGCATTCAGTAGAAGTCATGTTCTAAATTTTGAATTTTGGTTTTTCTTGGGATAGTGATATGTAGTATGTACTCTCATGTGATTCTGGGCAGCAGACATAAGTTGAAGTTCCCAGTGAGCCACATGATCACAAGGTTAAACACCTGCACTTTCTACACTGTGTTGTTCAACTATGATGTTCTATAGGTTAGGGAAATTAAATGCATTATGGACATGGGATATTTTTAATTTACAATGGGTTTATAGGGACATAACCTCATTGTAACTTAAGGAACATCTGTTATCTCTATAACATATTCTGCAAAGGTCTAGCAATAAAGCTAACAAAAAGAATAATATTTCAAATGGGTTGTTGCAGAACATGGAAATTTCTTTTAAAGATGATATCAATATTTCTTTCCAAAGAAAATGTTTCTTGCCTTTGACTTCTAAACAGTTAATAAGTTAAAACTAGGAGAAAAAAAAATATCAGGAAGAAGTTGTTCATGGGAGATTACAATAAAAAAGATGGAGTAGAATGAACAAAGGAGATCAGTGAGGATTCTAATATAAACAATTAGTAGTAAAAACAGCACACAAATAAAAAATAGACTGGCTCACAACTAACATTGGACACCTGGTAAATTAGTATGTGCTTTACAACATGAAAACAATACAATGTAGAAAGGGAAAAAAAAAAAAAAAAAGAAATGAAATCATGATAAAACTTTAAAGAATCCACAAAATGACTAACTTGTACATTGTAAGGGCAGCCACAGATTGTTCTTACTTTTTTTTTTTTTTTTTTTTTTTTTTTTTTTTGGTACCAGGGATTGAACTCAGGGGCACTCGACCACTGGGCCACATCCCCAGCCCTTTTTTTTTTTTTTTTGTATTTTATTTAGAGACAGGGTCTCACTGAGTTGCTAAGTGCCTCGCCATTGCTGAGGCTGGCTTTGAACTTGCGATCCTCCTGCCTCAGCCTCCCAAAGTGCTGGGATTACAGGCGTGCGCCACCGCGCCCGGCTTGTTCTTACTTTTGCATATTGTTTGCAACTACATTAATAATTACTTCCTTCAAAAGGTAGTGTTTCCCTGGCAACTCAGGAGGATGAGCCAGGATGGCAAGTATGAGGATAGCCTCTGCAATTTAGTCAGATTCTGTCTCAAAATGAAAAATAAAAATGGCTAGGGATGTAGCTTAGTGGCACAGCTCTTCTGGGTTCAATCCCCAATACCCCCTTCACTCCCCCAAAACAGAGGAAGTTTCTTTGTCCCTGAACTGTCTCTGTCACTTGCTTTCTGCATAAGGTTAGGTTGGACTTGCTTTGGCTACTGATTTTTTTTAATATTTATTTATTTGCTTTAGTTGTACACAATGTGTTTATTTTTATGTGGTGCTGAGGATCGAACCCGGGCCGCGCACGTGCTAGGCGAGTGCTCTACCACTGAGCCACAATCCCAGCCCCTGGCTACTGATTTTTGAAAACATGACTCAAACTGCACATTGGGCCTTGTTCTTTCTTGCTATTCTTTGAAACCTTAAAACCATCTGGACCGTCATCTTGGAGAATCTAAGATCAAGAAAAGCTCAGCTAAGCAGTCGCATCAGAGCTTACCTCCTTCGCCAAGGACTGCAACTGTGGTTGTGGCCACTTGGTCCATCTAACCCAAACCTACCAGGCCCAGGTCAAATCAAAAGAACCACAGAGATGACCAACATAATTGTGAATTTGATAAACGTTTATCACTTAAGGACCCCAAGTTCTGGGCTGATTTACTAAATAGCAATAGCTTAACTGGGATATATTTATATATAAAGTATATGTTATAAATATATATGTGTATATACGTGTGTATACATACATATATGTCCATAATGCATTTAATTTCCCTAACCTATAGCTTAACTGGGATACAGTAATTTTTTGTATTATTTTACTCTGATTAAAATTCACAAGGATCATAACATTTTGAAAACAGTATTAAAAATACAACAGGTTTTATTACATGAAAATATAAAATAAATAGTTTAACTCACATTCATTGTATTATCTCTGGCTTTGTTATCACCTACTTACTATTCTTCTTTTTCAAGACAAAAAGATTTTCAGAAAACTATTTCTTCATTTCAAATCAGGTCAAGAATCTCTCTGAATTCCAATAAAACCATGATCACAGTTCAATTCCAGGGCTTACACTATTAGGCTGAAATTAGCTATTGTTTTGAATTTATTCCCCACTAGAGTTTAAACTCCTCAAAGAGAAGGAGATGTCTGAATGTCATGGAAGCCTAAGATCCAGTCCTGTCATGACAGACCCAATGCACTGTCATCCCTAAAGAGCATTCAGTGAGGTATTAGGTAGATGCTCAAGCAGGTACGTTCAAGTAGGATTTACAACAAATGTTAAGAAAAGATGTAGAGGTTTTGCTTAAGAAAGGAAATAATAAGCATGTCTTCCGAATTTGAGCTATGCTACTAAGAGTTTAAGAAGAACAACAGAGTCACTGAACAGGAAAACGTGAAAGTGCCTTGCTTAGATTTTTGCTGCCTCTATTGGATCCTATTCTGCACATGTGTAACCACTTTGAAGGGAATGGTTCTTCCTGACTGAGCAGCTGGCCTGACCAAAGCTGTCACAGTCATTTTAGGAAAAAAGTGACCACCCAGAATACGGTGACAAATGAGAGAATTAGACAGAATGAGTTCATGAGATGGTTTAGAGAAAGCAACTTCTTTTGGGTTTCCAAGCCTAAGAAAATTTGCAAAAAATAAGGAATGGAGAGAATGGTTTAAAAAGAGAAGAAGGAAAAAATGAACATATTGTATCAATTACCCCAAATTCTAAAAACCAACATTTGTCTTACATAGCATATGCATCAAAACTGATTAAAAAAAAAAAAAAAAAGATGTTAAACATGTAAACATGTGGTGTGCTGTGTTGTTTATATATAAGGTTATATGTTCATACATTTAACATGAATAAAATATCAGGTTAATGACAAGTGCAGACCATTGGTATTGTGTTATCAGTTCCCTTAGGAATTAAAATTAATCAATTCTATAATTATGAAAGTGCCACTGTAATTGTAGTCCAGGTTTTTATGAAATGTGTAAATTGAAGCAATGTTACCCATATAAATATAAAATTCTATTCTAAGAAGAAATCTGAAATTATAGGATCATGTAGAAATAAAGAATTCACTCAAATTAATAATATTTCTGATTTAGATATTAAAATAAGATATTACATAGTATACTTATAACATGAAAGCTTTTTTTAAAATCATATCGATCACATTTGTATAGGACGAGAAACAACTGAAAGTCAATCATTAGAAATTCAGCCTTTTTTAATGTTAAGTATTAATTAAAATTATAAATAACATTTTGGTCAACTTGGGTGGTTATAGCTTAAAGTTGGACAGAAACTAATTATCCAACAGGCAGGATAGTACTGTTCAAGAAAAAGAAAAAAGAAAAAAATCCACCAATCTAGTTGTTTGTGAAAGACAAGTTTCCTCTTGTGGTCCTTGTGTTGCTTAAAATTCTACAGAGTAGGTTAAAAACAGCAAAATTCAAATTCCTTTCTCTGATTATTCAAATGAAAATTAATCTCCAGCAGTGATGAAACTGTTTTTGCCCACTAAGCTACTCAATAGCTTTCAATCTCAAAATAAAAATACAAATGGCCTTAAATTACACATTAAAATGTTAATTGTGTGAGTTCAGGCATCCATCCTGCATATGTTTATATTTTCAATAAGACAACATATTTTTGAAACTTTTAATTCTAATGATATTTTAGTGTAAAACATACACCCAAATAATAGAAATTATGTAAATACCAATAATTTTAATCAAATATTTTATCAATATTTTCTTTTCCTATTATTTATTCTAACCTTTAAAAATAAATATCATTTGGATCACTTTTTCTCAGTGTTTAATTTCCTTATGATTTTCAATCTGATCTTTAATGTATTTTCACTGTCTTTCCTTCTACGTAACAAGATATTCCTATTGAAATATATGTTTCCAGATTTAGTAAGATGCAAATTTCCCCTACCCATTATTTTCAATAGAACACGTTTGTTAGTTCCTTATGCCAAGATATTTCTGGAGAAATTTGAATAGAACCCTACTTTGATTTTGTGTAATCATGATTTCATGTATCATGACTGATAAATTCAAATGTACACACATTTGAAATTCTTTTTAGTGTAATGTTTATGCATCTTAAATCAAGAAAAGTTATGATCATTTTCAACGTAAGTCACATATTCCCAAAAAGCAACAAAATGACTCACTAAATTATACCAGGAACTCTCTTCACTAACATTGCTAATGCCTTAGCTCAAGCCTTCATAATTTCTCTACTAGCATTTCCCAAAGTATATTCCTCTCAACTGGAGAGCTATGAAAGAATGACTCCCTAATGTCCAAACAGTGTAGGGCATTTGTTGCATGTAATGAATTAGCTTCTCTCTTACACATCTGGAATGGCATTCACTATGGACCATGATTGGGACATTTGCCAAAAGACTCAAGCAGTTTTCTGTAGGGCTTAAATCTCCCACAGAACCCCAACTGAGAGTCTGCTTAGATAGATATTAGGTCTAGAGAATATTCAAAAGATTGTTATGGGGGCTGGGGTTGTAGCTCAGCGGTAGAGCACTCGCCTAGCACTTGCGAGGCCCAGGTTCGATCCTCAGCACCACGTAAATGCATTGTGTACAACTAAAGCAAATAAATAAATATTTTTTTTTAAAAAAAGATTGTTATGTATGATTTGAGTGGGTGTGAGGTGGCTGGGGATGAAGATCAGATGCAGAGTGTTTGCCTAGCATGGGGAAGGCTCTAGGTTCAATCCCAGCACCTCAAAAAAAAAAAAAAAAAAAAAAAAAAATATATATATATATATATATATATATATATATATATATTGCTTGACAGTTGTACAAAGGAGGGAAAGTAGAAAAAGCTTGGAAAATATAAGATAAAAGACCCTCGGAGATTCATAATATACATAAATACATTGAATGTGCTCTGTTTTATAACAACACTAATGAGATATTATTGACAACAATTATAAGTAATAAACCATTTTTTCTTTACTTACCTTTATATTTCCAAAAGGTAATTGATCTTGTAATCCTATCTTACATAATTTGAATGGATGTCCCCTAAAACCTGGCTCCACGAAAAAGATTTGGGAAGTAGAACACCTATGATGTCAGTCACCTTCCTTGCTGTGTTATTTCCCTCCAATCTATTAGCTACCTTCTGGTTACAGACATCATTTTACACACACACACACACACACACACACACACACTCCTGTTGAAGTTACATTTCTTGATTTAAATTCCTTGGCAGTTTCATATCACCTATAGAATAAAATAAAAGCATATTCCCTAGTCTTCAGAAGCACGATCTGTTCTTTCTCCATTAGTCTCCTGCTATTCTGTGACACAACACACATACGCACACACACAACTCTCAAACAGTCTGTATAGATTTGCACATCTCTGTTTCTCTTTGTCCTTTTGTCTAACCAGCCAACAAATCTCTATTCATTTTGGAAAATTCCATTTAAATGACACCCTTTTTTCAAAGTTTTCCCTCAATATTTCAAAGCATTCTCCCTCCTTGTACCCAGAGATCTCTGTACTGGCTTCTGTTTTAGAAAGAACATTAGTCTTTTTAGTAGCTCTTCTCTTTTTCTAGATGCTGAAGAACAGTATAGATGCTCTATTAGTCCTTCCATGTCTAATGCCTAGCAAAATATCAGGTACATGAAAGATAATATAATAATTATGAACCTATGAGTCATATTTAAATATAATGATGGATTCCTTAAAATCTTCATCCTTAGGCATACTTCAAACTAATATTACTTTATGTTTACTTTAAAATCATACTGATATTTCCTTGCCATTCTGCTATAAATTGATAACCCTCTTTTATTTTTTATTCTAAGTTGTTATATATGACAGCAGAATGCACTACAATTCATATTTCACATATAGAGCACAATTTTTCATATCTCTGGTTGTATACAAAGTATATTCACACTGTTCATGTCTTCATCTATGTACTTAGGGTAATGATGTCCATCTCACTCCATCATTTTTACCCCCATTCCCCCTCCCTTCCCCTCTCTCCCCTTTGCCCTATCTAGAGTTCCTCTAATCCTCCTATGCTCCCAGTCCCAACCCCACTATGAATCAACCTCCTTATATCAGAGAAAACATTCAGCATTTGGTTTTTTTGGGATTGGCTAACTTCACTTAGCATTATATTCTCCAACTCCATCCATTTGCCTACAAATGCCATTATTTTATTCTCTTTTATTGCTGAATAATAAAAGCTTCTTTGTAAAGCTCTGTCTATATTTTGAGATTACTTACATAAAATTCCTTAGTTATAGTGAAAAAGAGGAACAAAATTCCAGTGAGAAAAAAGAATAATATATTTATTTCTTGCAATAATTTACACATTTGTTGTTATTAAATGTCTTTTTGTGTCCCAGGAGTTATTTTAGAAACTACCATACAGACAAACGGTCCTACCTTTTAGAGCTGGTAGTCTAGCTGAGTGAAACAAAAATAAATAAATACAATTTAAAATAGATCATAATGACTGGTACTTTTGCTTAAATAAAATAAAGCAAGGAAAGGGGACAGAATGAGGTGTGTGACAGACATCAGGGCAGGGCTTTGGTCAGGGAGGTAAGGAAAGCCTCCTCTGAGGTAACTTAAGAAGAGACTGAATTAAAGGAAGTATCATTCCACATGCAGGATGTCCTTCCTTGACACCCTGGGTTTTCTTTCCCCACTAGACTCAGTAAATTTACCTTTATTCTCTGAGCAATAGGGAGATTACTATGCTAAAATTTGCTTTAAATCTAGTGTGTCTCCTGGAAACTATCAGAACTGAGTCTTTATATTTTAGTCATGAGGATCCCAATTGATTGCTCACATCCTGCAGTGAAAGTGTTTGCAGGAGGGATGAATGGCACACAGAATAACATTAAACATTAGCTGCCTCATAGCAGACAACAGCAATTGCTTAATAAGATCAATTACTCTCTGAACTGCATGCTACAAAGTTTGGAAAGAGATCCTTCTGAAGTTTGCCACTTGGGATGAATTCAAAAATTTATTTTAGATGATTCTCATTGCATGCATGCATAATGCTATCAGTGAGGATGCTGTATTGAGTAGTGGCCTGGAAGCCTTTGAATATTACAGTATACAGATAATTTTCACTTCCAAGCTAGCTGGTGACCGTGACTATTCCAAGTATAGTTAGCAAAAATATTTTTTTCTTTGCAATATTTTCCTGAGATCTTAGATATTTTATATGCTTCATAAAAAGTGCTATCTTTCTAATCTCCTTAAAAATTAAACATGTGGTATGAGTGTGGTGGCTCATGCCCATAATGTCAGAGACTAGGAAGGCTGAGGCAGGAGCATCCCAAATTCAAGGTCAGCCTCAGCAATTTAACAGGGCCCTAAGCAATTTAGCAAGACTTTATCTCAAAAATAAATAAATAAATAAATAAATAGGGCTGGGGACATAGCTCAGTGGTAAACCATCACTGGGTTCAATCTCCAGTACCAAAGAAAATAGAAAAAAAGAGAAAAGAGAAAAGATGTGGGAAATACATTATTCATTGAGCATCACTGCCAATATATCCTAGATAAATTCACAATAATAATTTTGATGCATAACATTTGGGAATTTTATACCTGTCCCCTTCTTCACAGTTGAGAGTCTTGCACTCAATTCTATCAAGGTGCAACATTACTACTGCATTTACTCATTTTTGGAGATGGTACATCCCACATTTGCATCTCTGCTTATATACTTCATTTAACACTGTACTAATTTTTATTACTATTTAATCTACTACTGCAACATGTAAACAGGACTCACTCTTAAATAATTTCCTAAATACATAATAGTCTTTAAAAATGTCCTTAAAATATTTTGGAAGAATACAGAATTTTATAACTAGGTCTTATATATTATCGCGCAAAATATAGAAGTTGATCGTTTTTTTGTAATATAAAACCAAAACAAGACAAATTGAAAAAAATTTAAATTGCATTCTTATTTAAGTCTACTTGAAAGCTTCTGCAAGTCAGTCTAAAGAAAAAATAACAAGAACATGTTCAAAGTGACAAGCAACACATAGATGGAATTTGGAGATAAAGGGCAACAGAGTTGGAGAGGACAGGAATTGGAGAATTCACATCATTCTGAGCCTGGAAAGCCATGTTAAGGCACAAGATACGATTTTATAATTTTCAGAGCTAATCTACTTAACAATTTTGGTGAGTAAGAGTGATGGGGGGGAAAACCCTATTTAACTGGTTAGGATTTAAAGAAGTATAAGGACTTCTTCTCCTGCCTCTCCTTATGTAGAAAGTAGCTCCCAAAAGTGCCCTGGGGAGCACAGGTTACCCACACTAAAATCTAATATGAGACTACCAATCTTATGTTCAAATCAGCTAGACTAAACTAAAGAACACAACATTTTAGATATCCTATGTATAATAATAAATAGTTTTGCAGTTTCCAGAATAGTGAAATATACAAATGGCCCTTTATTTTTTCTTTATACAAGATTGCAAAAGCCTAAATTTTAGTAAAAAAAATCCATTTTTTCCTTTTTTTTTTTGGGGGGGGGGGGGGTGCAGGACTGAACCTAAAGGGGCTTACCAGTGAGCCACATCCCCAGTCCTTTTTATTTTGTATTTTGAGATAGGTTCTCACTAAGTTGCTTATGGTATCACTACATTGCTAAGGTTTGCCTCAAACTTGTGATATTCCTACCTCAGCCTCCTGAGCTACTGGGATTACATACATGAGCCACCATGCACACATATAATATCCATTCTCCTAATGACAAAAAACAGACAAATTTTGTCCCTTAATGTTTTTAATTAAGTTCCTACATGATTTTAATCCTCTATGAATGTTCATTTTTGTATCTCCTAAAGGTAAAAAAAACACTCTGTAAAAGTAAAGAAATGGTCATTGCTGAAATGTAAACACTTTAGAAATTAAAGATTCTTTATATTATAAGTTGATTTAATGAATAAGTAAAATTTGTATACATTTAATACAAAGCACAGAAATAGCTATCATTCTTTCCACAATCTAGTCTCTGATTAGCCTTTGTGTATAATTTTGGTTTCTAATGAGTCTTTTAGCAGTTTGTTTCACCTGGAAATCTATCAAAGGTGAAGAGAGAAGCCTTCTCACCAGTAAGTAAATGGTCATTTGATAAAATCCACAGTATTCTTATGACTGAAAGACAGAATGGCACCCATATCATGCTATGAACTGTATTATATATGCTTTCATTTTGTTTGTTTTGCAGAACTGGAGATTGAACCCAGTGGTGCTCTACCACTGAGTCCCATTCCCAGCCCTTTTTTATCTTTTTTTTTTTTTTTTTAATTTTATTTTGAGACAGGTGAACTTGAGATCCACTTGCCTCAGCCTCCTGAGGATCTGGGATTATAGGTACATGCCAGTGAGTCCAGTTGTTTTCCTTTCTAAAGAATTTATTATTAAGTATATTATATAATTGGCTACATTCCAACTGACTAGAATAAAGATACTTTTTGTTTAAACCACAAGAATTAGTGGGAATGTTTTCCAATAGGAAAATTATACAAACACTATTTTACATTTTAATTTTATTGTCTTTAAATGACCAAATTTTCCATTTTTACCAAGCTAAGTTGGCAGGAAATGTATATGGTTTAATCTAAAACACTAGAGCAAATGAATTACTGATGATTAAGATTCCTTTCAATTAAACTTATACACAGAAATATAATTAATGTTTAAATAATTAATCTATAGACATAGTACTGCAAGATGGAAAATTGATAGTCACCAAAGGTGTTTTTCACTAAAATCTGTTATCTCAGAGATCCTGCTTGCCTCTTTTGAGCTGCCACTCTAAAAGGTTATAAATACTCAGAATTTGAATAGACTTGTACTATCACATTACATTTATCATAGATATTATGTTAAAAGAAGATGCCTAACAGGTCTAACTGTGATTGGCTGACCCATTTCCAGGCAGTCTTTAAAAGTAGGTCTCAATTGAGATGAAGAAACAATGCATTACTCATATAAATTAAAAATTCAGAATAGATTCCAAGAATGTGACACTAGCTAAAAAAAAAAAAGTAATAGATTAGAGATTAAAAAAAAAAAACTAGTAAATATTTGTATAATATATTCCCTTGCATTAAAAAATGAAGATGGTCCTCTTATAAGCAGTGCATGTATCACATCCCCTATTTTAACATAAAATTCACATAAAATATAATTGGCTCTTATAACTAGACTGAAGACAAATATCCCAGTTAGTATATGACTCACTGGAGTACCCCCATAAACTTGAAATAACTGTTAATACTGCCCACTTTTACTTTTAAAAGTGCCTCTATTTAAGTGAAAAAAATATATATACAAAACATTTTAATCTATTATTAACTTATTTAACTTCAATTTCTGTGGGTAGAGAAAGTTTATTAAAGGTAGCTATAGTAGCCATGGATAATTTATGCCCATTTTATTTGGTATATTAAAAAAATGCCTGCTCACTGGACATTTTTAAAATTCAGATCAGAAGCTGGAGGGTCCTAATTTAATATATTTGTTATCACAATGTTACACATTTGAAAATAACACAGGGCATGCCCAAGGGAAAGAAGGATTAAGACATAACAATATTAGGTGAAGCTGGATTGCATAATCAGGTTAGCTCACACAAATACAGGAAAGGAAATTCAGAAGGAAGAATTCTAAAATACTCAAATACAGAGAAAGTGAACTAAGTAATATAAAAATATGAAGCAATTTAAAAGTGAACTCTAAATATTTGGGGTGTGTTCCCATTGTAACCTATTTACTTCTTTAATTGTAAGAGTTAAGCTATTAAATATTAAATACTAATAACCATGAAAATTAATCAGGCACATTCTTACTCTTAAATGACTTTAAAAGACTTCATAAATGTTTTCAAATAGTCTTTAAGCTGTAGTTCAAAATATTATATATAGCATACTTGCTTATTATGTGTTTTTATATGTTTACCATTAGAACTTATTATTTCTGAAGGTGGAGAATTACACAAGTGTAGATTTCGTTGAGAACACTGATGAGTAAATTTTAATTGATATCAACATTGAACAATTTGAAATTCATATATATATACATATATACATACATATATATACACACATATATTTTTTCCATGTAAATTTGGCAAAAAGACAAGTCAATAAGAATATTGTTGGCAACAATTTTCCTTCCTCATCCCTGCTGTGACTTTCTTTTTATAGTTAATAGCTTCACAGTTGATAAGCTTATCTACATAAATACTAACAAATAAGCATTATCTCCATTTCTAACAGAATGCTAAACTATAAAAAAAAAAGAATTCATAAGATGAAAAAAACTATTTACTTATTTCACTTTAAGCAGGCAATTTCAAATAGGTTCACAGGTGGTCAGTGAAATATTAATTTTCCAAAAAAGATAATAACTTTGTTCTAAGAACATGGACACATGGTTGAGCTAATAGGTTGCCTCTAGCAACATTGCCAACTATATGTTTGATATAAGTCATATCTTTATGTGGCAACATATATTAATGCCTTCAATTATTCTGTTAATGGTATAAATAAATAATAGTAAATTCCATATAATTATGATATTATAGTGCCCCTCATCTAAGACTTCAAACCATAAAGTAATGGATAAAATTTTTAATTCCCCAGTCTTATTATCAGATTGTACACAGATAGTAAATATGCAAAAAAGACCAAAAAAAAAAAAAAAAAGAACCAAATAAATAACAGAATAGCTAAGTAACAAATCCATGGTGTTTGACCCTCGACTGACTGAGTTATATTCATAAATCAACAAACTCTTATATTTACATATTTCTCAACTGTGAAATTCAAGGATAATTTTCCCTGCTTTGTCTGGTTAACTTAGACCATATCAGCTTGAATTCCAAATGAGTGCCAGGTATACCATTTATAATGACATATCTGAGTGAAACAATCTCTAACAAGCTTATATTGTCAATAAGCTTTTACTGTCTGGTTGATCAAATGGAATTATAGAGATCTGGCTTTAGTTTAACTCCAGTATGAGCTGAAAAGTTCAACCCTGATGGTCTTTAATTCCTCACTTCTCTACCACATATGTATCACTGAAACATAGTATGCGCCTTATGATTTTGAAAGCAAACTGAACCACTTTGATCTTGTCATCATTATCTATTCTGTGAACTTGAGAGACTGTTTATGAAGATCTACCAGTGACTGAGATAGATAAATTCCTTAAAACACAGCTTAAGCAAAAGATGTAACAGAACCATATTTATTGACTTCTTGAAATAATCTGCACTCATGGTAATTCTCATTTGTATCCCCAGATTCTAGTGGACTTCAACAAAATATAAACAAAATCTCTCCTTTAGATAAAATCTGACTCACAGTATATTTTTAAGTGACTGAAATATTAGAATTTGGGAGATTTTCATAAAAAATCCACCTTATGGCTTCTCTTTAATAAAAAGAACTAACTCCATATGGTTTGCCCCCCAAAAGAGCACATCCTCCAGAAAGAACACAATCTCTTCAATTTAACATAATCCTATTATCACCTTGAAGCCTTGAGGGTTTAGCTTTACATCTCAATAAACAGATAAGTAAACAAATACAAATGAATGAGTTTGCAAAATACTAATTTTCCTTTTGCATTCCTAATATCTGCATCAGTTTTTGTTCTGTAATTTTGCTTTGGATAACACTCCCCCCATCCTTCATGTATTTATAAATGCCAACTGTATTTGCTTAGAGATTCTTCTATTTTTTGCATGTCCTTCGGAAAGAGTCTTTAGTATTTCATAGTAAGTTAACTGGGACAATGTTTGTGCTTTTAACTTGATCAAGGGGACAAACTAACAACAGTGTTAGGTACTTTGCATCCATCATGCTCAGGATTACCATCCTGGTGGAACAGAAGGAGCAAGACTAGAAGCATAAAGAGATCAGATCAAAGAGCAAAGCTGTGTGAGCAAATGTGGGTGGTTGGCAGCACAAAACAAAGGCAGACTATCCAGTTTTGCAAGGTTTGCAAATATTTATTCCCAGATCAGGTACACCTCTCCTGGAAGGGCAGGACCATCACCTAAGACAGACCCTGAGGATTTACCTTCTAGTTTTTCTTTCTCTAATCCTCTGGGTCCCATTAGTACCAGTTTCTGAAAGTTTTCTCTCCTGCCAGGTGTGCCTTCTCCATCCACACCAAAGAGACCCTAGATGAAACCTGTCACATCATTCAGCCTGTTCCTTAGAACTCCACTGATTCCCTTTTCACATCTATCCTCATTATGCATTCAGCCGTGATTTTTTTCTACACCAAAAAAAAAATCATTTTGCTTCTTGACATAAAACTACTCAGTGGCCAATGTTATGGACTACATTTTACCTCCAAATTCACATATTAAACTATAATCTCCAATGTGACTGTATTGAAGGCAAGGTCTGTAAAAAGATAATCAATATTAAGTGAGGCTATAAGGATGGGACCCTAATCCAGCATGGCTCCTGTCCTGATCAAAAGAGAGACATAGGATGTACAAGAACAGAGGAAAGGCCACAAGAAGACACTTTGAGGAACTGGACATCTGCAAGCCAAAGAGAGACGCTTTGGAAGGAATCAACCCTGTCAACAACTTCATTTGGAATTTCTACACTCCAGAAATATAAGAAAATAAATTTGTGTTGTTTAAACCATCCTTTCTCCAGAGTTTTGTTCCGGCAGTCCTAGAAATACAATAAATTCATTACAAAACCCAATACTCTTAACAGGGCGAGCTAATGCCTTACTTTTTATACCTATAAATCTTTTACTTCTCTTTGATGTATGCTCTAACATCCAGTGTCATCACAGGGTATTAGCTCCCTTCACACATATGTGAGGCCGTATTTATCCTGTACTCCATGCTAAACATTTAGCCTAGAGTGTACTTCTGACCCTTTTCACAGTCTCCCCTTAAAGACTCAGCTAAGGTTTTACCCTTTCTAGAATGTTACCCAGCTACCTCTGCTGAGTTGTGTCCTTCCCACATATTATTTTCAATATCTATGTGGCTTTCACTTATCTTCTAAGATTTTGCCACGTCCCCAGTTAAATCTCCTTTTAGTTTGGAGATACTTTAGTCATGTTTATGTTCTCAGCTCTTATCAGATTCCTGGCAAACTAATATGTAGAAGAACATCTGAGGAGCTTATTTCTATCGTTGAGTCTGTTCATGATATCAGGACTGGACTTGCGCAGTGTCCGTCTTCAATATTCATTTCATGTATATCACTTTTAGTAAAGATCTCCTGCAATATAGAAACCTTGAATAAATGTTGAATGCTTGAAAAGTAAAATTTGCACTTTTTTTATCAAAGTAATTTTACTGCCAAAACAAAACAGCTTGTTGCTTTTTTTTATGTCTTTAGTTTGAAATCAACAATTTTAAATTATGATTTATGATTCATTCCTACTTCTACACTATAAAGTAGATCTATTTGTACATGCCAATGTTTACATAGAATGTGAAGTCATTAATGAGACTGTTTACTCTTGTGTTTATTTTGATTGACTTAAGTTGAGTTGCCAGATGCTTCTAAGAAGGAGTAACACATTATCTATTTCATACTGTTGTGGACACAAATTTGCTGTTGACATTTCTTTGAAAATATCAATTTCTCTCTCAGAAGACAAAATTGAAAAGCTTCTCTATTCCATGCATATACATAAGAAATAAAAAGTTTTTGAAGATCCAAATTCTGTGAAAATTACTCCCTTATTTTCTGTGGAAATAAAAATCATTGTTAGATAAAGGATTCCAAGAAATCAGAATAATTTACTTTTGATTTCTATTTTGCTTCAAAGTAGTTTCTTCTTATAATCAATTTTTTTTCTATTTTTTGTAGATTATAAATTTCATGTATTTATAATGTACTTTTAATTTATCTTTTATTCAGATGAACTAGAAAATAATTTTGAAATATTCGATTACTGCTAAAAACAATGTTTTGGGGTTTTTGTTGTTGTTCTTGTTTTTATTGATAGAAACAAATCTCACACACTGTATGGTATCTAAAAATGACTCCTTTAGCCGGGCTAGGTGGCGCACTCCTGTAATCCCAGCACTTTGGGAGGCTGAGGCAGGAGGATTGCGAGTTCAAAGCCAGCCTCAGCAATGGAGAAGGCACTTAGCAACTCAGTGAGACCCTGTCTCTAAATAAAATACAAAAAAGGGCTGGGGATGTGGCCCAGTGGTCGAGTGCCCCTGAGTTCAATCCCTGGTACCAAAAAAAAAAAAAAAAAAAAAAAAAAAAAAAGACTCGTTTAATATACATGTTAATAGGAAAGAGATGTTAGAACTCTATAAATATTATAGCTATTGCTTTTATACTGGAACATATGAAATTGTCTTTAAGTGTGTTTTGTAGTGGAATCTAAAGAAATGGAAAGAATGTATCATTTGAGTTTTTATTAATACTTTTATTTTGGCCAAGTTATACTATAGAAATATAAACATTTAAAAAATGTCAAAATCCAGTGCAATAATTATTTCATTCCAAGAGGAAAATGTGGTGGCATTTCTCTTTTTCCCTTCCATGGACATTATAAAAGTACCACTGATTAAAAAAAAAAAATGGTAACCTGTGGTTAGTACTAAGCTTGGTCCATGTTTCTTCAACCAGTTCCTTTAATGACTCTGACCTCAGCAACCTGGAAGGGAGGGCAGGCATTGACATGAAGGAGAAGTCCAAGTCACAGGTCAGAAGTACTAGTATAAGCTCACAGGAGGGAACTTATACTGCCCTAGGCTTTAGTGTTATTCTCCAGACTAATGATGATAAGAGAGGGAAAGTTCACAAAGGCCTTAGATGCAAAATGTGTGAGAAAACTAAAATTTGAATTCAACCTTAATTAGTGCCAAGTGTCTCTTTTGTGCAATATTTCCCATCAGATCATGGGTCAGCCACTGCTTGAATGCTAAGATTAATACTAAGGAACTAGGTATTTTTTTTTCCCATTCAAAATTGAAGGACCACCATGAGCAAATAATGTTTTGTATTCCTTGATTCCTGTTTTATGTTTGTTTGTGTTTGTTTCTGTGCATGAGGTGGTGTTGTTACAAAGATGCCAGAGAGTCTGAGTTTCTAAGTCGTTGTGATGGGAGAGAATGGTCCCATTAAACTGAATTCCAGAAGCCAACAAAACAAAGCAAAGACTAAGGAGAATGACAGTTGGTAAGTTTAGTTTTTCAAAAGGCTTCTGTTCCTTGTTTATTTTTTCTTTTTGAATGCCAAGAGTATTTATTCCTAAACTTTTCAGTGCATCTGAAAGAGCTTACTTTAATAATTCTGGTTCCAGTCTGATAGAAGAGGGTGTTCATAAGCAAAGATGAATTTTAATCCCATTTACACTGTGTGGTATTTTATCCTATGAAAAACTAGCTGTATAGAAAACTTATGGCAATATATATTTGGAAAGAGCCCTAAAGTTTTCTAAACTCTTAGCTTAGATTGTCCAAGAGGCATTTCCTTACAAGAGTAGCTCTTATCATTTTCACCAGTAGCAAATTTCATATTTAAATCCATACCTTGGGCTTTGATAGTTTCTATTCCACAATTTAGCCTTAAATTTAAAAATAGAGTTGGCCCCAACACTTCCTGGTTGTTTAAGTAGATAAAAGTATTGGAATGATGACATTGCCCATAATCCCTCCTAAAATTCTATCTCTGCTAATTACTAATGAAGGCAGTGTGTGGGTGACTATTCTTTACCTGGTCTATCAAGATGTTTTCAACAATATTGGTAGAATGAAATGACATGGCACAAAATTCCCAAGGCTAAAACCTCCTTCTCTAAAAACCTACAAAGATTTTGTTTGAAATATTTTACTTCAACAATACAGAGAAAATCTACAAAACAGATTAATTAATATCAAGCTTCAGGAACAATTTGTGGAGATATAACAAGCCATATTTCTTACCAATACAATGAAATTTTCATAGCTCAAAATAAAACCTGTTTTAGGAGCCGGGCACGGCGGCGCACGCCTGTAATCCCAGCACTTGGGAGGCTGATGCAGGAGGATCGCAAGTTCAAAGCCAGCCTCAGCACTGGCAAGGCACTTAGCAACTCAGTGAGACCCTGTCTCTAATAAAACACAAAAAAAGGGCTGGGGATGTGGCCCAGTGGTTGAGTGCCCTTGAGTTTAATCCCCAGTACAAAAAAAAAAAAAAAAAAAAAAAAAAAAAAAAAAAAACCTGTTTTAAGTAAGTATATGAGGTCCTACATGGGAAACTTTGAAGTAACATTATAATTCCTAGTTATATTTGTAATATATTATAGAGTATTTCACATGACACCATTTCTAATGACAAAAAGTAAACCATTTTGTAATATTCCACATGGAACACTGGATTGGTTTTGGAGTAGAAATCCACAGTTTTGTTCATTTGTCCAGCATCTACTTCTGTCACTTACTGTCAAGAGCGTATACATTTTTCTGGGGTGGTCACTGTTTCCTCATTTTCCATTATGGGTTTCACCTAAGAACTGAACATTCTTAACTCCAGAGATAGATGCTGAGTGGCTCAAGGTGGGGTTTCTTAAAATGGGTACTATGGACATCCTGGGCTTGATAAATTTTATGTCTTCAGGGATTGTCATGGTAGGATATTTTGAAGCTTGGCCTCTTCACACTAGATGTCATCAGCACCCTTCTAGTTGTGACAATCAAAGATACTTTCAAAAATTGCCAAATGTCCCATTGAAGTCAAAATTACCTCCTGAAAAAGACCACTGGTTTAAAGCCATCTAGGCATCCCATCTTCTGACAAAATGATTGCTACAGAAATTTGTTGATAAGCTGATCCACTGAGGGTAAACAGTTTTGTTGGAAATGCATGGATAAAGGTATTTTTTCCTTCAGCTGTTCAGGTCTCTCAATTGCTCTAGCCTAGAAGAGAGACCCTAAGTTACTGGGTGTTGGAGGACATTACCCTTTTGAAAACATAAGGAGGCAACCAAGCCCAGAATAAGCTGACGATGAGATAAGGAGGTCATTTTAGAATCTATCTAATAATCTATATGGCCTACTTTCCCAAGAATTATTCAGTTAATAGAACCAATACACTCCCATTTACATTTTTTACATACTTATTTTGAATTAGTTGAATTTTTTCCCACTTGGAACTGAAACTTTCTTAACAAACACATGATCTAACAGTGTATATTGTCCACTATGCTGAGGAAATAATACAAAACAATTTATATTTCAAAACATAAATCACTGTAAGACAAAAGGCAGATGGAAATCCCTACATAAAATAGTTTCTAGGATTTGGAAATTACATTGTTTCTGCACATCTGCTAAGAAAGACACAAATCTGCTTTTATTTCTACATGTACCTCTGAACAATTTTCTAAGAATAATTCTTTTGCTTTCCATAGATGAATGGCAATAATTGGAAACTGGCAAACTAGTTCCTACTATCATGAACTATGATACAGAAAATTAATTTTGAAATATTTATAAATCTTAGCACATAAATAAGTGTTGTAATATCATTTAGGTCCTGAAAAGTGCAGGAATAATGAAAATTTATTTCTATTAATGATTATTATTATCAAACATATGCAAGCCTTGTTCCCCAAATTATGGGTGAAGTGTATTACCATTTTGAAATTAATAGTTTGAGTTCATAGACACAGTACTCATTTATATTTTTCAAAATGCATCTAGTGCACATAAATTGATTAGGGCAAGAAATATCTTGAAGATTTTGTGATTGATAGAAACAAGATTATGTTCTACAGGCTTCAAAAATGATAGAATGGTAGAATAAAGTTAAAGAGTACAGTTTGTCAGGACTTATTAAATAGATAAGCAAAGCAAAGGGTTTGCTTTGTACAATTTGAAGGAAAGCAGAAAGTATCATTCTTGGAAATGTACTCCTAGATTTTGACACACTAGATGAAAGATAAATATAAAAATTAGAAATCACAGACATAGTTTTGGAGTAAGAAAGTGATAGCTTTACTACATAGAAACATAAAGCAAGGAGTGCACTATAAAAAAGAGATTATATATACTATAAACTTTGGTTTAGAGGTCCCAGAACTTAAAGAAGTGAAAGCTTCAAAACAAAGGCTTTCTGGGTTTCAAAGTTAAACTTCACTTGCTTTAAGGATTTCCTCAGATCCTGAACTCATTACCCAGAGGACATAAAATAAAATAATTTTTAAAGTATAACCAGAAAAATGTTTGCAAATAAAATAAAACATATTTCTTTAGAATACAAAGCTGATATATTGCTAAACTGAACAAAGAGAGATATACTTTCTGAAGCAGAGGTCTGTAAAATCTTCTGTTCTAACCTATATAGGACAACCAAAAATATTAAAATCCACAATGACATTTATTATTCAACAATAGACAATGATGTAAAAACATTTATCTCTGGTCATCATAGGAACCATTTTAGCACAGAGATGCTATACAGGTGGAGAAAAACAGATTTTTTTTCTGTAGAATGAACCCTGAAAGCAAGTATATTACCTCCAAATTACTCAGAGAGGCAATGTGTAACAGGACAATGGCTTGGACCTCAAACACATGCTCTGAACGCACAAAATAAGGAATAAATATCTAAGCACAGATAGTGGAGATCTCTAATTACCTTCCTAAAATTAATATAATTTTGAGCTCCAAGAGATAACTTTTACCAGAAAGCCTTCATAGAGCTCTTGAAAATCCCATTTCCAATTTGCTTCTCCTTTTAGGTGAAAAACTGTTTAAATAAAGTTTTTTTTTTAAAAAAACTCATCAATAAATAGAAGGTATATTTTTCTTTTATAATAACAAATACCAGTCATTCTGATTTCTAACTAAATTAGTTAAGAAATATACTTACGTAATTAAACTTGGAATAAAGGTCATCATTACCCTTGGGTTAATCATTTTAACTGAGCATCAGTTCTAGCATTTGTAAAGTAAAACAGTTATGACAGCTCTATTATCTGATAAAATAAAAATTAATTTAAAAATAAGTGGGTAAAATATGTTCATCTACTTCTTAATAAATAAAAAGTTTTCTGAGATCTTCAATCATTAGATAACAATGTTTATTCTTGAAATTAATCTGCATCCTAGAAACACATGTCATAAATACTCTGTGTACCTATATCTCTGAAGTTATGTTCTTTAAAAAAGAAGCTGCAGCAACAGCAGCAGCTATGTTCTCACTTATTTATATGCATATAAATGTGTGTGTGTTCGCATATATGCCAACACTACTGGCATACTATTTTCAGCTGCCATTCTAAAAATAGTTTGAGATCACGTTACAGACAGCAAAATGAAATGTTCTTCAATACTTTATCAAAAATAATCATGGTGTAACAGACTAAAAGAATCTAGGAGACAGGATTGATGTTGCCATTTTCTTTTGTTATTTGCTCTCACTAATGAATTAATATGCATTTTACTAAGCATATCATATATGCATGACAACATCCCATCAGAATACACTTTTAAATGCACTGATGTATAACATTTTAATACATACTATATACTTCAAAAATTACATGAAGGCAGAAATGTTTCTTAGTTGAAAGGAGGCTCATATTCCTCCCCAATACCCATGTGGTTAGGGCTGCTTATAATAATTTAAGCTTTTCCACTCTTATGACTTTCATTAAAAAATCACATGGCATACAATTTTTCTTGTTTTAGTTATCATATATATACACACACACACACATATATATATATATATATATATTTAAATGTCACAGCAGGAGAATGCTAGTAGAGGAAACAGTTGAGAGTAAAGTCATTTGAAGGACTCTCAATTTTCCTCAGAACGTAACATGAAAAGTAATTTAGAATCCGATCTCCTCAGGCAAGGATGATCTACTTGAATTCATTGGAAAGGTGAAAGGCCTTTTATTATGACAAATTTTTCAGAGACTAATTTGTGAAAAGGAGTGCATGTATGTGACCTTAATTTCTAAAGAACCCACAGAGAAATAATTCTTGATATAACCACGCGGCATGTTTTAACCCATAAATTTAGTCCTAAGTATTTTTAGTACTACATTATAATAAAAAGATAAATATTTGTGATTTGAAGAAAGAAGGCAAGAAACGAGTATCTTCCTAAAGCCAGAAATGTGTAGATATAACATATATCAGAAATACGAATTCAACAAATGTCAGATAATGGCAGAAACTCCCAAGAATGTAGCAGATACCTAGGCTTTGGGGCCTAAATGCCTATAATTCTAAAATTAATGCTTTTATTACCAAGAAAAAAATTAAAACCTCAATATTAGCAAATCAACAATTGATATTAAAATAGCATCTTTAAAAACATGTTTGTATTGGTAAAAGAATATCATAAATCTTTCTTACAATATTGATATGCACTAAATGAATTCAAACATCCAGGAGTACATTAATATATAATAGTGAAATATACAGAGTTGTTTAGATGATCAGTGGTGAGGGCTTAGGATCATAATGCTGCTGAATAATTCAAAGATATAATATTAGGTGAAAAGGTTCTTTTCAGTACAATTGCTAGCTATTCACCTTTGAACCAAAAGCTATCAGTCTCTATTTATATAACTATCTCTTCTTCTTGTCCTTTTATTACTTTTGAAATGTATTTCCTTCTTTTGTACTACAATATTTCTGTAGACTTATATACTCTGCCAAGCATTACTTTCTGAATACATTAACAAGTCCAAGAAACAGCTCTAAAGCTTTATATTCAGAAATTGGTAGTATTAATAGTTAGGGCAATTGAAAATTTTCAGAAGACCACACATCTTATTGAATCAAAACATAAACATATTTATATATTTATATATTGAAATCATCACATATGCATAAAAAAATATGTTTTGCTTTACTATTTGGCAATCTAATTACATAGGAGTATGGTTCTCTTAAATTCCTGCTACACAAATAATAAATATTTAACTTAATAAAAACCGTTTGCAATTTATGCTAATTTTACTTATTAGCAAATATTAGGGTAATTGTTTCTCCAATACCTTGGGAAATAGCATTGCTCTTAATTAATCATATTAATATATCTTGGGAATATTTAACATATATGTAATGAATTATTAAACATACTTTATTTAGTAATATTCTTAATAATAAAGAACAATGAGTCAATTCAAACTTGTGGATTATAGAGAGATACACTTCATGGAGACAAATTTAATATGTTTTCAGTATACTCTGAGCTCTGATAGGGCAAAATAATAAAAATAGAATACCAAACAAGCACAAACTTAACTGTATAATAAATTTAATAGAGATGCACTTTCATTTTTATAATTTATTAGCATAAGCATTAATGACGAAGAACTGTTCTATCTAAAATCCCATTATATGAAACATCAGTAATTATATAGCATTCTGTTACTTATATTCAAGTTTTACTAAGATAAGTCAATATGATACATCTTATTTACAAGCATTTGAAACTAGTTATAAGACATATTTTCTAACTCATGAACCCTCTCTGCTCCTAAGTTTGCATACTAAATGACATATGTTTTCTTAAATTACATGTACTATACAAGTTTTAAATTATTCCTCATTATCACCATTAAATTTACTTTTACTGAAATGTTCTTGTAGATAATTGAGTCCACATGGAATACCAACTATTAAAACAATAAGAAAATCTTGTTTCTTAGTTATTATTTAAAGTAAAGTATTAATCACAAAAGTTCTTGCTTGTGTTTTTTCTTTCCTTCTAGAATCCTAATGCAGAAAATAAATGCACATAATTTAAGAAGCTTCATGACATGTTCCAACCATCATGTGTGAAAAATAGGAACCACCTCTAATTGTGTGCACATGTATATTTTTTGAGTATTAGTGACTGGTTCATATTTATTTCCTGATTTAGTCACTTTTATTAAAACAGTACACATTTCAGACAGGCTTTATAAGGCAATATATATTAACAGCATGGATTTTTGAGCTGTACTCCCATGGTTAAAAGTGCAAATTTACCATGTACTATATAACTTTAGGATGTTAAAAACACTCTGTGCTTTAGTTCCCTCATTCCTGTAGAAAAATAACAATGGTAACCATTTCACAGGAGGGAGGGAAGAATTAAATGAGTTAAATTCATACAAAATTCTCATTAAATACTGATTATATATAGTTATAGCTGGAAGTATTTGGTAATAAAATTAGCTCTGTTATATCAATGTTTATATTTTCAAGAAGTACTACATTATATATAACACTTATTAATTAGTACAAACAAACAATATTTTTGAGGCCACTTTCTGATTCACATTAATAAAACTACTTCTATCAAAAAATTCAATAACAAAAATATGTGTATAATAGTATTTAAATATTGATAAAATCTGAATATTTATTTGGGTTTTTCATGAGTGGAAGTAATATTTTCTTACCATTAAGGTCATAATCAGAAGCAATGTTTTTTTCAGCATTTTAAAACTTTCTCAGTTTGTCATAATGCCACAATAAGTAAAGCCTCAGTTGAAATAATAATTTCAAGAAAATTTCTTAAACTCCATATAAACCCATCTCCTCATCAATGAATTTTGGACAATAATATTTATCTGTGTGGATTAAATAATTGAATATAAACAACAAACATTAGGCCTAAAAAATAAAACGAAGTCAGAATTCTTTGACATCCAATCCTCCCATATCCCCAAGCTTCCTTTTAAATTATTTTAATTAGAGAGAAACTAGGCAAAAGTCCAGCTATTTATTTAGCAAGTCTGCTAAATCTCATTGTTTCTTTTTCTCCAAAGTCCAGTGCTATCCAATTAATAAGTAATGGAATTCATATTCACAATCTGCTTAAATTTTTTTCACTTGGATTTAAGTTAACCCTTATAAGTCAATTTTTCTACTACAACTAAAACACCTGAATTAGCCTATTTATGAAGAAAAGAGATTTGTTTAACACACCATTTGAGAGGTTCAGGGGCATCTGTATTGGCTAACTTCCAGCAAGGGCCCTGGAAGCTCTATCATCTCTTTGTGGATTGCAAAGGTGGGAACATGAAAAAATAAGCTATCAGATTTCAATAGAGGAAACGAGTGAGCTGGAGGATCAAGCTTGGGCTTTTATTTGGGGTGTATGGGGAACCAGGGTTTGAACTCAGGGGCAATCAACTACTGAGATGCATCCCCAGCCCTATTTTGTATTTCATTTAGAGACAGGATCTCACTGAGTTGCTAGTGCCTTTCTTATTGCTGAGGCTGGCTTTGAACTTACGATACTCCTGTCTTGGCCTCCAGAGCCTCTAGGAACAGGCATGCACCACCAGACCAGGCTCAGGCTTGGGCTTTTATAACCACCTTTGGAGAACAACCTTAATCCCTTCTATGGACAAGGCCTCCAAAGACCTAAAGACCTTGCATTAAGCCCCACCACTTAAAGGATCTATCAGTTCCCACACTGCCACAATGGGGACCAAGCTCCCAATTTATGGACCCTTGAGGAACAAGTCAAATCAAAATCACATTATATTTTCAAGGCAATTAATTTAGTGTTTTCATCTTATACCCTGTAACATTCAGAAGCTTATTTTTCTTTTTTGTTAATTTCTTTCCTGCACCTCAAGTTTCTATAGACTGACTAGAGGGTGTAAAATTATCTCAAAAGCTGAAGGTAGAAAAACAATAACAGTGATCATTTACTATAAATGAATAAAATTAATTTCATGTTTTAAAAATCAAATATGAAATATGACTAACTTCAGGGTGAATCTATCGAAGTAGCTCTCCTCTCCTTAAGTTCTTTTTAGTTTTATTTTGTTGAATTTGTTTGGTAATGCACTTACTAATGGCTATATGGACTCAGAAGACAAACTCCTACCATGAAGAGTTATTTACGATGTTTTATAATCTGTAAGAGAAATACAATACATAATGCAATGGATCTGTCAAAGAGCAAAGGAGAATAATTGAATGGAAAAACTCAGGTATTGCAGAACACTTTGTAGGCTATGTACACACAAAAACTACCATGGGCACTACTTCTACTTTGTTTGAAGAGTACCTATTTTTATCAGAAATAAATACAACAGGAACCAAAATCTTTTGTAAGCAAGCTGTAAAATCCCCTGCAGTGCTACTGATACAAATTGAAATACAACTTTTCAAAAGGGTGAAAAACAAATCTCTCTTTCTTTGCATATTCCTGATGTGACTACAACATGTGAAAATATAATATTACTAAAATACTGCTAAAACCAAAACAAAACTTTTGTTCTATCATCTAAATAGGAAAATACAATTCTACTTTATAAATTTACATCTCAATTTAATTTAAAAAAAAAAGGAAAAAATTTATAAACAACTAAATTCATGATTTTTGAGTCTAAGAGCACTCAAAATGTACGGGACATATTTATGTCTATGCCTCTTGAAATCCTTCTGCCAATAATTCTTTTAGAGTGTCCCTACTAAAAAACCCACAAAATTTAACTTGATTTCAAATATTCATGTTTTTGGCTTAAAAAATATATATTGTGGATAAACACACTGAAAGTAGAATGGTCATTGCATGTGGATGGGAAAGAGATAGTAATTAAAATAATTGGGCTTGAAATTTTTATTGTAGTGATGGAAATATCCTAAAACTATTTTTAAAATGGTTCTATCGCTTGGTAAATTTATTAGAAAATTACTGTGTACTTAAAAATGAGTAAAATATATGATATATAAAAATGTTTCAAAAAGGTTGTACATAAATGAATGCATTGAGTGAGAGAAGCCAGACACAAAGACATATATACTATATGAAACCATTCAATTAAAATAAAAATGGGCAGAATTAATTTAGCTTGTACAAAATTAGAACCCGGCAATCTTGGGGTAGAGGTATGACTGATACAAAGCACTTCTGAGAGCTCATTAATGTTCTGTCTTCATCTGGTTACTAGTTACATAATAAACCTTATTTGTGAAAATCCGTTGAGGTATACACATATGATACCTGATGGTGTTATGTATTATGTCTTAATACAAAATTACATAGGAACATAATACACAAGCCTGTGTACAAATGCTTTATCGATTTGATAACCTATAGGCAATTATATATAAGTTAATATGGGCCACATATTTTATAACATGTCATGAGAAGGTCACCATATACAATATTCAAATTTCTTATGTTTAGATGTTATTTATGTTTAATTTATAATACAGATGCCAATGGAAGATTGTTCTTTTATTTGAACAAGGAAATTCATCAAGCTAGTGCATCATCCAACAAAACCAAGTTTTCTGACCTAAAGAAGCGTTTTGAGGGGAAGAAGGTCTTGAGCCCAACCTATGGCAAATTTGGAAAAGGATTTCAGGAAATTAAGTGGTGGTAAATTCACAGAAGACATCAGTGAACCTGGGGAGCCATGTCAGGAAAGAATGGGTGAAAAGATACAAGAAGGAAGCTGTTTTCTTGTGTCCCTCATTAGTGTTTCTCCACTTACATATCTAGGATCATTTTGTTATCTTCTTATTCTACTAATGCTGTGTCCTTCAAGGACCAGCTCTAATACTTCCTGTCCAATGAAATATTCCCTAATATTATATTGCTGAAAGAAATTCCTCCTCTGATTTCCTCAATAATGTAAATGAGATAAAAATAATTTGTTCTGGAGCCGGGCGCGGTGGCGCACGCCTGTAATCCCAGCACTTGGTAGGCTGAGGCAGGAGGACTGCAAGTTCAAAGCCAGCCTCAGCATTGGCAGGCACTTAGCAACTTAGTGAGACCCTGTCTCTAATAAAACACAAAAAAGGGCTGTGGATGTGGCTCAGTGGTCGAGTGCCCCCGAGTTCAATCCCCAGTACCAAAATATATATAATATATATATTAATAATAATTTGTTCTGAAAATGATAGAACTGGTTGCTTTTAATCCATCAAAGAGTAGAAACCATGCGTGCCTTATTTATCTATCAAAATCAAGTAACTGTCACAATGAACTGCATGCCATGCACTTTCTAGTGTCACCTGGGTTAATAATCAAAATAGTTCCATGAATAGGCTGAACATAACATGAAACCTAAGAGGAATTCCAATTGTAAAGTTTCTAAAGTTATTGAGTTGCAAAGTCAGTTTCACATTTATATTCCAAAGGTATATGGTAATATTTTAAATGTTTTTCAGAAATATGTTAAAGTAAAACATAAAAATAAACAGAAAGACTTCAGAAGAATTAAGAAAGTTTTTTAGAGACATGAAAACAATAAGAGAGCATAGTTTTTCATGTATACATTGAAAGATGGTTTTAGGTAAAACTAACAGAAGATCTGCCTTGTAGAAACCTATGATCTACTTTACACAAAGGCCAACTGGTTCATAATGTAGGTTTCGTCATGTTTCGATGCAGTAAGGAGAGATGTAGATGAAACTAAATAAGATTAAAAGTTTTAGGGATAATTAAGTATTCTAATGTTTGAACAAATCCTTTAGAAGGAAAGTGATAGAGAAGTAAATTTTGGAATATTCAAGGGGTTGAGTGGGTGGGCAGAATGGCATAAAACAACTTGGATTTCAAAACAGTCAAGGTAAATTTGTTTTGTTTGTTTGCGCTGAGGATTGAACCCAGGTCCTTGTGCATGCTAAGCACATGCTCTACCACTAAGTTACACCTGAAGCCCCACGATAATGCAATCTTAAATTCAGTGGGGACATGGCTCATCTTGAACAGATATCACATTGGATAGTTCATTACAGGCAACTATGGGCATCCAGTGCTATAACCAATCACTTCAAGTTCCAAATTTTTTAATCTTAGTTTACATATTAGTATACAGTCTAAGTACACATTTTCAATTTATATTAAAACACCTGCATTAATGACAGACAGTTCTATCTCTCATTACCTGTGACATCTAATATATAAGCCTAAAAAGTAATGAAACATTTTATCAAGATTATATCAGAGTATTCTAATATTAATCACTTTTTTGTACTTAGTTACAATACTTCATGCTTAAATATATGTAGATCCTGATAGTCTCTTTCTAGAATTTTAAATTAAAATAATCATATTAATCAAAAACACTTTAGAAAATTTACTTTCTATGGTTTTAGTTTAAAAGCATTAATCTAATTAAACTGTCCAAATTACTATTATTATAACTTGTACATATCATTACTATTATTATAACTTGTAATTATTAACATTACCTAACATGCTGTGGTTGACACAACAATTTAAACTAAGTTCATTATAAAGCAACTTAGGTAACTTTGACCATTCTATAATATGGGACCAATTTCTTCTTTTAAAGAATCAAAAACATATTTTGGACAAGTGAAAATGCAGTACATTAATAGATCAAATGCAAGCAAGGAACTCACTTTCATGTAGAATTAAACAGTTTTTCAGTTAGCTACTAGCTCTTACTTTAAAAACACTGGGAGAGCTTACTGAAGGGATTTACTGAGGGTATTGAAAGCATTTTTACTCTCCAGATTCATCACTTCACATATGTATCCTGTACCATTCAGTAGGTCCAGAAGATCCACCAAAACTGGGTCTGTCCACCCCCCACCTCCAATAATTACTACATTAAGATTAAGGACTTATTCTGGATGTCCTTAACAATATCAGTGAAACAATTAACAGGCTTTCCGTGAGAATCTTATAGAGGTAAAGTAGCTAATGAAGTTAAAAATTTCTGCTACATTTAAATGAAAACCTAATCACAGAAATGCAGAACCTCCTCCTCAAAACCCACCCTAAAGGGATTCTATAGATCACTATATTTGATTATCTGACTGAAACAAATAAAAATAATTTACTTATAGTGAAAAATTATTCATCAATAATTTTTATATGTTGACTGATCACAAAAATGACATTAATTTTTATTCCTTTTTTCCTACATGATTAGAAAATGATTATGAACAAAGAATATTTCTGCAATGTTTGGAGAAAATTGTGGTTGAAATTGTAGAAATTATGTTTAATCACTGGTATAATAACCCAGTTGTAGAGAACACTATCAAAATAATAACATGCAGATTAGACCAAGAAAGGTAATGATCAAGGTAATAAATTTTAATTAGATACTGTTTCAAATTATTCCGAAACACACACCACCACTGATGTCTTTACCCGCGTTTCATAGTCACACAGGTGCTCAGGTGCTCCTTGAAGGTTTATGTTTTACATGCCAAGAACAGCATATTAAGGATAGCATACCTTTGAGACATAATCTTATAGGCATCTGGCAGATAACATCGGATATTCTCCATCTGAGCAGGGTCGGAGTCACAGATTTTGTCATCAGTCCTCCCGTAGTTGGCACTTTCGATCATGATGACATCCGTTCCTGGACAGCGGAGCTCGATGGGATAGCTCTCACAGGAGAGCTCTCTGCGGACCACTGCCATTGGGATTGGGGCTCTGCTGAAAGCTACAGTGGAGGAGAAAGAAAGGCACTTGGTCAAAAGTGAAGAGCGCCTTGCACCTGTCTGCCTGCCCAGGGCCTGGGGTGAACTAACACAAGGAACTCCCAGTTAGGATTCATAATTTTAATAAAAATAGAATATTTTCCCCTTCATTAACTGTAGAAGATTTTGAAAAATCTAACAATTGCTTCTTCTTTTTTTTTTAAATAGAGGTGTATAGATGTCACATTTTTTAAAAAAACATTTATTTATTTGTTTTAGTTGTACACAATGCCTTTATTCATACGTGGTGCTGAGGATGGAAACCCAGGTTGCGCACGTGCTAGGCGAGCGCTCTACCGCTGTGCCACAACCCCAGCCCTAACAATTGCTTCTTTAAAATTCTATTTCACTTTTTGTTAAAATAAGTGAGAAAAAGGGCATTCTGAATTTCTTACTAAAACTCTGCTTGTGTGTGAGGTGGGCTATGTAGAAATATTAATAGTTTGAAGAGTAAGATATTCAGATAAAAATCAGAGGTTTTTTTTTGGGGGGGGTATTTTTTTTTTTTTTTTTTTTGGGGTACCGGGGATTGAATTCAGGGGCACTGGACCACTGGGCCACATCCCCAGCCCTTTTTTGAATTTTATTAGAGACAGGATCTCACTGAGTTGCTAAGTGCCTTGCCATTGCTGAGGCTGGCTTTGAACTTATGATCCTCCTGCTTCAGCCTCCCAAGTGCTGGGATTACAGGAGTGCGCCACTACACCGGGCAAATTCAGAGGTCTTTATTTCCTTTTTTCTTTCCCTCTTCCCCTTATGTTCTTCCTTTCTTAAAAAAAAAAAAAAAAAAAAAAAAAAAATCACCCCAAAATTGCACTGCTGCTGACTTTAAAAATACATATTTAAGTAGTCTATTTCAATTTTAAAAAGTTCCATTGTTTTGGGCTGGGGTTGTGGCTCATTGCTAGAGCACTTGCCTAGCATGTGTGAGGCACTGGGTTTGATTCTCAACAACACATACAAAATAAAATAGAAGTCCATTTACAACTTTACAACCAAAAAATATTTTTTTAAAAAGTTCCATTGTTTGATAATTCACATAATTGATATATTTTATGAATTGATTTATAATTAATACATGGTGTCCCATTTAGAATGTAGAAATTTTTGTTGAGAAAGTTATGATTTCCTGTAGCTCCCTCTCCACACTCTTCCCTTTCTATCAAGAGGAAATCAGTTGTCCAAACAAAATCTGACATTGTATGTTTCTTCCCATCTCTCTTGATATTATTTTACTAACTTTACCCAGGTAAATTTTAGTATCAAAAACATATAATTTGATTATTATTTAACTTGATGTATTATTTTATTTATAAGGTTAATTATATATGGTGGAATATTTTCATTTCTGGATATTATTTTCTTCATTTTAATGGTAAATTAGAATGTCTACATATTAGCCTGTCCTATAATTATGAGCATTTATGAAAATATCAGTATTTTGTATAAACATATATATGTATCTTGAATGAAATATATTAGAAATAATATAATAATTGAAACATATTTATGGCATATTTCTGAAAAAAATCATTGTGTTAAGGGTCAAACACATATAAAATTTGGCAATTATCAACTAATTTCAAAAAATACATGTGTCCACTTCTGCCAATAATACTTTTCATTATATAATTAAACATTATCAATGCCTTTAAACTTTGTCTTTTTGATAAAGAACAAAGGTGTAATATCTATTTTAAATTTCGTGCTTTATTGTATAACAGAGTACATTTTCATTTTTTTACCTTTATTTTTCTTTCATCTGAATTGCTTACTTTGCAAAACTTCTTTGTGTAAAAAGAAAACTAAACATCTGTCCTCTCCATTTGTGGTAACTTCTTTTTTTTTTTTCTAGTTTGTTGCTTCATTTTAGAATGTTTGATGAACATATACAGTTAATTTTTAACATATATAGAAAATTTCTATCTTTGTATGTCAAGGTTAAGAGTTTCCCTTTCTAAGACTGAACATTACCTTCACATTAATGAAAGAAAATAAAATGTTTAAATGTTGTAAAAATTCAAGAAGCCTAGGAATCTCCAGTGCTCTTCATATGTAATATGAAAGGAATTGCACTCTGCAAGCATTTATAACAAATTAAATTAAAAAAAAATTTCAAGAAGCCTTCTTTAAAAGCAAATAACGGAGATTAAGTGAAGAATTTACCAACTGTGAAAAGTTGATCTCCATATAAAAGAATCAGTTATGGAGAAATATATGTGTGATAGATTAAAATTGCATTGATAGTTGTAAATTAACTCAATAATGCACACATACATAAAATATGCATTTAAATAAATATATGCAAGTTTTAGTGTGTTAGTTTTTGTTATGTTTTGTTTTTTAGTAAGCATGAGATGCAAAGGAAAAACAAGGGAGGAAAAAGAAGGGAGGCAAAAAAGGGAGGGATGACAAAGAAATTTTAAATGATTTAAATCACTATATTTAAATCACTAAATTTAAATCATTTTAAATCACTATAAATGATTTCTTTTGAAATAGAAAATATTGATCTGTTTTTTGAAATATACTCAAATCATTCTCACTTTTAAAATAAGTGGTATATTTTAAAAAAATCAATATTTTATATTTGAAAATTAGAGAGTAATTTTTTTTTAATACAAAGATTCTATTTTCATGGATAAAGACATTTTCATTTAAAGTTTTAAATACAGGAATCTTTGAATAATAAAAATGTTTCAGTTCAGGAATCCAGTTTCCATGATTTACTTAGTTCAAATGGAATCATAGAGGTGTTTTTGTTTCCCCAATAAACTCCTTAAAATCAGAGTTTTCAGAATGCTTTATACTGTATTTTGCACATTTGTTGAAGGAGATTATTTCTTAACTTTGATATAAGAAAGAAAATCACTTTGAAATAGCTTCCACACATTGCATTCATCTGGACTTATTATGTTGATTTAACCAGTAGATTAGATTAAAAACACAAGCTAATTGAACAAAGAAACAACATATAAGCAAATCATACTGTCAAAGCATTTGTTTGACTAAGTGGACAATTCATATGATTAAATTCATCAGTCAATTTTGTCAAAACACTGACATAGCTGTAATATGGGTCTTCTCTGTCAAACATCTGATTTAATAACAGTTACTAGGCAGATGCAAAGTCAACTAAGATGTGGCATCAAAATTTCCCGTGTGTGTGTGTGTGTGTGTGTGTGTGTGTGTGTGTGTGTGTTTTAAGAAAAAGATACAAAAGTTATGTATAAGGCAATTTTTACAAAGATCAGAGTTGACTTGTCAAAACTTTCTTTCATTTAACATGCAATTGCATTTGTTTCAATTACCCAGTGACAAAACTGCTCTCTGCAAATGATGGATGCTTTGTTTCAAGGAATGTATTACTGAAAACTACTTTCTAACATTATCTAATTAGCTATTTAAATTACCTTTAATTATGTTGCTAAATATTTTCATTAGCAACCCAAGTTCAATAGGAAAAAAATGGTTTAAGTTGAAAATAAGGTTTTCTATCATTCAGTTGTCAAGCTACCAATGGAAACATTTTGTTTACACAAAAGAAAGGTCAAGACTGAATATTCCAACAATCCAAATGTGGTGTAGCAAATCAGTCTCTTTTGTTTTCCATATCATATCCTTTATTATTTTATTTTATTTTCACATAGTCTGTTGCATGTATCACATAGTCATGTTGAATATGGTCAGAGCCTATGGAAGTCACCAGACTCCATGTCAATCATATTCCTAACAAAATGTGCTTCTGACAAGGGAATAAGTGTGAGGAAACCAAGTAAAAAATATATTAAATAATATGAGAAATAGCTCCCTGCTCTTGCTCACTTCGTTGTCAGAAATTACTCCCATTATTTACCCCTTTTCTGAACATTCAATGCTGTTGTTAAAACCTCTTCTTTTCATGGTTCCCTCTCCTTCGGTTCTCTCCCCTGCCCCATGATGTCTGACTCTGTATGCTGTAAGTCCTTGGAGAACTTTTGCAGATGGGGAATCAGGGAGGTAAAACCTGGTGTCCAAACAAAAGTGAGATGGTTTCTCCTGGACCCCAAAGGCAGGGCACAGAAATATTACAAGATAACTCTAGGGCACTAGAGAGGGCTTTACAAAGGAGGGAGTTCTATATAAAATATAGGATTATAGGAAAGATATTATTGATAAGAATAAGTAAAAGGTCAAAAACTAAGGTGCAAATGGAAAATTAATTGGTTGAGGGCAAAGCACAACACAATTAAGTCAGTTTTATACAAATTGAACTTTAGATTTCAGAATAGTACCTGGATATGTGCAAAAGTCAACTGGATTCATGCATCTAGAACTCAGAGTAGTACTCAGGCTAAAGTCATAGGAACACATAAGTAGTTCAGGTAGTGAACCATAAAGTAACAGAAGAAGAATAAACACAGAAGTTAGAATATCAGTGGTCGCCGGGCGCGGTGGCGCACACCTGTAATCCCAGCACTTGGGAGGCTGAGGCAGGAGGATCGCGAGTTCAAAACCAGCCTCAGCAATGGCGAGGCACTAGAAACTCAGTGAGACCCTGTCTCTAATAAAATACAAAAAAGGGCTGGGAAGTGGCCCAGTGGTTGAGTGCCCCTGAGTTCAATCCCCAGTACCAAAAAAAAAAAAAAAAAAAAAAAAAAGAATATCAGTGGTCACTGAAGGCTGGGAAGAACATGCTACATCATCACTAGAGAAACATAACTAAAACAAAGATTTGACTGTATTGTTACCAAGGTGAGGATAAGTAAGTTAGTTACAGGACAGATGACTAAAACACTTTATTTTCTTTCATATACTCAGTGATTAAGTAAAAAAAAAAAAAAAAAAATTACAGCTGCAGACTAATCTACATATAGCAGAGACTGAAATCTTCATCCTGTCCTATTTGTTTGTTTTGCTTATAAAAATATCAGCAAAACACTCTAAATTTATATTTATTTTCCAGTTTCTGCACTTCATACTTTACTCCAGATCCTATGCATTTAAAAAACAATAATTCTGTTAGAGAATTTAAAAAAGAAAAGAATGGAAATGAAATGTAAATTAGGCTATTGGTAGCAATAAAGATGAGAGAAGAATCACTTTACATGGGTAATGACAGAGAACATATTTAATCTATATTCAGGAGCAAGAAATTACATGAGTTGATAATTGAATGGGAGGGGCAAAAGATAATGTGAGAAAGATGACTACCAGGTTTTTGGCATAAGCAAATAGTTAACTTGTACTGCAATAAACAAAAAATAAAAACAAATCACCTGATAGGAACTTGAAAATACAGGTCTATGACTGTATAAGAGAGATCTATATGAATTTTAGAGTTGTAGAGTACATTTAAAATCTAATAGATTAGATAACCTATTAAAAGAATTAGAGTTTTTAAAAGAGGAATATTTGACAGAATTAGAGTCTGTTTATGATTCTTTGATACTTTTCCATTCTTATTCCCTCCCCCCGTGACTCTGAATATGGGCTATACTCAGGGATTCACTTCTGATGGACTCAGTGTGGTAGAAATGAGAGTGTAATTTCCCAGGGTAGTTCATTAAAATGACATGGTGGGTTCAGCCTCTCTTTTGGATCACTTAACATTGTGCAAAGTTAGCCACCACATTTTGAGAGCACTCAGGCAGCCCCATGGAGAGGTGCAGGGGGCAAGAAACAGAGGTCCCCTGCTGACAGGCAGCAGGAACTACCAGGGAGGCATCTTGGAGGCTGATCCTCAGCCACCAGAAAAGGTGCCTTTGGTAACTGCAAATGCATGAGAGATCTGGAACCATGATGAACTAATTGAACTACGCCTGGATCCCTAACCTACAGAACTGCATAAGATAATAAATGTTTGCTGCTTTATTGGGCTATAAGACATAGCTCAGAAACTAATCTGAAGGGATATTTAAAAAGTTGATTTGAAACTGTTGAACAGATACTGAGAATTAATAAATCACTGAAAGAAAGATGTCATGAATGACCCATGCTGATAGTGCAACATTATCATCCATTTGTTTAAACAACATTTAGAGTACTAGGTTAATATATACAGAAGCAGTACTGAATTATGAATAGGTGTGGACAAATGGCCTTTCTTCCCTACCTCCTAGGGATTATGATTAGAAATAAAAGCTCTTTTGAAAACTAAACAATGACAATGAAATAGACTGGTTTTCTGAAGAAAAAGTTAATCGAATTGTTAATAAGTTAAGGCTAATGACTTTAAAGAAGTTTCTTAATTATACATGGGGACACTTTTATATCTGAAACTGGACATGTTTGTACTCTATTGGCAACGACTTTAGGAAACACTTCATTATTAAAATTCTACCATAAAGGAAATATTACCAATTCACTTTCAGCATAGGCTTTGACATAATTTTCTTAAGTATGTGTATTTTCTCTGTGCCATTTTACATGCCAACACATTCATTTCAGTTTTAAAATGAGCTCTAAAAATCTAGTCCAAAATACTTGGCAATGAAAATAACATTGAAAATCCAATGAAATATCAACCCATCATCCACTTTCTTAAAAAGTACATCTGCTACCAGTAGGCTTTTAATACACTAATTCTAGCAAGGGTATTTTAATAAAGAATAAATATAATTTAAATGATATTTCAGATTGTAGTTAAGTGTAACAGAGCAACAATTAAAACTGACAACTTGAAAGAGTAACCAAAGGCAATTATGTGCTGAGGTCAAAAGCGAAAGCATGAAATTTAGGTGTTAATATAAAAACATTCTAATGAGTGGAGCATCATAAAATAATTAATGTTCAGCTATTCTTTGACTTATGGAGCACAGCATAAGTAAGAATAACATTAATCTCATTTCTTGAGACTATATATACACAAAACTGTGACCTTCCACAAAGACTGATAAAAATGTGGCAAATTTCAACAAATGAATTCATTTCTAGTTGCCACAACTTTTCAACATCTAATAAAATTATATTCCACATTGTCATCCAATTATATTCATGAGGAAAAAAATTTCCAAACTGTATCAAATTTCACATATTATAATTTTCCCAGTCTTTTAAATGTCAGAAATGTCAAACATGTTCTTAAAAATAACATGTTCTTAAAAAACATGTTCTTAAAAATAAACATTACAAATTCATAATAAACAAGAATCTAGTAAAAAGCATTATGCAATTCAGAAGACATTGTTTAAAAGGTATGCCAATTTATTTCTAAATATAACTGAGCACCTACAAATGTAGCTGCTGGAAGTTACTAAACATAAGATATGAGTATTGTCTAAAGTCCCCCTCAGTGTCAGTTATTATCTCAGGGTTGGTTGGTCCTGCACCAGATGTAGTTCCAAGGGTCTTCTGAAAAAACTTAGTATCCAAGGAAATGTCAAAAATTCATGTGAGTGTGGTAGAGTCTCAAAAGAGAAGAGATAGTATTCCTGATTATTAAAATCCAAAAGTTACACGATAACAACAAGAGCAGATAAGAGAAAGTTCAAAACAGAGGTGAGGAGCTGGGCAGGTGTCCTTCAATTAAGGTACTGCAGCTCTCCCTGGTCCTGTGGGATTCAAGAAGCTTGTGGTTGGAGAAAGAATGTATATATGACTATGCAGATTTAAGACATCATAAATCACAATGAATCATGAACAGGAAAAAAACAGTTGAAGAGTTTCAAGGAAATGAAATAATCAACATGTATTAGGGCTCTGAAATAAGATTTCTTGAATTAAGCTAACTTGCATTGGCCCATAAAGACAAATCAACATGTATGGATATAGCAGAGGGTCTTGTGACATATTCCAACTAGAAGGTCTGAGTGAAGAAAATAGTCAAATCGGAGATGTTCTTAAAATCAGATTCAGAATATAGTCTAAATTTTATTTAAGATTTGGTATATATAACATATTAAGAATATTAATAATATTAGTCTTAAGATCATTTGCTATTTGATTCTTTAAAAAAACTAGAATGAAAAATAAGAGAGACTGGGAAATAATGAGGAAGATATTGGAAGAGATGTAAGGTGAGATGACAATGATAATTGCTGTTAAGGTTTGGATGTGAGGTATCCCCCAAAAGCTCACGTGTGAGACAATGCAAAAAGGTTCAGCAGAGAAATGACTAGATTTTAAGAGTCTTAACCCAATCATGAATTAATCCCTGATAGGATTAATTAAATGGTAACTGGAGGCAGGTAGGGTGTGGCTGGAGGAAGTGGTTAATTTGGTACATGGGCATGGGGTATATATTTTTTATCTGGAGAGTGGAGTTTCTCTCTCTCTCTCCTTCTTAAGCACCACAGTGTGAGCTGCTTCCCTCTTCCACACACTCCGCCAAGATATTCAGCTTTATTTTGAGCCAGGAGAAATAGAGCCAGCTGGCTATGGATAAAGACCTCAGAAACTGTGAGCACTCAGATAAACTTTTCCTCCTCTGTAATTGTACAGGTCTGGTCCTTTAGTCACACAGCAAACAAAGTTGACTAAAACAATTGCTAATATTTATTAAGTGGTGATTTAAAAGTATCACTTATTTCAAATATGCAACAATAAAAGTTGGAAGCTATTATCATTCTTGTTTCTCACACTAGGAAATTGTTCCTTAAAGGAAGGTAGCAATGATGGAAGTGTGATGGTTAGGCATGGAGTAAAGGTGCCATGACTACCCTCCAGTGCCACAGACAGAAACAGGAAGGGGACTTCTTTAAGAAAATGCATAAGGCCACAGGAGAATATCATGTGAATGATCAGTGTTTTATATAGGTTATGGACTTTGATTCCTTCAGTAAAGTCAAGTTTAACTGCTGAATATGAAATGTAAGTTAACCATTCCATTTACTATGTCTGGCAGAGGCTTCCCAAAACAGAGTACTAATACAACTTTCAGTATTATAATACTTTTTCCTGACACTTTGACATTATATCATAAAATTAATTTGAAGCTTTTCTTTGTGCAAAAGTCTACTGCAGCAGCTGGATGCAGTGGCTTGGGCCTATCATTGCATCTCCTCTGGAGGCTGAGGCAGGAGGATCACAAGCTGGACTCAGAAACTTTTTAAGAGCCTGTCTAAAAGCACAATTTTGAAAAGGCTAGGGTTGTAGATCAGACACACCAGGCTCCTGGGTTCACTCTCCAATAAAACACAAAGATAAAGAAAATAAACAAATGCTTACTAAAAAATAAAATAATATCTGCTTCAGTAAGATAAAAATCACTGCTTTAATTTTAAAATCTAACATTTATTCTCAAATGCAGTCAATAAACAGTATCTAACTATATAATTACCTTTAATGCAGACCAACAAATTTAGAGTTGATCTTATTCTTATGTTGGAATCAATGAAATCTGATATAGGAAATGTAGTGAAGGATAAACATAATTGTAAATAAATAGTGGTCACAGTTAAAATTATACAAAATTTAGTTCTGCAGGAAAGGAATTAAAGACAGAAAATGCTCTACTGGACTGTATATGCTATTCAGAAAATCACAAGCAGCATCTAGTCACAATCTTACCCTCCATCCCTTTCTATTTTTTCCTCCCTAACTTGAGTGTGAGCACATACATACACGTTATCCATTGGATAAAGAGTTTTCGGTGGCTAGATTTATCCTCCATGAAGGTAATGATAAGGCCTTTCTTTATAATTCGGCAATACACATTTTCAGCAATAGAAACCTTATCCTAATCTCTTTGATGATTCTTTCAACAGTGAAAAGCACATACAATAGGGTTTATATATCCTTTATCCATAGTTTTACCATGGTTTCATCATGGAGATCACTCAATCAGTGCTGAACTCTTCCTGTCACTATGACCCACAGTAAGCCCAGCCACAAAGACCTTGACCAAATTTTTTTATTATATTTTCACACTGTTTTCTAACTGAAGTTTCTTGTGGCATGTTTATGGGAGCTACACATTGACATCCATTCTACTAGAACATATCCGTTAGGAAGAAGGTTGTAAATGTACAATGTTACTTGTGAAATCAAGTGCTTATTCATTATTTTATTCCTGGTGAAACTTTATTGTCAATATTTCAAATAAATCCCATCAAGTAGTTCACCAGACATTTCATATTTAATGTAAAGCCTGGCTTTAAGACAGCAAATTCCATTTACTGATATTGGTAAACGTATTAACCAACCAAATCATTCAAACTATTAAAGCCCAAATCTTCCATTTCTAGAAATATGGGACAAGAAGACTAGCCAGCTAGTTTTTGGTTAATAGCGATGACAATTCTTTCCAAAGCAGGGAAAGGAAAAAAGAAATCAGAATGGGGGAAGGGGAACTCTTTTAAAACTCAACCATCAATCCCAACAAAAATTAAAAAACTTTTAAAAAAACAACAAAACACCACACCACACATTGGCTGATTCTGGACACTAGTGAAGAGCTTTTTTAGTGAAAATAAAATGTGATTGGCTATTTCAGAAAAGAACTCTTGTCTTTCCAAAGCTTTGCAGCAAAGCTGTCAGAATGATTTTGAATGAATAGATATTTTTATTCTAACATCAGTAAAACAACAAAAATCTTCTGAGATGCAGAGAAACAGCTCTCATTTTCTAAAGTCTTATGAATTGACTATTAAAAAACACATCAAAAATCACAGGAAACAAATGATAAAAGCTATATCAAGGATTATTTGTTTATGTGGGATAAAGCCTTGAATTCATACCCAGCATTTGTTCAGCTGAAAAACAAAATATACCTTTGAATAAAAGGCATATTTCCCATCTACACAAAAAATAACAGAAAGTTTTTACATGATACATTTTCAGGGCCAAAGAGCATGTTTCTGTTAAAACAATTAAATAAAATTTCTGTGGACTAGTCATGTAGTTCAGTGCTAAAGCACCTGCTTATAAAATGCATGAGGCCTGGGGTTCAATCTCCAACACCAAAAATACTAAAAGTTTCAAATATGCCCTCCAATATTTCTTCAATTCATTAAACATAAAATGAATTATGAAAAAAAAAAAAAACAAAGTTTTGAAACAGTGGCTAAGAACTACATATTCAAACATTCCTGAATGACTAATATCAACTTCACCTCAGTGATTTAACTTATTCAGTCAACAAATAAGAATTGAATACTAGGTAAGTGGCAGACACAGTTTGAAGTAGTGGGTACTTCAGGGGAATATCATCACCTTGTGGAATTACAATACAGATGCAACAGAGATTAAAGATTAAAAACATGAGTATAAAAATTAACCAAAACCATCTGTGAGAATTATGAAAAACAAACACAATATGATATTGTGAGAAAAAAAAAATCACAGTTTCATCAACAGTTAACTTAAACTCCAGTTAAAAATCAGGCATTTACTTGAATCAATAAGTTATTGAAGAGGAGAGCAGAAAAGATGATTAAATTCACAATGCCTTTCTGTGATGCATTCCAAAAAAGGACAAAGGGGGGATAAACAGCATTCCTTCTCACACTTCAATCCTAATAGATCATGTTGCAAGAATATGCAAACAGATCTGTTAAAAAAAAAAAATCAACTCACATCTGTAGAGGAGAGTGTCAGATCTTTGATTTAATTGGTGTAAAATGTGATAAATATTCTTGAAAAAGCATCTGTTAAAAGATAACTTGACTTTAAATAATAATATAATGGGGCTTCTAATAATAACAGTAATATTAATAATAAGATACTGAGATATTCTAATATGAATTTTCAGATTTCTCTCTACTAGTAAAAGAGTTTACATGAGTAAAGATATCTTGAATATTTAATCAAGTCTCCAAATCATCATTTCAGGAGTACAGAGTGAAATGAAAGTTGTTTTAAATGAATGATACATATTAATGTCTAGAAATGAATCCCAGCTCTTAGAGATAGATTCATCATTAGAAATTCATTAGTTCAAAATTATTTCCTGTTGACGTATCTTCCTTCCAAACCACATTGAATTCATTAAACTTAACTTTACTTATATCCCTCTGATCATCTATTTCCACATTTACTGACCATATGACTGTCCTATAATATTTCAAGGAACTTCCTCTGATGTTGATTATTGCTGATATATTTCCCTACACTTTAAATAGGATTCAGTTCTTATTATTTGAAGTGGAAAAAAATTTTTTTTTTAAATTACTTGCTCAACAAATTTAAACAATAAGCTCAGAAAGCATTTTGCCAACATTTTACTGCTTAAAAATGAATATTTCATTTTAGTTATTGAGTTCTGTAGAGACAAACTGATAAGCATTTATGAGTAATGGTTATATATCTTATCAAATGATTCCTTTTATTTATGCTGCTATTAAAATAGTTAAGATGTCTAAAGTCATACATATATACACACATGTACACAGAGATGCACACATGGCAGTTTTATGAAAAAAAAAAAAAAAAAAAGTCCTTTTATTTTTGTGATAGTGCTGATGGTTTACTTTAGGTAGATGGCAACTACACTTTCTTGATTTGACTTGAAGCATACTCAGTGACTGAGGATGTAATGCCCTAGTAGTAAACAGGATGAGTAACAGAGTCCACTCAGTTTCTTGAAGAAAATTATTTTATTTATTTATCATTATTTTTGTGTGGCAGATGCTGGGGATTCCAACCAAGGGTGTCCCATATGCTATTCTGGTGCACTACCATTAAGCCACAACCCCAGCCCAAGTATTACATATAAACAAATTTTTAAAACAGCTATGAATATATTTTTCAATGTTTTAAATTTTCTTTTATGCACACATCTTCAGCCAAATTTTTGCATTGTTTTGAGCTCTCAGGAATGAGAGATGTGTGGTTATTAAAATCAAGTAACATTGTACAACAGAATGGGAATGATATCCAGTATTTCACAGTTAAATGTATTTTCTCTGCTTATCTTTTATACCCATTCAAATCGATAGGACAGTGAATAAAATTAGTGAACGCTTTTTTAATAGATATTAGTCGAAAGTAGGCTTTAAAAGTACTTTTCTTTCACTCCTTAAAATACATCAATTTTAATTGAATGACTACTTGTTCAAAAACTCTCTAAATAGGAGTTTCTAGTTCACTGATATGATACAAAATTAATTTGTAATTCTATTTCACAGAAAATTAAGGCAGTGCTACAGAACTATCAAATTTAGAAAGAAACTGTTGCATCAAACTAGGGCTGTATGGGGTTCTCCTGAACAGAAAAATGGAGAAATACGAAGAATTAGAAATCAGCTACACGTTCACTCAGTCAGCCACTCATTCTATGTGTATTATGTCTTTTCACCATATATGAAATATGTTTTAACACCTGGAGAATTGAAAATTAAAAAAATATTTTTCTCTCCAGGGAACTATGGCAAAGACAAAAGTCAGCTATGTTAATCAATCTGTGCCTATGATTTCCAATTTGACAACTCCATAGATTTTATTTGGAAAAATATTCTGAGAGAAAATATATACCTTTCTGGAATATTCCAAGATTTCAAATATCACGGCCAATACAGGTAATAAATACATCATATATATTTTGTGGGGTTATTCTTTCAAACAGGACAAAAAAGATTATGTGGTTTCTTAACACACACTATGCTTAGCACACTGTTTGTGCTGAATTTTGATTGAATAAATGCCTTTATATCTCTGGGTTTCTGCACAGTAACTGCTATTTCAATCCTAAGATTTGGTGGAAGTGACCCATAAATCCTGCTCTAAGAATTAGCTATGAAACAAATGAGAATTTTTGGCAAAAGATCATCATTTACATACAAATCTTTGGGAATTCAAAGTACTTAAAGCAGTTCTTTGGGTGGATTTAAAGATGAGGTCAGGAGACACAATGAAGCCTTGAAAATAGATGGAATTTTACATTGAAATAATTCTAACTCTCGGCAGTATTTAATTTCACATGACACAAATTAATGCAAGATTATTTGGGGGGCAACCAAATTGTGACATAACTAAGTGAAGTTTATATTAATCAAAAGTTGATGGTATATAATTTATAGCATTTTGAGATTCTCTATTGCCATAAACACCACTAATCACAGAAGACATGGTTTAAATTTATTAAGGATTGGAAAATATATTTTTCAATACACACATACATAATCAACTATAGTCTCTTAGATAATTCATATGACCTCATAAATTACTCTTTAAAATGTATATGATATAATATTGTGTTTCATTTCTCACACTACAACACCTGGGTATCCTAAGAGTTTTTGCTTCTAAGTCTAATAATATACTGTACAATAAAAGTGGTTCACAGAACAAAACAGAAGACCATGAGAAATTGAGTGAATTGTGATTTTCCCTAAAAGCACAGAATAGTGTAAGTAAGGAAGAATAATTGCACAGGCAGAATTTACTGAAAATGAGTTCTTCAGCAGAAAGAATTTACTGAAAATTAGTTTCTTCAGCACTTCGGATCCCCTGATAAGTTTCTGTAAAAGAACTATAAACCCAAGGGAATAATATTAGCAATTTTAAAGAAGTGACAAATTACATGATTATAGTGTTTGGTATGGTTTATGGGCTTGTTTACCACAACACTAAATCTATTAAGACAAGTTTTGCCAAGAAAAAGGATTTGAAAGAAGCCAACAGGATTTTCAAAAACTCTCTAACAAATATTATTAAAAATCTTCATAAACACAAACAGTTCATTTGGGGAAAATCATCTGATGTGAGCCTCTTATTATTTGTAAGTTAATACAATTTATTTATCTATCTAGTCAACCATTCATTCAACAAACAGCTGTTGAGTTTTAGTACACGCCAAGAAATGAGCTTTATTTTCTGGGAGATGAATATGAATGTAATGAATATGAATGCTATGGTTCCTGTCCAAAATCTATTAATTCACGAGCAACTTTCTCCACTTATTTATTTTATTTACTTATTTTTATTTTTTATTTTGTGGTGCTCTGAATCAAACTCAGGGCCTTGTGCATGCAAGGCAAGCACTGTACCACTGAGCACTTCCCTGGCCTCCATTTTTTAAAGAAGTACTTTTCTCCCATATTAAATTAGGATAAACTTCAAACCTTCCTTCTGGCTGTTAAATCAATCATCAAGCATAGTGCCTTGCACAAAGTAAATGGCTAATCAAAGCTACATATCTGGTAAGTTTTCGTACTGTTAGTCCCTACAGTAAAAGAATATAAATGATATATATAAAATCATCCCTGGAAGAATGAATGCTACAAACAAAGGCACAAAGAGCCATCAGAGGGCCCTCAGTACACAAAGGCAGCCTATAAAACAACTACCTGTCCTTATGCTGTCCAAACTCTCAGGTGCCTCAAGTCTATGCCTGCTGATAAAACTTGATATCTGCAAATGTATTCTGTGCTTGTGATCTGGGTTTGGTTCTTATTTCATTCACCAAATAACAATATTGAGTTCCTAGACACAGTCCAAAGCACTGGGGCACAGCAGAAATTAAATAAAAGAAAAAAAAAAATCTTCCCTCATGGAGTTTAATTTTTGATTGGGGGAGACAGAAAGTAAGTCCTAAATTCATATTGTGTCCATTAGTGGTTAAGTGTTATGATGAACTGATATAATATACTACAAAGGATAGGGAGGTGTTTCAGAGATGAGGAACTGATATCTTTGAGTACAGTCTTGATTTGGTTATAACTGCACATTAGTAAGAATAACATGCCTGGGATGAGCAAGAGGAATTGAAGAGAATTTAGGAAGGGACAATGTTATAAAGAATGACAAGACTTTAATTGTAATCACCCTGATAAGAGGAAATGAGTGTTGGGGTTACACAATGTTAGTAAACTAGACAGTGCGATGTTAAAAGCTTTGAGGAAATTAGCCCAGATTTTGCTCTCAGGATGTGTTGTAAATGATTAGAATGGCATAAAATTTGACAGAAACAGTTGAATTACTAGCAGAAAAGGAAACTCTGGGTTGGCTGATTTTGTGGGGAAAGAGTCAAATGTCAGGTCCTTTCAAGGCAAATGTTTACATTCACAAATTTTCAATAGGGCTGGAGGTGTAGGTCAGTGGTTGAGCACATGGTAAGTATGCACTGACTCTGGGTTCAATCCCCAACAACAACCACCACCACCAACAACAAAGCTCAGGAACTATTTACCTCCTAGATCCAGAGCTCATATATACAATTTGTCACGTCCAAAAGAATAATAATAACCTGAGTTCAAAATGATACCTAAAGTCCATGAGTGAAAAAAGACTGGCAACAAAATCTTATATAAATATGTTCACAGCAGCATTATTCATAACAGCCAAAAAAATAGAAACAACCCAAATGTCTACCACTGATGAATGAATAAATAATATGTGATACTTATACAATGAAATATTATCCAGAAATAAAACAGAATGAAGTGGGTGACAAAAATATTGTGGAATTTGATATAAGGATGTATTGTTTAATTTTATGCTATGTGACTTTTGCCTCAATAGAAAACTTAAACAGGTATTGAAGTATGAATATATATCCCACGATTTATAAGAAATGTGAAAATATTGCACCCAAGTTCATCACAAAATGCAACATATTGTAGTATTTTTATTTATATAAAATATTCAGAAGAGATGCACACAGAGACCAAAGCTAGATTAGGTTGCCTAATTAGGGCTGTACAACTCTTGAAGTATAATGAAAACTACTGAATTTTTACTTTTAAGAGGATGAATATTACAACATGTGAATTACTTCTAAATATAACTCTAAGGGAAAAAAAGGAAAAGAAAAACACTAAGGAAGGTTTTCAACCAAGATAATCTAAATAAAGTGTTGTTTCTGAGACTCTTCACCATGATACTACAGTTAAGATGTACATTTTTATCTGAACACAGTTCAAAACCCATAAACATACATATAATGAAAAAAAAAAAAGTCTCTCCAAATAATACAGTGCTTGACTATAAGAGATTTACTCTGTTCTGGTCCAGTTTATTAGAGTAATTCTGGTTTTAATCTATTAAATGATGTCATACTTCATTTGTTAGTCATGATCCATAGCATGAAAACAACTACTGCTCTAGCAAAGTAAAGGATTATCCCAAAGATTAGATTGAATTTGAGTAAAGGGCAGAAAGATAAGAAGAAATCATGAAGGAAAAAGGAGTTAGAGAAGAAAGACCCATGACTATACTTTACAGAGGCAAATGGAGGAAAACGGATCGCCAAAAACATAACAACATCAAATATTTTCAATGAGAATTTCAATAAGGATGAAGATTGAAAAGAACCATTGCTTTCAGTTAATACCTTTGCTTTAGTATATTATAGTGGGACTAACAGACTAAGAAGAAATTCTGTTGTGTAATTGCAGCTTCACCACTTTTTAACTATATAAGCATTCAAATTTTCTAAAATTTTCAGTCTTACATATAAATATAAACAATCACCTCACAAAGTCTTACTTCTAGTGCTTCCATTTATGAATGGTTGTTTCTGTAACATAGTAGGGGCAGGGAGACTCTGAATTCCCATAAGAAAAAAGGAATAACATGAGTTTGGATTCACTAAATATAAAGTTTAAACTTACTTTCAAAGTATTTGCAGTGTATGAAGTAAAACAATCAGAAGAGAGCAGGTTAAAGGGTAAGCAAGGAATAATGACATTTAGAAATTACCATCATTATTATTTCATTTTTTGATTGTTTGTTCACAAGCATGTTTTGCTGAAAAAGCCTTAAAAATGTTCATAGATATCTGGCCTAAGGTCATGCAAGAAAGATTAAAAATGAAAAGCGATATTATTAGGGAGACAGAGGATTTTAAATGAAGTCAGATAATATAATAATCATATAATTGTTAGGTTAATAGATAAATGAGAATTGAATGAGAAAACATAAGATACCATAAAAAATGGAAAGACAACATCAAAACAAATTAAAAATTAGCTTAAATTACTTCCTACCTTGACAAGAATGATGTAAAGAAGGGACAACTGAATATAGTGCAGGCTTCAGAAAGGCTAAGGAACAGCAATGTGACAGGATATTTACATTGAAGGCAAGACAAAAGGATTCATTTAAACTAACTTCCTTTTTCTTCCTAATGGTTAGTCAACTATTTGGAAAGTAGTGCAAACTGAGATGTGGCTTTAATAGTTTGAAGATTGCAGATTACATACTCTACTTTCCTATTTGTATATATACTTGCTATTTTAGTAATTAAATCTAGAGTTGTTTGGAGGAAGGGAAGGTGGAGATCAACATAGCTTTCTTAAGGACACTTCCTTATTCCATCTGCCCTGCTATTGCAAGATACTCAGAAACAACCAATAGGTATTACTCACAGTTCTGGAGATCAGGGAGTTCAAGATCAAAGCACTGGCACACTTGGTGCCTACTGGGAATCCCTCTCTCATAGACTGTGCCTTCTCACTTTCTCCTTCTGTGATGGAAGGGCCCAGAAACTCTCTCAGGATTTTTCTGTAACTGCCAGGTATGAGGGGTCTACCTTCATGACCTAATCACCTATTAGAGGCCCCACACCCTAACATCATGGGATTAATGATGTTAAGTTTCAATAGGCTAAATTTGGAAGGACATAATGGGTCCAAAACAGCCTCTAAAATATCCCTTTACATTGACCTTGATGGACTTGATTTAGAAGTGCATTCTCCAGTTAAACTTGTAGCACTCTACTGCTGAAATAACTGTAGGACTTTGACAAATTATCTGACCTCTCAGAGTCTTTGTTCCTTCATCTGGAAAATTACAGAGTGGATGAACTCAAAGGTCTTTTAGAGTTGTAAGATTTGTGGAATTTTTACTCTAGAACATTTGGGTTCTTGCCCTGCATTTGCTGCTAATTACATAGCATTTGGCAAGTCTCTCCCTACTTTAGACATCTATTTCCCTATAGTAAAACATGGGAAGTGAAGTAAATGATTAATAATGTTCTTAAAGCTCAGAGTCCAAGCTGAATGGGTGATTGATGATACAATATAGACAATTACATGTTACATAATTGAGATGCTGTATTTTTGTTGAGCAAATAGATCAGATTTATTAAAAAACAAAAACAAACAAACAAAAAAAAACGGAATCCTCCCTTTTCTAAATGATAACGAGAGCAATAAAATGGGCACATATATATTGCTAATAATAGGAAATGTGGTAGAAATTCTATACTAAATCATTTATTCAAAAATATTCTTCAAGTAATGACAAACTATCTTTGCATTTACTGTCAAAATTGTGTTATATTTACCTCACAATTTTAATTATGTTTGTTTTATCTTCATCAGATACAGTTATACCATTGAGTCTATGCCAAAACTTATCATTTAAGATTCCTATAAGATATACCACAGACACCGAAAAAGTTTTATATTAAAAAAACAAAAAAGGCTAGGGGTATAGTACAGCTCAGTGGTAGAACACAGCTTAACTTGTACAAGGCACCAGGTTCTATCACCAGGATGAAAAAAAAAAAAAAAAAAAAAAAAAAAAAAAACCAAAAAAGAGGAACTAACTAAAAAAAAAAAAAAGATTAATTAAAAAGAAAAGAAACTTAAGTACACTCCTGCTACAGAAAGAGGAAATGAATATTCAGAATATTCCTCATCTTTATTTAAAATTCAACCTTTCTTCACCATTATGTGTTGAATTGTGCTACTACACAAATTTCTACTTTGAACTCTAACCCACATTACCTCAGAATGAAACCTTATTGATAATTACGTCTTTACAGAGGTAATCAAGTCAAAATGAAGTCAGTAGGGTGAGCCCTAATCCAATATAACTGGTATTATAGGAAGGAGGAATTTGGATGCAAAGACACATACAGGAAAGACAGCCATCTATAAATCAAGGAGAGAAGGAGAGAAGCCTGCGACAGGTCCTTCCCTCATATTCCTGAGCAGGAACCAACTCTATAGATAGTTTCTCCTCAAACTTCCAGCTGCCAAAACTGTGAAAAACTAAATTCCTGTGTCTAAGCTACCTAGATTATGGTTCTTTGCTACAGCAACCCTAGAAAACTAGTTCATTGTTCCTGAACAAATCCCTTCATATCCCTTCCCTAGAGTCAAAATATTTTTAGACTTTCACACAATTGTGAAATGGAAATCACAAGTCCAAGAAATATACTTTAGACATCAATGGGAACTCAAGCAAATTAGGAAGAAAATAATTATTTTAGTAATAACATGGATAATCTATATTAATTGATCCCCAAATAAAAATATAATGAAGATATTGTATGCATAAACTGATATATCCAAGTCCATTGATTTGGGCTATTTAGGTAACAATTTTTAACATTCAACAAAATTTATTATCCTATATCATCATCTATAGTGCCAAAATAATGTGTCATTAAAAATAAATTTAAATCTACTTTAAAATAATAATAAAGACTTGGAGCCATCCTGTTGATTATATATAAATTTTCAAATGGCAAACCTGAGTTGTTTTAGAATTAGCAAACTATCAAATAGATGATAAAACAAAGTAAGAAGAAATATAAAGTGAAAGTATATGTGTGTATCAATACCTAAACTTGATATTCCAGCTGAAAATAATTTCCAAAGTCAACCTCAAAGAGTATTAAAATAATAATAATTCACACATATGATATAAATGAGATTTATTGGTTGTAATTTATAAGATTCTACAAGATGGTGTGTTACCTTCTCATCACAATGACCAAAATACTTGCCAAGAACAGCTTAGAGTAGGAAAGTTTGTTTTGAGCTAAGGGTTTCAAAGATACAGTCCATGTTTGGCTGACTATTGTTATGGGCCTAAGATGAGCCAGAACATCATGGCAGAAGGGCAGTGGTGAAGGAAAGCTACTTACATTAAGGTAGCCAGGAAGCATAGAGAAAGTGCAGAAGGTTCCTGAGGAAAGATGCACCCTTCCTGGGCATTCCCACACTGGTCCACCTCCTCCAGGCATGCTCAGTCTGCCTACAGTTAAAACCCAGTCCATCCGTTTAAACTAGGATAGGATGATTAGGTTATGGCTCTCACAAAATTTCACCTCTGAATATTCTTCCATTAACATGGAACACCTCATATGTAAACCATGACAGGTAATAATGCAACAACTGTTAGTGTATTTCATAAAAGAGAGCAGCACATGCAGAGAATGTTTGTCTACAAGGACTCAACCAATATTTACTTAGCATAAGGCTATAGAATGTCATGCATTCTAAAATTTCACTTAAAATAGGTGAAGTATCCTAAAAATACTTTTTTCTTCTCCTTCCTTCCTAGTCCCTTTAATCGTTTGGTTTTAAAAAGCTGTAAACTACTTATATTTTTTCTTGGATAAGATAATATATGTCAGGAAATCCATTACATCTAACATATCTAGAGTTAAATAAGATTATAAATGAGATGTAATTTGAAAAAAGTTAAATCTTGAAAGTAAAAGGTTCATCATTTTTCACAACATGCATTCTTATTTTTTCAATACTTTTCTTATAGCAGAGATTAGGGATGAAATCCATTCTTTAAAAATTATTTTAAAATGATGTGTTTTATAATAATATAGGTAGAATTATATCCTTTTCCATGTAGGGCCAAATAAGGCATTCAACAAGAAGGATCACAATCTGTAAGCAATGAGTCTTGGAAGGCAGAATTTACTTTCCTTGGATGGCAAACAATTTGATATAAGAACTTGCAGTATAATTTACTCATCAAAATTACTAATAAAGTATAGCTATAGGGCTGGGATTGTAGCTCAGTGGGTAGAGCATTTGCCTCGCACACGTGAGGCCCTCGGTTCAATCTTCAGCAGTACATAAAAAATAAACAAATAAAAACAAAGATATTGTGTCCATCTAAACTAAAAAAAATTTTTAAAAAGTATAGCCATACCCCTTAAGTACCTTGAGACAAAGTTAAAATTAAAATTATGTTTATTTTTCTGCATGACGTCTTTATTCAAGTCTATATTTTTTTCTTTTTCAGGTTATCAGGATTCCTAGTTTCCATGACCCTTCAACTAAAAGAAAATAGCTATAATTTTAAATAAGTTATATAGTGAAAACAAATAGGTCTGAAGAACAAATAGGCTTATCAATTCTCCCAGACTTATTGCTAGAGAGGAAGATGTATATAGCATAGACCCTACACAGAGCAGGAGGCCATAAGAAGCCTATTGGACAGAAATGACCTCTTAAAGTTGTTAAAAAGAGGGTTAGACTATTCTGTATTTCTTTAAGCTAAGGTAAAAAAAAAAATAAATAAATAACAACAACAATAAAAACTAGTAAATTTTGTGAGATCTGGACTATTGGACAGAGATAGTAGATTGTCCCTATATACTTACTGACAACTAAAGACAGGTATCCACCAGGATAACTACAGGTGCTCAGATTTTCCCACCATTTCCCTAATCATGGCAAGAAAATCAGGACATATCAATGCATCCTTTTGAGATTTGGAATGAAATACAGTTAGATCACTAATATTTTTTATAATTTTGACTTTGACATTTGAAGGTAATAACAAAGAATTCTAGGTGACTTCTAAGTACATGAAGTATAGCTTATTAACTATTATAGTCAACATGAATCACCTCATGCAACAAAAACTTATTGCTAATCACAAGCTAGTCAATGTGGGTTTACAACAACAGCAAAAGACACATCCAGCAGTCCTCCTTGGTTTCTATTTCAACTCTGCTTCCAGTCAAACAATTAATGACAACACAGTAGACTAAGTTCCATAATAGAACTAGGAGGGCCATAGACCACAGATGGTGCTATCTCTAAGGCTGTCTGGCCAAGAAATGGGTAATAGTGCGGGGAGGGCTGCCTTATGAAGGAACAAGTCTTGAAGTTGAATCTTGATGGATAATTAGAAAAGGTTAGCATGAAAATCACTGGAGAATAGTAAAGGATCAAAGAAATTAAAAATGCCTTATAAAGGAGAAAGGCAGGTTCAGTGAGTGACAATACAAGAATGCCCAATTCTATAATCTTAATACTTTATTTTAGAAAGCACATAGAACACTAGGCTAAAAAACATAATTATATGTAAATGCACTATTATTTCCTCAGGTTAGTAAGCTATACACACTGACTAGATGAAGCAAATAGGGAACAAAGACAAAATTATTTCACTCATACTTTTCTTGTTTCCTATATTTTGAATCACACATTCATCCACTTATGGCACTGACAAAAAAAAAAAATTTTTAAAAAATAACACATAACAAATATGTCCACACAGTAAGTACAAAATATTACAAAGCATGAACATTTGTGCTGGAAAATCCTCCTGCCAATGTGTCAGACTTAGTGCCTATTAGTGCACAAGAAGGAGCCAAATGTAGCCTAATCATACTAAATGCCATGGTGGGTACAATCCAAGCTTTTATTTTTAAACTTTTTTTTTTCATTTTCTAATTTTTATTTAAGTATCCAACAAGGCCATAAACAAAAGCAGCTTATACTGGCAAAGGAAGGGCAACCGACAGAAAATATTTAAGTCACCATGCAAAAATTAACTGGAATTGAAGTACAATTCATAACTACTTAGTCGTTTCTCCACAAAGGAATTATTTCACTTATTATTCAGAGAATAAAGGTTACAATGTTAAATTGTAAGAAGGTGTCAATGGTTAGGGATGGAGGTGATGATGATGGTTATAATCATCAAGTAACATTGCAGAATGCTTAATCAGGGCCAAACACAGTGCTTGGTGTATGATATAAAATGTCTCATTTATTCCTCACATAGAACAATATGTGATGAAAATCATAATCCTGAAATATGACTAGGCTCTCATTCTGCACCAGTACCTCAGCTAAGCATTATTCTCATTAATCCTCATTAAAATTATTTCACACACAATGTTCTCTTTTAGTTCTTACCATAATTGAAGAAGTATAATCCCCCATTTACCAATGAGGAAAAAAAAAAAAAAAAAAACTTGGAAAGTTCAAGTTATCTGGCCAATGTTCAATGGCACTATAAAAGGAACTTGAATATGTCAGATATCTTCTTGGTGGCCTAGAAAAGGGTGCTCATTTCTGCCAGAAGCTTAATAAGTTTCCTCTTTAAAATAAAATAGGCCCATTGTAGAAATATTAAGAGATTTTGAGAAAAACAACTGAATAATAGCTATGATGTTCTTCCAGCATTTTATAGGCAATGAATCTAGATAGATGGTTGAGAGAGGGGTAGATTTTAGATATCTAAAATGAAAAAAAAAAAAAAAAAATAGGTCTATCTTGTCTCTCATTGGCGAAAAACAAATGCAAAGAAAAAATTATGGATTAGAGTTTTACCAATAGTTAAGCATTAATTTCAAAGTTCTATCTAGACTAGGTACAGATTAGAAAAGCACCTGGAGGAGATGGACCAAGGACACATAAGAAAAAAACATTTAAAAGTACAATTGTGTATACACTTCCCCCCCAAGTAGAATATTATCAGATTTTGTGGCTAGGAAATTCTGGATATTGTGATGTGATAAAGTATAAGTCAATATATGGACACTAGGATTTCAAAGAGAAACATCATCTCAAGTTTTGAACTAACTCATTGGAGTTACATAGATCAAAGTTACATTCTCAAAACTTGAAACACTTTTGAAAGTGTCACAAGTTCAAAGTGGCTGTTTTTAATCTGTAAATTCCACACTAAGTTTTAAGGTTAAAATTCACATTCCCTCAATTGTTTTGTAAATAATCTTATTGGAGCAACCTGTATTCCCTTTTTTAACAAAAATTGTTAGACTCATCATAAGCCTCTGATATGCTTTCTAGAACAAACAAACAAACAAACAAAAAAACTAAAAACACTAAAACCCAATAGATGATTTACAGCAAAACAACAAAAGTAGGGACTGGGGTTGTGGCTCAGTAGGAGTGCGCTTGCCAAGCATATATGAGGCACTGGGTTTGATTCTCAGCACCACATATAAATAATTGAATAAAATATAAAGGTCCATGAATGTCTAAAAAAATTTAAAAAAAAACAGCAAAAGTATATATTTTCATCCTAAAGAAACCACACACTGTGAGTGTTTCCTAAGGTTAGCGTTTGAGTGCTCTTATTAATTGCAACTCTGGAGAACTAAAGCACTTTAGCATTAAAAAGTGAAAGGCAGTCAGCTTGCTGGATAATTTTACATTAGTAATGACTTATAAATGCCACTTTATCCACTGGAACAGGCAATGCCATCATCAAAATGCCCAATGCCGTAGAGGGTATACACATTGATAATAAATGGGTTATCGACTTTTACGGCTTTATTTTTACTGAAACTACATAGTGAATCTATGGACTCTAGCTTATTCCTGGTGCCTGAGGTCTGTGCATCAATGACTTGTTTGTAATAAAAATAACTGAACCATGCTTCCATTAAGAATTCATAAAGGAAATTTGTTTTGGATTATGCGTGTATCAGTGTTTCTGCTATTTAAGGATGAAGTATTCTAATGTGTGGCTGTGTTAAGAATAATTTTAAACTGATAGAAGACTAAACATCTTTAAGGCAAACAATAATTTAATTCACAATCATAACTGGATTATTGGATATATTTTGGAGGAAAAATTTGAAAAGTCATTTACCTGAAAAGACCTAGACTAGAGACTGATTTCTCTGCCATCATTTTTAATCTAATCTGTTATTTATTTACCAGCATTGAAATTATCTGCTTTATCATACTGAATACTAGAGAATGCAAACAGCAGTAGGCTTTCTGGTAAATCCCATTCTTTGAAGTGCTGTAATTGACTCAGATATTCTTGGACTGAAGATATATGTTTTATATATGAATTACTATCTGATAGATGGGCTACACCCCGCGCCCCCCCCCCCCCACCCGAGTTTTCCACATCCTGAGCAAAGCAACCTTGTTTCATTCTCCAGGCAGGATGTTTCTTCCCCAGACAGAATGTTTCTTTTCCCTGGGCAAGAGCCAATAGGCTTAAAGGTCGCCCTGTTCTATGGGCAAAGAGCCAATGGCATTGGGGTTGCTCTGGTGCACCTCCCAACAGAAATCCCTATATAGGGCCCTGTTCGAGAGACTCAAACACACACACACACAGACACACACATCAGCTCTACCCTGCTGAGAGGAGGAAGCCACTGCAACAGCTCCAGACCCATCGCCTTCAGTCCTCGGTGGCTGCCCCAGCCCACAGCTCCAGACCCACCACCTTTAGCCTGACAGCCGCTCCCATCCGACAATTCCAGCCTCCAGACAGACAGCTGAAGCTTTAGCTGATAGCTCCAGAGATACTAGCCGATGCGACCAAGCACCCATCTTCTGTCCATAGCTTGCACACTCCCTTCTCCCTGACTCCCCTCTCCCAGCACCTCTTTGACCTTCACCACAGCACCTCTTCTCAGGTTTTGCTACTGGTCACAAGGCCACAAAGGCTGTTGAATAAATCTCTTGGCTGCACGGCTGTCCCCAGTGTGATTTTTGCCCTTCACTATCCATATTTCTAAAAATCCGGAGACAACATAGAAATTCCCACTTTTGGTTCCTCTCAAAACATGTGAAAACCTAGCAACACTTGAGCCCATGTTACCATACTGTAAAAACTGAAGGTGAGTAATGACTGCCTCTCCAAATTGGACACTCATAACTTGATTTGTCTTACATTCAATCAGTCAGCCACTCTAAGAATCCTCACCACCATTGTGTTTTGTCATCTTACAACCAGTTAATGCTTTAATCATTTAGCTTTAGTTTTTCACATTATCTGCTATCCTAGTAAACACATGAGAGTGCTACACCTGACTTTAGTTGTTTAGCAATATCTTCAAATTCGAAGTAAAGGCAGCCTTCACCACTGCAAGTGATATGAGTATCACAGGAAGAATATACTCCTTTGGAGCTGTCCTTACATCTTGCTCCTCTGCCCTTCTAAAATTCCCAGGCCCTTCTGAAGAGAAAAGTCCCACACACCTGGTTAAAATGTAAAGCCCTAAATCTTTTTACATTTTCACAGAACCCAGGACTTTTGTAACAGACCTCCTTTAGAAAGTCTCTAGATATGTCTAAAAAGAACTACTGGGGCTAACTGCAGGAGGTCAAGGTCCACTGAGGTTCCAAAGTAGAAAAACAAGGAGACATTCACCTTGAATGATGAAGACCCCACTCAACATATCCTTCCTGCTCATCTTTTTCTTCCTATATAAGCCTTTTGCACCCATGAGCCCTAAGATGGAATTTTAGGCAATAGCCCCTATAATCTCAAGAATACTAGCCCTTGATTCCTTCCTATCAATTCTAGTGTCCTGAATACTGACTTTCAAGCAACTGGCAGCCAGGAGCTTTTAATTCCAGTATCAAGAGTTATCCTTTGAAACAGCGAGTCAAATCATAACACTGCTTTGTTTAAAATTCTCTAATTTTCCTGGGACTCAAAGTCTTTATTCTACCCACCAAAACCTGACTCCCCCTATCTCCCAGCTTCATAACTCTGCTCATTTCCCATTACTCTTCCCCTTGCTCATTCTGCTTTGGTCACAATGGATCTCCATATTTCCTCAAATACACTCTGCCTCACAGCCTTTTGGCCTTATTCCTTCTGCCAGCAATGCTGTTTTTCTCAGATATACCATTGTCATTAATCTCTTTCCTGACTATATTTTTACATTTGCAAATTTTAAATATACTGTCAATCCCACTCCCCTTTCCCTGCTTTATTTTTCTCCATTGTACACATATGATATAGCATATTTTTAAATCAAATGTTCATACTTTTTTTCTCTGTCTGCTCCTAGTAGAAGGTCTTAAGGAAAGTATATTTTATCTGCTGCTCATCTCCATCATGCTGTTGTGTTCTCAATATCTAGAACATAGTAGGCACTCAATTTAGTTTGTGAGTAGCTTCATGTGTCATTTGCATTCACAAGGACAGATTTCTTTAACATTTTAGGTGGGAAATAGCTAACATACATGATACATTAGAAAGTCTATGCAAATGTCTCTTAATGGACATTTAATAGTAAGTAGATGAAAGAGATCAGAATGACACCCCAAAACATGCCACTTTCACAAGAATATTATGTTGAGCTGAAGGCATTTAAGAAAGAACAGACACTCCTCCTTTCTACCTAATAGTGTATAAGATTCCCTTTTGTACAGGAAATTTATGTTTTTAATGGTATCTCCTTCCCTCTAAGATTCTTGATCACCTGAGAAGCAAATCTTACTAAGCAATCCTTAATTATTAGACATTTCATAGTCAATTTACCATCAGCAAATTCTCTCTCTCCCTCTCTCTCTCTAACACACACACACACACACACACACAAACAACCAGATGGTCTTGAGGAAACAGGTGGAAAAAAGTATAAATAAAACCAAGAAGAAAACACCTAAATTAGGAGGGAAAATTCATAAGTAAATGGAAACATTTAACATGTATAAAAAAAAAAAAAAGATTCTAATCTAATTTATAGTAAAATCTACAGCTAATTTAACTTAGAGATTCTAATTCAAGAGCTTCCATTTCAAACTGAAGAAAGCTAAAATTATTTAATAATCTTATGAATTAATGTGGATTAGAGTGTATTTATAAAACAAAGATTGACAGAATAGACAATGAAGTTTTTTCCCTTTTAACAGCTTTCACTCAAAAACTTTCTCCTTTCTCCTTCACTATGTGGAGACATTGCTTAAGTACTAATTTAAAGAGAATTCCACATAACATTGATATGTAAATTTTGATTGCTTCAGCTCAAATACTCTTCATTTGCATAAGCTAATTTAAAAATGGGCTGTTAACTCTGTTCTGTGTTTAAGAATGTGAAAACCCAAAGATGTCAATTGTAGAAGTTAATTGAGAAGTTTAGAGAATTTGGGCCAAGTCTACAAAACATCCTGTTGCCTAGCCACTGATTAACCAAACACTTCCACTGGGCAAGAAATTTAGAAAAGCAGGATAAGCACTTGAAACAAGAATATACAATGAATTAGAATTATTGACATTTTCTTTCATGCCTACATTTTTTGTTAACACATAAACAATAATTATCCCCATTACTGTTTTGAGGTTAGCCTAGAATCAATAGGTCCATATGGGAAAAGGAAAGTTAAATGGTTATTCATAACTACATGTCTAACCAGTTGTGCAATCAATGTGGGAGGCTGGCTCTATTTTAATGCAAAAGTCACTTAAACTAGCAGCTTTGTTTATTTGGTATTCTGGAAAGTATTATATATTTGTGGGAGAAAAATTAATAGTTGTCCTATTCAATCCAGTTCAAGAATATCTTTCCCTTGCTCCTGTACATAAAAATTTATTTTTTTCTTTTTGTCTAGAACTTTGTTTATACTTATTATCTTTACCTCAGTTTTATCTTTTGTCTTTACCTCAGTTTTAGAAATGCTTATGTTAAAAAAGAAACAGATTTTTTTAGCTGAGAGAACAGAAATATAAAAAAGAACACCTATTTCACCTATCATATAGAACCTACATAAAATTTGATTAAGAGAGATATGGCTAGCTAATTTAGTAATTTATCCAAATGTGAAATATGCACTTATGACCTATACTCATTTCTAAAAATTACTGGAGGCAGCTTATATGTTAAATGACTCAGGTACACTAAATCAAAGATGTTTAACATGCACAAAAAAACACCCTTTTACATGTGCTGCTTCATCCTACAACATAAGAATTCACAGTATATATCTTTGTTTATCAGGCCTTACTTTGATATGACATATTGTTGAGTTTTCGTAAACATTAATGGAAATAGATTAGTAAAGGATAAAAAGTTGAATGTATGACAGATTATGAAACACAAAGAAGAAAACAGGGAAAGAAATTAAAGAGTTTTTTTTTTTTTTTTTTTTTTTTTTTTGTACTTTTAGCTAATAAGTTCCAATAATAAAATCTTGGCCTTAATGTAAAAAAGACAAGTGCTAGAACACCGTCCACACATAAAAACAGAACTATGATTAAGTTAGGTGGTTTTAGCCCAGTGACACAGGTTCGCAATCTATGAAGACTAACTATAAGACTAATTTTAAATTGAAATTCTGAATAAAATATCTATAAACAGGGGTGGGGATGTGCTCCGTGGTATAGAGTTTGCCTAGCAAGTAGAAGGCCCTGGGTTTAATCCCAGCACTGCAAAAGAAAAAAAAAAAAAAATTGTAAATAGTTTAACTATGAATTACAAAGTAAAAAAAAAAAAAAAAAAATCAATTATAAAAACCTTTAGAAAGCAGATTATTATGAAACATTTCTTGTTATTATAGTAGGTGCTCAAGAAGTTAACTGAATAAATTAGTGACATATATGAGCCATTTACTATCATGAACCTACTGCTTTTGTATTCATTGGACCTATTTACTAGACAATCACTTATTCCACACACGCAATCAATATACATGTATAGCTATTTATTTATTTATTTATTTATTCGTTCATTCATTCATTCATTTCTTGCAGTGCTGGGGATTTCTACCACTGGGGTACATCTTTACCCCCCCTTGATATATATTTAAACATGTATAAAATTTAGTCCCCAAAATTAGTATTGTTAAAATAATGTAATTAATTTATCAAAACATTGTAGTATTAATTGTCCTTTTCTTATGCAGAAATATCTACATAATTACAATATAATTAATATTAATTTTAGAGTCATATATGCACATACCAATAATAAATACTCAGATGCTTCCCAATTTAAATTGCTGTTATTTCTCCACAAAAATATTCTGACTTGAAAATATTATAAGTCAAAAATTCATCTAATACATCTGACCCTACCAAACATAGCTTAGCCACACAGTGCAATGTGCAATATTAGTTATTTACACTCATGACTGATGGGATGACTGAGCACTGCAGATTCTTGAAATCCCCAGCACAGAAAGAAGGTATGGACCTGCATGTCAGTGGACAGCTGGAAATACCAAAATCGAAAGAATGATTTTTATTCAATGTCTATCATTTTTGAGCGAGAGTTGAGGTGAAGAATCATAAGCCAAACCATTATAAGTCAGGATCCTGTATGCATGTATTTATGTATGTATACATACATGTATATACATGTAATATGTGATTACATTTAAAAATCCTGTGAATTCAGATATTTCAAAGTATCACTGAATATTGACAGCCAGCATAATTTTTTAAAATGCGTATCCTCAAGGTGTATTTATTTCTCAGTATTGTCCCTGTGATTTCTTGTAATAACTCAGGCATGACTACATTTGTTTGAGATAAATGCATGCAATTGTTATGGTTTTGGTTTTGTGGTATTCCCAAAAGGCTGATGTTAGACAGTGTAGGGAGTTTCAGAATGTTCAGAGGTGAAACAATTAGTTTAAGAAAACTGTAACTTAATCAGTGGACTAATCCAGTTGATCAATTAAAAATTTGAATGACTTAATAGGTGAAAACTATAGACAGGTGAGGTTTGGCTGGAGAAAGTAGGTCACTCGTGGCATATACTTGGTTTGTTCCTGCCTCCTCCCTTTCTCTCCATTTCCTGGCTGCTATGAGCTGAGCAACTTTCCTCTACTATGCTTTGTGACATGATGCTTTGCCTTACTTTCAGTTTAGTGCAATGGAACAATCTCTGAAACCATGAGGAAATAAACATTTCCTCCTAAGTTTTTCTTCTTGTATATTTTGGTCACAGTGATGAAAAGCTGACTAACAGAAATGGGCACTGGAACTCTCAGTGCTTGCTGTTACCATGCCTAACCATGTGGTTCAGAAGCCTCTGGGATTGTGGGAGGAATTTGGAAAATTTTGGAAATGTAGGCTGGAGAAGTCTTAGAATGTGATAAGTAAAGCTTAAAGGTGATTCTGATGGGAACTCAGAAGACCAGAATGCAGATAAGAATGTAGACAGTAAAGATTGTGCTCATGAGATTTTTAGAAGGGTATAAGTACTCTCTGGAGAAATGCATTACAGGCTATTTGTGTTATATCCTGGCAAAGAATGTGTCTATATTTTGCCCGTGTCCTGAGATTATTTCTATGAGGCTAAATTTAAAAGTGATCAACTACTTAATCTGGCAGAAGTTTCAAGACAGCACAGCATTCAGGCAAGTTGTATGGGTATTGCTGGTGGATTTTTAGCCAAATTTACTGTGGCAATAAGGAGCAAAAAAACAGAGTGAAAGGATTTTTAAAACTTGTAGTTTGGTCAGAAAAATACATATAAAACTGGAGCCAAAGACCACATGACTATTGAAGAGATTACCACAACTAAAAAATCCCTGTACCTTGCACAGAAACAACAGGAAAGATGCCTTAAAGGCATTTCAATAATCTCCAAGACCATATATATGGCAGACTCATGGGTAAAAAGTAAAAATTCATTTCAGAGACCTTGGGGGCACCTGCTTGCACAGGGCTGAAGAGGAAATTCTTTCCCCAGGCCAACCAGATACTCAGAAGCCACAGAAGCCATAGTACAGGGGGTTCATATACTACTTAAACTTCCAGCAGACCTTGGCATCAGCCACATTTTGCTGGTTCTGAAGGACTACAGGATGCTGAAGATAAGGGGTCATTGTGGCTTCAACCCAGAATTGGAAGGATATTCTGGGAGGCCAGGAAAATTGTAGCAGGGTCATAATTCCTGCTGAGAGCAGCTGAAAGGGCAATGTGTCAAAGTGCGAGGGTGAAACCACAAGTGAAATAAAGACCCCTAAGAGTAAGAGATGTCAGTATATCTGCCTAGGAAAACTGCAGGTTCCTGACAGAGCCAACCTAAGAGAAAGGCCTTATGGGCCGCAACCAGCAAGGTCAAAGGGGTGGGAACGCATAAGCCCTTTGCAGCTCACATCTCAATGTTATGTGCCCCATATACTGGACATGTACCTACAGGACTTGTTTGCCCAGTTGGGATTCAGTCTTGCTTTGGTCCAATTCCTTCAATCTAGGCCCCTATTCCTCCTTTTTGAAATAGGAATGTTTACTCTGTGCCATTGTTTGCCTTGAGTCTCAGAAGAGACTTTGGATTTGAAGTTTGGGGCAATGCTGAAACTGATAAGACTGGAAATGCTTGGAGATGGACTAAATGCATTTTGCATTGTGAGATGGACATGAGCTTTTATGTGCTGGGGCAGAATATATGGTTTGGATATGAAATGTCTCACAAAAAGCTCATGTTGGAAAACAGAAGGATGTTCAGAATGTCCAGAGTTAACAATGATAATAAGATCATTAGAACTCCAAATGAATCACTGGATTAATTCATTTGATGGATTAAACATTTGAATTGACTGCTGGGTGCATGTTAACTGTAGATATGCAAGGCTTGATTGGAGAAAGTAGATCACTAGATGTGTGTCCTTGGGAATTATAGTAGATTTTATTTTGGCTCTTTTCTCCCTCTATCCACCATCATGTTCTGCCTCAACTTCAAGCCAGATCAGGCCAACCATGCATTAACCCTTTGAAATCCTGAGCACAAAATAAACAAATAAAGTTTCATTCCTCTAAGTTGCTCTTTTGTTGTTGTTGTTGTTGTTCTTCTTGCTATTGTTAAGGTGGGGTGGGATCCTGGGGAGATGGAACCCACTGGCATGTTACCACTGACTTAAATCCCCAGTACTTTCTATTTCTTATTTTGTAATAGGTTCTTGTTAAGTTGCCCATGCTGGCCCTGGACTTGCGACCCTCTTTTCTCAGCCTCCAAAGTCACTGGAATTACAGATGTGCACCACCCCCACCCCATCCAGCTTCTAAATCCTCTCATCAGGTAGTTTGGTCACAGGGGCAAGCTAACTAAAAGCAATATATAATATATGTATATTACACCAAAATTTGAGATATATTAACACAAGGGGTGAGAGAAGATCTTATTTATCTTAGCAAAAACAGTCACATCCAACTCTTTATGAGTTTTGCATAAATGTAATCAAAGCTTATATAAATGTCAACCATAACCTATGTGAATAAAATGTAGTATTCCTCAGTTAGCCATGATTTTTTTAAATAAATATTTTCAACTCTAGTGAAAATGATGAATTCTGATTATGACCTTTGTGATATGTTATTTATTTTTCACTGATCACATAACTGATTTTATAATTACATAAAAATCACTATGCATTTGGTAATGCTTGATAGGCAAGCTTATAAATAATTAAGTTTTAGAAGTCTAAGGAATTACTGCATAATTGCAAACAGTTACACTTGTCTTATTGCCTGATCCTGGTGAAATGCCTCAGAATCCTTAATTTAATCTAAGAGGAACAGGAATAGTCACCCTTAGATCAGGAGTTTACCCACAGTCTACTAAACTACAAGCTGATATGAGAAAAGATAATGTAGTGACAATGTGATTAATATCTTCAGTAGAAAAATATACAAGTGTTTAATCACCCATACACACACACATAGGAACACACCCTGACAGCAGAGCAGGAAGGCTGTGTGACTAACTCAAGTTATATTGAAAACTGTGAGATATTTAGGAATTACCTGAATTTATAGAGCAATTATTTAATAGGGTAGCTACTTAGTTGGCCAGCTCCCTTGATTAATGACCCATAAATTAATAAATATATCACAGCTTTACAATTAGGCTTCATCTAACCACTCAAAATCGATTAGCCTCAAAAGGAAGAAAATTTCTGGAATTGTATTTACATTCTTTCTTTTGTTACCCCTGTACTGCCAACATTACTGAGTTATCACACTCCAAAATATCTAAAATGCTTTCTCTGTTGCTACTCAAAATAAATCAACAAAGATCATAGGCCAGTGAAATAATCTGTATATTCATAATATTTTTGTCATGTCCAATTAAAACATGTATACATTTGCATGCACATATAAACTACTGCAAAAGAAGGATACTGCGCTTTTTAAGTTAGCATACAAGTTCAAATTTTTCTTTCCACAAAGAAATGAATCACATTATCCATGTTAACTCTTTCATTATAAAGAGTAACACCTTTTTAAATACCCTCCAGGGTAGCCAAGTCATCCTAGAAACCACAAAAAATAAATAAACATATAAATAAATAGAAAACTTTTAATGATAAGCTCCATGAATCCACTTATCTTAAGTTCAACTGGATCTTAAAGAAAAATTAAACAGATCACAAATTTTTTATGCAAAGACGAATATAGTGTATGAATAAAAAGGGGAAACAAATTTTATGTATTTACAATGAATTTCTGTCAGGAAAAATATACTATATATTTCCTGAAAATCAAGGCTAAGTAAACCTTAAATGGTATATGTAGTGATGGTTGTATATTTTGATAAATATTTTATTTCTTTCTGTACCACTATGACATAATTAAAATTTTGTTCTATAAATAATTACTCTCAAAATGATATTAGTTTTGACACTTGATTTTGCTGTGTTTTGAGAAGCAAGTAAAAAAACAACTTAGACAAGCATGAAAAATAGCATCTAGTCTTCTACTGAATATTGGAATAGGATAAGTTATAGAGTGACAGTAAATATTTTGGTCAGAGATGGTGTCTTTTTAAAGGTGGCAATTAAGCTGAGGATTACAAAGGAAATACCCATACAAAAAATGAAAAGGAAGAACAATCTAGGCACAAGGAATAACACTCAAAATGGCACCAAGTGAAATCAAGGTTTGCTGAAAACAGAAAACCTGTGCTTCTGAAGTCTAAAAGGTAAGGGGAGAATGGTGGCATGCTGGCAAAAATTACACAACTAGCTCTCTAGAAAAATGCACGTACATCTACAGAAATACACAATAGGGTTTGTTAGATGAAATCGGGCAGCCAGGTCATGTCCCAGGGTGCCTTTCAGGTAGTGCCCACTTCTCGCGAGAATTACCTTTGGGGGAGAATCCACACTTGGCGGGTTTTGAGCTCCCGCCCTTCCTAATTACGTGAATACTCGCCTCTCCCGGGGAATTCGTCCCAAGGCGGGTTTTTCGGTTCTGAGCCAATCCGGGCCATGCAGGTCACGTTCCCCCACCCCTTGTACTTAAGCCCAAGCCAGACCTGAATTCGCCCCATTTTTTCCTTTCTTTTTCCTTCCCCCCACTCGTTTCCTTCGGTTCACCCCCATCCCTTCCACGTGTTTCTTTGGTGAATCAATAACCCCCCCCCCTCTTCCTATACAGCGGGTTTCAGCGTGTGTTCATCTATCCTTCAGGGTTATTACAAATGTACTGTTAAAAAAGGTGTGTAGCACACAACTTGAAATAATAATGAAATACTTAATATTCTGTACTTTAAAATCAGTGTAGTTGATTGATTCTCTTAGAATGCTTCTACTGACTTTTGCTAAATCCTTGGATTGGTATCCAAACTACAGCTCTAATTGATAAAGAGTAGAGTTCTGAAATAAATATTGACTGTTGTTGTTGTTGTTGTTTTCACTTTAATAAACAAAATGAAAATGAAACAACAAAGACACAGGCTGGATTTTCCCTCATTTACCAATAATGTGAAAGACTTATTTCCTGTGCTGCATAAGAATTTTCAAATATTGGAATATGTACTGAAATTCGTGCCATTCATAATCTAACAGCTACAGACACAACACAGTTTAAAGTTTAGTATGAATTATTAAAAATTTCTGCAACACTTTCTTATGTCTAGACAAGCAATAAAGCATTAAATCAAACCCTGTTTTATAATGTTTGCCAGTTTTGATAATGTAAACACTCTATCCAGGGTTGAATTCAAACTATCAACATGACTTCATTAAACATGAAGTTGGGAAGAGATATCTAGTGTCATATAATTATATAATATTCCCACCATGCACATACAACATATGTTTTTAAAAAACCCACAAAAGAATAGATAACACTAAAATGTGGTGAAATAACTATGAAAGGAATGAGCTTTGAATAGCTATTGTATTTACTTGTAACACAATTTATTTAATTGTAAGATTAATAATACTTGTAATAGTTAGTTTCATTAACTGGTTTGCAAAACTTTTGAAAACTCAATGATTGGTTCACACAGGAGAATGAAGCCAGCTCCGGCACACAGGCTTAATGTAGACATAAAGTGATATTAATGAAGCTTCAAATGTAAACAGGGACATATCTGGTCAGGGCTTTGAAAACCAATGCAGGGAGTTTTTACTTCATTCAAAGAATAAAGAAAAACCACTAGAGGGTTGAAATCCAGAGAGAGATATGACTCAATTTGTGCTTAAAAATGTTCCCTCTCAGTGCTTCAGAGAATTGATTTCAAGAAGGTAAGAACAGAAGCAATGAGACCAGCCAGAAGCTACTGTAAATAGTGTAGGTGAGAGATAATGAAGCCTTAGAAACCATCTGCTGGTAGGGATGATGATGCAGGTAAACTGACAGGGCTTACTGATGCATTGAAGTAGGAGCAGCCAGCCCTCAGCTCAAACCAAGAGGTCCCCATATCACAGTTACAGCAGCAAACAATTTTTCCTATTCTTTTTTTAGGTCATAAGAAAGTTTTCTGAAAGCTCAAAAATCAAGGAAATGGAAGGAAAGAGACAGGGCTGTGGGAAACTGATCTGGGCCCTCTTTTTTTTTTTCTATTTTTTTTTAATTTTATTTTTATAATTTTTAATATGTACAACGCATAGTGCATATATTTAGTATCTTTTTACATACAACTGTGTGTATACAAAGTATATTCGTACAATTCAGGTCTTCAATCATGCATTAAGGAAAATGATATCCGTCTCATTCAACCACCTTTTTTTTTTTTTTCTTTTCTCCCCCTCCCTCCCCTCTTGCTCCCTCCCTTACCCTCCCTACCTTTGACCATTCTAGTTTTCCTCTAATCCTCCTATGTACCCCCATCCAACAATACTTTGGAATAGCCTCCTTATATCAGAGAAAACATTTGGTACTTGGATTTTTGAGATTGACTAACTTCACTTAGCATTATGTCTTCCAACTTCATCCATTTACCTGCAAATGCCATTAATTTATTTTCTTTTATTGCTGAGTAAAATTCCATTGTGCGTATATACCACATTTTCTTAATCCACTCATTTACTGAGGGACATCTAGGTTGGTTCCACAACCTAGCTATTGTGAATTGCGCAGCTACAAACATTGAGAAGCTGTGTCACTGTAATATGCTGTTTTTAAGTCCTTTGGGAATAGACTCAGGAGTGGGATGGCTGGGTCATAGGGTGGTTCCATTCCCAGTTTTCCAAGAAATCTCCATACTGCTTTCCATAATGGTTGCACCATTTTGCAGTCCCACCAGCAATGTATGAGTGTGCCTTTTTCCCCACATCCTCTCCAACATTTATTGTTGCTTGTGTTCTCGATAGCTGGTGGGCCCTCTTTTCCTGACAGGCAGATCAGTATTAACCCGGAGTTCTCAGGGTTATGTATGATTTTTAACTATGGCTCAAAATATTAGTGTTTCCATTTAAACTCCTGTTCTAAGTCTCACAAATATTAAGGGTAATGTGAAAGGAAGAAAGAGAGAAAAATCCAGCACAACTTCTTGATTTTTGACTGGGTATTAGTATGAATTACTTTACAACTTCCTGCAAATCAGTCTAAACCCAATAGATATCTAGTAATAATTTCTAGGAACTTGACAATCTAGTGTAAACGTTTTAACTTATTTTTAAAAAGAATAATAAAAAGAAAAACTGTTTCCATAGCTATTAAGCAATATCACAAAGTCATACTAGTTCTTGAATAGATACAGGTTAATGAACTAGTAAAAGAGAATAAGCAGTCTATAAATATATGGGAACTTATTATAAAGAAGTAATATATAAATTGTTGGAGACAGCTGGCATTATTTGAGAAAATAGGTTGAAATGACTAACTATATGGGAAAGTGCTTTATTTTTAACTCATAAAAACTTCAAGTTGGGCTGGGATTGTAGCTCAGTGGTAGAGCAATTGCCTACCATGTGTGAAGAACTGAATTCAATTCTCAGCACCACGTACAAATAGATAGACAGATATATAGATAGGTAAAATCCATTGACAACTAAAATATATTTTTTAAAAACTTCAAGTTAACTTATTAACTCAATGGGTTTATAGGTATTAAAGGTAAAATATTTGTGATATTGGGTAAGAAATGGTTTCTGAAATAATACTTGCAAATTACAAACCAAAGGGCACAACAGAATGTTCTAACTGTATCTCACTGAAAGATTTCTACCTGAACTCCCCTAGAAGGGGACAAAGTAGAAGTTATCTGCATAGTGAAAATGGCAAAGCCTTGCTATCAAAAGTTCTTACAAGCCAGGGAGAAAAATAAGTAAAATGTAAAACAGGTGAAAAATATAAGGAGTTATTTTACAGAAGGAGCCGTCCAGATGGCTAATTAGTGTTGAATAAATGTTCAATCCAACTCAGTCAGAAATGAAAAATAAGACAATAAGATACAACTGAATATCTTTCATCTATACAAAGATCAGAAAGCTGAACACATGGAGCTTTGGGGAACCTATGATGAAAGGGGATCTCTCCTGAACTGTGGGTGCAAGTGCAAACTGATGCAGCCATCCTGAAGAGCAATCTTTCAATACTTGGTGAGGCTGCCAATGTGAGTCACCTACTTCTAAATATATGTACTAGGAAACACTCAAACTGATCCACAAAAAGACATCCAGGACAATGCTTGGCACACTGTTTTTGATCATGACAAGGAAAGATTCTAAGTGGATAAGTAAAAGGGGAAATATACATGATTGACCAAGATGCACAGATAGAATCACTAGAGACTGGATGGTAAAATGTATTATGTGCACACGATGAAGTATGACACAGCAATGGAATATGGAAATAATAGAATATGATGTAGTTAGAATTACTGAACAGACTTTTTAGCAATATGGATAGAGTTCAAAAATAGCATTTTTGTGAAAAGTAATGAACAAGATGAATAGCACAATACCATCTATGTTTTCATGCAGAGCAAAAATCAAAGCATTTTCTATGCTTTTAAGGATAGAAGTTTACTAAAGTAAATCTGAAAGTATATTAGGAAGAATATAGAATAAATACATTAGATTGGGGGAAGGGAATGAGATTGGGCAAAGAGAATGAAGAGTGCATTGGTTTTCTATTGCTGCAGTTACCACTTATCACAAACTAAGTGACTTACTTTCCTACAAATTGTATTACCTCAGTTATGAATGTAAAAAATCTGGCATGGTTTTCATTGGGCTAAAATCAACCAGCCAGTAAATTTGTGTTCCTTTCTGTGCTGCTAGTAATGAATTTTAGCTTCTAAGGCCCTCCATACAGCAAATATTGCATCTCACTGTGAGTTTCCTTGCCTCCTGTTTCCTCTTTGAAGTACCCTTGTATTACATTGAATTTATCCAGATAATCCAAGATGATCTTTCTACCTCAAGGTCCTTGGCTTAATCACACCTATCATGTCCTTTTTGCCATGTAAATAACATATTCTCAGGTTTTAGAGGTTTAAATGTCAATTTTGTAGGGGAGATGGGATAATTAGATTGCTTACCAGAAGGCCAGGCAAAAATAAGTAAATAAAATAAAGACCGAACCACTTAGCATGAAAATACTGTGCCACCCAAGGAAAAACAAAATGAACTCAGTTCCATGTGCTGAGGCCAAATATGGTACAAATAGAGAAAAAGAAATGATGGGATTGGGTTGTTTTCAACAGTGTCAAATGATGCTCAGAAGTTAATTAAGATAAGGACAGAGGAAACAAAGATTAGATTTGGAAAACAGAGTACTTGGTGACCTTAATAAAAGCAGTCGTAATGTGCTAATTGAAGTGGATTGAGGAAAGAATATGAAGTGAGGGAATGAGAAAGCACAAAATCACTCCCACAATATGTATCTGTGGTATGCAAAAATCTCCTATCAACTGAAATGAAATGCTACAACATAAAAACCACATTAAAGCATTGCAACTCCTTAATGGAATATCATGCAAATGCAACGGTTGTAAACACTTTCAGAGCTTAATTTTTCAAATTCTTAGTTGAAAAAATAAGCCTGATAAAAATGACTTACATAATACTATTACAACTGCATTAAAAGAAATATATGAATAGATAAAAATAAAAAAGGAGAATCTCCATAGTGGCTGTCTTTGACAGATATATATGATAATTTGGTCTTTTAACATTTTCTATATTTTCCCAATTTTTTAAATTATGGAAACAAATTAGTTTTAATTTTTATAAGTTATTTAGATATGGGGGATGCCTCAACCCTGTTTTTATTTGAACAACTAAGATCAAAATGTTAAGTATTTCATGTAAAATGTATATGTGTTCATAAAAAAAAAACTGTAATATTGTAATGGAAATGTAACTGGATCCATTAATTGAAGTGTAGTACATTAACTGTGGGGAAGTTACTTAAATCTCTGGCCACAATTTCAGCTGAATGTGAGATATGATCACAAATATTCCTTAAGTTTAATAATCTCCAGAGGATATCCATATTCAATTTAAGTTATTTCACATAGATATCTTGACTTAATAAAAATTCATATTATTATCTCAGATAAAAAAAATTATCAGAAAAAAATAAAACATCTTAAAACTACTTCTAGCATTTGCAGTTTATAAATGTTCGGGTGAATCTGTCACAACTCCACATCATATTATCATTGAATATGGTCATAGGCACATACAGAATAAAACAATTTAAAGTGGTTTCAAAAACTCAGCTGGCTCTGCTACTAAAATACTAGTACAAAATTCTCTTTATGTCTAGGACTCAATATATTCCCTTGCCTAGTTGGTTGCCTTCCTTTGGAGACTGTTTGCTCTGATAAGGGAAAAAGGAAGGTCACATTTAGGATAATCAGCTAGTTTTCCTTTAGCAGAGAGCTCCCTCTGGAAATAAAGAGAGGAACTGCTCCAGAGGTAAAGCACCTGAATACAACTCACATTTATTTCCAACTGGCTTTCTTGGGAGAACTCTGGAGTTCAGCTGAGATGGGAGCAAATCACCTCTACTGAAGAATTTCAATACTTCATTTCTAACCCTTTCTATTATTAAATGTCTTTACACATATCAGCCTTCAATTATATAAAAATGGCACCCTTGTAGACATGGGATTATAGAAAGGACCCTTAACAATGTCTGGCTAGAAGATTCAACTACATGGACTTGCCCAGCTGTCAGAAAAAAAACACTCCACTGGAAAACAGCATCTGCTTATTCCAGTCCTCACTAACAGCCAGCTGTTTTCAGTTATTCTCACCTGCTAGCCAGGTCCTCTCAGGATGAACTCTCAGCAGGGGTGAAACAAATAAAGACAGCCAAGACTGAGCAATCAAGCTGCTTCAGTACTTTTATGCTGCTGGGGCCATGAACTCCTTCTACCCATCTTGCCCTGGATCTTTCATTTCCTGCAACTCTCCCAAATGCTAGAGTTTCTATGAACTTCGGAATGCCAGCTTACTCTACCTCCTATGATAATAATGTCCTGGTGGTTCCTGCCTACCAAGCCTCTGGGTCATTGCCATCCCAGCTCAGTAAAGCTACTCATAATTACATTGGGACTAAAACTGTATGAGCTATGTTTCTTTGGGGGAAGATTTCCTGCACCAAATTTCTAGTGAGATTAATGTTGTACATTGTAACTTCTTTTTTACACACATAGATGCCCCTTTCTGTTCCTAATCAGTTTTAATAAACAGTAAATCTTCAATATGCAATGATTTCATCTTCTTAAAAGTAGGCATTAAGTTTAGGTTAATCTTTATGCACAATGAATTCAAATTAAAATTGTGTTATATCCCCAAATCTCCTTCCTGAAAGTTTTTCTATACTTAATCCACTTTTGGAAATATGCTTAATAATTCTAATGTCTAAAACAATGAAAATCCTAGATGCCCTAAAGAAAATTCATTGCATTTAACTCAATATTTTTGCTTTAACATGTGGAATACTAGCAAAGATTTCAGAGTGTAAAACCAATGACTTGGAAAACTGTGCTCTTTACATGTAATATGAAAGGAATTGCACTCTAAAAGCATGTATAACAAATTAAATAAAATAAATAAATAAGCAGCAGCAGCCACTTGGGTCCAAATTCTGATTTTGCTGTGATTCTGGACAAGCAAATTAATTTTTTTTTTTTTGTACCAGCTTTTGAACTCAGGGACACTAGACCAGCAAAGGAAAGGGATCCCCACAGTTATTTAGGTTTTACTCAGCAGTTCCAACTTCTAGTCACTGAGGTTAGTAATAGTAAAAGCAGTAACAAAAGAAGAGAGATGACTTTGAGGTAGTTTCCCAAGAACTTTACATAACATCAAGTCTAACTTAGTCCCTTATTTTCTAAATGCGAAGTCAGAGACACACAGGCCAGAATCCCTATCCTGGCTCAAGTGATTTGGAAGAGAATCTCAGCAAGAAGAGAGAGTCCACCTCTTCCTTCCCAGAGATTCCATTTGCAATGTCACATGATTTCATATATTTAAAATCTTAGGTTGAAACTGCCAAGGGTGCATATTCAAAACCTTCATCACATGCACATTTTACTGACAAGACTCCCCAAGAATACAAATTTAATTCTAGGTCTTAATTGGCCAGAAAAGTTCTTATCAATAACAAATCCCCTAAGCCTTCCTGCTGAAGTGCTTATTCTTTTGTTCTATGATAGATAGCTCTTCCCCTAATTAAGTGTCTGTTCAAAATATAGAGATCATCCACTACACCTTGTCCTGAGAGGGTAAATCCTTTTTTCTTAAGAGTCCTGTGTTCTTAATATCTGAAAGAACTCATGCAAGGAAGTTGAAAATAATCCAGTCCTCCTTTTCCAGCTGAGCTTTCATTTCATACTTCACTACAGTTTCTCTAATCCCCACTTTCTCTTTGGGTTGCAGTGTATGCCAAACACACAGCAGGTTTAAAATCCCTGCTGATCCGTTGAGATGCTACACAGTGCATGACAGAGTATGGCAAGCATGTGCATTGAGACCTTAAAAAAAAAAAAAAGAAAATAAAACAGCCTGTGTTACCCTCAGTACTCTGTATGTGAGGCCACTAAATGGCCTTGCTGCTCCCAGGGGTGCCCCTTCATCTAGCAGGCATCATCTTAATTGGGATCTGACCAAACAGCTGGATTTACAATGAGGCATTAACTATTGGTTGAATTACACACACACACACACACACACACACACACACACACACAGCATCCTGCAGAAACAGGACTTACAAATGAGTGCTTGAAGACACATTTCTCACTCTGACCCCTGGGGTCAATGATGTCAGAGAAACTATTTCTGAAAAGAGCTCTACAGTGGGAGTGAACAATCAGGACCAACAATAATGAGTAGCTCTTGAAGGTCACAGCTGTTGAGCAGCTAATTGTAACTTGAAAAGCTGAGTCCCAAGTTATTAATGATCTTGATGATAAAGTTCTTCCCCCTCCCAACTCCAAGCTATACAAGCTTTTATTCTAACTTTGAAGATAAAGCACAGAGCTGCTTTGCCTATAAATGCAAGACTTTTCCTGTCTAGATTCAGTCATGCATAGCGGACTGCCTCCCTTCCTCACACACACACAGTTATAAACTGGTAACCTTCATATAAATTGAGGTATGCCTTCTGATTCCAAGATTATTCCTAAGGGAAGAGATCATCATCTCTACCAAATATTTTGTTTTAGCTTGCTAACTGCTTACTATTATAAAACAGATTGAATGAAATCAAATAAGTCATTTACTCAGAGCCAAAGGATCCTTTATTTTATATGCATGTGGGAGAACGAAATACCTTCATTTGAAACACAGATACTAATATTACATTCTCTAAAGTTGGGTTATGGGAGGTAAAAACAATATTTCCACAGGCCAACGAAAATTACAGAGGATGATAAAAAGAAATCCCTGCTTTTCTCAAGAATTACTAAAGGCAAATGCAGATGTGAGGAAATGTAAGGAATACTATTAGAAAGTTAGAGCGCTTATCACACCTTGAGGTCTCTTACAGCAAGTACCCCTATACCTTAATGATCACATAAGCCAGTGCTGCTCTTCTGTTTCTTTTGATTTTATCTGTTTGCAATTTCTTTCCAAGTAGGAGCTAAATCTTTAGATTCCTATCATGGATCGAAACCTGGTCATTTACTTACACATCGTATAGGTTTCATAATAAATGCTAGCTGGAGGAAAAATATGAAATATTTTGATTATAATGTCATTCCAACTGGAAGGCTGTTCACAGTGCTCACTGCAGCAAGCCACTAAGACTCTAGTATGAACCCCCAAGGCTGCTACAGAATGATGCAAGGCTCTCCCCTCCCCACTAACCCCAGGAGGATTAGTGCACAGGTTTCACAAAGCCCAGAAGCAAACAACTGAAATCAGAACTGCAGCCTGTTAGTCTAATGCAAGTGAGACTTGGAGGAAAACTTGTTGCCAGTGCCAGTGTGGGGCAGGTAGGAGCCAGGCTTCTAATTATTTTACCAATATTCCATTCTGTAAAAGAATACACACACAACACACACACACACACACACACACACACTCTTCTATCCTTCACTCTCTAAATGCACTTAAATGTAATATGCCAATATAATCATGCCAACATTTTATCAGTAAAATTATGCTTTCATAGGCGGTACTCTCTAGAACACAAACATTGTTCTAATTATATTATAATTAATAAAGCAATTATTATTGACTTAGTAGCATAAGCTATGGATAATATTATGAACTCTAGCAAATACATGAGAAAAAAAAAAAAAAAAAGCACAGCTTTATACCACAAGGATTTTATGATCAAGTAAGAAAAAAATGGTACACATATTCATATTCCTAATTCAAAAGAGTACAGGTAAGTTCTTTCATACATTCAAGTGCCAAGTACTATCATTTGTATTTATATTAATTTCCATTCATTGTCAATAAAACAAAGATGTTTACACCACTCTTGCTTCTCCATACACCTAAAAAAAAAAGAGAAAAATTTAAAATCTAAGTTATGTAATCACCTATCAAATCTCTTTATATTTTCAAAATTAATTTGGCAACACAGAAAGCTAACAGTACCATATTTTCAATAGAATTCATCTAATCAGTAGTGCAGGGAGACTTGAATAATGAATTAATATATTGCCCTATCCCCTTAGAACTAGAATAACAACAAAAGGCAAAACTCTTATCTCCTGAAATCTATGATCACCAAACTCAAGCTGTGCCATGAAATTTTGTAGACATGATAGCAGCTGAAAATAAGCAATTTTTAATTTAAAGAGACAGTTCAAATATCCACATATTCTAGGAAGATAATTTTTGGGGAAAGCAAACCTAGTTACTATATGGTAAAATAACTTTTTTTTTTTATACTGCTGGAGATCAAACCTATGACCCTGTGCATTCCAAGCATATGCCCCACCATTGAGATATGCCGCCAGGCCTATAGTAAGATTTTTAGTTACAACTCTTGAAGGACCCAGGGAAGAAATAAATAGCAGAGATAGTAAAAAACGCTATCCACATTTTCTTTGCTATCTTTCTACACCTGTACTGACCATTTGAGGACAATTCATGCATTTGTGCATTTTTTCTTGTGCAGATGATATCCAAATCTGCTTAAATTACATTCATGTTTAAATTGTTTACCTGTTTAAATTACATGCATGCAAATCTGTGGCTAAAAATCTGATTTAATTTTCATTATTTTCAAAATTCCTATAGCATTGGCTAATAACTGGAAATGTATCACACAAAAACTAAAATTATAATTTTCTCAGAAATTAGTATTCTTTGTCAACTGTTGAATTCAATGTACGGATAAGGAATATAAGCATAGATTAGATTCAAAGCCATAAAATATTTTTAAAACTACTTGTAATGAATTCAAAGCTTTTTATTTAATATGCTCCAGTTTTCAAAGAAATTAATAAAAGTGCTTTTAGTATTTCAACTTTAAAGTCTAAGGTCATAATGTCTCACATATTTTGCCCCAAATATGAATTAACACTGTAATTTTCTACATTTAAATGCAGTTATTGCATACATTTATACAAAACTTGTATTTAGATCCACATTTTTATTAAAAAAAATCTCACTTGTCTTCAAGGTAGAAGTCTTATAAACAGACCAAGGAAGGAAAAAGCTTTATTTTTTCCCCATAATTATAGATTGGGCAAGAATTTCACAGTTTAGCCAACTCACTAATATTATAGATGAGATAGCATATAATTTACCTCAATTTATGTAGTTTTATAAGTAGCAGACAATGGATTATGACTAAGGCAACCACATAAATCATCCAAATCAGAATACTCTTGAGTGTGAAACAGAGCACTATAAAAGATTACCACAGGACAGGTATAAACTGTCTGTTAGAGCCCATTAGCACCTCTGGTTAGTCTAACTGTAATACATACAATGTGTGTTTGCTCTTTTAATTGAGGATATGCCATGTTCCACAGAAGATAAGAAACAAAAGGAAACAATAAAACTTATATACTAAAGTACATGCTACATAGGCAAGTAGGTAGGGAGACATAGGCAAAATTCATAAGATGTACTAAGAATAGAAAGTAATGGGCTGGCTCAGTGGTAGAAAACTTTCTTAGCATCAACAAGGCACTGGGGTTGATCCCCAGTACCATGAAAAAGAAAGATAAAGTTAGCAACCTGTACATTTTATAAAATAAGAACCATATGAACATCAGTAGCAAGAATGGAACAAATAAGTGTGTTACTTTGAAAAGGATAGGAAAATCATATACATTAAATATTCTTAATGACTAGATCATATCACCCCCAGATTGACAGTAATTCATCAAACCTAAATCTGCCTCCCTTAGTGGCACACATTCCTTTGCCAAGCATAATGTATACTCTGCTTCAAACATAGGATGCCTTAGTAGCTTAACAGATTAATAAGTGAGCCACAGCTGGTCAGGGGTTTGAGTCCCTAAATCTCTCCAACAAAGTAAACCTGCATTACCTCCAGGCACTGAGCCCCTGATCAGCTGGTCTTTGTACATATATCATCAGCAGAAATAGCTGATGAGGCAGAAAGCAAGTCAGAATATTGCAACATTGCACAGAATAGAATTAAGAAAGTGTGGTCCTTCCACTCCTTGGAATTCTACCCTAATTATGTAAACCTACTGCTAGCTTTGTTCTTGCTTCCCATTAGAGAAGGAATAAACCACGTGATTCCAAAATCATGGTATCTTGGGCTGTGAACCTTTTAGTTCTATAAACTCTGTTAAAGCTTAAACAGTACTGTAGGCTATTATTCTATTGATATAAAAAAAATGTATGTGGTGGCACATATCTCAAAAATTCCATTAATTCAATATTCATTAGAAAAATATGAGTTGTTTCTACATAGTATGCTCAATTCTGAATGCTTAGGATAGAAAGTTAAGAGATACAGCCTCTGTTCTTAAACATAGTACAAAGAAGAAAGAAAATGAGTAAACAGAAAAAATATGATAGTGTTGTCATAGCCCAGCCTCCAGAGATCAAGTAAGGCTTCCCAGAGGAAGTGACAATGGAGAAAACATACAGAGACGCACAGAAAAATTTAATGGTTAACACTTATTGCTTACCACATGCTATAGGATAGTCTAAGGAACTAATGTGGTTTAACTCATTTAATACAACAACCCTCTGAGTTTTTACTGATGTTATTCCTATGTGAAAAATAAGAGAACCAAACTGAGTCACAGTTGGATACACCAGACATTTTGGACCAAGAAACTACCCATTTAATCTCTAAATTAAACTGCTTCCTACTCCAACTGCCAAAAACTAAAAGATGACTGGGAGTTAGGAAGGCAAATATAAGCAAGAAGGGCTTGGTGATGAGAGAATATAAACTATGGCAAATGGAGGTTGAATACTGTGCAGGATTTTTGATGATAAGGACTTCTGAGAGATAAAGGTGTTTACATAGAAGGCTCTGACAATGAAAGTGTTTCAAGTTCTGCTTAGTTTACAAAGATCTGAACCTAACTGCAAATATTATCATGTATATAGCCCCTAACTCAGTCTGTACCATAATCTTCTCAGGGGGAGAAACATGAATACATTTTGTAGCATGCAAAAAAAAAAAAAAAAAAAAAAAAAAAAACCTTGAAATTTTCAGTTAATAATATTCTTTTAGTTTATATCAAAATCTTATAAAATTTCCACACAGAGGACTCTCTGAACTACTGAACTACCATAGAATTTTAAATGTACTATGTTTATATTCTATGCATTTCAAATTTGTTTAAATTACATGCATGCAATAATTATATGTAAACGTATGGAATTGTACTTATATGTATGTGCATGTCAATTAAAGATGAAATAAATGATAGTTATTACACAAGTATCTAGTCAGCATTATTATGTTCTCAGTTATTTCTTTTAAGATGATAAAATGTTTGTTAAAACATTAGAAAAACAGGTAAAAAGTAAACCAAGAAAATACATATCTTCATAAGCCACTCAAATTATTATGCTGGAACAGTTCATCATTAAAATGATTACATTTTTATCCACTCATCTACTGAGGGATATCTAGGTTGGTTCCACAACCTACCTATTGTGAATTGTGCTGCTATAAACATTGAAGTGGCTGTGTCACTGTAATATGCTGTTTTTAAGTCCTTTGGGAATAGACCCAGGAGTGGGATAGCTGGTTCATAGGGTGGTTCCATTCCCAGTTTTCCAAGAAATCTCCATACTGCTTTCCATAGCGATTGCACCATTTTGCAGTCCCACCAGCAATGTATGAATGTGCCTTTTTCCCCACATCCTCTCCAATATTTATTGTTGCTTGTGTTCTTGATAGCTGCCATTCTGACTGGAGTGAAATGAAATCATAGAGTAGTTTTGATTTGCATTTCTCTAATTGCCAGCGATGTTGAGCATTTTTTCATGTATTTGTTGATTAATTGTGTATCTTCTTCTGAGAAGTGTCTTTTCAATTCCTTAGCCCATTTATTGATTGGGTTTTTTGTTTTTTTGGTGTTAAGGTTTTTGAGTTCTTTATATATTTTAGAAATTAGTGCTCTATCTGATGTGCACATATTAAATATTTATTCCCAATTAGTTGGCTCTCTGTTCACCTCACTGATTGTTTCTTTTGCTGAGAAGCTTTTTAGTTTAATTCTATCCCATTCATTAATTCTTGGTAATAATTCTTGCACTACAGGATTCTTATTAAGGAATTTGGGGCCTAATCCGACATGTTGGAAATTGGAGCTTACTTTTTCTTCTATTAGGCATATTGTCTCTGGTCTAATTCCTAGGTCCTTGATCCACTTTGAATTGAGTTTTGTGCATGGTGAGAGATAAGGGCTTAATTTCATTTTGTTACATATGGATTTCCAGTTTTCCCAGCACAATTTGTTGAAGAGGCTATCCTTTCTTCACTGTACATTTTTGGTGCCTTTGTCTAATATAAGATAGCTGAAATTATATGTATTAGTCTCTGTGTCCTCAATTCTGTACCATTGGTCCATTAGTCTGTTTTGGTGCCAATACCATGCTGTTTGTGTTACTATTGTTCTGGTATATATACAAAATGGAATTTTACTCAGCAATAAAAGAGAATAAAATAATGGCATTTGCAGGTAAATGGATGAAGTTGGAGAATATAATGCTAAGTGAAATCAGTCAATCTCAAAAATACAAATACGAATGTTTTCTCTGATATAAGGAGGCTAGTTCACAGTGTTGTTGGATGGGTTACATAGGAGGATTAGAGGAACACTAGAATGGTCTAAAGAAAGGGAGGGGAGGGGAGGGAGCAAGGGGGGGAGGGGGGGAAGAAAAAAAATGGTGGTTGAATGAGATGGATATCATTATCCTAAATGCATGATTGAAGACCTGAATGGTACTTATATACTTTGTATACAAACAGTTGTACAAAGTTGTAAAAAGATGCTGTATATGTGATTATGAATTGTAATACATACTACTATTATAAATAAAAAAAGAAAAAAATTACATTATTTAATATAAATAAAGTTAAAATTTTAAATATTAGAAGAGCCAAATGGTACATTTTTTTTTCTTTTTGATGTGAAACTGTGGGAATAAATTACATTTACAAGACCAACAGTTTACAGTAATATTGAGTAATCAAATTATTTTTTAATTCCTGAAATTTATTTACTTATTTAGTTATTTACTTATCTTTACATACCTGAGGTAGAATCCAGGGTCTCATGCATAGTAGGCAAGTACCCTACAACTGAGCTACAACCCTAGCCCTACTAAATTACTGAGATTTACTTTTTTTTTTTTTTTTTTTTTTTTTTTTTTTTTTTTTTTTTAATTTGGTACCGGGGATTGAACTCAGGGGCACTGGACCACTGGGCCACATCCCCAGCACTTTTTTTTTTTGTATTTTATTAGAGACAGGGTCTCACTGAGTTGCTAAGTGCCTCGCCATTGCTGAGGCTGGCTTTGAACTCAGGATCCTCCTGCCTCAGCCTCCCAAAGTGCTGGGATTACAGGCGTGCGCCACTGCGCCCGGCTGAGATTTACTTTTTAACATATATATAATGGTAGTTATGTAAAATTCTGTGTCCCAGAATATGTTACAAATAATGATAATATACTTTTTCATATTTCTAATTCAGTTTTGATAATGGATCATTAATTTCAAATACTTTTGTTATGGTATAATTCCTAAATCTTAAAATGTTTTAAAATAAATTCTTCCCTTTTTGTGCAATAGTCTATATCAAATATTTTCAAATTCTTTAGTCACAAATTATTACATTATACAACATGTGATTTAATTGTTAACTTCCACGTTTGATTAAAAATGTCCCAGTGTCTATCTCATTATTTCAGTATTAAATTTTCCCAGAATAACAATTTTGAAATTTAATTATATTCTTTTAATATGTGTTCACTCAATTATTACATTTTGTCTGATGATTTACAATTAATTAGTGATCAAAACCAAAAAAGGAATAGAGAATTACAATTCCAAAATGGAAGGAAATACCTAAACTTAGTCAAATGTCCTCACTTCTATCACATATACTCACAAACCTAATCCTCTATTATTTGCTCATATTACATATAGGACATTTGTGAAAGGTCACTGAGTCGGTAATTTATTGGTGAGAATCAAAACCGCTCTCCTCTTCTCATCCATTTAGCTCCTGCTCTGTCATCATCCTATTACATATGTATGAATGTCTTATGGATTGACATTAGCAGATACTGCCAGAGGGGAAGAGCATAAGAAAAGTTTGGGATGTCACTTCAATTAATCAGTTATATTACCCACGATTTGACTGCCTTCAATGGCTATTTTCTCCATCTCTAAATATGTGTCCCCAGGATCTCTCCTTGACCATTCTCTGCTTTGGCAATCTCATCAACTCCAATGGTTTCATTACATCTACATCAAAAATCCTCAACTTTTATCACGAGCAATAACTTTCTCTTCATATCAAGAGTCATATATTTAGTGTCTGCTTCGTATTTGCTCCTCTAACTCAATATTTCTAAGGCCTAATTCACCATTTATTTCTAAAAAGCCAAAGCATCCTCTTGATGTTCTAGTTCTGTGAATGGCACCACCCAGTCACCTAGGCATCTTTGATTCTTTCTTCAACCTTACCTCCTACACCCAATTAGTAGCCAAGGACTGCAGATTCAAATTCTATGCATCTCTCACATCACTCCCTTCTTTCCATGACCACTGCTCTCTCCTGAGCTCAGACACTCATTACTTTCTGCCATACTGCAACCAATTAACTGATCTCTATACTTTTAAATCTCTCTGTATCCTAACTTTCTCCATATAATCTGGTAGGTTCTAACCTATAAATTTAATTAGGAGCTCCCAAAGAATCCCCACTACACAAAAAATTATATACAAAGTCTTGCTCTGGCATTTAAGACCACCTACAAGATGATTAAACCTATTTTTCAACTACGTATCCCTTCTTTCCTCATGTGCTTGTTGTCAGTTATACTACACTATCTTCCATTTCATGAAATTGTCCTAAATTTTCCCATCTGTAAATTTTTTTCCAACTGCAGTTTTGTGCATGTAATTTAATTTTCCTGGAATACCCTCTTTTCCCATCTCTATTTATGCTTGCAAATTATCCTAGGGATTTTTCTAGAGTTAGATAATATTACACTCAATATACAAATGGTTTATCTATTCTTTCTTCTCCCATATCCCCAAATCATACAAGATATGCCATTTTTTCCTCTTTATTTAATTGACACCATATTCCACCAAACCACAGAGTAAATTGCACATCTTGTTTACCTATTCTCTCACCCACAACTATGAAGTCAATGAGAAAATAAATAGCCTTATGGGGGTGCTGTAAATATTAAATTGATAACAAATAGTTAAATTATTCTCTTCCAAACATTTATACTCAATGCACCCAAGTGATGATCCCATCCATGAATGTGCCCAAAATATAAAATCAGTATTTCAGAACATTATTTTATCTCTTCCCCAACCTAAAGAGATATATTAACAAATAAATAAATGAATTTATTGAAAATTTTCTTGAATATTCATACATATGTATGAATTCTATATATATATAGTATCTCTGGTATGACATATATAAATGTTAAATATAGATATAGATATATATAGAGAGATATCTGGTATAATTACTATAAAACAGAAAGTTGAAAGGAGGGTAAACATTGGTAGATAACACTAGGTTTTAAGAATTATATGCTTTATCATATTGAATATATTTATGTATTATACTTAATTATAATAGCAACAATGTATGTATTTTATTATCAAACTATATAGATATAATAACACCAATTTTTAAGATGGTTAATAAAATGTAAAGCTGAATCTGAGCACAGATCTCTCTGAACCAAAAGCTCATGTATTATCTGCAACTTCATACTACTGGCCTGTATAATAGTAAAACCAAAACACCAAAAGAATGAAGAATAAAAAAAAAAAAAAAAAAAAAAAAAAAAAAAAAAAAAAAACTAAGATAAAGAAACAACCCCTTGGGAACTAAGAGCTAGAAAAACACAAGCAATTTAATTTACTGTATATATGAATAAATAAACTAGAATACCTGGTCAAATTTCTACATTTGTATACTAAAGACCTGTGTAAGTAGAAAATGTAGAATCTAAAAACATAATGCAATCCATGAAAATAATACATACACAACATTGCCTGCATTGCCCTTCTTTTCCATTTCAATTTTGAGTCAATACTTCTATAAATACCAGCAAGTTTCTTCTCTGTACCTAAGATACACTTCAGATATCATTTATTACCACACATTTTCAATCCAGAGGAAACCGAACAAAAAAGAAGGGACTTTACTTAAGTAACTTACTTATTCTGAAAAGTCTCTCTCATGGTAGTAAAAGGTTCACTTCTTTGGAACATACATAAAATTCTTACAACATGACAGATACTCAATGAATTAATGAAATAATATAAAATGCAGTCCTAATAATATTCCAGAAAAGAAAATATTTTAGGGCCTAAATGTCAAAATTTAGCATCCATTGCCCATGATTTATAGTTTTTCTAACAAGCAATTTTAGTGGTTAAAAAATTATTTCTGTAAGAATTTTGAAGAGTTACTCTCACACTATTTAGTTGGAGAGGAACAATAAAGTATAATTTATGCAATAGAAATGAAAGACGGTTTATCACATTTTCCTGGAAATACTTGAAGTCCAAACACACTAATACCTTTATTTTCAATTCGATACATCACTCAGGAATTTATACCACTTTTAAAGGAAACATGGTCCTTAAAGAAATTCTTTGAAATTATGTTTAGGGCCACAAAGCATATTTTAAGACTTTAATACCTGACCTCTTTCCCTAGAGGCCTTTTAATTTTCTTCCCACATAAAAACATAATATGACCCTAGATGCACATAAGAATTCTGAAGAGTGATGTGCAAAGGATGTATTTTGCATATCAATTAGACCAGAAGTCTTGTCTAAACTGGCAAACCTAAACTGAAAGACGCAAATAAATTTGAACAGGGGCTTTTATCTGAAATAATATTATAGTGGCATATAAAACAAGAAAGCTAACACAGCACTTTGAAGGCCACATTATATTATTCTCCTGCAGAAAGAGTTACATCCAAAAGGCTGAGCTTGTAAAATAGAAGGTTTTCTGTTGCTGTAGCAACATTAATCTCTGTTCTTCTGTTACAATTTCTTTCATCTCTTTACCTCCCATGAATTCCTAGATTTTACCTACACAATTCATACAGTAATATAATGATAAAATTAGAACCAGGTTCTCCAAAAATTTACAGGAGTATGAGCAATAAGAATATGAGAACATGCCTGAAGGATAACTCATCACTGTCAATATATATAACACTAATAAAACATAATAAAAGTAACAAATGCTCAGATTTTCCAATGATTGTTAAGTTTTACCAAATAAAAATATAAAAGGCAGAAGGAAATAAATAGAAATAAAAGTCCACAGATGTGCATGCACACATGCGCAACTTCAGACCCTTCTAATTCAAAACCAGAAGAATAGGAAATGTTTGGTCAATAATAAAGCCAAAGACAGGCATGGGTGCCTGTTATCCCAGCTACTCAAGTGGTTGAAGATGGAGGACCCAAGTTCAGGACCAGCCTGGGGAATTTAGCAAAATTCTGTGTCAAAATAAAAAAAAAAATAAAAGTAGCTAGGAGTTTAGTTCAGTGGTAAAGCACCACAATATTCAATCTCTAATATGGTGAGTATTTGGGGGAAGAAACAGAACTAAAGATGAGTGAAAGAAGAGGAAAATCAGCTCAGTTCCAACCATGGATAACATTCTTTGCCAACCTTGGAAGGAGTTAGATTATATAGGACATTCCAACCAGCAAAGGAAATAAGTGCCAAAGGTATATGGAGGGAAAGGCTTGTCTAGTAAATCTATAAAATCCCTCTGTGTCTATGTTCCACTAATTACATTGTCTGTGTCTGGTTGGAGCACAAATGCCACTTCGCCTGCACAATCACCTTCTCTGACCAAAGACTAGGCATCCCTGTGGCTGAAGGATAAGACATGTATGAGGATGTCATATGAGACAAGAGAAAATGTGCTCCCTACTAACCTTAATTACCAGATGGAGATGTTCTGATTATAGGTTTTAAAACAATCTATAGCCACCTCTCTAACCTTCATTTATTCCAATGTTTATAACTCGGACCTTATAGTATACAAAAGAACTAGCTCAATTCCCAAATCCTACTGTTATATGTAAGCCAACAAATGTGCTTCTGCACCCTTATCTTGCCTATACCTGTTTACTATAACACCATCATATGTAAAATTATGTGAGGTTTGCAACTGTGGCCTTGAACCTACAACTTGGAAAGAACTTTTTTGATTATAGCTTTTATTTTGGAGACTCTTTAGCCAATAAGAATGTTAGCCATTTTCTCAAGATAAAACATCACTTTAAAGACTGTCATCAAGGGATATGTTGTTTTAATAATCAGTTTTAATTAGGCAAGGGATTAATCAAGGTTCATTTCTGAGGCATTCTCAAAAGAAACATGGATTACTTTTTGTTATTGTTTTATTGAAGTATATTCTATGTTACATTGTTAATGAGAACAAATGTGATCTTAGTAGTCTCCTGCTTCTTTACAGATTTTGACATGAAACCCTGTACAAGGAACTGAACAACTACTAAATATATCTAGGTCTGAGAAGACAGACAAATTCAAAATTCAGATCTAATCTTGGCTCCACTATATCCCTGCTAGGTATTACTAAGGAGTAAAGGAAGGATTGAATGAAAATCTTGGCACACGTTCTCATGTTTCAGGATATCTTATATCTAGGTCAAAATAGAATGGCTAATGAAGAATAGCACCAACTTTTGTTTCTAATGAAAATAAATTATGCTCAAAAATAATGCTTTTAACTATTTTTTCAGGTTTTTATATTGGATTATACAAATAATACATTTATATACACATATGCATATGTTTACAAATAGGGTTGTGTGCATGTAGATATTCATATATATATATATATATATATATATATATATGTATGTATGTATATATATACATATACCCATATAGGGGAAATATATGTGTTGGGGATTGAACCTAGGGGTGCTTAACCATTTTAATTTTGTTTTTTGACAGTGTCTCACTAAGTTGCCCAGGTTAGCCTTGAATTTGTCTCGTTTCCTAAGTAGTTGGGTTTATAGGCACATGCCACTGCATCAAACTGTTATTTTTTTTTTTCTTTTGTGCGTGTGTGAGTGTGTGTGTATGTGTGTGTGGTACTGGGGATTGAACCCATTACCTTGTACATGCTAAGCAAGTGCTCTATCATTGAGCTAAACCACAGCCCTTTATTTTATTTTGAGACAGGGTCTCACTAAGTTTCCCAGGCTGGCTTTGAAATTGTGATCCCCAGTTTCAGCCTTTCAAGTAGATGGGAGTACAGGCATGTACCAACCCGCCCAGTTGAGATATTGTGTTTTTATTCAATTGGTAAATGTCCATTGACAACATACCACTCCTTATTAGCATTCTCATCTCCACTTGTTTCTCTTATCTCAGCGAGTGGGACAGTCATTCATCATATAATCTCTCAAACATGAGACTTGGTTTCCTTTCCCTTTGGGTTATTTTCTGTCTTACTCAGAAATACAATGAAGCTAAATGCCAATTGTCACTCATCATTACTAGTAGGGGGAGGATTAGTGCTAGTGCTGGGATTGATATAGGATCTCATGCATAAGCATACTCTCTGGTACTCAATATCACTATTGACACTCACTCCTTGTGTCAAAACCACCAATGTAACAAACTCAGATTTCTTATCTGAATCGATATAACAAAATCTCCACCTCATCTCGAATCTTCTAGTTCATTCTTCTAGTTTTTTCTCCTTGCTTAATTTTTCTAAAATTAATTTTAGTTTCTTCTTCACTAACATCAGGAAAATGCTGAACTCCTCATATTTCTGATCAGATCCTTCACCACTTCTGCAGATAGATTATTTGTAGACTGATGACTAAAAATTATCCTTAGGACTGTTATGCTCCAATGGCATACTGAACTAAGCCTTTGTGCTACTGTTTCCTCTCCTTATAATAGTACCTTTCTTCTTCCATCTATCTGCTTGGCTAACTAATACTCATCTGTCGGGTTGCAGCACAGATGCTACTTTATCTTCAGATCAAGTTCTCTGACCCAATCAGTTTAGGTAGATAATACCTCCATGTGCTCCACAGTACACTATACTATGCACAATTATAACTGTATGGGCCTTGGGCCATAGAATGTCTGGGAGCACCAGTAATTAGGTAAGGAAAATTGACTTTCACCCAATGGGGATTAAATTCCCTTTCTTGGAAATTTGAGCTAAGAGACAAGAATGCAAGTGCCAGTTGGTGGCTGGTTTTGTGACTGAGAGGAATGGTGTACAATTGGAGATTAAAATCACTTATAATGACAGTGAGCAAAGAAAGCCTTTGGAAAGAACAGAATTAGTACTTTAAGGGGGAGGAAAATTCCCCTGAAGTTTTTTCTTGATCACTAAGTGAGTCTAAGTACTTGAATCCTGACATTTCCATAAGAGTATGTATCCTCAAAACATTATTCTTACATTTAGCACCCTCTTAAACACACACACACACACACACAAAGTCTGCTTAATTCTTTTCTATAATGAAGAACTGCTCTTTTTTTTGGGTACAAATAGGAGGTATCCTTTAGCAAACATTCAACACACTTATACTCTCCTTTTGTCTGTTCCAGGAGACTCACTGAGAGACCAAAGGTGGGCAGTCCTTCATCTTGTCTTCCTGGGACTTGCTGGAGTACCCAGCATGCATTTCTATTCAAACAAGTGTTGGAAAAATAAATGCGTGCAAAAGCGAATGAGAAATTTCCAATATTCAGTAATATGAGCTACTTTTAGAGGCTGATTTTGTTCAAAATCAATTTAAAAATTAAATGGCATTTTCTCTTTGTTTATAATCATCATAGAAGTTTTCTCGCCTATTAATAGTAAAACCTTAAGAATGGGGGTAGGGGCAGTAAGGTAGAGTTGGATGTGATTCTTCAAAATGACTGATAGAATACACAAGCCTCCTGTAAAAACATTTTGACTCCAACAAAAAAGTGAACTTTAAAATGAGCCAGGTAGAGTTTTTAAGACATCTTGTCAGGCCTGAACTGCTTTGTCTGCTTTTTAGGAGAAAACTTGAAGGAATATGGCACACTGCGTGTGTGACTTGCAGGAGGATTGTTTGTAGATCCTCTCAATGAACTTTCTAAGCATCTGCATGAAGATCACAAACAAAGCAAAGAATACAATGATTAAAAGCACATTAACATTCTTTTAGCTTTTGGGAAAGACTCCATATTTAGTCTTTATCTGGGCAATCTGCCCTCAGACTTCCTTCTACATTAATATACTCAAGAGAAACCTGACCAAACTTGGAGAATCATTTTTTAAAATTCTCTATGCTTTGCTGCTGTACCATGAAGTCCTAACTTCTAAGAATCCAAACACTCATTTCCTCTCAAGTAATGTTAGCTTTCAAGAGTCAAATGGATTTTTTAAAAATGCACAATATCATTCCAAAGCAATAAAAAAGGTTTTCTTTTATTCTTATGGTTGTTTTTGTTGGATCTATTATGTGATTGTTTGGCCATCTATACAAAAAAAAAAAAAAAAAAAAGGTTAACATTTGAAGGCAATGTCAATTTTTAAATCACAGATTGAGTATATTAATATCACCCTTTGCTATTTGTACTTATTTTTATGTTTTAATTCTTACAATATCTTTGTTCTATACCAGACTGTTGTTTTTGTTTTGATACATGTGTAGGAGGTAAGGAAGGAAGGGGAGCAAATTTGATTTGACATTTATTCATTTGAATTCTTCCATACCTTCTAACTTAAATAGCTCAAGATAATGTGAATCTCATACTTCTATTTCATTTTTAATACCTGTCCAAGCACTCCAGCTCTGTGTACCATCCTCTATATCTGAAAAGATCATGCCCTGGTTCTATTTGCTTATTCTTCTTTATTCCTTCTATGGTGAGCCCTCTCAATTGACCTTCACTCAATTTCTCTCACTGATAAAATTACTTTTGCACAACAGCAACTTTCTAAAAGCATCACCTCATCATATCAAACATGATTTGGTAAGCTCCTTTTATGTAGCACATAACATTTAGCTTAGTCTTCATTTATGATATCCCATGAAATCTACCTTGCACCCTCACTTTCATGCATCTCAAACAGAATATAATTCAATTTCCCTATTTGATAGTAAGTAGAAAAACATGATATAAACTCACCATTACATTGTAAGTGGCCACATATAATGATGGCCAAGAACAAAGACTAGGTGTGTAGAAAAATCTTATTAAAATACAAAAATAGGAGAATGGGAGGCTGAAGGTAACTCAGTGGTAGGATGCTAGCCCAGCATAAATAAAGCCCTCATTTAACTCATTTAAATTCTTAGAGCTGTAAAAAAATTAATATTGAAATTTAAAAATTGGGGAATGTTTAAATTCAGTCAACTTCTCAATAAGAGTTCTAGTCAACTTCTCAATAAGAGTTCTAGGAAACAATATTCTAACTGATTGATATTCTAAACTTTTGTTAGAAACAGAATTGCTAGCAGTCGTGTGTGTGCATGCGCATGCATATACACACTAGTTGCTGATTTAAACATATATAAGATCTATTTGTAAAAGGTAAACATCACTTCTGATTTTCTTCTTCATTTGTGAAAGAATTTCTTGTAAATATATATTCACTGGCATTAAGAATAATTATTTATATTAATATTTTACAATATAAATCAAAAGACAAGATTATGATGAAAACTTGGTGACTACAGAAGGACATTCTGAGAAAAAAATATAGCTGTTCCCAATTTAGAGAATGTCAGATTTGAAAAGGCAATACAAAGCAAAGCAGAAAGCAGAAGTTCTTAATAAATTTTTATTACACATTGTCTTTGAATTTTCAAAATGTGTTGGGTCATTCCATGTGTTTCTGTGCAAGTTAATGCAATTGTGTAGCACTTGGTTGCATGTCACCCTACCACTCCTCAACCATCACCACCAAGGGTGAAATTCTAATTTGAAGAAAGTCTAGACCATTGGTGGAACAGTGAGTGAAGACATGAAGCTGGTGAGTCCAAATTTACCAGCCTACTTACTACTTTCTATGTGCTGCAGTAATTGAAGAGTTGTGTTTACTTCTCACAAGTCACTAAAATCTGAAGTGGATTCATGGTCCACCTCCCACAGTCCCTGAACTGAAACAAAGTATTTTAATTCCATAACTTAGTTTAGAAGATAAACTCAGGAATTACAATGATGCTTCATGTTCCTTTGCAATTATTTCTTGTATGCTATCCCCTTCAGCAAATCACTGGGTAGAAAAGGTGATTGTGTTTGGTGATAAGAATTGATATTCATGATTCCCAGCCAAATGCTTCCCAGCGTTTTTCATGCTGTGGCACACACACACACACAAAAAAAAAAAAATGACAAATTTTATATTCCCATGTGAGAGATTACATGGATATCAGTGCCTGCAAGCAGTTTTGTGGGGGGGGGGAAGAAAAATTATAATTTCTAAATATTATGTAAAGTAAAATGCAAATTATTGGGGAAAAAGAGTAAGTATTTTGTGCAAAATACTTCTCACTAGAATTTCAAGGTTTGGATGTCATTCAATGTACTCACCAGCTGTAGAAGCAATATTAAGTACTTTGCAACATTTTAATAAGAATTTTACGTTGCTTCTGTAACAACCACTTTTCTAGTATGTTAGCTATGCTTTAAATTATTATACATAATTCCTAACCAAGATGTTTTCATCATAATCCTTTCAGTGTCTTGTTAGTTTCCTTTGATGAGATTTTTTTCAAACAAGCCCGTGATCAGAAACGTTAAAGCTTATCTTTTACAGTCTTTCAAATTTTACAATAGTTGAAATTATCACTAAAAGAAAATTTAAATTTCCTGTGATAATAAAAAAAAATTAAATCCAATAAAAAATGGCAATATTTCAAAACAAGAATGAGGCTCTAATGTACAACAGGCATGCACTGTTAAAACTACTGGCTAGGATACCAAGAATGGGCACCATCAGCCATGAATGAATGCAGATGGTAAATACAGAAGACCACACATTTAGGTCCCAGCCTGGGGCTAACTAAAGCCTTCCAGGACTACTGCCCAACCACCCCCAGCCCTCTCTCCCCACCACTGGCCGCACCTTGGGCTGCAATCTGTGCTCCTTGGGCACCTGGACCACGAACTCCTCTGGCAGCTCCACGAGGCCCTTGTCCACGATGAGCAGTAGCGCGCTCCGCAGCAGGCTGCTGAAGGAGATGTCTGGGTGGTAGAGCGCCTCCTGGGCTGCGCTCAGCATGTCGCAGTGCAGCAGCAAGGGCAGGATGTCTCTCACTGTGCTTGCCACCTGCGGGGACCGCAGGGCGCACCATCAGACCTGGCTCAGCTCAGGCCAGCCTCAGAAGAGCCCTGGTGAAGGCTATCCCCAAGGCAGCTCTCTGCTACAGGCTATGGCCCAGGACTCCAGCCACCCCAGGCCCCTCTCTGACAGCCCTAGAGCTAAGGCAATCAGATCATGGCCCCTAGGGTAATACTGTTCTGGTTAAACACTATTTTAATTAAGCCAAAAACTCTCATATTAATCCCTAACAAAGACAGAAAATTAAACATAAAGATTAAAAGCAGAGTACACTACCTGAAACAGAAATGTTATTTATATTTTTATAGATTCAGAGCATTTTCATATAAATTATGGGCACTAATATCTATATAAGTATAAATAAAAGTATCAGTAACTAAACTCAATTTTTACACACTCAAAAAAAAAAAAAGCTTGATAAGGGACGAAAATGTTTCAAAATCATTTTTTGTTTATTTTGTTTTGTTTGTTGTATGGTTACACTTAAATGGATTGTTTTATATTTATTTATTATGTTTTTCAGGTCACTTAACTAACATTTTTGAAATATATTATTTTAAGAGGTATGAATGACATTAAAATGAGAAGGATATACATACATATTTACCATTTATATACACAGTGATTTGTACTGATGAATGGTACATATTACATAAATGAATAAATATGGAAGACCATGACAATAATGAGAAAATAAAATTTTACATATGATTTTTATAAATCACAAACATTCATATATTTAATGCCATGAAAAACAAAGCTATTTAAGTACAGGGTTTCTTTCTGGCAAATTGATACACCAAATACACATTTCTCTACACTATTTGTAATTCATTTAATAAGTAGTAATGATAATTAAAATGTACCTACCAATGGAAAATAAAGGATTTCACAAAAAAAAACTATTTTATTCTTCACAAATATTTCTAAGATATTATAAAATGTATATTTACAAACACAATAAAGCTATATCACTAATATTTAACAGTCAGAAGAAAAACTAAGAAAATCAATAATGTAAGAGAGTTTATGATCATTATTCTAACACAAGTTTATGTAGTGATGCTATAAGTCTTGATACTTATATTTACACATTAAGAATAAAATCATATCCCTTCAAATCACATTAAATGACACAGCCTTTATAGAAAAAAAGTATTAAGAATTTTATTAAACAATACACTTATGATGGAAAACTTTAAAATATAAGTCTGGGATACTGCCCTGAAACAACTTTTTAAATTTAAAATCATGGTATGGTTACTAATATGTCTATTACATAGGCAATCTGAATGACAGTTTGACCGCCTATGTGAATGAAAAGGAATCAAAGAAGAAAACAAGTTTCAAGACCAAAAAAAGTTATGAAAATTGAAATCTCTAAGTAATTGCTTTTTTTGACATTTCATTCTATTATTTTCTTTCATGTTTCCAGTGGTATCATTTTTTTTTTTTTTTTTTTTTTTTTTTTTTTACTTCTAGAGTATCCCTTTCCTTACTGCTCCAAAAGACAGTATGGCATTTTTAAACTATTTTTACATGAATACTTACATTCAGGTTTCCCATAAAGTTTTAAGAACTGCTCTATGGAAAGTAATTAGGGAAAGCATATTAGAATGCTACTCCACAATGTTCTGTTATAATTTTGTTGAAAGAGTTTACTCTCAGCCAAGTTAACATACATGCGCATGTAGAGTGATGGAGCATGTGCTTATTTGTTTATTCATTCAATAAATATTTACTGAATTCACATTGTGTTGGGTCTTCTTCTAGGTTCTAAAGAGTTTGGTGAACAAAATAGACTACATACCTACCTTAATGAATCAATTATCTGGTGAAGGAAATAGACAATGAATAAATACGGATAAATAAGAAAAATACCATATAGATACGATAGTAATCTATGGAAAATTTCAATCAGTTAATATACAAAGGCTACTGTATTGGGGTTTTTAAGGAAGACTTAATCTATGGAGTTAAAATTAAAGATGAGATTTCAGTGAAATTAAAAGTTTCTAGACAAACAAAAATCAGAAGAGCATTGCAGACTACTGCAAAGGTCTCCAAGATGGAAATATTTAAGTCTGTTCAAGAAATAGCACAAAGGACAATATGGAGAGATGTAGTGGTTAAAGAGAAAGTCTGAAATGAGGTTGGAGCAAGCAACAAGGCAGACTCAAGAAGTTAGTGTTTAAAACATCTCTTTAGGACAGTTAATAAAACTCTTAGGAAGAAACAATAGGTAGTACAAGATAGGGAAAGACATGAAAAGGAATAATAATTTCCATTCAACTAGAGATAAACTATTTCCAGGAAAGGTCAATTTTTAGAATAAGCAGAGAATGATAATAGATTTAAAATGCATCTACAATAGAATCAAGTATCAGCTGGCAAATACAACCATGTCTGTATTTAAATGAAGGAAACTCAGCATCCAGAAGAAATAAGAACATGTTCTAAATAGAACTATAAAGCAAGCTCCAGAAAGAGGATGTTTATACCAGGGACTAAAATAATTTCATGGAGGGAGACTAAAGAAAAGAAAATAGTAGGAAGTTAAGTAAACTTGACTCTTAAATTGGACTCTGACATATTCTATGAAAAGTGTTCTAAAGTATTCTATGTGTCTACATTTTTCACTCATTTAAATTCATCAATACTATGAAAGAACCCCAGAGACACCGATTGATTAGTGACTATCAGAACAGGAGGGACTATTATACTGTCTACGTGGACTAGGGCTGTTAGAACAGAGCCTCAAATCTTGACTTCCACTTAAAAAAAAATCTTGCATATGCTACTCTTTAGATATTATATGATTCCTGCCAAAACATTTATTTTGTCTTTCTGGAACTATTATAAAAATAGCCTCAACAAAAGTCTTCAAGATAAATGTCACATTTTAACAAATGGTATTCCATGAGAAGCATGTAATCTCAGGTGTGGAAAGATTCTTCTGGCTCCATGCTACATAATACCTCTGGAAAATTCCTGTTAAAGGTTTCCCAAACTTCTTATGAAGAGGCTGTGATCAGAACTCACTCTATCCTTTGGCTATGACTGCATTTGAAGCAGCCCCTTCCTCATGTCAAGAAAGGTGATATCTTTTCTCTAGCATTCCCCAACTATTTATCTAAATTCTATGTGTGGCCTACAAAAACAAACCACACTTATCCTTGAAGGTACTTTTCTTCAGATATTTGAATAAAGCCTTCAAGTACAAGGTATCTTTCTTCTCCAAAACCTTAAAGTATTTTTTTTTTTCAAACAATGAAAAACATACCCAGCATGTGGCATTTACTATAATTTGGAGGCAATGCTTCCTGTCAATGTCTCTCTCCCATCTCCATGAGAGACCAGTTTCAAAACCTGTTGTACAGAGATTTTTAATGTGTCCAAGGTAATTTTGATTCTGGAATAGGAAGTGATAATAAGGCCAATGTATCTAGTTGTTTCTTTGTATCCTTCTTCATAGAGAAACTGCTATTCTTATTTGTCATAAATATTGCATACCTAATAAAGACTTTACTTGAATAAAATGGGAAATGCGCTTTTTTAAATTGGAATTATCTTAATCATAGATAATATTCAGTTCTCATTACAGTAATATGAATTATTGTTACAGGCATACCCTCCACACAATCAATTCATATGGAGATATTTTTATAATTAAAACAACTTTCATTTTTCTTTCTTAGTGGGCAAGCATGAAATAAGAAAATTATTATTTAAAAAGTAACTGAATTGATCAAAATAAACAAAATACCGTTGTTTATGCATAGTTTTGCAAACATCAAAGGCCATCAGAGTATCAGTTTCAGAATGTTGATTATATGTGAACAAGAGACAAAAAGGAAAATAGTGTTTAAGACATAAAAGCATTTTTCATGGTAGTACCACAATGATCATATTATCTGTAAAACATAAAAATAAATCAAATAATAAAAATATCACAACTCAGTGGTATATGCTTTCAAAGACCAACATTGATTTATAAATTATAAAAATATTAAATAATCACTGTTTCTAAACAATTTTTGCTGCTTCTGTTTTGTTATTCTCCTTAGATGAGGACCCATATAATCCGATTATTCAACATCTTCCTCCAAACAGATACTGATCATAATGTGAAAGCTCTATAAAATACTGGGGTGTGGTACTAAAATACTTATAAGAAATGCTAACAAGACAACACCATATCATGTTTCTCAGCGTTAAAAGTGATTTAAATTTCTTAAACTAAGGATGTTTCCTACAAATCACTTATTTTTGTGTTTCTAAGTAGTATTTACCATGCCCTCCCCCACTCACCTGCCCAGCACTGGGGATTGAACCAATGGGTACTCTACCACTGAGCAACATTCACAGCTCTTCTTTTATTTTGAGACAGGGTCTCCCTATGTTGCAGAGGATGGCCTTAAACTTTTGTAGATGGGATTGCAGACATATGCCATCCTGCTCAGCTATGTTTTTCTATTAGTTAGCTAATCAAAAGCCTTACAGAGTTTTAAATGTATGCTAATATAGCTATGATTCTAGTATATGTATTCAACTTTGTCTTCATTATTACTTCCTGTATACAAAATGCTTATCCTTCTATTACATATCTACCTAACCCTTCATTCAGATCATCCTTCTTAATAGAAAATCCTTTCCCCTACTGCTCATGCTTTCCAAATCTCATTCCTTTTTAGTATCACTCTTGCTCATAATTTTACCAAAATGTTCTCTCTCTCTGTCTCCCCCACACACACCTATATATACATATCTATATGCATAATCAAATTTCACAATATTTCCCTTCCACTTTCTACTAAAATTTACTTATCTTCTCATGTTTTATTTTCCAGGATTTAAGCAGAAACAGTATTCCTTTCTTCCCTAAATAATGATTTCTTCAAATTTTAAGATTTCTTTCCTTGATTTTATTATATTTTAGTTTAATCTGTGTATGCTGTTTTGATTGGTTCCTTTCTAGTTTAAATTATAGATCCACAAAATAAGGAAAATGCTTGGTGGATTATAAAAATGCTTATGGAAGAAATCCCTATGGGATGATTGGGAGATTTTGATTTAAATTTATATTCAAGCAGCTATTTGAAAAGAGTCAGTGCATCATTAGATTGACAGCTTTGAGTCCAATTTTTCATATTGAAATTGCTGATACACGTACCTATGATACACTGAGTTATTAGGAATAATCACTAAACTATTTGAGTAAAACTGTTTAGGTAACTAGAAGTGCAATATAAATGCTGGATATTACATTGAAACAATACTTGAATATCCAACTCAAATTCATTGCAACATATATAGAAGGGAAGGAGGGACTATTCCTTTCATTTCCTCATAAATAATAAAATGTTTCCCAATTTTCCTTTAAAAATAAAGGGACATATCCCAAGGACTCCTGGGACCTTCATTTTGACCATATAAAAGACTATGCCTTTCCTGATTTGTCCATAAGGCATGAGAGATAGCTGCATAATTTCTTTAGAGGCTGAATATTAATCTTCAACAAAAGTCACAAAAATTCCAATCAAGAACCTGAGTGAGGATGCTACTGGGTAGCAATTATAACATGGACGTTTTAACAGAGAAAAATCTGTGTCAATTCTTGGTCTTACAATAATAGCTCAGTAGTGATAAATTGTCCTCCTGTGCATGATGAAGCAACTTTCATGGAATACTGGATATTATTCAATTGAACTCAACAGATTTCTTCTCTAATCTGAATTATTTCATGCAGTGTTGATATGCTCTATGTGGTTGAGCAGTTTCCCCTTCAGATGAGGTTCCTCACTTTTTCTATACAGCATAGCTTGTTATAACAAAATTAAAAAAATAAAATAATATAATATGAAAACTTTTGCCAAAAAACTGATCAAGCAAGTTACAACAGCTTTAAAAGACACACTGAGACTAGTATAAGAGTCAAATGCTCAATTGTGAATGAAGCTAAAGAGTTTGTAGTGTTAAAAGTCTAAGAATCAAATTTTATTGATTACTTTTCAATTGGTTTTCAAATCTGGCATTTTATGCACACTATAAATAAAGGGAAACATTGTGATCTATTCATTGCAATGGTTGCCTAAATTGTAATGCTGCAATGTAAATATTTCAAACACTTGTGAAAGTGAGTAAGCAGAGAGTTTCTGTTAATGAAATAATTTTTTTAGAAATTTGGCTTTTGACCAAAAAACTGATTTATTTTCATTCAAATTAAACATAAGATCACATAGCTTATTCATCAGAGGAATGACAACTAATTGTAAATTTTTCTTTTCCAATGAAAAACACCCACCTCAAAACAACAAAAACAAATTCAAAATTCATGATAACAAAATAAAACTGGTATTTATTATTCACATAACACTGACTTTTCTTTCCTCTGCTCCGCTCTTTAGGGATATTAAGGTTTCCATGTTATGGAAGCTGTGCTTTCAGAATACTGTAAGTTCTTTCTTTAGAAATCTTTACATCTACAGTCATAGGACATTCTTCCTTAATCATATTGCCAATTATACTTCATGTGTGGGCAAAACTAGAAAAAAATGACACACATTTTGACAGAGATCTGTCACATTAGTGAGTTCTATCTTCCTATCCTGAGTTAAACATAACTGGCATCTCTAGTTAAGAAGAATGAGAACTTTTTGTTCCTATTTTTTATGGTAGTAAGAGATATTTACCACTTGCCTCGCACCCCCTTTCTCAGCACAGACACAAAAGGAATGCTTAAATGCTTGTTAACAACACAGCAGAAATGTTAACAGGATGAAATGTCAAAAAGATCAATTATGTTATGTTGGTTGTATATACATAGTGTGATTATTATTGGACACCTACCTTTAAAGATCAACATGGTGGTTTTTATCTGTCTGCAGAGTTGTAACATAAACCTGCCAAACAACAGCCTGTAACCTATAATACATCTGGGCTATCACAGCTATTCCAACTATTCAGCTTGGGTGACTAATCTAAAAGTCTTCCTTTTAAGTCATTGTTAAGTCCTGTTCCCTGCAGGCAGTGCATCATACTAGCCTGTTGATTTAAAATTTATGTATTATCTGCCTTCATTATTACATCATGTACCCTTAAGGTTCCCATGCTTTCATCAATTCCACTATCAAAAGGGGGGGAAACAAGAAGAAAGGATCACTGATAAATAATCACAGTCATTGTTGATTTGTATGGGGAACTACAGTAAAGAACAGTCCTGATCTAAATCAGGTAATGTTTATGATTACTAGTTCTGAGGGATCTCTAATAGCCTGGAGAGAGTCAGTAATGTGTGAAAGCAGAATGTTTGTTCTTTTTATGAATACGGAGTTTTTTCTTTTTTTTTTTTCTTTTTCCACCTACAAGATCTAATCATATCTGGATCTATTCTCCTCATGTCATCTGTTATTCTCTAATGCAACAACAGAAATCAATCTGTTTTAAAGTCATCTGAGTCCAAGAAAAAGAATTAAATGTAGTAAAATGCTATTTTAATTTTGAATATTATTTCTATATTTGTATTTAATTAGAACAATAATTTCTCTAATTTAGCTCATTCAATTACCTCTTTTAACTTCAAGAGTGACTAATATCAAAGTGAGAGTATACCTGTCACTCATTATTCAATTTCTACAAACTTAGAAGGAATGGTGAGGACAGGAAATTTTATTGGGCTTACAATCTAATTAAAAGTGACAGACTTGCAATCAGAATAGCTTTTCAACACCCTTTAGCAATTTTTTGAATGCTGATCTAAGCTTAAGATGTTCATTAGTAACTCATTAAAGACTTAGTTACAGTCCAGTGGGTGAGTCTTGAATATAATGATGGAATCAATGTGAGTACAAATGTGTAGACTTATAATTAGAGAAACTGTCACATTTGGGGATTAAGGATATACAATGCAGTCTTTGAAAGACTCTGTGAAAAGTAAGTGACCCCAACATGGTGTTTTACTTTAAATTTTGCTTACTATTCGGGTCATTTGTTTTTCAGTTCTAATTCCTAAAGGTATGTTTTAATGACTTAATTCTTGTAGGAGTAAACACGTAAAGTTTTGCATTAGAGACTTCCTATACATTATTTTATTTAATCCTTATGTTATAACAAAGTTGAATTAATTATCCATTTTATAAATAAGGACACTGTTATTTAAATGGTTTAAGGTAATGTATTTTGGAAGTAATGGAATTTGAATTAGACTCTAAGGCTAGAGATCTTTCTATTCCATTCAATAGGACTTTACAGATTAGATTAGATAATATTATAAACTTCAGTTTCTGGGCTTCATGTAAGCATTATATTCTAAATACGTTAGTTAATATCACCCTCCACAGTTCCTTACAACTGCAGAAGCTATTCGAAGTCCATACTTAAAATTCATTCATTATTTTTAGCTCTCTCCTAATTCTTTCTTCCAAAGTAGTAATATTTTCATACCAGCTGAGCCCAATGGATAAGAATAGCATATTTTAGCCGGGCGCGGTGGCGCACGCCTGTAATCCCAGCACTTTGGGAGGCTGAGGCAGGAGAATCGCGAGTTCAAAGCCAGCCTCAGCAATGGCGAGGCACTTAGCAACTCAGTGAGACACTGTCTCTAAATAAAAATACAAAAAAGGGCTGGGGATGTGGCCCAGTGGTCGAGTGCCCCTGAGTTCAATCCCTGGTACCAAAAAAAAAAAAAAAAAAAAAAAAGAATAGCATATTTTCTAGAATCCTTGACATAAAAACCTCAGGTTTTTCTGCTGATGCCCATCTTTATTTGTTTGTAGTGTTAAAAGAAGTAAAGTGAGTGAATACAGGGATACTATATGTGAATTCGTGATAAAGACCTAGAGCTATAGAATTGAGAAACTTTCTTAACACAAACTAAAAGAGGCATTTAGCAGTTTAAAGAACACAGAGAAAAATAGCCTATGGAAAGAAAATGAAACACTCAATACCCGTAAGATACAACTTGAACAATTAATATTTACATCAGTAACTAAAATACAAAATCTGGAAGAGTTTAAACGGTACCCAAATTAGAAACTCTTTGGCCACCATGATAAATGTTCAGTGGTTTTCATCATTTTCTTTGAAGAGTAAATGAAAACTAAAAATAAAATCCAATAAATTATCTTATTGTTGGGTATATACTTCACCTAGATAAGTTCTTCAATAAGAATGAAACTTCAACAGTTGGGAATTGCTACCTTTTGTCCTTTATTAAAGACTGAATTAATACAGTGCTTTTAGGAGTTGAATATGTAAGTAAAAGGGCAGGTGAGGTGATGAGGGTAAACAAATGGTATAGGAGTCACAATAAAATAAAATAGGTGGAAAAAAGTGGGTGAATCCTGGCAAAAAGTCTCTCATAACAAATGCAGCTTAAAGAACCCTAAAACTGAAATGTCCTTTAACAATAATAACTTCTGGCTTTCCTTTAAAGATATCTCTATAACAATAATAAAAAGACAAATAACCCAATTAAAAATGAAGAAAGCATTCAATAGCACTGCTCCAAGTAAGATATGCAAATGGATATTCAGCAAATGAAAAGAAGCTCAATATCACAAACATCAGAGGCATGCAAGTCAAAACCCCAATAGCTATTACTTCATCTCCACTAAGATGGATAACATAAAGAAGACACAGTAACAAATGCTGGGGAAGATGTGGAGATATGGGAACCCTCACATAGTCTGTAATGTGAAACTGAAACTGATCAGCCACTTTGAAAAACAGTTCCTCAGAATGCTACACACAGACAGCCATCACATGACTCAGCCTTTGTATTCCTAGGTGTGTAGCCAAGAAAGTGAAAACATGTCCACACCAAAACTTGTGTGTGAATTTTCATGGCAGCCTTATTTATAATAGCCAGAGTGAGAATAATCTAAATGTCCATCAACTGATAAATATAATAGAAGATATTCATACAATGGAGCAATTCTGTAATAACAAATGAATTAAGTAGAGAAGCACTCAAGGACATCAATAGCTTTTACAATTATTATACTAAGAGAAAGAAGCCAGTCACAAAAGATCATGTATCATATAATTCCACTTCCATGTAATGCCTAGAATAGACAAATCCATAGAGATAGAGAGTAGACTACTGGCTACCTGCAGCTGGAGGGTATGGGGAAATAGGATGTGACTACTAAAGGTATGGGGCATGGCGTTTCTTTCTGGACTACTGATAATATTCTAAAGTTGATTGTGGTAATGTTTGTATAATTGTGCATATATTTAAGTGCACTGAACTCTATACTCTAAATGGGTAAGTTTTATGTTATATGTGTGTGCATATATATATATATATATATATATATACACATATATATATCTTACACAAGCTGTGAAAATAAAAACCCTTCCATTTAAAAAAAAATATATTATTACATTAGCTCTATCTAGCTTTTTCAAACTACATTATCTTTCACAGATAAATCATGAAAGAACTACATTTTTTCAGTCCCACTCTTAGCTGTGACATGTGTTACATCCAATCATACCCATAAAAACTTTCCATAATATCCTACACAATACTCCTCCACACTTCCTAGGAACTGCAATGGAAACAACCCATGAGATATCTTTGGAAGATTTGTGCTGTAACCCTGGGTCTCTTGAATTACTGTGAGCAGTTAACCCGATCTATACCATATACACTTTAACAGAAATATATGAGATCTTGGAATGCTTGGTATAGAAGAAATTATTCTCTTAAAAAGCATTATTAAACTTGGAATCTATTGTCACCACAGCCTAATTTATCTACCAAACAAATTGTTTATAATGGAGATCTAGACAACTCAAGTCTTCTCTTACAAATTTTATGATATATAATTTTAAAAACATGCATACACACACAAATGACTACTTGACTATTTCTTTGCTAGACATTTGATTTTCTATGAAGCCATTTCTATCACTTTACAAATCAAAAATAAATTACAATGCAGTTTTAGGTATCTCACTTTCATATCTGACCAATTTGCCAAATTTTGGAATTTTACTTTTAATTACTGCATTTTTATAATATATATTTTATATTCAATTGGTATGTACCTTCTTATTACTTTCATTTTATTAATTTCCCCTTTTTAATATACAACGTATATTTTAGAATAATTTGGTTGGGTTTCTACATAGAAATGTTCCAATTCAAAACTGAAATTTTGAATGCAATTTTACAAAATCTACAAAGATTAATTTGGAAATATTTGATAATTTTGACATATTCAGTCTTTTCATGCAACAACATGATATACTACATATCGACTTTTATAACTCCCAATGACGTTAAAGAGTTTTCTTCCCATTGGTTCCATCAGTTCATTGTCATTGTATTTCTTAAGGAACAAATGCGTTTCTTAACTGTTTTGACTAATATTGCATATGTGAATATGTGCAACTCATATGTCTGAATCCAAAGGGCTCTCAGTGATTGTGAGAAAAACTGTTTTCTAATATTTTTAATAAATTATTACACCACTGCAAAGAATGTCTTAATATTTAAATATATATTCTTTCTCATATTGTGTTCAGTATTATAGTAGTCAAACTTGGGGAATTGTTTTAGCCAAACTGTAGTGATAAAAAAAAGCAAACTTTTGTTATCATTGACTACCATTCATTTAAGATATTCACTAAATTATAAAAGAATAATTCTTTTAATTTCTCTGATTTTACTTAGCAATAATGGCAAACTTTATGAAATTGTGTTCATCATAGTGCTAATATGTAATGGTAAGAGATACATAATCAAATGATAAAATAATTTGAAAAAAACTTAAAGAGAACAAGTATATGTTTATTTAAAATATAAAAGAAATATTATATCCAATATTATTCTAATTTTGTAAAAAAATCAAGTTATACATGATCACAATAAAAATCTAAGCAATTTTATCAATGGTTCATGCAACTACAGGTTTATGCTTTCTGAATTAAATTTGCATGAGGCGAATAAAGTTGGCAATAAAAGTAAGGTATACTTGTAATGACTAACAAAAAAAATAAGACTGTGTTCTTACACTTTACCAATAATTTAAAATTTTGACTTCAGAACATTCAAATCAACACAAAGTATAATATGTGTGTGAGACAGAAATAAAAACAGAGTTTTTAAAATGCCATTGTGAGTATCTATTTTATGCAAAGATTTGAATCTTTCAAAAGATTTCTCTTGAAAGCACAGCCAATATATTTCTCTTGCAAATACTCAAAGAGACTAGCTTGCTTGACCAAATTCTTTTTATATGTTTTCTTTGATGTGAAGAGAATTATGTATACTTAAACTAATTTGTACAATGACAAAATTTAGAGGAATTATAGATTAAAAAAGAACCAAAAAGTATAATTATTAATAAAATTAAAAGTTTATTCTTAATGTATCAATTTAAACCTGAGAAGGAAGAACAAATTAATGCTATTTTTCAGTAGTTGCATTATAAACTATCAAATTAAAACAGACAATAATACACATCATATCACTGAATTATATGTCTCTTTTACCATTATACAAGCACGATGAAGAACATAATCATATATAAATTTTGCGATTATCCCTAAACAAAACTGGAGAAATTAAAAGAACTAGTATTTTACCAGTTAAGGAATATCTTCTCAATGAATGGTAATAAATGATAAACAACAACCTATCTACATGACAAACTAGTGACACTCTTTGCTATCACATGTTGATTTGGGGGCTATTAAGGAATCAATTCTTAATCAGAATGGAAACAAATGCATTAAATATATACTATGGCTACCAGTATGAAAATATAGATGTGAAATTCTCATTCTTACATTGAGAATGAAAGGAAGTAGTAATCTAGAGAACAGTGTAACAATGAGTATCTTAAATATTCAAATATTTTTAAAATCGATAGATATTACATGTACAACCACACTATTACAGTCACAGTCCACCCCAATGTAAGAAATTATAAAAATTAAGATATATTCTAACACCTCAAATACTTTAATAAAATCTGAATAAAAGAAAGACATATTTTACTCTCAACACGTAGACATGTTCTCATAGACTACCACTAACAAAATTCACATATAACATGTTTGCAAGTACAAAGACAAAAGAAAGTTCTTTTCCATTTGCTAACTTGTATGCTAGCTGCTGTGAAGGCTTTTAAACAAATTATTACAAAGTATTTGTTATCAGCCCTCATGTTTGTAGTTCACACCATAATATTACAGAGGTGCAGTAACTCACAAAATATATATTTTAAAATTTAGCATAAACTGGCTAATGGGGAGGATGTTATATTTGTTGGCAATAACCTCATATATCATTACCATGACATAGATAAAACAAAGGTGTATAAATGTATTTGACTATGAAAATAGTTATATTACTGCAGATATTACAAATTACCTGGGCTGGCAAACATTATAAACATTTCAAGGATGATTAATTTCTAAAACTAACAAAGTTAAGCAGAGCTTAGAAGTCAACTTGACTTTTTCACAACTAAAAAAAAAAAAAAAAAAAGTCTTCATAGAAAGAACTGTATGGGAAATGCTATGTTGTAAAATGTCATTTTGGACTTTCCAAGCCTTATTATGTCTTTCTGGCAATTAAAAAAGTATACAGAACTTTTTAATTTTTTTTTAAATCACTGACATTAAATAATGTTACAACTATAAGAATATATTAATAATAAAAATAAAATTATGTAAAAACAGGTAAATACTAAATAAATATGCATCTGATCTTTGTCTGGTCCTAAGATCTGCTTTGTATAAATAGCTTTGTGAACATAACAAAAAGCAGATTAGCTTGTAAAGGCCATGAATATAAAAATACATGTGTGACTTTAACAACAACAAATAGACTTGCAGAACAAAGCATGAATAATGTCTTTTTAGAAGAATATTTAACCCTATGTTTTTCTATGAAAATGCTATACAAAACATTTTTTTCTGTATTTCATAATAAGTGCCAACGATTTTGTTTTCCTACCTTCTCATTTGACTCTGTTTATAAAGAGACTTTATTTAAGCTGAGATGTACAAGACAAGTCACCTTCAGGACTCCCAAATCTTTGGTGCTTGGGTGAAGTTACATCCTAGTATGAGATTTCCTAGCCCAATGACCCGCATTGGACCCTGATGTTTTTTTACTGCCAATGGGAATGAGCCCGAGGGACCTACATTATCACTTGGTTATTGTTCTGCAATTTTGTTCTCTTGCTTTACTCCCAACCACATCTATAAAATGACAAAAAAGAACACTTTATCTTCATGCAACACTACCATAGCATCAGCAAAGACTGACCACTGCCTTAGTTGATTCTCTTTCTTCTCTGCCAGTTCTCACCGCATTACAGATAGGGGTTTTATGCTCTACAGTAAGGGGACACAGCCATGGAAAACAGAAAAAGAGGAATACAAAGGTACACAGAGACATAAAATATGAACAGATAAACATAGAACCAGAGACATTTCTTAATTTTAAAAATTATATATGTATGTAATGTTGATGTTCTAATTATTTTTGTTTTACTATTTGAAACGTTGGCCAGATTTCTGGGGCAATATGATTATTTAATTAACATAAACATATCAGAATTAGTTCTTTACCTTAGTTTCTAATTTTATCAATATAGAGACCTGGCAAAACTCTAACCCTTGATAATTATATATTGCCAATTAAAAGAGTGATTTAAGTATTCCTACATTTTGGAAATAATTTAGATTAGATATCAGTAATATAAATAATAATTCTGTTTAGATACCAGTATTTAGAAACTTCTTGTAAAACTTGGATACTAAGGTTCAAGTAATTCAAGTCTCAGGTTGAGACTAAGGATATTTGCATGTTTTGCTCATCTAATGTTTAGAGGTTTAACTACTTCAAGGTAAATAAGGTGTAGGAAAAAAATGAAAGATTTATCAAATGCCAACTACTATGTTAGAAGTTTTATATATATTATTCCATCCATTACTTAAAAATACCCTAGATGAATCTGTATCAAACAAATAACAAACAGGCTTAAAACTTTTTAATGTACTGTAAGCTCCTTGAGGAAAGAAGTGCAAGTCTTTTGTTCATTGTTATATCTTTAGTATTAAGCACAGTGTTCTGGCTAAGTTTACTAGTGATAAATGACATAAATTAACTTGTTTACAAAGGAACAGGGTTTCTGAGCTAGTTGGTGGGTCAGTTAGAATTTTATCTCAGGTCTTTCAGGCTTCAAAACCCAGTCTGTGTGTCAAAAAGAACATGAAAGAGGCAGGTGACCAGTATTTCTGCCTCACATGCTCCAAATTAACAGAAGGTCCTTGAATTTAATTTCCCTCAATGTCACTTAACAGTTATACTGCCTCAGTCAAGTTGCTTTCCTATTCAACATCTCAATATTTATTCTGTATAAAGATAACAATAACAGCAATAACAAATAATAATAAACCCGTGTGATTGTTTTAAGGATTGATTAATTAAAAGAAACAATATCTAAATTTTATGGCCATAAAATCAAGAGTCAAAATTATTATTTACTTTGGAAAAAAAGATAGTCATAAAAGTCAGCATTTAGAAAAGCTAATTTCCAGGGTTCAGGAAGGCCAATAAAGCTGGACATCTCAACAGCATACATGGAGATGCCAGCAGAGGATGTTTTGGAAACAAAAGTACTTTGAAAACTGTCATACATTTTAACTCAGTCATCTAAGTATTTCAATCATAAAGTATTTCTTTAAGCCAGGATTGATGAGTCCTATCCTGTTATAATTTACCACTTCATTAAAGCTTTGTTCCTCTACTTTTAAGCAAGTAGAATTCCAAAGGGCTGTTCATAGAGCACGTCAGGCAAAAGTCATAAGTGGCAGCACAAAGACTAAGGAGAAGACATTCTATAGAAGGCGGAAAACCAATATGCATTTCTCTGGGGCAAACTTTTAAAATATCATAGAAGGTAATAAGAATAAAGTTTATAAACTGGGCATGGTGGCACACACCTGTAATCCCAGCACTTGGGAGGCTGAGGCAGGAGGATTGCAAGTTCAAAGCCAGCTTCAGCAATGGCGAGGCACTTAGCAACTCAGTGAGACCCTGTCTCTAATAAAATACAAAAAAGGGCTGGGGATGTGGCCCAATGGTTGAGTGTCCCTGAGTTCAATCCTTGCTACCAAAAATAAATAAATAAATAAATAAAGTTTATAAGTAAAAATCTTGAATATTACTTAGTCTACTGTGGTTAAAACTCAAGATAATATTAAGTAGTCCAAATAAAACACAAAAGATTACTTTGGTTGTTAACCCCATATAGTTTGTATACCAGGTAAATATTCTATGTGTTCTATCAATATATCAGAAGTTTTAAATGTATTTACAAACTTCTCAGACTTATCTGGAGATAGTCTGGGTGTGTGTGTATATCTTTGTGTGTTCAATACACACACTACACTCACAATCCAAGACCACACTGATCCATGACTCAGCCATGTTTTGAAGCACAATAAACACCTATGAAATGTCACTTTTTACGACCAAAAATTTCAGTTCCTAAAAAGATCTTTCCCACAATGTCTACTTTTGCTATTTTTAAATACCTTCCTCGAACAAGGGTAATTTTAAAGTGACCATTTGAACAAAAATTATGTGTGTGTGTGTGATTTTTCCTTTAGGGCGAATATCAAATGAAATAGTTCTCATGGCCAGCTAATTCCTGGTTGTTTTAACTCACTAAAATAAAAATAAACTGGATGAATGTGTAGTATGATGAAGAAAATTAACATGTTTAAAGAAAATTTTTCATGCATTGAACTTGATACTTTACATAGGATATTTATTTAATCCTCAAAGTAATCTCAAGAAGCTAGTTTTATTTTGCTCCTTTTCAAATGAAAAATTAATTTTAATCACCTTTAGATGTATGTATAATTAAAAATGCATTCATTTGAGTTATAGGATTCTTATTGCCCCGTATAACAAAATGTTTGGTGTACCCATGTATGTGAATGTAAGTGAACCATCAGTATATGAATTAAGAAAACATTTTGAAATTGTTGACAATTTACATTATTTAAAGCAAGGCAGTTGTACAAATAGGATTTTATTCTCATGTTTAAAAATATATCTACCTTATAGCTATGTTAGAACTAGATATATTAAATCTGAGGAAATTTAGAGGAAAATTTCAAAAAGGACAGATGTTATTTTATCCAGTTTTTATTTTTATCATGACAGTAGAATGCAATTCATGTTGAAATAAGCAATTGCATCACTGGTGAACAATGGGTTTCTGTAGTTTATTAAAAACCAAAAGTGAACTAAAGAGGCTAAAAATGCATTTCAGCTGCTTGCTACACTGTAAAACTCTGAAACCTCCTAAACATAGGCAAATACAGCTGTGCCTCTTTTTCTTTCCTATAATTACTATCAACGTATGAGATAGTACTATATTATAACATTTTCATCTTACTGCAAAACCAATGATAACTAGCATAAAACTTTAAATTATAAAAAAGGAACACATGAACATATATATAGACTTAAATTTACCTGTCTTGGAAAGAATCAGTAAATACATCAAGGTGTACAAAATATGTCAGTCATCCTTCCATATTGAATGATTATGCATTTTATAAAATTTGCAAAGGCACATAACCTCTATAGTATCATATTTGTGTAGGAAACTTAAAGTTTATTTGAATAAAATGAGTTTATAAGTTCATTATGAATATATTAGCATGTTTCTGCAAAACTACGTTTTTCTAAAAAAACAAAGGGATATATTCATACTATTCTCTTGTAGGGTTTTTGTTATGTTTTGCATTTTGTTTTAGCAATGAAAGGTATATGACAAAAACAATTTCACTTTAATGAGAGGTTAGAGTTTGCACTTTGTGTATTAAAGATTGTATAGAATAGTAAACCCTAATAAAAGTGATTACTTGGTCTGGGAATGCAGAGTTCCTTTCATCATTTTTTCTAAATGTTCGTGCTTACTACATTAGAATTTTTTCTTAAGCACAAAAACATGTAAGCCAAAAAATTCACAATATATAATTAATAATACAGCTGATATTCCATAAGTGTGGTAAAACAAAAAATATGCAGTTTTAAAAAATGAAAAGTAAAAAATAGCAAAACCCTTTGGGTTTGCAAACATTTCAATGGGCACTTTAAGAAATCCAGCTGAAAAGTTGTATTTACTATAGCTTAAATTACACATTATGGTACTTACTCATAGTAACATAGGATTAAAAAAAAAAAAAAAAAACTAGAAATTATAGAAATTATCAGATTATCAGAGAGAGGGTTTTCAAACAAAAGGTCTAACATGAATAAGTGAAACAGCATTAAGCATTCCATAAAAATCTAGTTAAAGATCTTACCATGAACTATTGGCGCTAAGAGCATCATGAAGGTTAGTAGCTGTGATGGCCACATGGCTGTGGACTTAGGCGTGAGAGTTCCTCAAGAATGAATGTTTCAAATGTGAAACAAAGTCACTGTGTTTGTGGTTCCTCTTCTGTATTCCAAGATTGATGATTAAAAAAAAAAAATCCTCAAAAAGTAAAAGAAAACTTCCTCAAAAATTGAAACACCAATATCCCAAATATGAAACCTGCAAAAAAGAAGAAAAAAAAAAAGGGTGGTGGTGGTTATCAAATAGAAGGTATTCTTATTTTAATTCCCTGAAGAATCGCTTTAGTTCCTGATTAAAACACCTGTTTTCTATTCCCCCCCCCCTTTTTTTTTGTGTGTGTGTGTGCTGGGGATTAAACCTAGGGCACTCTACCACAGAACTACATCCCTGGCCCTTTATACATTTTATTTTTGATTTTGAGACAGAATCCTGCTAAATTGATGAGGCTGGCCACAAACTTGAGATCATCCTGCCTCAGCCTGCCTAGTCTCTGGGATTACAGGCATGTACCATTGCACTCAACACTCCTTCATTTTCAAGAGCCTAAACATCACACATAAAATAAACAAATAATCTAAAGACATTTTTTATGCATGTATCACCATAGTTTTTATACCCCAGACCTAAAACCATCTCTACAAATTAATTAAATATACTAATTTTAATATGTATAAGGAGATTTGAGGATTGCTTTTCATAAGTATTTTCCTTACATATATAATTTTAATAACAAAATAGTAAAATATCATCCTTCATCAAATATAATTTTCATTAACATTTAAATAGTAAAACATTTTCATTCTTCACTATTACTGTAAGTTTGAAGGGGAAAGTTAAGTTACTTTCATTTTAGGCTCTTATATTCATTCAGGAATTTTTCCACATGTTCCACAATATAGTTATATTACTTTTCTAAGCATTCTAAAACAAGTGTGATCACAGATTTATAAAACATATTACTTTTATGTTTGATCGTCTAAAATCTCAATACTGGAATTTAATGCAAGATATAACCTAAATTACAATTTTTAAAATTCTATTAAAACAGTGATTCCAGCTGGGCACAGTGGTGCATGCCTATAATCCCAGCATCTGAGGAGGATGAGGCAGGAGTATCTCAATTTCAAAGCCAGCCTCAGCAACTTAGCCTTTATAATGTCAAAATGACATGTTTATCAAACTATTTCATTTTTTTGTTCACTTAAATCCCAGTAGTAAGAACATAAATTCTTAAATACCTGATCTCAATTTCTATTCTCCCAGAACTGTGACCTCAAGTGAGTCACTTAATGACTCAGTGCCTCAGTTTCCCTGTCTGTATAAAGTGGGAAGTAAAATTATATAATTTATAGGGTTATACAAACAATAAATGATTTGAAACTGGTGATTTTATATTACATACATTAAAAATATGTTTTTTCCACAGCAATGTTGTCATGTACTCAATGTTGTATGATTAATTTAACATTTAATTGTGATAATCATACTATGAACACATTGCTCATAACCTAATGGAAAATATACCACTATTCATAGAATACCAACTATTTTTTAGAAAAGTAAACTTTTTAAGGTGAGTTCTTCCACTTTATGTCTTGTCATTAACTCTACTAAACTAATCAATTCTTATAGAAAAGGGATATTTTGATTAAGTCATTTCTAGAGCAAAGTTCTTAGTACACAAAAAAATAAAACCAAGCAAAGATATTAGGGATGCATTAAGTCACATAAGACAGCATCCAATGTATCCATGATTTATTAATAAATATTGCAGAGTTATAAACATATAGTAATGCTTCCTAGTCTATGCCCCACAAAGCCATCTTTTTTTTTTTTTTTTTTTTTCTTTTTTTTGGTACCAGGGATTGAACTCAGGGGCACTCGTCCACTGGGTCACATCCCCAGCCCTTTTTTTTTGTATTTTATTAGAGACAGGGTCTCACTGAGTTGCTAAGTGCCTCGCCATTGCTGAGGCTGGCTTTGAACTCGCGATCAGCCTCCCAAAGTGCTGGGATTACAGGCGTGCGCCACCGCGCCCGGCTCACAAAGCCATCTTTGATATTGTTTCCAAAGCTATCTTCCTAAAATCCATTTTACATGGAAGACTCCTTCCAATATGAATGGAATCTCTATGATACATTAACTCTTCAGGAAAAGGAACAGGCCAGCAAGATAAAAATTTAAATGACTATAACTCGTCTTCCTCTCATCACTATCCTAAGAGTTCCTCCCATCAATATCCATTAAAGTGTTAATATGAGTCACATGACAAGAATGTGGCAGAAACAAAATGAGTTTCAAAGGAGTTTAGAATGAATATAATATATAATGAGTTTAAAATTCTAGCTGAAATTTACAATTCTGAGAACTTATAAACATACTTTTCCTTTAAAGTTTTCTTGTTTGTTAAATAAGTATATTTATTACTTCTTAATTGGGAAAGTGTATGAGGCTATATGATGGAATTGTAAAGCACTATCAGATTGGGTCCTACTATTCCTCATAGTAGTTTTTATACATTAAACAGGTTCTCCTAACAATTTGACCTTGAAAAATAATTAATAGCAGTAAGGTTCAAGGACCTTTCCTATCTTCTAATATTTATGGGGCCAAAGAACATTATATGAAATAATAAAAACTTAACCATTGAGATTAGTTAGTTTTAATAATGAGTTGAGTGTTCTAATAATGAATGCAATCTTGAACAGTTCTATCTCCCTTTGGAGATTCATAGGGGACAGATTCTTATTCACTTTAATACTTTAAAAAAATATTGAATTCAACAAATTCACACATGTATTTTTTTTTTGTCAATTTGATTCAAGTGTTTGCTGCATTTGGTTACAGGGGTGTGTGATATATAAAAGGCATGATTCTTGCATTAAAGTGGGAGAAAAAGGAGAAGGAAGTAGAGGAAACAATGAGGACAGGGAGGAAGAAAAGGACTAGAGATAATGCAGGATAGGCAAAGATTAAAACACAAATCATAATTTATGACTTATAAATCTGATTTTTATAAAAGAAACAAAGTGTTATAAAAATACAGATGATAATACTGTGTGGTTGATCTGGAAAACCTGAAAGAAGAGAGGAGAAATTATGCTAGAATTTGAAGAATGGATGAGACTCTCCTGAACACTTGGAGAAAGAACACTCTGTATTAAGGGTTGTTATAGTAAAGGCAAAGGTGATTAAAGACAGCATGTTGCAGAACTGCAAGTCATCTAGTTGATCAGGATTAAATAAAGACCAATAGAATATAATACCAAAGATCCATTCAGATGGAATAGAAAGGAGTGGAAGGCAATACAAAGAAGTGTGAATTCAACTTGATTTGAGTGCAAATCAGGTGATTTGTAACATATAATGACATGAAACATCCATACATATAGATCACCATAACCTCTGTCTTAAGAAGGAAAAATATTTGCATTGAATATATTCCAAGGAATTTTTTAGTCTTCTATACTGATACTAAACATGCAAACACTTTTTAAAAAATTCTTTAGTGTACCTGATAGTTGGTTTGAGATAAGGAGCCTGATGAAATTGAAGTAATACCAGAAATTGTATTACTAAATAAATCATTAATAAATCAACTACTATCTATTTAGATGATACCTACATGAAAAATAATGCAGACTTTGCATTTTCATAATATGGCACTATTGTCAGAGTTCCAAACTTGCATAACACCGCTTCGCAGTCATTATACTATTTCAGATCAAATATTGATTTCAGAGAATTATCAACACTTTTAGATAGAATGGTATTGTTATATATTTGGCAGTGACCATTTATCTGCACAGATGTATATTTTATAATGTATTTAAGTTAAATACGACCTGGGAGAAATTTAATCTACAGTAAATATGTATTTGCCATACCTAAATCTGAATGTGATAATAATTTCTTAGTTCTTTATGTCTGCAAAATGTCCTTATTTCCTTAAAAAAGAAAATCTAGGCTACCTGTCATCAAGTAATGAACCATCAAAAAGTCTGAGTGAGGTGCTGGGGATATACCTCAGTTGGTAGAGTACTTGCCTTGCATGCACAAGGCCCAGGGTTCAATTCCCACCACCACCACCACCAACACACACACACACACACCAAAAAAAAAAAAAAAAAAAAAAAAAGCAAAAAAAAAAAAAAGCTGAGGCATAAGCATCAGCATAAACAGAGTGAGAAGCACCTAGTTTTAAATCCTATTTGCATTGTTAGCTGTCTGACCATAGTAAATTATCAAAATTTTCTATATCCTAATGTGTACATATGAATTTCATACTTTTTACAAGGCTTAAAGAAAGGTAATACATACAAAGAACCTACAAAGATTCCTGGCAAGAATACAAATTCAATAAATGAGAAAAGTTCTTGTTCCCATTTAATGATGGGATTTATTTTCAAAAGTGGGGTTATATATGGTAAATGAGATTACATTTGGTAGTAAGTCGGGTAGAAGAACATTTGATAAGAGTCTGTGAGTGGTTGAGTGGAAAAGTGGATAGAATCAGAAGCTACATTGTAAACACCATGCTTTTAGAAGATTAAATTGGTCATAGCATATAGGAGGAAAATGGGGAGAGAAGAAAAATACCTTAGGCAAGCAGTGTCAGCAACAATATTTGCCAGAGTTAGTTTGGTGGGAGTTCACAGTGTTTTGATTTAAAATATAGATTATTTGGAGAAAGTCAAGAGAATGAGTTTTAGAAATACTTCTATTCTATGATTTGTCTGTATGAAAGGAAAAACAAATCAGAAGGGAAAAATATAGGATGGATATAGAAGTTACAGTAAGATTCGAACTAGGAGTGAGAAGACAAGCTCAGGAATAAGCAAACTTTCAACTAGGAACTTTGGTTCCATCCTTCCTTCAGTCCCTCCCCACAATCTCCTCCATGGGCCGCAGAAGACCACAGTAAGAAAGAGGGGTGCCTATTCAACTAATCTTAAGGTTAATTTGAATTTTATTTCTATCCAATTAATTTTAACGTTAGCCTTAATTTTAAAGTTCCTTAAAATGAAATGATAAACCATCATACATTATCTAGAACAGTAACAGTGTTTGTTGTTGTTTAAATAAAATACACATCCCCTTGTAACTGTATTGTAAATAATAATAATTTGAGGCTAAATTAGAAAACTAGTCATTTAGGAAGGTAATTTTAATAAACCTTTTTAGAATGAAAGACTCATTTAATTATCTTTGAGATAATGTTATGATCTAATGAATATCTTAATGTTTAGGAACATATTTGGCTTTAATGAGCAATGCTATTTTTGGCTTTAGAGCAGTAAATCTTTTATCCAAGAAACAGATTGATGTTTTACACTGGATCATTTTCTTGTAAAGTGTCCTTGATTTAACCTCTTTCCTTAGATCTTACAAAGCATCTGATTGGAGTTTATTTCCAATAGCCTTTGAGTAAAGTAATATTTACCTCCATTTGATATGCTTAACTGGAGATAAAATCAATAAGTGTTAAACAAAAGGTAAGTATAAATAACTGTTAGTGCAACTAGTGTGGAAGACATTTCAATTGCTTGACAATTACATAATTAGAACTAAAAAAGTGGATCTCATGTTTTTTCCATACATACAATTTGAAACTAAATCATATACCTTGATCTTTAAGATGAAAATACTGAGCTGGGGATGTAGCTGAGTATTAGCTCACCTGCTTTGCACGTGAGAGGCCATGTAGCCCTCGATTCCATCAATACACCACAAATAAGTTAATTAATTTAAATACTTACAAAATTCCAATTTTTTTCAAAATTTTTGTGAAAAATAAGACTAAATGAGCACAGCTATTATTTCAAAGCATATTCAAAAGGTGCTGATTACTTTACAATATGTCATTTATGATAATAATTAAAGATTAATCATTTCATGTTTTTTAAAGAGAGGTAAAAGTTAAGAAGGACAAACAATCTATTAAAATATACAGAATATATCAGGTATCTACTGAAAAACACATAAATCCATTTGAATAGGAACATGGACTATTCCAAAATCTACACAGAAACAAACAAAATGATAGTTCTATAACAATAGCTAATTTTATTACGTCTTTACTATCTTTACTATGTCTGTCACTGATTCATCCCCCACCACCCATAGGTGCTACAGGTGCTCTATCACCATTCATTTTTGTTTTGTTTTGTTTTGTTTTTAGACAGGGTCCCTATTTGTAACCCAGGTTGACCTCAAACTTTTGATCCTCCTACATCAGCCTACTGAGTTTGCATGGATGACAGGTTGCACCACCACCAAGCCTATCAGGCACTATTCTTAAAACTTCTCATGTACTAAGTCATGTAATTGATTGTAACTATTTAACATTATGGTTCTCCTATAACAACCCCATGAAGAAGGGGTTATTTTATTCCTAATTAGCATGTGAGGAAACAGGGATATAGGTTAAAATACTTGCTTCAGTTATATAGCTAAAAATAACTGAGCCAAGATTTAGACTGAGTTAGATTTGCACTTGAGTCTAAACCCAAGGTTTTTGCTGACAATCATTAGATTCCACTCTCATCTTGCTATTGAATACTAATTATGACACACCTCTGTAAAAGTAAGGATTTTAGTTATGATAAATTTAACTTGCATATTGAATAAAATGTGATGAAGAGCTAGGATACAGCTAAACACTGAAATATTCAAACTTCACCTTATGAGGACTGTATCATAAACACAAGGCACACACTATCTTTACTTCTGAATGATTTCCATGTGCATCATACATGTCTTTGCATATTTGAACAAATACTGAAGACCCACATTATCCAGGCATATTTTGGGTGAGTGAGGGGCAAGACCACTGATTTCATTTGGAGAATAACATAGCAACAATGATCTTCAGGTTTTCCAGAGCCAAGAAAGCATCTCTTAAGTAACAGAAAATTTAAAAACCTGAGAAAAAAATACAAAGACATCTCCCAAATAGATATTTGAAATGATTTCAAAATCTAGCAATATAATTTCAATGATCATGAGAATTAAATTATATTCAAATAATTTTCCTGATAAGGGAACTGAGATCATTTTGAATGTTACGGAGAATATGCAAACATATTTCAAAGTAAAATTATTCTTGACTCTCCCATTCTTATCTTAAATGACAGGCCAAGTTTACTTTAAATGTTTCTAATACTTATTAAATTCTTACTATCTAGAGAGTCTTTATGAGTAGGATAGCCTAGTGCTGTCTTATGTTAAATTATATTTTAGGCAATTTTGTAAGAAATTATTTGAGTAGTTCATGATTAACAACTGTGTCATTATATCTAGAGACCATGTGTTTTATAAGTGCAATTCCAGGATTTAATTTAAAACCAACATAATCATATTTTCTCCTGTGAAGTTCTAAATAATATTATCAATGCAACTGATACTATCATCAAGATTGGCACAGAGTTATTCCCATTGCTGGGTCAATGAATTTGAAGTGTCAGATTAGATCATCAGAACCACATTATACTATGGTATGGATTTGGGGAAAGATGTGTCATTTCTTAACACTATTTTCCTCTACAAACAATGATAGGCCCTACATAATTCACCTAACAACAAAGTTAGAATAGTGCAGGTAAAGTAAATGAGGTAGTAATTAATGTTAAATTCATTGTATTCTATCTTCTTCTACATGGTAAGGAAAAAAAATACATATCTACTTATACTTCAAAGACTTTTCAAAACAAAGAGGACTGTAAGAGAAGGTATAGCTCATGAGTTAGAGTTACTCTCCTTTTGTTCTAATTACCATGTGTGGTCAAGCCAAATACCTCTTTCATATTATTTGATTTTAAATCATTGATGTTCACAATTAAAAAAATTCAATGCAATTTTTCAAAAGGAATTTTATTATTAATAAGATATTACTGTAAAATGTTAGAAATTTTAAAAATACAAAGTGAACTTAAGTTCATGGATAATTGCTTTAGCATCTCCTTCTATAAAAAGAATATGTGTGTAACGTCCTTGAAAATTTCTTTCAGATTATGAAGAAATCATATCTTTTAAGGTTCCCAAAATATTACAATATTGCTTTCCTATATTTAATTCCCTGCAGTTAGTTTTTCAGTAGGACAACCAGGCAGGAGAGAAAACACACGTTTTGAAATTATCTCATTTCAGTAGGGTGTACCTGGATAGGTCTCAAATTAAAACACCTTCCTTAATGGGGCCCATTATGGAGTATCAGTGCTTAAAATACCCACAGGGAGTCAGGGACCATTACTACCATGGGAAAGTTTCTAAGGCTGTGGCATATGATGCAACGTTTCTGCTATAACTTTAGCCTGACTGGAAATTCATTTAAATTTGTACTTATGGTTTTAAAATCAATAGTTAACACAGTAAGGTTTACTAAGACACAGTTTGAAAACAGGAGCACATCAACACATTTTATAGTAATTGATAATTAGCATTTATAAGTGGGTAGTACGTTATGAATGGGTCATTTTACAAAAGTTAACTTTTAAGATAACTGATTAAATCACAAGTATAGTCTTCAAGAAAAAGAAAATAGTACAGAAAGTAAAGTTAATCTTTTGTAAGTTCTTCAAATATTGCAAATAATTACTGGGTTATTCATTTGTAGGAATATTTAACAAATACATAACATAGTAGAAATACGATCATCAAAAAAGAATTCTCCATGCTTTATTTCATTTCATTCAACCATAACAATACAAAGAATGTCTAAGTTAGAGATGCTGACATTCCAGATTCCCAGATAAGGAACCCCATTTTGCCATCAAAAATATCTCCTCAGAATTAAAGGGGTTAATTGGGAGGTAAAATAGAAAATAGGAGGTTAAAAAAAAATCAGAATGAAATCATCCATTTATTCCCATTGCACTTGCTTCAGTTAGTTCTATTAGGGTAAAAACTGACCTGGACCAGCATCAGGAGAACAATAGAGTACCACACAACAGAGTACCACAGTGCAGCAATAAGTTGTGGGGTAGGGGTGGGGGGAAGGGCAGGAAAGAAGGAAGGAAGAGGGAGGGAGGGAGGGAGGAGAGAAAGGAAAGAAGGAAAGAAAGTATGAGAAAATTTCTAAATGGTATATCTGAGTGGAAAAGGAATCACCATTGGGTTTCCTAGTATATTTAAATATATGTAAAGGATATATTTATGAAGGAATATATAAGTTCTGTTTAGATGCTGACAAATTAATTTTATGATGTAACACACTATATGTAACTATTAGTATACTAGATTATTCATTCATATATATGCAATATATATCATATAAAGGTACATATAAACACATATGATAGCATGAAGTCATTTATTGTACCATTCATTCATTCATATATATAGCCATTAAATACTGAAACTCAAAAAGCAATGATTTTCTTTATTAACAAAGTACAACAACAAAAGAATATGAGTTCATAATCTAATGTCATGGTTATTCAATTACTATGTATACGTTGGGTATATGATGGTATATTTTATACTAATAAATAAGTAACATCTCAATTCAAAATGGTGCCAGTCACATGACATTTACAAAGGCACACTGACTCCTAAAAATGTCTAAAAATTAATACTACAAATTCTGATATAGAGAGATAAATAAATCATCCCAAATATTACATTTATTTAAGACAATAAGTAAGACCCAAAAGAGATTTTGGTTAGTGGCAAAAACAGAACATGAAAACAAAAAGACAGCCTCATTAAGAAATGAGGAAATATATGAATACCTAAACACAAGACAGGACCTTATCTAGAGAACTTTGCACCATATACTTTGAGAATCCATAATACTCAAAATACACAAAAACTGGAAATTTTCATGAACTCTTTTCCCTGATATGAGACAGATGATATTCTGTAGGGTGACTATTTTTTATTTCCCATTAAGTTACAAGACATACTATGTAATTATCTTCAAGTTACATTTCATTTAATTTAGGCCAACCTATTCTGAATGGAGATCATGAAACTGAAATGAAGAAAGAACACTTCCAAAACAGCATAAAAGTGGAGGTTCAAAATATTATGACAGACCATTTTTTAAGACAGGCTCACAAGAAATTTTTTCATAAGATTTTGTATCCTCAATAATCGAGACCCGTTCTATAAATGGCTTAATGGCTCTTATGTATCCAAAGACATCACTATTTTGATGCCTGCAAAAGCTTTTTCCCCCTTTAGTAAAAATAAGTTTGAGTTCTGTAGTTTAAAAAAAAAAAAAAAAAAAGTGATGTTTCAGTAAATAAATCATTTCTTTGTTCAGTCTTCTCAGCAGTGGTTATTCACAAGGACAATACAGAGAAGCACCTAGCTTCCAAAGTAACCCAAATTGGCAAATTGTACAGAAAGATGTATAGTGTCATTCTTTAACCCTTGGCTCCAGCTAAAAATAAAGTAAGGGAACACACATGGACTGTGATGGAAAATCCATCAGTTATGACCAAGCTGGCAAATTATTAGAAAAATGAATCTGGGTACATTTAGGCCAATACTCTATTTAATATTCTTGAAGTTTATTTCATAGGCATAATGGATAAAGACCAAAGTAAACAATTTCTTAACATAAAAAATGGTGAAAGGTCTTCAGGTTATAATATTTTAAATTCAGCAATGAAATGTGTGCTAATTTTTGATAGTTAAAAATATGGTGAGTTAAAATAATTGAAAATGTAATACTTATCAATTTTAGAATAAATGATTTTCAAGTTTTGTTTTTTCCAGCATGTCTGAAATTAATGAGCAAGACTTATGTTTGAAATCAATTCAAAGATTAACTTATCTTTATAATTTTCAACACTGACTTATTTTCAGTTATATTTTACATTAAGATATTTGCGAAAGTATCTTAAGACAATGAGATGCAGAAAGAAAATATATTGTTTTATGAAAATTTACCAAAGATTTTTAAAAATGATATGCAAGCAGCATGAGAGTCTAATCACAAAAGTTAGACACTTTAGGATTTTTTTTTTTTTTTTTTTTTTTTTTTCCTGGCCTAAAAATATTAAAATGAAAGAAAGATAATTACTTTTCTCCTGTGGAAAACTTAAGGAGACTAGTAACTAAATAAACTGAACTAAATACAATAGTGGCCTTTTAAAAACGAATGTCTTTTTTTAATCCATTTATGATGTCTTTTTTACCATTACAGAAAATGCACATTCCAATAGGTAGTTTAAAAAAATAAACCAAAGAAAATATCCCAACCTCTTGTTAACATAAACATGTATATGGACTAACTTTAATGTCCTCCTATCATCTTGTTAGGAGAGTTCTTTTATTGCAACAAATTGCAGGATTTTGCCCACATGAAGAACATGTACCTGTGTAGTGGCTCTTGTTGGCTTTTCAGAGTTAGATAATTTTGATGTTGATTTTCCTCCAGCTCTGTCATTTGCACATGAGGAGGTGAAATAACTAAGCCAACAACATTGACATCCTTAGTCATCACTCAGGAAGTGCAAAAACCCAGACACCTTTTTCTTCTATGCTTTGTAACTCCTTATTCTTCTCTATGGTTAGTGTATGAATAAGACTTTGCAATTACTACGTTAATTTTAGTCAGAATGAAAAAAATGCATGGAATGCTTTAATTTAACTAAATCATATCAGTGAGTTTAATTAGGTCATTGTATTTAATTAGGTCATTGACAGTTTTACAGTCTCAGACTCTAGGTGCCTGAAATAAATGAATGTTCATGACTATAGCCAGTATATTATTACAGGTGTTGTTAGATACATTTTAATTTCATAATTATACTGAGACATCAATATTGATCAATATAAACTGTTTAGCAAATAACTCAATGTCTCAGAATGATTCCCTGTAATTTAATATTAAGAATTCTAGTAATCCCAGAGGATTGGGAGGCTGAGGCAGGAGGATCGAAAGTTCAAAGCCAGCTTCAGCAATTTAGCAAGACCCTAAGCAACTAAGTGAGACCCTGCCTCAAAATAAAAAATAAAAAGGTTGGGCATGTGATTCAGTGGTTAAGAACCCCTCATTCCAATCCCCGGGGTGCGTGTGTGTTTTAAAGAATTCTGGAATCTATTTGCATTTCTCTGAAGATGAAGGATGTTGAGCATATTTTCAAATCCCTTTTGGCTATTTCTGTTTTATTTTGAGAAATGTCTATGCAGGGTTTTTTACACATTTTTTAAATTGGGTTGTTTTTGTTTGTTTTACTAGTGAGTTGTTTGAACTCCTTATATACATTGAATATGAATGATCTGATTAGAAAAATATGGTATATATATAGGCAATGGATGTTATTCAACCTTAAGAAAGAAGGAAATCTTAATACCTAAAACAACACTGATGAACCTGAAGGACACTGTGCTAAGCCAGACACAGAATGGCAAATATTTAATGACCACACTTACCTCATTTACATGTGGAATCTAAACTATTCAACTTCATAGACTTAGAGAGTAGAATGGTTGCTGGCAGCAATGGCGAAGCAGGAGATGGGGAAATGTTGGCCAAAGGTGCTAAGTTTCAGTTATATAAGATAAATGAAAGCTGGAGATCTGATATATAATATGGTGACTCCAGCTAACTATAATGTATTGCATCCTTGAACTTTTTTTAAGTATTATGACCAGAAGAAGGAGAAGGAAGAAAAGAATAGAATATGGTAATTTTGTGGGGTGATGGATATGCTACTTAGGATGATTATGGTAATCATTTCATGATTCACACATTCATCAAAATATCAAGTTATATACCTTAAAAACATATCACTCCTCTTTATAAATTACACCTTGATATGGTTTTAATATGAAGTGTTCCCAAAAAGCTCATGTGTAAGACAATGTAAGAAAATTTAGAGGTGAAATGATTAGATTATGAGAACCTTAATTTATCTGTACATTAATCTACTTATATGGATTAACTGAATGGTAACTGTAGGCAAGTAGGTGGTAGCTGGAGGAGGTAGGTCACTCTGGGTGTGTCTTTGGGGTTTATATTTTGTCCCTGGTGAGCAGAGCTCTCTCCTTCCTTTTTCCTGGTGCTAAACTGTTTTCCTCTACCATGACCTTCCACTATATTATTCTGTAGCTCTTTGGGCCCAGAGCTATGGAGTCAGCCGACCATGAAAAGAACCTCTGAAACCACGTGCCCCACATAAATTTTTCCTCTTTCCATTGTTCTTGTCAGGTCTTTTGATCACAGTGATGAAAAAACCAAACTAAAACATACCTCGATAAAGTAGAAAATTATTTTTAAATAAAATAAAATTAATAATTCTACATATTTGGATATAACAAGTATGCTCATTCTTTAATGAAATGAGAAGTTATTTTTAAGAACAATATTAATACGGACATGAATGTTTTCAATATGATATAAAGACTATTATAATCATTTTGTCTCTAAGGTACATGTTTCTAGTGAATTCAACCCTAGAGTTTCTTTAGTCCTGTATTTTTACCCCTCATATTACCTAATTACCTTAATGGACACAAAGCACCATGGTATTTCCTCTCATGCTGGGCTCAGTAAACACTTTCTGATTGAAATCTTCTCCAAAAGAGTATTTTTAAAGGTTTCCAACTAATAGCTCCTTTTCATGCAGGCAGCATCCCTTCTGTTATGCTGGACAGGGAAATCATACTGCATACTTTCGCAGATACCAGAAATGCTTATGGCCTGACTGTGTTTTGCACCAAAGTAATCTGTAGGAAGTTAGCTAGGTAATATAACCAAGATAGTTCAATAATTTGCTGTTTGCTTGTTTTTATTCCAAGAATATGTCCTTGCTTTAGGAGTATGTGTGTGTTCCACACATATAGTTTATGTCTAAGTATCTCCTTAAAAATTCTTTTTAAAAATATTTTCTAGCACAGACAGTTGTCTATACTAAGGGACTAGTAGTTTATTAATGTGAATTTATTTCTAATCAAAAGGAAAACTTATCATCTGGTACAAGCCAGGTATTAAAAAAACAAAATGATTTGAGTCAAGATTTCAAAAACATATCTCCTTGACCATTTTACCTGAAGCAGACCTGCTTAATAACTAATATCTGAAAAGATGGAAATAGAGGGAAAAAAATTTTTTGACATTTCAGTGGTCAGTTTAGCTGAAATACAGATTCAAATGCCTACCATTAGAACAAAAATAATCTATTTTAAGTATTTCCCATCTTACTCAAATGATGAAAAGAAAATCTCATATAAGCTTTCTAGGGTATGTTTATATATTTTTCTTCATCATATAAACATAACATCATATGAAATAAATTTATTTCTCCACATTTATACAAATATATACAAAACATACACAGAAAAGGTATATGTTTACAGGTATATTTACACAAATATATACATGTAAAAATCTCATACAGAAAGGAGTATATTATTACAAAACAATGGTTAAGGGCAAACTTACCGAATCCTTTCATTAAACAACATACTGCCAAACATTTTCATTATCCAGATCAAAGAAATTTTTCTATTCTATCTCAAATAAAGTCAAATAGTTCCATACTGGATTCCCCATATTTTTGACAGATTTATATATAAGAATATATAGCAGAGGCCAAAAAGAAATGTGACTGGCAGTCTGGAGAACATCAGTATTTCCAGTGATTAAAACAGACAACCTAATGGAGAAGTTTCTTTGAATTCTAAGGAGCATTAAAAAATGCATTTCAGAGGTCATTAAACCAAAAGCATCCATTAGCTACTCTCAGACATGACCCCTCTATGGTACCTCTTTTTTCCTTTATTTTTTGCTTTGTTGATTCACAGTAATTCAGCCAAGAAAGCAAAGGCTCACTAACATTATTAGCAGAATCATGCTGATGTCACTGGATATACTTTTACATAAGCACAGGTCTCAATGTATGTTTATGAATCTTACAATATAACCAAAGATCCAAATTTACCAGGAAAAGCAATGTAGCCCTAATCCTTTTAGTATAGAGTTCATCCTAGATGCCCATAAAAATTACTCTGACATTCATCAACTTTTTATTGGCTATGTGAGATTCTGTTCCAAATGAAAGTAATTTATTATTTTATGTTTTATTCTCCAAGCAAATTTATAAGGAAATAAAAATGAAACATGTGACTCTTAAGACATTTTATGGAGAAATTAACTAAAATAGTTTAATATATGTAAAAAGTACAAAGTCCATATTTGGATAATTATGGTGTGTCAGGACTAATGAAAATTCTTGAAATCATCTACTTTAAGCCTTATTTTAAGTGGAGAAATGTAATACATAAAATATTAATAATCAGCTTTTTTAAAATGAATTGTCTAGTAGAAATGTGTGTGTGTGTGTGTGTGTATGTGTGTGTGTGTGTGTGTTTTAAAGATTTGGAAAATAAAAAAATAAAGAAGCATGATAATATTATGGTGGATATACTGACTCCAGCCCCAACATACACTACAAGATACACTTTCAATCATAGACAGCACAAAATGTAAAACATAATTGGAAAGAAATTTCTTGTAATAACAAGTGAAAAGGTTTACAGTTCGAATTCTTGGTTCCATAACAATTTTGACAAAGCACTCAAGTAAATTCCTGAAAATTTACTGGGTTTTGGTATATTAATATCTTTACAAAAAAGAAAGAGTGAGCTTTTACCTCTTCCAATTGAGGGTAAAACTTTTATATCACTGCTATTCACGTAAAATGACACTATGTTTATAAAGCAATACTACTATAGCTTAATAATAATGAAACAGAAAAAACTACCAGACCTAAGCTTGTTCATATTATCAGATGAAAATTAAGCCATGAAGATTCTGACAAAATAAGGGAAAATTTTAATTTCTTCTTGTGACTTTTTGAATTTATGCTATTTGTATGGCATAACAAATTGTGCTGAAATTAAGCTAATATGTAATGAGCTAAAAACTAAAAGTTGTGAATACAGTCCTAAAAAATATGTATCCAATGCATTTCCCTATGACATTTTTTCAAATTTGACAGAAGACAGTTTGTTATGAAATCTTTTCATTTATTTCTGTGTGACTTTTCAGCTTTTTCACATAAACCAAATTCAAGCCCTTTGAGAGTGAAAGGAAAAGAAAGAAAAGAAGGGAAGGATGAGAAGAGCCCTAACAAAAATCACCTTCCTATAAATTATTTCTACACAGGAATGTTCATTGAGTAATTAATCACAATACTAAAGAGTCCAAAAGCACATAATTTAGAAAAGAACCAGTCACAAAGTGATGATTGTGCAACAGAAAATCTGACTCATAAATACAATGGTAACTACAAGGAATCACATGACCAAACCCAGCACAGACCAAAAGTGCCCCTGAGCCAAGACAGATAAAAGTGTTGCTAATCTACCCATTTTTGTTGAGAAGCTGACTTATCTTTTCAGAGTAAAGTATAAATTCTTAACTCAAATGCTTGCACAAGAATAAGGACTTTTCAAAATTAAAGGCTATTGTTAGTTTTTCATCAGTACATGATGTACAGATTTTGTTCATGATGAATAAGATAATCCCTACAGGTTTTGACATTAAAATGTACAGTCCATAAATCTACTGAAGTAATACAATTTAGAAGTTTCACTTATCACTGATTTAATATCATTGACTTAAACTTTAAATCCTTGAAATATCATCAACGCTTCTAAGGAATCGCTATAGTTATAGCAGTTAACAAAAGGTTTTGGCAGGTATTTTGACAAACCAAAGAAAATGTAAGAAATATTTTATGAATATTAATCAATACCTAATACTTGGTAGTTATAATTCATCACTGCTTCAAAAATTCGAGGAGTTTTGCTAACACTTCCCCAAATCTACCTTAGAAATGTACATTTATAAGCTTGCCAGAAGAAAACTACAGGTCACATTTAGAGGGAAACCAATTTGGATCAGAGCAGATTTCTCAAACAAGACCTACAATGCTAAGAGGTCTTGAAATAATATATACCAAGCTCTAAAAGAAAATTAATACCAGCCCAGAAAAATTAAGTTTTTAATTTACCCAGCAAAATTAAGCTTCAGAATTGATGATGAAATGAAAACCTTACATGATAAACAAAAGAGAATTCACACCTCAAAAGTCTACACTTTAAGGCATACTTAATAAATATTCCGTGAAGAAAAATTGAAAACTAGAACTGATAAAGATTAAAGGGAGGAACTACAGTAGAAGAATAGTCAATCAAAGCAAAAACTAATTCCAATTGAAAACCAAGAATAAATCAAAATGACAGCAAATCAAAATGACTTCTCAATAATAACATTGAATGTAAATGGCCTAAACTCATCAATCAAAAGACATAGACTGGCAGATTGGATTAAAAAACAAGGCCCACCAAAATACTTTAAGAGACTCACCTCAGAGGCAATTACATCCACAGACTGAAGGTGAAAGGATGGGAAAAAACATGTCACTCACATGGATTTCGTAAACAAGGAGGGCTTTCAATCCTCCTATCAGATAAAGTGGACTTCAAACCAAAGATAAACAGAAGGGACAAAGAAGGTCATTTCATACTGCTTAAGGGAATTATACATCAAAAACACATAACAATCATAAATATTGGTACCCAAATAATGGAGCATCTATGTACATCAAATAAACCCTTATCAATTACAAGAACCAAATGGATTACAACACAATAATACTGGGTGACTTTAACATGCTTCTCTCATCACTGGATAGATCCTCCAAACAAAAACCTAAATAAAGAAGCTATAGAACTAAATAATACAATTTATAATTTAGACATACACAGAATAGTCCATACATCAATGATTGAATACACTTTCTTCTCAATAGCTCATGAATCCTTCTCTAAAATAGACCATATCTTAGGCCAGAAGACAACTCTCAGAAAAAAAAAAAAAAAAATAGAGGTAATACATTGCATTCTATCAGATCATAATGTAAAAAATTAGATATCAATAATAAATTAAAAAATAGAAGCTAACTCTAACACTTGGAGACTAAAAAGTATGCTATTGAATGACCAACGTATAGCAGAAGAAATCAGGGGTACTATTAGAGGTAAATAGTTCTAAGAATAGAGTACAATGCATTGAACTCATTCATCAAAAGAATAGAAATCACCAAATAAATAACCAAACATTATGCCTAAAAGACCTATAAAAAGAAAATAGTATCAATTATTTCCTATCTTCTACCAAAAGCAGTAGAAGATAGGAAATAATTAAAATCAGAGCTGAAATCAATGAAACCGAAACAAAAACAAAACATATTAAAAAAAAAAAAATCAATGAAACAAAAGGGTGGTTATTTGAAAAAATAAATAAAATTGATAAACCCTTAATCACATTAACCAAGAGAAAGAGGGGGAAAACTCAAATTATTAAATTTGTGATTAAAAAAGGAAGTATTTCCACAAACATTACTAAAACACAATAATCAGAACTATTTTGAATACTTATACTCCAATAAAATATAAAATCCTGAAGGCATCAAAACATTTCTAGAGACACAAGACCTACCCAAATTGAATCAGGAGGACATACAAAATTTAAACAGATCTATTTCTATTTCAAGCAATAAAACTGAACACACTACAAAGGCCTACCAAGAAAGAAAAGCCCAGAAGCTAACAGATTCTCACCAGAGCTCTATCAGAAATTCAAACAAAAACTAACACCAATCCTTTTCAAATTATTCCATGAAATAGAAAAGGGGGAAGCTAGTATCACCCTGATGCCAAATCCAGAAGAAGACACATCACGGAAAGAAAACGTCAGACCAATATCCTCATGAAACTATTGCAAACATTCTTAATAAAATACTAACAAATCACATACAGGAACATATTTTAAAAGATAGTGCACTATGATCAAGTGGTATTCAGGAATGCAATGTGGTTTGACATACAGAAATCAAAAAATGTAATTCACCACATCAATAGACTTAGAGACAAGAACCACATGATTATCTCAATAGATGCAGAAAAAACTGACAAAATACAGCACCAAGTCATGTTCAAAACATTACAAAAACTAGAGATAGTGGGAGCATACTTCAACATTGTAAAACCTATATGTTAAACCCAAAGTCGACATCATTCTAAACTGAAAGACTTCCCTGTGGAAAAAGATAAGGACACCTTCTTTCACCACTTCTATTCAACATAGTTCTTGAAACTCTAGCCAGAGAAATCAGGAAAAAGAACAAAATTAAAGGGATACAAATAGGAAAAGAAAAGTCAGACACAGTGGTGCACACCTGTAATCCCAGCACTTGGGAGGCTGAGGCAGGAGGATCAAGAGTTCAAAACCAGCCCCAACAATGGCGAGGCGCTTAGCAACTCAGTGAGACCCTTTCTCTAATAAAATTCAAAAAAGGGCTGGGGATGAGGCCCAGTGTTCGAGTGCCCCTGAGTTCAATCCCTGGTACCAAAAAAAAAAAAAAAAAAAAAAAAAAAAAAGAATAGCTCAAACTACCCCAATTTGCCAACGATATGATTTTATATTTAGAAAAGCCAAAAAGTCCTCCAGAAATGTTCTACAATTCATAAGTTAATTTACCAAAGTAGCAGGATATAAAATAAACACTCATAAATTAATTGTGTTCCTATATACAAATGATGAATCAGCTAAAAGAGAAATCGGGAAACTATCCCATTCACAATAGCCTCAAAAAATAAAATAAAATAAAATAAAATACTTAGAATCAATCTAACAAAACCCCTACAATGAAATCTACCGAACCCTAAAGAAAGAAATTAAAGAAGACCTTAGAAGATAAAAGATTACCCATGTTCTTGGACAGGCAGAGTTAAAAATGTCAAAATGGCCATACTACCAAAAGTACTATACAGATTTAATGCAATTACTATTAAAATTCCAATGATATTCTTCATAGAAATAGGAAAAGCAGTCATGAAATTCATTTGGAAAAATAAGAAGTCCAGAATAGCCAAAGAGACAAACCCACAGAAATAAATTATCTCATACTAAAAAAATGATGGCATAAACATACACTGGGGAAAAGATAGCCTCTTCAACAAATGGTGCTGGGTAAATTAGAAATCTATATGTAGCAGACTGAAATTTAACCCCATCTCTCACCTTGCATAAAACTCAAATAAAGTGGATCAAGGACCTAGGCATTAGGCCAGAAACCGCACACCTACTAGAAGAAAATGTAGGCCCAATTTTCCATCATGTCATCTTAGGAACTGACTTCCTCAACAAGAGTCCTAAAGTGCAACAAATAAAAGATCAATAAACGTGATGGTATGACACTAAAGATTTTCTTCATAGCAAAGGAAACAATCAAGACCATGAAGAGAGATTCTACAGAGTGGGAGAAAATCTTTGCCACCTGCACCTCAGAGCATTAATCTTCAGGATATATAAAGAACTCAAAAAACTTAACTCCAAAAAAAATAAATAACCCAATCAATAAATGGGCAAAGACACTTCAGAGAAGAAGAAATAACAAATAGTCAACAAATAAATGAAAAAAATTGTTCAATTTCTCTAGTAATTAGAAAATAATGGAAATTAAAACTACATTGAGATCCCATGTCACTCCAGTCAGAATGGCAATTATCAAGAATGCAAGTAACAATAAAAATTGGCAAGATTATGGGAGAAGGGTATACTTATGCATTGCTGATGGGACTGCAAATTGATGCAACCACTCTGGAAAGCAATATGCAGATTCCTCAGAAAACCTGGAATGTAACCACCATTTGATCCAGTTATCCCATTCTTCAGTCTATACCCAAAAGACTTAAAATCAGTATACTACAGCAATACAACCACATCAATGTTCATAGCAGCTCATTTCACAGTAGCTAAGCTATGGAACCAACCTAGGTACCCTTCAAGAGATGAGTGGACAAAGAAAATATGATTTGTATTAATCAATATCTCATGTGTAAATAAGATATTGATTAATGCAAATCACATACATATATATGAGATATACATATGATATATGTGTATGTATGTGATATATACATGATATAAATATGTGTGTAGATATACAAATAAATACATACATGCATACACATACAGTGGAATATTACAGAGCCATAAGAAAAATGAAATTATGACATTTGCCAGTATATGAATGGAACTGGAGAATATCATATAAGTGAAATAAGCCAGTCCCAAAATACAAAAGTCTAAATATTTTCTCTGATATGTGAATGCTAATGCACAATAAAGGGGTGGGTAGGAAGAATAACAGGTCAGTGAATTACACAAGGGGGAATGAAGTGACAGAAGGGGAGCATGGTAATAGAAAAGACACTAGAATGAATTGAACATACCTTTCCTATGTTTATATGTAAATACACCACCAGTAAAACTCCACAGCATGTACAACCACAAGAATATGATCCTAATTAGAGTTAAGTTATATTCCATATATATGTGGTATATGTCAAAATACATGTTACTGTCATGTATATCTAAAAAGAATAAATAATTTTTAACTGCACCTTTATAAAAAGTATGTCACCATTAATACTGTTCCTATGTACTCCAAGAAATGTGTAGTTTCATGGGTACTATGTGGACTGACAGAAAAGAAACCATAAATCTCTGTCAGACATTCAAGAATGAGCTCTGAATCTAAACAAAATTAAATAATTCCCTTCCCTCTAGGCTGATCTAACAGAGTAATTTTGTTAATGATATCCTAACATTTTTTATCACCTTCTGGTTCCACTAAAATATATTTCCTTAATTTCATGATTCAAACAAATACTATTATTTTTACAAAGGGAATTAAGAGACCTTATGAAATGTGACATTCAATAAATATTACTACAGAGCAAATCAATGATAAGCAAAGAAGCATTAGACAATTTTCTAGCTTGTGAAAACTGTTCACAAAGTTCAATTAGAGCCTACAGAAGACATTTACTTCACATTCTCCCTGAGTGTTCTATAATAGTTTGTTAGATTAGCCTAAAATAATTTAATTGATTGTTATGAGGTGCATACATTCACTGATGAGAGATTAATCATTTTAAATTAGAAATGTAATTCTGCAGTTGGACTGTAGTGATTTAATGAGAACAGGACAGTAATTTGTACTAATTTAACTAGCAACTTCAAAATCGTGGGGGGTGGTAAAAATGATTTATCTTTGGAGGAAATACACTACCTTTGGATAAATAGGTAAAATAAAATAGTTCTCAAGTGAAGTATATTTATGCTTCAGACAATAAAGAACTAGTAACTCCTTGTGCTAAAGTTTTGGGATATTTATGTCTATTCCAATTAGTGAAATAGATCATGATGCTGATGAAATTGGTATATTCATTTCTGTTTAAGGAGGAAAACAAATTATAAGAAGAAAATGAGAACATTTGTCAGATTTTTCCTTTTGGTCATTAAAGTGTTAGATGAAAGAAAATTTTAACATATTCTCTTTCAAAATGATTTTATTGCAAAAATAATCCTACTTTGGTTCTACAAACTGAGCATGTATCATACATGATACCCTTTTACTCATCAAACCCATGAATAAATAAAAAATATCTCAGTGTCCTAAAATTGTCATTGACGATAAGCCACAGTGAAACTCTGTTGTTGCATGTATGTAATTTTTAGAGCTTCACCTGATAGGGAGGTAAAAGAAAGCCTCTGGCAGAAAATAATCAAATTCATTTTTTTTCACTTTCATTCATAAACTTTGTAGGGATCCCATATTCTTTTTCCCCCTATTTACAAATTATTCAATAAAAAGACACTTTCATGTTAATATCAAGACTATATCCTGAATCTCCCAATGGAATTTTCCTTAAACTATCTTACATTCATATTGCATGTTAAACATACTCTTACAGAGTGTTCTGTTTTCTGGCTGTGTTCTGAAAATAGAGGACAAGAACACATCCTTGGCATCTTTCTTTCATCAACAAATAATGTCTACTTCTATAATTTTTGTGGATATTTTTATCTGCAAAGTTTTTCTGATGTTACCTGAAAATGTCTATTAACAATTGTATCACAGAGCTCAGAAAACATTATTAAAATCCTTTGTGTTTTTAACCCCCTCTGATTAATAAGGCCCAAAAGACAAGTTCATGTTTATTCATCTCTGTGATACCATCAACTAGCACAAGGGTTGGCATCTAACAGATAATCAGAAATATCAGCAATCACTAAATCTCAGTAAAACATGCCAATAATTAAGCATCCCAGTCCAACAGAAAGAGCTATCCAATTTAAAGATGAAAAAGAGTGAAAATCTTTTATTTTATAGACAAAACAGACAATAATAAGGGTTAATAATTATTAATCTTGCCGGGCGCGGTGGCGCACACCTGTAATCCCAGCACTTGCGAGGCTGAGGCAGGAGGATCAGAGTTCAAAGCCAGCCTCAGCAATGGTGAGGCAGTAACTCAGTGAGACCCTGTCTCTAATGAAATGCAAAAAAGCACTGGGGATGTGGCCCAGTGGTCGAGTGACCCTGAGTTCAATCCCCGGTACCCCCCCCAAAAAATTATTAATCTTTTGATTTAAGTCTGGTTATAAACACTATACATGTTTGGGGTTTGTTTTCCCTCCTCATTTATTTATTGTACAGACTGAAGTTATACTCATTTTACTTAAGAAAAATGTGAGCCACAAAAACTTAGAGGAACTTGTTCAAACTTGTTAAACATAGAAGTGCTCTTGTTAAACTAAGAAGTGATTCTCTCTATGCAGTCCCTGTCTAACACCTACTCTTAATCACATGTGCATAGCTCCAATAATAGAAGAAAAAACTGCACCATTCCATTACCAGACCCTTGCCTGTTCTTCCTGTGATCTAGTCACTCTGCAAGATACCTAGGGCAGAATTAGGAGTGAGTCTAAGGCACATTTTACCTCTGATTGATGTATTTTTCCCTGAAAAAAATTTTTGGCAGTTTCACCTTCTTTAAAACATACACGAACACTTACATATACACTTAAACACATACAAATAGATGCTTCTTCTCTTCAAAACTTTTTATGTTAGCAACCAATAAATATTGGCTATATTACTTTATAGCCTCTTCAATCTCTAATTTCTTCTAGTCCAGGTTGACTCCTTTGTTAATTGAAAATTTCACTCAAAGTAATCGCCAGTAGCCTTATAATCATAAATTCAATGTATTCTTTATAGTTTTCAACATATTTAACTGATTTGTATTACTGCTGTCTTTTACACCCAATCAGATTCCTTGTCTCCTAAAATTCAGTCGCAAGGAACAGAAAAAAATGACAGCAAATAGCAGACACTTCACAAATGAGAAAGCTATGGTCTAAAAAGAGTAAGTCTGATCTCCTAAAGAAAAATCTTTTGCATTAGTCACAGAGTCATGGTTAAAAGTTAGGGCCAGCTATTAAGACTTTCCTCAAAATAGATTAAAAAAAATTTAATACGTCTTTCAAATTTCAAATATTAATATGTATGGTTAATTTCAAGATGGACCCCAGTGATTCTTGCCTTGAGGTTTCCACACCCTTAGACAATACATTGCCCTTGAGGCTGGGCAGGACTTTGAGTCATTTCTAACAAATGGCATATGGCAGAAGTGATGGGAGGTTGCTTTCAAGATTAGATAATATAAAGACTGTGGCATCTCTCTTAGGCACTCTTATTTTGTCTAGTCTGCCCTTAGGAAAGCCAGCTGTTGTGATGCAGCCCTGTGGAGAAGCACATAGGAATGTCTGACATGTCTGATGTGGATTCTCCACTAGTTGTGCCTTTTGATGAGGCTGCAGCCCTAGCGAACAGTTTAACTACAGCCTCATAAAAGACACTGAGACAGAGGCACTCAACTAAGTAACCCTGAGATTCATGACTCACAGAAAATGTGATAGCATATATAAAGTGATAGTTTATCAAGTAATTTTTTCATGCAGTATGAAAACAACTTTGTATCCTGAAAATAGTATGATAGTTTGTCTCTCTGCCCCCTTTGCTTCCACATCATAACATCAACCTTCTTTTTCTCTTATTATTCCATAAGGCATGTCATAAACACAAGAAAGAGCAACAATATGTTAAAAGTATTCAATCTAGTTCTTAAAGTCCACCATCTTCAACACTGTTGTAACTGCTTTACAGTTTCCCAAGTACATGTAGCAGTTTTGCTCTGCTATTTCCAACCAGGACATTTGGAGATCTTGGCATAGGTCTGGCCAATAATATACCATTCAGTACAATTTATGAACAAAAATGTTCACAATTAGAAAAAAAAAATCTATGAATATTTTCAGTGACTACTTCTGCAATTCCAAGAAATCCATGAAACTAAAATGTTCTTTGTAAATCAGTTAGGCACTTCCATATTATACTGGTTCTACTGAAATTTTCAATTATCAAATATAGGTCAACTATAAAATCAAGGTCCACTGACAAATAAAAAAATATTAAAATAAAAAGAAAGAATTCTGTGAAAGACTCTATAAGGAAATAAAAAATCAAGGAGTAAGTGTTTAATGCTGTGGTCTTTAAACTCAGGTTATGCAGTCTCTCTAAACAAAAATGCCCTGTAAAGGAAATGGATCCTCAGATAATTGTAAGATAATTAAATTCCAGATGCTAAAAGATAGCAGTTTCTTTCTTAAATGAATTGTCATCAGATGACACTTTAAAATCAAAATTTCCCCTTTCAAATGCAGTGTTTCCTGATATATGAATAATATTCCTCACAACTTTCTAGACTCTTATTATGATATATGTCCCAAAAGTATGAAAACCTTAGAAACTAACAATTGAAAAAGTTTCTTTCATATGGATAATATAAATACCACTTTTATTTATATCACTAGAAAATGTAGTATGAGTAAAATGTTATTTTTGTGATTACTAATTACTTATCAAAACATATAAGTTATAGGTTTCTTTAACAACACACTAGTGGCAACTATAAAGATAATCCAATACAGAGGAGAGATTTAAAAACACTGAAAGCCTTGTTTCATGGAAAGCATATATTTTTTAGTGCAAGCACATGCGAAGAGAAGCTTAATTGAGTAACCCTTGGTTCTTGAAACACTGGCCAGAGCAATAAGATAGACGAAAGAAAATAAAGGGATATATGTTGTCGCCTGAAGCGCTTGGAGCAACGGAGCCGCGGGAAGAACTTCAGAAGTAAACTGGAGACAAACAGCTTTTTATTTTGATAACTTTTCTCTCTGGTTTTAACAACAACTAACACACGCCAAACACACCACTAAAATGGCGCTGACCCGATCAGCAATTTTGGCCAAGTCACTCGAGATCTCGCAACAAATCTCGTGAGACTACGGGTGGCGACAATGGCCAAATCTCCACGGCTCATAGTCAACTGCAATTCAAGTCAATCCCTAAACAGGGCTCTTATAGATATAGATCGGTAAAGAAGAACTTAAATTATCATTATTTGCTGATGATATGATTGTAAACCTAGAAGACCCCAAAAATTCTAACAGAAACCTTCTAGAACTAGTAAATGAATTCAGCAAAGTAGCAAGATACAAAATCAACACCCATAAGTCTAAGGCATTTCTATATATCAGTGACAAATCCTCTGAAAGGGAAACAAGGAAAACTATCCCATTTACAGTAGCATCAAAAAAATAAAATAAAATACTTGGGAATCAACTTAATGAAAGATGTGAAAGTCCTCTACAACAAAAACTACAGAACATTAAAGAAAGAAATTAAAGAAGACCTTAGAAGATGGAAAGTTCTACCTTGTTCTTGGATAGGTGAAATTAATATTGTCAAAATGACCATACTACCAAAAGTGCTATACAGATTTACTGCAATTCCAATCAATATCCCAATGACGTTCCTCATAGAAATAGAAAAAGCAATTATGAAATTCATCTGGAAAAGTAAGAGACCCAAAATAGCTAAAGCAATCCTTAGCAAGAAGAGTGAAGGAGGTGGCATCACTATACCATACCTTAAATTATACTACAGAGCAATAGTAACAAAAACAGCATGGTATTGGCACCAAAATAGACTTGTCGACCAATGGTACAGAATAGAGGACACAGAGACTAACCCATATAATTTCCGTTGTCTTATATTAGACAAAGGCACCAAAAATGTACATTGGCAAAAGATAGCCTCTGCAACAAATGGTGCTGGAAAAACTGGAACTCCATATGCAACAAAATGAAATTAAACCCCCATCTCTCACCATGCACAAAACTCAACTCAAAGTGGATCAAGTACCTACGAATTAGACAAGAGACACTGCACCTATTAGAAGAAAAAGCAGGCGCTTGTCCGGGTCTTTAGAACATGTCGGCTGAAAGGGTAAAGAACTCTAACTCTCTGGCTGCTTTCCACACCTGTTACAGACCTGACCTAAGCAACGGGCATTCCCCTGATGTAAGATGAGAACTGAAATGACTCCAAGGATAGGCCAATGGCATCTGCCCATGCTTCCTATGTGTTCCTGTATTCCCTTTGTTTATTGGTCCTTGTCCACTATAAGACTGTCCAACTTCCTCAATAAACCTGAGTTCTACCTGATTGGGCTCCCTGGTGTGTCCCTGAGGCTTTTGAAGGCAGAGGAGGGGGCACCAGCAACCTCTACTTTCCCAGTCTCCTCTCATTGCTGAGGTATGCTCCCCTAGCCTTCTTTGCTGGACAAAGAAGGTCCATCCCGGGTCTACAGGGAGGTACAAACTTCAGCACCTACCGTAATTTCTTTAGAGGCCCTAATCTCCATCATATCAGATTAGGCACTAATTTCCTTAATAAGACTCCTATAGTGCAAGAATTAATATCAAGAATCAATAAATGAGACAGATTCAAACTAAAAAGCTTCTTCATAGCAAAAAAAGCAATCAGTGAGGTGAATAGAAAGCCTGCTAATTGGGACAAATTTTTACTACATGTACGTCAGATAGAGCACTAATCTCTAGAATATATAAAGAACTCAAAAATCTTAACACCAAAAAAAAAAAATTAAAAAATTACAAATAACCCAATCAATAAATTGGCCAAGGAACTGAACAGACACTTCTCAGAAGAAGATATACAATCAATCAACATATACATGAAAAAATGTTCAACATCTCTGGTAATTAGAGAAACGCAAATCAAAGATTTCATTTCACCCAGTCAGAATGGCAGCTATTAAGAACACAAACAACAATAAATGTTGGAGAGGATGTGGGGGAAAAGGCACACTCATACATTGCTGGTGGAACTGCAAAATGGTGCAGCTAATCTGGAAAGCAGTATGAACATTCCTTGGAAAACTGGGAATGGAACCACCATTTGACCCAGCTATCCCACTCCTTGGTCTATACCCAAAGGACTTAAAAACAGCATACTACAGGAACACAGCCACATCGATGTTAATAGCAGCACAATTCACAATAGCTAAACTGTGGAACCAACCTAGATACCCTTCAGCAGATGAATGGATAAAGAAAATGTGGAATATTATTCAGCAATAAAAGAGAATAAAAAAATGGCATTCGTAAGTAAATGGATGAAGTTGGAGAAAACAATGCTCAGTGAAGTTAGCCAATCCCCAAAATCCAAATGCTGAATGTTTTCTCTGATATAAGGAGGCTGATTCACAGTGGGGTTGGGACAGGGAGCATAGGAGGATTAGAGGAACACTTGAAAGGCCAATGGGCAGAGAGGGGAAGGAAGGGGGTAAAAGGGTTAAACAAACAAAAAAATGGCAGAATGAGATGGATATCATTACCCTAAGTGCACGTGTGAAGACATGAGTGGTGTGAATATACTTTGTATACAACCAGAGATATGTAAAAAATGTGCTCTATGTGTAACATGAATTGTAATGCATTCTGATATATAACAACTTAGAATAAAATGAATAAATAAATAAATAAATAAATACACTGAAAGTCTTATTTTTTCATGGAAAGCATATATTTTTGGGTACAAGCATATGTGAAGAGAAGCTTAATTGGGTAATCATGTAAGTACTGGCGAGAGTGAATGGACATAATTCTCCTGTGTTCATTTATAAATACATGACCAGTATAACTCCACATGCTGCACAACCACAAGAATGAGAAGTTATACTCCATGTATGTATAGTATGCCAAAAATATATCTACTTTCAAGTATAACTGAAAAGAACAAAGAAAAAAAGAAAACCTAAAGGGGGAGGGAAAAAAAAACCTGGAAACTTAGTAAAGTCTTTGCTTTAAAAGAAAAAAAAAAAAAATACAAAAAGAAGGGGGCTGGGGTTGTAGCTCAGTGGTAGAATGCTTGCCTAACATGTGTGAGACACTGGGTTCGATTATCAGCACCACATATAAATAAATTAAAAAAAATAAAGGTCTATCAATAACTAAAAAATGTCGGGCTTGGGTTGTGGCTCAGCGGCAGAGCGCTTGCCTCGCACGTGTGCGGCCCAGGTTCGATCCTCACCACGTAAACATAAATGCATTGCATTGCATACAACTAAAGTAAATAAATAAATATTTTTAAAAATTAACTAAAAAATGCTTAAGAAAAAGAAAGAATTCTGTGAAAGACTGGAGGAGAATACAAGTCAATGAGTAAAAGGAATAAAGTAGAATAGCTATTTGTTCAAAAAGACCTTGTAAGAGGTTGTTTATAAATTAAGAACAATGAACATCAAATACAGAGCATATTTATGTAAGCTGCCTGTCATGGCCAGCCACGGCGCCGTGGGAGGAAAACTCGGAGGCAGAGTAAAGCTATTACTACTTTTACTTCTACTTTCTTAGAGAGAGCTTAGAGAGAGAAAGAAAGATTTTTCTTCTTAGAAAGAGCTTAGAAAGATTAGAGATAGCTTTTTCTTCTTCTTCTTCTTAGAGCTTAGAGAGAAAGAGAGAGAGCTTGAAAGAGAGAGATTTCTTCTTTAGAGAGAGAGAGAGCTTGAAAGAGAGAGATTTCTTCTTTAGAGAGAGAGAGAGCTTAGCTTTTAGAGCTTCTTTCTTCTTTCTTCTTTCTTCCTGGGGAGCCTCGGCTTGACTCTGACCAGGAATTACTTCTTCTATCTGGTTTCTCTTCTGTAACCGCTCTGCCTACGTTCTGGCCGCTCTGATTCTTTTCTTCTTCTCCGACCCGAACTCTTCTTCCGACCGAGCGACTGCATGACTGACTGAATGAATTCATTCTTCTCCTGACTCTGACCACTTTCACCCGGTTATATACCTTTAGCTTTGCGGGTGCCTCACGTGCATTTACAGGTGCGTCACATACATACTTATTATCAGGTGGAACTTATGGCTTCCAGCTGACCGCAATAGCCATCTCCCTAATTGGGGCTCCTTCATAGTTCAAAAAGACCTTGTAAGAGGTTGTTTATAAATTAAGAACAATGAACATCAAATACAGAGTATATTTATGTCTCATTGATTGAAATATCTTAAAAGAATGAAAGTGAATCTCATTTTGTAAGTTCCAAAAACATATTCTACATAACTTAAAAAATTTAAACTGAATGTTTCCTTAAAAATATAAATACATCTAATTTCCAATGTTTTTAAGATTGTACATGAAAATCATCTTTCAAAACCACTGTCTTGTTATTTTTTTGAAAAACTTGTAGTCATGTCTTCTTCCTCTCATCTTCAGTTTAAATTTCATTAAAAGGCACTGTGTCTAAAAAGTTGATATTAATTGTTCTGGCACTTTGTTTATAGTTGTTAAATCAATATTTGCTTAATTTCTATTGGTATTTTCCCAAAGAGGAATACTACCTTTTCTAAACAAAGGTTTGATTAATTAATTCAGCATATATTTATGCTTTAAATCATAATTCCAAATTTAAGAATGAAGAATGCTTATCCATAAACAAAGAAATAAAAAGCTGACCATTATAGGAACTCAGATTTTTAGGAAAGTACAGGTATTATTGCAAATGATATAAGGATTTAATTGTGTTACACAATTCCACTAAAAACAACAACAAAAGCTGTTCTATCTATTCTCAGTCTGATAACACATAGAGGAAAAGCTGACTTCCTTCAGACCATTAGGCTAATTCTAGATCTGGCAGCACTTAAAAACAAAACATTACTTCAAGGGGGTGAGATGCACAAAAGAGTAAACATCCTTTCCTCAATGCTTATTATCTTAAAATCAGTATTCTGAGTGATTTATGGAACTGCTCCATTGGACTTCAGAATCCTTCATGAAGACTTAGAATGTTCTGGATGGCATTACAACTTCAAAATAAAATCTTTATGTTATAATTACATTAATGTTTAACGTATTTCTTTTTGAATATGATTTATAATACCTGGCTAATCTAAAAAAAATTAAGAGGCAGAAAACTGATTTCAATTTAGCTTATCCAATTCAGTGTATAAAAATCAATAATGAAAAATAAAACATCTAGCTGGTAGAAAGCATACCTAATATTTTAGAGGGTTTCTTTTTGTCTTTAAAACAAACAAAATACAAAGAAATTGATTCTTTCCGAGGTTCACTCATTGATGCAAATGCACTGTCTTCTTTGCCATTCATGGCACATAGAGTTAGGACTTAACTATCCTTACTCCTAAAATAAATCAACCACAACTTATACACTAAATAAATTCCCATATTATATTTTCCCTTGGCATATGCATTTTGTGCAATATTCTTACGCTGTAAACTCTAAATGGACTTGAATATGGGTAACACTAAAAATGTGAAAGATTCATATGATTAAATCTACTTATCTCTTTTTCTATCCAAATCAATCTTAAGAGTAATTAAAAATATTTACAACAATAAATAAAATGTTAATGAAATGGTGTAAAACCAAGTTTTCTTATAAAACAAGAATTGAAATGTCTGAGAGAACATAGGCGACATCTCCCTCTCTGTCTCTGTCTCACACACACACACACACACACACACACACACACACAAGTAAAACCATAACCCTGACTAAAGTGTGGAAGCAGAACTTCATGGGTCTTGACAGCTTGTAAACATGTCTTTTCTTGCTAGAAAATACTTCTTGCAGGTACTGAACACCTACTGTGTATTCATCCCTGCTCTCATACCTTAGCAAAGGTTAATTCATTTAGTACTCAGACACTAACTTTTTTGCATTACACAGTGTTATCATCATCTGTATTACAAATGAGAGAACTGAGGCATGGAGCGATAAGGAATTTCCCAAGAAAGCCTCACTATCACAAAGTCATCACAGTGGCAGAAAACTGATTTACACCAGAAAGGCCGGTTCCAGAGCCTGTATTCTAAACAAACCAATACTGCCCTCCTTAGACTTGAGGGAAAAGGGGTGGGTGTATTGGCAAGACTAAAGAAAAATTATCTTTTTGTCCCTGGTTGAGTCTCCAGCATGGAGTCTGATAAATAACATTTATTCTATGCCACTTACTGTAAGAGAGTCTTTTGTAAAGCCTATTAGAGAAGAAACAGTGTCTCACAATTGTTAATCATTACCCTATCTTACTTCCAGCCTCTACTTGAAGAGGTTAAGTTTTCTGTCTACCCTCTGCAACATGCAGATCTGTAACACAATTATTTTGGACAAAGAGAAAAAATTTTTTTAACTCAGTTAAGGTTGAGATTTCAATAAAGTGACACCTTATCTAAACTCTAATCATTCTGTATATTACAAATTATTTAGGACATTCTGAAAAAAAAAAATTTTAGAGAAAAATGGTCCCTTTCAGGGTTATTTGATAAAGAAGACCTGTTGGAAAGAGTCAAACCTTCAAGTACCTGATTTTCAGCTGCACCTGAAAATGATTCCTGCAAACCACAAAGTCAAGAAACAACTGCTGAAACTCAGCTAACTGGTATTTATATGACAGGCAGTAAAAGGCAGATATGGTTTCATAAAAACTTGCCAAGCTGTTGGTTAAGAAATTGTGGCAGGTATATGGGTATAGATTAAGGAGAAGGGATGGAAGAAATTATGCCAGTGGTAAGCTGTTTTTCAACAACGGGGTTTTGCTTTATTTCCTTTTATGTCTAATTCCTTTGCAGCACCTGTTGCAATATATGCTACTACAATTTAAAGAGCTATTAGTCTACAGAGATTTTTATAACTCTTAAGTAATGCCTATTAAAGGATCACTGTTTATTGCTACCCTAGCACACAGTGAAAGAAAGCAGTATGTATCAGAACATAAGTTCATATATGTTAAATCACTTAATGTTAAATTACTATATATTGTATGTAGTTTAAGACCATTAATATGTCAACTCTTAAAAAGCAAACTTTTTTTCAGCATGAAAATAGACAAAGAAAAAAAGACAAATGATTTGATAAAGGAAGGACTTTTATATCAATATTCTAAGCTGTCATTTTAAAATCTGGAATATTCTCAATTATAATGAGCCTGTCAAAATATTTAGAAGGCAAAATATGAAACATAATAGGAAACATCATTAGTGAGGAGAAAAAGCTATGTGATTATCGTTAAATTAATTTACCAAGAAAAAAGTTAGATTCAACTAAACCCTTATCTCGGCTCTACTAAAGGAATAACTAGCTGTAGTAGAAAACATTTCCATCTCACTTAATATTTAATAAACCATCAAGTTGAAAATGTTTACTGTTTTTCAAAATAGGATTTTAACTTTATTTTATTTTCTATGTTGTTTGTACAAATTTCTTAACTAGGAAGTCAAAAGTCTTAGAAAGAGATATTTCCATGGGGAACTACAGCAAGTTCTCAGAAATATAGGGAAAAGATTAATTTACTTATATAAGCATAGTCTCATCAAGGATTGGAAACTAGTCAAAAGAATTACATATCAAGTGTTTAGTAACACATAGTAATAAAACGCCAGAAAAATTAATGAAGAAATAGCTTCAGTGGTATTGCTTCAGCTAAGAACTTGAGCAAATATTCTCAAGCAAATAAACATTTACATAAGAGCATATAACTGTATTTAAGTTATAACATATTAACTCTATAAACAACTTTCCCCATGGGGTCATAATTTTTGAGACATAATTAAATATATCAATCACCCTGAAATAAATATTTCCATGGCTACTGATGTTAGATATTTCAAAAAAAATTAAAGAATAGGTAAATAGATGCATAAGGCAGGCTGTTTTTAAATGTAAGTTTTCAAAGTTTGATGTTAAGTCCTTATTTTGAGTAATCTCATCCCTGGGAAGGTCTATTGATTAATCCCCAACAAAAAAATTAAGAATTATGTGAAATTTTATCTTCTGAATAAACGTGCCAACTACCATATAAAAAGAAAAGAAATAACTGAGATTTCAGGGAACGTGGGAGATAATTGTTTTTAAAATATAGTTCATTAAGTTTTACTTAGGAAAATGACCCATTTCAATAAATGTAATTTTCCCCAGATTTGAAGATACTCAGAGAATATGTGTTTGACAAAACAAGAGAATTGCAGATTAACAATGATTATTCCAGGTAATATCACACATGTTCTTCCTGACCTTGAGAAATGTTTGACTTATTAAGATTATTACAAAATTTACACAGTTTGTTCTATCAGAGGAGTCAGCTTACCCTTCAGTTCCTACACTACATTTAGCAAGTTTATTAAACTGAGTATTGATTTTTAGAGTTTGAAATTTAAACTTTTCTTCTTTTCTGCAGAGACTCACAAATTCGTCCTTAGTAAATCATATCCAAGACAGCAAAGTCTCCTTTCTCCAGTGCATCTCTTCTGAAACACATATAAAAGTGCAGTCTCCTCCAGAGATGCTGGTGTTCTTCTACACATCTTCAACCTATTACCTTAGCATAAGACATATTTGCCTCAATCAGGATCTATTCTGTCCATTCTTTAATAGATACCAACTACTTGAAAATATAATTCAATAATAAGAACATTAATTTCTCAATTATTATACTATTTCCTTAGTGTTCATATCAATTCAGTGAATGAGATGAAACTGACATGCAGCCATACATATGAGTATTTACAAATATTTTTAATATTTCAAAAATAAAAAAGGAAGTTAATAGGTAGAATTGCCTTTCATGCCATAAAATAAAAGTAGCATTAGAAATAAAGTTGATTAAAAGTTGCATCTAATACATAATTAAAAGCATAACATTAAATATCTGAACATTTTTTGTCCTGAAATATTTAAGGGTGATTATTTCAAATTTGGTGCTAAATATTTTTTTAAACATGATTTGTAGCCCAGCATGAATGTGCATTCATTCCTATAATCCCAGCTACTATGGAGGATGAGGCAAGAGATACACAAGTTTAAGGACAACCTTAGCAACCTATGAAGACCCTGTCTCAAAATAAAAAAAAATAGAAAGGACTAAGGCTGTGGCTAAGTGGTTAAGTGGCCCTGGGTTCAATCCTCAGCATACATACACAAAAAAAATCTTTAGATAGGAGAATATATGAAAATGAGAATGAATCAAAGATTTTTTTCAAATAAAAGAAACTATTGTGCTTGCTTCAGTAGCACACAAGCTAAAAATTGGAACAAAGAAGAAATTATTGAAGAAGATAAGTATCTGAAAATTTTACAACAAAGATAATAAGATGCCTATTGATTAGGAGGTGATATAGATACATTCACATAAACTGTGGCAAGGAAAAGATTATATGTACTCCACACTATTTCTACACTAAATGATACTAGTTTAAATTGCCACACTTTAAAAAAAAAAACATTATTCTCCAAATATATCTATTTAATTTTCACTAATTTCATATTTATTTTCACCTGGTATGCAATCAAATTTATCAATAATTTGTTCATTTGTTCATCCACCATTTAAAAGATAAAGCACAGCAGATGTCATGTTATATTAAGCACAAGAATTTTTTTTTAACATTTCATATTATACTTATAGAGCACATTTTTACATATCTCTGGTTGTATACAAAGTATATTCACACCATTCGTGACTTCATACATGCACTTAGGGTAATGATATACATCTCATTCTATCATCTTTTTTTTTTTTTTTCTTGACCCTTTTGCCCCCTCTCTTCCCCTCCCTCCCCATTGGCCATTCTAGTGTTCTTCTAATCCTCCTATGCTCACCATCCCAACCCGACTGTGAATCAGCCTCCTTATATCAGAGAAAACATTTGGCATTTGGCATTTGGCTTTTGGGAATTGGCTAACTTCACTTAGCATTATATTCTATAACTCCATCCAATTACCTGCGAGTGCCATGATTTTATTCTCTCTTATTGCTGAGTAATACTCCAGTGTGTGTATATACCACATTTTCTTTATCCATTCATCTACTGAAGGGCTTCTGGGTTGGTTCCAGTTTAGCTATTGTGAATTGTGCTGCTATAAACATTGATGTGGCTGTATCCCTGTAGTATGCTGTTTTTAAGAACTTTGGGTAAAGACCAAAGAGTGGGATAGCTGGGCCATAAGGTGGATCCAATCCAAGTTTTCCAAGGTACCTCCATACTGCTTTCCATATTGGCTGCACCATTTTGCAGTCCCACCAACAATGTATGAGTGTGCCTTTTTCTCCACATCCTCTCCAACATTTATTGTTGTTTGTGTTCTTAATAGCTGCCATTCTGACTGGTGTGAGATGAAATCTTAGAGTGGTTTTGATTTGCATTTCTCTAATTGCCAGAGATGTTGAACATTTTTTCATATATTTGTTGATTGATTGTATGTCTTCTTCTGAGAAGTGTCTGTTCAGTTCCTTGGCCAATTTATTGATTGGGTTATTTGTTTTTTTGGTGTTAAGATTTTTGAGTTCTTTATATATTCTAGAGATTAGTGCTCTATCTGACGTATATGTGGTAAAAAATTGTTCCCAATTAGTTGGCTCTCTATTCACCTCACTGATTGTTTCTTTTGCTGAGAAGAAGCTTTGTAATTTAAATCTATCCCATTTATTGATTCTTGATATTAATTCTTGTGCTACAGGATTCTTATTAAGGAACTTGGGGCCTAAGCCAACATGTTGGAGATTAGAGTTTACTTTTTCTTCTATTAGGAATAGTGTCTCTGGTCTAATTTCTAGATCCATGATCCACTTTGAGTTAAATTTTGTGCATGGTGAGAGATAGAGGTTTAATTTCATTTTCTTGAATATGGATTTCCAGTTTTCCCAGCATCATTTGTTGAAGAGGCTATCTTTTCTCCAATGTACATTTTTGGCACCTTTGTCTAATATAAGATAACTGAAACTATATGTGTTAGTCTCTGTGTCCTCTATTCTGTACCATTGGTCAACTGGCCTATTTTGGTGCCAATACCATGCTGTTTTTGTTATTATTGCTCTGTAGTATAATTTAAGGTCTGGTATAGTGATGCAACCTGCTTCATTCCTCTTGCTAAGGATTGCTTTAGCTATTTTGGGTCTCTTATTTTTCCAGATGAATTTCATGACTGCTTTTTCTATTTCTATGAGGAATGTCATTGGGATTTTGATTGGCATTGCATTAAATCTGTATAGTGCTTTTGGTAGTATGGTCATTTTGAGAACATTAATTCTGCCTATCCAAGAACAGGGTAGATCTTTCCATCTTCTAAGGTCTTCCATAATTTTTTTCTTTAGTGTTCTGTAGTTTTCATTATAGACGTCTTTCACATCTTTGATTGATTCCCAAGTATTTTTTTTTTTTTAATTCTATTGTAAACGGGGTAGTTTTCCTCATTTCCCTTTCAGAGGATTTGTCACTGATATATAGAAATGCCTTAGACTTATGGGTGTTGATTTTGTATCCTGCTACTTTGCTGAATTCATTTATGAGTTCTAGAAGTTTTCTGGTGGAATTTTTTGGGTCTTGTAGGTATAAAATCATATCGTCAGCAAATAATGATAATTTTAGTTCTACTTTACCTATCTGTATCCCTTTAATTTCTTTCGTCTGTCTTATTGCTCTGGCCAGCATTTCAATTACTATATTGGACAGAAGTGGTAAAAGAGGGCATCCCTGTCTTGTTCTGTTTTTTAGAGGGAATGCTTTCAATTTTTCTCCATTTAGAATAATGTTGGCCTGGGGATTAGCATATATAGCTTTTACGATGTGTTCCTGTTATCCCTAGTTTTTCAAGTGTTTATATAGAATATTTCATCCTTCAACAAGTGAATACACTTTCTTCTCAGCAACACATGGAACCTTCTCCAAAACAGACCATATACTAGGCCACAAAACAACTCTGAGCAAATATAAAAAAGTGGGGATACTACCCTGCATTCTATCAGACCATAATGGAATGAAATTAGAAATCAATGATAAAATAAGAAATAAAAGCTACTCCAACACCTGGAGACTAAGTAATATGCTACTGAATGAACAATGGGTTGCAGATGACATCGAGAAAGAGATAAAAAAATTCTTAGAGGTGAATGAGAACACAGACACTACATATGGAAATCTCTGGGACACTATGAAGGCAGTTCTAAGAGGAAAGTTCATTGCATTGAGTTCATTCCGCAAAAGAAGAAAAAGTCAACAAATAAATGACTTAAAACTACATCTCAAAGGTCTAGAAAAAGAAGAGCAATCCAACACCAAAAGTGGTAGAAGACAGGAAATAATTAAAATCAGAGCTGAAATTAATGAAATTGAAACAAAAGAAACAATTGAAAAAATTGATAAAACAAAAAGTTGGTTCTTTGAAAAAATAAATAAAATTGACAGACCCTTAGCCAGGCTAACAAAGAGAAGGAGCAAGAAAACTCAAATTACTAACATATGCAATGAAAAAGGAAATATCACAACAAACACTATGGAAATACAGGAAATAATTCGAAATTATTTTGAAAACTTGTACTCCAACAAAATACAAAACACTGAAGGCATCGACAAATTTCTAGAGTCTTATGATCTGCCCAAACTTAAGCAGGATGATATACATAATTTGAACAGACCAATTTCAAGTGACGAAATAGAAGATGCCATCAGAAGCCTACCAACCAAGAAAAGCCCAGGACCAGATGGATACAAAGCCAAGTTCAACAAGACCTTCAAAGAAGAACTGATACCAATACTCTTCAATTTATTTCAGGAAATAGAAAAAGAGAGAGCACTTCCAAACTCATTCTATGAGGCCAATATCACCCTGATCCCCAAACAAGGCACAGACACATCAAAAAAATAAACTTCAGGCCCATATCTTTAATGAACATAGATGCAAAAATTCTCAATAAAATTCTGGCAAAATGGATACAAAAACATATCAAAAATATAATATACCACGATCAAGTGAGGTTCATTCCAGGGATTCAAGGATGGTTCAACATATGGAAATCAATAAATGTAATTTATCACATCAATAGACTCAAAGATAAGAACCATATCATTATCTCAGTAGATGCAGAAAAAGCATTTGACAAAATACAGCACCCCTTCATGTTCAAAACACTTGAAAAACTAGCACAAAAATTTTTTTAAATGTATGACCTATAACATAAAAATAATATAAAGAATAGAATGTGGAAGCATATTAGCAGTAGAAAGAATATTAACAGTAATATTCTCAAGTACTGTAATGAAGTTCATCAAGTTTTTATAAATATTTATTTATTTGTTTTAGTTGTACACAATGCCTTTATTTTCACATGGTGCTGAGGATGGAACCAGGCTGGGGGCTGCCCAGGTGCTAGGTAAGCGCTCCACCACTGAGCCACAACCCCAGCCCCCATTCATCAAGCTTGACACTGATATTCACAGAGACTGGAACAAAACATATCTAAAATAAAATGCATGTCTAATGCAACACCTTTTTGTTTTGTTTTGTTTTTGTGGTGCTGGGGACTGAAACCATGGGCCTTGTGCATGTAAAGCAAGCACTCTACCAACTGAGCTATATCCCCAGCCCTAATGCAACACTTTAATGCCTTTATTAAGGCATTTAAAATAGGCATTGTAAAATTGGTTGTTTACATAATTGTTCCTCCTTCTAGACTCTGAGCTCCTCAAAATTTTGTTCATTTCTACATTCTCTGGATCTTCACCAGAGCTCAGTGCAACAAGTAATCCCAGTATATTGACAAGTACATCAATTCATAGGAAGTCATTTTAATAGGTACTTTTTAAATGTGTAGTTTCTAAGCTTTGTGCATTTTGTTAATTACCATAAACACATTTTTTCATTCAATCTTTATAAAAGTTTTACAATTTAATATCATCATCCACATTTTATTAACATGTCCACTGGAGATCAGAAAACATCGAGGATCTTGTGTAAAATCACCAAAAATGCTATTTAAACTGGGATCTATTTGATTTTAAAATCATTTGCTTAATTGGTATACAATAAAATTTCCCAAATTATTATTAGTTCAATAAGCACAGAAAGACACTATTCATTCATTCAACAAATTTTTATTTAGTTCCTACTTTGCACCAGACATTTCTAAGTCTTGAGATAGAGCAAGAACAAAACAGGAAATACCTCTGGCCTCCCACAACTTGCAATCTCCTGGAGATGTTAAATTTTCCAAAGAGTACTGGATCTACTCCTTGAAAATTTAATGTCATGAATAAGGTAATGTAAAACCCTTCTGCATAATTACATTCTTGAACCTCCCCTTCTCCACTACATCAGACAAATCTAACATCTATAAAGGAATTATACAATGGACATTTTATTCTTGGTACCCATATACAAAATTAATGATATAAAGTGTTTAGGACTTTTTTAAATATACTATTTTTTCAAATAATAAAATAATATGGTAAGTTTAATTTCATGTTTCAATCATTTCAGAAATGATAAATTATCCAAAGGTTTTGTTTTCTGATAATGTTTAATGTGTGAAAAAATATAGAAATAAGACTGAAAGGGGACAGGGAGTGGAAATTATTTTAAATGTTACTATCAGCTTTAAAATTCTCTTAAGTTTTCATAGTAAGAGTTAACTTATTTTTACTGTGACTACATAACAATAATATACACCACATACAGGATCCATTTTATAATTTATTTTATAATCCATGATCCAAAGACAAAATATACAAACTCATCAAGGTTCTTTATAGAATGAGGACTTATATCATTGCAATTGTAGTCTATAGAATTAATCATAGCTTTATGTATTATGTTTGAGTTCAGTAACTGCATACAGACTATTTAACATAGAAAAGCAAAAAGATCCGGATGCAGTGGCACATGCCTGTAATCCCAGAGATTCAGCCAGCTGAGGCAGGAGGATCACAAGTTAAAAACTAGCCTCAGCAACTTAGCAAGGCCCTAAGCAACTCAGCCAGACCTTGTATCTAAATAAAATATTTTTAGAATGCTGGAATGTGGCTCACTGGGTAAGCACCCCTGGGTTCAATCCCTGGTACCAAAAATTAATTAATTAATTAAGAAGCCCAAAATATTTAATATTAAAGGATATATATTTAAAGTCTTGGCATTTCCTATTTTTCATATTAGTATACATACATGTTTATAAAATAAATATATTTACAGATTTTCCACTATATAAAATTAACTATAGCATTAAGTTTTTGTATTGTCTATATGAGTTTTCTAAATTAATGACAATATATTAAATATACATAAATTTATTTTCCAAAAATCTATTCTGACATCAGTATCCCAGTGGCGAGCATCAGCTGAACAAAACAATTTATAATGACCATTTATGGAGACCCAAAAGCCTTTTGGTGGAGTTTGAGATTCTGAAGATATGGATATCAGAGAAACAGTTGCAATGCCCTATTGAATATCATATCTATTGATATGCTTGAAGTCTTCACCAATTTCATATTCTGTAAATGCAACCTGTTGCCTGAATTAGAGAGGACAGTAAAGTGAAGAATAAATTTCAGTGCTTCCTCCTTGATACGTTTTCTGGGGAACATACAATTGACAAATACTCATTCTAAAATATTAAGCAATTTTAAATCAAGTGGTCAAAAATAAATATCTTCTCTATCAATTATATGCAATGCACATTCCTAGTCCTATTTATTAAAATGTGTAGTATGTTAATAGACTAGTTGAGTTATACTAATTACATGTTATTTGAAACTAACAGGTATATGTTCTAAGTGTTCTGATTTCAGAATTTTAACTAAAATGTTTCCCATAAGTATAGATTAAATGTCAGATTTTTACATAGTAAATTAACACTTTCAAACATCATATGCAAAAAATAGCATAAGCCAAAGGTTATGTTTAAAAAAATAAAAACAAAACAAAATAAAACAAAATCCTGGCCAAAAGAGTGAATTTGGGTTGGGGTTGTACTCAGTTGGTAGAAAGTTGTCTCACACACAGAAAGCACTCGGTCAATGTCTAGCACCACACACAAAAAGGAGTTAACCTGCTATAGCATGCCCCAGCTAACAACTTTGAACATTTATATTCCCGGGACAGGCATTAATGACCTTATTTGTTGAAGTCTTACCTTCCTGTAATATACCCGTGTATACCTTACCCCAACATGTCAAATTTCAGAATGAGCTATAGTCAGTTCAGACATAACACATGGGTTGAAAAAGCCAATCTGTTCCAATGCTACTGATGCATTAGTTAACCCTGTAAGCATAATCCTACTATTGTGTTTGCTTATGGCAGGAAAATGAAATACAGGTCTACAAACCTAAGCATAACTGTCAGGTGGCCTGTTCTGATAAATGTATCTTTACTCAAAGATAGCCATGCTTATTCTTCTATACATCATCTGGCTACTTTCATTACTCAAAGAGAAGACAAATAGTTGTAACAGAGATCATCTCTGGCTCTTTAAGAGAATGCCTGCTAACCCCTTTCTAAGTGAACAAAGAAACCTGCACCCCATTGAGCCAAGTTGCAAGGAACACAGAAACCACACACACACACTTTCAAATGTCTATTACCTACTCCAGTTCACTTTGTTTGCTATGAGCCATTCTCATCTATATCTGGTGATACAACCCATCTAATTTCAGATATCCCTCAAACCCACCTCTTCATACCAATAACTCACAAGCTGACACACACTTCAGGTCCTTTTCAAAGAAAACTAGCGTATTTATTGAATTTGTCATCTTCTTTTTCCTTTTAATGCATCATTTAACAAAATTTGTCAGTGTTAGACCCCTACAATAGGATCACCAAATTTAGCAAGTAAAACTTACAGGCTCCACTGTGAAATAAGAATTTCAGATGATCAACAAATACATTCTTAGGATGTCTATGCATTGCAGGTCACTACACACTCCTTTAGCCATATTCCTCTCCCCATACCCAGGAATTTAGAAAATTATGAGAGGCTATGTCTGCTCCTTTTATCACTTTCTTTCTATGTTAAATTGATTTTTTGCCTATTTTACTTTTAGACGACTATCTGCTTTGTAACGGGGCTTTTGTACCTCTTGCAGAGACCTGGAATTGGGGGGGGGGGGAGCAAAGATCTAAACAGGTGAACTGCTGAAACAGCTCTGACTATGACTAAACATGACTAAACTTTAATGTCTTTGATGGAGGGACGGTGCTATTTAGCCATGGCTCTCTACCTTTTGCCAAGAATCAGGTACTGTACAAACATTATACTCACAAAACAATAGCTATTTATCCTGAGTAACACTTCAACACCTAGCCAGGCTGACTGATCTAAGATGCTCTGCCAAGTTTAAAGAGGAAGACTCAAGGTAACTTTGTATCATTTTCATTTCCTTAAAATACTCTATTTTATAACATCTTACTGTTAAATGACACTTGAGGAATAGTGATTTAAGGGACAATAACACTAACAGATGATCATACACTTTGCTTGTTATTCTTTAGTAGATAACATGTTTTTCTACTGATTCTTCTGAACAGGATCCACCACTCAGTGTCCCCCATTATGGATCTAATCTAGTACTTCCTTTTCCCTTCACAAGTCCCTTTTTCTCAAATTCTTACTCTTTACCTGCCATACTTAGGACACAACCAGATAAATTCTTTCACTAAAGAATAAAGTTCACTGTGGCTCAAGTTGTTATCCTTGCCAGGAACAACTGCATTTTAATAAAAGCCAAGAACTGAGCTTATTGTCAATTTGATTGTTCATTTTGGCAAAGAGATTTGACGATTCAGGGGTTTCTTACCTCCATTTAAGCATTCTACAGAAATAACCAGGTTCTGAAAAGGGTTATTTAATAAAAGGTCAAGTTTAAATTTTATAACAAGAAATTATTTAATTACCATGTAAATACTATATTTTATTATATCTCTCGCAAGATTAATAATAAAAGGTAATGGCATTGCTATGCTTTAAATTTGATCTTATTTTTTTAATTACTCTGATTTAATTAGAAAAAGGCAACCTCTCTAGGCAGGTAAATTACAACAAAAGGAGGACACACTTCTGAGCTAACTCACTCCAGCTGGGAGGCAAGGGATTGAAACTGCATATAATACAGGAATAACTGAATGATCCAGACTGCGTCTTATTTGGTATATGGCATTGTTTATATAGATTAATTCAATATGGTGGCTATTAATGTTTGTGCTCTTGACTTACAAAGATGGAAAAGTTCAATTCTTAATGATTTTTAAAAAAGCATTCTGGCTCTTAAGACAGTTGTCAAAAAATTTAATATGTGAATGAAAACACATTAAAAGTTCAGATAAAATTGTGTAACTAATATTTAATGTGACAAATTTATAAAGCTAATGAATACACAACTGAGTTCATATTCATAACATAAACTGGTATCATATTCACATATAGTATAAAAGAATAAGATAAACTAAAATTTATTTTGACTATGATATAGAACTCTTTCATTCAGTTAGTACATGCACATTTTATTAATAACCTTAAAACAAGGCTTATTTTCCTGAATAGCATTTCTCATTTGTCAACAAAATAGTAAATTAGTGTGAACACAAGAATAATTTACAAAACAATCTCTGTATTCAAAATATTTTTCACTACAACCAAACTTTTAAAAACTTTAGCATATGTTTGTTTTTTCCTATTTACCAGGATGGGAAGAAAAGAATCTAGTCTTTTGAATATTCTGTTGAATATTTAATAGAACTCCTTAGTAAATATCACCAATTCTATGTAAGAAAACATTAGCATATTTTTTAATAAATGACTTATTGATGATATTTTAAATGTATTAAGTGTATTAAATCCTTTAACAGAGAATGTGGTAAAAACAAGTTAGAAAAATAAATGGAATTGAAATTCTGATATTGTAGTGTTATGCTGACCATATTGTAATTTCAATATCTGAAAAAAATTTATTTAGAGTAAACAAATTTCCAAAAAAGAAAGAGGTGCCTCCTGATATAAAGTAATTTCCAATAATTTAAAATTATTCTCAGTCAAAAATATTAGGCAAATTAAAAACTTGTGGGGAATTTGAGGGAGTAAGTTCAGTTTGTTAATCAGAAATTATTATATTTTTTATTTAAAAACTAGGAATAAACTGTAATCTGAGAGCCAAATATGAAGAATTTGCCATGCTATTCTTATTTTTTTCTAAAATTTCATAATTCTTATTATTTTATTATCATTATTATAATGATTATTATTAAATTCCTATTATTTTCCAATCACTATTTGAAATTCAAGAAGAAACTTTTAGTTAAATCTAAAAATTGATTTTAAAATAATATGTTATTAGTACATGTTGAGTATAAAAAGAACCATCACTGAAGGTATTTCTTTTTATAATTTATAAATAATTGTAAATACAGATTTTAATTATAAATAAATAAATATTCTATTACTTTCTAAGGTTTTCTTAGATATTATTACCTCATTAGAAATCTTGAGAAACTAATAATCAACATAAGAAAAAACTTATTAAGCTCATATATTTTTTAAATGGAATTCTGAATTTTTGGTGAAATACTTTTTAAAATTTTTAAGTCATATTTATTAGTAAAACTAATAAAATGTTGTTGTTTTATATCTACAAAATATTTATACATACAAATGTGACAAGTTATTCCAACTGCCTAAACAGTAGACACAAATCAAATAACAGTGGTCTAAAATCACAGTGTAAAATACCCTGTAAGGACAAAAAATGGGTATTATCAAATGCAAACTACTTTTAGATAGACATTGCTATACCTACAGACTGTAACTCACTGACAAATTATTCACATGGCTAGGTAACGAAAAGGCATTTCACAATATAGGAGAATTCCAAAAACACTGAGTTCTGGATTTAAAAATGATTTTAAAAATCAAAGGTTAGACCCCAGACCAAAAAGGTGTGCACACACCTACCCCCCAACCCACACACATACACACAGGCAGGGTCTCTCTCTCTCTCTCTCTCTCTCTCTCTCTCTCACACACACACACACACACACACACACACACACACACACAATGTTACACAGACACGGAAGCCATTCAGGAATTACTGATGACAAAACTTGAACCTGGTCCAATCTAATCATTTTACAAGTAGTTAAATGAGAGATTTTAAATAACTTTCCTAAATTTTAAACATATGGGGCAGACTTGAAAAGAGAAAGCAGGAATCTTAATTGCCAGTTCAGTTTTCATTCTAGAAGATTACTCTGAATCTAATCAGTCACCAAGAACAAGAAACAAGTCAAATGGGATTAAAAATGTAAATTAAAGGCCCATTAATTTGATTAAATTGTCATTATTCAACAGTATGTAATTTGCATTTTACCAGAGGTTTTCAAACTAAGCCATGGCAGAACATAACTGTTACATGATTTAAGCTGAGAGTTCTGCTGGTGAAACTGTAGTCACAGGAAAAAATAATCTAATGGGTAGTAAAATTTTTTCAATTTTAAATTTCTCTCCATTTTTCTTAATTCATGAGAATATAGTGATTTAATTAAAACATGATTTTTATTACTTTACATTTAATAATCAATCTCCCAAAATTTTCCAAGTTAAACACTATTACTCCCAGGTGCCAGCCCCTAAATATTTGAGAATGACTACAATACAACCTTATGAAATAACTTTTACAAATAGAAAATAACTCTATTTTACATCTGGAAAAAATTGTTGTTAAGTTGGAGAATTATAAATTTCAACTCACTGTTCAATAAAGGGAGACTGTTTTTGAAAAAAACAATGAAAACAGGTAGTGAATCATTCTGGAAAATAATTAAAGGCAAATAGACTTCATAGTAAATTAAAGAAAAGACACACACTACACATGTATTATTATCCATACTTCAGAAAAAAAAATGTTGATATACATTTTTTTTTTTTTGGTGCCAGGGATTGAACTCAGGGGTACTCGACCACTGGGCCACATCCCCAGCCCTTTTTTGTATTTTATTAGAGACAGGGTCTCACTGAGTTGCTAAGTGCCTCGCCATTGCTGAGGCTGGCTTTGAACTCGCGATTCTCCTGCCTCAGCCTCCCAAGTGCTGGGATTACAGGGGTGTGCCACCACGCCCGGCTTGATATACATTTTTTAAAAGCTCAAAAAAAATCACAGCAAAACAGAAATGATATACGTCAGTAGAAAAGACAGCTTGATTGTATGGATGTAAGGAAATGCCAATTTCAAAAATCAAAAAGGAATTTAGAAGAGAAATTGAGTTATATAATTTTCACTACATCATACAAGATTATGACTAAACATTAACTGATAGATGCAAAGTCTTTCCCATCTTCTCATTTATGATCACTTTTTATTCACCATTTGAAACCAAACTCAAAAACATCTCATTGTAGATCTATTATTCACCCAAATATGTTCATATATAATTTTACTTGAGCCACCTATCATTATGTTTCTAGTTATTTATTTACCAAACTCCATTTGTTATGTTTAATTCATATTTGATCTATGTAAGTGACACAGCAAAAACACTAGGTATAAAATAAAGGCTGGGCAAATAAGCCACTGACTGACTACCTTTGGCACTTATTATATCTATATTTTATGTATGCAGTTTATTTATTAAATATAATAGAATTAGTGAGAATTTAAAGGAAATCAAGTGAATGACCAGATTTTAATACTAGGTATTCTCATTAGTGATACTACCTATGGGAAAATTTCTATTTAAATAAATAATCAAACATATATCTCACTTTCTTATTGATCATAGGTAATTTATAGTCATACATAATATCCTTATTAAATTCAAATAGTAATTCAAAAATGTAAAAATATTTCTTTAATGATAATGTAAAAGTATTTCTTTAGGCAATGTAGGACTATTCTATGGAAATATTTCTTCTTAATTCATAATCAAGTAAAAAAATAACAGAACAGCAAAATTGAGTAGCAGCAGACTAAATATATTAATATATTTATTAATACTACTTATTATAAATATTTATTTTTCTATATTTTCCCATGAGAATATAAATTCCATGAATATGGTGCTTTCTGTCTGTTTTGTTCTTTCCTACCATCTCAGGGCCTGGCATACAATTAGTTCTCAGTAAATATGTTGAACAAATGGATGAATTATTCAGAATCTCATGTCTCTGAATCTAGTCTCAAGACATGGCTAAGGTTTCATCATAGTTTTACTTTTCATAGTTGCAAATGTTCTCATCTATAACCCTTGTCATAGAAAAACATTTCAACTTTGAAAATTTATTCCAAAGTTACGAATAAGTCTCCTTTTTTCATTTTTAATAATACCACTTTGATGCTATTTCCAACTAACTGGTTCACTCCCACATTCTTCATGTGATATTCTTTCTGCTTTGAGAGTAATGATTAGTTAAGAAATCACCTCTTTGAAGTGTTTCTCCTATAGAAAATATTTCCCCCATCCCATCTCATCACCATCTTTTTTGGGTGATTAAATTTAGGTACAGAAAAAGAAAGAGAATGATGAATTTTGTTCAAGATTACAAAATTATCTGGGCTTTTTGTTGTTGTTGCTTTAACTTACAGTGAAAATATACTGCAGGCTACCTAGCAAATTCCACCCCCTTAATCTCTGATACCATTCTCACTAAGGAGGATTTTAAAAATGAAAGCTCAACGTATCATTCACAACTTCCTGATAAAGTGATCTCTGAGCAAAAGAATTCCAAAGACAAACTGGGCTTGGTCGCTCAAGCCTGTAGTCCCCGCAACTCAGGAGGCAGAAGCAAAAGGACTACAAGTCTGAGGCCAGCCTAGACAATTTAGCAAGATCCTGTCTCAAATTAAAAAGAGAGAGAGAGAGAGAGAGAGAAGAAAAGAAAAGAAAAAGAACTATGGACAGTGGTAAAGCACACCTAAATTCAATCCCTAGTACTGCAATTAAAAAAAGAAAGAAAGAAATTCCAAAAACAGACACTCCTTTCTTTTGTAAATGAAGGAATAAAAGGACATTCTACTCTGTAAAATCACATATTTTTAGCTTCTAGTTTGTGCAATAGAAAGTGTTTGAATATGATTCGTGACTAGACATACGCTAATATATAAAAGTGTATGAGTGGGGTGGTGGTGTGGACAGAGAACACATGTATATTTATATACATACCCACACATAAACAAAAAGCTACCATTTGTTCAGCCAAATTCATACAGACTATGTGCAAAATCCAATATTTTAAAACTCAGAAGAAGCTCACTATTGTAATTTATGATTTATTCATATTAACTACATAGGGTTATAAATCAAGCTCTTCACACTCTGGTACACTGTAATAATACATCATAGTTCCACCAAAAGAGTCTTATTTGCATACATTCCCATTGTTTGTTTTAAAATAAATCTTTATTTTGAAGCAAATTTAAAATGCAAAATATTTATGGCATGTTATAAATTATGTGAACATTATTTTAAAGAAAAGGGAGAAAAGAAAAATAACTCAAGCAAAAACAAACTAAAAAAAAAAAAAAAAAAAAAACAGAAAGAAAGACGGTGAGTGAATGATGGCCTAACACACTTTATTTCCTTAAAGATATATATATATATATATTTTTTTCTCATTGAAATCTTCATGCAGAAAGTAGAACAGACTTTCTTATTTTCCAAGTCCACTAAGTTAAGGTGAACCCCAATCATAGGTGTTTTAAACTCATGCTATTCTGAGTTATAGGAAAAGCTACAGTTCATGGGTAAGCAATTATGATAGGTGAGGCTTTACTTTGTTCTAGGCACTCTGTAAATGTTACTTCATTTAAAACAAGCTTACAAGGGAAGACTCCATATTCCTAATCTGTGAGTTAAAGAGGCTGAGTTACAGGCAGTGACAGTGGCAACTCAAGACTACTCACAATGCAGCTACCAGCGCCAGGATTTGAAACCTGCCTGATCGAAACCCATTTTCTTCACCACCAGGTTTTACTTCCCCATTATTTATGGTTTATAAAATTATATATTTGTTTAAACATTGCATTGTCTAGCATCTTCATCTCCTTTACAAGAATGTCATATTTTATCCTGTCTTTACAGTCAATTGACAATTGAAATTCATATATCTAGGCAAGGAATTTTAGGTATTTCCATAGCAAATTAGTTTCTTCCATGCAAAAATGCACATAGCCAATTAGTTTCTTCCATGCATAACTACATACCTTCAAAACATTTTAAGGTCTACATATCAACTGCCATTTTAGAATGATCTATAAATTACAAGGAAAAAGATACTCCTATCTTTAAGAGCAATTTTAAATACTGGAAGTAATTTTCCCAATAACTCTGTATTAATATCAAATCACAGAACTGTTGATTAAAATACTCTATTAAAATTCTGAAAATTAATAACTTTGGATTCCTAATCAAAATAACAGCTAGCATGGTGTTATACACATAAAGCTAAAGATAAATGTCATTAAAAAAAAAAAAAAACGTAAATTTGTATGCTATATTTTAAGTGAATATACTGACATATCAAGCCATTAGGAAGTCATGACAAGCCTGAGAGTGGTCCCCTCTCTCCACAGCACTATGGAGGCTCTGCACTCAGGACCAGAGTGGATGGTATGGAGGGCCTGGGTAGAAAAAAACTACATATGCATGATTCTCACCTATGACAACAAAAAACTTGGTCAGTTTATCTGTTTTAGATCACCACTTTTAAAGCACCTAAATGTCATCTATATTTTCTATTGTATTAAAATTATCAATTATGTGCATTGAGAAGATGGCATAATATAATATATATAATTATAATATTATATATATTATTATATATATATATAATATATATATATATATATATATATATTATAAAATATAATATATATTATATAATTTCAGGGATCCCTGAAATAAAAGAGTTTTTTGAGCTGTTACAAATGCTAGCCAGAAAAAGGACCAGGTCCAAAAAAGCAGAAAGGCTAGGGAGTCATTGGGAAATGTGTGCTGGACCAGAGCTAAGAGCATTTCTCTATGTTGAAAATGGAGAAGGAAGGTAAAACTGTTTATATTAAGCATATATTACATTGGCTATGGGCAAGAGCAGTAGAGACTATGTGAAGGTATGGAAGCTTTAGGACAAGAGGTTAAGAAGTAATTACTGCTGGTTGAGGTGGTACACTAATGGATGGTGCTGGGGCATTTTGATGGGATTTGAGTTAAGGATTTAACATACATTTAGGAAAGTAAAAAAGTATATGTTTTATTTTTTTCAGCTTATGATTTTTTAACTGATTAATCTCTCTCATTTATCTTCCCATTGCATTCTCTGGATCTGTAATGAAATTTAAGACATCTGAAAATTTTTCTCTTACCATTTTCCTCATACCATCTTACATTATAAATCTTACTAAGATTAGGGGGAAAATCCAATACAAATAATAATAAAGCTCTAACCATGAACATTTTCTATCTGTTGAACACTTCTGCCTCGCAAATAAAGAGGAGGGGAAGAAAGACTAAACATAAAAAATTACATGATTCACAGTAAATACATGTGATATATTTAGCCATCAGATTATTCAAAATCATTTATTAAGATTTTGCATCACAAGTATTATAGATGAAAATATGACTTCTAACTTCTCAAGGAATTTCGGGGTTTCTTCCAAAAACATTAATTTATATCCATGTAAATGGTTATGTACAGATACATTTGCAACTCATATAATATTATATGTCCACTACCTACTGATAGTTTTAAAATGAAATAAGAAAGTTTTTGGAAGCTATCAAGTCTCTCAGTACAGAGATTAAACTGTGTATTTTGTATAAAAAATAGACAACAATTACAATTAGAGATTGATGTAGAGTTGTGAGTTCAAATCAATTTTCACTTATTTGTACAAGCACTTATTCTAAAAAGAAATCAGTGTGGCTTTGTACAGTATGAATACCGCCAAACCAACTCAATTCTGTACTATGATAAAGTTAAGAGGCAATGTAGATTTGAGAAAAAACAATATACTTAGTTTTTGAACTTTAGTGATTGTTTTGATTTTGAGTTATATAAGATCCATAAAAAACGAAAAAAAATTATAATTTTGGGACTAAACAGGCCAACTTCTATTGTCTAGTGGGGATTTGTTAGTAATCTAATAATTTGAGATAATGTACATCAAGAGTTATGTCCAGGAATTAATACAAGAGATATTAAATATAAAAATGCACATGATGTTTTGAGTAACAGAATTGATAATATCAGAATCATTTCCTTTATGTATATATGGAGATCACTGCCTAAATGGAATCCTTCCATGGTTCTCTTCCTTCACTAGGTTCATCTTATATATCAGTGCTTATATCTGTAATTCTTCATGTTACCTATGCCATCAATCTATTAAAACTTCACACTGCCTAAAATAAAGTTCATTGTCCTTTAGACATTTGAGATGCCTTCCCCTTACCATGGCTGTTTCCAAATCCTTTATGGCTGACCTCCTCTCTGCTTATGTATAAATCCTTTCCAGTTACAGTATAATATGTCAGAACTATTGGACCACTTATCTTCTTTATCACTTCATCTTAATGTGACATATGATTTCTAATAATATTGACAATGTATCTCTCTCAGTTACTGGAAAGTTAGCATGAAAGTGATGGCAGATATTTCTTAAATTGTCTATATAAAAGAAAAAAAAAAACTCATGAAAATAATAAATATTTTCCATAAATTACCAAGCCATTTGATAATGCTAATGTTTTTGTTTCAAGCATTTTGTGAAATAAGAGCCTACTGACTTGCCTATTCCAGTATCTAAAGAAAGTAAATCAAGAGATTTCACATGTCACAAATGCTCCCAATTTCATAACAGATTGTGGACATATCATATTCATCATAGCTATGCCAACAACTTTAGGGAGAATGAAGAGAAAATAGGATTAGATTTCATGTTTTATGCCTTGAAATCCTATTAATGGTTGACAAGATGCTAAGAATGATTTTAAACACTAGGCAAGGAGGATTTAAAATATTCTCACACTTTACCACCACCAGTTCAACAAAGAACAACAGTTTGCCTTCCTTTTTTGAGAATTCAACAGAAACTGAGATAATATCTGCAAGATTTGGAATGTTATGAATGTGACTAGTATCACAGGTCAAATTCTCTGAAAATCAGTCTCTGAGCTGGAGATATTTTTGCAGGAGGGTTACTGGAAACAACATCCAAGGAGGAGAAAGGGCAGCAGAACTGATAACTAACTGAAAGAAGACTACCCTGGGGCAGCAGCATAACCTACAACTCCTAGGCTCAGGGAAATCCCTGCATAGAAATTCAACTGTGAGTCCAAGGCAGTTACATTCCAGGCAATTGAGGATAAGTCTAAAGAGGGTAATCTGAACAAGGCATACAACGTTCATTACAACTATTTATTTACTTTATTTCAATAGAAGACAAGGGCTTTGAAAATAAAATGATGTAAAATCAAATTTCAGTGACCAATAGCCTCAGTCTATACAAGCAAAAGCCCTTTAGCTGGCCTGCACTAGTTCTGGGAAATTGCCCTGTGTTTTTATTCCACTAAAATCACAGATGATTAAGGAGGACTGCTGTTCAGTCACATTGGTGTTCAGAATGTATCCAGATCAGGTGATGTGTTGCATTACTCCAAACATATAAACATATTTATATGGAAAGAGAGCTGAGTCTAGTAGGTTATAGTTGGGCTTGCAGAAGGCACAATGACATCCTCAGTCAGATAAGATTTTTTACAGCTCTGGATCCTTTGGTGAGACACTTGATCTCAAAGTTTGCACCTCTATTTATACTAAAAAAAATATTGTTCATCTCAGTGCCATGTATCCTGACTGAGCTAAGATGCTTTGTACACATTATTACTTAGGTGAACTCTTTTATTTACCTCGCTGATAACTGGGCCAGCCTGTTCATCAATCTGGAAATTATTTAATCTTTTAATATTCAACACTTCATTCTACAGCCTCGGTGATACTGTTCATTACTAAAGCTTATAAAATCCTTAACCATTCCAAGATGAGCTATATTTTTCCTTTAAAATGCTACATATTTTACACTTAGGGCTTTAAGCCATCTATAATTTAATGAGGATCACATCTTTATAGAAATGCCCAACAAATTATCACAAGAACAGTTCTTAAACATTCCAATAAGTTTTCTACATATTTAAGTCATCTATTTTACCACTTTCTTGGGTCTTTTATTTAAATTAGGGTCTGTTTCTAGAATATGTCTTCTAATCCAATTATTTGTCTGACTCTGGTACCAAATTTCCTCTTTTATAAATATATTACTAGCTGGGTGCAGTGGAGCACACATGTAATCCCAATGACCCAGGAGGCTGAGGCAGGAGTATCACAAGTTCATAGGGACCCCCAGCAATTTAGCTTGAGGCCCTAAGGAACATAGTGAGAACCTGTCTCTAAATAGAATATAAAAAAGGCTGGGGTGTGGTTCAGGGGTTAAGTGCTCCAGTACTGGGGGTAAAATGTATAAGTCTACACATACACATTATTAGGGAATGAAATGGTTAGAAAATGATAAACAATCACTTAACAGTTATAACCATTTTTAATCTATTTACCCATGCAAATTATAAATAGAATAATCATCAAATTCTAATAATAATAATGTATAAAAATTCATATGTATTTATAAATTAATTAATAACCAAGGCATGTTTTCAAATCCACTCTTCCATTGCAATATGGTATGTCTCTTCATTTGGTGAAGACTTGTCTTTGGTATCTTTTTGTATTTTTGTCATGGATCTCATGTGTTTCTTAAATGGTTCCTGTGAGGGTTAATTGCAGATATTTGAAAAGTTTATGGCTATTTTTACAAATATTTTAGAGCAAAATTTCTAAATTCTTTGGCTGTCTACAAGAAAACTGTCATTTTTTGTATCTTTTTCATCATACCATATTATTAAACATAGATTCCAAGTACTCTTAAAACAAGCAGAAATAATAAAAGCAAACATGGTAAACTGAATCTGTACAAGTTCAAAACAAACTATATCAATAGGTAATTTTAAAAGAACTCAATATGTCAAGTCTAAAAAATGTTTAAGACTAAACCATGTAGTTCCTTATGGGTCTGTTGTATAATAAGAAACACATTCATATAACGGACATGAAGAATTTAATAGAAAAAGATACACTGTGAAATATAAGGTCTGAACTTTCCAATGTGCATTTTTTATGCATTTTTGAAAGGAGAGAGAGAAGAGAAGGATCCTGAGGGTAAAAACGAAAAAGGGTGAAGGTAAAAGGGAGGGAAGAAATGAGTGAGGTGAGGAGGAAGAAAAAGAAGGAAAACTAGTAGAAAAAAACTGAGACAGCTATTTATTGGACGTTTTTGGAGGAAATCACGTTCATGTGAAAATGTTTCCTGCCATTTTAAATAAAACACTGAAGAAACTGTTAAGAAATTATATGCTTTATTTAGAGCACTCACATTTTAAAGACAAAGGAAGACCTGAAGAGATCATTTGATTTAAGTATGGTTCTTTTGTTCTTTATTTACTTTACTGACTTATTCCATTTAAATGAAAAAGTAAATGCAGGACTGTATGACCAAGAAGATATAGTTTGAAAGCTCTAATTGAGTCCCACCTATGTGTTCAAAGATAACTGGATCTGATAATGTGATATGACTGTCGTTCATCATGTAACTTCTTAAAAATGCCCAGTCTAAACTCTTAGCAAACCATTGTCTCTTATCAAACATTCTCTAAACTGACTTCAGTCAAGTAAGGTATTTTCACACAGAAAGTTGTCATTTAGAGTGATGCATAATACTTGGAGGTGAAATTATTTCAGTGATCTGATTTTTATCTGACTGAGGATTCCAGAATCCCATCAAAGTTAAAATGTTCATAGTCCATACCTTCACTGAATACTTAAAAATGTAAGAATGACAACTTGAGTTTCTAAGCTCACTTAGCAGGCACATTAAAAAAAAATGTAAATAGTCCTACAAGGAAGAAGAGATCATGGTGTTTTTTTAGGCATGATGACTGTTAGAAATCACAATGTAACACTTTACGAATCTAAAGTAGTAATGATTGATGTATTTTTCATTTTTATGGCTTATCAATAATGAGTTATTGGAGTCAAGTTAGAGAAGTAAAGGCTTAAATGTCAAACAGGCTATGTCTGCAGACCTTCCTAGGGACAATATATTACATACTCACTCAATCAAAACTTTCCCTGAGAGGTATTGGGGAATAAAATTGACCAAATTATATTATGTGCATGTATGAATATACAACATTGAATCCCACTCTTGTGTGTAATATACTGCACAAATAAAAATGTTGCCCTAAATATTTTTAATACCTTACAGTATGATTTTAAGTAATTGTTTTTTTAAAATTTACCATAGTCATTTAATCTGTAGCTTAAAAAACTGTATTAATTTCAGTATTTAAAAAAAAATTCCTAAAAATATAAAATAGTAAAAACAGTCCTGTCAGTAGTAGAATTATAAATTCTACGTGCTATTCTAAATTACTAACTGATTGTGGTGAGGCAAAGAAAATGCAATGATTATCTTTTTAAGAACAAAATACTGGGACACATATTTGTCACCTATTCACCATTTATGTATTTAAAATTTTTAAAAATTCCCCCAAAATGCCAGAAATTACCACTATGTTGAATGTAACATAAATGAAAAAAAAATATGTATTTCTATGGGGGATGGTTATAAAACATAACAAGCACTAATTTGAATTTATAGATGAAAGAATAGTTTATGAGGAAGCATAAGATAATAATTATAGATGAATTAATAGCTCAAATTGTGTTATAGTATAGTCAATGTTGTCCATATTTTATGTACATTGTGATATTTTAAAATATCTAAGTAATACCTATGATTATCACCTTATTTTTATGATGTAGGAATCCAAAGCACAAAGTGAATTTGCAGGTACCAATTAGTGGCTAGATTTGATCACAAAGGTGGTGTAAAAAAAGTCTGGAAATCTGAGGATATTCACAATTAAGGTTAAAGAAGCTCTATAATTTCTAGTCCTTCTAGGAAATTTTAACTTAAAAAAGACTCCTTTGAATTTTTCATGCATAAATAACTTATCTTTCTTCCCTTGAATTCAAAGAAACTATATAAGAATGAATATTATTTTCTCAGAAACAAATCACTCACCCTTCACATCAGACTTCCCTTAACAGTCTACTAGGACTCTCAACTATTTGAATTCCTTAGCAATCTAAATTTATAAAGAGAAATATACTGCTTTTAACTTTTTTTTTAATGGCTTTTTAGTTGTAGACAAATACCTTTATTTTATTTATTTATTTTTTATGTGGTGCTGAGGATGAACCCAGTGCCTCACACAGAAGGCAATCACTCTACCACTGAGCCAACCCCAGCCCTTGCTCTTAAATTTCAATTCCAGGTTTACATTGCATTACTGAATTCTATTCAGGATAAAACATTGCACAGTCCATTTGCATTCATTTATGATAACAAAAGGAGAATAATAATGAAATGTTTAGGAGAAATTTTTCCTAATGAATTTAAAGTTAAGTGTTAGGGTGTGCTCTATTCTTCTATAGCTATCTCTGTAGTATAATTCCAACTACTACTAAATAACTCTAGGTAACAGTAAATCTGTGACAGAAAATCAAATTATATCATCTAATGCTTAGTGTCTCCTATATAGAGATAAATGTCAGAACCGAACATTTAGGGCTACTGTTAACACACAGGATACCTTTGTACAAATTTGTGAAAAAATAGCACTCATTCTGTGCACACTCAGTGATTGTACAGCATGGGGCTTCAGGAGTGAAAGCAAGTCCGGGTTTTAGGTTTCTTTCAACTTCCTTGAATATATGGTACACAAATTGAACATCTGTAATCAACAACTCTATAAGTACTAACAATGAACAGGGAAAAGTTGTTCAAAAATATGTTATGATGGAATGTTTTGTTTACAGGTGTTCATATTGTATGGATATAAAAAAAATCAAACAGAAAATCAACCAGCAAGAAAAAAAAAAACTAAAAATATTATTCTATATGCTTGCAAATCCCTTTGTTTTGTTTCATTTTGAGGAAAGTACAGGTAATTTATCAATACATATTTCATTATTCTTAGTAAAGTATACACTCTACATATTATGAAATATACAATTCTTCAAATTATCAAACGTCTGTGACAAAAAAGACTCCAAAAAGTCTGGGGAAATAGTATACTGTTTTCTCTCTACATGTATTCTCGTTTGACACATTTTAAAAATTGCTCCAATTTCTGAAAGTGATTATATCAAGAGTTCTTACTAAATAATTATCAAGATGAGCTAAAAATCTAGTTCTAATCAAAGAACACAAGTCAAGTGAACACTTCAATCTATTATATGATCAATTCACCATAAACCTTAGCTACTCTCAGTGGTTGGCAAAAGGACTGTACTGCCCATTTCAACTTCTCTACACATACTCTCCATTACCATTTTTGCCCTATGCGGTTCTTAATGATATACATTTGAATCAAATTTTAACTTCATGAATTGAAGTCCAGAGAAATAACACTAATCAAATGGTACATATGCTTGGAAGTGTTGTAAGCAATTTATATACAATTTGTCATTTAAATGTCACAAGTAAGAACTTCTATCATCCTCATTCCATATATAAAGATGTAACTGGGGCAAAGAGTCATAATACAACTTGTTCAAAAGTCATACAGATTCTAAGTCAAGTCAAGACAGGCTTGTTCTTAACCACAGGGCTATTTATAATCATTCCCCAACTCCTTTATCTCTTTATTATTGACCCTATGTCCATTTCTGGTTACCTTCTCTGATTTTTTACAGCAAACATTTTGCTAGCAAATATATTTTCTGTTCAAGCCTAGGCCTATAAGAAGTTAAATAAATACACAGCTCACTGTTTACAACAGAGAGAAGCTAGGGAAGATTTAATCAGCACACTATTAGTCATATTAATCAGTATGTATTACTGTTCTGTGCACACCACTGAGCTAAATTCTGTGGATTTAACAAAAACAACATTGTTCTTGCCTTAATATAAATCTTCTCTTTCAGTGTACTCATCAATATTTCCTCAAATATGCACTCATCAATATTTCCTCAAATATGCTAGACAGGCCATACAGAATGTATCTTTTTCTATGGACGGCATGCCAGCATTGACGTAGGCCAGAGTCCCATACTTCCTTCCCATATCTCAAACCTAAATCATTCAAGGAAATTCATAAGTACCATATCTTAATAGTTTTCAACTGCCAATCCAAATCTTCCATGCTCAAGAAACCTAATCTAAAATGTCTGTTCTGAGGATCCAGGGATTACTAAGAAGCAGAAATTATTACAACACTTAAGTTAAAAATTAGCTTATACTGGTGGCAATATGGGACACAATGAACCCACTGAAAGCCAACACTGGAGTGCAATATAAGAAAATTGAGAAACAGTGACTCAAACAAATGTCTACATTAAGAAATCAAATTACAAAAGTAAATGATATGCAAATTGCAGGAACCACAAAAAAGACTCACTGCCAACACCAAAGCCTCTGGTGTTTACATGATTAGTAAACAGGTAATTATCATGGGTCCATGCAGCTGACAGTATTAGAGACCCAGTCATGAAGAAACAGGAAGAGGGTACTAGGAAAGAAATTCCTCTGGAATCTACATTACCAGAGCAAATTCTGTTTGATATCTAATAATAGAATTTTGGGAGTCTTCGGATATACCTACAGAGTAAGGGTTACACAACTACTTGGGAATCATAGGGAAACTGCCCAAGAAGACAACTACACAAACTTGACATGTGCCTTTTATTACTATCTAATTCTAACTCTTCTAGAGTAAGTAGGAAAAGCAACCAAAATGGAAAAAGTTTCAAAAACAAACATTTTTGAACAGTACTAGGTATGAGGCTGATATGTGAATATTCATTAGTATCTAGTGGACCTGCCTCTCCTTTTCCACATTATGTGTCCAGACTACTAAATTGGACTTAGAGCTCCATGTTTATATACTGTGAGGAATCTTTAAGATGATGATCAACCAACAAATAATCATTTGTTCAATTAAAAGTGGACAATCAAGGCAGTAAGGCACCAGAGAGATTGTCCACCACGTTCAGTGCTATTTTAGGATCTAGGTAGATGTGATAAAATTTTACTATGTGAAAATTAACAGAATGCCCTCCCTAACAAAGATGCCTCCCTCAGAAGGCTGGTACTGCATTTTTTATTTTTTCAAAGATTGAACCTAGGGGCACTTAACCATTGAGCCACATCCCCAGCCCTTTTATATAGTTTACTTAGAGACAGGATTTTACTGAGTTGTTCAGGGCCTCCCTAAACAACCTTCTCCATGAGCCCATTAACACTGCTCAGTCATCTCCAAGACTCTCTCTCAAAGCTCATAATACTCCAACTACAATTTTTTTTCCCTTTGTGCTTTGGAACCTAAATTAAGTAGTAAACAAGTTTCCCTATATCTTCCTATTTTTTTTTTTTTAGTCATGTACTTTTTCTGACCATGGATTAATCTGAGTTCTCATTGCATGTATGGAATGCCCTCTTGACCTTTACCACCCAAAAATCTTAGCCTGTTCTCAGATTGAGATAACAGAAAGATCTTGAGCTTCCTTTGGATCAAGCAAGCCTGATATCAAATATGGCATTATTACTAACTTCTATAATTTTCTGTCATCCTCCTCTAAGTTTCCTTATCTGTAAATGAAGTTGAGAAATCCATCCTCATGTGATCTTTCTTAGAATTTTATTAGATAACATACAGAGAGTATCTGGAGTAGTACTTGGAGTATTCTAGGGATTCAATAAATTGTCAAATTAACTTCTGTAGCATAAGCATTCTCAATGGAAGAAAATATAATTATATTTAACCTAAAATAGTGTTTCTACTGACAAAAATACTTTACAACAAAAAATAATTCCAACATTTTAGCTTCCTAAAAAAGAAAAATAATTCAAAGACAGAATGGAATGTGGGAATTAGAGAGTATAAGACCATGTGGGAGAAAATGGGGTATCCTAAAAACAGTGGGTGAGAAATGAACAAGTTGACCAAAAGTTCATTTTGGTTCATTAAAAGTGAGTTTGGCAAAGATACTAAGGAAGGTAGTCCAAGATCTAATTCTAAAAATGAAAATCTAGTTCACAAACAAAAATTAGGTTGACACAAAATGAGCTAAAAGTGCACACCTGTAATCCCAGTGGCTTGGGAGGCTGAGGCAGGAGGGATCACAAGTTCAAAGGCAGCCTCAGTAACTTAGCAAGCCCCTGTCTCAAAATTATATATTTTTAAAAAGTGCTGTGAATGAGGCTCAGTTGTTAGGTGCACTGGATTCAATCCCTAGTACTCTCTCCCCCCCCCCAAAAAAAAAAAGACAAATAAATACAAAGTGAGCTCAGGTCAGAGGCTGGTTCCCAGTACAAGACAAAAGCTGTTCACTGAATCCAGTGGTGAGGGTGAAGGTATAGTCAGTGTCCACAAGCAAATCCAAAGTTTGACACAGAGATAAGATTTAGGATTAATGAACTTATAGGCTTGGAAAAAAGAGCCTATAGAAACAGACAAAGCTCCAGTATTCCTGAAAGTTGCTCATCTAAAGGAATTAATAAAATTATGTTAACACATTAAGTGAGGAGTCATACAAATATGTCTTCCTAAATGGAATGGCATTATATGCCTAAATATTATAATATTAAATGCCTAGAATGGATTGGAATGTTGTGAACAAGAAGCACTTTTTTATCCCAGCAAATATACTCCTTTGTTATATCATAAAATACAAACCAAATCCCTGTCATTTACTTTCATCTAATAATATGTACTGATTCCCACATCAGAATCAAACATATTTACAAAGCATTTAAAATGACTACCACTGAAAATGAGACCATCTAAATCATCTCTTAGTGAATTAATGAGATTTTTATAGAAATATCACATAATTTTATAATGAAATTTGTCCTTATGGCCACCAGCACTGTCACTGAATAACAATGAGAAGAATTTGAGATTTGAAGTTAGTTATATTTATCTCCATTCTGCTTTTTGTTTGTTTGTTTTTGGAAAAAATGACAGGTGTTTTTGCAATGATGAATAAAGTAAGTACTGAGGGAGAAAAACATACAGATTTGTATATTTCTATCATGCCAGCATCTAAGAAAAGTAAAAAACATGATCACACGAAACATATACAACATATAATCAGTAATATCATACCCAATTTTAAATAAACATTGGAAATCAGAACTTAATGCTGCCTGTTGTATGTGTTCACTTTATTTGAACATTTTAAAGGTTTCCTTAGATAATAACCACAAAGACCTCAGCATACAGTGATGTTATTTATTATCACATATTATCACTACAAATGATAAAACAACATGGTTGTAATGCTTTAAAAGATAAAAGTGACTTCAATTTTAAGTAATAGTAAATAACAAGCACTGAAATATTCTTTAGAGCATCAGTTCATATAATTATCATTTAACATTTTAAAATAGAGCACTATGTTTGCAAAGAATGTAGCTATAGAACTTAGCTGTATATGGGCAATGGGATTCAGAAAATTCCTTCAGTTTCTGGTAAACAGACTATATTGCATAAAACAAAGACTAAGCTGCTGTTAGTGGAGAAAACTACATGATGTCATTGATCTAAAACTGACTGAACCTTGCAAGAAAAGGGTCAGAAACAGTGCACTAGATTTAGAACCAAATGGTTTTGTATCTAAGTCTTAACTTCTGTTTAAAATGCTATTCAGTGTGTTTTATGTTTCCAAGATATATTGTATTAAACATAATTTAGGACAATAATGAATTAAAATTGAAAAATGCTCCAAAGCAGTGAGTCACTTGAACAAGAATGTTTTACATTTCGTACATTTTCTATCTTTTTAGGGCCACTAATTAAAAACATATATATAGTTGCAAGGGGTTTTAAAGTATAAGTTACATCTCATGGTGGCATTATCTTCATTATCTTCACATTTTATGAGAAGAATTATAGAAACTACTGTTGTTATTATCTAGAACAACTACTACAGTTGTTGAAGATAAGCATTGAAGTCACCTTTAAACCCACACCCAACAAATACTGTTCCGTTCTCTACATTTCACAAGTGCCTCCCTTCATACTTATTCCCATTCCTGTCCAAGCATGATCTTCTCTCCTAGAAAATCGGAATTCCTAAATAAACTCAGTGACAAGGTTGTTACCCTTTCCAACCTAGTATTTAAAATGTGTCACAGTACAATAATGTCAGCATGCTACTTAAAATAATGCAATGGCTTCCTTTCACATGTCCTAGCCAACTTTTAAGATATACCTATAGCCATCCTCTCCCATGCACTTAGACAACCTAGACACATTAGCTCTGCTCACTTTTCTTCTAACATCATACATAATCATTCTTCTAAAATCTACTAACACTATCCCATTTACTGGTCATATCTTTCCTATATTCAGATTTCTCCCTCAATGTTCAATGTAGATATAACCCTCCCAACTGAATAACCCCTGTGTACTTTCCAAATACTTTATTTGAATTGACATTACTGTTGTCAACAAAGTGTTTGTTGAAAGCTGGCATTCTATTCTCAGCACAGGGTTAGAGTATCATTCACCTTCCAGAACAATGTACGTACTAGGTTCAACAAACAATTCCCAAACTAAAAATAGGTGAATTAATATGTTGTATTGAGTTGAGTAATGTTTTATAAGAACAAAATAAAAATTTAGTAATTTTGATGAAGAAAATTATTCCCTAGAATTCAAATTATTCATTTAGCTTAAACTATTATTCATCATTTTCACTGGGTAGCATTTAAAATACACTAATTTTTAGACGAGAATATTATGAACATCATCTTGAACCACATTAATCTAGTCAAGGTAGTGATTTCAAAAAGTAAGCATATTCAACATTAAAGCTCATAATCAGAATCAAGATGATTCCAGGTGGAAAGATGATACTTCATGGGAACTAAGGGCTCTAAAGTTTATCTATATTTGAACAGCCAAGTTTAGAATATGGTCAATGATTGACTTAATTCAACAAACAAAATTTCGACAATGGAAAGGAGAATACTGTCTCAGGCATATCCCATGCACTCCAGAAAGAGATAACTTCCCCCTCATAGAGTTATCTAACCTGCATGCAGGACAGGTAGAAGTTAGGAAGGAACTTAACAAGAGGTGGGAGATAGAGTTCCAGAGAAGTGGAAGAGCTATCTACAAAAATGAAGAAATGATATGGAAATAAAAAATGAAAAGCTGTTTATCTTGACTGAAGTTTATAACTTGTGGAGGAAATTTTTGGATTTATCTAATGTCTGTTGGCATGCAACCATGGGGGATAGTGAATGTCAACAAGACAGAATTAGTTTCTATAATTCTTATAAAATGTGAAGATAATGAAGACTGGTTGTTAGAATATAAAGAGAATCTACAATAATTGTGGGAAGGTTATTGAGCAGCAACACATAAAAGAAACTTACAGGGCTATTTTAAGGATGTAGAGCATGCTGGATTGCAATGATATTTAGAAGAACTTTGAGCATATGAAGAATACTGCAGATAGAGTCTAACAATAAAGTAAACCGGGGATACAGATAAAAATCAACATGTGTGTCACATTTATGGATAGCAATTTAAAGAGAGTGTAGACAAAAAGTATGCTGTGTGTCTGAATAAGAAAAAGGATAATTCTAATATTAATCAAGAGAAATATGTAGAAAATATTGCTATTTAGCCAGTGACTTTCTTACACTATTTCCAGCCATAAGCCTTGTCGACTGTTTATAGACATAGATTGGATGTCAGAAGGTAGAGAATTATAGGTACCAATTTAAGAATTATCTTGAAAGATATTAAAATCAATACAGAAAGAACTGATCAGTTAGAGAAGGGAAAGAAAGTATGAAGAGAACTAGCAGGGGGAAAAGAATTTTAGGAAATTGGTTTATATTCTCTCAAAGAGAAATGAACTCAGCTATTCATTCTGCCACTTTTTATACAATGTTTGACAAATAATTTAACATAAGTCCTTCAATGTTGTGGAAATCAAATGGCATAATGTTTAAATGGAAAAACACATGACTTAACTATATGTTAATTAATTGTAACTCAATCGTTACTGTAGTAGTGGTACTGACCATTATAATCTTCATTTTTACCCAGCACTAAAATAAGAAGAGAAGAAGCTCAGAGATATGAAAATTTGGGAAACTATATCCCAATATAAATCATATTGAGGGAAATGAGTAAAAAATCATGGGTCATCAAACTTTGATAATTCAGATCTATTCTGATTTTAAATTTTTCAAATAGTAACTCAACTATGATTATCTGCAGATGCTAGCCTCATAGGGGAAAGCTATAAGGAATCTATTGGCATGGTTGATAAGTCTGAGAAGTTTCTTGAGGCAACAGATGGTGTTTTAAAAATAGGCTGTGAATCACCTGTTACAAGGCTTGAGCTGCCCAATTACTGAGTCCTTCTCCTAAACTTTGTCAGAGCTTCCAAAATGAGTTGTGGAGCAAAAATATTCTAAATGCAAGTCATAAAGTATATGAGAAATATAGGGCAGATGCATCATTGATGAGAAAAAGTGAAACTGCAGTAAGTTTACTGCATATGACTTATGTATACAAATAAAACTTAGTGGCATATGTAGGTGTATCCCTGTATGCATGTGTAAAAGAATAAAATGAGGGGGAAAAAAGAATGGTGATATGGGGTGAATGTAGGAGGAAAGTGAAAAAACTATTTTCCTGAAATTTATACACCCAAGGGTCATCTTCTTAAAATAAACAGGAAAGCTGTTTTAAAATTCAGCCAACATGATATTTATATCTGTTTCCTTAGCAAGAAAAATGTCACCTCTGATTTATAAAAGGATCACTCTCAAACATTACTTGAGACCAGATCCTGACAGAATAAGCTGAGAGTTAGCTGCTTTTATCAAATGCTGTCGTTCAAACCTCTGAGGTCTATTTTATTTTTAATAATTTGTAAGTACAGTGACCTCAGAGTTAATACATTTCACTAGGCTAGATTCACAGAGCAGCTTCCTTTATTAGATGTGGCCCAAATTAAGATTTAGTTTAAAAAGAACACTACAATGTGATGAATGCTGTTTTCATATGTCTTGATTTTGCTATATAATTTATTTAGCTCAATATTTTCTCCATGTTGCAATTTCTTTCAAATTAATACTTATTGGATAAGAGTAAATATCATCATTAGGTCCCATGTTAGGGTCTTCACATGCATGATTTTGCTAACTGTATTCATTCATTCACTCATTAAACTAATATTTAATTTTTATTAGGTTCTAGGCACAATCCTCATGCTGGGGACACAGAGGCGAAGACTAGCAAGTCTCCTATAGAGCCTAGATTATGGAGATTAAATTGATTTTTAAAAACCAACTAAATAAAGCAGTTTGTTTCCCATTGTACATAGTGTTATGAAGGAAATGTTAAAGTGAGAGTGATTCAACTACCTAATTTTATATTATCATATGCATTTTAGCAAGCAAATTACTAAAAATCAAACTTAAGATTCATACCTTCTTTCTTCCCACCACATTCTCATTGATCATCTCACTGAATGAATATTGACCTTATTACTTGCTTACATAAAGACTAGATGATAAGTAATACAACACTGGGTGTAAGAAATCCCTAGAAGTATAAAATTAGTTGCCAGACCCTGACAAGTTTTTCCAAATAGCGAGGGAAAACAAGACAGGTAAGTCTGAGGAAGGCCATAATAAAACCCTATTAAGGATGCTCAGAATTAGCTTTGGATTAAGTTCCAAAGGTGGCTGTATGTCATAAAAAATCATAAAAATACATCATTAATATCCAATAGAGGGTCCAGGAAGGAGCTGAGTAGGGAGCAAGATTGTCCAAGGTGGAGACCATCAGGGAGAAGCCTGAACTGACAGTACACTTGAGCAGTTCCCTGCCCAGGGATTGTGATCTGCATACATCAAGGAGATGGAAGTAGTTCAATGTTTTGAAGGAGCATGGCATGATAAAGGTGACATTTTACAAAATATTCTGAGTCCAGTATTTAGCTTGAAAATGGAAGAGAAAATTTATGTAAGTTAAAAGGTTACAACTTTAATATAAACTCAAAAAGCAGTAGCAGTTAGAAAACACACAAAAAAATGTTAAAGATCACATAGGTAAGATACTATGAGTGATAAGTGACAGAAGAGGAAAAAAAAAAAAAGAAGGGGAAAGTGTCAAATTTACTATGATTGCCAAGAAAACAATGTAGTGTCTGCCCCACTCCCAGTGACATTATGGTATATAAAAGATTCCTGCTTAGGAATCACAAAAATGCAAAGCATAATTTTAGGATGTCTTCAAATTTTTACAAGATAGCCTAAACTTTTTTTTGGTATTCTTGCTTGTTTGTTTGTATTAGGGATTGAACCCAGAAGCAATTTAAAATTGAGTTACATCCCCAGTCCTTTTCATTTTTTATTATGAGACAGGGTCTTATCAAATTGTTGAGGCAGGCAATCTTCCTGCCTCAGTCTCTCAAGTCACTGGGATTACAAGTGTGCCCCACCACATTCAGTTGGCCTAAAGATTTTTAAAAGCATTTTATGTTGGGCATGTTTTATGTGGGAGTTTATTCAACTTTTCAAATCTCTGAATTAAATTTAATTCTAACACTGTATTTTTGGTTTTGGATTAGTGGTATACTGATTATTATTTTTACCTCAAACTTGATTTTCCTAAATTCAAATGTAATATTTTTTCTACAATTTTCTATTTTTCTACTTTTTTGTTTCCCATCAACATTATTTCACTCAGTATTCACTTTAAAGTTCAGATATATATGCACTGGAATTAAAAAGTTGCTATATGCTAAAGGTGTATTATTTTTCTGCTTCCTGGAAATTTTAGGAAATTCCACATTTCCTCTATTACCTATCCACTGATCACTCACAAATGTTTATCTCTGTACTAGATTTCCCTCTTCCATGTCAAGTAAATACAGCATTGTTCTAAAAGTCTTCTACCCTATATAGCTTAACATTATGACTTTCAGGAAACTGGCCTCGACAGTTAGAGGAGACTGCTACATTTACTTCATTTTACGGATCCCCATGATCTTTCTCCTTTCTGTGCCTCTGAACATATACCTCTACCTGGAAAGAGCAGCCTCTGATGCTATGTCTCCAAAACTTCTTTCCTTTGTGAATTCTTATAGATTTCATTGCTCTCCTATATTTTAGCAATGTTCTTTGTACGCATATCACTTGAGGAAATTACATGTTTCTGCAACTACTTGTTTATAAATAAGGCTTCCCATATCTAATATGAACTCTCCTTACAATATTAGAGCTTATTGAAAGTAGGAATCTATATAGTCAGATTTATATCATCAGTGCTAATATAGGCAACAAATTGACAGTAACTGCTCAGGGACTGAATCAGAGTGTGGCTACATAAGAAGCAAATGAGGTTGTCCACAGAATCCATAAGCCGCTGACCATGGCCTTTGAAGATACAGTATGGATCAAATTACACATCCATGAACATTTTTCGAAAACTATATTCAGAATTTTTGAAATATTTTAAAATACAAAGAGAAGCTAAAATAAATTAGTTACCACTTATATTTTTTTAAAAAAATTTTAAACATGCATACATGCTAAGCACACGATACACTAACAAGTTCAGGAAAGAGTACTGTCATAAAAGAGCTGCTAACTTTTGATTCATAAACTTTTTTTTTTTTTTTTTTTTTTTTTTTTGTTGCTGGGGATTGAACCAGGGCCTTGTGCATGCAAGGCAGGCACTCTACCAACTGAGCTATATCCCCAGCCCTGATTCATAAACTTTTTTTTTTTTTTTTTTTTTTTTTGGTACCAGGGTTGAACTCAGCGGCACTTGACCACTGGGCCACATCCCCAGCCCTTTTTTGTATTTTATTAGAGACAGGGTCTCACTGAGTTGCTAAGTGCCTCGCCATTGTTGAGGCTGGCTTTGAACTCATGATCCTCTTGCCTCAGATTCCCAAAGTGCTGGGATTACAGGCGTGCGCCACCGCGCCACCACGCCCGGCTTGATTCATAAACTTTATTCCATACTCATCATCTCCTATTCTTGATTATATGTAAAGTAAACAAAGTTATTTTTCATCTTATTCTGCAAGCATTACTATCAATTTTAACTCATAGAATCTTGAATTTATAAAAACTATCTATTATGCAAATTTTCAATTAGGTATATTTTGTATTAGGAACTACTTGTAATTTTTATACACATTTTAAATATGATGGATTATGTGACATTAAGAAATTGGGTTTTTTTCTTTCTTTTTTGGGGGGGTGTTAATAAACACATTTTTATTTAATGACATTTGGGCCACAAATATACTTTCTTTTTAAAAACAGTCATTTCTTTAAAACTGTCCACTATATTAATTTTATGAGCAAATCTTCATTTAAATATGGAGGAAATGTTAACATTTCACATTAGAAATGTTTTGCTATGACATTCACTTTATTAAAGAGAGTAATATTTTCATTTTCAAACAGTATTGTGACTGAATCTTTAAAAAAAATCTCTGATTTATGTGTGTTGTAAATGTGGATCTTTTTAATAGTAAGAACACTTAAAATGGGTTAATCAGCATTTGTTTGGGGTTTGAAAGTAGGTTTATATTTAAACATCATGATTTTACATATTTATCATGAAATAAAATGGCCTCAATATGGACTAGATATTACTTTGTCATGTTTGTTAACAGAGCACTTTGCAATGTGACAATGCTTTGCTACTGTGAGACAGAATGGAGGACAAATTCAAAATAAAGAGTTGAGGCAAAAAAATACTGTTTAATCCTCAGATATAGAGATGAGAAAATAATTTTTTAAAAAAATCAGAAATGAATGATAAAATGCTTTTTAAAAGCATATCAGATTATACATGCTGTTCGTCTTTGTTTCATTATAGTTACACATAATACTGGGATTCATTTTGACATAATTATATAAGCGCGGAATATAATTTGCTCCAATTCAGTCCCCAGTAATTCCCCTTTTTCTCCTCTCCTCTCTCCCCAGTTCCCTTTCCTCTACTGTAGTAATATTTTTTTCTATGTATTTATGTATTTTTAAATTAGTGCATTCCAAGTATACATAAAGGTGAAATTTTTAAATCCTTCCTCTCTCCCCTTCATTCCTTCAAATTATGTATAGTTTATATTAGGAACCGCTTTTAATTTTATACACATTTTTAAATATGGTGGATTATATGAAATTGAGACATTGCTTTTTTGTTTCTAATTTTAAATAAAGAATAAATTTCCCTTTCGAGTAGAGAATGAAGAAAGATGATGATGTAGGGAATAAGAAACACATTAGAATGTCATATTTATCATTTATCTCTTAAAAAATAACTAACTCTCCCTTAACTCATCGTCAACATCCAATAATTAAAATAGTATGTACAGACATCATCGCACATGAAAAATCCAAAAATATAAATTTATACATTTATTTTGAAGAGATGCACAAGAATGAAATTACACATGAACACACACACACAGCAGTGTCCTTATGCTCGCATTAAAACCAAGACATTCTCAAAGAATAATTACTATTAAGCTGGTATAATTTCATATCCCTGTTAGCTGACATAGTGTATATTTTTTAATATGTGAGTGTGAATATGAAAAATTTAAGTAAGATCTGGGGTAATAGTTCAGTGTTCAAGTGCTTGCCTAGTGTATCATGTCAAAGGTCCCAGGTCAATCCCCAGCACCACAATCAATGAACAAACATATAAATAAATAAGAAGGCTATGAAATGAATCTTCAGCAGTTTATTCTATAGTACTTGCCTAACATTGAATTTTTCTGCTCTAGTTTTATCTTCAAATCTAAAGCTTAATTTTGCTGGATATAAGATTTTTGGTTGACATCCCTTTTCTTTCAGAGCTTGAAATATGCTGTTCCAGGATCTTCTAGCTTTTAAGGTCTGGGTTGAAAAATCTGAACAGAATCTAATTGGTTTCCCCCTATATGTAATCTGATTCCTTTCTCTCGTGGCTTTTAATATTATCTCCTTGTTCAGTATATTAGGCATTTTCATTATAATGTGCCTTGGTGTGTATCTGTTGTGACTTTGTACATTTGGTGTTTGGTAAGTCTTTTGAACTTAGTTTTCCCACTCATTGCTCACGTTTGGAAAATTTTCTGCTGTTATTTTGTTGAATAAATTACTCATTCCTTTGGTTTGGAACTCTGCACCTTCCTCTACCCCAATCACTCTTAAATTTGGTCCTTTTATGCTATTCCATATTTCTTGAATGTTCTCATCATGATTTCTTACCATTTTCACTGTGTAGTCTACATTTTTTATCTAGATTATATATTTTGTCTTCATTATCTGAGGTCCTTTCTTCCAAGTGGTCTAATCTGTTAGTGATGTTTTCAATTGAACATTTAATTTGGTTTATTGTTTCTTTCATTTCCAGAATTTCTGTTTGGTTTCTTTTTAGAACCTCTATTTCCCTATTGAAGTAATCTTTTGCTTCTTGTATTTGTTTATGGAGTTCTATACTTAAGTATATATGAACATCATTGTTTTATAACCTCTTTAAAAATAAATTGCCTACTAATAGACTTTTGTTTTGTTTTGTTTTGGTTTGGGTTTGGTACTGGGATTGAACTTAGAGGCATACAACATATTTTGTATCTTATTTAGAGAAGGTCTAATTGAGTTGCTTAGTGCCTCAGCATTGCTGAGGCTGGCTTGGAACTCATAATCCTCCTGCCTCAGCCTCCTAAGCCACTGGGATTACATGCATGTGCTACTGCACTGAGCCATAAAAGACTATTAACACTTTATAACACACACACCGCTAACAAACATGCACATTACTACAGTTTAGCCACAAAAAGGCCCACTAACAGAAGTCTACAGTGGTATGCAAGCACACTGAACATTTACCATTGGTTGTGTAAACATGGAAAGGAATATTAAATGTCCTAGTGTTAAAGGGTATTTAATTTGGAATCTGAAATATACCTAGAAATATTTAACATAGCCTATCACTAAAAATGAATATTTGATATTTTAAGAATTTTATGCTACAACCATTACAAAAGTGATCACTAACAAGTTTTCAGTAGAACTACTGACTAAAAACTGACAAAATGAAGATCAAATTCCCATTGATAATTTCAATTCAAACTCCACACAATAACTAAATAATACTGTCTGGGAATTTTTATGCAGAGAGGTAATGAGATTTGGTTTAGCCTCTGGGATGATTTCATTGGCAGTTTTATGGAGAATGGATTTCCAGGGGACAAGAAAGGAAGCAATGGACCAAGCAGAGGCTGATGCAATTGTCCAGGTGACCCTTAACACACTAAACTAAGCATTTAGAAGTCAGTGAGAAGTAATCACATTGAAGACATATTTTAGAAAATTGGATAAAATATATAAAATGTAATATAAACAGTCTTGCTAAGCCTGTACAAGTCTAAACTAAACCAACCTATTGGTACATTGAAATAAAGATATATATATAAGTTCATCAAGAAATGCACTGATGTAGGCAGTTTAAGACATTTATAACAAACCCATAAGTATTGGTGGGTTTTGAAATTAAAGCAGAGAATTAGAAAACAACGTTTTTACTTTGTTCTTGGTAAATTTGCTATTGTGTTTTATTCTTAATTCATTTATAGTAATGATCATGAACTCATTTGGAAAGTGATGTCTCTATCATGTTTAAAAAAACATCAAAGTTAATGTCAATGTCAATGATTCATTATTAATCTTAGGGGCTATATTTTCCACAAAATAAAATAATTCTACCTGCATAAAGGATATCAAATGTAAATGGTGATATCACATAAAAACTCATCAAAATATCAAAATTGTATATGATACTATGTACTATTAATAAATTATTTTCCATGTATTTAACATGGCAAAATTATTTAACATAGCAAAAACTTAAAATGTAGATTATTTAATTTTTACTCCAACAGTATCTACCATAAGTGGAATTATAAATTCTGTGTTCTCAATTTAATGTGTGAAAACTTCCTCTCACAAAACTTGGTATTTTCACTTCTCAGTGGCCATGCTAGCATATCAATCAGTTTTATTTTATAAATGTAAATTAAAACATTTCAAAGTCCATTTTTGTTTCAAAATGAGAGTAATGACATGCATATCTTTGATTTCACAAGTCTTAATTTCATAAGTTATATCAGTTAAATGAAACTATAAGAATGCTTTAAAATCAGCTCTAATCAAAAAACTCAAAGAATTACACATCTGAAGAACCTCAGTTGATGTTAAAATCATTCAATGAATAAAAAGCTAAAACTCCACTAAATATAGTTGTACAAAGAACTCTGCTTGATTCAAAATTATTACATCTCAAATTTGAGAAGTTTTCAAATAGCATTATTCATGGCAATCATTAAGCATGCCTTGATAATAAAGAAGAAAACAATTCTGCATCCAATATCTGAGTGCAAAAACAGAGGATTGATATCAGGATATAATTTCACTTTCATCACTATTTATATCACATAGAATTTCATAGTCAGATGCCACATAATTTCATTTAAATATGCACGTACAAATGGACATAGCTGTACACACCTGTAATTCCAGCTATTCACGAGGCTGAGGCAGGAGGATCACAAATTCGAGGCCAACCTCAGCAATTTAGCAAGACCCTGTTTCAAAATTGAAAATTAAAAGTGCTGGGGATGTAGTTCAGTGGTGGAGCACGCCTGGGTTCCATCACCAGTAAAGAGGGAGAGGAGTTGAATGGCACATACCATTTGCAATACTGCTTCAATCTATACCATGAGCTACTGTGTCAAACTTATTACAGAGTCACAGTTCCAGAAAGAGTTAATCAAAAAGGTCATCTAAATTCATCTCAAATAATAACAGAGTCAATCAATGCAGATTTTTCCAGCAGTCTTCCAACTGCGACAACTGCAAACCTCATTACATAGTATCATGTTTCAGAGATTTAGAAGAAGATCATTCAGTAAGGCCCAATCAAGCCATTCATTCCACAGATGTCTTTTAATACTCAGTGTGAACCAGCCTTCATATAAACACTTGAAAAATAACAATATGGGAAATAGATCTAATTCCTGCCCTCAGGAAGCTTACATTCTATTAAGGAGGCTGGGTCAAAAAAAATCAGATGGCTTGCATTAAGTAGATGACAGGAATATAATAAAAATTAGCTTCCTTTGAGATATTTCAGGGGGTCCAATTAATATGATCTAATGAAGGACAACATTCTACAGTGAGCAATACAGAGGCAACAAAATGTTTCTAAAGTCTCTGGCATAAAGGAAGTGTTATTTATATGAGGAAGATGGGTACATAGAAAACAGTTTGGAAAAACAAAAAGCTGTTTTTTAATAGTATATTTAAGAAGCCTATGAGAAATTAAATTGAAATGGCAAGTGACTGATTATCTCAGTACAGAGCACACAGAAACATCTATCAACACATGAATTTGGAAGTCAATGACAAAGATTCTGTATTTACAAAACAGGAAACTAAGAGATCAACTAAAATCCAAAATTGAGACGTTGAGCAACTTAGAGAACAGGTAAAGGAAGAAAAGCAAATATATTTCCTAAAAGTAAAAAGGAAATCATCATATACCTAATAAAATAAAAAGGCTTAGGGAAAAAAATGGTTATTGAATTCTCTGAACATTACGGATATTTAAGTAAGACAAAACTGGAAATTATCTATCAGATTTGGTAATGTAGACTGATAAATTATCTGACATCAGAAGCCATTCTTTTGTAAACATTTCACCACTCAATACAATAGCCAAACTATTATACACTAAATATTTAATGGTAAATTGAAGTTAATAAACTTTTATTAAATTTGTGTTAGGTAACATGCAACCTATTATGGACTGATAAATTAACCCAGAATAAGACATTAGCCATACTCTATACAATACAAGCCCATATAATAATGAAATGATGTCATAATATCTCTCACACACACACACAAACACACACAGTTGAAGCCTTCCTTTTGTTTTAATCTTACTACATGTACATGGGTAGACGTGGTATGAACTAATAATTAATGACTATGGAATACGTAAGTCATAGAAGCATACTCTTAACTAGGCTAAAACGATACAATAATTTGATTTTAAGAACCAATATGTTTGTCTTCATAATTATTACCAACAAAAACTTATGACATTCATAGAATCAGAAAAGTGTCAGCATCATTTCTGCTGTATCTTGAAATAAGTCACTATTAAGGAATTGAGTTTACTTCAGAAGAAAATCAACTGGTTGACATATACCAAATGAAGCAAGTGATTCTGTAAAAGTTAAAGGAAATCTCAGTGAATCCAGTTTGTTATTAATAATAAAATAATAGCAATTTACCCTGTGCTAGACCCTTGTGAACAGAATATACACTCACTCCATAACACTCAAAAACTCTGAAAGTAACTATCATTATTCCCATTTTATTGAAAAGGAAACTAAAGAAGAAATAAATTCATTAACTTATCCAAGGTCCTTTACAGAAAGTAGTACTGCTATTACTACTATGTGTTATTTAACATTAAATTATTTTGAAATGTGTTAAAAGACACTATTAGACAAATATTTCATGCATTATTATTGACATCAATAAAATGACAACATATCTTTCTAAAGAAGGTCTAACATTATTAATCTGCTTTTGAAAAGGTTTTATTTTCATTCAATCCCATCATTTCTGATACAACGGTTTCAAAATCAAAATTGCTATATTCCAGTTCATTTCACTGATATTTACTTTCCTCTCTGTGCAGCAGTTTTTAACATAATTGACTAAATTCTATCAACAACAAAATTTAGAACAGTTTAATCTCAACAGAACTGGTTGGAGGAGGAAGCAAACAGGTCTGGTTACCTGAGACAGCACTCCTCTGAGGAAGAGCTGTCCTCTCTCTCAGCAGGTCATCCTGTGTGGAGCCTTCAGCCTCTAAGAGACTCAGTTCCACTGACAAAGGAAGAGACACCTGCCTGGCTGCTGCTGCTGCCAGATGGCTCTCACATCTACTGGTTTTGTTTTATAGAGGGATTGTTTAAGCACCTTAAAGGTTCTATTCATGGTCAATGCCATTTGCCTCAGATTCCTCACAAGGCAGATTGTTTCAACTAAAATGATAAAATCTATAGAGATGGTTTCCCTAATCCAACTCTTCTTTGGTCACAAGAAATGAGAATGGTTACAACAACATGTAAAAGAGAACAACTATTACCTTAAACTACCTATGGCTCACACTTTGGGGAAAAGGCCAAGGCATAGGGAAGGAGAATAGATATTAGTAGCAATCAATGCCTATTTTGAATATCAAAAACACTTGACTATGAAACTACTATTTAGGATTGATTACTCTTTTAATTATCATCTTGAGGTTTTACTGATGTAATGCTGTAACTAAACTTCTTCTATCCTTAACGCCAAAATACTCAGCAGCGTATATTCTGATATTAGCATATCAGTTATGTGTTACACTCAAAGGAAAATTTTTAAATTTACTTGGTTAGTGGTAGATTCAATTTCTTAAATCCATAATATCTAAGGGGCATTAAGAAATATCCCCACCCCTTATGAAGGTGAACACAGAGATAGAAATTAGGCACATTATATTTGATCAAGTCTTATTTATTGAAATTTGTATCTGTTTTATTGATTGTGGGTTTTAAGTACAAGCAATATTGAAATGTACATTTCAGTAGGAATAAAATACCTTGGCTAAAAGAAGAATAAAATATAAAAATAAATTTTCATTTGAATTCAATATTGTTAATGCAAGTTGCATGTACACAGTCTTATTTTTCCTACAGAGGTTGTATTCTAAATTGAAATGTCATTGATGTACTTTTATAAATCAGAAGTGCTAGTTCATGTATATTTTATTTTCTATACCAATCCTTTTAAGACATAATTAAATGCAAACAAACAGAAAAGAACTAACTTGAATCAATGTGTCCTTCTGAATGACATATCCTTCATACCTGCAAAGCCATCTCATCAGCTAGACGACTGCACTCAGGCTCATAAATTTGACAAGGTTGGTTGATTCTCTTCCAATCCCATTTACATTTAGAAATATGTAGCCACACAAGATATTTTTCTGTTAATTTATAAAATGCTTCAGTTATGATGAAAGGCAAATTACCTGTTTGTTTCCAAAGCACAGGTTAATATTTTGATTATCTTTATATCTCATTGTTGATGTAGTGCTTTTGAATATAAACTGAACTACTAAACAAATTTTGTTGTGTTTTAGAAGATAAACATGCAGTTAGGATTGTGCAAAGCTGTCAATGGGATCATCTTTCATTAGGGCCACTTAAGCCAATATAGGGAAAAAATAATTCATCACTTCAACTCTACATGCCATTATTTCTAATTAAAAACTATCCCATAAATACCTATTTTATTATGACATCTGTGTGGTAAATAAATTCAAGCTATCAGTTAAACACTCACCAAGGAAATTACCTTAAAAAATTACTTCATTTCCAAGTGTATCTTCCTAATTAAAATGACTATTTTCCATCCATATTTCTGAACTGCAATTTATAATAACTTGAGATCCTCTGATCCTCTGAATATACAATACTTAGGCAAGCTATTGCCCTAATTTCTTAAATCAAAAGGCCTACAAAATGGGGGGGGGGGGATTAACCATATTCTGGCCTTTTGCAAATATGGGCATGAAAATAAATAGCACTTCCTTATGTTCAAAGAGAAAAGGAATACACTGATAAAACTCAAAATCTATTTTCCCCAACTCTAAGCTATAGCTGCAGGGGTAAAATCCAACTCAATTACATCTACTGCAAAATGCAGTACCATGAAATATAAAAGATACATGACACAGGAAGCCAAATACTGGTGAAGACTGAAGTCCAAAGTGTTTCCTTTCATTTCAGGTATGCTTCAACTTCAACTGTTTGGATTGCTTTCTGCTCACTCTTTCTTTTCTAGAAAGACAATATGGCTCAATGGAAAGAAATCATGGGTGGTGTTTCTTTAGATATAGATGAAAATATTTACCTTGTCATTTATTAGCAATACAGGCAAAACAGTTTCCTTTACTAAGCCACAGTTTACATCTGTCAAATTTCAATTATCTGTCAATATCTTCAGTTTCACAATCTGAACTGGTTTATGTCTCTAACAGTAGTGCGACTGCTGCCTGTGGTGAAGAAACTATAAGCAACCATTGGACTATGTCTTCCTGGAGGAAAAAAAATACAACCTTTGAAGTTCAGCAACACCTAGAACTGAAACCAGGTCTAAAATACCTCTATATAATAGACTTTTTCACTGAAAAATGTTTCTTTTCATTAACCCATAATTTCATGTATATGTATATATGTGCATATATACACACACGTGCACACATATAACAATCATTAACCCATAGTTATACACACAAACACACACCCATGTGCACACATACACACACATGCTCATACATATGCACATATGTAACATAACACCAGAACATAACACACAGGAAGAGAAAGATCTGGAATATACTACATATACATATCACATGTGATATGTATACCTAAAGACTAGATAGATAGACAGATTGAACAAACTTACATTGCTGGTACTAGCTAAGCATTTCACAATCTTAGTTCATTTAATTACTATAATGTACTCACAAGGTGACCACTATTATTATTCCAGATTACAAGTGAGAAAATTGAGGCAAGAAGACATGGTACCACTACCAACTCATGCAGCTGCTTATGACACAGCCAGGCAGCACAATACATTATAAATAGATTGCCTTTTCAATATCCAAACATGAACTATATTTTATGACACTAGAATTTTCTCAGATATATTTTTTGTAAACTGAAACTGTGGGTTGTTTTTCCTTAAAATTCTCTTGCATACTATTTCCTGGGATATTCCCCTCCCCTCCTGTTTCCTTATAAATCACATTGACATTAACCCTTATTAGTCTCCTGTAGCAACCCCTAATTCTGGACTTCATCAAATGGAGGTGTTCTTCACAGGCTCATCATCAAACATGCTATTACTCTTCCATAGTTCATGGCTACCAGATACACATCACAGCCAACTCTTCTTTGTCAACCCTGGTCTTGATTCTAAATGCCAAAACAATGCATTCTCAACTGCATAATGAAGAATACAACCATAATATTTACAAGTCCTGAATGCCCTACAATCTTTTCCTTCTCCTACTGATTGTACCTTGTAGTCACCTTAATATTTCAGTCTATTCAAATGGCATTACTGGCCCTAATTCATTGGCCTCTTCCTAGCCAATTACTACTATTTATCCCATATTGCTCTCTGCCAGACAGATCAATCTGAAATCGGTTCTCCCTACACTCTGAAGTCTCAGGTAATGCCATGTTGATACAGCACAAAGACAAAAGTCTCTACCAGAGCATTCAGGAATTCCTGAAATTCAACTACAGTACAACTTCCCAGCTCATCTCCTCCTAATCCCATCCAAAATGAATCCAATGCTCAATGAAACACAGACATTCATGGCCCCTTGTTTTGTCTTTGACTTCCCAGAGTGCTGTTCCGTCTCTACTTATCAAGAATCTTAATTTAAAATCTTAGTCATAACCCCCAAAACACTAATGTCAAAGCATACATAGTACAGGCCCACTTAGGTCACTCAACTCAACCTCTTCATAATTCTGAGGATAGTAATTAATGTTTTTCATCATTCTTTATGTTCACCAAAATTTCACTGTGAAATTTGTTTTTTTTTCCCCTATCATCTACAGAATGTTTTTTTCCCAAACCAATAACTCATAAAATATATATTCTTAACACACATACATATTCTTAACTAAAAACATTCTTAAGTATATATATTATTTTTCATATATATTACATACACACTTTTTAAAAATATGTAAACTCTTAAAACTATTCACAGGAAATAAATCACATACATAAAAATTATATATAATTGAAAACTGGTATGAATATTCCTGTTAATTATTAGGACACTTATTCACCTAACCTGGGCTTATTAACTTTTCATATCTATGAACTAGGTATTTTCATATCTGTGAACTAGGTATTTCATATCTATAAACTAAGAAACATCCATATTTTTGTATTTTATAGAGAAAAATATATTGGAGCAATTTTAGTTTTATCACGTATACAGAAAAGTTTGGTTTTATCAAGTTCAGAAAATAAGGAAGAATAAAATGCTCTATAATACTGCATTTTGGTATCTAATTATTTGCATAAGCATAAAATGCCTATGAATATGTTAATGTGTATTGAGAACCATAATAGCAATATATGTTTGTCAAAATCTTGGCTGAAAACATGTGAAGAAAACTTAAAACTGTACTTATTTATTTAAAAAAAGCTGCTTATTTCTAAGAGAAAAATAAATAAAACACTGGGGATGAAACACAGTGGTAGGGTTCTTGCCTAAAAATGGAAAGAAGGGAGAAGAAAAAAGCCAAATAAGAACATTTTAAGGAAGATATTCTAGTTATATTTCTACACACAAATATTTGTATACATTTCTATATACAAAGTTAATACTTGTATTAAAAACATTACATGACCATTTTAATTCTATGGCTCTATAGTTAACTTTAAATTCACAAGACTCCCCACTCCTCATTACAGACACATTGAATTCTGATGATTGCTCTTTCAGACATGGAAAGACATGAAAATACAAAACAATAACTCACTTTGTTGGGTGCTTTTATGAGACAAAAATTTTTAGCACATCCTTTATACAGTGTTATATAAATAAACACATACATTAGAAAAAGATTCATAAATGTGATAGTATATACTGAGAACCCTGAAGGGGGAATAGATACTTTCAGGACCAAAAAAGTGTGATAGAATAAATTAGTGATGAATGAAAAATCCATGTCTACTTATAAACACAGCACATCGTTTTCTTAAAGACAATTATTAAAATCTGCATTATTAAGGCATTTTTTCCATGAGCACCAATCATACTTATGGACCTATTCATCATTACATGACTTTAGTAATGTCCCTTATAATTTAGTTTGATAATAACAACCACAATATTTATAGACATTAATTAACTTTAATTACTTTGTAAAATGAATATATTAATTAATTAAACCATGTTGAAATCATGAGGTAATTTTTCCTATGTTTAAATCACATTGCAACATCTAGAAATATTTTTCTTGTTTTCTCTGAAAACAAGAAAAAGAAAAATAATCACCTCAAATGAATAAGGCAATGGAGTAATAATAAACAGTACTTTCTAAAAGTGCCATAAACATACATATTATTTTGTGTTGATACTATTATTAGAGTGATAGTGATTTTCACATGCATCTCATTTGATCCTCACAGTAACTGTGTGAATTTGTTAGTAAGATGGCATTTGCCAGTTTTTAGAAAACTGATAACAGACAAGCATTTTACACCAAGTACACAGATATTAAAGAAAAGCAGAGCTAATATTGGAATATATTTCTTCTACTCCTGCTCTAAAATATCTACAGTGGGATTTCTCATCTGGTGTGCATATCTGTATTTTGAAATGGGCAATAGAAAAGAAAGATTTGGATTATGATGCTCTTTTTTAATTTTTTATTTGTTCTTTTTGGATACACATGATAGTAGAGAATATTTTGACATACACTTATATGGAGTATAAGTTCCCATTCTTGAATTTGTATATTACATGGAGTTACATTAGTCATGTATTCATATACGAACATAGGAAAGTTATATTTGATTCATTCTACTCTCTTTCCTATTCCCATTAAATAATGATGATCTTATTCACCTCTGCAATATCATAAAAATATATAAAGAACCACTAACTTTTTATGGCAAAAAAAATATTTTAAAATGACTGATTGCACAATCATATGGTCAGTCTCTTTGGTCCAATTAACAATGCTAACATTAAAGATATGTAAAACAAATGAAGATAATAGAAAAATGTGCCTTAAATGAGTTACAGTGTAGTCATACCAAATTAGATGTAAGGTAATAAACACATAAATCATTTAAACACATCTAAATAACAACCAAAATAAGTACAATCATAATGTTGGAAAAAATCTACTGAATATATGATACATGCAGTATACTTACATTCTTAATAGATTTAAATGCCATCTAAATTATGAATTTCAAGAAATATAGTAATGTAGCACCATTGCAACCACATTACAACATTGTAAATCAAGGAAACTATTGAAATGTATGACATAGAAATAATTTCTATTTATAGCCACTAAAGTATAAATAAATATCTGAAGTGAATTATTTACTTCTTTACTCTTTATACAGGTTGTAAATTTTGCAGTGTGCTATGTGTTTATCCAATTAAGAACCTCCTCTTAATCTCCCTCAAAGAAGAATCAGTTTTCAACACAGTTAATAAAATGAAGTAGTAAATTATGTTAATTTCATTAACACATGTTAAAGAACATTTTACTAGAAAATGGACAAAATAAATATTGGGCCCCTACTGAAAAATGCTTAAGCAGAATGCTATTTCTCTAATAGTCTGTTTTAATTCAAAGTATTGTTTCTTTTGCAGAATTTTTCTATCTATATTATCTTGTCAAAGAACAAGGCTCTGAGACAAAAAAAAAAAAAAAAAAAAAATCAGTAGGAAGAATAAAGTACTGCAAGAAGACAAAGAAGCAGACCAAGCACAAGACACATTAGAAGAAATGCACACAAGATAACTCCAAACAGAATTTTTGCTAAATTTGCTGACATTTTGAAGACAAAAGCATGTCAGATGCTCAGAGCTTAAAATACGCTCCATTGTGGAATATCAGACAATTGATATGGCAGAGACAGGTAGATGATTACCCAATATCCATTTTCTACTTCCCCTTTACTAATAGAACTCCAATTCTCTTGGCAGCAGCCCTGTTCTTAAACTAAAGAGAAATTGCATTTCCCCTCTTTCAGATATGGGAGAACACATGACATTTTGTCAAACGAAACACAAAAGAAAGTTTTTGAGCACAATATTTGGAAAATCTCCAAAGTGAGTGGCAGTCTTAGATGAAATGTTCCTTTTTCTTCTTGCTTTTCTCTGCTTCCAGGCAGAACAGAATGACTAGAACTCTAACCACCATTTACAAGCTTGAAAATAAAGTTCACATGTAAGGACAGAAGTAAAGCAGAGTCACTTGCAGCAATCAGAAGGAAGGATCTACTCCCTTTGTCCATCATAGGAGAATTAAGCAAACTGGAACAACTTCTCAACTAAACTATCTGTCTAAAATTAATTTTACATTCTTTAAAACAAAATTCAATGATGTTTACAGAAAGTCTTCACTGTTATACTAACACATAATCAATTTCATCCCCTTTAATCTGCTATTTCTGGGGGAAGATATTTGTTTGTTTGTTGTGTTCTTGCTTTATTTTGTTTTGTTTTTAACCAAAACTATCTCCCTCACCAAATTCCATATTTTATATGTCGCATTTAAGAAGCAAGCCCAACATAAGTATAAGATGAGAGATTCCCTATCATATTCATGCATTCCTTCACCAAAGTGAGAAAAATGCAATTTGGCTTAAACTAATTAAAAATATTTGGTACTACTTTATTTAACATTAAGGAAGTTTTTTTTCTAAATTAATTCAAAGATAACGCTACACAAAACAATTACATCATTAGGGATATTTATTTTCTCATAAGCGAATATTTCACAAACTATCAGCAGTGAAGGACTTGGGGGGGTGTTTTGCTTTATTTTGTTTATTTTTTAACGAACCTGTCATGCTCCAATGCTTTCATAAAATATGTTCTCCTTAACAAAAAGAGCCCTAAGAGAGATCAGATGCTTGGATGTTACAACCAACATCAAATTGCTATTAAAATTCTCAAAAGCTAATTTCCCACTCTAACTTGTCTTGTGGTAAACTGGAAACAACCAGTTAGCACATTGGTATTGATCCACAGCCCATACTCAGTTATCACTTTTCTAAATAATTAGTATTGAGGGCTGGGGATGTAGGTCAATGCTAGAATGCTTGCCTAGCATGCTCAAGGTTCTGGATTGATCCCCAGAAATACAATCAGTCAATCAATAAATCATTTATACTGGGATTCAAATATTAAAGCAAAAACATTTTTGCAAATATTATTCTTACATATGTTGACATAATTTAGTACTCAATCATCCTTTTTTCCTTATTTGCCACAAAGTGAGACTGGACTAAATAATAGATAACTTTGGACAATCTATAGGAATTTTGTATCATAATTTCTTAATTTTTAAAAGGAAATATTTAATTGCTTTTCAAGAGAAGTTTAGAGATTAAGGTTTTTAATACAAAGACAGATTTGTCTTTTCTTTAAAAAACTACTGTTTTCTGTGATTATCAACATATGATTTCAGAAAAAAAATTGAGACAGACATCATAATTTGAAATTATCAATGTCATTTAGTGAATTGTTATCCAATCTGGAAATAAGAAAATAAATTGAACAACTGAGAATGACATTTTTAAAGTATTCTGAACATTGTATTCCATAATAATTTGAGCCTCTTAACTTTGGAAATTGAGGAACCAAGGTAAATTACCTTAATTAAGCCACAGAAGACATCAATGGGAATAGTTACAAGCTGGGTTCAGTGGTCCATGTTATAAAACCACAGTCTCAGGAGCTGAGGCAGGAGGATTACAAGTTCAAGGCCAACCTCAGCAATTTAGCAAGAGCCTATCTCAAAATAAAAATAAATAAAACATACTCATACACACATACACACATAACACAAGCAACTAGTAAGCTCTACAATACTTTATTAGAAGAAAAGCTCAAAGACAAGAATAGTATGTTAGTGTGTGAGTTGATATTTTCATATAGAGTCCTTATTTGGGAAAACTTATTGGCAGTTTATTGAAATGTGTGTTCCTGGATCTATTTAGTGATTATCTGAAGAGGGGAAGATGTATGATGATACATCAAAAAATAAGAAAAGGAAGTAGAGGAGATGGTTAATAGGAAAGTGTAAACAAATAATTTTTAAAAGGTATAAATGTTACAATGGTAAAATTTATGTATTATTTGACATAACTTATTTTTTAAAAATAAATAGCATTTCAACCTTGTCAAACAATGGTGTAGTAGATTAAACTTAACATTATTTTGCCTTCAGAACATAATTTTTTACCTCAGGAATTCCGAAGACATTCAATATTAATATTTGACAGAAATAGTTTTGATTACAGTACATGGGCAAAACTTTCATCTTTTCTCTGTTTCCCTTTATTCCCTCATTAAAAAATTTACAATAAAAAAAGTTTCAAGTAGATAAGGCAATAATTTCCATATTATTTCCATAATATTTTTCAATAATTACCAATTTATTAAAGGAAAACTAATATCACTGTGAATTTATTGGTATGTGGCTTTTAATAAACAGATCTGGTGTTTTTTAAATGCTAGTATCTTAGGTAAGGCTATTGTATTACAAGAGCAATATGCTAAAATTTACTATTTATGAACTGAAATATTTTAATATTCTTATTTCTAGAGGTTCTTGTCTTTTTATTGAAGACTTTCTGTTAAAGATTACCTAAAAGTATTGTCTAATGTGAAAGTAACAATAAGAAATAATTTTAAGTAAAAACTCTTCATTGAGACAATTCAGTTTGCAAATTTCCAATTATTTTTTGAGCAACTAGAAAGTCATTATGAAAATGAAGTAAAATAGTGTACTTATTTGGGTTCTCCATAAAAAGTAGGAAATTTTAAGCTGAGATAATATAAATGTCAAAATTACTAGGCTCCGTCTTTATACCACAAAAAAATTAAAATTACCACTATGATTATTCTGATGATTAAGATTATAAAACCAAATTGTATCTTATATAAAAAAACTAAATAAAAACCACTTTAAATGAGAAAGTTTTTATAAAAATGACAAATATCAACTCCTATACCAACTAAGAATACTGTAGAAAAATAATAAGAAGAAATATATATAGCCCTCTGATTTAATATTATTGAAAACCAAATAAACCAATTCTTCTTTTTTCTTTTTCTGTCTCTTCACCCTTTTCCCTTAAACTAACCGCAAAAACACTCATTGATCAATAACACATGCAGAGTTATGCAAAATAACAAGAATAATCATCCGAGTGTTGGAAATACTTATTTGCATCATGAAGCAACTCTTACCTCTTTACCAGATAAAAGTTGCAGGTAAATAAAATTTTTCTCTTGGAATAGCAGTGGTATGTACTTAAATAATAACGTTGTCAAATTTAATCCCCACTATTCAAAATAATTAATTCATGTTTAGCAATTGAAAGTTCCATGTTAAATCACATAGAAGGTACTGTATAACTTATACTTGTAAAACATTTATTATCTAGGAGTTTAGGAAACTTAATAGACTTTAATTAGACCCAAACAGATGTAGATAGAAAACCTTTGTTAATATTATTCCCATTTCTCTATGGAGTTTAGATCCTAGGCTCCCTTTTTCAGGAAATTCTCTCTGCCTCTTAGAATTAACTCTGGCTGACCATCAGTTACTTCTGAGATAATTCTCTGACTAGTCTCATTCTCCCAAATTCTCTTTTTTTATACCCAAAGAGATTTCTTATCAAGTCAATACTGTGTGATTTAACTTACTAACAGAAATAGAACTTCTAAGCATTCATAATGACTATAGAATATTACAAACATCTGCCACATACGCAGAAATTGCTTGAAAAAGGCATGATTTTACTACAAAACTGACCCCAAACCAATCAGATCCAAAAATTACCAAGTCAATATTTGGCTTCTGTTTGGCTTCAGGGTTACACTGTGCTCATATTGGAAAAAAAGAAAACTTGTAATTATTTATTATTCCTTATCATACTTATCATTATTAAATTGTAAGGGAACAAAGAGTGAAGGCTATTTTCATCTGGCCACATACACATTTCAAATGAATTAATTAGCTTGCATCACTTAAAAAAATACTCCCAATTATAAAAATAGAATAAGATAATCAAAATAAAACTAAAACAATGTGAAGTTAAAAACTTAATGACAAGAGTTGAGGACCATATGTAAACATCCCACTAAATGTAGAGATTCATACTAATCTGGATTTTTTTACCCAAAGAGATTTCTTATCAAGAAAATGTAGTTTTAATAATGTTCCACTACTGATAAAAACCTATCAACAAAACCATTCAATAGCTTTAATCCCGACTCAAAATATTTTAGAAATAAATTAGAATTGATAGATTTTCTAAAGCCAGGGAACAGAGCAGTTTCCAGAATTGCTCTTGTCTAAGGTAACATAAAGAGACCTCTCCTTCCAGGAAGAAGGTATAGACATTAGTTTGTTTTATGCCTCCAGCTAAATATGACTAAAAACCTGGAAGTTACACATCTAACAAACACATGAAGGCTCTGAAAGATAGAAAGAATGAGGCAGACAGATTAGAGATTTAGAGATTCAAGAAAAACATGGTATTGGGTTTCTGGGTTTTCTTTTTGATTCTTATTTCCATATTTGGAGCAGAAGAGCCTGGGACCTGAAAACACCAATAGATACAGACCAAAAACGGCTCAAACTAAAGTTAGATCTCTTGAACCAGAGAACCAAGAAAGGAGCAATGAAGTCATTCAGAAAACCTTTTGACACATCACCTTACTGTAGGCAAATAAGACAAGAAATATCTATAGTCTATCCCTAACCCCATCCACACCAACAGACCAAGGGAAGCCTGGAGTTCCACCTAGGTTATAACAAAGTACCAAATATCCCCTCTAAGAAGGATGGTTATCAGAGAAAGCCTAGTTGGGTTTTCAACCCCATGGAGCAGTATCAAGGAATTGCCTCCCCTCTACCCACATGCTAGTAAAGACTAGGGAATCCGGACAGCCACCACCATCCCCCAGTAATGAAGCACACTGTTTCTCTCCTCTCCAAGGCAGTGAAGTAAGCAGAAGCCAAGTGGAGACTTTCATAACCACCCACCCGTAAGGGGACATCCCTGCCTACATGTGGGGCCACATGAAGAATGATAACAAGGCATTCATATTTATCAGTCAGAAGGTGCCTTGGATCCTAGGCCTAGGGCAGAATTGGACCACCTAAGCCCACCCAATAAATAACATGGAACTTCACATATCAATAGTAGCTGAATAAGGAACTTAAACTTCTACACCCCCATGGCATAAATGAAGCAGTGCCCAACCTCCCTGGTTTGGGAAGTAATGAAAGAATCCAGCAAAAACAGACTTAAATCCAGAGCCTCATAACATGATACACAAAATATTCAGGTTTCAATGGAAAATCTTTCACTATGTGCAAAATGAGGAACACCACAAATTTAGGGTAAAAAGACACACACAAAAAAAATGTCAATACCAAGATGACAGAGACATAAAAATTACCTGACAGAGACTTTTTAATGTAACCATCTTAATAATGTTCCAAAGAGCAAATTAAAATACATGAAACACAGTCTTAGCAAAGCCTAGCGAACCCAAACAGACAAACATAACTGAAGAAGAACTCAGTGGAAAAAATAGAACATGAAAAGTACAATAGCATATATTAAACACCCAATGCATGAGCTTTGCAGTCAAATAGAAAGGATAGAGAAAAGAACCAGTGAACTTTAGAATTGCCCAATCTGAACGTGAGGGGAAAATAAGACATGAAGGAGCAGGAGGTGGGTAAGGAGGAGAAGGAGGAAGTAGAAAGGGGAGGAGGAGGAGAATTAGGAGAAGGGAGGGAGGAAGAGAGGATGAGGGGAAGAAGGAGAAGGAAGAAAAGGAGAAATCATGGTAGGCAGGACAATGACACTCCTTCCCCCAGATAACCCACCAGCACTCCCACACTCCCAGGGCCTGCCTCTTTCATGGCACTTATGCCAATGATCTGAAACTGTTGGCTTACAGTATCACTGTCCCAACTGGGAGTTTTCTGACACAAATAAAGCACCTAGTCTACTGAGGTGGAGGATTGGGAGGTGACGCAGTACTCAGAACCTGATTCATATTTATTAACAAGAATGAGTAAGAGTTAACACATTCTTAATTTTTAACCTAAATAAGGAAAGGCTTAAAGACTTAATGGATTCTTATCTTTAAATGGGCTTGTGAATTTATTGTCTGAAATTTTAAGTGATTTTCTCGGTAATATCACTTCTGAAAGTGTTTGGGAAATCTCCGAAATATCCAAAGTACTTCCTGACATGAAATAAATAAAATAGAAAAGGTCCTTCCCACAGCTTAGCTTAAGATATGGATAAAATTTCTGACAGGTCATGAATGTGGAGAAAATAGAATTTAATGGTAAAGTAAAGAGAACTGGTATTTTTCTGGGTAAAAGAAAAAAAAAAAAGCTATTAGCCAAACATGTATGTGAAAAGTCACAAAAGTGTCATTAGTGATTCAAACCTAGAAGTTTAATATTTCTCTTAAATACAATATTTTTTATACTGGAAATAACAAGTTATCCACGTTAGGGCAAACATTTGACAAGGTATTTAGGAAAAACTCTTGCTTGCTCTGTTACAATAATTTCTATAGAGAAAATAGGACTGGCAAATTAGTTCTACTGACATCACTTGTCTTCTGATATGATACACTGAGAAGAACACCACATCATTTCTATGGTATTTCTGCCCCCAAAAAACGTGTAACATGAATCTCATTATTTAAAAAAATTAGGGAGGAACAAGACAAAATTTAGTGATAGTCTATAAAACAAATGTCCCATAAACTTCATAATTATCACTATCATGAGATATTGAATTCTCTTTACCATTAAATTCTATTTTTCCTAATTTTGATCACAGTTTTGCCTACAGATTTATCACTAAATAAGAAACTAAAGGGGCAGAATCATTGAATGTAATGCACAATTATGAACTTTTTTAGCAATAATTGATATTATTGAGCAATGGACAAAATTCTGAATAAAGTTCATACACAAGGCTGGCTTCCTGGGCATGCAATGAATCCAGTCATAGGCAGCTTTATATACAAAAAAATCAAGGCAGGAAGATGAAATGATCTCAGTAATTAATTTAAAAGTTTTAACAATTGTACCTGAATTTGTATTTTGCAGGTAAAACCTAATGGGATGGCAAAGCATGTATAGGAAGATGGGGCTCTGGTTCATGTATAGCCAACATCCTACTACCTATGGGACAGGGTCTCAGTGGCTTGATTCAGGTTCTCTGGAATTCCTGCTCCCACCCAACATCCCACTCTGCCCTACCATTGCATCAGGAGCACGGTTCCCCGAGGAACACCTGGGTGCAGAGGCAAAGAGGATCAAGGCTGGAAAGACACCTTTTGGTGTTTCAGAGCAGGGCAAGAATGTGACTCCCTGACAGTACCATAGTATGTTCTGTAGGCACTCAGCAAGGGTTTCTAACCCAACTGCAATCCAGGAACCTAGGAACAGAATTAAATGAAAAGCTGCAATCACTTTAAGGTTACCTGCCCTCCCTTGGGTAGGGGTGGTGGTTCCATAAAAAGAAAACTGACTCCCCAAGTCAAGGCTCACATTTCAGTTTGAACTGGGTCCAGTTTTTAAGTAGTTAGTGATGATTTTGTATACAGTAATAGCATTATATCACTGTTATTTCCTATTTTTGATCACAGTTTTGCCTACAGATTTATCATTAAAAAAATACAAGTTATATAAAAATACCCCAGATCAATTCTCTTAAACTAATAAATAACTGGAAATATAAATAATATTTCTACAATTTTTATTTTGCCCTCACATTTGTCAAAATGCTGATTTAAACAATTTTTGTTTCATCTTTACTTTAAAGAACATTAAAAAACCCATGCAAGAACTCAGATTAATTATTGTGAAAATCTAGTAGATCCATCTTCATAGAGATAAATGTAACTATTAAATGTTCTATTCTTAACTTCCATACTATTATCCCTTAATTAAGTACCAGACTTTTAGTTTTACAAAAAATGTAAAAATATGTATGAGATATAAAGATGTACTTTTTTAAAAGTAAGAAAATCACAACAAAACACATTCTTTTCTTGGATTAAACTTTTAGATGATATCATTGTCAATTTTATTTTAATAAAAATGATGACTTTTTGTTTATTTTAAGTGGGTTGTTGATGATGATGATGATGATGATGATATTGCTAAAATGTAGGAGAAAATGAAATGAGGTAATTTAGCCTATAAATAAAATATAATATATATATATATATATATATATATATATATATATTTTTTTTTTTTTTTTTTTTTTTTTTTTTTGTACCGGGATTGAACTCGGGAGCACTTGACCACTGAGCCACATCCCCAGCCCTATTTTGTAGTTTATTCAGAGGCAGGGTCTCACTGAGTTGCTTAGTGCCTCGCAGTTGCTAAGGCTGGCTCTGAACTTGCAGTTCTCCTGTCTCAGCCTCCCAAGCAGCTGGGATTACAGGTGTGCACCAAAATGTTTTCATCTCTACACAGGTAGGTTTTCTGGATGAATTTTCTTTGTTGAGTGCAGGTGAGGTAGCATTTTTGGACTGCAAATTAATCAAAGATATCACAAAGCTAATTTTAACACATCAGGGAAAAAATGAATGATATATATCCTACTGGGTAAATATAAAAAGCAGCAATTTAGGGAAAATAAATGGACCTAGATCAAAAATTGTCCACTAAAACAGGATTTGTTTTTAGTGACCTCTCTTCTCTCAAAACATGTCTTCACTTTAATTTAAAATGTAACTGAAAAGCAAACTAATGAACCAGGCAGACAAAGTCTTGAGGCAGAATATTTCAATATCATAATTCCACAGCCATAATGATTATTTTTAATGACATGTTAAGAGTCAAGATGAGAAAATTAATAAGGAAATTTTATTATGCTAATTTTAAAGCTAATATCTTTAGGCTGAAGAATCAACAGCTTTCTGTATTACTAATGTTTATTTGAAATAAATCTATAAGAATAATTTTGACACTCTTATAAATATGCTTAATAGCACGTTAACTTAGCAGGAGGCAATAAAGATTACTTAGACACCATACAAAACCAATGTTTTCTCAGCTGGGCGCGGTGGCGTATGCCTAAAATCCCAGCACTTGGGAGGCTGAGGCAGGAAGATCACAAGTTCAAAGCCAGCCTCAGCAATGGCGAGGCACTTAGCAACTCAGTGAGACCCTTTCTCTAATAAAATACAAAAAAGGGCTGGGGATGTGGCCCAATGGTTGAGTGCCCCTGAGTTCAATCCCTGATAAAAAAAAAAAAAAAAAAAAAAAAAGTTTTCTCATTGAACTTCCAAAGGGGATGGGGGTAATCAAGCTATCAGTTGATGTAGATTTGAATCTCAGTCTAAAACCATATATGTTAGTTTCAAGAATTTTAAAATGCTTCATTACTGATTCATCTGTACTTTATTTAAATAAATAATCTAGGTTAAAAATCCCATTTCCACTTTAAATACTGGAAAGTAAGGAACATTTTCACAAGGATTAAGACAGAAAACAAGGTTACAGTACGAAGTCAGTCCTCCATAATAGTAAATGCTAAAAAATAGATGTGGAGTTTCTGGTAACCTATTCTCATGCAGGAAATGGTCAAATTGATCTCTGTGTAGTCAAAAACAAGGAAAATCTTTCTATCCATCTAAACAAGGTGAAAACTGCACAGCAACTAATATCACCATGGGCTGCAAACACCCAGCTTCAGGATCAGCAGTTAAAAACAGCCTCCCCATTGGCCGGCTGGGATGGGGCAAGAGAAACTAGACCCAAGCTAATAAGCTCACTGAACGTGGAATTCATTGGAGAAACACAAGAGGAAAAAGTTCCACAAAAAAGGAAGCCTACAGAAGATTACAATGGCTATTTTAATGTATTTTTTTAAATTCCAAGATCTTAAATTTTGTTTAAATTTCTCTGAGATCTGTGGATTTATCTTATAAGTAAAAATAGGTTCTTTCATTATAGCATGTTTTTCTATCTTCTTTTCCTTCTATAACCACCAGCCCCATGTTCTTTTTACAGAAATGATGTAATATAGAACCACCACAGTATGTATTTAGATGGTTATTCTCAAGATACATTTCTCATAAATACAGTCTACATAATGTTTGTTGTAGAAAACCAATTTATAATTTTGAGTTCATGATTTACAAAGTATCTTTTCAGTTACTTCTTCAGTCATTTATTCATTCATTCTCTAGTGAATTCATTCACTCATTTATGGAGTATATGTATTTATACTTGAGAATGCAAGCCAAATGCATTTTTATGGTTTTAAATGCTTGCATTTATAAAATTAATGGTTAAGTATGTGTATTACATATGAGCTAATCCAGCCTCCACCATCTCTTGGGATTTGTATTTCTACTTCCTTTTTCCAATCCTTCAAGTTGTTCTATAATGATGACAGATAAACTATTGTCATAAAGCTTTGGAAAGTAAAACAAGATGCAACATATATTAAAAATTGGTTTTTTAAACAGTTGTTTTCTTCTGTTCCTTGTGGGAAGAGGTCTTGAATAAAGAAAAATTGTGAAAACCTCAGACCTTGAAGCTTAAAGTTTCATAAGATTTAAAGAAAGGAAATTAAGGAATTACATATTATATTTATGATATTGTATTTTCAGACTATTCAAATATTACAGACAGGCATGATTTTCTCATTATAGATATGGAGAAAAGAGAAAATGAATATGTGAAGACTAAGACACATTTACATCTGCAGCATCAAAACAAGTTATTTTTTAAAGTATGTTACTTTCATTTAATTTTTTAATGCTGCTTTTTCCATGTGGCTCTAAGCTGGCCTTTCAGTTTGGAAGAAAAGCACCTCAAATAGTGTCTACTTCTAAATCTATAAAATTATAATAAGCTCTCGTAAGGTTTCATTGTATGAGAATTAGGCATTGAATATAAACTATATCATTGAAACCAAAGTAACAGAAGTCCTCTTGAGTAATTTGTATAATTATTTGCCTTACTTAGAATGCTAGAATAATGCCATAATGTCCATACAAATCAGACTAAGGTAATCATAACCATAATACTTTAGTTTGTTATTTTTAACCTGAGTTGAAATCTAAAACCTTATGCTCTCTTTAATGACAGTTAGGTTCATGGAATGATTTGTGGCACACAGCACACTGTTATTAGCAAAAGGAAATACCAATGACATCATTTAGCCATTATAGGAGATAAGCTCACCTAGTAAAGAACAATACTTACACTGTTTTGTTTTATTTTATTTTTTAACAATCTGGCATGTTATAAGTTGTGCAGGATATTTTGTGTAAAAAAATACTATATTTAAAAAAATTAAAACCACTTTTTTCCCCTCCAAATTAAATGCATAATATCTCAAACATTTAATAACACCAATGTTTTATTAACTACATTATCTATCCAATTGTATTTTAACAAATGAGAAAAGGAAAAAGTTAAATTTAAAAGAATTTAACTTTATAAATGATATAACACCACTTAATTTTTACTAAAAATGCATTAGCTATCAACACACAGTGGGGGAAAAAAAAAACCTTGGAAACAGCGTTTAAAAAATCTGCAAGTTCACCAAGGAAAGAAATACTGATGAAATATTGTCTTACCTAGCTCCCTTAGTAAGAAATATCTTCAAATTTTATGTTAGTAGTAAAAGCAACTTATAGTCCATATTAAATATTAAAATAATTACGTATGTGACCTATGTAATTTAAATGCACAAGTTATTCTCACAGGCAGTGTCAAAAGCTACACTGGTAACTACAGTCAACAGATGAAGGGTGTATTGGGCAGCGCTTTGATCTCATGCTTGGTCTCTTGGCTTTCAAGAATTTTGTGACTTTTCACAATTTTATATCTTCATTTTTTTCAAATCTATTGCAAAGAAAGGAGCAAAAGGAATCTGTTCTCACAGAGTTGATGTCTAAAAATTAAACAAGGCAATATATATATGCAAATAGTAGGTGTTCAGAAATTTCTCAATAGTGCTCACTATTTTCAGTATGAATGCTTTTACCATTTCCATGAGTAACAGTATAAACTGCTTAATATAGGTTTGTTTATCCCTGGAAATAGCTTTGACTTCTTTTCAAATACTTTTGGTTGAAATAAATAAAATATAATGTAACCATACATCTGGCAAAATATATATCTGGTGGGCTTAGCATTCTAGTGATAACCAGATGTTGAATTACACAGATCAAAATACATTCCTTTCCTGCTTGTGGTTGACCACTACACTGAGTAATGTTAATTACTTAGAAAGCTTAGCATTTGGCACTGTGAAAAATATGTTTTGCATTTAATACAAAGAAGTTTCTCAACTTAAGAATTTGACAAATTTAGGATTTGTGATTCCAAATTGAACATCATGTTGCTACTTTAAAAAAAATCAGTATCTCATATTATTCACATTTAGCATATAATTTTACATTTTATCTTAGGATTATGCAGGAATCCAATCAACCCAAAACAAATGATGTGTGCTTGAATACAACTGGTATTCCGTTTGGCTTAATGGACTGTTTTCATGACATAAGAAAGCTTCACTAACTCGTCACAAAAATTTTTATTGTCATCATAAATCTACAATTTAAGAATGCCTTGGGTATTTTTATATATGTATATATACATATATATATATATATATATATATGTATATATATATATGTCTGAACTAGATAGATCATAACTAATTTAGTCAAGATTCAGTGTTGAGTTTACAAATAACATTTCTTACAGAACCAAGCCCCTTCAATGTAGTAGAAATATCCATAGTTTCTATAATACAGATTATAATTATTGAGTTCCTGAAACACACAGAAAAGTGTAACAGTGCCCATGAAATTCCATGTTTCCTTCCTTACTGGAAACATATATTCGCTGTAAAGCATGATTGTTTTTATTCTCCATAATGAACAAGCAGCAATGGTTTCTCAAGGCTTTTGACATCAAGAACTCACATAAAATCCCCTTCTTAATGAATCCCATCTCTACACAGAGGCAAGTAGATGCTATAAAAACTCTCAAGATCAAGTTTATTTGGAGTCTTTTTTTTTTTTTTTTTTTTTTTTTTTTTTTTTTTGTACCAGGGATTGAACTCAGGGGCATTCAACCACTGGGCTACATCCCCAGCCATCATTTTTTTTTTTTTTTTTTTTTTGTATTTTATTAGAGACAGGGTCTCACTGAATTGCTAAGTGTGCCTCGCCATTGCTGAGGCTGGCTTTGAACTTGAGATCCTCCTGCCTCAGCCTCCCAAGTGCTGGGATTACCAGTGTGTGCCACCGCGCGCCGCTCCAAGATCAAGTCTAAAAAAACAGGTAGCAAAGAACATTCTTATCAAGTGGTGTCCAACACAAGGATATTCACCACATTTATTTACATCTCGATGCCTACACAGGCATTCATTTTTAATGATATTCTCATGTGTACATCCAATATTTGTATGTTCTTTTGTAACATTAGGACAATAGTAACATACTAGAATTCTAAAAGGACAAAAAGTTTTCTATTTAAGCCATTATTTAGTCATTACTGTGGTACTTTTTGACTTGATTATGGAGAACATGAATAGATTTTCCCTTTTGATTGATAGAACCAGACACCTTTTATAAAGGACATAAGTAAACATGGTATTGATTTAGACTGCACTACTTACTTCATAAACTACTTGTTATTCAGAGTTGTGATTTAAAAATTTCAAGTATTTAAAAAATTGCGGTCAGTTCTTAGCAGTAATATTTAGCTGGGATAACCTTTATAATAATAACAATTAAAGTCAGTAAATAAAAATGTCAAAGACTTGATCATATAATTTTTCAGGTAAATTGCTTTACAATCAACTGAAAAACTTTCTACAGACCATGGATTTATTCTTGTATTTTGGCAGACCAAAAGGTAAGCTGCAATAAGAAAAAAAAAAAAAAAAAAAGCAAAGAACCATTTCTCTTTATAGTAAATAAATAGGACAAGTTAGTTACAGAAACATACCCGTTACAGTGACAAGGTTTTTCACAAGCTGACTTCTTTGTCTAGAACACTCCTCACTAGTTCCTAGGGAGGACTTATTTTTATTTATTTATTTTAATTTAAGCCCATTTGATTTATTTAATTTAGATTTTATTTTTATTTATTACATATAATATACATAATCATAATTATTATGATGTTCTCAAATTCATTATTCCTTTCCTTGAAAGGATATATTTTGGTTGGCAAATTACACATTAAGTAGCACAGTTATTTGAGTAATGCCTGTCTCTGCCAATGGACTGTAACACCACAGTACCAAAAACTTGCTATTATATATCCAGTACTAGTACAGATCCTGGCACAGAGTTGGTGCTATGGACTGAATTGAGTCACCTCAAAATTCTTATGTGGAAACCCTAATCCTCAACATGACTCCATTTTCAGAAGAAGCCTCTAAGGAATCATTTAATAATCAATTAAGTCATAAAGTTTGCAAAGAAAATTATCACTCATTTCCTATCCATACTACTGATTTCAATACTTCTAATCACCAAACATGTGAGGGTCTTTTTCACACCATGGGATTCTCCAACATTCCCGATATCAAATGGATTTCCCACAGTTCATAACAATTCTGACCCCAATCTACGGGGGTTAGCACAGACCCCACAGGTTAAGGATTCACTCCCACAACTTCAGATACCAGTTGCAAGCCCAGGTTGTTACCTGTGCTTCTGACTAACCAGCTACGAATCAGAGGTTCCCACGACCTCTTCCTTGAGTTCAAAAATTTGTTAAAGTGGTGAACAAAACTTAGAAAAATACTTCATTTACTAGAAAAACCAATCTGTTATAAAAGCACACAATTTACAAACAACCAGATAAAAGAGATATATTATGCCACGTATGGGACAAGAAGCAAAGAGCATCAATGTCCTTTCCAGGTGTAATGTCCTCACAGCACCTCCTCATGTTCATCAAACCAGAAGCTCTCTAAACACTGTTGTTTTAATATTTATGGAGCCTTTATTTATATAGGCATGATTGAGCAAATCATTGACCATTGGTGATTAAGTAAATCTCCAGGCCCTCTCCCCTCCTTGAAGGCTGGGAAGTGACAGTGAATATTTCTACCTTTAGTCACCTGGCAAAGCACTGCAGATCTTGAGGCCATCCAGAAGGCCCCAGCCACCAGTAATCTCAAACAGAAAGTTGCACACATATCAATCACTTCAGAAATTCCCAGAGTTGAAGAAGCTGTTTATCAGGAAAAAGCTGGTTATTACTTCAGAAATTCCAAGGGTTTTAGGAGCTGTATGTCAGGAAACTGGGGCAGAGACCAAATATATATTTCTTATTGTGTCACAAGGGTGAAGCATTTATAGGATTAGTGTTCTCAGAAGAGACACCAGAAAGCTCTCTCAACCCTTGTGAACACACCAAGAAAAAAACCAGGTCAGGACAGAATGAAAAGGCAGCCACCTACTAGCCAGGAAGAGAGCTGTCACTAGGAACTGAATGGGCTCATATCTTGTTAGGGAATCCTACACTACAGAACTATGAGAAAGAAAATTTCTCTTGTTTAAGCCACCTAAACAATTATATTTTGTCATGGAAGCCCAAAAAGATTAATACAAAGAATGGAAAGAACTCCCTTTGCTCTGAATTCATTTTTTAATGAGAAAGAACAGCCATTTAACTTCTTGGCATTGACAAACTTCATTTACTCTGCTGGAAGGAAGGAAAGTGATTAAGTTTAGGGAACATGACATACCCTGCTCATTCCTATTCATCTCCAATCTCTGGGCAGCGAGACACACTGACAACACTTGCACTCACCATGCCCAAGTATTCACATATTAGTACTGAAAAAAATGTGGACACAATGAGGATTACCTGATAAGAATACGTTATTAAGTTTTTAACTATATTATGAGAAATAATTGTCTGATTAGCATTTTCTATATTTAGAGCTAAAAATTTTATATATATATGTGTGTGTGTGTATTTTTATATATATATATATGTATATATATATATATATATAATTCCTTTATTTCCAACAGAAATATCACTAGATCTCTTTAAAAAGTAAAGTTAGAGACAAACATAGCAAAAACCAAACCATACTAGTTACTCAATAAAGCACTCTTTATCTTCAACAAAAACATCACTAGATCTCTTTTAAAGGTAAAGTTAGGGCTGGGGCTGTAGCTCAGCAGCAGAGCGCGCATGCCTAGTATACATAAGGCACTGGGTTCGATCCTCAGCACCACATTTAAAAAATATATATATATATATACATACATATACATATATATATATATATATATATATATATATAAAATAAAGGCATTTTGTCCATCTACAACTACACAAAAAAAAATTTTTAAGAAGTTATTGACAAACTTAGCAAAATCAAACCATACTAGATACTCAATAAATCACTACTACAATACAGGAAAAGTTCCTTACTCAGCAGACCTCTTCTATTTTGTAGCACAAACCTTTCTCAATCATGCTGGCATATGTATAAGACACATAAATGTTTTCCAGTATACACTAAATATTTCATTTTTATCTCAAATGAGATAGGAATATAACATAATTGTTTAATGATTTTTATGCCCCTTCTTGACTAAAATACATTCTTCAGAAACAAATATTCTCCAAACACATTTTATTTACAGCGATTAGACACTCCAACCATTTTTACTAAAACAATCTTTTTATAGATTTAACATTCTACACATCCTGATTAAGCATTCTCATTTCTTTCTTAGGGTTATTATCATGTTGATGATAAAAACTCACTTAATAAAAGTGAAAGCTATCACAATGAAAAACCACAAACAAACAATCCTACTATTATAATTCTACATACCACATTTAAAAAAATTAATTCAGTGGGAAAAAATCCTCCTCCCACTCAATTTTCACAAAGTCACAAAAGTCAGGGTCAGCAGCTATTAATAAAATAAAATAATAATACTAATAATTTGGATAAATTCAAGAAATGCAGAGTGCTAGAAAAAAATCATTTAAAATCCAATAAAAACAGAACATCCACAAGGGAATTACAACAGACCATTCAGTGTATTGCACTACCACGTGACATACCACTGGGCAAATATAATTAAGGACAAGGGAGCTGTACTTTTTTTTTTTTCTTTTTTTTGGGGGGTGGGGGTGGGGGTGTAACTCTAGCTGCACATATGGAGCATTTTGTTTCACTTCTGGTTTACTTTCCTTTAATCAAAGACCCCCACTGTAATGCCTTCACACAGGGCTCAGTGTTGTAGTTCCCATGGAAACCATAATTCTGAATGTCCTAACTTGTGTGATTAAAATTTAACACAAAGTAACATTGATAGTCTCTCCCATTTCCACTACCACCAATATCCAATTCTAATTAGCAGCACAATAACTGGTTTGGAAGAAATAAAGAGCTGTGACTGCCATAGCCTCACATTGCCAGTTATTCACAGGGAATCTAAAGAACAATATATAGTGATGGTTCTCTTTTACAAAATGCCTAGTTTAAACAGAGGGATTATTTCTAGTTGACTTTCTCCTAACCTCCAGAAAATAAATAATATAATTTTCCTTTTTTTTTTTTAATATACTACAGGACATTTTCTTTCTTTTTCTGTATTTTTGTCACATGCCTGTGTTTGGAGCAAAAGCTTTTCAAAATGGTCTGACATGCTAAGGTAATAAATGTACATATACAATATTTTGATATTTCAAATCCAGTTATAATTATATTCATTTCTATAATTATTACAATGACCTTTTCAATGTGGAATTAACCCTTCTAGATTTATTAATCATGAAGATATGAAATAGGCCAAAACTTTTTAATTGAAGTTTAAAAATTCAACTGTATCTTTTTCCTTCCATTCACTTTTTTTTTTTTTTTTTTAAACAAGCACTCTATTAAGAGCCAATAGACTCTCAGTACTTCATTAAGGAAATACCTGCTTGCTAATTATTTTGATTTGTCGAGAATTATATTATCTCAGGGGCATACCTTCCCTGATCTTGTGCCTGGGTGCTCACTGCCTCTACTTATAACGCAGTATAAATTCATTGCATTAGTCAACACAACATCTTAAATTTAGAAATTATACTGTCATCCCAACAGCTTCTTATCTGCCTTATCATATGTAAGAGTAAACACAAAAGAAAGTTCTCCCCACCCTTGGAGAACTATCCCACAGGAAATAGCTTAAGTTCATAAAGCAGGAGCAAAGAGTCAGGATAATTAAGTTAAACTTGATAATTAAGTCTTAACACTCTCAATTTTTGAGGGAGAAACTGAGGCCCATGGTTCTCAAGTGATATCTTTAATACTTAAGTATTAGAACCAGTACTAGTAGTTTTAGATGTTCACTTAGTATTTTTTAATTATTTACTACAGGAGACTAATATTTCTCTTACTATTTGCTGGCATTTTTTTTCTACTTTTATTTGCAAACCTAAGTAATTTAAATATATGAAATATATAGCACTTGCACAAAAGGTCTTGAAAATTAATGGAATCAACTTAAAATATGAAAGTAATAAATTTATATAATTATAGGTTATTATCTGATGCATGATTTCTATCATTTAAAAATTTTCCACTCAAAATATTTTGTCTTTAAGATTATATCTTTGGCAATAATACAAACTTTAGAGTCAGAGCTAAACTAGTCAATAGTGTCCTTTATTAATTAATATTAATTCTATAAAAAATATTTTCTAAAATGTCTATATTCCTGATAGCTTTATACTGTTCATTTAAATGTTGTACATCTTTAACTAAAGCTCTGAGTGTTCACTGAAAATTTACTTTATACACCATTTGACATTTGAATAAATAATAATTTTAATGACCTCAAATACATGGACAATTCCTATTTCCGTATACTTTCTACATACAAGTACAGGATTGTCCTCTATAAATGATCCATTCAGGACTTCTTTATTTCTAATTAGAATATGTGAATAAATTCCAGTAACCCTAGAGTAAGTTATTGTTTCCTTTGCAGTTAGAAAGAAGGAATGACTAAACGGCACTGGGGTAAGTGTGTGCAGGGGTTGGGGGAGACAGGGTGGGGACAGTTAGGGAGACACAGGTGTGGAAAAAGAAAAAACACCTGCAAAAGAGAAGGGGAAGAAGAGAATTAAAAAGGAAGGTTCCTTTATTTATACATTCTCCATATCAGATCTACTCTGGTTGCTCAAATAAGTATTATATTTTGAAAGATCCCTGGTATATGTCACTTCCTATTTCAGAATTATACCAACAGAGTCAAATATGTTGTTAAAAAGTAACAATAAAAGAAAGAAAGATGCTCTATAACAGAGACTCCCTAAATGGAGTTAGAGGATAAAAGAACAGAGGGCATCATAAAGGTAGAAAAGTCAGCAAAACTTAGAGAAGTCAAGAAATGCAAAATAATCCCAAATCTATCAATGTTTGCTATACATCATGAATTAAAGTCACTAAGTCTGGCTGAAGACTTGAAGTGTGAAAAACTTTGCCATGTTCTAAAAGTTATGAGACAAAGAGGGGAGAAAATGTATTCATTTCAGAGATAAAAGGTATAATATATTTTTCAGGTTATACTGGGGTGCAATTTATTGCCAATATACCTACAAAGACTCCGTGCTATTAAATGAAGAGTTTACTAAAATTAACTTATTAATCAATTAAAATTCAAAGATTTTTTTTTCTTTTCAGAATTTCAAAGTCTGCTATCTACTAAACTGCTAATCATCACACTCCTTAGTCCAACTTTTTTTTTTTTTTTTTTTTTTTGTACCAGAGGGCACTAGACAACTGGGCCATACCCCCCAGCCCTTTTTTGTATTTTATTAGAGACAGGGTCTCACTGAGTTGCTAAGTGCCTCACCATTGCTAAGGCTGGCATTGAACTCGCAATCCTCCTGCCTCAACCTCCCAAGTGCTGGGATTATAGGCTTGAGCCACCGTGCCCAGCATATTCCAACTATTTCTTATTCTTAATGCTTGGACAGTGTAAGAAAGGACACTGACAAAGTATCAGCACTGCAGTTTCAGTGAAACATTATTCAATGCTCTTGATCTCCAGGTAAAGTAAAATATATCAAAATCAACATTATTTTATTATTTCAACATTTGAAGTCTAGCCTGCTGGGTGTGATAAAGACTTCTAAAATAATATGAAGAACGGTCCCTCCAGAAATTCCAACAGAGCATTTGCTTACAAAGTCCAGATTTACTTACCTGATCAAAATACAGCATGGCATGGTTCTCTAGTGACCACTTTACTACTCATCCACTACACTTTTGACAAATATAAAGGATCTTGGGAGTAAACTATAGAGAAGTAGCATTTTTTTTAATTTAAACTTTAAAAACTTTCTTTGAAGAAATTATTATTCGTGATAAGAGACTTATAATAGCCCTGTGGAGCCTGAAAAAAGTTTATGTCCTCAAATGTTTGAGGGGAGATTATGGACTTCTGGGGTTCATTTCACATTTTTTACAAGGGAGGTATTCACATGCAGAAGATAGAAAACAAAGAACTAAACAGAACTGGTCTCAACCAGCATCTTTAGAAGCTGCATGTTGCAGCTACTGATACAAGAGGGTGAGGAAACAGACAACAAGGGCTCCTTAGAAATTAGAGCTAGAAAGAAATTTTAAATTCATGACTCTCTAGGTAAGAAGGTGGTCTCTGAAAGTCTGAAAACACCAAAGGACCTCAGGAAGTCAAGTGCTCTCATTTTTACCTACAGTGCAAAAAAAAGTTGGAGATCAAAGCACTTCGGGAGATAAAACAGCCAAAACCTCAGTTATATTTCATCCAGTGTAAATCATAATGAGAATATCTAATTTCAGATTAACAGGAAAAAAAAATGTGTTATTATGTAACCCAGTACATATATTCCCATAAGTTATTTATTTATTTATTTATTTATTTATTTATTTATTTATTTATTTATTTATTTTACATTCCTCACTTTTGGCTGATTTGGGGCACTATCAAAGTCAGTAATTTTTTTTTTCCTTAAAAGAAAAATTTTTATCATCATTAATGGCAGAACAGGGCTAAGATTATAACTAGTCTGTATTCTACATATACTTAGCATGAATATACTAAAGGGAAAAATCTAATTTTTTCATTAATTTTAAACCTTGTTAAAAGTTTACTTTCTGCTTTAGCTAAAATAATTTTGTGACTGGATGGCATGTATATATAAGAAATATGTCAAACACTTGAGTGAAAGGCACACTGTAGACAGCACTTCACAAATTAATTCTTTCCATCCTTGGTTAAAAGACACTATAGTAAGTGCAATTTGAAAATGATCTCAATTCAGACATACTTTTTCACTCAAAGTCTCATAACTGAAATATGTCCTGGTTAGTTTGGTCAAGAATCTATTAGTTCATTATTCCTTGTTTGTCTAGCAGCATTAGCACAATGTACTCTCTCAGAAGACAGGATAATAAATATATCAGTATTATTCTTTCTACCATAACAGTTGAGCTATTCCCTTCCATATCAATATTTTTGTTCCTTGACAGACTATTGAATGTCATTCCAGTTACAATGTTCACATATATCTTCTCTGATCAATTTCAAATGTATTATAATTGGCTTTTTTTTTTTTTTTTTTTTTTTTTTAATACTGGGACTTGAACCCAGGGGCACTTTACCGCTAAGCCATATCCCCAGCCCAGTTTGTGTTTTTTATTTTGAGACAAGTTCTCACTAAGTTGCTTATAGCCTAAGTTCCTAAGGAATTGGCTGTTGTTTTAATGAAAGCTTTAATTTGTTGTGATATTTTGCCAATGGATCAAATAACCTACCAGGACCTTCAATATTTTATTACATTTAAAATGTAGGATTAACAAAATAATATTGTTTTAAATGCATGTAGGAAATATTTCAGCAGAGGAAGACCCTCAAGTAACATATTTAACAGAATAAAGCAAAGTTATTAGAAATGATCTGTATAAACTTCATCCAGAGATACTTTTCAGAAGCTATATATGCCACAAAGATTTTATATTTTCTGTGTTCTGAACCTATAAACAATTTTTTCAAAGATTATTTCATAGGAATTAGGGATAATATATTTAATGATAGTGGCAGAATAATCAGAAGCATTCATTTTCTTTGGAGCTTTATACTATATCGAGAGTAAATATCAAACTTTCATTTTCGACTATCTACCATTGAATTATCTAAAAGTATTGCTAATTCAGTGTATTACATCCTTAATGACATTAAAATGAAACAAAAAATAATCTATAAACTTCATTTGGGCAGTCAATAACATGAAGTTTTCTTTACTGGTGGCTAATAACACTGAGATACAATTTAACAAGAAGTATTTGCTTACAAAACTTAGATTCTTCATTCAATTTTACAATGGTAAGTTTACATGATTACATGTGCATTACCACCAAGTTTTATGAAAATCTAGCCATTCACAATTTTTGGCAACAAAGCCAACAAACAACTGCTTGCTTCCATTATACTTGTAAGAGGCAATTTGAGAGGATACTCCCTAGGAATTAAATTTTGTAGATAAACATTTTAGCAAATTGCATTATTGTTGTCAGAACACTGAAGGCAGCAGTAGGCCAAATCAAAAAATCCAATTTCTTTATTTCTTTTTTTTAAGCAATTAAAGTCTCTTTCTCTAACACATTAGGGATCAAGAAAATGCATATTTTATATTGAAAAAATAACAAAGGTGAAAAATATTTAATAATCTATAATGTTCAAAAGAAGACAAAGTCTAGGCTTCCTCCTGGGACAAGTAAATCTACAGTATATATATTCAAGGTTTATGTGACAGAGTAATAAAAGGAGTCCACCACTTGAACTTCCATCAGTGCTGACAGCACTGGTATTTGCAAATAGCCCATGGAATACTATAGCTAGCAGTCTAGCCATCCATTTCAGGTTTTAATTTTTATTTATTTTTTCCAATCTAGCCTTTTCATCCTATCTGTAATACATCTCTCATGCTTCCAAGATATCTTCTCTTTAATACAACAATAGCACAATCATACTTGTCTAATTAGGTACCTTCTATAATATAAAAAAGGGTCCTCTTAATATGTCCCTATGGTCCTCTTAAGTTTCTATACCCAATACTCTACTATTCAGGAAAATAATATTCCCTCCCAAACTGATCAGTCATTATTCTATACTGAATAATGAACGGTCTGCTCTTTCCATGACCATTTTCTCAGAATGTCAATTCTCTTTATCTGATACTAAAATCCTTTTCACATGAAAACAATACCTGAGGCTTTTCATGAAGAATTACCCCTTTTCCTGAAGCTTCTATTACAGTAGCTAACAAACTACCATACAACTAGTTGTACATGTTTCTGTATCCCCAGATAGTCTTTCAATTTCCTCCAAGTCAAAATAATTACTCCAGAATACAGTGGATATATTATGCATATTAGACAATAATATAATATGTACCAAATAATTACCATATATTAAAATTAATGTGTTATTCTTCACTATTGAAGACATAAGATTTCTTACTATCTTAGTGAAGCAGTAGTTTTTCTATATGATTCAAGTATAATCAAGTGATATTTTAATCAGCCTCATAAGTATATGAATTTCCTTTACAAATGCATTTTCATTCTGAAAAAAGGAGATTTTATTATGAAGTCTATGTTTCATAATTAAAGGGAGGCATTAAAGAAATAATGTTCAAAATTCTGGGAAAATGTTTAAATTACAACTTTCAATAAAAGCAAAATATAATAAAAAATGGAAATAGGAGTTTTCATTTTCTCATGCATTTTATCTAATTAACAGCTACAATTTTTTTAAATATTAAACTTTGAAAAACATTAATGATTCTAAAATATTCAAGTTTTCTGGAATATGTATGTGATTCTTTTTGAGCACCAAACTGGTTTTAAAAATTATTAGTATTTTTAAAAATCATGTAACATGTATGAATGTTCTACTTCTAACAGAATATATACATATGCAAACTTTTTCTACTCAATGACACAAGATCATCACAGAATTGCACCATCATATTTTTTTAGAGTAAGAAGGTCCTTTATGGATAATCTAATGCCGCCCTCACTAATTGGACAAATGAGAATACTACAATCCAGAGAGATTATGTAACGTGCTCTGGGTCTCACAGCAAGTTAATAGGAAGACCAGGCCAAGAGTGAAGACAGCATGATCCCCAGTTCTTCCAAACAGGAACAATATCTGTAAATTTCAGATGTCTCAGTCTCTTGGATACATGAAGAAAATTTACTGTGACATTTAATGGACAGAACATGTTAATATTTACTATATTTTATAACTTGGTGTTTATTTGTTCCATGTTCTTAATATCCAACGTAAAATTTGTCTTTAATTTTTGGTATTTTTCTTTCCCAAATTAATGATTTTGAGTGGGTGGTTCTTGTTTGTGTTTGTTTTTGTCTGTCTTTTGAGACAATGTCTGGCTAAGTTCCCAAGGCTGACCTCAAACTTGGTATTCTCCTGCATCAACCTCCAGAAGCAGAATCACTGGGTTACGGATGTGCACCAACAAGCAGGGCAATCTATAGAGTTTTGTATGGCTAAATTTGCCAGACATATCATAATTTTTTTTCTCAATGAGGGTAATTCTATTAAAAAATCACTGACATGAGCATTAGTTTAGTCTTGAGCATTAGTTTAAATAAAACGTGCAATGTGGCATCCAGTACAAAACAATAGTGGAGGTACCTTTCCTATGGCTAATTGTTTTAGCATCATTTACTAGAGGAGACAAGACACACACAAAAGGAAAAGTAAAAAAAAAAAAAATGTTGTGGAAGAAAAAAAAAATCATAAAAGTAAAATTTTTCAAGTAGATGATGTAATTTTCCTACCTAGATTCAGAAACCAATAAAAGCACATCTTGCCATAGTCAGCCTACTACTATTAAAAATTAACAAAACCCAGCATTGAAAAAAAAAAATTTTTTCTTCACAGCACCAATTTTTACAATAACAATGGAACCATAAGTAGAAACAAAATAGAAACAAAAATATGTCATAGAAACAAAACTTGTAAATAATAAAAAGTCAGTGTGTACACTTACCACAGGCTCTAGCAGTTCTATTCTTAGGTATTGACCCTACAAAGATGAGAACTTAGGCGCAAGCATGCTCTTGCACACACACCCACTCTACAAGTGAATATTTATTTTTTAATCTTTTCTTTTTTCCCACAGGAATGGTTTGTTAGCAACTTTATTTTATACTGCCAAAAAATAGAGAAAAGGTGTTCTTCAGTAGGCGGCTTCATAAATTAACTATGATATATCCATACATAAACTAAACAGTGGCATACTACTCATCAGTAAAGAAAGATGGAGTTACTGAGACATTCAACAAGGGAAAATTTTAAAGATATCATGAAATACATGTATGAGGGAAGACATAATTGTTATAGAAATACTTTATATTAAACCAGCAACTCAAAAAATTGTGCTCTTTTTATGTAATATAAAATGAAATGTATTCTGCAAACGTGTATAACAAATTAGAATAATAATTATTTTAAAAAAAAAGGCTACAACTATAAGATTTGTTTATATGAGATACTGAAAAAATTTAAAGCACAGGAATAGAGAATAGTTCTGTCACTACAAAGAGTTAGAATTAGGCACTGAAAGTCATATAGCAAAGGAGCAGCAAGAAGGAATTTTTAGGTGATAAACCTGATAACATAACTGTGGTGAAATAAGGTAATTCTGTAAAGATCACAGATTTCATAGACTTACAAAGGAAAGAAAACATACAAAAATTATAAGAAGAGCTATGGATAGAAAATAGTTGCAGTTTCTTGGGTATATACATTTGTCAAAATTCATCAAATCTTACAATGCATAATTTTAGCACTTTGCGTTTAGTAAAAATTTGAATGTATTGATGCAAAAATCTTGAACAAACCTCCCTCCTAGAAGTAAATAAAAAAGTTAGCCAATAATGCACTATTTCTAGCTATGACACAAAAGATCAATCTATAAATATCTGTAGCTTGCAACAGATCTAATTCTATTTAGATAGCACCCCCAAATCAGGTAGAAACAAGGAGTTTTCTGAATCTTCATATTATTTTGTTCTATCCCATGATTTATAGGCAACCTTGGACAGTTTTTAGTATAAAGAAGGTCTAACCCAGAACAAGAATCAGGACACAAGGTTTTGACAAGGTTCAGGTTTACCTGCAAAAAGCAAAAATAATGGAAAATGAACATCATGATAAGTATGGAGCATGTATTGATTTTATGACATAAAAATCTAATAATAAGCATTTATTTTAAAACGACTAAGTTTAGTCATTTTCTATCTAGTTTTAGCAGAAAAGTTAACTGAAAAAAAGCAGTACATGCCAAAAATACAAATGCCAGGACACTCAATAATTCATTCTGACTTCATTAACATTTGTGACAGAAAAGAAGAAACCTCTGTTGGAAATGGGTTTTATTTTTGTTTTCGTGAATTAAAAGTATTTTTGTTGTTTTGTTTATATTCCATTTCCTGCTCACAGCTTCATGGCCTGTTCTGTGGTATCAGTAGCAGCTGACAATTTTTGCTGTACTCAACTGACTGGCAGCTATCATTCCAATGTCAGACTTATCTTTATGCAGATTTCCAAAGGTTACCATTTATGCATGCAAATTCTGAAGGGCACTAACTATACAGCTGACAGATTGTGACAGCCACTATATCTCCAAGAATGGAATAAGCAGGAATGACTGTCTGAATAATTAATGTGCTTTTACTCTGCCCATGGCCAGTTTTTACATGCTGCACTTTCTGAGTATGGTTTTGAAATTAATTAGAAAATGTAATTTCATAGTGAATCAAAACTTTTAAAAAAATTCTACAAACAAAAGAGTAAAACAGTAAGACAACTCATGACCTCTGTTTAATGTATTATATTTTTCGAGGTCACTCCTACCAAGATAAAAATTAATACCTAGTTCTGGATGTTATTTCTGTAAAGCAAATTATTTCTGCAAAACATTACATCATTACTTCTGAAAACTGAAACACATACTCACACACTTAAAGAAACACAGAACTCAGCCATACTATTCAGCTCAAGTAAACACACTACCTCCAACATGGTTTTCAGCTTCAAACCTGAGATTAGTCCCTGATTTCAACTTCTCTCTCAGTACTCAGTGTAATCAGTCAATAAGAACTATCAATTTTGCTTTGCAAATATTATCAAATGTGTGACTACCCCTTAATCCCCACTGCTATTCACTTAAACTGGATTATCATCATATCTCAACTGAGTTTCTGCAGATATCTTGCAGATAATCAATTTACCTGTAGTTGTGTAGTCACCCACACTACTTCCAGCGTTATCTAATACAGAAATTCATGAGCAATACCAGTGGTACACTTACAGACACATAAAAAGAGAAACTAAAAGGATGCTATAAAGAGAAAATACTTAGAATGTATGAACTAATGGAAAGAAGCATCAAACCAAACTTTGTATAATATTGTGGCGATACATATTTTGGAGAAGAATAAAGCAGATGGGGGCAGAGCATACTCTCAGTTTCAATATTAAATAGCATGTGTTGGGAAGGCTGTCATGAGGGGAATGTTTACAGTCTATGAAGTAAACCACATGAATAACTGAGGAGACTAATTGGAAGAGAAACCAAGAAGGCTAGAGATCTTAGGTGGAACAGCCTAGTGTGCTCTTCACTGGCAATGAAGCCAGGGTAGCTGGAGTGCAGAGGAGGCTGAAGATGCAACTGTGTACAGTGAAAACAGCTGGTCAGGGGAAACAGTCAGGCAGGTGTATATTATCCAGAAAGAAGGGACCTATGATGTGGATCAGGGTAATAGCCTCAGAGGTGCTCAGAGGAAGTCAGAAGATGTTGATAGGTATGTAACATGTCAGAAAGGGAATGTAAGAATTACTTCAAGGATTTGTGCCTAGAACTTTGGTGAGAATGATGTTACTGAATAGGCTTTTTTTATTTTGGAAAAAATTTAATTTGAGGTTTGGGGGTTAAATATATTTAAAGAGAACATTTACTGGTTTCAATTCCCAACACCTCCTAAACAACAACAATTAAAAAAAAAAAAATACTGGGTCACTTACTATGGAAAATACCCCTTCTCCAGCACATCATTACTTTTGAGGTTCAAAACAAATGGCACTTTATTTTACAGACATTTACATTGTACTTAAGATATTCCTACCTCTACTGTATGGCAGTAAGTTTTATGCACTCCATGGTACACAAAAGGAAACTGAAGCACAGAGAAGGTAAAACAAAGTCATATATTGAGTCTATCTTCAACATGTGAGCTCTTTACTTCCTCTTTCTCCCTGCCCCCCTTCGTATTTTATTATTAAAGTAGAATCTAGAGGTTCCCCATGTTGAGAGTACAGAAGACATAGACTAGTGAGAGAAATGAGGGAATTTCTAGGGTGATTAATATGTTCTATACCTTGATTTTGGTGACATGTAACTTTATCTGCTTGTTAAGGCAGAATGATACATTAAAAGGAATGAGCTTATTCTATTGAAAATACACACAAATAAACCAGATTTTAAATAATACAATCTAGCAAATACTATAAATTGACACAAGTTGGAAATACACACACACACACACACACACACACACACCTACACATACATCCCAAATGAAGACACATACATCCCAAATGAAGAGTACTACATAAGAGCTCTACATTTTCTCATAGTACATGTATTGTCCTAATACTTGTTTTTTTTTTTTTTTTTTTTTCTGATTAAAGCAATACTTTCTGTATCATCTTCCAACAGCATTTTCTGATGCAGTAATACATTTTATTTGTTGCCATACAATTTTTCATGTGTAATTACAGCCAATTTTTCACAGTGGGAAAAGAGAGGGTTTCCCCCAGTGACTTTGTTCCTTCCCTGCAGGAAATCTCAAATAATACTTCTAAAGATTTTTCATGAAGTTTAGTGAAAAGTTGTAAATTACTAGATTAAGCATGACTTTAAATACTGCTGGAACAAAAAAAAAAAAAAAACTAGATTTTACTTTTATATTCCAGGTGTAAAGATATTATACATTCTGATATTCATGTTGTTGTGTACTATCATTACCATGTATACCCCAAAACCAAATATATTCTTAGGACATAAGAGGTAAATGCCATACCTCATAGTCTTCTCAATTACTATTAGTTTCGGGCTGGTTCTGTAATAAATATGAATATGATTTTGATGTTTATAAAATGAACATGGAATATACTCCATAATAGAAATAGGGAAAACGTCAGCTGCCATTTTTTTTTTTATTGTGAAGATGGGAATTTGACAATAGAATTCTGCAATTTTATTTAAGACATTTAAAAAACTGTCCAAATTTTACAGTAATCCCATAACCACACTTAAGCAATCACACCTAACATTAATAAACTAAAATACTCTTTAAAAAACCTACCACTATCATAATCCCAATGAGATACCACTTGACCTCCACAAGAATTGCTATAATCAAAATGACACAGAAAAAGAACTTTTGGCATTAACATGGCAAAACTATAACACTCATAAACTTCTTGTAGGAATGTATAATGGTGCAGACACGTTGGAACAGTTTGGAAATTCCTCAAAAGGCTAAACCTAAAGATACCATATGACCCAACAATTCCTATGACCCATGAAAAGAAATAAAGTCAGGAGCATCATACAACAGGGTTAAATTTGAAAATATGCTAAGTGAAAAGACAGATATAAAAGCTAACACATATCATTTCATTTATAGGGCAATTCCACAGAGTGAGAAACCATGTTAGTGGTTGCCAAGGGAGGAATGGAGGGATGAATGAGAATAAAAGATACAAGGTTTACTGTTAGAATGATTAAAATGGTATGTAATTAGATAGCAGTGATAGCTGACTGACTTATGAATATACCAAACATCAATAAATTATGTATTTTAAAAGGGTGAATTTATTATATATGAATAATGTGTCAATTAAAGAATAAGGAAACACAACACACCAACCATTCATCATGGTAAAATCCCTGTGATTCCTCCAAAAATTTCAGATTTGGAGGCTCTCATAGTCATTAGAGTAAATATTGTCTTAATTCTTATATTTTTAATGAAAATAAATATGAGGAAATGTTGTGAAACATTATTTCCATTATACGTAAGTATACTAGAGACACTGAGGCTAAAAAAAGTCATCTTTTTTATGGCAGACATGGTTTTCCATGAGCTGTTCTAAAGCTCCTTCTCCCAGTTCATCTCGCAACATTTTCTCACCACATCAGTACTCTTTCAGTAACACTGAAAAGAGTTGTCCTTCTACTGGCCATTCCTTTCTCCTTCACAAACCAGTCTGCAAGCTGGGAATGCCTCATCTTCACTCAGTGAATTTCACAGCTTCTATGATGGTTTCAAGACCCACTGAGAAAACTAAGCTGCTTCCACCTTTCTTTCAGTAGGAGTTTGTCAATGACTCACTGAAAATATATACAACAATATCTAGAGCTTCATCTTTACCTTTAGCTTTTAATGTCACCTGGGTAAGTATATTTAAGTCTTCTTTGGTTTAATTATTTATTTATTTGTTCTTGCAAAAAGGAATGGTTGAATGAACCTGTTTTTTGTTAACTTGATTTATTTCACTGATATTAAGTACCAAATAAACCACTTCATATTCAACTTAGAAGAACAATGTCTGCAAAATCTAGATGCTAATGTAATAAGTCAATAAATATAAATGAAAGATTCAATCATATCTACTCTAGAAAATGAAATAATACATGGGAAAAGAATTCAGTGATGAAGAAATTAAGGCAAAAATATTTAAAGGATGGAATATCAGTACAAAAATTCATCACCTCCAAAGGCAAGTGCAATGTTTTCATAGTGCTAACTCGAAAGTTCTTTTAAGGCAAAGGGAAAATAGAGAATCTATGGAAACAGATTGACAGTAGTTTATAATATATACCAATTATATCAGCAATCAAAAATTGAATGAACAGAAATTACTATAATATGAACAACAATAAAAAGTTGATATTTAAATAATTCAGATTTTAGACATTACAATTAAATTCTTTACAAAATTTAATTTCAGTAACTTCAAATAGAAAGGAAATTCAAATTTTTATGTTGATTATTTAATACAAAGGCACTTTCTGCCTTCTATGATTTGCTGGGGAAAATGTAAATATATGTGCTGACCTAAGATTGTACTCTTTGCAATCTTTTCATGTTGTACTCTATAAATGCCAGATTTCATTTGGTTTGCTTTGGTTTTGATACAAGGAATTGAACCCAAAGGCACTTCACCATCAAGCTACATTCTCAGCCTTTTTTTATTTTTATTTTGAGATGGGGTCCCATCAAGTCACTGAGGCTCACCTAGAATTTGTGGTTCTCCTGCCTGAGCTTCCCAAGTCACTGGGATTACCATAAATATATTTGTAATAAATGTAGTCATCACTTTTGAAAATAATTTGCTTTATATTAAACATCCTGCTGTAATCAAATGAATGTATTTTGTCTCCTAATACTCATTCACAATTAAATGAAAATGATAGCAAATCAAATGAATTAAAAGTGACATTCATACATTGTCAATGTACCAACTGAAAAACAAATCAGCATCTTTATTTCTTATTAGTTAAAAAAGTAACACAGCATATGTACTAATAAAACTATTTATTTTTTATCCCATTTGTTTTTCAGATAGCTAAAGCATATTTCCTCACCATATCAAATATGCTTAACTATATTAGTTGTAATTTGTTCAGAAAATATCTATTTTCCTAAACTATATTAATAAATGTCAATTTATTTCCCCAAAATATATAAAATTCCATTTTAACATGTGCTGCATTTTGATATGACAAAAACTCATAACAGCATACACTAACTTGAATATAAATACAGCAACTATAGTTTTAAAACTACTAATATGACTGGCAACAATAATCTATCAATTACCTTAGTTTGGTCTTCAATTGCAAAAAATCCATGCATTTTCCTCCAATTTAACAAATTAAACATTCCTGTAAAAAAAAGAAAGAAAAGATTCAATTAAACCACAAGAAAAAATACATTTTATTTTACACTTATGGTCATACAACTGTTTCAGTAATTCCTGCTACTTGATAAGTCTATTTTTTACTCACAATGAATAGGATGTCACAGCAGTGGACTATGGTAAAAAGAGGCAATTCGGGATACATATGAAGCATGTTCACTGCATGTGAATGAATTTGGTAGGTACATTTAAATATTTTCCTAATTAAAAGAATACACAAGTTTTAAAACAAATTCTAAGACTTCCAAGAATTCGCCTAGTTTCTTAACAACAAGCACTAAAATGTTGGGACATTATATATAGTCAATTTTACCTTTAGAAAACTGCCGTGGAAAATGATTGAGAAAAACCTTAGTATGTTTTAGTACATAATGATACATGCCCCAAACATGAATGCAATGCAACATTCTCTATATATTTATGTATCCATACAGACTGTGATTATAAAAATCAACATAAATTTAAACTTTTTTAAAAAATTAGAAAAATACACAAAATGAATTTACGTCAATCGTTGATATACAGGATTTTATTTGTCTTCATTTTCTCTAAGTTGTCATGATTTTTTTTTCATTTATTGTGTTATTAAATTAAAATTTTATATGCCAGATTCTTTACCCAAAAAAAAAAAAAAAAAAAAAAAAGAAGAATTTTCCTGCAAAGCATGTACCTTAAGATTTTAATGTTCAATAGTAATAAGATAACTGGTCATACCAATTTTTAAAATTTCTAGAAAATCTATTTAATAGCTTTACACAATCATCCATTTTATTATTTATTCTGATACTTAGTATGTATTAAACTAAGTATGTATTAACTTAGTATGTATTACACTATCCATTTGGTGACAAAATGCATAAGAAATTAGAGATAGAGCAAAAAGACAATAGGATAAAATTAAAATTGAGTTATTTATAAAATCATTTATGATTAAAATTAGGCATACTATAACCTAATACGAAAAAAAAAATTTGTGGAAATTATTTGCTAATGATAGTATTCTATTTTGTTTGCAAATTAAAAATATTAAACAGCGGATCTCAGTATACTTTTTCTAGTGAGTGTCCACTCACATTTGGCCAACTAGTAAGGTTTTATACCAGAAGAGTAACCCAAGCCCATAGTCGAATGGCATACTTGGTATGTATTACATAGACAGGCAACTAAAAGCAATTTTCAAATCAACTTCTTGGATTTCATTTAACAACCACTCTCTCAACAAATGAAGCATGTTCTCTCAAGAACTACTCACCGTTTACATGGGTAACACCCACCCCCTTAGTTTTTGAAGAATGGTCACATCCCATTTTGAAAATGTTTTACATATCTTGAACAAGCATGGGTAATGACAGCACAGGTTTGCCTACAAATATCATCGCTCTTTAGGGCTTTTTCCTCCCAGGCAGGAAAAACTTTCTGACATCCAAGCAGGACAGATTCCTCCCACGGTCTCTCTGACACACCACACCCACCTCACCACAGGCAGAACCAGGCATGTCTTCTAATGCTGCCATACCTCTTTGTTATGTTCTCTATTTTGCTGAACTTTATACTGTTGTAAGAACTACTAAACAATAGGTAAATGGATGGAGTTAGAGAATATCATGCTAATTGAAGTTAGCCAATCCCCAAAAAGCAAAGGCTGAATATTTGCTCTGACATGTGGATGCTGATCCATAATGGGGAGCAGTGAGGAAGCATGGGAGGAATGGAGGAACTTTAGATAGGGTAAAGGGAAGGGAGAGGAAGGGAAGGGGGATGGGAGTAGAAAGATTGTGGAATGAGATGGACATCTTTACCCTAAGTACATGTATGAAGACACAAATGGTGTGACTCTACTTTGTGTACAGACAGAAACATGAAAAATTGTGCTCTATATGTCTACTATGAATTGAAATGCATTCTACTATCATGTATAACAAATTAGAATAAATATTTTTTTAAAAAAGCAATAACATAAATAAATAAATAAATAAATATTTTTGAGCATGTGACTAGAAGGAAGACACTCAAGGAGGACCTAAAAATTAGGTATGTTTTAGACAAAAGTTAATATATTCAAAATTTATATATTCTTTAATTTATAGTTAAACATGGTTTAAAAGTAACATAAAAGCAATGTACTAGAAATTATTGCTATTCACTAGAGGGCTCATGAAATGGGTCTAAGTACTAGATTGCTTTAATTAAAATTTAAAAGTTACATTATCCTATGCTTTGCATCAAACTTTATAAAGCAATCACACATTAAAAGATATCAAAAGTGGAAAATAAAATATAAATAAGGTTCAATTCACCAATTTAAATAAGAAATGATATGCATGAATGTCCAAGAAAAATTTTATAATTCTAGGATAGCAAATTCTAAAAGTAGAGAAATCTTACTCACTAAGCAAATATTTAATCTGCCAGGCACTACTCAAAGTGGTATGGATTTAAAAGTAAAGAAATAAAAACAGCACTCATGGAGCTTGCAAGTATACTTCCATTGGGGAGTATACTGAGGGAGAAAGGGGAATGAGAGAGACAATATGTATCTGAACACACATATAAATACTTTGCATATTTTGCATTATATGTAATATAAATAGACTTTTCATTTATGTACTAAATTTTTACCATGCAGCACATATTGTTTTAAACCCTTGTATTTATGTTTTTACTTTACATTTTTAAAAAATCTTCTGATGTTTGTATGGATATTATTATCATCTCTACACATAAATATACTAAGACACTGAGTGGCAAAGCCAGATTTTGACTGTAAGAAGTTCAAAATCTGTGTTTATACTCTCAAGCCTCTCCAATAGTATACTGATTATTACTACTCATGGGTTCAGGGCATATATATAACCTAAGAGAAAATGAGCTTCCTTAAATCAATTTTTTAGAAAACATTAACCTCAGAATTTTATAAGGTTAATCACTGTTAGAGGATACCATAACCTTCTGATATTTAAATAAGGTTTCAAGAAATCCCAGTAAAAATTAGTCTGGAAATAAGAGAAAAATAAATTTTATTTTCTTATTTCAACTGATATTAAATCCAGAATTATGTACCATTGAAAGCAGAGAGTCTCTCCTTCTGCAGGCAGATTGGGTCTGTGTAAACTGCAGGCTTCTGCAGCCAAGAAATGTGTTGCAGCTCTTAATGGGTGGGCTGTGCGCTCCAGGGTTGCAGCAGGCCCAGACACTCACCACCAATTTCTTCTTTCTGGTCCTTGTCTTGTGAATTTGAAGAATGAAATCCACAGACAAAGGAGAGTGAGTGCAATAGAATACAATTTATTCATGTGGGAAGTAAAGGGAGCTCTCACAAAACAACAGGGGACTCAACAGGGATTGCCAATTGATTGTGTTAGTCTAGGGGTCTATATAGCACTTGGGTCAATTCTACTGGTCCAAATTTATGCTAATTGGGTTTGGAAAAGTACTAAGGCTTATTGATTAACCCTTCAGCTGAAACTTGTCTTTATGTCTGCCCCACTTTTATTTCCTCTCAGGGGCCTGCAATCCCAGCATCCCAGGAGGTTAAGCTCAGCAGACAGCGGATGTTTGGGGGTTCAGGCTGTGGTGCTGTGTGGAGCAGACTTTCACACCAGGCAGTGAGGACCCACTGGAGAGTAACAGATCAGCCACTCTAGTTTGCCTAGGCATTGGCTCTCTGGGCATGAAGCCTCTGCTGGCCTGGTGGGCTCCACTGAACCATTGTCCATGCTCAAAGCCCACACTCCACCACTTCACCACTCCATTGCTACTACTTAGCCACGATTAGTAGGCTGGCTATGTGCTCAGCAGCCAGGGAGCAGCCAGTTCAGTATCACTTACTGAACCTTCCAGTAAAGGTTCACGAATCAATGAAGAAGAGACATAAACAACCAGATTTTTTTTAAAAAAAAATCATTCTATTGTCAGTTAAAGGAGAGAATACAGCCTAAGAGCTGGGGACGAAACCTAGGGCCTTATGCATGCTAAGCACATGCTCTACCACTGAGATATATTCCCAACCATGACAGTGATATTTTTAAACAGGTCTGCCACAAATGAGCTTAAAAAAAAAAAGTAATACTTTTTTTTTCCATGAAAGTTAGTCTTTAAATCATTTTCAAAAACTAGGCAAATGGTTAAGTATTAGGTTCTATAATTTTATTATATGCAAAAGGAAGCATATATCCTTCATATCTATCATTTCAGATTGTTTGGAGGTTATATAGGAAAATGTGAGACAATGATATCATGATAGACATATTACCTGCATTTATGACATTCCATCTTTAGGTAGGCCTTCAAATATTATGTCTATCTGTATTCATAGAGTTCAAATCTTTTTTTCCAACTCTCCCCTTCAGTTTTGAACCTACTAATCTGTGGATTATCTTCAAATACTTTCTACTTTCATTCCTTTTTTTTTTTTTTTTTTTTGTACCAGGGATTGAACTCAGGGGCTCTTGACCACTGGGCCACATCCCCAGCCCTTTTTGTATTTTATTAGAGACAGGGTCTCACTGAGTTGCTAACTGCCTCGCCATTGCTAAGGCTGGCTTTGAACTCACAATCCTCCTACCTCAGCCTCCCAAGTGCTGGGATTATAGGCGTGTGCCACCTTGCCCGGCTTACTTTCATTCCTTATTGTTAACCATTATCACATGCCACAAATTATTCTCTCTGTAGTGATCAGATTAGATTTTTATCTCTATTTTCATTATCATAATCCTCACTCCTATGTGAGGCAGGCACAGAAAATATTTTATAGAAAACTGTAATTAATAAAGATTATCATGATTACCAAATAATAGCATTAAGGCAAGAATTCAAACTAATTTATCCTTAATTCAACCGCTAGCCACTACACCATGTCACTATTAATCTCTACACCTCAACAGCACCTTAATATTCCTAGAGCATCATTCTAACCCTTCTCAAATCTACCCTGGAAACAACTACCAGAATTATCTAAGAACTCATTTATCTCATGATGGTTTTCCTCTCAGTAACCTATAAAAGCACCATATTGCTTTCCATAGAAATAGAATAATACATTCTAAAGGATGAATACATTTTTTATATTAAAAACTCCTTTTGTTCAGCACTCTACCAAATAGATTTTACACATCTTCCAGCTTGGGTTCTGATCAGCTCCTCAGGCAAGACTATTCTGGACAGAGTGCCTGTGAATGCAATCCCCTATGCCAAGAATGCTCAGCACGCTCTACACACTTATTCAAATCTTTGCTCCTTTACTATAGACTCATACTCACAAGTCTTAAGTAGTTTTCCAAAAACTTACCTTAAAATTTTTGGTGTGTTTTTAAATGGATAAGACAAAGTTAAGTCCCAAATACACCCATATTTTCCACATGAGCTAGCTGATAGAGCCCAAGAAACAATAATCCATTATATTAAGGAAAATACAAAGGAGTGGAACTTTGAAAATGGTTGAGCAGCCTGGAAATATTTCCCCCAATAGCAATGAAAAAAAATGGACCACATTGCCAAAAATATCTCTTTCAGAGCAATGTAAATCAACCAGTCATATAACAAATTAGGAACTGTTTATTAAAAAAAAAAAAAAAAAAAAAAAAAAAAAAAAAAAAAAAAAAAACTACTGAACTTTTGGCAAGAACAACAGGGGTTTTTATAGCATTATGCTTGAAATTTTCCAAATCCGTCCTTCATCCCCATTTAAACTCGGTGTCAGAACATAAAACAAATCTTGCTAAATTTAAAATTACTGAAATCATAGAAAGTATACTGTGTAACCAAAACAGAATTAAATGAAAATGTAACATCTTCCCCTATTTGGAAACTCCTAAGCATTTGGGAAAGCCTAAATATTTGCAAATAATGAGGAATTAGAAAATATTTCTAACTGAATTAAAAACAAAGCATAACATATCAAAATTGCTGTGATTCAGTGAAAGCAGTATTTACAGGCAAATTTATAGCTATAAAAACCTACATTAGAAAAAAAGAATGATTTCAAATCAGTATCCAGAGCTTCTTGCCTTAAGCAAATAGAAAAAAAAATGAAGAGTTAACAAGGAGGTAACACTAAAGTGAAAAAAAAAAAAAAAAAAAAAAGATATCAAGTTTACCAGAAGAAAAATGTTAAAATAATTACTGTTTAAAATCCCCTTGTTTTTAAAATCTCACCAACGGTTAATGTTTTAAAAAAACATGCCTTGTTTATTTTTTATTATCTTCACTGTAAAGTGACAAGTTGATGAAATTACTCAAAAGTTTATTCCACACTGAAAAAAAAATAATTAATTGTCTTTAATAGCCCAAACAATTTTATAGAATATATTTAAAATGCACAGACAACTCATATATTATTATTAGAGGAAAAGTACAACAAATGCAAAATACAGAAATAATCTTCAAAGTTTAATCAATTTATTCCCTAACATTTTACTTGTAGATGGCTGCAATTCTTACATTTTACTTAAAAATATATCAAAACAAATTATAACTATTACAAGAAAGGGAAGACATTTATTGTGGTAATAGTTTGTCGTGATAGTATAGCATCAAATAAGAGAGAGAAGGCAAGGGGAAGGGAAAGAAGAACTTATCTTAGGTGTCTGCTACACACTCAGCCACTGCAGTAATATCTAGGGAAACAGTAGTGCAGACAGACACACTTCCTTCTCCCATAGAGAATAGACTCTATTAAAATCGAAAGGACTAGTCTTTTACTTTATTTCCTTTAGATTGCAACCAATTACACCAAGAATTTTTCTGCACCCATAGAAATGACTTTTTCTGCCTTAATTAATCAGAAGTCCACTAATACATATACTGCTCCACTTACGATGGGGCTAGGTACCAATAAATCCACCATAAATTTAAAATATGATATTGAAAATGCATTTAATATACCTAAGCTAGGGTACCACAGTCCCCTGTAGACTATCAGTTGATTACTCATGATCTCATGGCTGTGGCCCAATGCAGCTACCCAGCATCATGAGAGTATCCTCATAACACTAGCCTGAAAAAAGATCAAAATTCAAAACTTAAAGTAGTTTTTTTTACTGAATATTAATTGTTTTTGTACCACTGTCATGTCAAAAAATTTAATTGAACCATTATAAGTCAGGGACTACTGTGTAAGACAACAAAATTAATTCTGCCAGGTACCTAGCTCCGGCTTTGTACCTTCATGGATCTATTTTGATTATATTCTTGTAGCCATGAAAAAGATACTAAAAAGCAAGGAATTAGTCTTTCTCAAGTACTCAAAGCCTCCCCAATCCCTCACAGCCTCAAGCACCTCCTTCTTTGAGTTTGGCAAAGGACTGACTCACACATGCTTTTGCTTCAACTGTCCTATGGCATAATAAAGGAGAATACCTGCTGTGAATATTACAGCTCAGAAGGAGTTCTAGCATTCTATTGCACACAGGAGCTGAGATGCTTCCTGTAGTGCAAGAAAAGATGGTAAAATATGCAGCAGAAATAAGGATGAAGGTGAGAACAACCACCTAGAAAAGGATTCAGTTCGCAATGGAAACTCCCTACTGGCATAATGAATTGAGGGGTAGGGCAGAAGAGCCATCTGCTCTCCTTCTAACATTCCACATTACAAGGAGTCAGCAGCCATGTGTCTAACCTTAAGAGAACTTGGTGAACTTCCAAGAAGACTATTTCCTCAACCATGTATGTTCTTCCCTTTTCTACTTGAAAAATAGTTTTCAAATTATCAATCTGAAAACAGTCACTTAACTTACCCTGTGTTTTCACCCTTCAACATGGCTATTTATGACTATAATTACACATGACATATTTGCCTGCTAATCATGGTTTCCAACTTCTGTAATAATGGGAATTATCAAGCTTCTGTATAATAAAGTGTGCCTACCCTCTATACTTTTAAGTGATCATTTTCTAGTAGAACAAACTGTAATCTATCCTATTATTTACATCATGAATAATAATTATGCAACAAAACACATATTTAAAATTCTATGGCAAATATGTTCCAAACAAATGGAATAATTTGCTTTGTAAGTAATGAAATTATAACAATAATTTAGTACTTAAGAAGTTTTAGTAAGAAGGAATAGACATCAATGTTCATTTGTTTCAAATTCAGAAAAATAAAGTTAATTTTTAATAATAAATGTTTTTTCAAAATACAAAAGAGTCAAGTCAAGGAAGGAAATAGTTGCTCTCAAAATTTCTGTCAAAATAGGGGACTACAATTCATAAAGTACATAGAATGAATTTTCAAAAATATACCAGCCACCTAGTAATACTGATTGCTACTTTTCATTTGAATATATATTTTAAAGTTCATGTCAATTTTCTTTTTTCTAAGATAACTATAAAAAGAAAAAAAAAAATATGCAATCACCTTGTTCATTATTTCAGATAGGTTTTTGAAAAGTTGCATATGAATTAATTCACATTGAATGGATTGGAGATGTTCACTATTTAAATGATCTCTATACTAAATCATTGTAAAATGCAGTGGATAATAACCAATTTTCCAAGCATATTGCTTGAACTGTCTCCATCTCCTTTCCTTTAACACCAACCCACAGGCATATAGGATTTACCCTGAAACATGGTGCTAGAACACTATAAATTAAGAGTAATTTAGGAAGCATGCTTTTTGATTCATATCAAAGCTATCTCAGAGTTATGGATGTAAGAAATTCATTCCTGTTTTATGTCTAAAATTTGAATAAGAAATTTAAAAGTACATTAAAGCAGAAAGGCTATAATATGAAAAGATTGTTTTCTTTAAACATTTATTATCCTGTCTTCAATTATCAGCTTTTAATTTAGAAAAGTGTACTTGTCCTTTATGGTAAATTTAGACAAATAGCTTATTCTCCAACTATTACATACTATATAAGGAAAAATAACCTAAGAAAAAGTTATTGTGTTATAGTGCATACAATCATATATTTTCTACAGAATAATGATTGAATTTTTTTTAAAGTTATTGAATTTTTTTTGTATTTATGCAGCTTCTGAATTTCACTTCCAGAAAATGATTTTATATCTCCTGTCTCAGAGGTTAAATTTCCAGGTAATATCAACCCCAAAAGAGTATGGCAGAATCTTGGTTATTTTACTGAAGATGAAAATCTGGCATCTAATGAAATATTCTCTAATGTTTAAAACAGTTGGGATTACCAGGCCAGATGCTGAATCTCAGATGTTCTTTTTCCAAAAATCCTGTCCTCTGGTCATTTAAAAAAAAAAAAAAAAAAAAATCAATAAATGTATTCTAACTGAAGTTTAAATGTCTTCTGAGAAGTGACCTCCCACAGGCTCCTTGGGAATTTTGGGAATGTTCCAACTGTGTAGGGGGTAGGGTGTGGGATCAAAAAGCAAAAAGAATGAAATAAAGAAATGCTTCTGCACAAGTGAAAAAAAAAAAAAAAAAATCTGGCTGGAGGTCTAAAAGTGATTAGCTTACATGTCAAATACCAGAAGTCCTTGCATTGCTACTGGGCTTTCCATCTTTCTTTTTGTTCTATTTCCACATTGCCTACAGTTCACTGCATAAAGCTTTGTTTCTCACTCAGACTAAGATTTCAAGCAGAAAATCTTCAATACCAATTCTTTAAAATGGTGTGCTCTATGCACCACAGTAATAAGTCCCTTATCTGAGACTGCAACATCTGAAATCAGACCAATGTGATTTAAAGTCCTGAATTATAAGACGTACTATTTTTTAAAAGGTCACATTGTGCCAAAACTCAATGAGCTAAAGCATTGGAGAGGCCCTCAGTCAAGATTTAGTTATGCTTTATTTCGTATTCAGAGTTCTAACAAGTAGACATCAGGAGAAGCAGAAGCAGCTTACTGACAGGCTAACCACCACCATAAACATATGAAGAATTTAGGAAAACAAAAACAACCTACAAAGAACATGGGAAACAGTTTGATTATTCAAACCGGCAAAGTTCTGGAGTTCGGGCATGATGTTTGCCTCCACTTTTTAGGAAAATTTCTCCACCCAAAGAACTTGCTTACTCACCCATATAAGATCATAGATAACTTAAGTTTTACTCTACATGATTCAGATAATTCATAAATCAAGGAGGTAAAATTATATTGGTGTTAGACACATTTAAACTTAACATGCTTGCTAAGGCTTAAAGGATATGTGTGTGTGTGTGTGTGTGTGTGTGTGTTAGTCTTTCCTTTTGATGGCATTATAGGCATCCCTACACTTACTAGTGGGGAATGGGGAATATGTTCCAGGAGCCCCAGTGAATGCCTGAAACCATGAATAGCAGTAAACCATACTGATATTGTCTTTTCTCCTATTCATACACACATATGATAAAGTTTAGAATATAGATTAGGCACATTAAGAGATTTACAATAGTAACCAATAATAAAACAAAACAATTATAAAAAATATACTGTAATAAAAGCTACATGAATGGTCACTTTCTCTGGATCAATATGTCTTTTTACTTTACATTTTCCCAAAAGGAAGTACTTCATTTCTTCTCTTCAAATGTCTAAATTGCCAGCACATAAACTCTTGTGCTTTGAGGCCTCTATTAAGTGCTACTAGAACACATGCACTGCCATACCATGACAGTGGATCTAATAACCAAAATGGCTGCCAAGTGACTAATGGGCAGGTAATACATAGAGTATAGATACACTGAACAAAGGAATGCATCACATCTCATGTGGGACAGAGTAGAACAATGCAATATTTCATCATACTATTTGGTGGCATACAATTTAAAGCTTATGAATTAGTTATTTCTGGAATTTTCTATCTAATATTTTGAGACTACAGTTGACCGTGGGTAACTGAAGTTGTAGAAAAGGAGACACTACTTAAAAAATATTACATATTTTTAAAAATACTATATATTTAAGTATTTCTGCTTTACTTCTATATTCTGTCTATATCTAAAAAAAAATGTATATCCAAGAGAGGAAATTTCATATCAGTACTTCTAAGCAATATGTAATATATTTTTTTTAATGATTTGGCTTTTTGGAGGTAAAAACATATGTATCCACAAAACTTTGGTAAGAATAATTAAGGTACGTATGAGATATCAACACAACTCTTTAAAGTAAAAAATGTCTGTTAGACAAAAACTGTATTTTTCAAAATGACAAAAAACAAAGAATAATAAATCAGGGTAATGACTTGTCTGAATTAAAACATGATTGTATTTTACTTGGTATTGAACCTAGTTTACAGTGTCACTAAATAAAATCAATTTGTTTTCAAACTGTATTCAAGAAATATAAAGAAAATTTTAATATCTAATTTATTTTTTAAATAGTTTCTTGTAGTTTTTCCCTGAACAGTTGACTTCTCAAAATTAAATGAGATTAAATATGGGAACATAACAATTTTACCTATAAATGATAAAGTATTGCATGTCTCCTGTTCCTTCAAGATAGTGTTTGAAATTAAATAGCCATGCTTTATAGAAAACAGTCATGGATCTATCTTTTCTTACATGATCATTACGTGCTTATTACAACTGTAAAAATAGCATACCATGGCTATTACAGTAAAAAAAAAAAAAAAAAAAAAAGTCAAGATCAAAGATGAACTACATATTTCTAGGACAACAACAAAGAACTGTCAAAATTTTGGTTGAAATCATTTTTCAACCCCAAAATCTGTTTTTCCTTCCAATAAATAGCAAAATTCCCATTAATAGGCAAAAGATTTTAAATTCTATAGTATTAAAACTCCACTGTATTTTATTAAAATGAATGTAAAATTTAAATATATAAAAATGAAACTTATTTATATATTGGCAGCCATATAACAAAATGTTTATAGTCATTTTTATTCAATAACCAATTCAATAAACAAAGAGCCACAGTACACCTGAAGTTGGGCTACCTAATGGAGGCAATGCTGCAAAAATATTATTCCTGCTCCTGAGAAGCTTCCTGTCAATTGTGCAAATTCTTAATAATGCACAGGGGTCTTAGTTTGGAACTCCTCAGTGATCAGCCCTGCTGATATGAATAATATTAAAAAATAACAAAATAACAGTTACAAGTTGAAGGAGTCCATCTAACTTAATCAAAGAACAATGTACACCATATCTGGGGAATCTGTTAACAAGTGCAATGGAGAACAAAGGCAAATTTACTGAAAACATTCCCTAAATATTAAACAGTAAATAAAATATGTTTCTACTTCATTGTAGACAAAGACAGTCAAATGCAAGTTGATCCAATTAAGCCAATTTAGGATACACAACTACTTAAAATCCTGAGCCATATACTGAGTGATGAAGGCAAAATGGATTCAGTCCAAATCAGCTTTATTTGCTTAGATGTTATTTATTATGGCTGTATTTTATTATATAGTAGTAAAAAAAATTACAAGACAGCATCATGTTATTTCCCTGGGAGAAAATGATATAGATGCGTTATTAAACCTCAGCACAGGCACCAGCGTGCCAGGCTGCGTTCCACTTGTGCCTTTTTAACGTATCAATAGACACTGATGTTCATGTGGCTGAGGGCAAAGTTAACCAAAGGAGTGCCACTTAAATATCCTACTAAATCGGGCCTTTATAGAAATATAGAACCATTTCAGAATCTCTAGTGACCACATACATATTGTTTCCAAAAAAAAAAAAAAAGTTCTTTTAAAATAAATCAACTAAGTACCATAATACCTTTAAAAAAAAAAATCTTTGACTGTTTTAATGATTCCTACTAAACTTTTTTTCAGGGAAAGTAGCCAGCATATCATCAAATACCTAAACTACATGTTTGCTACTAGATTTCTGATAAATTATAAATTCTTAGTTCAGATCAGCTATTTAATAGGTAATCAATTTGTTGAAAAAAGTGAATGAGTTTTGCAACAGAATTATAATTTTTCTCAACTCTAAATATCATCTTTCCTTTATTTGTTTTTATTCTTATCAATATATTTATTATTATGTTTAAAAATGTTATAGATACTATGCAGGGTTTTAATATTACAAACAAATACTCATATTTTTTTCTGCAATTTGAGAGAGAAAAGATAAGGAAAATTCAATATTTGTTTAAGACTTGCAGTCTTTAATGATATCACTGGTGTTCTACAGTGCTGTACATTTCAGACTGGAAATATTCTGCTTCAGAGCTTCAGGAGTCCTAGGAATTGCTTTTAATTTTGAAGCACAAACAACTTTAAATTGCTGCAATGGTGCATCCCCTCAAAGCCTCAGGGGATCCAAAAGCTAAGGCTTACTTACATCCAATAGCACCATGCAAACTACACTTGGACAACCTGAAGTGTAAAGTCAATGCAGCATAGAGAACACATTTCCCTTGCCTCCAATACATGGATGATGGCATTCTTTCTGAAACACATTACACCAAATGATATTGAACATCATGTTGCCTGTGTTTGTGAGGTGTCTTCTAAGCTCTTCCCATTTCCCAAAGTATTGACTGGTCCCTTCAGCAGTCTCAGTAGAGCAAAATTCAACAAGATTTTACATTTTGGAACATTTACATTTTGGAAGATTTCTGAGCAGTTCACTGTATTGAAACTGTTTTAACATTGTCATTTCAAGTCAGGAAAATTCAAAAATTTCACAATTTTCTCCTTTGTCATTTAGAGAATCAATTCTGACTAGTAGGATGCGGAGGCCATATGCCTCTGCATGACAGTCATAGTGTCATAAATATTGCTTTATGGCATGGATATAGTGAAGTAGCTTATAATACCCATTTCATCTTCCATTCCCTGCACCAGATAAACTTTTTTTGTCATTTAAGGAATATCATAGTGTATAATGTTCCCTCTAAAAAATTCAATAGAAGACTAAGTATAACAAATTTCACATGGGAACATGAGTGCAGAATTATACTGTATTACACCTATGACAATAAAAGACAACACAGCCATTAAACAGGATGATAACATTACAATGTTACTACTAATGAAGAAAAAAGACCACCAAAAGCTACTCAGTAATAACCATTGCTACAAATATTAAATTGGGGTGATAGTATTGTCTCTCAGAAGCCCTGTCCACCTCTATAAACCCAGCTTATTTGTACATACAGTGATACACATGGTGAATGTCCTTCTGATGCCTCACTTGTGTTAATAGCTTCATTTACTTATCTAGTCATACACTCTACAATATTTATTCTAGATATATTATGCTATAGACACTGCATACACAAATACATTTTTACTTGTGTTATAGAAACATATATAACACTAGAACTTTGTGTTCTAAGAAGTTTAATACCTGGTAGATGAAACAGTTACATAAAAAAATTTCAAAAAACATATGATAAATCTCTGTTTAAAACCAAAAGAAGAACCAAAAGCAGTAATAAAGTACTGTTGATTTTTAAGCAAGTCAAAATCCTATTGTAATGCCCATAATTTTTTATAAATCATGACATGATTTGTATACTAATATTTCATGTTTCATATATCATCTACCAGACAACAAACAGCCATTCAACAGGATGAAAAGATATATGATTTATTGGGTTGATCACATTCTAATTATCACAGATTATACGTATAACATGTAAATGTATATGTAATAATAGTAAACAAAACCTAAAATGTGCACTCTGGAGTCAGGCTGCTTCATTACAAATTTTATCTCTTATATAGCACCATGATGGTAAAATTTTTAAAGTCTTTATGCCTTAATTTACTCATTTGTAAAATTGGGACTAGGAAGTATCTTAAAGGGTTATTAAAGAGATTAAGACGAGTAAAATATGTAAAACAACCAGGACTACCCCTAGCACATGACAGACACAAAATACTCTTAGCTAATAAGGTGCTAAATACCACAACTGATTTTTATATGCATTGTTTTTTTTAAAAATGCAGTCTTACAAAGTGAGTAACATTAGCCCTATTTAAAACATGTTGAATCCGCAGCAGAGGGAAGTTGAGAGTTTCTCAACATGTAAAAAATTACTAAATGGATCAATGTGTATCTATAATATTCAAAAAAAGAAATAAGTGATATGCTTATCCTATATTGGGCATCATAACTTACATGTTTACAACTCTAGACATTTCAAAAAAGACAAGTGAGCATCACTTCCAGATAAAAATATGAAAGAGGAAACAGTAAAAGTTTTCAAACACTAAAAAGTCAAATATCACTGAATTTTAAATCAATGGGTTAGAGCTTTAAAAAGAATGACAAAAATTACAGTGGAAACCAAGTTATTCTACTCATAGGTGCAGGAAGGTACATCTCTAAAAGTACCACTGGGCTTACATGCTGATAGCTCAATTACCTCCCCTGGAACTAACACTGAGACAAACGCTACACAGACCAATAAATTGCCTACAGACACTGCCAAATTAGTATCACAAGTCACTCAGTATAGACTACTGAAAGAAATATTTCAAATTCTTCAAGCTTGACACTTGTATCAATAATGCAGAATTTAAACCCAGGTATCAGGCAGGTAAGGGCTGTCATGTGACATTGATGTCAGTATGCTATTCTCAGTGTTAAAATACAGGAGAGGGAGCTTTTCATTAGTAAATAGCTAAACAAAACTTGGGAAAAGATGCATTAAGCATAGAGGCAGAGATATATAAGCTGAATGATCAAGAGTAATAAGTTTCTTACAAATATAATTTTCAAATATATGCTTGTATCGGAAAAAAATACATCCTCAGAGAGCCTTTATCCTGTAGCTCACAGTTAATTTCCTAACACCTTTGTGTCTAGACATTCTTCTTCAATTTTATGATTGAACATGTATTTCATAACTTACGTTTATTTTAAAAAAACACTAAGCTCTGTGGTATTCTTAGCATTTTAAATACTTTTCCCTATTTTAATTGGCAAAAGTCTATTGCAGTCTTCAGTATCTCCTATTTACTCTCTACTTCTTCAAATTATAGTTCCCAAAGTAATTGCTGTGAAATATATGCCAATTAAAAAATATAGGGTAGTCCATAATAAAAATGCAAACCTTACTGTGTGCTAGAAACTGCTCCAAGTCCTTCTGATCCAGTGACTCATATATTCTTCAGAACATTATGAGGACGCAAATTCCTACTGTCCTGATTTAAGATGTAGCAATGAAGGCCTAAAAGTTAATTAATAATGGACAGGTCCTAGAGTAGAAATCAAGACCATCCACTCCAAAGCCCATGTTTTTAACTACTTCCTTTCACTTTCTACTTTAGTTGACCAATATTATTTATGCTGTAAGGTTTAATTCAAAGCAGTTATTTTAGTGAGGCTTTTTGTAATCATGTAATCTTAAAATGAAGCTTCCCTCTCATCTCATAAAATATTGCTATTCTCTGATAGCTTACATTTAATGAATATCAGTTATATGCTAGGCATTGATGTTACACACGGATCACCTCACATATGTCAGAAACATTATTACACCCACTTGAGAAATGAGCATGATGGATATTTTGGAAATCACAGGAAGTCACAGGGCTGGTCAAGGATTCAAATACATACAGCTGTGCTCCTCTTGGCAGGCACATCACACAGTGTTTAGGTTTTGTTTTGTCTTTTTGTGTTTTTTGTTTGTTTTTGTGTTTGTTTGTTGTTGTTCTTTTTAGTATGGGGGATTGAGCTATGAAGCTCCAACCCCAGTACTTTTCATTTCTAATTTTGAGGTAAGGTCTCACCAAGTTGCACAGGCTGACCTCCAACTTGCAATCACCCTGCCCCAGCCTTTGGAGTCACTGGGATTGCAGATGTGTGCCACCAAGATGGGCCATCAAAGAACTGTGTACAAAGGTTAGAAGCACAGGATTTGGAGTAAGCTAGCAACATTCCCAGAAAGATCTCCTCATCTACTAGATTCAAATCCTTTGGTGGCTTCATTACCTCCTTGCCTCAATGTCTTTACTAGCAATGTGAATATAAAAAGTTTCCACCTGCAGGTCATGATGGCTCATATCTATAATCCCAGAGACTCAGAAGGCTGAAGCACAAGGGTCACAAGTTCAAAGCCAGCCTCAGCAACTTATCATGGCCCTGTTAGAAAAATAAAAAAATAAAAAGGGCTGGGGATGTGGCTCAGTGGTTAAGAGCCCCTGGTTCAATTCCCAGAAATAAATAACTAAACTAAATAAATAAATAAATAATAATCCATTTCTCAGAATTATTTTGAAAACTAAGTGAGATGATACAGACATATACTTAAAGTATCTGATACATAAATTTTAGTTGCTATTGTTATTGCCATTTGTGGGACACTGTCATCCTTTTCTGGAGAGCAACTTGATAGTACACTTTTTTCTCAAAACTCTTGTATATCTAATAGTATAGGACAAATAAATGATCAATAAATATCTGGAGCATTTTAGCCCTTACCAATTGTTATGGAAAAATCCACTGAATTATGCTGCTTCCCACAGCTATGTTTGTACATCTAAGACCCAAATCCCTCCTAGAAGTTCAGAAAGAAGTCTTCTTTAAAAAAAAAAAAAAAAAAAAACTAGCCGGGCGCGGTGGCGCACGCCTGTAATCCCAGCACTTTGGGAGGCTGAGGCAGGAGGATCGCGAGTTCAAAGCCAGCCTCAGCAATGGCAAGGCACTTAGCAACTCAGTGAGACCCTGTCTCTAAATAAAATACAAAAAAGGGCTGGGGATGTGGCCCAGAGGTCGAGTGCCCCTGAGTTCAATCCCCGGTACCACAAAAAAAAAAAAAAAAAAAAAAAAAAAAAAAAAAAAAAAAAAAAAAAAAAAAACTACCATCAGGAATAAAAATAAAAGATTTTATTACTATCATATCCTTAGTTGTAGAACTCTAACTTGTAAGAAATTTTCAGTTTGGGACAAAACTGACAATAACTTAATTTTTCTTGAAATATTTTTAGTAGCTATAAAAACTATTTAAAGCCGGGCGCGGTGGCGCATGCCTGTAATCCCAGCACTTGGGAGGCTGAGGCAGGAGGATCGCGAGTTCAAAGCCAGCCTCAGCAATGGCGAGGCACTTAGCAACTCAGTGAGACCCTGTCTCTAATAAAATACAAAAAAGGGCTGGGGATGTGGCCCAGTGGTCGAATGCCCCTGAGTTCAATCCCTGGTACCAAAAAAAAAAAAAAAAAAAAAAACTATTTAGCCAACACCCTCTGTCAAATGCTTAAAGCCATTTATCTTATCATTTTGCCATTTCTCTTCTTAAAGCCAAATAATCTCCATTTCCATAGACATTTCTAATATATCATGTTCAGCAATGATTTTGATCACTTTTAGACTCCTGTCTATCACAAGCTGTTCCTTTCACATTGGTTTGGAATTATAAACACAACATGAAATTATCTAGCTCCCATGCTGATGTCAAGCACAGACTATATTCTTATGAGTTCACTCTTAGTCATCTCTGTTATATCCTACTTCTTACATATTTTGTTGAATGAGAGAAAGAAATTATCTTACTGCCATGCCTCTCTCCACTGACAGGGTGGTAAAAGTAGGTAATTTAGGAGACATTTTCTACCACAGAAAAGCAATTGAGATATTTCATCTGTTAAAAATCCAATACTACATATAATAGTGAGTACTATACATAATACTGAAAACAGCAACACAATAACAATGGTGCTTACAATGAACTGAATATGTACTGAGTGATTTAAAATTCTTTCATTCAATGAATATTTAATTAATTAATTCAACAAATGTATTGAGCTTCTTCTATGTGCTTGGCAATTTTTCTAGGTACTGGGGATAAAGCAATGAACAAAACAAGCACCTGTAATTTAGTGAAGTGTAGACAGATAATAGAAACATGAAAAATAAGTAAAATGCATTAAGTTTGTTTCCTAGTGCACAGTGATAAAAGGCCAGAGGGACTTCACAGTTGTGGATAATATGACAAAAGAATCCTGCTCTAAGAAAGTAATATTTGAGTAAAAACCTGAAGGAAGGGAAAGCAAGCAATGTGGTATCTACAGAAGGAGTGTTCCAGGGCAGAGGGATCAAGCGCAAAGACCCTAAGGCAAGAGCTGAAAAGGATGCTTGAATAGCAGTAAGGAGGCTAATGGGCTGCAGTAGAGACAGGGAGCAAAGTATTGCAGGAGGGACCAAACGGCTAACAAGGAGCTACATCCTAATTTTGCAGAAGTGTGTAAGCCATTATTCAAGTTTTAACTTTTATTACTTGAGTAGAAAGCCACTGGAAGACTAAGCAGAGTAACATGATATGACTTATATTTTTAAATGATCCTTCAAGCTGCTTTATTGAGAACAGATCATGGGGGGGGGGCAGGTGGACTATTCACAAAGAATTTACAATAATCCAGATGAGTGACGATGATGGCTTGGTTGCAAGGTGCTTGTACCATAAGCAATGAGAAGCAGTTGGATTTCCCAATGTATATAAGGTAGAATCAATAGGATTTCTTCATGAATTCATATGTGGGGTAAGAGAAAAAGATATCAATGTTTTTGACCTTTGCAAATGAAAGGAAGTAATTGCCATTTTTGAAACTGTAAAAGCTTCAGAAAACCCTATTCTAGGGGTGTGGAGAGGGCATAAGTTTAATTTTGGACATATTAGTTGGAGTTATATATTAAAAATTCTGATGGAAATGTTTAAGAAAGTAGCTTTATACATGAACATACAGGATATGGATAAAAATCTGTGTATGACAAGCACTTAGACCGTATATAATGTTAAATTAGAAATGATCAAGAAGGAGGTGAATGTAGAAAGAAAACAGAAGAATATCAAAAACTGAGCTTTGAGAGCACCAAAATTTATAGACTGAAAGGATTATGAGAAACCAGTGCAAATTAAGGAAAATGTTAGAAAAACACAAGAAAAAATAGAAAAATGGGATGGCCTAGCAAGACAACTGAAAACATGTTCCAAGAAGATTATCTGCATCACATGTTGCTCAGAGATGAAGTGAAATAGAAACTGATCATTAAAATACTAGATTTAACAACAGGAACATTGAAACCAAGAATTTTGTTAGAATGGTCAGGATTAAAGTCTAATAGGAATGGATGGGTTTAAAGAGGACAAACAGAAGAAAAGACTATTACTACCTTTTATCCTGATAACCATTCATAACTCCATACAAGAACAGGCAAGGTAAACAGCCCAAACTTAATCATACTAGCTCAGTCTGTACCTTAGCCACTGGACTTCATGATTTCCTTAGAACTTGGGATTTCCATTATCTTCACACATAAATGAATGGCTGCTGATTGAGCATATTTTTTTTCACAAAAATGCTCCAGTGTTTATATATTAAGAATTATCTCTTAGTCTTATTTTTTATTTTCTTCTCAATCAGATCAAAGCATTGATTAGTTTTAGACAACTTTTGTTTGTTTCTAAAAGATGTATATGTGACTTTTTATCAAGAGGCCAAATTTTCCCACTTATTAATGCCAAATTGCTACTCTCCTTGTGACTCTTTGTAACTAAATAAAACTACTCTCAATATAATAAATGTAAAGTGGTCTTAGAAAATATTTTTCCCTCTCTGCAGTACTGCAGATTTAATCCAAGGCTTCACAGATGTTAGACAAAGCACTCTTAACCCTGACTGATGCTCACCAGCCCATAAAAATACTTTAAATAAAATGTGTAGTAAAGAAAGCAAGATACAAAGGTAGATATATATAGTAGTATAAATGTGTTTTTAAAACACCTATGCAGTAGAGAAAATAATGTATTATAAATATATGAAACATTTGGCAAACCTAATAAAAATTGTTATTTTCTTCTTTCCATATGTGTTCCTTAATATACATGCATTAAAATGACAATGGAAAAATAACCACATGTGTATGATCATCATTCAACATAACTAAAACAATTCTATTATTTAATTACAATAATATCAGACTTAAAGCCCTTATGGGAAAATATTAATAAACAATTATTTTAGTAGAAGCTTACTGTAAAATCAGAAAATGCAATTTATTTGACAACAGCAAGACAATTACTCTTTGCAAACCAATATGAAAAAAATAAACCTCAAAATTCCCTAATGCATAATGAACTGAATTATGTGACAGGATTTAAAATTAATGCTACTTTAATTGACTAGATCAGTCATTTTTACACATAGACTCTGACCAACATTTTGCTGGAAAAAAAATATATAAAGCACTATATTTTGTCAGTAAATTACAGTGGCAAGTTGCCCAACACCAGGAGTAAGTTGAGATACAGCCAGAAAAATTTAGGGAGGAAAAAGTACCCGATATTTTGACAATTGTGTCAAAGAGTAAGAAACTAAGAAACTTAGAATCCTTCTGGGAAAGACATTTCAGTCATGGTTATTTTTAATTGTTTTTTTTGTTTTGTTTTGTTTTGTTTTGTTTTGTTTTGTTTTACCCTTAACTTTTTTCCTGCTGATGATGAATGATAAAATGCATTTGTAAGCCATTTTGCTTATGAAAAGAAACTGCAAGGAAAATTTCAATGTTTGTTTTTAATGTAAAATGAAACCAAGCAAAGAAAATTAAGAAGCAAAAACTAAGGAAGCTATTTAATGCAAAGACCTTGTCAAATAGTCTATGGAATGACTTGTGTTAGCTTCACTTCAGTATTACAAAATGCTTACAAAAATGAAATAAAAATTTCAGTTAGTATTATGGAAATGAAAAAAGCTATGGTATAGGGCCATTAGTTACATAAGTGAATTTTTATCCTGTTTGAGGGAGAGTAATCTTGGATTTTCTTCTTAATATGTGAAATCATTTTTACTGCATTAACCATGTTCCATTTTACTAAAACAATATCAGTGTACAGTACATAGTACACTGATGCAGCCTTAAGTGTATTGCAGAAAAGAATAAATCAAATTCCATGTAACTTATCTTTTGGGGCTTAATTGTATTCTTTTCCAAAATCATTGTTTTTTTAATGATGACATCTACAAACATTACCTAGACACCAATGAGAATATTAATTGATGAGGTATTTGAGTAAATAGTAGTAAAAAGCTTTTTATGTTCTTCCATTTTTGGAAGAAAGGGAATGAGTAAAAAGGAATTTATTTCAGATAACACAAAATTTTAGACTAAATTGCCTAATCTCTTCCATTAGTTATAAACACTGCATTCTATATATAAGCATCTAATGTCAAAGTTCTATAGAAATAGCTTCCCTATGTACATTTTTGCAGGTCAAGTAATTTAAAAATACTAAATTATTATCACCAAATATAAATTAATAAATGGAATGATATTAACATACTAATTAGTATCTTCAGGATCACACTTTGAAACTTGGGAATAATTCTCTGAAGTTAAAAGATTATCCTTGAAACATTCAACCAACATCTATTGAAAAACTGCCATTTTAAAAATTCTCTGATAGATGCACAATTGCCTTAGGAAGATTAGCAGAACTGTGCTGAAAGGTGAAATGTCCTACAATTAAACATTGTCTACATATTTTTAGAAGAGAATGGGTCAATATTTACTTTGACTGCCAAGGCATGTTTTGTTCTAATACCCATGGATACAAAGAAGTCACTTGCATGTCTTCAACAGATTAGAACTATTTAATTTGTGAATGGCCACTATCAGAAAACAAAGCACAATCTTCCATATTCTGATATTTACCATTAAAAAAAGAATTTAGAAAAAATGCTTTCCTACATAATACAATAATGTGTTTATACATCGTAGAAGTCAACTCAATCGCTCTGGAGTGCATAATGCATTATTATTAAGGATGAAGAAATTATAAAGATGAACTACAGACACATATATTCTAAGAGTAAAATGCATGTCTCTGTGAAGAAGTTGCTATAGAAGAATATTAAAATTGATAAATATTAACAAAATTAAACCATCATAATGCAATGCACACATGTGAGGGATCTGTTTATAGTTGTTAAAAAATATTTTATATTACTTGACCCACAATTCTGCACAGCAAACAGATTTCATTTTGCTAAATTTTAAGGTGAGAATGTTGAACTTTAAGTTAAATATCTTGTGGAACATCATCAGCTAGTTAAAGAACTGGTGTGAAAAAAGAGGTTTCCACACTCCTATTTTTTTTTTTATTTCCTCTTTTCAAGTTTATTATTTCTGATACTCTTTCACATGAACCTAGTCTTCATATTACTACCTTTAAGGACAACATAAAGAACCAAGTACAAATTATTCCGCTTTGTTAACCTACAATACTCTGATCAGTTCAGACTGTGAGTGAAAAAAATGTTGAAACCAGAGAACAGCAAGCTCTCTACCAAAGTATAAACTGAAGAGAGAAAAAAGAGACACAAAACTACACCACTGTTCAAACCAAAACAGGACGGTCTCAAGGTGAACACTATGAGCTTTTAAAGAGTCTCAACAAGGTCATGCTGATAAATTGAAAAGGATATGACTTGGAACTACTAATAAATCATGCTAATTTCTTCAGAACCCACTATCCTGGCCCTGCTGAACCCAGAGGTAATGGGCAGATTATTCACATACCTGATTAATAATTTTGAAAATTTTATATATCCTACAATCGCTTATTGAGTCAGAGTTCAAAGTCTGTATTCTAGTTGGGTCACTAAAGCACACAGTGTGTGAGCACACACACAATCTTATGACCAAAGGACAAAAAAAGGACTTTATGTGAAGGATAAAATATATGCTGTTTTGCTCTCACACTAGATATCCAAAATAAATAACCTTAGCATTAACATCTCTCTTCAAATTTATCCTTCCTTCATCTGAAAATATTTGTATTGCCCTTAAAATAATTTTAATAATTTTAAACAATTATGCATGCTGAAATCCATTTTGAAATGTACTACTGTTGTTTACATAAAATTTAAACATATTCAAAGTAAATTACTAGAGAAGAGCTAGACCACAAAGAATCCCAACCCTGATCAATGGTGAGAATGAGGACAAGCCCATCAATTTCTCTGTACCTGAGTTTGTTACTCTATAAAATAGGATTATACCAGTACCTATATAATTGGGTAGCTGTAATGATGAAAACAGTTGCCAGGTACAGTGGCACCCACATCTAATCCTACCAGCTCAGGAGGCTGACTTAGGAGGATCATGAGTTCAAAGCCAGCCTCACCAAAAGTGAGGTGCTAAGCAACACAGTGAGATTCTGTCTCTAAATAAAATACAAAATAGGGCTGCGGATGTGCCTTAGTGGCCGAGTGCCCCCAAGTTCAACCCCTGGTGCCCACCACAAAAAAAACATATTAAAAGAGTTGATACAAGTTGATCACTTAGATTATAACTGGCACATAATAAGCAATTAGTAAATATTTAGTGTTAGAATTTTATTTTTCTATTACACTTTTTGAGATAAAAAGAAAAAACTATGTAGAAAGTATGGCTGGGTATATAGGTTATACTCAGAAATTTTAAATGGAAATACTAAACCAATATGTGGTCTTAGAAAAGTGGATAACTATGCTATTAAATAACATTACTTTAAAATTTAAATTCAAATTTTAAAAATAGAAAAAATACAAAGTTCACATATATATCCATCATCTGCCCATAAAAATTGCTAAAATTTTTGCTGTTTGCATCTTTTGAGGTGGAAGTGGAAACAAATATTTTAAAACAAGTTAGACTCAGAATTAATTTCCTTGATAAACAGTTTAACTAAAAAAAATTTTCTATTTAATTACTAATCTATCTTTATACATGATTTAAAAATCATTATTTATATTACTCACTATCCAATTTATTATTACATTTACCAAACAGACTTTAAATTGTGAATAACTTCTGAGTTTTTTCAAAGATGACCTAAACGAAGTTCACATACAATACTGAAATATGGCTTTTATATATTTAAATTTGTACAAACATGTAACGATCTCATTTGCCATAGTGATATAAAATGTCAACTATTTGATTAACATATCACAGCTTCCTATTAGCATTTCTCAACTATACACAAGTTCTGTGCAAACTTTCTTCTAGATCTAATCATACTTTTCAAAAATTTCCAAGAGGTTCTATTTCTTCAATAAGACTAGAGAAAAAAATATCACAAACTCTATAAATTAGTATCACAAAATCTGACAGTTCTAACTACAATTAAAAATTTTATAATTTCACACTAAACTATATTCAGTAATGTTTCATATGAATTCCTTTTTGCTTGTTATGGTCTTTAACAGATTTGAAATCAAAATTTAAATTTAAACATTAAATTAATAAATGCATGGGAAAAAAAATAAGAGGTGATTCCCTGTTATCCTCAAAGTTGCTAAGTAATTAACATAGAAAACAGTTGATTAGAAAATGCATAGGTAACTAACAGGCATTTGTGCACAAATTATTTGGAAAACAAACCTATTAAGACAAGTTCTTGAGAGAAAACACATACTAATGGTCATTTTGCATATTTTTAAAAAATATCTGCATAATATAAGTCTCTAAGTAACTAAACGGGGATTTTGCACAACTTAAGTAGGAGGATATACATAATTTGAACAGACCAATTTCAAGTGACGAAATAGAAGATGCCATCAGAAGCCTACCAACCAAGAAAAGCCCAGGACCAGATCGATACACAGCTGAGTTCTACAAGACCTTCAAAGAAGAACTGATACCAATACTCTTCAATTTATTTCAGGAAATAGAAAAAGAGGGAGTACTTCCAAACTCATTCTATGAGGCCAACATCACCCTGATCCCCAAACCAGGCAAAGACACATCCAAAAAAGAAAACTTCAGACCCATATCTTTAATGAACATAGATGTAAAAATTCTCAATAAAATTCTAGCAAAACGGATACAGAAACATATCAAAAATATAATACACCACGATCAAGTGGGGTTCATTCCAGGAATGCAAGGATGGTTCAACATACAGGAAACAATAAATGTAATTCACCACGTTAATAGACTCAAAGATAAGAACCATGTGATTATCTCAATAGATGCAGAAAAAGCATTTGACAAAATACAGCATCTGTTCATGCTCAAAACACTAGAAAAACTACAGATAACTGGAACATATCTCAACATCGTAAAAGCTATATATGCTAATCCCCAGGCCAACATTATTCTAAATGGAGAAAAATTGAAAGCATTCCCTTTAAAAACTGGAACAAGACAGGGATGCCCTCTTTTACCACTTCTATTCAACATAGTAATTGAAATGCTGGCCAGAGCAATAAGACAGATGAAAGAAATTAAAGGGATTCAGATAGGTAAAGTAGAACTCAAATTATCATTATTTGCTGATGATATGATTTTATACCTAGAAGACCAAAAAATTCCACCAGAAAACTTCTAGAACTCATAAATGAATTCAGCAAAGTAGCAGGATACAAAATCAACACCCATAAATCTAAGGCATTTCTATATATCAGTGACAAATCCTCTGAAAGGGAAATGAGGAAAACTACCCCGTTTACAATAACATCAAAAAAAAAAAAAAAAAAAATACTTGGGAATCAACTTAACCAAAGACGTGAAAGACCTCTACAATGAAAACTACAGAACACTAAAGAAAGAAATTATGGAAGACCTTAGAAAATGGAAAGATCTACCCTGTTCTAGGATAGGCAGAACTAATATTATCAAAATGACCATACTACCAAAAGCACTATACAGATTTAATGCAATGCCAATCAAAATCCCAATGACATGCCTCATAGAAACAGAAAAAAGCAGTAATGAAATTCATCTGGAAAAATAAGATACCCAGAATATCTAAAGCAATCCTTAGTAAGAGGAGTGAAGCAGGTGGCATCACTATACCAGACCTTAAATTATACTACAGAGCAATAGTAACAAAAACAGCATTATATTGGCACCAAAATAGGCCAGTAGACCAATGGTACAGAATAGAGGACACAGAGACTAACACATATAATTTCAGTTATCTTATACTAGACAAAGATGCCAAAAATGTACATTGGAGAAAAGATAGCCTCTTCAACAAATGGTGCTGGGAAAACTGGAAATCCATATGCAATAAAATGAAATTAAACCTCTATCTCTCACCATGCACAAAATTTAAGTCAAAGTGGATCAAGGATCTAGGAATTAGACCAGAGACACTATTCCTAATAGAAGAAAAAGTAAGCTCTAATCTCCAACATGTGGGATTAGGTCCCAAGTTCCTTAATAAGAATCCTGTAGCACAAAAATTAATACCAAGAATCAATAAATGGGATAGACTCAAATTACAAAGCTTCTTCTCAGCCAAAGAAACAATCAGTGAGGTGAACAGAGAGCCTACTAATTGGGAACAAATTTTTACCACATGCATGTCAGATAGAGCACTTATCTCTAGAATATATAAAGAATTAAAAAATCAAAACACCAAAAAAACAAACAACCCAATCAATAAATGGGCCAAGAAACTGAACAGACACTTCTCAGAAGAAGATATACAATCAATCAATAAATACATTAAAAAATGCTCAACCTCTCTGGCAATTAGAGAAATGCAAATCAAAACCACTCTAAGATTTCATCTCACACCAGTCAGAATGGCAGCTATTAAGAACACAAACAACAATAAATGTTGGAGAGGATGTGGAGAAAAAGGCACACTCATACATTGTTGGTGGGACTACAAAATGGTGCAGCCAATATGGAAAGCAGTATGGAGATACCTTGGAAAACTTGAAATGGAACCCCCTTATGACCCAGCTATCCCACTCCTTGGTCTTTACCCAAAAGACCTGAAAACAGCATACTACAGGGATACAGCCACATCAATGTTTATAGCAGCACAATTCACAATAGCTAAACTGTGGAACCAACCTAGATGCCCTTCAGCAGATGAATGGATAAAGAAAATGTGGTATATACACACAATGGAATATTACTCAGCAATAAGAGAGAATAAAATCATGGCATTTGAAGGAAAATGGATGGAGTTAGAGAATATAATGCTAAGTGAAGTTAGCCAATCCCAAAAAGCCAAATGCCAAATGTTTTCTCTGATATAAGGAGGCCAATTCACAGTCGGGGTGGGATGGGGAGCATAGGAGGATTAGAGGAATACTAGAATGGCCAATGGGGAGGGAGGGGAAGGGAGGGGGAAAAAAGATGAAGAAAAAAAAAAAAAAAAGATGGTAGAATGAGATGGATATCATTACCCTAAATGCATATATGAAGTCACGAATGGTGTGAATATACTTTGCATACAACCAGAGATTTGTAAAAAAGTGCTCTATATATGTGTAATATGAAATGTAATGTATTCTGCTATCATTTATAACATCTTAGAATAAAAATAATTTTAAAAAAAGAAAAAACTCATAACATGAATTTAAAATGTCTTAAAAATAGAAATATGGTGTAAAATGGGACATCGATTACATATACATACACAAACCATATATATGACAGACCTCAAGTGTATGCAAGTATGTGTATACACATATTTTGTGTGTGTGTGTGTGTGTGTGTGTGTGTGTGTACACACACATACAGACTTTTATTTATTTACTTATTCAAAATGGCACATAAATAAATAGCAACTCGGACCACCAGGAAGACTGTCCAGACAAGTAGCAGGTACCTCCTGAGTAATGCTGCTGCCAGATTCCCTGAACTAGAGTAGCTAAGCCATCAAAGATCCTCTCTTGAGACTTTTTACCTGGAGCCAAACAGATGGAAAGAATAAGTTCCTTTTTAGGCATGTTGAGCTATACAAGTCTGGGTACTAAAAGGCTTTGAATATTTTCAATTCATAACTTTTCACTTAAATCATTAGATGCCTAAGTGTACTAAAGTAGTAATTAGGAGTAACAAAAAAGCACCACTTCACTGCTCTTAATTTTAGACTTCTGCCAAGACAGCTATTATGAAGGTACAGATTTGCCTAGACAGAAAGAAAATATTCCATCAGAATATTCTGGGAGACCCACACCTTTTCATAAAAATTACTCTCCTTACTTCATAATTATTCTTCTGTACAGATTCAAAGTCCAAAATGGACAATAAGGCTGAATTAACTTAACTGAAAATATTACACATAAGAGTTCATGATCCAAGGATGTTAAGATCTCCAATTATTTTATCCAACTGATATTAGCAACATGTTTTTAAACTTATTTTCTGGCTTCTAATTTGTAACACTGTCTGTATCACCTAGCCCAAAGTTAGTACTTAATATATATATTTGTGAATGTAATGTACTTTTTGTTTGTTTCTTTGCTTTTGTAGTGCTGGGGAATGAACCCAGGGCCTTGTGCATGCAAGGCAAGCACTCTACCAACTGAGCTACATCCCTAGCCCATGACCTTTTTTTTTTTTCTGGTACCAAGGATTGAACTCAGGGGCACTCAACCACTGTGCCACATCCCAAGCCCTTTTCTTTTTTTTAATTTTAAGTGCTAAGGCACTTTGAACTCATGATCCTCCTGCCTCAGCCTCCCAAGTGCTGGGATTACAGGCATACTCCACCCCGCCCAGCCCAACCCCAGCCCATGAACTTTCAAAATAATACATCACTGGCTGACTGAACAACCTTAGCCACTTTCCTAATCTTGTGTGATTACTCAGTAAAGATTTGTAGAATAAATGAAAGAATTAAGACAAGATATTGCTTTCATGGTTAACTCAAAAATAAATAGAAACGAGGCATAGAATGAAAATGTTATCTGTGAAACATTCATTCATTTACTGATTCATTTAACAAATATTTACTCTGGACAAGTCACATTTTTAGGAGCCAGGGATATTACAGAGAACAAAACCCTATGGAAACCAGAGTATAAAACACAATAATGAAATCCCACATTTTTTAAAGTGCTTTATACAAAGGTTAGCCATTATTTCAGTCAATCCTCCCTATACTCTAAAAGACAGGGATTAATATTGTACCATTTGGCAGATGACAAACAAGTAAGCTGCCATAGGTTTATAAGTGACACAACCACCATGAGTCTATTTGATTGAAGTTTGTAAAGGGCCAGTATAATTGACACTATGGGTGAACCTCAAATAAGGATTCCATGGTATAGCACTTTGGGAAGGAAAATTTTATTGATAAAATAACCATGGGTTCCTATTGCTGTGTAATATTTTCTGTAATAAAAACAAGCCACATACCTAATTATCATTAAAGTTTAAAAAAAAAAGCCTACCATAATGGTTTATAGTACATTAAAAATATCTTAAAATTGTTATTGTTGTCTGCTATTCCAAAAACACACACACACACACACACACACACACTTAAATGTTAAACTTCTTGGAGAAAAGGGAGGAATCTGCATATTGCATATTGATACACATTTCTAGCCAAATAAAAGTCTATTTATTGCCAAGTTTTGATACATTCAAAATGTTATTTTTAAATAATTTGCTAATTATACACATAGTAACTAGTTACTTGTCACAGTACTTGTCAACCATAATAAATATATACATCTTAAATAACTATCCTTCCAACACCTTAACCTCCAAACTCAAAATTCTCTTCTGAAAAGGTATAAAGAGCATGGTTAAAGCTGCAGAGTGCTTCATTCCCTAAGATGGATTTAGCTAACTAGTGCAGTAAAAGACAAAAAAATAATTTATTTAAAAAATTAACCACTGAATATTAAAAGGCAGATTTATCAGATTGCTAGGTCTTCCAGTTTATGAAACAATGTCTCATAAAACAATACTGTCATGATTTACTTACTTTTTTATATTCATTATTATATCTACCATATATCTACCATATTTTACACCTTTGACTAATCCTTTTCTCATATTCTGGCTTTCTCTATTGTAAAAATTTATTTTTACCCATTAAATAAACTTAATTTTATCTTGTAAAATGTAATTTGAGAATTTTATGTCCACGTCTAAAAGAATGTCAGTTTTATTGATGTATTTTAAGAATATACTTTTATTCTAGCAATACTATCAGGATACTCATTTGAATCTGCCATGTTTTTTCTACAACTCTGCTTTGAAATAATAAAGAATATGATTACATGATCTTATTAAAGTATTTGGGAAGAATAATTTCAGATGTTAGAAAAGCACAATGACTTTCCCTTAAATCAAAAAAAAATTAAATGTTTCAATACACATTCATATGCAAAATAAAACATCAACTACATAAGAAAAAATAATATTGTGATCATTTTGATTACAACATTCATATGTGCATACAGAAATAAAAAGGGTCTGTCTTTGTGTTTTGATTTGATGTGATTTCTTCTTTTTTGGTAATACATGTTTTTATAATTTTTTTAGTATTATTTTGTTTATAAGTTTATGAAAAATGCTAAAATTATCCAAGAGTGCGCTCCACTTTTAGAAGATGAAGAAAGATGAACAAATAAACTCACCTGACTTTAATAAATGTTAGATAAGAAATTATTCAGTAGAGGTAGAATAAGTTACTAACAGTCTATTTTGATAAATGAGATTTTTAAAAATCTGAATATAGCCTGTTTAGAGAAATAGATAAAAAGAGAATAAACATACATATTTTCTAATGATATTTTTAACAATTATTTAAAGTGGGTTTTTTTAACCATAATAAATTAAAAGCTACTTCTTCATATATAAGATGTACAAAACATGAGATAATAAAGAAAGATACTATAAATCAAAGTGGTTAATCTATCTCTTTTGATTTTGGCTTTGGGAACAGTAGAAAATTTCAACATTTTTTCTTAATTTAATATGCAAGATTTGCTAGTGTTCAACTTAATAAAACACAAAGCAGTGTAATGAATTGAGTCACTTCTTTCTCTGGGATTTTAAATGTGAGCCTAGGGTTTTAAGCATCTGCATGCATCAAATTCCGTTTTCAGTTCAGTAAATTTAGGCATCACATTGTATAACTAACTGTAAGCTCCAAACATTCTTCCAAGTAGTTGTGAATTATATTCTGAAAATCGGAATGGTGTATTCATAACATAATAGGCTCTATTTCAACAACACATTAAATGATTACCTGCTGCCCTGATAAATCTAATCCACCCTATATGCCTCTAGAAGTGACTTTGTCACTGGGGGTAATCAAACTTATTTTACCTCCCTACTTGGGCCGGTGACAAAATAGTTGGACATAATAACTTTTTTATTTATTTATTTTTCCTTTTTTTAAATTTTTTATTTATAGTAGTAGTATGTATTACAGTTTATACTACACATATAGAGCATGTTTTTACACCAGTTTGTATACAATACTATACAATGTATACAAACTGTATACATTGTATACAATACTATACAATGTATACAAACTGGTGTAAAAACATGCTCTATATGCTTGAACAAAGGAGTAGCTGGGCCTTGGATGCAGTAAGTCCTCAACCAGCTTTGACAAATGGATAAAAATCCGTCAGTTGTATCCATGAGCTGCTCCTCAACCACTTTGCCCCAACAGAGTAATCCCTCAGATGGTTTCTTGAACTGCAGAAAATAAGATGCCATAAACCTCTTGGTCCACAACTCATATAAATTTTATGAACTGTAGAGACCAATTTTTGGATGTATTTAAGAAATGTAACACTTTGCTAACAAACAAGGTTCCTCTGCAAATATGGAGAAAATCCTTTGATGTCTTTCTTCAAGTCATTAATAAAATGTTGAACATTTTACCAGAGAACAAACAAAATAGAGAAGTGTAGTAAGGCACAGAAAACTACCTTTTGGAAACTTTCTCTGATGACCATATTTTAGTTAATAACATACAAACAACTGCTCTTCTACTAGGACCATGGGTTTTATTCCATCTCATGCAATGATCACAGAGTTTTTGCTAGTAAGTAAATAGGAGCTTTAGTGTTGGAGTAGAAAACATTTCATATGACAAAAAAATCAATAAAATGAGAACTCAGTCAACATCACAGCCAATAAAACAATTAATTTTTAGAAATAACAAAATATGTAATTATTTAATCATAACAGTTATCAAAATTAAACATAATTTAATTGCTTATTCAGTGTCATTAATTATGTAGAGTTGAAAAATTACACTATTGAAGCAATCATTTAATCATTAGAGCTAGAAAAATGTCTAAGTACTAATTCATTATTTCTGCTATGGTCTTGGGAAATTATATCCCATATTTACGATTAAATCAACACCATTATTTAAAAATGCATAACTAATAACATTGGCATGAATCTTTAATATGCTAACAGTATGTGGGAAAAATAAAATTAGAAAATATTTCCTCAAAAAATAAATTTGAGACAATGAAACAAGCAAAAAAACCCAAAAATTATAAATTATGTAGCATTGATTCACATGTACTACACTCAGTGAACTTCGTTCAAAGATAAATCCCTTCATTAGTGATTATAAACTCCACTATTATTTTCAACAACCTTGCACTGTTTAAACTTGTATAAGAAACTTGAAAAGAAAACCTCGTCACTTTCCTGACTTTCATGATGCCAGGAAATATCTAAATTTAAAAATCCTCTTCAGGGGAATAGTAGACAGAAGCAGGACTTTTGGCTGACCTTTCAGGGGACATTATTCAAGGATTCATATGCTCTAGAATTACAATTAGTCTCTGACAGTGACTTTTGTTAATCAAGTTTGCATTTCCTTTGAACTTTACAATCCTGTACTTGCATGCATCTGTTTAACTTGTACTTACTCAGGCAGCCTATCAGAATCACTAAATTATGCAAAGCAACTGTTGGCAATTCTTACATATACATATATATATATATATATATATATATATGCATTTGCAAAAAAAAATGTATCTTCTTTTCACTCAAGTGACTTTGAAGGAAGGTCTTAAAGAAACCTTCATTTTCACTAAGTAATAACTAAGGAATAAGAAATTACTTGCCACACTATAGTATACAAATCACAACTATTGTATGCATATGGGGGCTTTTCATGCCTACCTCTCTCATGTAGCATATGAAACACTCCTGGCCTCAAAAGAATATTTCTTGAAGAAGGACCACTTTCACTGTACTATTTTATTATTTTAATTGTAGATGATATGCAGGATAAATCCATCTCACTGAATTATGAGGATGCTGAAATGTACCTATCCTAGTTGTTGTGAGTGACTAAACAAATACATAAAGTGAAGTTACAGAATCATGAAATTAAAGATCAAAAATAAGTAATGCTGAAGATAATTTGGCCCAGCATTACTCTAAGTACATTTACCTGAACTGAAGTTCTGCAGAAATGAATTGTATGCAAGACTCCATAGTCAAATAGGTGAAAAATGGAAGGATAAAAACTATGTTAAATCAATTTTCCCCAGTAGGAATTCTCAGAGCCTTTAAGATATTATTATGCACTGTGAATTTGTAAAGGGAATAATATGCTGTGTTTGCTAAACTCATTCAACTGTGGAACACATTTTTGTTTTCTTTTTCATGTAACATCTGGGTCTAGTGTCTATTATATTTTTGAAAATGATGACCTAGTCCAAATATCACAATTTATACAGCTTAGATTAGTGGAGTGAATTGCCAGTTACATTACTGCTAGTTGACACAAAAACCAAAGCCATAGTCCTTCCAACACCTCACTTTTGACCCAGGGTAGGGCGTCTTGCCAGGCTGATGTAATTTAAGGAAAAGGAACAAGGCTTTTCACAATACAATAACCCTCCCTTCTCAACAGATTGACTTTCTGTGGTTTCAGTTACCTACAGTCATCCATAGTCTAAAAACAATAAATGAAATATTCCATAAATAATTCGTAAGACTTAAATTGCATTTTCTGAGTAGCATGATGAAATCTCAAGCTTCCCAGTTCAGTCCTGCCAAGATATGAATCAATTCTTTGTGCATGATATCTACTCTGTATATGCTACCCTCTCCTTAGCAGGCATCTTGGTGATCAGACCAACCATTATTATACAGCAGTGCTTGTGTCCAAATGTCTTCAAGAAATATTTACACAGTAGACTAACACTAAGTCACACTGCCTACACCATTAAGTTTACTTCATCTCATCACATGCTGTCATTGCATCATTTTATATTGTCACTTAAAGAAGGGTAACCACAGTAAAAGTTATTTTGAGAGACAGACCATATTCATATGACTTTTATTATAGTATATTATTATAATTGTTCTATTTTATTGTTAGTTATTTTTGTTTATATCTTAATGTACCTAATTTATGCACATGGTTCAGCAGAATCTGTGTTTTCGGACATCCACTGGATTTCCTGGAATGTGCCTGCACAGACACTGAGGACTATATTCTTGCAAGGTTATAAGAAAAAAGATGGTCCAGGAACTTAACAAAAATGAGGAGAATTCAGGTGTTAATCTTAACAGGCTATCAGAAAAATTAAGTCAGTGGAGACTGCAGTCAGAGGTAGGTCTGAGTTCTCTGATTTGAAAATTGAAATATCTGGTGATGATGAGACTTAGGATAATAATGGAAGACTAGAGATGGTTAGGCCAAAGAATTGAGATGCATGAAAACCATAGATATTTGAAGTCACTGAAAACAAGGTTAAGGTTGTGCTTTTAGGAGAAAGCCATAAGACTGGTGATTGAACATCCCCAAATTAAGAAAAGGATGACATCAGTCATGTCAGCAATAAAAGGGCTAGAAGCCAGTAAATCCAGGTGGAAAGAGGCTCAAAGAACATGGCTAATCACAAAAACATTATAAATATAAAAGAGGTAGGGATGAGGAATGGGTATAGAAGATAGGGCCTCCTTGGCAAATCACAATAAAGGAAATGTTATTTGTATGACATTTCTCCAAAGAGAGAGTCTGAAGTTTTCATTATCATTATTAAATATTTATATTGATAGTTTATCATTAGTTGCCCCCACAATGGCAGTAAAACTATACAACAAATACCTGTTCATTAACTGTCTAATAATCTTAGTCAACTGGCAGACTCAAGAGGTTTATCCCAAGTTGTAACTTTAACCAAAACTATAAAGAAGTACATGTTACAAAAAGGAATAATACTCTGGAATTCGAAGAAGTTAAATGGATTGTAGTCCTCCAAGTTATCATAAAACCTCTTCAGCAGAAGCAAGGGAATGCTAAAACAGGCATACTTCAGTCCTACAGGCAGAACTATAATTGGTACAAACTTTCTGGGAAATAATTTAGCAAAGGACATCAAAACCCACAATAATATTACTATTATTTAACCCAATATTTATACAACTTAATATGTTCCAAGAGACTATTATGAAATAGAGGAAAAAAAAACTTTACATAAAAGATACTTCTTACCTTCTTATTTGTCAAAATGGAAGCACATTAAGTATTGAAATATAATAAATAAAATACTATGTTAGTAAGCTATAATAGACTATCAAGTCAGTATATTGGTGTTTCAATGTCTCCATAACGATGGTTTAAATGCGTACACTGTAGTACTAAATAAGAAATTCAGAACATAAAAAATATGAGATGTGAACAATACAAAAAATTTAGTGCAGAAAAATATGTAAGTGGATCAAAATATCAATACTGCTTACTTCTAAATGGTACCATATCCAAAATAAAATCCTGAAAACAATGCAAATGTAAAAGGAAAAGTATTTGAATAACTAAATTTCAGACCCTGTACATAAAAGACTTCTCTGGAACTGATGTAAATAAATCTGTATATACTAAAGGATTTCCAAGATAAGTTTTGAAGTGACAAAAACACCTGAGAAAACATTTGTATAATAGCTATATTTCTATTTTTAAATGAATGCATACCTTATATGCATTATATGTACAATTATATATATTCATATACACATACTGCATATATAAATACATTAGGCTATGTATGGCTATGTATATATTCAGAAAAGTAAATAGTAAATCATTTATAAGCATTTGTCTATGTGCATTGGGATTAGGGCTTGGGGTTTATATTTTTACTTGATATTAAAATATTAGAGTACAGAAGTATAAGAATTCATAAATTAATTTTTAATAATGAATTGAAACAAAATTTAACCAAAGGAAAACATTAACCTATATTCAAATTTTTTCAAGTAAGCCCACAAATAATAGTTTTGAAAATATGAAATATAGATATTTCTCAAAACTATACTATTTTGATAGATAATGCATTTAACAAAATGGTTTTGTAATAAAAACAAGAATCAAAAACCCAACAACCAACTCATTCTGAACACAAAGAGAAAAGGAAAACATACATACATATATTAAAACCTCAATGTTATATTCTTACGATTCCATGTATGGGAGTGCATTTATAGCAAACTATCTTAAAAGAATTGTTATTCAATCTCTCCTTCATATTACTCACATGGTTTCACAAACTGATATTAACTAGTACCACTGTCACCCAAACGCACACTATTCAAAGAAGGGAGACTATAAAAAGAAAAAACAAAGCTAGAAAAAGTAATCAGCTCTTGTTGTTATCAGTATTATTATAATTGTTGCTAAATACTAGTGAAAAACAGCTTAATAAAAAGATCTTTAAAGAATAAATTGAGCAGAAATCTCCCAGATGAGCAGTAGCATTCAAGAACAGGAAAAACTGCTTAAGAGAACTGGTATAAGTCACATTTGGTTACGCAGAGCAATAGCAACACTGTTCATTCAGGACCAGTGGAAACAAATCTCTATTTACCTTACAAAGAGGTAACCAAATGGCACATTCATTTCTTTCTACTTTTTTTATGCACTTATGTGTGCATTTTGGGTGGGGGGCACTTGAAAAAATAAGGTGGTACAGAAAAAAGGAATATGAAAATGTCTATTTCACTGTCCCTGGCCTCCAAAGATGAGACAAATCATAGGTTTTCTAATTGCTGTAATAGAGAAAAACATGACAGATATGGTGACGGGAAGTAAAGAGAGGAAGGAATCATAGAAGAGGTGGTATTTTAGACTGGACTTGAACATAAGGATAACAGAGGAGGTAGAGTCACCCTCTGGTACACAGCAAGCGGATGAGGTTAATTCAGAATTATCCCCCAACACAGAATATCCAATTTAGTTTGAATCTGAGGGATGATGATTCTGATGCACGTCCTGTCAAAAATACAAGCCTAATCACCACATCACATCTGCCAAAATAAAGCACTGCATCCTCAGATGGAGTACTTAGGACGAAGTGCAGAATAAGCATCCTTAGAGACCCTACCCAGCTCTGCACTCCTCTGGCAGCCAGAGCCAGTTGAAAAGGGTTTACCCAAACACAGGTTCCAACAGTGCTGTTTGTCAGTGATTTTGACCAAACTGACTGCTTCTCTCTGCCTGAAGAGTTAGTGCCAGAGTTCCTCCTCTGACAATGAGCCAGCTGGCAGCAGACTAGCTCCAGAACACCTGAGCTTCACAAATCCAAGGACCAAGAGACCTAAGATTGTCCCCTTGGGCTACATCATCATGCATAACTACTGCCAAACTATAGAACCATCCTTGCCAATTTATATTAATATACAAAAGGCGGAACAATTTTAGTTACAAGGCTGTTGAAATATCTGTGTAGCTATATGTTGTTACTAGAACAAACTTGAAAGAAAATGTACATTTAACATCAAGTATGAACAATAGTTCAAATTCCTACTAATACTGACAATGCATAGCAAGTCTCTTACATGGTGTGAACAATGTATTAAGTGGGTGATACTTGATAGCAGTGAACTCAACCTCTGTGAGTTAATATACCCATAATTCAATATTTGAAAGTTCAATGACACTAGATGTCTTCTTTTCTACTCTCAGATAAAGTAAACCAATCCAACAGTAGCTCATACATTATTCTATACATATTTGCCTGAGTTTCTAAAAGTGAAGGTGGTGGGCATAGGTGTTTATTTAAATTTTTCTAAATCTCTTTTAGCATAAAATTAATCTAGCTGGATTTTTTAGTTCAACCAACCAACATCTAAATAAAACAAAAGCCAAGCTAGACTGTATGTGTTTGCTTGACACCCCTGACCACTCAATTAATCATATATGGAAGAGTTTGTACGTATGAAGCATTGTGCTAAGGACTTGTATATCTAAGCTTTTATCAAGACTGAAAAGAAACCTACCAGCAATTCTTAATAAACCTATGCATTAAGCAATTCATATAACTGCTTAATAGGAAGTGCTGGGAATATAAGTATCCTGGTCAAAGCCTAGAGAAGGTTAGCTTGGATACATCACTCACAGAACAACCTAACTCTAAAGCACTTAATTACTCTATCAGTGGGCCCTCAAGTACAAGGTGAATTTTATAAATCTATCTATCATCAGTCCTCATAAACAACAGCTGTGGCATGGATTAGGAATGACTTTCCATGTGTGAAACAAGGAAAGATCATGAGTTAAGTTTGCTGACACATGGAAATGTCATTACCTTATGAACTCCATCTAACGTAAGACATACTCATAATTCTGTTATATGTTCTTAGTTTACCTAAATTTTGCCAGGAGACCACAACATTTTAAAATGTTCATTATGATTAGCATGCTCACTTTCATTTATTTTTTTTAAAATATTTATTTATTTGTTTCAGTTGTACACAATGTCTTTTATTATTTTTACATGGTGCTGAGGATTGAACTCAGGCCGCGCATGTGCTAGGCGAGCACTCTACCACTGAGCTACAACCCCAGGCCTCACTTAATATTTATTTATTCAATAGTGTTTTAGTGGTGAATAGAAAAACAATTAGTATATGCTGCTATCTGTACAATATTTGAATTCAAACCAACTTTAACACGGTTTCAACTTAGAATTTTTTGACTACTGTGGTGAAAAAGCATACCATACAAACACTGTTTTCACTCTCAGTATAGTATTCAATAAATTATATAAGATATTCAACACCTTATTAGAAAACAGGCTTTGTGCTAGATGACTTTGCCCAACGGTAGGCTGAAGTAAGTGTTCTGAGCATGTTAATAAGGTAGGCTAGGCTGACAGTCAGGAGGTTAGATATATTAAGTGCATTTTTGATTTATGATATTCCTAAATTATGAAAAGCTTATTGAGACACAATCATAGGTCAATGAGTATCTATACTCACAAATACAATTAAAAAAAAAGAATGAAGGTATATACAGATAATGAGGTTTTCTTGACCATTCAATTGAGAAAAAGTAATGCATAGTTAGATCAACTTGGTCAATGAGATCATGTGCCACCACAATGCCTGCTAAATCAAGTTAATATCTCCCTCACTGCCACCCCCACACACACACAACACAACCAGTGAATCACACGTAAATTTTGAGACCCAACTTAAACTATGCAGGACAGATGTGTCCTTAGTTCTATACTGATATAACAAGAATGTTCTCCCTTTAGTCATGGTAGCTACAAGACATAAGATTTGCTTTGAACTCACCTGCACTCATTAGCAGACATTGCAATACTTAGAATGTGAGTATATTCACATGTACAAGTATACATAAGAATGTATACAGGTCAATGGTCTGCTCAAACAACCAGGATACAGTAATATGAATAGACTTACATGCCTGACAAGTCCAAGACTCTTCAAAGGGAGCACTGACTTACACAGCTATATGTAAGTTCATTGGTTAAATGAGAAAATCCACATGGGACATAGTTCACAACAGGAGCTCGATAAATTTTAATGTGATCAACTAAATATCAGTTCACATTGAGTTTTTACAAAAAAAGAATGAACACACACATCATCTCCACCTGGGTAAAATATTTCAACAAAAACAAAACAGGAAAAGAAAAGGAGAAAGAATCTTGACCTTCACAACCTCTGCAGCCCTGAGAAGGGGAGGGGATGACAGAGAAGCACAGGCCAGGCATTTCTCTAACTGTGCTGTAGTATCCCAAGGGTGTTACTTTTCCCCTTCACACAAGGCTTTAATTCCCCCTGTAAGTACTGGGCAGGGCGTAAAGGGAAGGAAAACAAGCCTTCCCTGCTTAATTTGTAATTGTCACCTGTCTGCCTCTGAACATTCTGTCACTGGACTTCATTCTCAAACCACCTCAAACCACTGACAACAGAGAATTAAAAAAAAAAAAAAAAAAACAGATTCAGAGAGGTGACCATGAAGAGGCCTGAGACTCCTCTTCCCAGAGAAGAAAGTTCAGGGTTAAGAATTCAACAAGTCTGCTGAGGACAAAGCTAGAGCTTACAAGGATCAGAGAGGCAATGCTAAAGCACATGCCAAGAGTAATCAACATGGCCCCCTGCCAGGCGAGGTAACCCAAGACAACAAAGACCAATTCACCCACACCTCCCACAGGTAGAAAATGAGACTCAAATTTATCCCACTTTAGTCTAAGGGACAAATCAGAACCATAGCTCCACCCAAACACCACTTTATGGAAGTATAGAACAGAGTGGGGACTACATGTATATTCCTTCCTATTTTCGGAAAATCCCCTCTTCAAAGCCATTGAAAAAAAATGGGATTATAAGAAGATTAAGAAATACAAAGGATGTCTTTGTTGCTGGGCACACTGTTTGTACCCAGATATCATGAAGCTTTGCATTCAAAACCCAGTCGTAATGGAGTTCCACAGTAGAATGGGTACAGTGAATGCAGCCACCATGAATGTTGGCAGATTATTATACAAAGGGCAGTTGTCCCACAGAGAGGGCTGGCAGGTTGACAGGGGACCAACAAACGAATAAACTGAAAGGCATAATGAGCAAGACTTTCACCCTCACACCTCCCACCCCTTCACACTGAGGGAAAACAAGCCACCAAAATAACCTGTGCCTTCCATGCTCTGCACTCTGCTTATTAGGGAGGAAAACGTAAACTGATAGACTTCTCAAGATGCACAGTAAGCTTCAGAGAAGGAGAGTTTGAAAAGGTAGCAGAGGCTCAGCCTCACAGACCTTCCAGAGCTGTCTGGACGCCCACAACATCTCTTGTGGGGGGGTACTTTGAATCCATATGGAGCATGCAAAACAACCAAATCATTCCTCAGGCCAAATTCACATTTTAAATGGAAAAGGAAAATAGCCACCCCAATTCATTCTCCTACAAAAGGAGAGATTCCAGGGGAAGCTGTTTAGATTTGACTGCCAACTTGAAAACTAGGGATACCTGCAGTTTCTGTATTCTCTCTCACCAATCTGATGACTACAGTACTTAAAAACAACTTCAATATTTTATATTTTGCATTTAAAATATAACTAAGTAATATATATCTTTGTTCTCTGTCAGCATCTTTTCCACATACATGTGATATCCTTGGTTTCCTCATTATTAATATGTTTACCATGAATGAAATACTAATTATCAGTAAAATATTTTTTAATTATGAGATCAAAGTTTCAAATACTTTGTGTAAACAAAAATAAAGTGAAAACTTTACACACATAATCATGTACAACCACAAAAATGGGAAGTTATACTCCATGTATATATGATATGCAAAACACATCCTACTATCATGTATAACTAAAAAGAAAAAATTAAAAAAATTAAAAAACAGAAAAATAAAACACTTGATAAGTGTGGGCCCATTTAAAAAATAACAATAGTACACTGGGTTGCATTGCTAAAGTCATCCAAGAGTGTCAAAGAAAGACTACAAGAATGAAGAAATAGGGCTGGGGATATAGCTCAGTTGGTAGAGTGCTTGCCTCACATGCACAAAGCCCTAGCTAGGTTCAATCCCCAGCACCACTGGAAAAAAAAAAAAAAAAAAAAAAAAAAAAAAGAATGAAGAAATACTTCTCAAAACCTGAAATTTAGAAATTAAATACAACTATTTTCATATACATGTACCAACCTTTGTGATCTTTCCATTTTACCTACTCCGTCGTCCTAGAAACATATAAACTATGGGCACCTGATATATATTTGAAGATTTACTCCTATTTTCTCAAATCAACAGCCAGTCTTAGCCCTGACAGCTACAACTGTCAAATCTCTTCCTTTTTGTACTGGATAAATTGCTCTAAGTAAAAAAGAAGCTGACATTCTACTTCTAAAAAATGAAGCTTTTGACATTTCAGGATGTTAATAGATGGATAAGCTGTATAACAGGAACATCGGTCCTGAAAGAGAATTTGACCTGAATAGCCATGCACCGCACTCATGCATTTATAATTGCATGAGCAGATGAATGAGAAAAGATGAAGTGGAACCATTTTTCAAGATGCATGCTGCGTTTTCTCATTACAGAGATAATCTTAAACAGTAATGATATTTCTTTTAAAAACGGAACAATCCTAAGAGTAAAACAGAAATGAAAAGGAATCTATGCATTAAACCCTGCTTTTCTCATCATCCCTCTTCCAAGTGAGACAAGTCTGCACTCATAACTTCAGGTGCAAATTCTCCAAAACAATATAAGCTGTATTTAAATGCCTTTGCTTTAAACAAACAAACAAACAAAAAAGTAGATAACTGGTTATTAACCCAACATTCTAACAAGCCAGTTTTATTTCTACTAGAACAATTCTGTAACTTTAGTCAACCTCTTCCAAGGAGTAGCAGAAATCATTCTACTCTTTTTTTTCTAATTTACAATTTATTTACGGATGTGCTTTTAAAAGGAAGTTGTAAATCCAATTTATATGGATATTCATAGTCACTGTTTTATTTAATGAGTAAACAAATATCCTACTCTAATATGAATTTTGGAAAATTTTACTCAATACTAAAGTAATGTTACAACCTAAGAGTAGATTTTGTCCCCATATAATCTATTAAGATGACATATTTCTAAATCCTATTTAATGAGTAGAAAAATTCTACCAAAGGTTTCTAACATATAACTCAACTGAATTTAGAAAAAAGATACATTTATAATATTGCCTAAGAAAAATTCTATAACTTTTTTCACGTGTATTGTTTCTTTAAAAAAAAAAAAAAAAAAAAAAAAAGCCAGGCGTGCTAGCGCACGCCTGTAATCCCAGCACTTTGGGAGGCTGAGGCAGAAGGATCCTGAGTTCAAAGCCAGCCTCAGCAATGGCAAGGCACTTAGCAACTCAGTGAGACCCTGTCTCTAATAAAATACAAAAAAGGGCTAGGGATGTGGCCCAGTGGTCGAGTGCCGCTGAGTTCAATCCCTGGTACCAAAAAAAAAAAAAAAAAAAAAAAAAAAAAAACATGAAACAGAATAAAAGCCAACTGGAGATATATCTGCCAAAGTTCTTCCCTGCAACCTAAAATAAGTCTACAAAAACCTTATTTTGAAGGCACGTTTTCTGAGCCTGTAGGAAGGGTTTCAGAGTGCAAATAGGAAAAGGAAGGTTGCCCCAGATCATTTCAGTGATGGGCTCTTTGATCCTGATTACTCTGGCTCACTCTTTCTAATTTAAAATTCTTCTTTTCATTTTCATTTGATACTAAATATACCTCTTAAGCATCACTACAAGGAATACATTAATACCTATTCACCACACAATATCTGTTTTGGAGTTTTCTTCCTGTTAACACCAAAGGAGAGGAAGAATTTATAGAAGTTTAGAAAGGCAGACCATCTTCTCACCAAATGACCTGGAAAATAACTATGCCAATTCTTGGACAGAGGAATAAATTATATTAAGAAAAGTATTTTTAATGTATTTTAGCAAATGAAATGTATTTTATATTATGTATTTTATATTATGAACGATCTTTGGCACTACAGTCAGAAAACTCAACAAAACTAAAAATTTAACTAAGAATAGAACATGTCCAGAATAAACACACCACCATATAAATGATAGTCCTCAATATGATCATACTGTCTTCTCATTTAATACATTCCTAGGATATGATACTTCATATATTATGAAGGTTTACCTGAATCCTGAACAATATAACACCACGTGAAGTAAAATCTCATTAGATTGTGATTAAAAGAGTTCAAGAACGCAAAGCACAAATAATGTCCATGTCATTTTGACTCTGTGATAAAGGCTGACATAATACCTAGTCGATATCAAAGATATCAGTAATATCACCAATACTAATGTTGTAGGTAGTTAAAATACTGCAACTTATTCTTTTACATTCACAGGAATCCATAGAAAATTATTTTAGTAAGAATTTTTATGTCCTTAATCTTGGACTCAAAAAAGTCTTTTTTATGTGTGGTGTATTGGTAAGAAGGCAGCTTTACAAGTCAAGACAGCCATATGCACCTTGCCTCATTTCCCCGAAGCAAGGAAATAAATCTTATCATTCTGCTGCTTCTCTGTAAAGTATACTATTTATCACATGGGTGAGAAGTTCACCCATTAATGGAATACAGATTCTTTCACCATGCCAGCAACCCAATCATCAGAGCCTTCAGAGACAGTAAATTCTTTAACCTTGATCTACATGTAAGTATGCTTTTTCAAGACAGAATTTGCAAACATAAAGAGCTAGAGGTGACAGCTTTATTTTCATTGAGCTTAAGTCAATACATATTTTTTCAAATAATACGTCACATAAAAAGAATATAAAACATGTTATTTTAATGGAATTGTGCATTAGGTTAATTTCCCCCACTACTATATGTAAGTATGTATGATTATTTATAAGTTAAAAGCAAACTCAAATACATATATTAAGAGGAAAGAGTGCTTCCCTAATTTAAGTGATATTTTTATTTTTTCTGTTAACCTGTAACCATTTATTTGAACTAATGTTTCCCTAGTTCATTCTGGTCATTAGCACTGATCAATTAATGTGTTCATATTTCAGAAACACATTAAAACTAATTATCGGGGCTATGATTGTGGCTCAGCAGTAGAGTCCTTACCTAGCACAGGCACAGCCCGGGTTCTATCCTCAGCACCACGTAAAAATAAAAAACGCATTGTGTACAACTAAAGCAAATAAATAAATACTTAAAGAAACAAAACTTTAATTATCAACAAAATTCCAACCAACTATCTTTGTGATACCTAGTTTTTTAGAGAAAGAAATACTGAGAAAACATATAAATTATTATTGTTAAAACACTAACATCAGAATAGGTCCAGGACTCAAGAGACATGTAAGCTAAAATTACAATAGAAACTTCACATTTTAAAAAACATTATCCTGAGACATATAAGATATTATATCAGAGAGATTATGTGCTTTTTTTGGGGGGGGGTACCAGGAATTTAACTCAGGGGCACTTGACCACTGAGCCACAACCCCCAGCCCTATTTTCTATTTTATTTAGAGACAGGGACTCACTGAGTTGCTCAGTGCCTTGCTTTTGCTGCTGCAGGCTTTGACCTGGAGATCCTCCTGCTTCAGCCTCACCAGCCGCTGGGATTACAGGCATGCACCACTGCACCCAGAGAGATTATGTCATTTTTATTACACCCCAATTACAAATTAATGTACTGAAACATTTTTAAAGTATCTGTAAAAAAACTGAAAAACAGAGGTAATCAATTCATACTTTATAAATTTCTACTCCCTTTCAATCAAAATATCTGACTCTCCAAGAATCCAATTTATCAATGACTTCTTATACTTTTAAATTAAAAAGTTTGCATTCTTAATAGTGGCCAAGCCCACTAAAAGCTTTCTTTTTAGGATTTCAAGATAGATTTCCTTTCCAAGTCAATTAATGACGGTAATGCAAAATAGAAATAGAAGTCACTAAATATCTCTAAATATTCTCTCTTATGGGTATTAATTCCTGTTCCTACCTTTCTTGCAAAGTCTAATGATTACCTTCTGTGTTTGATTAAATTTATTACTTTTAAGCGAGTGATTTAAAATGCTTTGGAATGAAGCCTTTGAAGACAGTAAATTTTAACAAAAGCCTTATTAAGCCAACTGAGCACCTCCTGAGTACAGTGCATGTACTCACCTTTTTCATCAAAACCATGAAAAAACTCCAAAAGTCATGGTGCTATTTCCCCAAATCAAGAAAGAAAAAAATTATTTTAATTGAATACATGCATTCACACTACCAAAATTACTAAACTCTGCAAGAAATTATATAATTCCTTATATATGTAGTAGAAATTTATATCTAGCAACAAAACAATTGAGGATTATTATTTATAAATTCTGTGTTTTTTAAAATGTATATTCCTCATGTGCAAAATTCAATAATATTAAGAATTGACTAAATAAAAACATTGAATTCATGTGTGGCAAAATCATCATAAACAAGATTGAAGGTCTGAGTGTACAAGTAATTCGTAATCAATAAAAACGTATTAATAATCTTAATGTCAAGAAAATCACCCTACAAATTGAAAAAAAACAAACAAACAATATTTATTGTAAGAAAAAAATAAAAGGAAGAAACTTTGGGGAAAATATGTAAAGTATTTTTTAACTACATTTTCAAATACATTTTACTAAACAATAAAAAGCTGACATGATTGTGGAGGCCACAATATTCCACAATTTTCCATTTGCAAGCTGAAGAACCAGGAAATCTGGTGATATAGTTCTAGTCCAAAACCAACGACATGAGAATAAGAAAAGCAGATGGTATAAATCATGGCCTAATGTGAAAGTCCAAGAACCATCAGCTCCAATGGCTAAGGTAGAAGACACTTGACGCAACAGATGGAGAAAGAGAATTCACCCTTCCTTCACATGTTTCTTCCATTTGGGGCCTCAACACATTGGATGGGGTGTTAGCTTTTTGTCAGAGACCAAAATACCTGACAAGATCAATTTAGAGGAGGAAATGCATAATGCAAGTTGTATGAGCAAATAGGAAAGATGACTAACACAGACAGGAATGTATTTACTTCAGGTTCTCCAGAAGGCCCAATTCCTTAAGTATCCCTGTCCATACTTATGCCTGATAACACACTCCTGTTTGCTCATACATTTTGAACAGCTCTCTCCTATCACCAATAGGATAAGACATAGTATAGAATAAGACATAAATCTTCTGAATTAGACGTTTATCTTCTGCCCTGTTTATGATATTTGAACATTCCGTATGTTCACCATTGTAAAAATCAGTTAAATATCTTCTTCCTGTATAATTAGAAAAAGAGAACCCATAACTATCTTTATCATTTTAGAAAAAATGGTCATGACATCCTGCCGAGTTAAAAAGAAAAAAAAAAAAAAAAAGAAAGGAGTTTGCAATACATCAATTCAGTACAGGAGCACAGAGAAATTCTTGAGAGTATAGAGACCAAAATTTTTAAAATTTATTTTTATGTAGATATCAGGTAATTTATTGTTCATTTTATAATTTTCCATACTGATGTCATATTTTAATTGAGCATCTATCAATTTTTATTAGTCAGGACATTATCTAATTTGGTTTAAAGTAAACCTGAATAGAAACTCTTAAGAAAGAAAAAGTTTCAGTGAACCATCAAAACACTGACTTTTTATTTCAAACAAAGGATGGTTTGATCTCTACAGGAAGAAAACTATTTGACACTACTATCAGGTTTCAAGATCAAGTACAGTAACAATTAAATACGGCTGAAGATTTCTTTGAGTTTTTATTAGCCATTGAAAGATGTCTCTCTTCTTTCAATTATAAAACTTATTTTACTTTCTAACGTTATTTGAAACTATATCAGGAAGCTTTGTGAAATTAGAGGAGTATTTGGCTCTAATAATAATGGCATACCTTTTAAATATGTGTCTTTTACTGTGGCCATGCAGAAGGAAGGGAGAAAAAAACTCGATAAACACCAGTCCTTCATTTCAGTTCAGTTTAGCCCTTTTGGTCAACAAAGAATTTCTTATGGCAAACTTCTGAAGTATCCAAATTTCAGGCAGCTTGACAGCCCTTTCAAGCAGGTCAGTCCTAACAGAGATAGTAATCAAATCTCCCATGATGAATTCCATTCACAGAGCAGAACCAGTTACAGAGCTGGTCCAATCACTGCACACTATCGACTAGAGATCAATTTTCAGCCTGAGGGACTATGGAGAGCAGTACACAAGGCAGGAACAGGAGTAGGAAAATTCAATAGTTTAAGCAACAGAATCAAACGTGACCCTCTTAGTAGAAAGAGGCCAATCATATCACCTAATATTAGCAATGTATTATCAAGAAATCAAGAAAATGTACTGTTAGAAGGGAAATAGCTTAATATATGCACATAGAGCTTCATTTAAATCTTATATGGCCCTATTAAAACACTGCAAACAAATTTTAGACTGGACAAACAAACAAAAACAAATAATTTTTAAAAGCCTGTGGTGCTGGCTGTTCTCATTTTCATATTCTTTTATTCGCAAGAGGTAGATGCCCTGCAGAAATTATTTAGGTCATATGCTATGCTTTTGTCTTCTCCTTTCATTCCAAGAAAGATACCTTTAATATATAATGAAACCATTGGTATAGGCTTTCCAAGCAAGGTTTGCCTGTACATATGACCAAACATCAGGAAAGGTCACTGCATTCAGTTATCTCAGGAACAAATGTCACAGTGTTTCTGCTCTCTGCATCATCCAGAACCCTAAAAACTTTCTATGCTACCCCAGCCTGTCCACCCAACAGATCAGAATTTAAATATACTAAACATAATTTCCTCAACCTCTAAATGGTGAATTAGGTATCTATATGACCTAGTTTACCAGACACAGCATAAAGTGTATGCCAATAGTCCCCTTTCACTTGCAGAAGTGATCCAATTTGTACTACATGTTGAAAGATCTTTCTAAATATAACTGTATGTAAATTTTGCTAATCCAAACAAAACAACAACAACAAAAAATCCTCCCCATAATGGTCCATCTCAAACTACCATTGCTTCTACTTCTTCATTTTCCATACACATTTCAGCATTTAATAGTTCAAGTTCTATCTCTTTAAAACTTTGAACATTCATGCAATAATTAAGCAATAATTAAATCGCTGTTTCTCAGTCTATATACCTGTAACACAATGGCACAATGGATATTTGAGCAAACTATCTTTCTTACATTGTCTCTTCATTGTCTATCATTTCCTCAGTCTCTTCCTAAATCTTCAAGTTCTTCGTTGTTCTCTTTATTTGTATTATTTCTCCAAACTTTTCACCTCTTATTCTACTTGTTTTTCTTTAGTAATCCACACAAAACAGAGTTTAAACTATCAACTTCTGCTTATGATTCCATAATCATTCCCTTGAACTGACTATTCTCCCAAGAGGCAGACTTCTAATTTTTTTTCTTTATGGCAGGGGTATTCCCTACTAGACAAATTTTGTCATGTGTGGTGATGCACACCTTATATCTCAGCTAGTGGGGAGACAGAGACAGTAAACTCACTGCTGGAGCTTACAAATTTGAGACCATCCTTGGGCAACACAACAAATTCTGTCTCCAAAATAAAAATGAAAATAAAAAAAAATATATAGACTTGTCCTCATTATTCTTAATTTCTCTCCAAGCACTGTATTCATCTTTCTATTTGGGGAATTTGGGGACATCATCTGTTGGTATTTTAGCTCTGCACAGTAAAATCCTATGACACAGGTGATGTGAACAAAAGAGTCCTTGAAATGGAGAAAGCTAAACTTTGTAAATTAGGCCTGTTATGGAATTACTCAGTCATTCTACCAGTCAAAAGAACCTCCAATACTATTCATTTCCTTTCCCTTAATTTAGAAATGCTATACAGCTACAGTGTTCTATTTCATTTAAGAGTTATATTTCAGAGTATATTGTCTTTCTTGTATTTCTTAGGAAACTTCCCCACTCTATGACCCAGCCATCCCACTCCTGGGTCTATTCCCAAAGGACTTAAAAACAGCATATTACAGTGACACAGTCACTTCAATGTTTATAGCAGCACAATTCACAATAGCTAGGTTGTGGAACCAACCTAGATGTCCCTCAGTAGATGAATGGATAAAGAAAATGTGGTATATATACACAATGGAATTTTACTCAGCAATAAGAGAATAAAATAATGGCATTCGCAGGTAAATGGATGAAGTTGGAGGATATAATGCTAAGTGAAGTTAGTCAATCTCAAAAATCCAAATACCAAATGTTTTCTCTGATACAAGGAGGCTGATTCACAATGGTGTTAGGTCGTGGTACATAGGAAGATTAGAGGAACACTAGAATGGTCAAAGGGGAGGGAGGGGAAGAAAGGGAGCAAGAGGGGATGGAGGGGATAAAAAGAAAAGGTGGTTGAATAAGATGGATATCTTTATCCTAAATGCATGATTGAAGACTTGAAAGGTACGAATATACTTTGTATACAAACAATGTTATGTAAAATGATGCTTTATATGTGTACTATGAACTGTAATGCATATTACTATTATAAATACAACTTTGAATGAAAAAAATTCCCTTTAACTAAAAACATTAATCATATAAAAGCATCCTATCCCTGATAAGTATTAAAAATAAATTCATGGAAATGACAAAAAAAATCATTTAAAGCAAATATAGAACATTAAACATAAAGCAAAAATCATGTTTCTTACCTGCAACTTTCTAATAGGTAAGTAATAGATAAGAAATGCTCTATCATCATTCTTCAGTGACTGAGGTAAATTAATCTATTATTTTTATTTATTTGAAATATTGAGAATTGAATCAAGTGCCTTTTGCAGCAAGCACTCTACCACCGAGCTGCATACATCCCCAACCCTTTTTCTATTTCATTTTGAGACAGAGCCTTTCTAAATTTCCCAGGATGGCCTCTAACTTGAGATCTTCCTGCCTCAGCATCCTGAGTAGCTGGGATTATAGGCATGTAACATGGCGCCCAGCCAAAAAAACAATTTTTGCCAATAAGTCACAATATATATAAGTTATATAAGTCTACATAACTAAATAATAGTATGTAAAACTAATGTAGAATATGGTCAATGCCTGACAAATAAGTGATAATTTCTCTAAAGTAAACAGAAGGTGTTAATTTCTCCAAAGTGAGCAAAAGATGCAATTGCAAAGCATTTTAATGATAACACTAAAATGGAAAAAAGGAAACAGAATTATACTTCAAAGGATGTATTTATGCGCCTCAACCAGCAAAACAAAAAGGAAAACTCAATGTGTGACTTATACTACATAGGATACTTGTAAAGCTTACAATGTATGTAGAATAATATTAAGACAATGGGGAAAAACAGGGAAGCTCTAAAATTACTTCTAACATATGGCTTTGTACTAGTGAATCTACTGGGTGCTCTCACTCTGAGCCATCATTGCTTCTTCTAAGAATCACAACAAGGAGTAAAATGAACTCAAAGTGAAATATGGCATCTTTGTCTTGTTTGAAGTAAAACACTTTTTTTTAAATGAACTCCAATATTTTCAGCACTAAAGGGAAGGGTGTTAGGTTTGAGCTCTATATAACTGTCCATATAACCCTGTATCAAATATTTCAAACTGTCTAAATATATATTTATACTGTATACCATAATAATTTTACTTTAGCATCTATGATAGCCAAAAAACTACTCGAACATTAGGAGGTACATTTTCAGCACAGCATGAGCAGATTCAGCTCAGAGATTCCCATTAATGTCAATAAGAGTTGCATGGTTCAATCTTAACACACACTGTTTTGAAAAATTACCCCAAAGCATCTGAGCAATAGCTCCCCAAAATGAAGAAAATTTAAGTTTTCCAACACAAATCTAGTTCTTTGGGGATAATTACCTATCCACCATTCTTAAGCTCATAATATAAACTGATATCCTTTATTCCCTATCATCAGTTGTTTCATCTTGAAAACAATATTTATATATTTTAGCTGCAAATTTTAATTTTAGTAATGATGACTCTGAATATCATTAACATGAACTTCATAGACACAATCTTCTAAATATTTTTACTGGACAATCAACTGAAAAAATTTTCTGTTGTATGGTTTAATAGCCTTGTGCTTACCCAAATTGGATTCATTATGTCATGATATAACAATATGGCTTTTTCAAAGTTCTGGTATATGTAAATATAAATTCAAGTTTGGATATTAGATCTTCTTTTATAAAATAGGAAAATCGTATGGAAAAATATTCTTAGACAATATTAAGTCAGATAATTTTTGATGGATATATTCAAGTTCCCAAACTTAGAATTCTTTTCTAATTTTTTAACTTGGCATAATTGCTCAGCTGAAGATAAATAATACTACAAGAACAATTCATTATTAAAATTAAATTATTCCAAATGCAACCTATCAAATAAAAGATCATGAATTTTACCATATTAGACAAGTAATTGTAGCTTCCATAAGAGGCAATATTAACTTGCTTCTAAATTTTTCTCAATTTTTCATATGTTGCAGTGGTTGAAAAGAATAAATTAAATGAACATTTGTCATGACTAAATACTTTCTATATTGAAAAATCTGCTAAAAAAGAAAATGATCAGGAATCTCTTCTGTGTATGTCTCATGCAACATTTAAATTATGTGAACATATGTTTAAGTATTTAGTTCCTCGAAGAAAGAAAATGGATAATTCACCCTCTTTCATCCAGCACCTCTCAAATAGTAATTATTCAAGAAATGCAACCTGAAATATCTTGTTTTCTATGAAATATTTTAGACTTAAAAAAATTTTTTTTAGCTGTATATGGTGGTATACACTTGTATTCCCAGCTATTTAGGAGCCTGAGATAGGAGGATCACAAGTTTAAAGCCAGCCTGGGCAACATAGTGAGACCCTATCTCAAAATTTAACAAATATTTATAAAAGAGCTGCAGATGTGGCTCAATGACAGAATACTTACCTGGTATGTATGAGGCCCTGGGTTCAATCCCCAGTACCACAAAAATAAAATAAAATAATTTAAAAATAAACTTTTTCTAACAATGATAATTTTTTTTCAAAGTATGTGGAAATTAAGGGAAAAGGCACAAGTAAACTTCAACTACATACAATGTAATACATTTACATACAATGTAAATACATACAATGTTGCCAAAGCACACAGATACTGAGAACATCCCACCCATTGGAATGATTAACATAAAATCCAAGATATCTGGTTTTCTTTGCCTTCAAAGCATAGATGTTAAAATCAAACACACCTGGTTTGCAGGCTCAGCCGAGGACCCCGATTTCCCACCTGTTCAATCATGAGCAAATAACAACTCTTCAGGTGCCAGATTCCCTGTCACTATATCTCATAATTTTCTATCTCGAAATTCTACCTTTCCATGTTACTTTCTAATATTCTTAAGGGTCATAATTCTCTACAATATGAAATAACCAATAACTTTTTGTTTATTCTTCCTATTTCACAGGAAACAATTCTATTTCAAAATTCACCTTTCACAAAATGTTTATTAAATATAGTTTGCTCCTCTAATTTATGGTATATATTTAGTAACAAAAGGATACCACCACAAAACTGGCAAAAAAGAAAATAAAGGATTGTAAATTAGCTGTATTTAAAGGGCCAGACTATAGACTGTACAAGAGCAGAACTTCTTCTATTGTGTTTATCTGTCACTCAACTTCTAGAATTATTATTGGAATATGCTCAACAAATATTTATTAAATGAAAAGAAGGAGAAGGAAGGAGGAGGGAGAAAAAGTGAAAGAAAGACAGACAAACAGACTTTGAACCAATGAAAAGTCACACCCAATTTTCATTGTGATACCTTTTAATTGAGCTGCTGAAAAAGTTCTATCTACTCACATTTCAAAAGTACTACTACCTTAGAATATAAACATAAGCTTAATATTCCAATATTACATTACAACATAAATAACAGTACAAATCTGTTACAAATTGTCTATATGATATATTTTTTAAATATTTATTTATTTGCTTTAGTTGTACACAATGCATTTATTTTTACGTGGTGCTGAGGATTGAACCGGGGCCGCACACGTGCTAGGTGAGCACTCTACCTCTGAGCCACATCCCCAGCCCCTATATGATATATTTTAGTGATGCATTCAGTAAAGCAATCTGTAAAGTAAGACCTCTGTACGTTTTATAAGAACTCTACTATAACTAAGCCAATAAAGGCATTTGGGACTTTCAGAATTTAAAATTTTTATTTAAAATATATTTTGATGGATTTATACTACCCAGATGATTTTTAAAAATTTAGTTTCTCCCTAGTTATACCAATATAAGTACTAAATCCATATTATTGTCATAGACAGGTATAGTGAGAGCCAAGACAGATAAATGCAAAGTTTAATATACAGCCACTGCTATTAAAAATCTGAAATCCAAAAAATGTATCCAGAAAAGGGTGAAATTCTATCATGGATAAAACTAGAGACCATTATAAGTGAAATAAGCCAGACACCAGAGACATGTACCACATGATCTCAAACATATGTGCAATCTAAAACTAATGATTTCATAAAAGTTGAGAGGCAAATGGTGTTTAGCAGAGGCTGGGGAAAGAAAGGAGTAAGGAAGGGTGAGAAGAAGTTGATCGCTGAGTACCAGGTTATAGTTAAGAGTAAGAAGTTATGCTTTGTTACTGAATCTCAGGGTGACTATATAAAAGGATAATGCAGGATGTGTTTCAAAAGTTAGTAGAAAGGATTTTGTATGTTTTCACCATATAGAAATGATGAATTTTTGGAGAGAGAGGTTTAACCTTGTTCAAGCATTACACAATCTATACATGTATGGCATATTACATGGCACCCCATACAGATGTACAATTAAATTTTCATATATCAATTTAAAATAAATTTAATATAAAAACAAATTTTAAATACATAACAAAATGTTCAGGTATTTTCAAATATAATATCTAAAAAATCATCTTTGCTACTTTCATGCTCGTTTGGTTAGAAGGCAGTTCCTTCTAAGTGTAATTTTGGGCAAATTATTTCTCATTTCCAAAAATAAAAACTGCAAACACGAATCTATGCTTGTACTCATATTGTAATCTAATCTGTTTTTCCTTTTGATTTTCTAGTCTAAAAATTTCACATTAATTATAGGGCAATATATTCTTAGAATAACCAAGCCAATCTTTCAAACCCCTGCCGCTTCTTTCAAATAAGAAGAAAGTCAGTTCTAATCAATCATTCAGTCACTCTTACTTTACTATGCCCACTACCCTTTCTGGTGATGTTTAGTTTCCATTTTCAGTAATACATTTCCAAAATTTGAAGTATCTTTGATGTAGTAGGCACCTATGTATACATACAAAATGTCCCTGTTGTCTCCAGATTGCACAGTAACTTAAAACAGTGGGAAATCCTGGGTTGCATACAAACTAAAGAAAAGCTAAGGAACAAACAGTTCTGCAGGCTAGGAAGTCCAAGATTAAGGTGCCAGTCAATTCCAGGTGAAAGTCCCCTTCCTAGTTTGTAGATTGTGATCTTCTCCCTGAATACTCATATGGAGAAGAGAGAGCTCTATATCTCTTCTTCTTATAAGAGCACTAATCCTACTGGATTAGGGCCTTACCCCAGTGATCTGTATCCTTTATCACCTTCTCACAGTTCTTATCTCCAAATATACTTTATCAGGGATTAGGACTTCAGCATAAGAATTCTTGGGGGAATTGAAGAGGACATACACTGTCATTCATAGCAGAGGGGTAATAATTTTCAAGGCACATATTTTAGTAGCTTTTATATATAAAATTTACAAAAAAGACACAAATACCTTACCTTACTCAATTACAATGAATTGGTTTATTACATAGCATAATTGACTAAATTATTAATATAGCAAATAGGTTACATATAACACGATCATTCTCATTTTGGGTATGATCAAATTCCAATTTAGTGAGACACACTGAATCTCAGTTCATTAGTCTGCAAGTAGTGAGCTGAGACTTGGACTTACATACATTAATTATAAATGGTATAGGCTTTGCATATTCAGATCTGCTCATCAAATGGAAAACATGGGGAAGAAGGAAGGACTCAAGACTAACACAATATGTTAAAGTCAATTTTTAGGAATTAGCCACACATTCCCATCTTTATCTTTGATGTAACCATAATCATGTAAATATACTCAGGATTCTTTAATCAGCATTACAACTGTCAATGTATAGATTTTATTACTTAAAACATTTAAATTCCCTAGAATATTAAATATGCCAAGCAAAAAATTCATAGAAAATTTAACTAAAGGAGTTTTCATTTGTGCTATATCATAGAGTTTGTAACTGGGCAAAGTTGTGGTGTGCACTATAATTAGAGTTATAGTGCACTGGAGGAAAGCAGACCCTTTATTCTGATGAAGGACTTTGATGACACTATCTAAAGACTATGTTTATAGGGCCTTTGTCATGCTGTAGATGAGCTGGGCTAATTCCACAGCACAGACTGACAAGACTTTAGCTGAATGTGTGCATAGTTCGTTCTACTGAAAAGCAGTGATGACTCAAACTGTGAGAGCTATAATATTACACTGTTTCATGATTCACAAGCTTCTCCAACCATTACTTCATTCAGTCTTCAAAATAATCTGAAGATACAGGCAAGGCACCTATCAGGGTCCTTTTGTTGATGAGGTAACCAGAGTCCTGAGAAGCTAAAACTTTGGCCCACTGGCAAAACCAGAGCCAAACTTCATATCTTCAGTCCATGACTTCAGCACTGCTTTTAACCATTTTCTTCTAAAGTTGTTGAACTAAACTTGGTATTTTAAAATATTTTATTTGTAAGATTATCCTTTACATTTTATTTGTCTAATGCATAAAAATAACAACTTTTTTAGATTCTTACAACAGGCTGAAGAGGAGAAAAATAATTTTAAAAATATATTTTGCTATTAAAATTGCTAGTCTGGCAAACTGGAAGGCTGATATAGACCCTGGCTACTCTACCTAATAGAGAAGCTACAATTTTCAACCCATGTCTTTCATTCCCCAATCAAAGGAAAGGACTAGGAAACAACATACTTCTCACTCATTTGCTTTCACATTTCAAAATTCATTCTTCCTGTGCCCTTGAAAATTGTACAAAAATCAATACTCAAAAACCTGATATACACCTCACTCAAAAAGAAAATAAACAAGTTAATAGTGTTTGATGTAAAGAAATCCCTTTCCAGCCCTCCTATAAGCCTCTCAAGGATTCTGGTAATATATACTGAATGTACTCCAATCACTCTTTGAATCATGACATGGTGAAAAGCTATATAGGAAATGCAGGAACCCTACAAATCTTTAGGTCAAATATACTTTACAATCTACTGGGGTATTTATATATGATATCATCAAGTAGAAGGTCTGCTTTATCATTTAAATTTTAAGATAATTGCTACTTCTTTATTGGGACATGTAGTAAGGATATCAGGCTGCTCTGTTGCCTCCAGGACTTAGCTCCTCCTTTTGAGGAACATGTGATCCACCTTCACTTATCAGAATAGAACAACTAGAGTAACCAAAGTCTTCACAGAGATAGGAATTTCAGAATCAACAATGCTTTCATTTCTACATGTTTCAGGGTTTACTTCTGCTTCACTTTTCTAGATAATAAGATAAATATCCCCCAAACGTTAGAATGGGTAGAAGCTTAAAACTTAGAAATCCTAAAGAAAAATCCTTAAAAGAAATCAATTTACAAAAACTGTCCAATTTTCTGTTGCATTGGAGGAAAACGACCTAAAATTCTCTAGTTTCTTTCACACAATTCCCAGAAATATAAAAGGAAAAGGGGAAGAGTAAACATATAAGTATATACCATTTTTAGTATGCTGACCAAAAAAAAAAAAAAAAAAAAAAAAAAAGTGCTAAAAATTTTAACAGGATCCCAAAGCAAATGGTTTCAAAGCATGAAAATAACATATGATTGGGTAGAAATTTTCAAAATTATTTCCTGAATGAATCCAGTTCGTTTTTATAGTTCACTGCTCCAATTCTAGCAACTTATTTTTCTCTCACCTAGAAAGCTACATAACCTTGTGCCCCATCGCCTGGCTTCTATTCTTTTCCCAACTCACCTCTAGTTCATTATTCAACCATCTAGCAACCAGAATGATATTTTTATAGAATAGACCACATATACCATTCTTACTTCTTCTAAATCTCTAAAAGGATTTACAAGTAAAAAACCCAAATTTCTTACCCTGGCATTTTAAGAACCTTTATAATTTAGACTCTACCTATCTTTCTACCATTATCTTTTACTCTACCTGCCATACTAAATGCCAACCCAACTGGTCATTCCTGAAATAAGCCAAATTTTTTTTGTTGGTTGGTTGGTTGGTTTTTATGCCAGGGACCTTGAACTTGTTCTTATCATTTGAGTTTCATTACTAATTTTTATTTCTTAACGGAGACTTCCTGAGCCTCATTCCAAAGTCATTGTATATATTTAAATTGCAGAATATTCTAATTGTAATTAACACTATCTGGAGTTATTTCAGTTATTTGGTACTGGGAATTGAACTCAGGGACACTCAACCACTGAGGCACACCCCCAGCCCTTTTTTTAAATATACATATATATAATTTTAGAGACAGGGTCTCAATGAGTTGCTTAAGTCTTCGCAAAGTTGCTAAGACTGGTTTTGAACTCAAAATCATCCTGCCTTAGCATCCCAAACTGCTGGGATTACAGGCTTATGGCATGATGCCTGGCTGTATGTTTTAGATACAAGACTTTCATCAGATATGTTTTGTAAAGATATTCACCCCGATGTGACCTTTCTTTTCATATTAGTTTTCTATTTTAATGAAATCCAGCTTATCAAATTTTATTCTTTCCCATACTGTGTTTTAATTGTATGTATAAAAGTCTTCACAAAACCCAAGGTCACCTAGACTTACTCCTCTTTTATCTTCTAGGATCGGTGTAGTTTTGTATTTTATATGAAGTTCTTCATGAATGTTTGAGTTAAATTTTGTGAAAGCTGTAAGGTCAGTGTCTAGATTCTATATTTTTCTCCCATGTAGATATCCAGTTGTATCAGCATTCATTATAAAGACTCTCTTTTCTCCATTAAATTGTCTTTGTTGAGCTTTTTCTGGCTGTCTATTGCAGGGGGGAAAAAAATCTATTTTTTTTTTTTAAGATTTTTTAGAGCAGATTTAGGCTCACTGAAAAACTTAAGGGCAGATACAGAGATACTTTACATACCATCTGACCTTACGTGTGTATAGCTTCCCCCATCATCAACATCCCCTGCCAGAGCAGTGCATTTGCCACAACTGATGAACCTATATTGACAGGCACACGGTTATCACCCAAAATCTATAGTTTACATCAGGGTTCACTCTTGGAATGGGTTTGGACAAATGTTTAAGAACATATCTGCCATTATAATATCATTCAGAATATTTTCACTGCCCTAGCCACTGATCTTTTCACAAAAAGTATTCAAAATTTCACCTACCACATCATCTTGACTACTGTAGCTTTACAGTAATATTGAAGTCAGGTAATGATGATCTTCCAAATTCATTCATTCTTCTTTTAAAGTTTTTTTTTTTTTTTTTTTGAAGGATTGATCCCAGATCCTTGCACATAAGCACTCTACCCCTGAGCTATAACCCCATCCCTACTTTCTATTTTGAGACAGCATCTTCCTAATTTGCCCAGGCTGACCTTGAACTTACCATTCTTCTGCCTCAATTTCCCAAGTAGTTGCAATTACAGGTATGGATCATCATGAGTGGCTCTTCTAACTTTTTAAGTAATGTTTTACGAACACTAAGATATATAAGGTGTGAGTAACAGGATTTGGAAGTGTCAATAATGATAAAAAACTGTAATGCATTATGTGAATTTACAGAAGCACTAACTATGGCAGAAACAATGCAGCCTGTTCACCACAACATTTCTTCCTGCAAATACAGAAAGAATACTTTCCCCAGGTCTCTTGCAATGAATGAGGTTCCAGTCAGGCGACTAAGCTCCAGATTATGAAAACTGAGAAGACCTGGCCCTCCAAATATAGCTCCTGCTATTCCAGCTCTCTGCAGTAAGTTTACAAGCCATACATACCATAAAGAATAACAACAAAATGGAAACATCCTAGGTGTACAAATCATCATTTGGAGAAGAAATGCCCAAGACTAGATATAAAAAAGACACAAACCTTTACTGTGTTAAAGCCTTCTTTGTCACTGCTACACAGCATGCATTGTCTTGAATACACTACAAATATAAATGTAGGTCTAGTTTTCGTCAGAAGCATTCAGAAGCCAGGAAGGGAAACCTGGAAAACAGAAGACTTTGTTTTCCTAAAATTGAAATGTGGCACAAAGTGGACTGTCCTCGCCTAAACTCTGCATATGCTTTTTTTATTCCCTATCAAAGGATTACAACATACCTCAGATATTAACTACTCATCTGAAATCATAACCTAGACAAAATATATCTATTCTGCTCTTTCCCACTTCTTACAAGTATTCACACTTTATTTAGAAGCAATACATTTGTAGGGTCCACAGCATTGGCAGTGAGGTAATTCCATCCTTTTATCCCAAAGAGGGACAAGTCATCAGCAGATGAAAATAAAACAAAAAATAAACTTTAAAAAATGAAACACCAATCTTAGAGGGCATGGAAAGGGTTTCTTAGAAAGTAGTAATGGTAATAAAGATGCTCATCATTTTCAGATGCTCTCTTTATTCCAAAAAATCTCAAAGGATTTTGGATTTGATCTTCAATTTCAATACACGTGTGACTGCCTGAGAAAACTAATAATTCTCATAAAATATTCTCTTTGAAGAGCAGGATATAATTGTGTGTCCCAAAGGATTGATCACTTGACTACACTCTGGAATAGCCCATGCCCTTGGCAAAAAATGGAAAATCAGTATTATTCTTCACAGACAGAAAACAGATTTCGCTTTTAAGCACCCATTATGCAAAACTATCTCTGTATGTCAGAAGTCAGTTCTGTGGGTATGGTCTTCCAGCAGCCTTATCACTGAATTCATCTGTAAATGTGATTACTGAACAAATAATTTTTCATTGTTAATCATGAGAGTTGGTTTATTTTATATATTTTTTTATTTATTAAGTTTTATCCAGGAGAAATAAAGTGTCTACTTTTCTACAAACTCGTTTTCTGCACATTATCTCCAAAAGTGAGTAGCAAGAAAGACTATCTGACATGTTTTGTAGGCCTTAATCATCCCTTGATTTTTTGAAATTCAACAAGCAGAAGAGCCTTTAACAGTATACTGCATTTATATCTAATGTTTAAAGGTTAAACAGTGCATATACATTCTGCACACCATTTGTGCTATGTGCCAAGTGCCAAAAAATAATAACTTATATCCCAAAATGGTGAGTGAATTCCATATATGTATGTATGTGTGTATATATATATATATATATATATATATATATAAAATTGCTTGCACAGGGGAAAAAAACCCAGATAAATTAGCATAATTCCTTCTTTCCTCAATATCCTTGGCAGCAAAGCACAAAACCCCCCACTGGTAAAAAGCTGCTCCATCTGCCATCCTATTACAAGAACAGTTCGTTTTCTTGGAAAGATGATTTATGGGACAACCAAATCCTATCTTTCATTTTCTTAGGGTGGAAGGCGGTGGTAGTCAGATTTTTGTAGAGAATGTCTATCTACTCTAAGTCCATCAGTAAAAATATGTGAAAACTAATACTCTAAACAATTATCAGCAGTTTACATTCCCTTCATATTCAACCTCTTTAAAGCATGAGGTTCTTATTCTTATCTGAAAACAGGACTATACATGATTTATCAAGAAAGTTGCTGATGTAAGGAAGAGATTTTTTTAGTATGATCAAATGATTATTGCTAAATAGCAACTGGGAAGTATTATGGCAGCAGTAATTGCCTTGCTGACTTTTACACATAGACATTGAGTAGATGGGATACTAGTAAAACGCCAAAGGTAACTCTGTTGCCTTTTAATTTGTAAAGGCTTAGTGGAAGAGTAGGGTGGGGGTAGCAGAAAGAAAAGGTGTTTAAATGACTTGACCCAAATCCCTGTTGTACAACAGTGGAAGAGCCAAATTAGGGCACCAGATGTCCTGACCTCAGATATTGAACCATATAGTAGACTAAGCCATCTCTTAATTTACTGAATTCAAACAGATTCACAAAAAAAGTAACTGGCAGATGTGACTTTCATTCTCCCCTAACATTCTCTCCCTTCTAGAAAAAAAAATCAATTAAAAACTAGCAACCTTTAAAATTTTACATTCTCCTGACCATATTGGACAGGGAGAAATAGGGGGAAGGGAGGAGGAATGGGAATGGGAAAGACAGTAGAATGAATTGGACATAATTTTCTATGTTCATATATGAATACATGACCAGTATTACTCTACATCATGTATAACCACAGAATGGGAAGTTATACTCCATGTATGTGTGATGTGTCAAAATACATTCTACTGTCATGTATAATTAAAAATAACAAATTTTATAAAAGTTAAAAAAATAATGTTTGAATAGTTACCCTTTGAAATTTACTTTGGAGTCATACTTTGCGTATTCTTTCAGTAAAAATGTAATCGGAGAATTTGGAAAATAAGTGTGTATTTTACCAAAGTATAATAAAAGAATAAAATTAAATAGCAAAATATTATATATTACATGGTATTAACTTTTTAAATAAGAATGTGAAACCCTGAAACTAATTCAATGAAGTTGATTGTGCATGCTCCTCTTTGTTTTTCTGACTTCGTGATCTTCTGAATGGCAACCTAATGATAAACAGAAGGTTTCAGAGACCCATGTAAGGCAAGGTACATCTTTCAGTATCATTATTCTCCTTAGTTTTATATATGCATTTTAATTCTTTTACTTTATAGCTCATTTAATTTATCATTTTTAACAGCCCCCACTTTTAATTAAAATACTAGCTTTGCAGATTTATTTCTTATAATTGATTTATGCCTCACTAATTTTTTTTTTTTTTTTTAATTTTTTATTTTACTATGAATTTCTGATGCAGCTATGGTGCCAGGTTGAATTAACACATTAGCAGCAGACTGGAGTGAACAAATAGATAAGCACAGTTAAATGTCCCCTAGGAAATTTTAACAGCACTAAAGTATGGATACAAAACTTTCCTGTCTTTTCAACTGAAACCTAAAGGGGTATGAAAACAATAAGTTGCAATTAACCCGGGGAGCACTTTTGTTCCTCACTCTTTTCTCACTGCCACCCTTCCAGGAAAGTTCTGGTATCATTTCATCAACATGTCTACCTTAAGAGCAGTGTTAGGGTAAGATACTCTTCCCATCTCCACGGGTACCTGCTCCCCCCAAAAGTGAAGAGGAATTGCTAAGAAGGTAGCTTTCGGTGAGTCATAGCAAAACTGGTTGCAATTAATGTGTGAAAGTCACTTTTCCAGTGGTGAGCTTTCCTCTGGTAGCTTCTCATGGTCCCCAATGCCCATACACAACTTTTTCTTCCTAAAAGTCAGGTCACTGGAACAACTTTTGCTCTTGTTCTCTGGCAGACCTGATTCTCCAGTTTCTTCTTCTGTGGGTGAGATAAAATATTTCAGGGCTACGTGTTTGAAAATTACACTTTTTCGGCTAACCTACATTTTCTAAATTAGTCCTGACAATTCTAAAAATGACAGTTTGATCTTAATTTCCCAGTTGGTTCAGAAATAAGAAAGAAAAAAATGTTTATTATACACTATAGGACCTCCAACCAATGGGGCAAAAACTAAAATTGTTGAAGACTATGGGAATCACTCTTCGTGCAATGTGCTACATACTTTAACAACACTTTAATTTTTTTTTTTCCTCTTACTAATATGCTGCATTTGTATACAGCATAGTCTCTTTTTATCCATGTGGTTTTCATACTTTTTGAAACATTCATACTATTTCCATACTCTCCTAGTTCATGTTCATTAATTGACATTTGCTATCCGTGAATGCACTTGTCATGGAATAACACATTAAGAATAGTTTTCTTTTAAAATAAAAACCACTAACTTTACAACAGCAAAAGATCATAAATAACAGATAATTTTATGAAAAGCAATCTTTAACATTAAAGACCCTTGGTTTTAATTCTATCTGTACGATTCATTTGATATGTGACTTTGTCAGGGTACATAAAATCACTAATCTCTACTTTTCTAATCTGTAAAATAATGATAAAAGTACTACTTAACAGTTCAGTGTGGAATAGTGTTTCACAATGGTCAAGGCAACTAACAAATGAACAAGATATTTTAGATATTATAATCAGGCAGTAACCATTTTAATTTTTATAGTGATTTTTAACAGTATATCACAGGGCTTATAGTAGTAGAAAAATAATCTGTAAAACTATGGTCTTTAATTCTCACAGTAGCCACTAATTTTTTTTATTGAGCAAATCACCTATTATGTACCTCAGTTCTAGCATGTAGAAAATATTACACTAAAATCTCACAGAATTTTTGCACATAGGGATTCTATAATAGATACGAAGTGACATGCACAGAGTAAGCAGTCAACAAATATGTTTCCCCTCCATTCCCTCCCCTAAGCAAAGGAATGAGTACATTTTATTTGGCCTTAGAGCAAGATATTGCCAATGGTAGTTATAGTCCTTGGGATTCAAATGCTATAAAAACAAAATTTATCTGCCTTATAAAACAAAGTTCTAGAAAGTGGTTGCACAAGTGATGAGAAGAACAAATGACAGAAAGGGGAAATCTGTGAACTTTTGAGAATGAGAAAAATGTTTTAAATCTTATATATGGTGTTGGTTGCACAGTTGCAATTGTCAAGAACTATTTAAGAGAACACTTTATTATTAATGCAAATTAATTTTTATTAACGCTATCTCAATTTTTTAAAAAATTTAGGCCTAATACTAGAGTTACAAAATCAAAGGATTTCCAGGAAAAAAATTACATTTTTCTATAAACCATTGTTTTATTAATTATAGAAGAAAACAAGAATACCAATTTTTATAAAACTAGGAGAATTCACATGGAAATACAGATGTCTTAGTTCATTTTAAAACTTAAAATATCTAGAAACTGTAAACCTACATTTTCTTGAGAGAACAATCACTAAACCTAAAAGAAAGCAAGCCCTTTAAAAAGAGATTGCCCCAAAAGCTAGGTGCACTGGCTCATGTCCTCAATCCCAAAGACTCAGGAGGCTGAGAAGGCTGAGGCAGGAAGATCCCAAGTTGGAGGTGAGTCTCAGCAACTTAGTGAGACTATATCCAAAAGTTTAAAATAATTTTAAAAATAAAGAAATGGGGATATAGCTCAATGGTAAAGCACCTCTTGCTTCAATCTCCAGTGACAAAATACAAAGAGAGAGAGAGAGAGAGAGAGATTACCCAACACCTGGCCAACTATAGTGTTGTTCCCATCAACTATACCTACTTTATGTAAAACACAAGCCTCACTGATTTTACAATCCATTCTATGACACCATATGTAACACAATTGGTTTCATACTTTAAATATAAACTCCTTTTGGAATAGCAAAAGAAGACATATTTGTTCTGCAATAATACAATAATGTATTCTCATATTTGCATGCTACTACTTTGAAACCTAGATCTAGTCTAAAAGTTTCTTTTATCAGGATAGATATTCACAATTTGTTATAATAGGGGATCCTATTTATTATAGACTTGACATACAATGGCTTTTAAAAAATAATCAGCAAAATTTGCTGTTTCACAGAATTAAGTGCTTCAAATTATTCCAGCAAAAAGGTTTACACAGTCATAAGGCTTGTGATGGACAACAAAATATGAGTTGTTTGATTTTGAGTAATACTTTCTTTCTTTCTTTCTTTTTTTTTTTTTTTTTTTTGAGAGTAATGCAATTTTGTCTGCCAACTTAAAGTCATAAACATGACCCAGGTCTCCACTCTTTTTGCCTGTCTCAAATGGTGCTACCCAAAGACAAAGAATTTTAAGTTGATTCACTTTCAGGACTGTCAGAATCACTTCAAGTGATTCTTATCTTAAGATGGAACAAACTTTCTTATCAAAGGTCCATGATGCTCTGGGACTTCAGTAAGCATTCACTGTGTTAGTCACACTCATTTATGAGGTTTAAATCAATGACAGCACATCCAGAAGTTTTAACCATCAAAGCCCTTAGGAACTTGTTAAAACAGATGGAATCAGAACCAATATTATTGCAAAGAAAACACAAATGTATGTTGGTATGCACACACACATGTACACACACACACACACACACACAATTTCTTCTAAAATAAAAATTTTAGCAAACATGAGCCCAGAAAAGAAATGATCAGTATGCAAAAGCTGAAAACACAGACCTACTGTTGAAGTGTGACAATGCACAAAATACAAAACCCTCAGGCACAAGCTTAAAACAAGTATTTTTTGAGGGTCTCCTCATTACTAGTTGCCATTCTAGAGCTTGTTTTTCAATAGCATAACCCAAAGGTAGGGTCCAGGGTAAATATAGGATAGAACACTTACTCAGTAATATAAACAAACAAGCTGGAAGCCTCATGATCTGAAGCACATGGAGAGAATTTCGTCTGAAACAGTACAGTGGGAATTCCCATGAGAACTGCACAACTATTGAATTAAAATCAAATGCCACTTCACTAAAAAATGTGAAGCAAAGATTGAATCAGTTACCTGAAGGAATATCCAATCAACACAATGAAGTCTTTACCTATATAAATGCAGCAGAAGAGCAAAGTAGAAAGGCTGCTGCACAAATATTTCACAATTATCAGCAGCAGCTACACAAACAACATTGTACCACTCGTTTACCTGGGGTGTCTATCACATCTGTGCACAGCAGTTACAGCTGCTACCCAAATCAGACAATGAACATGTTCACACTCTTGAGAAAGCAAGGTGTATATTCTGTTTCCCAATACCAACATATTGTAAAAAGGGCAGAAATGCGGGGTCGTATTCAAATGGATGTCTTTAAATTGTGATTTCCACAAGATTTAGTATCTTTATTTTCCTATCAAATCCATGTTCTATTAAAATGAAAGAATCTGACTATATAAATCTGCAGAACCATTCATATAATTCATAAAGTGTTTAAGAGCACAAACTCTTTAAAACCTGGAGAAAGTTGTACTAGTATCAAAAAATTCCACCTTTCATATACATAATGAAGTCACCCAAAATGTAAAATGTATAAATATCTAACAAATTAATCTTTACAATTACTCAAAGAAAATGATAATATTTTCCATAGTTTCCGTCACACCTGCTTTCAAGTAGAAATCAGAGAAAAAGACTATTTCGTATTAATTTTGCTAATAAAAAGGGGAAAAAACAGATTGAGTGAATCCATATTTATCAGTATCAACTTAAAACTGTCAACACATAACATTTTCCTTGCATAGGGCACCATTCTAAGCACTCAACATGAATCATTATTAACCTGTACAACAGTAGAAGGGAAAGACTATTACTATTCCCAATTTATAGATGAGAAAACTGTGTTAGAAGATGAAGCAATCTTCCCCTCTGCCAGGAGCACACAGCTAGTGAAGAGAGACACTAGGCTTTCAAAATGGGCATTGTCTCCTAGGCTCTAAAAGTGTAAATACTATACAATTAGTACTCAAGCTGCTCTTACAAGAAACAAATGTGTACCCTAAGTGCATGTATGAAGTTATGAATGGTGTGAATATACTTTGTATACAACCAGAGATATGTAAAAATGTGCTCTACAAGTATAATATAAATGTAATACATTCTGCTGTCATTTCTAACAACTTAGAATAAAAAAATAAATTAAAAAAAAAGAAACAAATGTGCTATATTAATTCCAGGAACAAGAGCTCCAAGTATGGATAGCCACACTAGTGGACATATGAGTCAATTCACTAATGTTTCGGGGATGCCAATGAGTTGTTTATTTACTAGTATACTATTATCTTGTAGAAATAGGTTTCATTTCTTGAAGAGTCAATATACATTTTCAGCCAACTTTGATTTTTAAAATGACACAGTCCATGTAGTTTTTGGAAAAATAATTAAGACTTAATTTCTTACCCACTACTGGTTATAAAGACAATTCCAGGGAGAAGTTTTGGAATGTATCAGTAACATTCTCATCATTGGAATAAGTGTAAAGTTTTCCATTGTGAGGACTTTTAAAAGATGGTCTTATTTGCTTTAACTATAATAACTTTGGTAGTTTGGTTTGTAAGATACCACTATTCTATAGTTACATCTCAATCTAAAATGAATAATCAGTTAAAAATTTGATTTGTGGATATTTTTAAAAATTATTAATATGTATAATAGTATATGCTGGCAATTGTTGAACCTGAATTAGTCAAAACTACACAAAAACCTTTATAAGTGATATTAAATACTTTAATGTTATCTATAGATAAAGAAATTTTTTCAGTGTAAGTAGAAAATCTAAAGAAAATGAAAGAGAAAAAAACAAAAGGTTTTAAAGGAGAAAAATGCTCAGTTCCACAAATGGATCAACTTTAGTAAAATAAAAATCCCAACACTAGTTTTCAGATTAAAATATGAAGACTAGATGGATTTGAACCATTCATTTCAAGTCTAAACCAGAAGGTTTCACTTCTGCACCTCTGGCTTTGTGCAAATTTTCCCTTTCCAAACTCATGGTCAATGACAATTTCCTTATCTTACCCATCCCTAATCTGTCCCTTCATCACACTCCCTATGATGTCCTCCACCCCTCTGTTAATAAAAACCCAGCTCACCTGCTCTGGGAAACAAAGATTCATCCAATCTGGTCTCAAGCACAAGCTTCAACCAACTTTTCCCTCTCGTTTCACATTTAAAATAATAACATGTACTTCTGATTCGCATCTGTCCTAGTGAAAACTTAAGACTGGGGATTATGATATTATCTCAACACTACAATCTAAGAGTCAAGTAGCCAATTACTCTTGGTATTTAAGTTTAATAAATACCTTCAAGCTAACTTCTAGGCATTTATTTCTTGCCTTTTCCAATTCTGATCTGTAAGTTTCTGAAGGTCAAATTTTGGTTGTTGATTCATTTTGAAGAAAAAAAATATGCTCTTTGCAACAAGCACTAAATAAATTCATCACGCAAATATGTACTAATATATTCATAAATTTTAAATTTTTCTAATTTTACAATTTTATTGTTTTTTAAATTTATTTTTGTTAACTTTTTTCAGATTTGTGCTCATCACCAGACAAGTGTAGAGTTGTTCTGCCTCCTAATATTCAAAGAAATCTTTCTTTATCAAAATTGCTTATTTGGGTACTTCACCACTAGGGGAATAAAAAGAGGCAAAGCACCAAAAAGAGATATCTGCTGGCCCTTTTTGGGGGGAAGATAAAATTTTTTACACCAGTTAAGATGGTTGTAAGTGTATTTAAAATATTGACACAAGATTGGCAGCTGCTCACATTCTGCCTGAAAGGTTTACTACTGGCAGGAACTCCCAGCAGCTGCTTGTTTGAAACGTGAGAAAACATTTGGACAGTTAGGATAGCCTGATTTTCCCCTTAAAATCTGTTTGGCAAAACTTCCTGGCAGTTAATATGATCCTGTGAAAAAGCTTTTTTAAAAAAATGCTCATCTCTCTTTGAAAAACTTGTTTTGCCAGTATAGACAATGTTTTCAAAGGCAATATTTTAAACTCACAATCTTCTTATAGCTAGCTAATATTTTTCCTTCAGTTAGCCAAAACAAATGGAAAATATGTTACAAGGTCATTTTGTATACTTTTAATGAAAAAAAAATGGTGGTTCATGAAGTGAAATATTTTTAAGAGATGACCAGTAATGCTCAGGAAGCTTTTTTTTTTTTTTTTTTTTTTTTTTAATTTCACACAAAACAGATTAGAATGCAGACAGTGATCTGGTGCTTTATCAATGAGTTCAAAATCTTTATTAAGAAACCACTTTAATTATGAGAACTCATTTGCAAGCATTAGGGCAAATCTGTAGGAATAGTTCAAACATTTAACTTAGTTCTACAAGAGTCATACAGTGAACACCAGCATGAGACTTCTCATCAATCCATGCACTCTATAGAATAACCATTTGCCCAGGGACATGCAATTTGTGTACTTAAGTTTTATAATAATTTTCTGAGCATTTCATTTCTTTGATGGGTGTTCCTCTCCTACTTTAACTGCATTCCTCTCATTCACTTTCAAGTATGTCCTGGCCTCTTCAGTGCTACTCCTTATCTAAGGCAGAGCAATCTAAAGGACATTGATTTATGATGGCTATGTAATTTACACACTCTGCAATTTTCCCGTATGATTTATTCAAAAAATAGATTGTACATTAAGCCTGGCATTCATTAGGCTGGTCCATTCCAATTTCATATTAATCCTGTATCAGATTTGTTTGGAAGATTTATGCATTTAGAGTATGTATAGTTGTTCAGAGGATTTTGAAGTATTTGCAAAATCCAAGTAACCCTTTAAATACATTTGTATTGAAATACTGGATAAAAGCCATGACACCAGTAACCTGGAATAATGTAAAGAGAGAACACTGGCAACATGTACATAACTCAATGGATGTGAATTTTAAGAAGTTGTTAAATTTCCATGAAGTCTTTTTTTTTTTTTTTTTTTTCCAATAAAATATCAGAAAACCGGTAATTATCCATTGATAATAATTCCAAATTGGAGCTGGGATTGTGGCTCAGTGGTAAAGCACTTGCCTAGCACATGTGAGACACTGGGTTTGCTCCTCAGCACCACATAAAAAATAAATTAATAAAATAAAGATATTGTGTTCATCTACAACTAAAAAAATACTTTAAAAAATAATAATAATTCCAAGTTGAATGTATTCATAAACCTATAAAACATCCTCTCTTCAGTATGCTAGTATTGCCTGTCAAAAAAAAATTACATTGGATTCTTATACTTAATGATAAGTAAGATCATAAGGGAAAATTTGAAAGGTAATAACAACAATAATAATAATAATGGTTGATTCACACACATTCTACTATGAAAATGTTTCAGTAGTTCTAAAAAAAAATCATACAGTGACTTCTATTATAGAAGAATAATCATTCTACTATAAAAAAGTTTTCTTGTTAATCTTTCATATATGTTTTAGTTGTAATTAGACACAATACCTTTATTTTATTTATTTTTTATGTGGTGCTGAAGATTGAACCCAGGGCCTCGCATGTGCTAGGTGAGCACTCTACTGCTGAGCCACAACCCCAGCCCTCTTGGTAATCTTTTAAGAAAGCATCTCCACTGCTTTTGAGTTTGCCAATGAACTGTGAACTGTTATTAAGCTTTCTCCAATAACTGAAAAAACTTACAGCATTAGTCTTTAAGAAGAGTTATCTAGACCCTTACCACCAGCCCTCATTTTTTTAAAAAAGTTGTCATGTCATCTTACATAAGTATTTTTTTTTTTCAAATAATGAAAACTGAATTTTAATTCATATAAAGTTCCTCATTGACTCAAGTTGATACTGACTCTGAAAGTAAAACAGATCTTTTCAAAGATGTGCTCAGAAGGTAGCAACACTGTGCATAGACAGATGCCGCTAATTCCATGTGACTTAAAAGCAAATTGCCAGCAAACTGATCATCCGTGTCAGCACATTTCATTTCCTTTCCTTTTAGAATAAGAAGAAATTAAGTGAGGATGCTGACAAAAACAGGGGCCTTCATTTAAGATATTAGTAAAGAATAATGTGATCAAGGATGTAACATGAGAAACTGGGATTATATACAGGAATTTTGTAAAAGCACATCTCTGGTTCAGCCTCACCAAAATGCTGTATGTACTATATTTACATCTGTGCTTTGATTATAATACATGAAATACTACTTCAATGTTCTAAAGAGTGACATGCGACTGACTGACAAAACTGCCATGTCATAGAAAAAGAGGAAAAATGTAGAGAACACCACAAGGCAGAAAAATGGAGAAGACAAGTAAAAAGTTAAGATAATTATTCTCTAATTTAATCACATATATTTCACATATTTAAAAGCTAGTTAAATATTTGATTCTGTGCTTATTACCTTGAATTTATGACAGTAGAATTGTGATACCTGTGTGTACTAAAGGTATATCAAAATTTATAATTATTCAAATAGTTATAGTTTTTGATTGTTTGGTCCTAAACCGTGAAAATAAAAGCCAATATTTGATTAAGTTGTGGGAACCTCTAATAAATCACTTGAAGTTATTTATTTGGAAGTAGAAACCTTTATAACCTTCACTATTATTAAAACATATCAATCTAATCAATTTAATTTTCAACAAAGATACTGCTTTTCCCTACCTGTCAAAATGTACAATGTGAATTCAACTGAATATAAGTAATTAATTTTTAACCACAGAAGTACAGAACAGAGCTATTTAAGGATCTAATTTTTATTATTATTTTTAATGTAGAAATGGTTGTCCTGATGGTTATTATTTGGCTGAATAAATTGAAGTGAGGCTCCCTGGGCAGCTGCTGACATAATGACTGATTGTGTGCAGAGCAGAGAATGTGAATGATAAATTCTGAAAGGCTCTGGAATTTGTGAATAACAAAAGTAGCTACAGTTTCTAAAATCTAACCGTTTGTTCTCAGCAACAAAAGAAGACTCAAAGGCTTTTGTTTAATGAAATGATTCAAAAACAGGATACAGAGGAATTAAGGGTTATCTCTACAAGCACAATTGAGCAAGCAGCTTGTGTGCCCAAGTAGGAGGATCACAAATGCAGGCTGGTTAACATGGTATAAATGGAATTAATCTGATTCTATTCCTCTTAATATTACAATGATATTCTCATGACAGTAATATCTTCATTCATTTTCAAAAAACAAGTATATAAAAAGAACCATTTAAATAATTCCTGCATGGGCAGGTTAATGGTTACTTTTTAAATATTCAATAATTAAAGCATATACTCAAATTAATTTGCAAAAAGAAAATTATCACAAAGCACTAAAAAAAAAAAAAAAAAAGTAATTAAAGTCCCTGGCTGTAATATAAACTACTTGTGTAATGTTGAGACAGTGGTTCTTCTGATATCCCAGTTTCCTTATGTATGAGAGGGCTATTTAGAGGATTACATTAAGAATCTACATGTGAAAGACACCACAGAAGGCAGGGAAATAAGTTCTCTAACAAGGCCATTGGTAATATCAGTAGTAGAAGTACGAATAACCTTTCCAAAGGAAACCTTAATCAAATCACACACTGGAAATGAGAAAGAGGCAAAATGACTATGGTTCAACAAAAAGTGGGAATTTAAGGAGTTATGTCTAATTCAAAAGCCCTCCTATCCCCAACCCTCCCCCCACATACACACAAACACACACACTGTGCTTTCAATTAAAGGGCCACAACTCAATTAAAAAACAAAACCCAGCCCAGGCCTGTAGTACCAGCAGCTCAAGAGGCTGAGGCAGGAGGAATCGGAGTTCAAAGCCAGTCTCAGCAAAAGTGAAGCACCAAGCAACTCAGTGAGACCTTATCTCTAAATAAAATACAAAATAGGGTTGGGGATGTGGTTCAGTGGTTGAGTGCCCCTGAGTTCGATCCCTGGTACAAAAAAAAAAAAAAAAAAAAAACTTAAAATGAGGCAAAATGTTATTATCATCACCCGTTTTAGTCAGCTATTTCGTTTTTGTGACTAAAAGATCTGACCAGAACAATTGTAGAGGAGGAAAAGTCTACTTGAGGGCTCATGGTTTCAGAGGTCTTAGTCCATAGAAGGCTAGCTCCATTCCTTAGGGCTCTAGGTGAGGTTGAACATCAAGGCAGGAAAGAGCAGCGAAGGAAAGCAGCTCACATTACAGTAACCAGGAGGCAGAGAGACTCCACTCCCAGATATAAATATATACCCAAAGCCATGCCCCAATCCCACCCCCTCCAGGATCACCCTACCACCTCAGTTACCACTCAGTTAATCCCTATCAGGGGATTAAATCAGTGGTTGTGTTAAGACTCATACAACCCAATCATTTCACCCCTGAACCTTCTTGCATTGTCTCACACATGAGCTTTTGGGGGATACCACACATCTAAACCATAACATCACCATTAGTAAATTAGAAATTAATTTTTCAGCATTTTCATTTTTCCTACAGATTTTCAAAGTGTGTACAGTAGTCCGCACTTGGAGATACATTCCAAACCTCTGAATGAACACCTCCTGAAACTGCAAATAATACCAAACACTACATATGTACTATAATTTTTCCCATACATTTGTGAGTAAGCTTTATTTATCAGATTGGTATAGTAAGAGATTAACAACATCTAAGAATAAAATAGAATAATTATAACAATCTGTTGTAATAAAAGTTATGAAAAAGCAGTCTCTTATCTTTCTATGATGATGTGGGAACAGAGGATGCCTGTGTGGTGAGAGGAAGTAGGGGGAATACATGGGCACTGTGAGCAGTAGGGCTACTATTGACACATCCACAAAAGAAAGATGGGCTGCTGAGCCATCCTGGGTCAGCAATCCATGAAGATGTAGAAGACTAATATAAGAAGCAGACTATGTCAATGGCTGGGGACCATCAATGTTGGGGATTCTCAAAGATTTTTGCCAAAAGCCTTTGGAAGAGCACTATAATCAGAAGTGCCCTTTTGCTTCCTTAAAATGTAGATAAAGAGGCTGTCATTCTGTTAGGTAGAGAGACAGCCATGAGCAGGTGGGCAGGAAGAGAGCAATGAGGAGAAGTAACTTACAGGGAGGACATCAGACATAAACGTCAAAGATAGTCCAGAAGTCATAGGACTAGAGACAACAAAATAAACAATGAATAAACTTTATTAAAGCAGACAAGCATTGGTAAAATGGGAATTATTATGTCAAACTGTCCCAGCCATAAATAAGTATAACCCCTTAGGGAATTATTGTTTCAAGACCATGTCACACCTATCTCTTACGACCATGGTCATCATAACCCTTTCCTGTGACCAAGGAAACCAAGTCACAGCCATCCCTTGTGATCAGACCCTCATGAAGAAAATGTGCTAAGGGCTAGTCAAAGGATAATAAACAACTTAAAGGGTAAGAGAACAAAAACAAAGGTACTCAAAACCCTTAAAAAGCCACTCTATAAGAGCTGTATAACAGAGACACTGTTCTCTCTCCAGAGGTACCATACAGTGTCTATACTTTTGCTTATCTTGCAAATAAATCACTGTCTAATAAATGTCTGTGTGTTACTCTATGACTTCTGATTGAAATCCTTCCTGCAGAATGGCAAGAACAGGTCATATTGCAGGAACACACACACACACACACACACACACACACACACACACACACATTCTGCTCCTCCACCTAATCATTTAGGTTCTCCAGGTAGGCTTTATCTGCAACATCATTCCATGATCCTACAGGTAACTTTCATGCTGCATTCCCATAACTGTGTCCATTAATGTCTGTACAATTCAAAACACTTCAGCCCATTTTGGTAATGTTCAAAATGGTTACACTTCAGCTTTTTCTTCTTCATATTCTTCTTCTTTCATAGATTACTCAAGTAAATCTTTCCTATTCCTCATTTAACTCTTCTTAATAGCCTTTAATATACCATTCACCTTCTTCATCAAAAAAACCTTTTACATTAACTTGTCTTGCTAAATGAATGTTTGTCCTAACTTCTCCATGGATCCCCAGGAAGCCTTTAAAACCATTCATGACTTCATAAGTTCTTCCAGCAGGCATGTACCATTTCTGGTTTTAATTTGTCCACTGCACTTTTGTTGAAAATTATTGCGTCAGCAATAGTGAATGTTTTCCAGTACTACATTATGTCCAGATTAGAGTCTGCATCAGTTGCTGATTGAATGTGATCAAATACCAGATGAGTATAGGTGGCATTGACAAACTTAGGAATGCCCTCCCTGTTCAAGGGGCTGACACAATGTGATTGTATTTGAAGGTAGAAATATACCCTCCATCTTTTTTCATTTTCAGAGCAAAGACTGACTCAGGATAATTTTTCTATTTTTAAGAGAAATTTAAACTCCAACTCTTTCTCTTCCAAATATTTTCCATTTTTGGATGAAGCATTAGAAGAACCATTAAGTAAACAAGTTGACTGCTACCATGCTCTGATTTTGTGTCCAGAACATGAGTAAATATTTTTTTGTGTGTGTTTGAGAGTATAGTAGATTCACTCTGCCTGGCTGTATCATATGCCCTTCAGTGTTGCCATATACTACCTGACTTAAATGTTCCCTCTGTTTTATGCCCTAGTGCTTCCTTTGTCTTTTCATGATATAGATTATTGGGTGTCTTCTTTCAGAAAAGCTACCTCATTGCAGCTGGTACTTTATTTGGATGGTATGTTTCTTCCTCAATATAATTCTTCAATTCTGCCCAAAAGGCGTTAGCAAGTTCTTCATCAATGTTTTCTTTCAGTGAATGGCTTGCTTTCAGGGGATCCCTTGTTCAAAGTCCTCACACAAACTCAATGCTCTCTGGTTCAATTCATTGCCATCAATCAGAACACATCTTCTGTTCAAGTCTACATCCACAAATTTAATGCCTTTTCCACTTAACTAAGCATTTAGCATACTCTGTAGAAGTAACCTCTGCAGTTAGAAGTAAGAGAAGAAAACTAGCATAAGTTTGTTTTTCCTTCTTCACAATCTCACGGAGAGAAAATTTATTCTTACCACAAATCTTATCAACCTTAACATAAAATTATTTTTTCTTTTCTAAGTCAAGAATTTCCACCATTTCCCTTAAAGAAAATGCTTTATGCTACACTTTCACAAAACCATCAGCATCACTACTCCTGCATTTTCAGGCCATTATTAAGTAAAATGAATTCCAACACAAGCACTGTGATACCAGTGATAACCTAAATGGCTACTAAGTGACTAACTGGCAGGTAGCATATACAGTTTGAACATGCTGGACAAAGGAATGATCACATCCTGAATGAGATGAAGCAGGACAGTATGACATTTCTTCATGCTACTCAGAATAGTGTGCAATTTAAAATGTATTAATCATTTCTAGAATTTTGCATTTAATATTTTCAGACCATGGTTGACTACAAGTAACTGAAGCTACAAAAAGTGAAACTAGGGTTAAGGAGATATTATTGCATACATCTGTACTCCACTGTTAAAGAATGAAATCTGCAATTTTGCATACATTATATGAGGCATATGGCCAACTCATAAGCTGATTGGGTGGCTATCTATTCAAGTCTATTCAATGCAATTGATGGAGCACCAAAAAGAAAACAAAACATATTTTTAAAGAAATTTCTTCCCCAGAACATTTTTGAGATCTATCCAATAATGGCTTTCAATGTAGAAAGTGAGAGACCAGAATTATATCTTATCCAGGAAACAGAACAGTTTTAAAATGAACCATACCATCAAAAAGTACAACAGACAATATCCAACTCCAAAATGCTTATTAGGGGAAAAAATAATAATTTGGGTAATGTTGTATTTATAAATTAATGTGCTGCACATTGACTTATTTTAATGTTGTTTATTGTGTCTTATGGAAAAGTAGGGTGAATGTAGACTGATATAAAAATGGTCTTACCCTTTGGAAATACCACAGTGAAAGTATGTGATGCATATCAAGTATATCATAGTAATATAAATTTTAGTTATGTGGATATAACTAATGTAACTTTAAAACAATGAGTGAAAATAGAAACAAAATTTATATATTTGCTACTTTCATAAAGCAATATTTCATAAACATAATTTAGCATGCTTTGCTCTATACAAATCTGCTTAATTTCTAAAATAAAGGTACACAAAAACATGTCTTACAATAAGAATATGTTTTAGAAATATGAGTCTTTATTTCCAAGTGAAGGTTCATATAAAGCCTTTTGCTATTTACATTTTCTTAAGATACTGCATTTTGACGTTAAGTAATCTTGGTTTTCTGGGAAAAGAAAAACCAAATAAATCCCTTAATTCTAATCCAGTACCTAAAATCCTTACTATGGATGCATCTTAAATCCTTAAGCAATTTATCTATCAAAATAATAAGGCAAAGCACCAACTCCTAACTGCTGATTTATATTTCACATATCTACTGAATTTACAAATCTGCTGAAAGGCAGGCATAACAGGGTATCAAAGGCTACCTCATGATTGGGTTTACAGGCACTCACCATAAAAGACCAATGAATTTGTCTTTGTTTCCAGCCCCAGACTTTCAGTTAAACTAGGAGATTTGTTCTGAGTAAAGAGTCACTCCACCTTCTGTTTCATTTCCTGTGACTCTCAACCTGTCATGTTCTGGTTCTGATTTTCATCACTGCACTCTGACATCAGTCTCCCTCATCACATAATTTACCACAGCAACAGGGAAAAAATAATGGTACTATTAAGCTAGCTTTGCTTTTGTTTCTAATCAGGAAAATTTAATAGCATCTATTTCACAATATCTTTTTTTATTATACATATAAATTACACAATTCCATAATATACAGTCACCAAAATCAGCCGCCTGAGATGAGACACCGCAGGAATTTAAATTTTTAAAAATATATACAAAAAGAATGAATTATGAATGCTATACTTACTAATAGGCTTACTTTTAAAAAAATCCCTATGAATTATACAGAAATCCACTATAGGAAGTTTGGGGAGGTATAAAAATAACACTAACTAAACCACTGCAATTTTTAAGTTATTCATTTACAAAACATTCCATATTTTTATATTTTATATTTGTTCTACATTTGCTAAGTCCATATTTAATAAATTATAGTATATATAAGACAATCTGAAAACTTCACAAAGAGCTTACAAGCACTCAGTCATTAGTATTAAAAATTACCAACAAAGCCACATAATAGGTCCACAGAAAAGGAAAAAGAATGAGCAGACAGGGCTGGGGCTGTGCCTCAGTGGTAGAGCACTTGCCTAGCATCTGTGAGGCACTGGGTTAGATGATCAGCACCACATATAAATAAAATAAGGGCCCATAGACAACTAAAAAAAATGGAAAAAAAAAAAATGAACAGACAGCGCATACTCCTATAGTGATCAAATATTAAGAAACCTCTAACTAAAGGACAGAACTATTTTATGAATATTTCAATAAATATATGATGCCTCTGATTAGAAGACAGAATATTATTTTATGTACCATTAGGGAAAATAACACATTGCCAATTAAAAGGATACATGATAGATTATCATGATGCACCACCCATTTTCAGACATGATAAAATGTGAAAATAGCACAGGTCTTCAAATGGATAAATTACAGTGTATGCCAGTGACTGTATAAAAGCTCTTAGATTCATTACCTATTTTATCCCTAAAAACTGCAAGACAGCTGCTCACATCTACAAAATGGAAAAAGTGGAAGAGAGACATTTAGTTACTTGTTGTGGGTAACACAATTGGGAAGGTCAAAGTTAGGATTTAGAATTAGTTCTACATTGGCTAATCCTTCCTCAATGGTTCCTGCATGCTAAATTTAAATTTTTATTAACAAATTTGGTTTTAGCTCAATTTATTAAAAAGTGAGTTTATAAATATTTGGACATATGCTCCTCTATTCACTTTCTTCTGTGTTACCAACAAATGCATCATTAAATCAGAACATTCCCATCTGATTCTATTAATTTATGATCAACACAGTTGTAATGTGGAACACACAGGTATGGCATTTGCTAATACTATATTCAGCACAACTGTGTATATCACAGTAACAAAAATAAATCCAAAAAACCTGAATTCAGTGTACCTCTGATTTTTATACATGTATTTTCATTTATGGGAAAAGGCCCAGTTTTAAAGTCATTGTGAGGGCATAGAAATAAATCAATTTTAGAATTATCTGAGGAACTTCTCTGAAATAAGAGGGTATGCAGATGATTTAAAAAGCTTTATCTATAAATCATATTTAATGCAAACCTAGTACAAATAATGTTTTATACAGATCCCTATCAACATGCTATGGCAATAACAATTTAAAGTAAAAAGGATAAAGGGAAATGCAACTGGCTTCTCTCTGGTACCTACACTCTTCTTTCTGGTGCATCAGCTTCATGGCTCTTCCTCTCAATGTAACCAGCGCTTGACCTTGACAATGGTTTCTTCCACTTCACAAAACCTCCAGCTGCTACACAATGTGTCTCAGCAGTTCACCAACACAGTTTTTCTGCTCAGCCCTGCTCTGCTGAGGCAAGTGTTCAGTGTTTGATAACTATGTGTATGTGGGACTGAAACAGAGAAAGCAAAGATGACGATTAACCTGTACAGTCTGTGAAATCCATCTTTACTGCTGCTTTTGGGACTCAAATTGGACAGGCGAGCTAAGGAAATTACAGGTCAGAAGGTAAAGTCAACCCAGTCAAGTATACATTTTGTCAAAATGATTCTTGGTTTGTTGGTCAAGAAGGATCTATTTGCCTTCTCAATGGGGCAATCTGAAGAAAGGGGAGCATTTTGAAAATAGGCATCAAAGAGAACACAAAAAGTATCTAAGAGATCTCCACCTTGGTAAACTAGATTATCTTCTGCCTTCCAGCTGCCTCACCGCTTTCAAGATTTTCTCTCTTTGACTCCAGGTCTCTAACTTTTGTATTGACAAAGAAAAGGCCCCAGGCATTCTCTCTACCATTTGCATTATTCACTCCAATAAAACCAAGCACTGGTTGCACAGCAGAGTCATGAATGGACTATGCTGCAGGCAGTCATAAAACTAGCAGTTAAAGAAGAAAGATCCAAATTATGGGTACACAGAGTTATACACACACACGTTTCTAGGTAAACAAAAGATAATTACATACATGTGCAAGATGTATATCTGATGAATAATAATCTGATTCCCAGACACTATCAGAACCTTTCAATATAAGCTGTAATTAATGTTACTAGCCTCACAACTATAGCCTCAAAACTCCCAGAGTTTGTTTTATGTTATTATATTTCTTTTTGTCATCAAATTTAGAATACTTTCTCATTGAAGTAAACAAACAAGATTAAATCTGCTTTCTTTCCCAGGGTATTTTATACTTCAGCCTTAATGAAAAATGACTATGTTTCAATAAAGTTTAAGGTAGTTTTAATTCTGTTGTGATTTTAGGCCCTCTATAAGTTGCACCTGCTTTATTTGTTGAGGTTTCTGCTGACTTTGGTGTTAATTGTGGCTGTTTTTGACCTACAAACTTTATACCAACCAATGGACACTGAAAATTACCATTTCAGTCTTTTTGCTCTTCTCCAACATGTGCAATATTTGCTCCTTCCTTTCAATGTGATTCAATATGCCTTGACCTTTTAAAACCATTGCTTAAAAATGATAACTTTGGACAAAGAATACAACAAAAATTATAACCTCAAATGTAAACATCTTTCCTAACGAATGCAGATTATATTTAACAGAAACAAAATAGACTAAATTTGAAAGTGGGTATTATACCATTCTTATTATGTAGAATACCTCCATTTAATATTCCTGTCTCAAGAGCATTTTTTATAAACCAAAAATGATATAAGAGCAAAGAAATATCTTTCCATGAGAAGTTATTGATTAGCTAAGCATTGAATGGCCTCTACAATTAAACCATTCATTCATGCAAGAGTGTGTGTGTGTGTTCAGATGTATATTGTCCGAGATAAAATCATAGGTCCTTAAAATTAAAAATAAATATAGCATAAGGACCTATAATGGTGTGGATAATAATGTTTCTTTCACCAATTTCTAACTTCTTTCAGTCAAGATCAGTATTTTCACTAGTGACCACAGTTACTTTAAAAGATAAGAATCCACTTTTTAAAAATCAAGCATTCACATTTTATAAGTTCACTCATTTACAACTGTGGGAAGCCGTCCATGAATCACATGAGGATCTTCTCTCTGTATGGTAGCCAGGGAGATTTAGGTTTGGCGTTGGGAAATATCCATGGCTCTCCCACAGCAATATATTGCCCAATGCACGTGACCATTATCTCCATTCTGATAGGAAGATCCCTCACAGTAGCTCCGGAAATAGGCATAACCTGATGGGAACTGGACAGCCTACCTTTAACCTTTTTTGGTGAAGAACCTTCTATGGAAGGCCTTTGATGTTTCCTGATATAAATAAAACAGGCAAACAGGCTCCATTTTGCCATTAGTATAGAAGCTCCATCGGTCTGATCAGCTTGCCCATCCTGCCTCCCCCCATCACCTCCCCCACCCCACCCACTCCTCCCCACTTTTGAAACTATTTTCTGTGTTCTGTAGTTTTTTTGCCATTTTATTTTTTGTAACTTTTATTTCTCAGCCAGCCTATTGCACTGAGCAGAACCCATTTCCACCACCTGCGCAGGATGAGAGTGGGATACAACATTCTGCATTTTATTATATATTTCATCATTATATTTTGAAATAAGCCATGAGGAAATAAAAAATATTAGTGTGCCACAGATTTAAGGATGGAGAAACATGCAATCAGTTAATAGTCAACTTGATCAAGATCTGACTCATTATATAAATAAAACCATAAGGGAGAACTAAAGTAACTTAAATCTATTCCTTAATTGCCTTACCAGTGCATGAGTATGTTTAAATATAAATAGATAGGGAAAAAAAGACAAAATATATAAGTCAACATATTAAGATTTTAATTATATTACAATATCATAAGCCTAGACAGCTAAATTTCACAATTAATAATTTTAATTTCTATTAATCCACTAAAGTGGATGTTCTGATAATATATGAATGCTGAGTCTAAGACTGTCACCAATCATAAAATATCTCAGCTAAATTTCAGAAAGATTACAAAACTTGTGGCTCAATGGCACAAACACATTCAAGAAATCTGATATTAATCAATGTAATTTAATGAGCCAAATGTAATTTTGGAGCCAAATAGGTGCTCAAACCCTTTTACAAATATGATCTAATATTTATTGAGATCCACAATACTTCTTTCAAAGGGGAGGTATTATTCTGTTTCTCATTTTTAAAAATGTATTTTTATGTATATCTTCCACAAGGATTACAAACCAAATGACAACAGCTTTGAAGTTCTTACCACATTTTAAGACCTGTACTAAGTGTTTGCCAGGATAATCTCATTATTACATGGACAATTTGCCTAGTCCAACGCAACAAAGTTAACAGAATCATGTACAAAATCATTAGCATGTTAATATTCCAAGATTTGCCTAGTTAAAAGAGTTTGAAAAAAAAATGATTCAGAATTTCTAATTCTGATGGCATTTGGGGGAAATAAAAAACAGAACTTAAATCTAAATGGTTGCTTGACTATATTACATATTATGACTATGCCTTAAAGATAATTATTGCCATAATGTATATCCCTATAATCTACTAGCCAGTTTAATAGTCTTTTGTTGGAAGTGATCAATGAAATAAAATTATTTATGTCATTATTATTTAAGTCTGCTACAATTATAAGTACTTATTAATCAGAAATAAAGCAAGTAGAAGAGAAAGATGGTGTGAAACATCGTAAGCTAAGTTTTCTCAGAGCAGATGCTAATACTTTCCATGTGTAAAAAATATATCTGAGGTATTTCTTGCAAACAGCCTACTACACAGAATAGAAATATAATTTAAACAGAAAGATAATCAGCGGTACCTGTTTGAACCATTAAATACAAGAAAAGTAGGACATATCTGTTGTAAATTCCTAGAATCCCTAAGTTGTTCTACATCATAAAAATGTACATCTCCACATTGCATTAGATCTAGGTGTCTAATGTATATAGATCTAGGTGTCTAATGTTCTATGTATGACTGTGTGCATGCAGCTGTATATAATTTGGCTTTAATTTTTGGCATTATTTTTTCACCCATCTTAGTTTTACCAGTGCCTGGCTAAAGAAGCAGCCAGGATAATAAGTTTACCAACCAGTTCTGTTTTATGAAATATCTGATTAAAGCAGTGCTGGGATTGTGGCTCAGTGGCAGAGCACATGCCTTGCACATATGAGGCACTAGGTTTGATTCTCACCACCACATAAAAATAAATAAATAAATGGTATTGTGTCCATCTACAAGTAAAAAAAGTTTAAAAAGCAGCACTATGCAAAAAGATTAAAGCTGCTAGAAAAGCACAAGAATTGCATCAGGGCTGGGGTTGTGGCTCAGTGGCAGAGTGCTTGCCTGGCATGTGTGAGGCACTGGGTTCAATTCTCAACACCACATAACTAAGTAAAATTCAGGTTCAATCAATAACTAAAAAAAATTCTTAAAAAAATTGCACTAGAAAAAGTGAATCTCAGGGCAAGTTTTCAGTATGAGACTAAGTTCTTCCTTAGACCTCTATATAAAACAATAGGGGCTACTTCTTATGTTGTGGAAGACACTGGCCATACTACTATTCTCAAAATATTCTAGCTGGTGCATCCCCTACCCTAGGGACTGAAGAAACTTGATATGTATCTACCAGCCTAGAAATACATATACATTAAAAAAAAAAAAGAAATACATTTACATGTCGTTAGAAGTTTTGGTGTGATCTAGTCCTAGATAATGATACCTAAGGGGAGTTTGCTGGATAACTTCAGAAAAATAAAGTTCAATTTACTACAGTCCAGCTTTTGAATGCTCTTATATCAGGACTGGATGCAAGGGTATCTGAAAGCCATCTTACTACTTATGTATTTTTAAAATCTACTTGCCAAAGATGTGATTATATATAATTTGTGTGTGTGTGTGTGTGTGTGTGTGTGTGTGTGTGTGGTGCTGGGGATCGAACCCAAGGCCTTGTGCATTCGAGGCAAGCACTCTACCAACTGAGCTATACCTCCAGCCACTTTTTTTTTTTTTTTTAAACAAGGGATTGGACCCAGGAGTAGGGGTGGGAGGGCTAAAGCTACATCCCCAGTCTTTTTTATTTTGTATTTTGAAAGAGGATCTTGCTAAGTTGTTGAAGTTCTCACAAAATTGCTGCAACTGTCTCAAACTTGTGATCCTCCTGCCTCAACCCCCTAAATCACTGGGATTAGAGGCATGCATCACCATGCCAGGCTCAAGAATGAGACCTAATAACTCAGTTGCCAGGTCAAACCATAACAAGAAACAAACTCTTCTTGAAGACCCATCATGTAAACAAGTGTCTTTTAATCGAAGCCACTGCTAGCTTGGTCTTCCCTTGCACTGAGTAAACAGCGTTCTAAATGATTCAAACGGAGTATTCATTTGGTGAAATAAACAAGGGAGAGAGTAATAGATCTTATTTGTTGAGGGGAAGGATATTAAAAGTAGAAAGCAAAGAGCAAGGTTTTTCCCAGCAGACAATTGTCATGCTATGGATAGTATAGAACTGACAGAACACCCTCCAGCAAACAGCACTAGGTCAGAGGGCAGCCCTAAAGAATTAATTAATTACAGTGTTCTACTCCATTTTTCCCCATAAAGTGGATGGGTAGAGCACTATGAATACAATATCACGACAGAAAAGGGGAGAGCATGAAACCTTTTCCAAAAGCATCAAAACTTATCCTAAGGCCTTCTCAATCCATGAATGGTCTTAGTGTCCATGAGCTCCCTGGATGTTCATAATTCCCTGCCCCTGCATTCATTATCTTTTCCAAAATCACCCTAAATTTACTAGCAATGAGAAATGTATCACACACATCCAGGAGACAGTTTTGTCTGACTTACTTCACTTAGTACATTTCCAACTTACTCCAATTACTACATGTCATCCTCATGTTAGTAAAGACATATTAGGATAGGTACACCCCTTCCCCCCAAAATCAAGCCAACAGCCATTGGCACTGATCCTGGGAATTTATTAAAAAAAAAAAAAAAAAAAAAAAAAACACTTATGGGAAGCCAACTTTTCTCCTTGATTTAAGACTGTGTATGTGTGTGTGCTGAGGGTAGAACCCAGGCCTCATACGTGCAAGGGGGACACTTTGCCACTGAGTTACACCCCGATGCTTTACCAGAATTTTAAAGATTTTAAATTTCTGTGCCCTTGATTGCCACACAGGAATATACTTAAAGTATTCATGTACAGTTTAGTTGATGTATATAAAACAGTAATATTTATTTAGATAATTCTTTCCCGACAAAACACAAAGATAATTAAATTGCCTCTTATCTTTAAAAGGAAGATATTTTCTAACTGTGTTAAGGTAATCTTCATCAGACAGGAGTAGTACATTAAAATGGAAATGTCTATATGATTAATCAGAGTTTGTCACCCACAATATCATCAAATATATCTATACTCTTGGAGGCAAGGCGGAAAGAGTTTACATTAGTAGCTGTCTACTACTAAAATACTAATGTGTTCAAGAGATCAAGTGGTATTTAAAGTTCAACTTCTACACTATAGTGCACATCTATGATATTACTACAAAAACTCAATATTCTATACTGCTACTCAAAAACAGAGATCATTATCTCTTCTACATACTGAAAATTCCTATAATAGAGAATCCCTTATTAGTCAGTGATGTTACATCATTAAGCACGAAGCCAGTAAAAGATGGATACTGTTTTTTTAATAAAGAGGGATCTTTGACTGTTATAATTACTAAAGTACATAGAAGTGGTGTTTACTAAAAATGAGAAAAATGAAAATCTAGAAATTGCATGTAGGGAGGGTGTACTGTGGTTTGTTTTTTTCCCCTTACGTCATCAAGTTATGGCTTCTAAAGAGAATTATTGCTTTAAAACTAAAATAAATCAGGCTGGGGTTGTGGCTCAGTGGTAGAGCATTCGCCTAGCACGTGAGCTGCCCGGGTTTGATCCTCAGCACCACGTAAACATAAATGCACTGCATTATGTACAACTAAAGTAAATAAATAAATATTTGAAGAAAAAAAACTTAAAAAAAAAAACTAAAATAAATGAATGTGGTGAATTTGTATATGAGTTTACCATCATCCACAAAGTTAATCTGGATATACAAAAGAGGGAAGAAATAAGATCAAACTGAATTATTATGTTAACATAGAATCCTAGTCATAAGCAAATTATATAGAATTCACCAATTTCCATTAATTATATACATAGCATTTAAAGTCAGACTGAATTTATCTTGTCATGTAATGATTTCTGTCACTATGTCAAAATGCTCTAAAATATATAGAAAAATAGTAAAATTTACTCAAAAAGAAATACAAATGACTGTTAAAAAAAAACAGTCTTTTAAAATTTTATTTTTAATGGCAGCAAGCTTTCATGACAGGACAAAAAAATCCCAATTGCTGAAGAAAAATACTAAATAGGTAGCTCTATACTCTTAAAAATCAAAAAACAAATGCCATTGTTTTCTGAGTATGACATGAATTTGGCATTGTAACCTATGTGAAATATTTCATGGGCTCAAATAATTGAGCCAAAAAGATAAATCAAGTTTTAATTTTTATATATTTTTAAAATACACTATATTCCCATGCCAAGATACTATGAAACAGTTGACCACAAAAAGAATTAATTTTACAGCAGAATAAATCAATGTATTTTAATGTCTTTAACTTCTAGTTTTATTTTTAAAAGATTCTGAGTGAATTATACATTTTTCTGTAGTTCTCCCATGTATAAGTTGATGGGAAAAAAACAAAAAGGAAAGACAGAAAAGATAAAGCAAAAGCCTAAGTAAAAGCCTTCAAGTAAAATCAAGCTAACATTTTTTCTAATTTCCTTGGATGCACTAGCCCCCTTTCCATTCCTACTTGGTACTTTATTAAATAAATTCCAATTCACAGTGATGTAAGGAGAGCCCCCAAAGGAAAACACATTTCACAGAACTGACAATTTCTAATATAAAGCCTGTCTCAAAACTGGGTTCCTTTAAACCTCTTAACTGAGGCAAGAACAGGATAACAGTGAACTTAGAAAACTCAGGTTTCCCTTTGTTTAGACTGTCCTGATTCACCAGCCCTGGAGCACAGAGTTTACAAAGTACCACACAATAGTGCTGAACAACCCAGTGGCATTGAGATTTGCAAAGTGCGACTACAGGACAATACTCCTCAATGAAAATTTAAATACTAGCAGATCAATCTAACATATTCTTCCTCAACCTGGGTGTGTAGGCAAGGAATTGAAAGAAAGGTACTGAAACATTTTAGAAATCATATTTCCTTAGGTTTAGGATCAAGAAAATTACTGAAGTATTTCTAGTCACCCACAAATTATAACAAATATACACATCTACCCCCTCATATGTGTATGACTTAAAACTCTAAAGCAGTATCCCAGAGATGAAAACCAAAACCCTGTACATCTGTTCTGCCATTTGGTCAATAAAGATTTTGTATATTTACTTAGTTAAGATAAACCTGAAAGACCTAGTCCTGAAGAGATCCAAGATGGCGGATTAGAGGAACCCGCACTTCAGGACAGTTCCGTAGAAAGAATCCAACAAAGCAGATAAATTGCCTTTCATTATATATATATGGACTGAAAATACCGATATCCTGGATGGTTTGATTACCACTACCAGAGAGAGAAAGAGACAAGCTGTCTGCAGCGGCTGGAGCCGCGAGGCTCCTGCAAAACCGCCTGGGCGGTGCACAGGCCGTGCGAAACAAGGTCAGGGTGAGGAGACCGCGTTACTGCTGCAACCCCAGCCAAACTCACTGCACACTAGCGTGAAACCGGCGATAAAAACCAGCGATAACAGCCGGCGGGATTGGTGCTGGGGAGCCACGGGAGACCGCGGGTCCACACACCAGTTCGAATCCACACTCCGCCTGACGTGACCCTCGGTGTGGCTTCCCCGTGCGATCGGCAAGGATACGGGAGTCTGGGAGTCTGCGGAGCTACTGTTGACTGGAAGGAGAGCGCCGCCATCTTTGAAAGCTGCAGGGGCTGGTCCTGACAAAGGGGAGGAGACGGAGAGCGACGGCTGCATCCACCCAGGGACTCTACAGCTCTCTGAAGACAACGCACAATTGGGTGAGACTTGGTTGGTCAGCAGGGGAAGGCGTTTCTGAGGCTGGCACAGCAGCCACAGGGGACTGCAACTGTGGGTGGGCTTGGGGAGGTGGTGCCTTCTGGAAGATCCCCCTTCCCGGCGCCATTCATCTGCTGACACACACGGTCCCCCTGGGCCACTCCTTCACTGAACCGTGCAGCCGCTGGCCTAGGATGCAGCCTTGATTTCACTGACAGGATCACAGACTGTGATCCAATAGCAATTGGTTTGAACTGGAAAGGAAAAAAAGAGGGGGGCTTCCCAGGGCCCGTTTTGTCTGAGACTTGGGGTTTGACTTTTTTTTTGTTTTGTTTTGTTTCCCTTTCTTTTTATTGGTCTGCTTGATTTTCTGGATTGCAGGGAGGGGTTTTTTTTGTTGTTGTTGTTTGTATGTTTGTTTGTTTATTTTTCTTTTTCTTTTTTTGGCTTTGTTTTGTTCTGCTTTTTTTTTTTTTTTTTTTTTTTTTTTCCTTCCGCATTGATTGTTAGTGTGTTTATCTGCTTCCGCTCCCTTTTTTCTTTCATTCTTTTACTCCTTCTCACCCTTGTATCTTTTCTTCCTCCTTCATCTTTCATGTTTACATGCTGCCAGTGCATACTAAACAGAGCCAAAAACAAGTTATACGCAAAACTTGGGATTTCTAGAACCGGCGCAATTGAATTGGGTAGCAAAGTGGTGTTATATACAGTTTACTCTCTATTTCCTTGATTCTCTCTCTCCTCTCTCTTACACCAATTCCTACTCTTTATCATTTTTTTTTCTTTTCCAACTTACTATATATATAAATTGATCTTTTTACCTAATTGTCAACCCCATTCTCTTTCTTCCATCGTCTACTGATACTAAACCACTTCCACTAAACCATTTCAATAGATATCTCTTTTCATACTTTCCAAGAAAGAACAATTCAAGACACTTCCTTCTTCCCAAACATAACACCTCTGTATCCAATACTTGAAGCTATAAAACCCTATCAGAAACGTACAGAGTAAATTGGAAATAATATCTGGGATAACAAATTCTGTACATTGTGACCAAACTTGGATTTTCTGAATAGAAAGTGTTAGGTTTTAAAAGTATAAAGGAATTATAAGGTGATCTGATAGCATTGTACTACAGGAACAACATAAGGCTTTAAGGTAAAATCGAAACAGTCAAGGTCCCACAGTGCAGGAAGAATAGACACACAAGCAACATGAAAAAACAAGGAAAGAAAATGACACAAACAAATCAAGATACCTCATCGGCAGATGTCATGGCAAGCACAGTTGGTCAAATGCCAGAGATGGAATTTAGAAATTACATATGCCAAATGTTTATGGAACTTAAGAATGAACTCAAAAATGAGATGAGGGAGCAGGTACAGGAGGCAAAAGATCATTTTGACAAAGAACTCCAAAAACAAATACAGGAAGTAAAAGATTACTTCAATAGGGAAATAGAGGCTCTAAAGAGAATCCAAACAGAAATTCCAGAAATGAAAGAAGCAATAAACCAAAATAAAAGCTCAATTGAAAACATCTCCAACAGAATAGACCATCTGGAAGATAGAACCTCAGACAATGAAGACAAAATATATGTCTTAGAGAAGAATTTAAACCATACAGCAAAACTTGTTAATAATCATGAACATAACATCCAGGAATTATGGGACAGCATAAAAAGACCAAACTTAAGAGTGATTGGCGTAGAGGAAGGGGCAGAGTTTCAAGCCAAAGGAATGAGTAATCTATTTAATGAAATAATTACAGAAAATTTTCCAAGCTTGAGGAATGAAATGGAAAACCAAGTTCAAGAGGCATACCGAACACCAAACAAACAAAATCTCAACAGAGCCACACCTAGACACATTATAATGAAAATGCCTAATACACTGAGCAAGGAGAGAATACTAAAAGCCACAAGAGAAAGGAAGCAAATTACATATAGGGGGAAACCAATCAGATTATGTTCAGATTTTTCAACCCAGACCTTAAAAGCAAGAAGATCCTGGAATAGCATATTTCAAGCTCTGAAAGAAAAGGGATGTCAACCAAGAATCTTATATCCAGCAAAATTGAGCTTTAGATTCGAAGATGAAATAAAAACCTTCCACGACAAGCAAAAGTTAAAAGATTTCACAACTCGAAAGCCAGCACTTCTGAACATCCTGGGCAACATATTTCATGAAGAAGAAGAGAAAGATGATAACGAAAATCAACAAAGGGAGATATTAAACTAAAGGAAATACCAACCAGAAGAGAAATCAAATCAAGCTAAAGACCATAAGTCAAATAAAAATGGATGGGAATAAAAATCACATCTCAATAATAACCCTGAATGTTAATGGCCTAAACTCGCCAATCAAAAGACACAGATTATCAGAATGGATTAAAAGAAATGACCCAACAATTTGCTGTCTCCAAGAAACACACCTCATAGAAAAAGACATCAACAGACTGAAAGTGAAAGGCTGGGAAAAGTCTTATCACTCACATGGCCGGCGGAAGCAAGCAGGGGTTTCCATTCTCATATCAAATAAGGTAGACTTCAAACCAAAATTAATCAAGAGGGACAAAGATGGATATTTCTTATTACTTAAGGGAACCATCCATCAACAGGATATAACAATCATAAATCTGTATGCCCCAAATAATGGAGCACCTACATTCATCAAACAAACGCTTCTTAAGTTCAAGAGTAAAATAGACCACAACACAGTTATTCTAGGGGACTTCAACACACCTCTCTCACCAATGGATAGATCATCCAAACAAAAGCTAAACAAAGAAACTTTAAGCCTCCTCAAAACAATTAACAATTTAGACCTAACAGACATATATAGAATATTTCATCCCTCAGTAAACGAATACACATTTTTCTCAGCAGCACATGGCTCCTTCTCCAAAATAGACCATATATTATGTCACAAGGCAACTCTCAGCAAATATAAAAAAATAGAGATACTACCCTGCATGCTATCGGACCATAAAGGGATAAAATTGGAAATCAACGACAAAACAAGGAATAAGAAAAACTACTCCATCAACTGGAAGCTAAACAACATGCTACTGAATGAACAAGGGGTTGAAGAAGACATCAAAGAGGAGATCAAAAAATTCCTAGAGGTAAATGAGAACACAGATACATCATATAGAAATCTCTGGGACACTATGAAGGCAGTAGTAAGAGGAAAATTCATTGCACTGAGTTCATTCCTTAAGAGGAAAAAAAACCAACAAATAAATGACTTAACATCACACCTCAAAGCATTAGAAAAAGAAGAACAGACCAACACCAAGAGCAGTAGAAGACAGGAAATAATTAAAATCAGAGCAGAAATTAATGAAATTGAGACTAAGGAAACCATTCAAAGAATTGACAAAACTAAAAGTTGGTTCTTTGAAAAAATAAACAAAATTGACAGACCCTTAGCAATGCTAACGAAAAGAAGAAGAGAAAAAACTCAAATTACTAACATTCGTGATGAAAAAGGGAATATCACAACAAACACCTCAGATATACAGAATATAATTAGAAATTACTTTGAAAACTTGTACTCTAATAAAATAGAAAATACTGAATGCATTGACAGATTTCTAGAGTCATATGATTTGCCTAAACTGGATGTGGAGGCTATACATAATTTAAATAGATCAATTACAAGCGAAGAAATAGAAGATGTCATCAAAAAGCTACCAACAAGGAAAAGTCCAGGACCTGATGGGTTTACAGCCGAGTTCTATAAGACTTTCAAAGAAGAACTAATACCAATGCTCTTCAAACTATTTCAAGAAATAGAAAAAGAGGGAGCTCTTCCAGACTCTTTCTATGAGGCCAATATTACATTAATTCCAAAGCCTGGCAAAGACACATCCAAAAAAGAAAACTTCAGGCCCATATCTTTAATGAACATAGATGCAAAAATCCTCAACAAAATCCTGGCAAATCGGATACAAAAACATATCAAAAAGATAGTGCACCACGATCAAGTGGGGTTTATCCCGGGGATGCAAGGCTGGTTCAATATTCGGAAATCAATAAACATAATACATCACATCAATAGACTTAAAGACAAAAATCATATGATCATCTCAATTGACGCAGAAAAAGCATTTGACAAAATACAACACCCCTTTATGTTGAAAACACTAGAAAAACTAGGAATATCAGGAACATATCTTAACATAATAAAAGCTATTTATGCAAGGCCCCGAGCTAACATTATCTTAAATGGAGAAAAATTGAAAGCATTCCCTCTAAAAACTGGAACAAGACAGGGATGTCCCCTTTTACCACTGCTATTTAACATAGTACTGGAAACTCTGGCCAGAGCAATTAGACAGACGAAAGAAATTAAAGGGATTAAGATAGGAAAAGAAGAGCTCAAATTAGCACTATTTGCTGATGACATGATAATCTACCTAGAAGACCCAACAAACTCTACCAGAAAACTTTTACAACTAGTAAACGAATTTGGCAAAGTTGCAGGATACAAAATCAATACACATAAGTCAAAGGCATTTGTGTACATCAGCGACAAAGACTCTGAAAGGGAAATGATGAAAAATACCCCATTTGCAATAGCATCAAAAAAAATAAAATATCTGGGAAGCAACCTAACGAAAGAGGTGAAAGACCTGTATAACGAAAATTATAGAACACTAAAGAAAGAAATTATAGATGAACTCAGAAGATGGAAAGACCTACCTTGCTCTTGGATAGGTAGAATTAATATTGTCAAAATGTCCATACTACCAAAAGCATTATACAGATTTAATGCAATTCCTATCAAAATCCCAATGTCATTCTTCAAAGAAATAGAAATAGCAGTCATGAAATTCATCTGGAAAAATAAGAGACCCAGAATAGCCAAAGCAATCCTGAGCAAGAAAAGTGAAGCAGGGGGCATCACCATACCAACTTTAAATTATACTATAGAGCAATAGTAACAAAAACAGCATGGTATTGGCACCAAAACAGACTGGTGGACCAATGGTACAGAATTGAGGATACAGAGACTAATACATTTAATTACAGCTATCTTATATTAGACAAAGGTGCCAAAAATGTACAGTGGAGAAAGGATAGCCTCTTCAACAAATGGTGCTGGGAAAACTGGAAATCCATATGCAACAAAATGAAATTAAACCTTTATCTCTCACCATGCACAAAACTCAATTCAAAGTGGATCAAAGACCTAGGAATTAGATCAGAGACAATACACCTAATAGAAGAAAAAGTAAGCTCCAATTTCCAACATGTTGGATTAGGCCCCAAGTTCCTTAATAAGAATCCTGTAGCGCAAGAATTACTACCAAGAATTAATGAATGGGATAGATTTAAACTAAAAAGCTTCTTTTCAGCAAAAGAAACAATCAGTGAGGTGAATAGAGAGCCAACTAATTGGGAACAAATATTTAATACATGCACATCAGATAGAGCACTAATCTCTAGAATATATAAAGAACTCAAAAAACTTTACACTAAAAAAACAAATAACCCAATCAATAAATGGGCTAAGGAATTGAGAAGACACCTCTCAGAAGAAGATACACGATTAATCAACAAATACATGAAAAAATGTTCAACATCGCTGGCAATTAGAGAAATGCAAATCAAAACTACTCTAAGATTTCACTTCACTCCAGTCAGAATGGCAGCCATCAAGAACACAAGCAACAATAAATGTTGGAGAGGATGTGGAGAAAAAGGCACACTCATACATTGCTGGTGGGACTGCAAAATGGTGCAACCGTTATGGAAAGCAGTATGGAGATTTCTTGGAAAACTGGGAATGGAACCATCCTATGACCCAGCCATCCCACTCTTGGGTCTATTCCCAAAGGACTTAAAAACAGCATATTACAGTGACACAGCTATCTCAATGTTTGTAGCTGCACAATTCACAATAGCTAGGTTGTGGAATCAACCTAGATGTCCCTCAGTAAATGAGTGGATTAAGAAAATGTGGTATATACGCACAATGGAATTTTACTCAGCAATAAAAGAAAATAAATTAATGGCATTTGCAGGTAAATGGATGAAGTTGGAAGACATAATGCTAAGTGAAGTTAGTCAGTCTCAAAAATCCAAGTACCAAATGTTCTCTCTTATATAAGGAGGCTATTTCAAAGTATTGTTGGATGGGGTACATAGGAGGATTAGAGGAACACTAGAATGGTCAAGGGAAGGGAGGGTAAGGGAGGGAGCAAGAGGGGAGGGGGGGGGGGGGAAAAAAAGGTGGTTGAATGAGACGGATATCATTTTCCTTAATGCATGATTGAAGACCTAAATTGCACGAATATACTTTGTATACAAACAGTTGTATGTAAAAAGATACTAAATATATGCACTATGAGTTGTACATATTAAAAATTATAAAAATAAAAATAAAAAAAATACAATAAAAAAAAAAAGAACCTAAAAAAAAAAAAAAAAAAAAAAAAAAAAAAAAAAAAAAGATAAACCTGAAATTTATATTATTTTTGTTAAAAAGGTTGATCTAATTTGTCCATGTGGCAAAAACTTTTTGTAATGAGCACCTGGAGATGCAGTCTTTTTTTATGTGTGAAACAGCAGTTAGTTAAATCATTATACTAAACAAAGAGTTATATTTCATTCTGTCCTTAATAATTAAGTATCTTTTATTTCCTGTAATGATATCCAACAAATCATGACAAAACATTTTACAAATATATTAGATATTAAGATTATTAAGTAAGTAATTACAGGAAGATTAAACAAAGCCATTGATAAAACACATGAAAAAGTGAAGAGAATGCTGGAGTGTAGTTGCATGGTAGAGCACTTGACTACCATGTGTAAAGCCTAGGTTTGATCCCCAGCACATTAGAGGGAAAAAAAGAAAAAGATAAAGGGAATTAAGAGGGGAAATAACTTGAATGAGATGAAGAAAGAAAAGGAGGAAGGAAGGAAACAAAGTAAGGGAAAGAAGCATAACTTTGACAAGTCACATTAACTGATTTTTTTTCCAATTGCAAGTTTACCCCTTGTTTAGGATTTTAAGGATAACACACAATTCCTCAATAATGATAAATGAATGCAGCAATGCTAAAATTTTGGATAAATTCCCATGACTACTTTTATACCTAGATAAATAAAGGTAGTAAATATCAATAGTTATAAAATTTCCATAAAACTGTAAACCAAAATATATTTTTAAATTATTAATCCAACATTTCTTCTAATTTCTACTAAATTTATTTTAGTAGTCAAAAACACTGATTAAAGAAAAATCACTGCAGACTTTTAGACAAAGAAAAGTGTATTTCTGGATTCATCATTCTCATGTAGCTTACTGAGAAATGTAGGGAGATGCCTTAAGAAAGAGTAGATGTTATGCTTTTATTTAAATTAGTCATATAATGTTCTGTACCTGAGACGCAGTCTTCACTAGTTTAAATTAGGTAAATATAAAACAAGTAACTTTCCATAGTTCTTTTGTTGCAAACCTAAAAGCGTGAAACAATCTGATGCAGATATTTCAGAAGGAAAGTTAGTACTCTCAATTGCTAAGGAAGTTGGTTCTATGTTTTAATTGAGCTAATATCCTATAAACTTATTGCACTGGTATGGGGAGTTACTACTATGACTGCAAGTTGTTGCATATTTGAGAGCTGTGCACAACAAATCTGGAGTTAAGACCCTAAGCATAACTTCCCATCCATTAAGGCTACTGAAAGAAATTGGACTGGCAAGTTATTTTGTGAAGGATAAACAATTCGGAATATATGGGGTTCAGTTTATGTACTAAGGTCACAGTACGGACCACAATTTTGTGATTGTATATGCCAGCAGGTAAGTTTACACAGTTATAAGATTAGATGGAGGGGAATGTGGATCTAATATTATGAATCATTTCAATGTAAAGAGAGATTAAGAACGCTGGGCATAGCCCTCTCAAATTTGGGCCAAAAATGCCGAGGCAATGAGGTGATTTGAATATGCCACTTGGTAGAGAATAAACCATTCCAGCTATTTGGAAACAAGTAATAAGCAAGAAGACCTTGAGGACAACTTAAGGCTCTGAGACAGTTCCTTGGAAAACTTTCACTTCTTAAGGGGCAATTTTTGTGGAAGAAAATTTTTATCCATCAAGTCAGTGGTTACAGGTATCATAAGCTAGAAGACTAATGAATTTGGATATATTCAAGGAAAACATTTTTTTGCTTAGTTTGGAAAAAAAAAATGAATACAAAGGAAAAAGAGAGGAGTACTTCTATTTCTCCAAATTATAATAGGCATTATATGACATGAAATTCATGGTCCTGTAGATGTCCCCTACAAAACACTGTCTACTACTTACTAAATCTTGATGTTCTGTTTGCCTTAAGAACATATTTCAAAGAAACGACTACGTAGATTAGAAAAACATACCTGGGCCATGGTTAAACCAAAGATAGCGATCATCAGTTTGAGAATTTTGTTCATATTAAGAGGAAGTTCTTCATATTGGAAAGTTTTCCCTTAGACAACAAAAACTCTGGGTCTGTCAAATAATAGTAAGTGAAGTATAACTCCAGGAATAAGTTTCAAATTATTTAAATTTATTTAACTTAAACTGTGACTTTAAACATCGATATTAAATCACAATTATTATGGAATTTCAGATTTTGATGTGTATCAATGCTATTCATTTTAAATTTTTTACCAATATCCACCCTCAATAAATAGTCAATATAAGACAAAAAAATATATAGAACTATATAGGAAGTAAAAAAACAAATTTACTCTGTTAAATACAAAAACTATTGGAATCTCTTTAATGAAGCTACATATCATTAAAAAAAGGACTTAAAACTTACAAAATGATATAATTGTCAAGGAGCTCAAAGAAGTAGGATCCTAACTTACTGACTCCAGAAACCAATTTGAACTATACTGCATAGTATAAAATTATCTCATATGAATATTAAAATGGTTATAAATCAATTTAATAACCAAATATGCCCTGGGTTCAACCCCCAGCATCTGCTAAATGAACAAACAAATAATAACTCATTATAATGAGTCCTGAATTTGATTTTGTGAAAGTAGCTGTTAAACATGGTCTTTAAAATAGCTGGGCGCGGTGGCACAGGCTTGTAATCCCAGCATTTGGGAGGCTGAGGCAGGAGGATCATCAGTTCAAAGCCAGCCTCAGCAATGGCGAGGCACTTAGCAACTCAGTGAGACCCTGTCTCTAATAAAATACAAAAAAAAAAAAAGGAGTGGGGATGTGGCCCCGTGGTCGAGTGCCCCTGAGTTCAATCCCTGGTACCAAAATTAAAAAAAAAAAAAAAAAAAAAAAAAAAATGGTCTTTAAAATTATGAGACTTATTTTTTTTATCTTTTATAACTGAAAAATTCTATTATTATCCCTGCTCGTAAATGGCATTCTTCACAAAGTAATCATGAAGCTTCTCCTTAGACCTTCAATATATGCTTATTTATATTCTCCAACTTTCTCCCAGTGTATGATTAGAGGAGACTTAGGTTTTCAATTTTATTATAATTTACTTTATAAGGCCGGTATCCAAAGCAATCATCATTCTACTTAAGAATCTTGATGGCAAAATGAAAAATAAGTTGGATATAGTTTACAGAGCTGGAGACTGAGAGGCAAGTTCCTGATCACTACAGAGAAATAAAATGGATAGTTTGGAAGATCCACTCACAATGGTGAATCAAGAAAGATGAAGTTGACTATATAAACTAAAATGACTTTCAAAAAAAAAAAAAAAGACCTTTCTAGTACTTCTAATTTTAAGAAGTTTTTTTTTTTTTTTTCATGAGTTAACATTGTGGCTCTAATAAAAGAACTACAATATTGTACAACACCATGACAAGACAAGCAACCAATGTGCAGTCAAGGTCAGCTAACATCCCTGGATTTAAAAATAAAATTCTACAGATTTACTTCATCCTATTCCCGCCTACATCTGCTTCAGTGGCCTTAAGGCACCTAGAAGAAATCAAAGGAATGGGATACTTAAGTTTGAAGATTCAGAAATCTAGTTCTTTTCCCCACCTGATAGTAACTTTATGTTTCATTCAGAAATTGAGTCTCTTTTAACCATCCACAGCCATTCTCAATGGGCAACAATTGCTATTACAAAAAACAGAGCTACCAGGAGTAGGGAAGACCTCTTAAAATACTTAGTTCCTCATTAGAGAAGGCAATTTTATGTGCAAGAGATCTTATTTTCAGGGTTGATCACAGATATATTGCCAGACTCATAACAAATGGAAGCTTAAAAAAGTGAAGAAGCCGGGCGTGGTGGCGCACTCCTGTAATCCCAGCACTTTGGGAGGCTGAGGCAGGAGGATCACGAGTTCAAAGCCAGCCTCAGCAATGGCAAAGCACTTAGTAACTCAGTGAGACCCTGTCTCTAATAAAATACAAAAAAGGGCTGGGGATGTGGCCCAGTGGTTGAGTGCCCCTGAGTTCAATCCCTGGTACCAAAAAAAAAAAAAAAAAAGTGAAGAGCTTTAAAAAATAGAATCAATGGATATTGCTAAAAGTCTTTGATTTTAAAATTTTTAAACTTTTCATTATTATATTGTTCTTTAATGTAGCACCCCTTTGAGAAAATATAATTCAAACAATCCTACCTTTTAAAGAAAGAGAAAATAATTTTGTTATTTTGCCTTATAATAAAGCAATAATTATTGACTTTCAATATGCTGTAATTTGTATACACACACACACACACACACACACACACATATATATATATATATATATATATATATATATATATATATTTATGGAGAAATTTCAGAAATTACCAGAAGCCTTAATTCCAAGTAGCATTTTGATGTGTTATTACACATATCTATCACTATGTTTTTGAAAAAAATTAGGTCATATTAGGTGACATAGCTTTTTTATTCCACAAAATATTACAGCTATTTTCTACATCAACAAGAGTAAAATTTTTCATCAATAGTTTTTAAATGCTGCAAAGTATTCCACCAAGTAGATCTATGACAATATATCGTATTTATCTCTTTTTATTAGATACATAGATTGATTATAATATTTTTCTACTAAAATGCCTATTTTTATGTGTATTTCTGGGGTTAATTGTTTATTTCCTTTTAAAAAAAACTGGTATAGGATACTTTATGAATCACTAAACAACAACAATCTTGCAATTTAGAAAGCCAATCTACTCTGAAATAATTTTTCAGGAAAAATAATCTCCAATAACAAAAAGCTATTACTTGGGGAGGGAGATTTTAAAATCAACACTATCTAAGGTTTAGTCCCTATTAATGTCTCCCTAAGAAAGAAATATTTAAAGGCAATCTATTATATTTACAGTATTATAGGCCTGGGAAATAATATCTCTAGCAGAAACCTCTTATTTCCATTCACTTCTCCTTTTTCTTGAATCTAAAATAATTTTAAAATGACTTGAGAGAGAAATAAACCAACTAGGTTTATATGTCTTTACTAATGTCCTACACATTGTGTTCCCAACATATTTTGTACTTCTCAAAATACATTCATATGGACTAGTACATCTGATACTGAAACATTAATCACCTCCTGCAACTATGAGCTACAGTACATATTTATTCCCATTTTACAGATGAGAAAACTTTGGCCCAAGGAAGTAAGGTCTTTTGGTCATAATCATGTATTTATTGACAGAATGAGTATAAAAACAACACACTTCACACCAACCTCCTAAATCAAAATGCTTTTGTCAGGGAGTAGAGGGGAGGGATACAAGAATGGGAGGGATTGGAGAAAATTTTTAAATAAATGAAAAAGGAAGACAAAAATCTGCCACAGAAACATGGTAAGTCCTTAAATTGAAAAGTAAATCCATGATAAATATGCAAGTCTAGCCAAAGCAGATTATATTATTCATACGTATGCAGAATCATAGACAAGGCCTTAAATATCATAAAGTCCAACCTTATTTTATAGATGAAGGACTGGCTCTAATGTTTTAGGCATGAGCTTAAATGTCATCTATTTAAAGATGCTTTTCTTGACCACACTCTCAAAAATGAATCTTTTCCTCTTATATTATTCAATAACAAACTATTTCGAATAGGTAAGTGCAAAGAACACTGGATGATAGGAAGGGTATAATTACTCTAGCTTTTTCACCTAATGGACACAAAACAAAATATCACTCAGAAAGGTTAATGGATACCTAGTTTCGATATGGCAATTTAGTGACATAAAAGTAAACCAAGTGTTGGCTGAGATACCCTTTGGCTTCAAAATTTAGTCCTAACAAATGTATATTTTTTAAAGTTTATGCCCCAAAGCTGAAATATTACAACTTATATTATCACACAATGCAATATTCTTTTTTAATCCAGTCTAGACAGATATAATCTGCTAAAGTCTGAAATGTTTTTCTTGTATGATCATGAACAAACATGGAACAACAATATGCTTAAAGCACTAAATTATAGTCATACAAGGATTTTACTATTAAAGGAGTTTCATTCAATCTGAGTTGGCATGTCTCTATGCAAAACATGTAAGACCTATGCTATAAATTAGGCTTTGATAGTGTACTATGCTCCTATCTGTCCCTTTTTGCATATGTACTCAAAACCACTTTTGCTACCAAAGTGTTTCATTTTCCCTTTGGAAAACCACTGCAATGTTTTCCAAGATGTTTTGCAATTAAATGTCATGTTCCTTATTTGCAACCCTGAAGACAACCAGAAATACCATAAGAAATGTTCTAATAATCTTGGAAAAGCCAAATTTCAATTTGTTACTTGCTCACTAATTACCTTTCCTCACAATTCCAGGGTTTTGATCTGAGGGGAACATTCTCTTGAGGGGAAAAAAATACTTTTGGATCTCAGCTGCATGTCAGAGAACAAGAAAAAGGGTAGATGAAAGAAACCATCTTTTCAGAATATAAATATGATTCATGCCATAACTATAGGCAACCAAACCCAGTTATAATAGTCTTTAAAAATGAAAGGATCAGCTGTGTCTCTGGCAAACAATTTAAAATACTGAATAAAGATCCAGGAGAAACATTACCTGATTTTACTTTAATCTATTCTCCTAATTTCCGCACCAGTCCTTTGGAAATTGTTGTCTACTCAGAGTTCCAAAGACTTACAACTTGAGAACTCACCCAGCAGGAAAAAGTTCTTGGCTGGCTTCACCCTGGGGATTTAGGCCATGAGTGTTTGTTCTACAGGTCTAAGGATCTACCTATATTCTCCTGAAGTGTCCTAATATTTACATTGCTTAGCCTAACATAAACAATAGCATCATTTATTTTGGTAACTTATCGTAAGCTACATAGCTTAAAGTGCATTTTGACAAGTAACAATTTATTTGATCCTCACAACAGTATTTTTGGTACAGGGATAGATCATTATCCCATCTTTGCAAATGAGGGTAGTGGATTTCAAGAAGGTAAGCTAGATTGCTCTAAACAGAACAGTAGGTAAGGTGTGGCTCTATGACTGGAACTAGAATCTTAAGACCTCATAGCACTGTATTCCTGTGATTTTAGACTCCAGATTCTAATCCATTCTATGCCAAGATGTTAACTCTAGTAAATGAAATTGTTTAAACTTTGACCAGAAGTGTTTAAAGAAATATAGCATGAATAAAATAACTAAATAAATTTAATGAGAAGGAAAGAATAGAACTAGTATTTGTGTATCTACCTGAATAACAACCAATGCTAGGAACTTTACATGTAATTCAATAAATCAGACCAGTGTTAAACACTCACTGATGTTCTTTAATCCATGCATAAGCCTTAAGTTCACGGGCAAGACTAGCCCTTAGAACTAAGTCAAGCTTATATTATCATTCACAAAATGTAGAACCTAATGAGCAAGAAGTTAAATGACTTATTTGACAAAATTATACTTCCACTCTATGGCAGAGTCAGAAAATGAACTCAGGTGTCCAGCCTTGTAAGCTACCTGGTACCGAAAACCGGGAGGAAATCTCTCGGAGGCAGAGTTAAGCTTTTACTACTTTTACTTCTACTTTCTTAGAGCTTAGAGAGGGAAAGAAAGATTTTTAGAGAGAAAGATTAGAGCGAGCTTTTCTTCTTGTCTTCTTAGCTTAGAGTAAGAAAGATAGAGCTTAGCTTAGAGAAAGATTAGAGCTTCTTTCTTCTCTCTTCTTTCTTCCTTCTTCTTTCTTCTGTCTTCTGTCTTCCTCAGGAGCCTCGGCCTAACTCTGACCAGTCATTACTTCTTCTATCTGGTTTCTCTTCTGTAACCGCTCTGCCTACGTTCTGGCCGCTCTGATTCTTCTGACCGACCGAGTGACTGCCCGGCTGACTGAATTCTCCGTTCTCCTAACTCGGACCGCTTTCACCCGGTTATATACCTTCAGGTTTGCGGGTGCCTACAGGTGCGTCACATACATATCAGGTGGAACTTATGGCTTCCAGCTAGCTACAACAGCCCTTCCTAATTAGGGCTCCTTCATATTCCTTCCCTTTAGTTTAAAAAGGTGCTTTAATTCTATTTTCTCTATTTTCTCTATTTTATTTTCTTGCCCCTACCTAGCTTTTCACCTTTTGTTTTTAAAAGGGTGGATATTTGAGCCCTTTTTGAGAAGGTGCTGCGGCTTTAAGGAAGCCTACTGCTGAGGAGCAGCTAACGCACTTAGTTAAGCACAATTGCATAAGCGGCTTTGACTTTTTTTTTTTTTTTTTTTTTTCCTTTATTTTTCTTTATGGCTTTCTTGCCAAAGCTCAATGGCTTTTTTTCTGCATGGTTTTTACCATGCTATTTAATTCTCTATTTTCTTTTAAGCTCATGGCTTTTTTCTTTATACTAAAGCTCAAGGCTTTTTCTCTATATTTTTTTATGGCTTTTGGCCGGCTACTCTGCTTCGGCTTTTGGCCGGCTCGCTTCGGCTTTTCGCTGGCTACTCTGCTTCAGCTTAATTCTTAACTGGCCTCAACTGAGTCAGAGGCTATGCTCTCTTGTTTACTACTCTTTTTGCTGGTCTCAACTGAGTCTGAGGCTATGCTTTTTCGTTGCTCTCCTTATTTCTTAGCTTTTCTTCTCTGCCTGCCGAGCCCCGGACGGACCACCATTTGTCTTCTGTCTTCCTTGGGAGCCTCGGCCTAACTCTGACCAGTCATTACTTCTTCTGTCTTCTATCTGGTTTCTCTTCTGTCTTCTATCTGGTTTCTCTTCTGTCTTCTATCTGGTTTCTCTTCTGTAACCGCTCTGCCTACGTTCTGGCCGCTCTGATTCTTCTGACCGACCGAGTGACTGCCCGGCTGACTGAATTCTCCGTTCTCCTAACTCGGACCGCTTTCACCCGGTTTATATACCTTCAGCTTTTCGGGTGCCTACAGGTGCATCACATACATATCAGGTGGAACTTATGGCTTCCAGCTAGCTGCCACAGCCCTTCCTAATTAGGGCTCCTTCACAGCCTAGCACAGTTTTGGCGAATGTCGTGTACATATTATCAACACCCATAGGTAGTCGGAAACCATCCAAATATACTTGTTGAAAGTCTAGATATTATTTTTTAAATAAATATTATCTTTTTAAATCAAGTCTGGGAGATTCATTTTCTAATGGATATAAATAAGTTAAATTTGTATAGAACTTCAAAGTTTCTCATTTCTTTCTCATTCATAAATTGTTTAATTCTCCCACTGGTAGCTAGTATTTATTTTGTGTTTCATACATATTTTATAGAAAGTACACTAGAATGTAAAAAAAAAAAAAAAAAAAAAAAGTAATATTGTATGCCTACAATTTTATGGTTAACTTTTAACAATTAAAAATTATCAAAGTTAAAAATTAGGTCTGTTTTCATGGAAAAAGATAATTAAAACGAAGTTTTCTAAATTTTAGTTGTTTTCTCTGTTTCAGCTTGCAAAACCTGGGTAGACTGTGTGAGAAAAATAAACATTAAATGAAACTCAGTTATGTATTACCAAATGAAGTAGACATGAAAAGCAGGGTCTAAAATCTATAATACGAAATTACTTCTTAAACATATCTGTGGAAATCCCATTAAAGACCAAAGTAATTTATAGCCCAGAGAGTAAAAAAAAAAAAAAAAGTATAATTATGATCAAAATCTATAAAATCGTGACTATTAAGAATCCAATAAATCCATATACAGCAGAACCAAGTGCTATTCTTTTAAAGTGTGAAGAAAGTAAATGTATAGCAAATGAAAAGATAGATTCTCTAAATCAGAAGTATTCCATGTACCAACCCAAGAAGTCATACAGACTGCAACCTAACAGGATTAACAATGTCTAGACTTATGGATGACATACCTATGTTGGGGTTTGTCAAGGAAACTCTAGAGATGATACAGGAAAACCCCTCTTTGTTTAGGATGGCAACCTACTGCAGACATTGTGGGAAGCAAAATATATTCCTTTCTCCCTAGCAGCATGACCTTTATTTAAATGAACTGATTTTCAGAATACGATAATCAACTTCCTCTGTGTAACAGTCTTTGCCACTGGGGTCTAGTCCTCATTTCACAAGAGTAATCCTGTCATCTTTCTTTTGGTCTGCACAATTGTCTCATGAATGCTGATGCCCGTTTACTGTCTTTTCCCTACCATCTGTCTTTGGCCTGTGGTACACAGTCTTAGATCTAATGCTTGGGGAAAAAAAATAATTAAACTTGAGTCACAAATGTCTACTTCTTTAATCTTTATTTCATTTTCTACTTTTATTTTTTAAGAAGATACATAGATTCAACAGGGTCTCCCCAGAGGCCAAAAAACATCACTTTTGTTTTAGATAAGTAAGTAACTGAATGCCCAGTCCTGATCTGTCTAGACACGGTTCACACTCAGGAGCCTACAGGGTTCAGGCAGGTTATATAAATGAGTCAAAGGGGCAGGACAGAAGTAATGGGAAGTGGTGATGTCTATGGTAAACTAAAAATGCATGCTCCTGATACAGCAATCCACTTCAAATTTTAAAGAACATTGTGACATAAATCTTGCAGACCAGATAGATTGTACATTTGTGGAGCAAACAGAAAAACTAGAGGCCCAATGCTTATCTGTGAATTCCATGTCGACAAGATAACATAATCTTTATTAACACGAACTCAGATATGCCCATCTTATTAAAATAAAAGCAAATACTATTTCAGCCACCACACTTGTCGAATGTTTTTGGAGAACTAATTATTACTGAGAAGTAGCTTTTTATAGTTATTGGAGAAAGCATTTGTCAAGATATTTTAGAAGTACTTTGACATTACCAAAGTTATTCAAGTTGATAAAGGCAAGATGCCTACCCTTAGACTAACTTACATTGCGGAGACAGTGACTCTGATAATGCAAGGGAGTGAAATGCAGATTTAAACAGTACAACAGGTAACATCCTTAGCAAAGAAAAATCACCTAATTCCAGTTATATGGACAATGGGTAATCCTGAGACCTAAAGGTGCCCTCAGTTGCAATTCTAGACCACTGTTTTCCAGAAAGAATAGTAAACTCCGGAAAAGAAAGTGACTTGTTCAAGGTTACAAACTAGTGAGTAGCAAAGCTGAAAGCAAATTTCTAAGTATCAATTTTCCCATCAGCATACTGCCTTTGAAAGACCAAAGGAACATAGCTGGCACAGAGGCTCACACCTGTAATCCCAGCGGCTTGGTAGGCTGAGGAAGAAGAATCATTGAGTTCAAAGCCAGCCTCATCAAAAGGGAGGTGCTAAGCAACTCAGTGAGATCCTGTCTCTAAATAAAATACAAAAAAAATAGGGCTGTGGATGTAGCTCAGTGGATCAGTGTGTAAGCTGCCTGGCACCGAAAACCGGGAGGAAAACTCTCGGAGGCAGAGTAAAGCTTTTACTACTTTTACTTCTACTTTCTTAGAGCTTACAGAGGGAAAGAAAGATTTTTAGAGAGAAAGATTAAAGCGAGCTTTTCTTCTTGTCTTCTTGTCTTCTTAGCTTAGAGTCTTAGAGAGAAAGAAAGATAGAGCTTAGCTTAGAGAAAGATTAGAGCTTCTTTCTTCTCTCTTCTTTCTTCCTTCTTCTTTCTTCTGTCTTCCTTGGGAGCCTCGGCCTAACTCTGACCAGTCATTACTTCTTCTATCTGGTTTCTCTTCTGTAACCGCTCTGCCTACTTTCTGGCCGCTCTGATTCTGCCCGACTGACTGAATTCTCCGTTCTCCTAACTCGGATTGCTTTCACCCGGTTATATACCTTCAGCTTTGCAGGTGCCTACAGGTGCGTCACATACATATCAGGTGGAACTTATGGCTTCCAGCTAGCTGCAATAGCCCTTCCTAATTAGGGCTCCTTCATCAGTGCCCAAGTTGAATCCCCAATACAAAAAAAAAAAAAAAAAGAAAGAAAAAGAAACATAGACAAGATACATTATGAACACTATAATCACCCCACACATTTACTGAGGAGTTCTAGGGTAACTATAGAGGGTCTGAGTTACTGTACACAGAATAAATAGCTCAGGTTGCATGGAAATTCAATGTCCCAGGCAATCAAGTTTTTAACATGGAGCCAACACAGTTTAAAGCTCATAATATATTCTTTTCTTCTTGTCTTCCACTAATGGGATACCATTTGAAACTAACTTCGGAACTTCATATGGAGATGGCAGTCTCCCTGTGGTTTATATAATAATGTTAACATTTATCATTTTTATATGTGCTCATTAAACTGTTAGAGATTCCTCATGATGAAAGGTAGGAAAAATTATTCATGCCAGGACACTGTCATCAAATATTTCTCAGACTTCCACACTTTACCTAACTTTTTCTTGCCAAAGCCATTCAAATTGCTGTACCTTCTTTCTCTAATATGGCTGCAGATGCACTTTAAGGTTTCTTAATTCTTTGCTCATTTATTATGCTGCATATAGCTTTTCCTTTTAATAAAAAGATATGTGTCACCTTAGCACCCTTTATTATAACTAGAAAGCTGAAAATAGATTATTCATTGAAATAGAATTTCTACAGCCTTCAAACCTTTATGCCCATTTCTCTTAAAAATGGCATTGTTTTATCCCTAAGAACAGAAAATTTTTGTGGTAAAAAATATATCCTTGAAATACATATTAAAATATACCTTGGGTATATATTACGGAGTTCAATTAAAGATTGTTCCACAAATTCCATGTGAGGAGGGCAAATATTAGTTCACAGTGAAAGCATCAGTTATAAACTCTAAATGTTTTTATTATACACAGCTATGGTGAATCTGAACTGATATCTGAAGCCATTCTTGCCTTATCTGCCCCAAGTTAGAGGGTGGGAGAAGGGGGATAAACAACAGCTTTTGTAAAACTAAACTTACATTTTTCTATTGTTGCTTTTTTCCCTTTGTCTTTAACACTAGCTAAGAAACAGATGGTAGCAATTCAGTGCCACAAAACATTCCACATGGCCTCTACATGAAAATTTATTTTTCAGCAAGTAGGAAATCCCTGCAGAAAAGACTGGGTGCATGGGCATATCTGGACCTGGGTGGAGCATGACTCTGCCACTTATACCACAACCAGCTTTGTCAATATTCAGGACAGCATGTCTTAGCAGGGACTCGCCTCTGCCAGATGGGAAAGGAAACTACATTGCACAATTTCCTCTAAACCGTTCTTGGGAAAAGAGAGCTTCCGAGTAATGACAGTGGTCTTATTTAAATATTTATTTTCCATGGCAAAACACTTAAATTCAACAACAGTAAACTAAAATCTGGTCTTGAGTGGGTCAACATGTGGCCTTATTTTCTGTGGAAAAATAAGTAATGGCGAAAATAGTAAGAACTAACACTTAGGCCAGAAATTGTATTAAGTATTTACATAAAACTTCTCATTCCATCTTAGTAAGCTTTACCATCATCCCATTTACCAATGTGGATACTGAGATGTACAGAGTGTAAATAACTTCCCCAGAGTCAGATAGCTAGCAAAGGCAGAAAGAAGTCAGGCCCTGAGTCTCATATCTACATAATTCCACACTACAACACTCTGGAACACCACCCAATGGTAAAGCAGATCTCACTTATGTTCAACTATTATCTAAGTAGATCATACTTTGTACAGTATTCTGAACACTCTGTGTGTGTGTGGGGGGGGGGGGGTGCTGGGGATTGAACCCAGGGCCTTGTGCATGTAAGGCAAGTACTCTACCCACTGAGCTATATCCCTAGCCCAATCTGAACACTTTTAACAGAAATTTGATTACACACTATGTCAGGAAATTTTACTTTAAATGAAGATTCTTTTCTCAAAAATTTCAAAATAAAGTCAATACTATTGATAAGAAAGGTCATTCAAAACCTAGTTTTCAATTCCAGATTTCATGTATGTCAATAAAAAAGCAGAATTAGTGTTGGCTTGGCTTAGCATCAAACTGTAGTGTCCTTGCAGAGGACATAACAGTATATCCCATAATGTCTGTAGAAATGTTAGAACAGGGTATTTCTCATAATGAAACTCACAACTGCATTTTTTTTTTTTTTTTTTTTTTTGCTTAAGAAGGATGCTCAAAAAGTAAAATATATCCTATAATCCTCATTATATGGAATTCAGGGCAAACACAGATATTACTTTTATGTAAGAATTGAATGCAACATCTTACCAATGAACTATCTTTAATGCCATTTGAAAAGATTAAGATATTAGTCTATCTCCCCGCTCTGTAGATTCACTTCCTTTTATTTTTAAAACATAAGACTTATAACATCTGAACATACTAATTTATGTCATAAAATTTTTGGTTTTTCATTAAAATCCAAAACATGGATACACAAAAATTTCAAACTCAGAATCATAAAACCGTATCTTTTTTAAAAAAAAATCTCTGCAGAAGCACTGCTTTAACATAGGAATTAATGTGCATGGGAAAGTAAAATGTTTTATTAATGTTCTGTAGGAAAATATAACTTGTAAAAATCAGGTGTTCTAAATGATTCCCAAATATTCAAATTACATGGAACTGACTGTGAATTCATCCCATTACATGAACACCTCACAAATATCAAACACTTAATATGTATTTCCACCTGTATTGGTAAATTGAATATACACAAAGGTTTTTTTTTTTTTTGTTTTTGTTTTTGTTTTTGTTTTTGTTTTTGTTTTAAGCAGATGCATTATTTTCAGTCTTCTTGCTTTGCCTTAAACATTACACAAATGCTCAACAAGCGTCTGGAATTACATGAAACTACATATCACCCATTCACTCTCGGATGAGAATGCATTTAGAAAAAGGAAACCCTTTCACCATTTAACTCAAAGAGAAGTCTAGAGTGGTTCCTGACATCTAAACATCCACCTCTTCCAGTGATAAGGGAATGTCTTCTTCCATCCAAGTTGAGAAAGGTCCCCTACACAATAATTCTGGGCTGGCCATGAATGCTATTTTTGAATAATCTGAAACAGCTCAAAAGCAATGAATATTCTGCCATTAATTAGTTGGCTCTGGGATGAGCTGCCCTCAGCACAGAGTTCCAAAAATGAAGCAGGTTTTCCTGTTTCTTTTAATAATTTACTTTATTAAATGCCACAAAATCAGTCTCATAAAGAACTACTTCACATTGATATGTATATAAAAGTGCTATGAATCATTAGATTTTATTCTGTCAATTTTTTCCATTCATCTTAAGATCTAAAATACTAAGAAATGTATACTATTGTCTTATTCTGAGCTATAGAAATCTCTAGAATAATTTTATTTCTTAATGCCATACCAAAGCCTCTTGTGAGATGACGTATTTGAAAAACAAGGTAACATTCATTTCTGTCAAATCTTGAAGAGCAAGGCCTTAGATATTCAATGCCATACAATAATGAAGAGCAAAGATTTACAGCACATAGAAATTTCACAACTTCATTTTACCTTTTTGGTCCCTAAAGTTATTTGACTTTGTAGTCCTGACTTGAACTCTGAAGCTGGATTTCCCTAAGCATTAAATGGAAAAAATAAATATCTATACATTTGTGTGTGTGTGTGTGTGTGTGTGTGTGTGTGTGTGTGTGTGTGTATATATATATATATATATATATATATATATATACATCTATATATATTAAAAAGTATCTATTTTTAAGTGTTTTTTTTAAGAAAAGCTGTCTTATATTTCTCATATAAAAGGACTCGGTAATTGCTATTGCTTACTATCCTTTCCTATAACCACAGGTCTCCTTATTTTATAATAATGAGTCGATGTGCTAAGAAATGTGTGTCGTATGAATTTCATTTTCTATATGCATGATGTAAAAAAAAGCCTGGAAACCACAGGATCAGGTTTTCCAAAACTGAGTCTTGACATGGAAATGGGCACCAGAAGAACTGACCAGGAAAATCATAAAAAGAAAATCAGGTATTTTTTTGCAAGCACTGGACTCCGTGTTTAAGAAAATGCAGGCTTGCTGGGTTGGGGCTGTAGCTCAGTGTCAGAGCACTTGCCTTGCAAGTGTGAGGCATTGGGTTCGAAACTCAGCACCACGTAAAAATAAACAAATAGAATAAAGGCATTTTTTCTATCTACAATTACAAAAACATAAAATAAAAATGCTTGCTTGCTTACCGAATTAGGTTCTGTGAATGACAGCTATCAGGACATTTTGCATTTCTTGATCATTCTTACATTTAGTCTGCCTATTGGCAGCAATAATATAAACATGCTTCTGATAGTACCAATTTCCTGACAACCCCTCCAACTGCCTATGCATCTTATATCTCTTTACTGCACTGTTGTCTTCCAGAGAAGTCTAAACTAGTATAGTTGCCACTTTCCTAATATATTTAGACCCTTTATGATTACACAGATATATGCTTATAGTAACATTTAATTTCAAATTGAGATATATTTCATATTAATATTATTAACCAAAAATGTATTACTTATAAAAATTAAAAATAATTTTATTCCAATGTGGGAAACACTGGAGTTAACCACATGTAAAATTCTCCAAAATTTTCATCTTCTATTTAATTTAATCAGTACAGCAAGAACATTCTGTGAGTACTTGAACCTTTAAATCTTTCTTTTATGAAAACATAACAGACAAATGCCCAACGTGTAAGAGCCTACAATTTTAAATTTTGGCTTAAAAGCTGCAACTCTTATTTCTGGGCCTCTAACACTTAACCTTTACATATTCTGACCTTTAAATGTGATTATTTCTGCAAACTCCACTGGCCTAAATTATTTGTATTGTGATACCTTTAAATAAATTTTGATCTGAAAATAAATAATCTTATAACAAGTAAATTCAAAACAGTTATTGTTTCTTTCATACATTTAAAAATCTCTTTTCTGGGCTGGGGTTGTGGCTCAGCGTCAGAGCACTTGCCTCACACGTGCGCGGCCCGGGTTCGATCCTCAGCACCACGTAAACATAAAGGCATTGCACTGTGTACAACTAAAGTAAATAAATAAATATTTTTTAAAAAATCTCTTTTCTATGCTATTTTGAAAATCAAACAGAAAGAGAAACTGATTTTCAAAGCAATTTGATATATAACTTTGAGCATGCTATTTAATTTCTCTGGGTCTCAGTTTTTTAATCTGTAAAATAAGGGAGCAAAATAAAATGATTTGTGAAGGTTTCTGCCAGCTCTCAAATCTATGATTTGATTTAAATTTTGTGTTCAGATGAATTAAAATCATGAGTTAATAAATCATCTATGAGATTAAACATGATGGTCTGAGGAAGGTTCTGTTGAAGGGAAGGCAGAAACCTTCATCTTGGTTTAATTTCAAAATAATAGCTCTAGCCAAATCTAGAGCTAGTTGAATCTGACAGCTTGTTCTGCAAATGACATTATTACTTGAATAGAGCATTAGGCCATATTTGGAAAGTATCTGAAGTAGCAAAGCATGTAGATTTTATTATGGCTTCATTTAATGCCATGCTTTAGAAAAGTCTCAAATCAGTTTTGTTAAATTTAAACACAGACACATTTAAAACTTGGCAAAGATGACTATGATAATAAAGAATGATTATTTCTCTACCTATCTGGTACAACCAGTCTGCATACTACTATGATAAAATTTAATCTATTCAAACTTGAAACGAATGGGTTCAAGTGAATGATGGCTAAATTTCTCAAAACCAGACATTTTTCTCAAATTCCCTTTTAGAAATCCCTTATAGAAAAAGCACACATAAGACAGGAAAGGGAGTGCAGATGCTATAGGCAAAGAGTTTGTACCATAATAGAGGGAAAAAATAATAGAGAATGCCTGAATTTTCATTCCACCTCTACATTCTAATTAAAATTAGTCACACAGCAGATACTTCACCTGCCAGCCAAAAGTTTATAATGAACAGAGAGACTCACTGCCGAGTCTCTTATCAGTGCAGTTCCCTTGGGGCCCCAAATATTGATCTCTTTCATTGAATAAATACTAAAGTAACAACAAGAATCCATTATGTCTGACCTAACAAGAATTTTTAATTGAACAAGTTACTGTCTGAAGGCTCAAGAAAGAGTAGCACACTATTGTTTTCCATCCTCTTCTTAAAACTATAAGGGTAAATAATGAGAGAGTTAATGAAATCTCCCATTTTTACAACAGGACTCTGAAAATACAAGTTCTTAGTTTTCAAGAATATAGTTATCTTCTGAAAAACCCAATCATATATTTTCCATAGTCTAGTAGCACTGTTTCTCAAGAAATAATCTTGCTCAATAATAAAATGATGCATTGCGGGTTTAACATTTAATTTTCTATAATGTCTTTTTCCAAATATCTGTCATATTTTAATATGTCACACACAACTGAAACACAATGAAAAGGATGGAAGGCCATTTTTTTCTCTTCAGATTTGGTTATTAGCCCTAAAATGGTTATGCTAGCAACTAGATGTTCAATATTTCATACAGCATTTCCAGAGGAAATTAAGATACATTATCTTTCTCAAACCATTGTATTTACTTCAAATAAACAGCAGAGTGTGAAGAAATTCTTACACTTTATTAGGCCCTAAGCTAAAATAAAATATAATAAGAAATGTATATTTGACTAGATTAATCAGCAAATTAAAGGGATAAAAATCGCTCTGGAAATGAAGTTTGCATTTTCCATCAACACAGAGGGAAAAATAAATCCAGAGAGGAAAGCTGCAATTATTTTAAGTTGGAATATTTAGCCTGTGACTTATATTTCAAAAATTTGACCTTGCCCACTCAAATATAAAACTTATAAAAGAACTGAAGCAATGTGAACTGAGACTTTCCCCCAAAGAAATTACCTATACTACTTTTCATTTTCTTTTGTAAATTAAATTCATAACCAAAGGAAAATAAATTTTATAAACTCTATAAAAAGTAAATTCATGTTTTAGAAAAATAATCACATATTAATATGGAATCATAAAAAAGGACACAATGACCAATCTCACAACAATGCATATTGGTAATTTTAAGGAGAGTTATCAAATTTTTTCTTGCCATGATTTTATACTAGGAGCATGCTTATCTACTCCATAAAATACATTTGATTTGGTGTATGTATATGTGTGTAAAAAGTAAAGATAACTAATATACTCCATACCTTACTTCAGTGTGAAAGAGATGATGCTGTCTCGGGATCTCCGAAACAGACATTCAGTCCATGCATAGCTTGCCTTTTAATTGAGAGGCTCACAGGTTTTATAAGGCAGTACATCAGAGGGAGGAGGAAGAGAAAGGGGAGGAGGAAAAAGAGGAGGAGAAGAAGGAGGAGTTACCTTTGTTGTGGGGGGCACTTTTGTTTTCTTATTACTGTACCATGGTACTAGGAGAGGTAAAGCATTTTACTGCCTAAGCTTGCAACATCAATTCATTTTAAATGTGTTTTCAAGCCTGTACTATTAGTGTTGAAGGTAGCTTTTAAGTAAGCTAAAATCAAAAGACAGATGAGAAAACTGGATGCAAATGGATGAAATAAGAGCCTCCTCAATCTCCAAGGATCATACAATAGTGGAAAATGGGAGAGTGCCTGCAAGTTGGCCAGCCTCTGAAATCAATGATGGTACAGTGGTATTATAAGTTACTCACCGTGTAACTTATCCAACCCATATAAATCATGGGGAAGGGAAAGTCAGAGACTTTTATTCATGTTAAGCTGGAGTTGTAATCTTTCTAAAAAATAAGAAAATGCTGATTGACAACTCATATATTTAACATACAAGCAATTTATTATATTAGATGTTTATTTTGTTCTTTGAAAAGGTTATTATAAATATATTCAAATACAGTTGCAAGTTTGATTTTCCAGTTAAGACTATAACTTCCTTCATTTATACAACCTGTTTGAGTAAGCCTACATATTTTAAATGTTTTAAAATATGGCATTCAGTACATCAAAGCTACTTTTGAAAAGAGTATTATAATACTTAGACAAAGTCTAAAATGTAGATCAAAATTAATAGTCAAAATAATGTTCAAAACTAAATTAAAATTTATTCATTAGCAATACTCTAGCATATTTTTGTTACTAAATATGTGTCATTAGTGCCACTATTTTGAATACTTAGCTCTCCACTGCCTTATTGAAGTAATGTTCCTGCCATCTTACTATTAAAGAATGATATAAAGATGTTTTTCCATGATTTACTTTAATTACTAAACTTTAATTACTGACTTAAATCAAAAATATTTTGTGTCAGGCATAAAAAATTTTTTGAAAGGATCAGATTTACCTTACATATAAAAGTTTGATCTGTAAGAATATATTAGTAGAGCATAATAGAAAAAGCCTGGAAAACACAGCACTCTAATGTAATCCCAAAGCCAAGATGATGATGAAATGAAGAACCAAGACAAGGGGCAGAAAGACCCTAAGGATAAAGATAGGATATAATTGAGCAGGATGGTACAGTGGGCGTGGAAATGGAGTCACATACAAAATCACTGCAGGGCAAAATAAAGATCTAACCAGTAGACTACCTGAAATGGAAATTACAGTTGAGTTGTTATCAAAACTGCCTCAATGAAAGTTCTGAAAATACATAAACACTTGAGAAAAATTCACATTTTAATATATCAGGATTGCATGTTAAATTCACATCACCATGGGTAATTTTCCCAGAATATCAACATCTATTGATATGTGGTTTTGCATGGATTAAGAAAAAGATAAATTCCAAAATGCAAATTTTGAAGATCATTGTTTTTCTTTTTCTTTTTTTCAATTTAAATTGCACATAGATTGAAGCTAATTTTATACATTATCTTACTGTGTTTGCCAGGATCTCCCACTTGCTGGAAATGACTGACCTCCATAGTATGTTATATTGCTCTTATTCAAAAGTCAGTTTGATTCGGCACTTTCTGTTATTCACTTTTACTTGTTTAAAGTTAGAAAATTTTTAATCTTGAACGTTTTATCCAATTATCTCATGGTTTTCTCACCTACCAAAACTCAGGATGTTATATTCTTATTACATAAACTTTTGTCCACAGAGATTAGAAGTTGTTCACAACATGAAATATACCTACAACATTCTTCTGAAGCATTTCAAATCCACTGTATTCAATTATTCTTCTCCTTTTACTTGGCCCAATAAGAGAAAATAACTGTGCAATCAAGGTTTGGAGAAAAAAACCTAAAAGATACAGTCTAGAATCATAAGGCATATGACAACCCTGTCATGAAGCATGGGTAAAGTCAGTAAATCAAAACCACATTGTAAGTAAGCCTTCAACTGTGAAATGTGATTAATAAGAATCATCATCAGATAACAAAGCATCACTTAGTAAAACCCAATATCCATTAATAATTTTTAGCCAGTTGTTCTGTGGTAGAACTTAATTACTCAGAAATATAGAATTATTAGTTGATGCAATTAATTAAAAAATAGCTCAAATACTCTGTTTACAAAGATAACACCTACTTCTACTGATCATTAAATCAGCGTGTTTTAGGGTTTTTTTTTTTTTTTTTTTTCTTTGTGTGGTGTGTGTGTGATGCTGGGGATTGAACCCAGTGCCTTGTGCATGTGAGGTAAACACTCTACCAACTGAGCTATATTCCCAGCCTGACATGTTTTGTTGTGTTGTGTTGTGTTGTTATGCGTCAATCCCAGCTTCACACGTTAGTCAAGTGCTCTGCCACTGAGCCTATATCCCCAACATGCAAAGGAGCAAGTTTTGAAAAGTTTGTAATGTTCTCTTCCTGCCTTATCCAAGAAAATACAGATGATTTTGAGATTCCACCAATACTTCATTGACTCTTGTGTGATCAATAGTAGAATTTTAAAGATGACACTTACAGCCAAAAAAAACTAAGATTCTTTTTACTACACGCATGGTCACTGGGAACTATGACCTTGACTTTTCCAGCCTGTTCTTGTACTCACTCCAAAGGCTTTATTTATTTAAGGAACTCCCTCACTAGCACCACCACACAATGTATACTTTCAACACAATTTACCTTTTTTTCCAGCCACATTCTAGAGAACATAGAAGATACACAAAAACCCACTCCTTGCACTGTTTGCCATAGGTCAAGTACACTGCTCTAAGTGATAATTCCCCATTTCATTAGGAAAAAAATATGTCTGACTAAGTTTCCTAACATGTCTTCCAAGCACAATAGCTGTCATTATAGATTTATAACTTGACATAAAGAAAGCAAATCTTTGTGTAATGCATTTTGTTGTTGTTGTTATTGTTGTTGTTATAGGATTCACTTGTGGGTAATTTTTAGAAGGAAGAAAGGGATAGAGAATCTGAATTTTGATGTATTTCAGAAAGAGTATCCCTTAGTATCTCACTATGTGTCTTAAACCTGTTTTATAATGTTTTTTCCAAGATTATAATCACTCTGAGCAAAATCTAAATCTAGATAACATGGTTCTTTGCTATGTTTGCCCATTTGGGATTCTAACTGTAGAGAAAATAGTTTAAGAAAAAGGTTAATTAACACAGCTGTGGCCTACATGGAACATTTTCTAGGCTAAGACAATTTCAATTCAGTTCCCCTAAAAATCAGTTGACTGGAATTCTTGGCTTTCTTCCAAGCAGTTTCTTTAAAAGGTTACCAGCTTAATTGAATGAAATCAGAGTCTGCAACCGTCAACAATTATCTATAGCGCAATACTTGTTATTAGACTGAATAAAACCAGAGTTAGTAACCAACCACAATTATTTATGGAGCAGTAAGTAATTCTCAATATTGGCCAGTTTGACCGCATCTGTTACTACTGTGAAAAGTTCCTGAAAATCTACTTTTTACTTTTGTCATGTAGACGCCACACAGATATTCAAGGATACCAACCAGCCTATCTCAGAATGATTTCTATCTATTAAAAAAAATATTAACCAAATTAATCTGAAATGAACAAAAAATGAACAAAAAATCTCCAATAAACATACAAACAGCCTATTTTAACTACAACAATGATGTTGTATTATTTGCTATTATCCAGGCACTTCTGCTTTATGACAAATGTGTTGCTCACTATTTCAACAGTATGTCTTCTTGGTCCTGGAAACCTCCTCATTTGAGAAGAAACTGCCAACAGTTTTAACAGATAGAAATTGAATCCACCAAGTAACAAGAGTCATCATCACATTGCACAGAATACCTTCTTAGATGGTATTATAGAAGTATCCCCAAAAGATGAAAGTGTTGAAGTCTTGTTCACCAACACAGCAATGTACAGAAGTGGACTTTGGGAAGCGATCAGATAATGAAGGCTCTGAACTCATCAATGAATTAATACATTGATAGCTGAATGGACTACTGGAAAGTAGAAGAAACTGTAGACAGGTGGAGCATGGTTGTATGAAATAGGTCACAGGGGCTGTGTGCTTGAGGAATATATCTTGGAGCTGGTCCCTCTCACTCTCAGCTTCCCAGCTGCCATGAGCTAAGCTGTTTTTCCCGACCTCACCCTTCTGCCATGATTATTGCTTCACTTCAGGCCCAGAACAATGGGGTGGGCTGACCATGGACTGAAACCTCTGAAACTGTGAGCCAAGGAAAACTTTTCTTCCTCTAAGTTGTATTTCTCACATACCTTGGTCATAGCCATGAAAATCTGACTAACCCAGATGACTACTGGTACATCACAAGGCTTTTTCTGCCACCTCATGGTAGACAGAATTCCATCCTCGTGGGTAAGATTTAGAAGTGTTTATATATTTTACATAATGATGGGCAAAAATTACATTTTAAAAAACCAAGCCGGGCGCGGTGGCGCACGCCTGTAATCCCAGCACTTTGGGAGGCTGAGGCAGGAGGATCGTGAGTTCAAAGCCAGCCTCAGCAATGGCGAGGCACTTAGCAACTCAGTGAGACCCTGTCTCTAAATAAAATACAAGAAAGGGCTGGGGATGTGACCCAGTGGCCAAGAGTCCCTGAGTTCAATCCCTGGTACCACAAAAAAAAAAAAAAAAAAAAAAAAAGAAATCAGGTTATTCCAGGGTTTTTTTTTTTTTTTTTTTTTTTTTTTTTTAATGTACTCTATTCGGAAAAAAAAAAATGCTTTACAATTTATATTCAATTATAAATAATGTTAAATGGATTAATCCCCAATCACCAGGCTTCTTTCCATTAGGAAGATTAGAATTTTTTAATACCAAAGTGAATTTAAACACTATTTTAAGTTTTATCTCTGAGAAAATCAGGGTTATCTTCACTACACTGCTCAATTTCTATTAAATATCTTACATATTGTAAACTCAATTTTTCATGTAATAATGCTAACAAAACATTATGTATTATAATTAGGAAATAACAGAGCAGAAAACAAATTGAGAATAAATTTGTTTTTGCTATGATTTTACATTTGCATAACTTTTTAATTTAATTACTCATTATCTACCTAATGAGTAAATATATCAAAAGTGCATTCAACACATTTCAGAAATTACAAGTGTAAAATTTTCATGTTTGTCTTGGGATGTAAACTTATTTAAACATGCACAGTTTTTTTTTCCTAACATATCTGGGCACTATTTTAGATACCTCCCCCTGCTGGACCACATAGGAGCCAGATTCTGATAGATGGTTCTTAATATTCTAAAATGGCATAATTTTCTCTGAGCTACAGCAGTTTTTTAAGCATGGCTGTAGTTTATCAAAGGACAAAAATAATGAACTCGCAAAATAAAACAAAAAAGATAAGAGGTCTGTGATTCTCTGGTGAATAGGTGGAAATATTACAATGTAAAACCAAAGTACAGAGAAGGAACATAAGTCCTCAAATTCCTATTTTATCTATTAAAGATAAATGTTCTTAACACTATGATGAAATAAATATGATTAGGAGGAAAGGAGAGCTCAAAGTAGAGAAGATGATGGTAATAAACCATGAAAGTTCAGGTTGTTGACCCAGGCAAGAATCAGTCCAATTTAGTAAAAGATATGAGAATAATGATCACTACTAATACACTGTTTAGAGACTGTAAAAGTAAATTTTGCCTAAAAAGTTTAAAATCTAGAAATAACACAATAGCGAATTTGGGATTAAAAAAAAAAAGACAGATATAAAATATAATGAACATTTACAGAGAAATAGGGTGATTTTTAGTAAAGTCATGCCGAACTGACTCCATTTTCTAATTTCAAAATGGGTATTATTATCTGGGAGAATTCAGACACATACTGAATTTCATATAACACATAAGATGTACATAATACGTAACATATATATAACGTGTACTTAATAAGAGAAATGTATTATAATTGTGCAGTCATACATGGTTAAATGATCATGCCACAAGCCATGAAACTAAAAAAATTAAAATAATCATTATCACTGTAGCATATTAATGACCCTCATAAGTAAGTCTTGATTCTAAGATAGGCACCTTCAACATGGAATGATGCTGAAAGTCAAACCTTCTAAAAATGGTTTAGTAAGCCCTTCTCTCTGTTTTACCTATGCAATTTCATTCTTGCCTAAAATCTGCAGCTCCCCTTGAAGTCTAAGCTGTAGCCCCACTGAACTCAGCTGTTTGAAAGAACAATCTTTGAGCTTTGGACCTTCACACATTTCCCCTTCTGCCTAAAATATTTTTATCTTCACTCTTTGCATGGCAAATCCTAGTCTTTCATAACTCAATTTCAGTATTAAATATTTTGAAAAGATATGCTATCCTTCACCTCCCTGGCAAGTTTAGATGTCCTTGCAAATACTACAATGTAACCCTACATTATGCATTGTATCATACTTTATTGTAATTCTTTATTTAAACATTGGTCTCTTTATTTGGCACTGTGCTTGCAAACCAGCTCTAGAAAAAACAAAAATCACTGATTTGTAGTATTTGTCAATTTTCCATGACAAAAATCTCCTTCCACCACTACCAGACACACCACAGCCAGTTCCAGAATACCAATAGTTAAGATACTTAAAAACACCTTGGTAAAATGATATAATTGTATATTTTACTCTTACATACAAACAAAAAGCTATTCATTTGCATAAAATTACAAAGCTCTTAAACAAGTCTCTGAGTTCAGGTCATAGTTAAATTGCTATGTGTTGGGGTATATGCTATACACTCTGCTAAGCACTTTTCATACATTCTTATTTAATTCATATCACTACTCTAATATATATTATGGATGAGAAAATGAGACTAAATGATATTAAATAACTTTTCCAAAATCAGAAAGGCATAAAATTGTCCAAAAAGAAGATTCAAAATCACACTGTTAAGAAAGCCTTGATTTAAGCTAACACTACACTGTAATTCTGACACAAACTCCACTACACTGGAGTCTCTGTTAATTCCATTATTTATCATCACATGAGTCAAGCAAAGCCCAGGAAAGAAGGGCAGGAACACATACTTTTGATTATTTAAACAGCTCTTAGTTAACTGCTTTAATAGGAGACAGTTAACTATATACAGTTCATTTCTAGCCTTTATTCTCTCATCCATATAATATAAAACCAAACCATCATTAGGTTCCAGACACTCTTCAAGTATTTTGTATCTTTACAGGTTTATTATTCAATAAAACCACTTTAAAATATCTGAATCATCCCATTCTCTCCTAACTCTGACCGTGTATGGTGTGCTAGCTAGTATGTTTATCATATATTTTGACATTTAATCATACACGTCTCATAAACACCAATAAAATTTGAAGTTCCTTCATAGTGTGAACCATTTTTATACTTCTTTGGGAATCTCTGAAGCTTCTAGTACAGTGTCAGATATCAAGTATTTATTCAAGTGTCTCTAAAATTGAATCTCAGAGTAATGATTTTTGAAACTGTAGCAAAGAGGAAACCTAATATGCCACAGGCCTATACCTTCAGAACCTATTTGAGTCCACAGTGATTTGCATCATTTGATAATGGAACTTCAAACATTTTAAATGAAAGTTAGCATTTTAGAATACAAACAAGCTCAAAGAGAAGAAAAACAACAGATAAGAGAAAGATACAAAACCCCAACACTCTGATTTTTCTCCATACTCTGACCACATAAGCAAGGAATACATTTCCAAGGGATCTCAATGATGAGAACAAAGACCATCTTTAAGTTCCATAAGGTTTATGCTGTATCAACACTATAAAGATACATGCAAGACTCCAGGCTGTGGGGAAAAATGACTTTGGTTTGCTCAGAACAAGGAAGAAGCCTGACCAATTGAAGGAGCCCTAATTAGGAAGGGCTGTTGTAGCTAGCTGGAAGCCATAAGTTCCACCTGATATGTATGTGACGCACCTGTAGGCACCCGCAAACCTGAAGGTATATAACCGGGTGAAAGCGGTCCGAGTTAGGAGAACGGAGAATTCAGTCAGCCGGGCAGTCACTCGGTCGGTCAGAAGAATCAGAGCGGCCAGAACGTAGGCAGAGCGGTTACAGAAGAGAAACCAGATAGAAGAAGTAATGACTGGCCAGAGTTAGGCCGAGGCTCCAGAGGACTGGTCAGAGTAAGGCCGAGGCTCCCGAGGAAGACAGAAGACAGAAGACAGAAGACAGAAGAAGGAAGAAAGAAGAGAGAAGAAAGAAGCTCTAGTCTTTCTCTAAGCTAAGCTCTATTTTTCTTTAAGCTAAGCTCTATCTTTCTTTAAGCTACTCTAAGCTACTCTACTCTAAGCTAAGAAGAAAAATCTTTCTTTCCCTCTCTAAGCTCTAAGAAAGTAGAAGTAAAAGTAGTAAAAGCTTAACTCTGCCTCCGAGAGTTTTTCCTCCCGGTTTACGGTACCAGGCATTTTACAACCAATTCTCAGTCGTCATGACTTTCTATTAAACTTTCATTCCGTTTGACTTGATTTTCTTTTTTAAATGCTAGATAAGGTGACAATGGGAGGATACTGGTGATAGATTTCAGAGGAATACAGAATGAGTTAGTTCTGAGACAAGCTCAGCTGACAAGGGACTTGTCCATAGAGCAATAATAAAAGCTAATGAGGCAAATTTCCAATGCTTTAAAGTTTTGGAAAGACACAGAGGAAAGGCCTAAGTAGTACCTTCTTATCTTGAATATGGGATTTAAGGAAGCAAAGTAAATAAATACTATGTTTATGATTCTTGCAATATTTTTAATATTATATAATTATACTTCCTAAAACAGGGTTATTTGATTTGTTTGCATGACATATACGAGTAATATGATTATTGCTGAAGTAGTTACCTATTATTTACAGAGAGACTGATGTTCTATTTCTAGTGGTTATCAAAAATGAATGTGAACAGTACTCTAGGCTTACTCTCCCACTTCTTAGACAACCACAGGAGTGTCAAGGATAATAAACTGATTTCAATATCACTTTCAACATCACATCTGAGCACTTAGTATGAGCCTGATAGATCCAAGCAATTTATGTGCATCATGCAGTGTGGTTAGTCCTCATAACAATTAGGAGGCAGGCACTATTTTTATTACTACTATACAAAGAAGGAGGTAACATCAAGGAGGTAACATCCCGAAGGTCACATATCCCAGAGGAGCAGACCAAAAACTGTAATCAGAACTGCTGACCCTAAGAACCCATACAATTCACCTCATGATGATAATGCAACATATGCCAAATGATATGCAACCCATAGGCTCCTAGCAGGACCCGTATATTACAAAAACTGTGTGCAGAGGAAGAGATAGAGAGACAATACATAGCACCCACCCATGGTGACTTGTAAAGCAATGCATATTCTCAGTTTGGGCTTCTATAATAGAAGAAGGAAGCCCATCCTACCAAAGCCTAGACCAAAGCTTATCAAGGGTCTAGGAATTCATTTAGTGCTAATAATCAAGATCCCTTGTATAACCATAGTCAGTCTTAGAGGGATAGGAATGCTAACACCCAGGCTAAGGTTCAAAAAGAAAGAATTTAGTTTTCAGGGAAAGTAGGGCTGGCAGGAAGGCATAGGGGACACAGAGCTTTATATATTCACATATGCAGAGAAAAAATGGGCAGCTGGAACCACATGCACATTTCCCACACAAAATACTGTGCCTCCTACCTAAAGGGAGTGGGCGCTCACGTGCCTGAACCTGAGCACATACGCACATATACACAGATATACACACACACACACACACATACACACACATCTATACTTAGATTAAGCAAAATAGATGCAAAACTGATACAAAATAATCTTTAATTCACATAAAGTGACTATAGAATACCACTGATAACAATACTAACATTATTACCTTTCATTTAATTTTTACTTCAGGACTATTAGTAATCCTGTTAACTAAAATTCATCAATAGTAGGTTTTGGGGGTGAATTAAACTTTTAATACTTATCTTCATCTTTTTTTTTGGGGGGGGGCGGTATACGGGATTGAACTCAGGGGCACTCAACCACTGAACCACACCCCAGCCCTATTTTGTATTTTATTGACAGACAGGGTTTTCAGTGAGTTACCATTGCTGAGGCTGGCTTTGAACACATGATGCTCCTGTCTCAGCCTCCCAAGATGCTGGGATTACAGGCATGTGCCGCCACCGTGCCTGGCTTCTTCATCTTTAAAAAATGGCAATCACAGCACACATTTAAAGTGTTTCTGAACTGCCTTATTAAATGTATCTAATATCAAGCTCAAGGAATCTTGATCTTTTTAAATATACACCTGGTATGTGAATTTAAATAGGTTCATTTTCCCACATGACATACACTTGCTACCAAAAGATGGCCTAAAAAAATAACGATGGCAAATAGCACAAGTTTAAAACTATAAATAAATATTAAAGCTATTAGTTAGAATATTTGTCTTCTTTCTTCTAAAACTGGGAAGCAGATGGAATATTTTATTTCTTCCAACAGAGTTAAAAATTGAAACAAGATCAGTTTCTTGACATTGTGATCTAACATAGACTACAATGATATTATTCACAGGAGGGCAAATTTATCAGTGATGGACTTGGAAATACGGGTTTAATAGAAATACTGTATTTCAATTCTGAGGAATTCAAGATATTGGGAGGTGAAATAAATGCACTGAATATATTTTACAATGAAACTGCCTTTAGGAACTGTAGGCAAGATTTGTCATTAGCTTTATGGAATGTACATTAAGATTTTTCAGTATAGTTTATGTTCAGCTGAAAAATACTGTTATAATTTCCATGTTTCAATTCATGCTAAAATTTGATTTTATGTGTATGTGTGTTAAGTATATGTACAGACAATGTTAAACATAAGAAATAAAAATGGAATCACAAAAGTGTTAGGACTTTTATAGAAAAAATATTAAATTTAGTTTTTCAAATGCAGATTCTTTTTCCATAAATACAAATGACAGGATGTGAGACTATAGATAGTCAAATGCACTGCAAATTTAACTGGCTTTGCATTTTAAAAATGTGATTTTATCCTGGTGTCCTCAATCATCTTTAGAGTTTATAAACTCAGTTTGTTTCCAAACTGTGCTTAATGGAAGGTAAAGATTAACATAAAGTGAATCATTGGCAAAGCAAAAGTAAAAATATGCTTTCTCTGTTTATTTGGTATTCATTAACTTACAATACACTAACCACAAAACAAATAAATAAAGGAAGTTAACCTTTGGAAATTTGTCTTGAAAGATTAAAAGATGCTCTGGAAAATGCAAGTCATTTTACTAGGTCATTTTAAAGGGGGAAAAATGCTGGTAATTATTGATACCAGTCCAAAGAAAACTCTTTTGTGGTTTTTGGGAAATCTAGCCTGCTTCGAGGAAAGGTAACTTGTAATTAACTATTGAATTCTCTATCAGCTTAAATTAAAGACAAATGTAGCTATAGTTTAAAGCAATACTCAAATAAGCACATAACAAGGAAACATGAGGCACATATTTTGAGATTGACAGTGTAGAAGGCAATGGGCAGTGAGTAGGACAACATAAAAGGCAGCCACACAACTAGGAATCACATTGTCTCAGAATTCTGCATCACAGAGAATGACCACCAGACTGGGAAAAACAGAAAAAAAGTGAAGATATTTTAAAAATGTATTTTGAAACAATTGTTGAAAAAGTATTTCGATCCCCTGGACAATTGGACTAAGGACAAAATTCTTTTTAGAGGACTAACAAAGTAGATCCAACAATTGCAGTAATCTTAGAAGGAACTGAAAAGATTGAGGAAGGGCCATAAGACTGTAAGCAGACTCAAGACAACAGGCATTTCAGCTTGCAAAAGAATAGAACAGTGAATTCTTCCAAATACCAACAGAGAAGCTTAAATTATTTTTTAAAAAGATTCCATAACAACTTTATTAGGAATTGATTGGTAGGATGCAAGAAAAGGACTCGTTGTGTACTAGGTGTCATCCTGGCTACACTAACTACAATTATCTCAAGTGAAGTAATAACAGAGAGAGAGAGTATAATGTAATGGTTAAGAGTGAGAATTCCAAGTTAAACTTCCAAGGCTAATCTCCCCCATCCATATGATCTAGGCAGGTAATTTCCACTACTACTACATCTTAGGTTCCATCTGTAAAATAGTAATAACAGTACTTCTTCATAACACTGTTGTGAAAAATAAATGTGTTTAATAGATCTTCCTGACAATATAATGCAATAATTCATATCCCCTTCAGAGAAAATAATCAAAAATGTTATCACTGACTATAATTCTATCCTTTCTGAACATATCAGACATGTATAGTCGGAAATTGAGAAAGATAAAGTCCAACTGGTTTCAACAAGGCAATTGGCAAGTTCATTTATGACACTTGTGCCCATAAAATGGAGATAGATAAAATCAAACAGATGTGCCATAATTCAGATTTTGGGGGATGTGGGTACAGAGGATTGAATCCAGAGCCACCCACAGGCTCGTCAAGCAGTCTATCTATCTTGTTTGAATCTTGAATGTCCCCCAAAGGCCCATCTGTTAAAGGCTTGATGCTCAGTGTGATGCTATGGGGAAATAGTGCAATCTTTAAGAGGTAAAGCCTAGTGGATAGTGTTTAGGTCTGGGGGGCATGGCTTCAAAGGAGATTATGTGACCTAAGCCTTTTTCTCTTTCCTTTGTTTCCTGACAACAAGGTAAACAGTTTTGTTCCTCCATGAATTCCTGCCAGAATGTGCTACCTTGCCACAGGCCCCAAAATAACAGGGCCAATCAATTATGGACTGGGACCTTCAAAATTGTGAACCAAAATAAACCTTTTCCCTTTTTAAGTTGATTATCCCAGATTTTATTATAGTATCTAAAAGCTAACACAGGTGCTTAATAAGAGGAACCCAAAAGCCATTTTATCAAAGAACTAGCCAAACCTTTCCAGGAACTCTAGTGCACTATTCTGTGTATACTATAACTTCTGTGCCCTAAGAGCTAGTTCAAACTAGAGGCTTTTTGCTTTAGAACCTTCCACTTTAGAAAGTCACAGATGTGAGCAAGTCAATGTTAAAGGACAATGGGATATCAACTGTGCCTTCCAGCAGCAAATGGACTTAGTAGTCAGGTAATACCATTCTTATAGTGTACAGCATCATCTTTCAGTCAAATCTGTTTTAACTACATGCTACAAATTCAGTTCCTTTGCATACATTATCCATCCCATTCTTTCACCATGTACAAAATACAAGACTGCTGAAAGCAGTAAAAAGGGACAGAAATTAAAAGGTGATAATGAAGGAAACCATCAGTGCTGAAAGCTGCACTGGGTCAAGAGCAGGGATAATGCTGAAGGATGAAGAATAAATCAGAGGGAAAAAAAAAAAAAAAAAAAAAGTCTGTTTCTGAGCTGACTCACAAGGAAGAAAAATGACAGACTGGTAAAAAGGGAGACTTCTAAGTGAGCAGATAACCAGAAGAGAAACTGGTTCTGGTCCATCAACTCAACCTAAAATTAATTCAGGAGATAGAAATTTGTTCACAAGCTTAATAAGCATGATAACAACCACTGAGGGACTTTGTCAAAATCCTTCGATAATTATAGTTGCCAGGCATGTTCACACTTGTGCAAAACTAAAGTAAGAAGAAAGTGGAAATCCCCAAGGGGTGGGATCCATATGGGGGAATGATTCACAACAGAAAATCTATCATCATAAGGGCAAAGAGTATGCCTGGTTTTGAACGGATGTTAAACAGCCAGTAGACCTGAAGTCGTATCTTTCTCCCTCCCTCCCCATCTCATACATGATTACAAAATAATTTTAAACAACACTAAGACAGTAAAATATTCCATACCTAATCTGAAGATCTGGCTCCACAAACACAATATGTGCCATACACATTAAGGACCCATACCTGAGGCTTCTGAGTTTATGACTGTAGTTTCAAAACTTCCAAAGAACCAAACTACACTTCTACAGGATAGGGGTGAATGAGGGATAGCATAGTGAACACTTACTTTTGACGGAACCCAAAGATTCTGAAAGCAAATAGACTCATAATTGGAAAGAAGAAATACATGATGAGATTGAGCAGTGGTTGAAAGAGCTAAAAGTAGAAAACTTTTCTTCTCTCAACCACTAACATTAATAATGTTAATTGATTGTACTGCATTTTGACAATATTTACACTTAGAATTAAGCAAAGGTTAAAAAACAGAATTGGGGGTTTAATTTTGAAAAAAAAAAATAATCAGAATCAAAGAATCACAGGATTTGGAGCTGCAAAAACTCTTCAGAGATCATCTGGTTCTATGCTCACAGATGTTAGAATTTACTAACTTAAAGATAATATTTTAAAGCATTTGAAGCTCAGTTTAATCAGAAATTACAAAATGATTCTACAAATAAGCAATAATTTCAAAGCCAAGTGGTATTGATTGGAAGGACTGTGAATATATGCTTAATCAGAAGTACATGCACATATGAGCAGAACTGAGCATATAAACACAGTTGTGTACATGTCATGAACTTGGCCCCTCTTGGTTCTCTTGGCTTTTACCCATGCAACCCAGTCAGGATGCTTTAATGAATACCCAAGGGGATCCTGCAGCACAAAATATTCCCTGGCCTGTTTGGAAATGAGACAACAATCCCTCTTGGAGTTGTCTTTGGTACAAAGACTTTCCTTTTTTCCCAGCAAATGAGAACCATGTTCATCACTAGAGTAAGAGGAGACTGGCTGGCTGTCTCCAATGAGCACACAGAGTAAAAACCCCAGAGGTTTGAGACAGTCAAGGAGGCTGATAATGAATGTACTATTCATAGCACAAATACAAAAGTAAATTACCAAATAATAAATGCTGAATCTTTGGAATTTGGAATAGCCAGCTTTATGAAAAAGAAAGTCTTCTGCATGAGTCAGAATCATTAACATAACTTTGCTGTGTCTGCACATTTCTGGCAGGTTAATTTTTGATAGCTGAGGAAGAGCAAAGCTTCCAACCAATTTTCTAAATCATCTTTAGGCAAACATCCAGGAGTAATCACCTGTAGATTCCTGCCTAAAGACCCAGGTATTTTTGAAAAAGCAGTCAGATTCCTGAATGACTTACGAAGTTAAGCATCAGAGACTCTCATGTAACTACCTTTGGCTGAAAATTAGTAACTAAAAAAATATGCATGACACACTTTATCCTCAAAGTCCTTACTTCACTCAAAGGGGAAATACATCAGGAAAAGGCAAATTTACCCCAGCTATTCAAATAATTTTTAGACTCCGATTTATGCAAGGTGCTTCTGGCATGAGATCACTAAAAGTAAAAATGAAATAGCAGTCTTGATGATGATAAGGAAGTATGGTCATTGAAATGTAAATATACTTCCATTTTTCTTTTAATAAGGTTAAAACAGTTCCATTAACCACCGGGTGCTATGTCAGGTTTTTAAACAGGCTAAGAGGACCAAAAAATAAAAGTTAATTTTAATTTGAGACAACTGAAATACTAATCAGAAATGATCCAGAATACAGTGATCTGAACAAGTGAGCTATTAACAGAATTTGATGATATGCTGTCATTTCAAATAAATAACAGGGATCAATTTGAAAATTTAATGAGACATTCACATATGAATAGAATTATAACTACAGCCCTTTGAAAGAAGTTAAGAATATTTGTTCACTGTCATTCAAAAATTTGAATCACTTATTTATTTGTTCACAATAAGTCTTGACTGTAAAATAAATTGTCAAAGTCACTTTTGTTTGTTTTTCAAATCTTTTGACAAATATTGTCATGATGATATTAGTGATACAATACCAGTAAATATCATATTGGCAAAAGAATGATTTACTTCTTATTATGCCTTATCTTTTAATAAAGGTATATAGGCTTTTTTAAAAAATTTAATGAACACCTGGAACTATTCAAGTATTTTAAAAACAGGCACTTAATCATCATAAAAAATTAGGGAAAGAAACTTCAATAAGAAAGATAAAGTATTCTTACCTAAGAACCACAATGACTTTAAACTTAAAAAAAATTAACACAAGAAGTGAGAGTGTTAAAGTCCAAGATTAACATTAAAAACTAAGATTAAATTTACAGTGATTTGTAATATATTTCTAATATAGGCAAGCAGCTAAAACCTAGATGGTGATAAGTTACAATTACACTATATTTTTGAAAATAGTTTACAGAAAAATTATTTTTAAACTAAATCATGTTCACTCCTTATCACCATTCATGCTTCCATAATGACCAGTAGGGCACTAGAGATGTCCCCAAGCTATTTGACAGTCCTCCCAGTGAGATATAAGGTCTATGTCCTCACCCCATAAATCTAGGAGGGTCCCTGAATCTTCAACAAATAGAATGTGGCAAAGTGATACTATGTGACTTCAGCAGTGAGGTCACCAAATGCCATGCAGTGTTCCCTTGATCACCTTGCACATCTGCCCCTTCCAAATACAGTTGCCACACTGAGAGAAGTTCAAGCCACATGGACAGACCACACGTAGGTTCTTTAGTCAATAATCCAGATGGAACCGGCTCCAAGTTGCCACAGCCCAAAAACCAGCATGTGAGTGAGGAACTTCCAGATGAGTTCAGGCCTGAGAGCATTGGACCTCTGAAATAGTCCCCATGAGACCTTCGACCCAGCAGAGCACAGACAAACCCTCACTTTCATGTCCTTCAGAATTCTACCTACATAATGTGCAAGCATCATAAAATGGGGATTGTTTTAGGCCTTTAGACTTGGGATACTTTGTTATGTGGCAGTAAATAAGTAGACTATTCCTCCAGATAATTTAGTTAATTACCTAAGTTCATTTCTATAATAGTAATTGCAATAGTAATAAAATAACTATTTTAATGATGCTTTGTTCCAAATACACTGTTAACACTTCACATTTATGTTTTTTGTCTCTCCACATAACCTTTATATAAAGCAGGTATTACAAATATTTCCATTTATGAGACGAGAATATTAAGTTTGAGAGTATAAGTGACCTACCCACAGCATAAGAGTAGCAAATATCAAAACTAGAATTTACTTGGAGTTATTTGGGGAAGCTCAGATTATTAATAAAATACACTGATTATTTGAGGGGAAAAATAAGCAATTCCTTTCATAAATGTTCATGTCAAAGCTATTAATGTAAATTTCATTGAACTATTTCACCCTCAAGAGTATTAACTGGAGGTAGTTTGAACTTCAGTAACCTGCCATTCTGAGAACTCAAGAGGAAAAACAAGACAGTATCTCAGGCAGCAAATTCCATGGCGTAACTTAGGAGAGCTCCTTCAAGGCCATCGTATCAGCCCCTCACCATCAGTCTACATACATAAAGTGCCAAACATCTCAAAGAGCTCCAAGTGTGTTGGGGACTTAAGAACACATCAGCCGAAAGGATAGAGAACTTTAACTCCTTGGTTGCTTCCCACTCCCTGTTACAAACCTGGCCTAAGCAGGAGACATTCCCCTGACTATGTCATGGGAACCGAAACTACCCTAAGGATAGGGTAGGGGCTCTGCCAATACGATTTGCCCATGCTCCTTATGTGTCCCTGTATTCTTTCTGTTGATTGGCCCATGTCCTCCATAAGACCGTCCAACTTCCTCAATAAACTCGAGTTTGTGCCTTGACGGTTCTCCCTGACCCATCTGTTTGTCCCGTGAAAGGAGGGCTGGGTGTGGGCCGTCAGTCGGCCTTTACCTTTCCTGAGTTCACCTCAGCTAGCGTGTGTTCCCCCCTACAGTTTTCTCCGCCAGCCAGAGGAGCCTATCCCGGGTTGGGGGGGGCAGGGAGCTAGAGACCTCAGCAACTCAAATAGGACCCTAACACAAGTGCTGAAAAGATCCTAAGGGAAGGGGACTCCCTCAACCACATTATCTTAAAGATGAAAGACCTCTGAGAGCAGCCAGTCCAACTGCTCCTTTAACATGAATGCATCCCTGTGACTTTCCGAACACCCGAACACCCCCCACTTTTCTGACTCCCACTAGTTTTTTCCTAAAGAGCCTGCTGCTTCCTCAGGTGGACTTATTGTTTCAGTTAAATCTATAGTTCTGGATTGGGGATATAGTTCATTTGGTAGAGTGCTTGCCTCACATGCACAAGTCCCTGGGTTCAATCCCCAGCACCACAAATCTATAGTTTCTAAAGTTTGAGGACAATAGATCAATTACCCCTCTGTCAAATCCTTTTGTCCTTCAAAGGATGACTAATCCCCAGTTCTTAGTTATATATAGGGTATAAGATAGAAATTACCTATATTGACTTGTAAGATGCTAAAGAAGATAAAAAAGGTAAGAAGACATCAATTCAAAGAAAGGAGGAAGGGGGTAAGCACATATTTGTCCCTAATGTGAAATAATTCAAGATAATGTAGAATATCATGAGTCCATAATTAATTGGGACCTCCCACTGCTCTAATGTTCTAATAAGGCCAAAGGAAAGAAGAATTTGAAAAGCAACCATGTTCTGGCTTCCTATGTTCCAGGCCCAGTATCAACCGCAGTACCCAGCTCAACCCACATAAAGCTACCATGAGGAAGATGGTCCTTTGTCCATTTTAATGATGAGAAAACCAAAAATGAGATTAGTACTCACACCATATATGAATAATGACTGCTAAGTACACATACTACCCATTTCCCCCTTTTCATATTACGTAACAGGGCAATGCACTTAGTTTACTCAGATGACATTTCCCAACTGTCTTTTGAGCTGGGTGAGGCCATGTTAAGCTAAATATTTATGTGTCTTGTGGAAAGATGTTGATTCCAGTGAAAATCACGTTCCTTTTTGGTATCTCTGTTTTGTTTTCCTCCTACATGCAACATGGAAGGAAGATGAGATAGCTACTGCTCCAGAGGCCAATTAGTGAGATGAACCTCAGAATGAAAGCCAGAGACAAAACATCCAAGAAGAGGAGGAAGCAGGAGCTTTGGTCTCTCAGGATTGTGAAGACACACAAAAGCCTACTGCCTACTACTAAACTTCCTTTCCCAAGAGAGAGAAATAAATTTCTAAACTGGTTAAGCCCCTAATATGTTGCACTTTTTGATAAATGCTGTTAGACACAGTTAATCCTTATAAATGTATTAACTTACAGAAAAACATAGCCAAACTAAATATTCAAAGCTCAGAAAAGCAATTTATACACAATAGTCAACTTCAAACTTTAATTTCTATTTCCTTCTGCATGAAAGCCATACTTCATTTCCAGACAAAATGTATAAATTTAAAGAAAGATATGAGGACTCTAATTGTCTAAACTACATAATGCTCTGTGGATCATATTGTGACAAGGTGAGATGGGGAAGGAAGCTTAGCAAGAATAGCAAAGCTTAAGGTAGAATCAAAATTGCTACAGTTAGGTGACTCTAAGCTGTATGCTATGCACGTAGAATACAACCAACCAAGAAATTCTACCTATTATTTACACAGTGACAGATAAAGGAAAATGAGGTGTAGCTCGATAAACAAGCTCTCTCCTAAAGCAGATTTAGACACTATTCATCCCCTTCTTCTAGTTCCAAAGCCTGCTTAGCTGAACTGTAAAATAAATTCCAGCCCTCTGAACATTTCAAGGAGGAATAATGTTCAAAACTGGCTCAGGCTTTATTTTTCTTCACTTTGAAATTGATTAGATGTGCTTTTAAAAGAAAAATTGGTTGGTGTCTCAAAGAATAAAGAGTATTTCAGACAAATGTAAGACAGCTAATTTTAAGCCCACTTGAGATTTTTGCCTAGATGCTCTAGCTATTAACCATTTCATCCCTTTTCTCATCAACCTATAACCAATCATGTCAGATGAGGGCTTATTACAGACCAAGTTATATCAAAATCAATATTTTAAAATTAACCCAGAATTTGCTATTTAGTAAATCTGATTATATAACTACAATAAAATTTGTCTTTTAAAGGACCTTAAACAAAAAATAAATTGACTAAAATAATGGAAATAAAATCACTGATGAGTTGCTTAGTAATAGAAATCAGACTCAATACATGGAAAGAATAGTTACATAAGCAGTCATTTAATTTAACTTTTCATTTAGGGCATGCCTAGTCACATGTAACTCTCTGAAATGAAGCACACAACAACTCCCCACAGGTCTGCTTTAGCAGATAATCTGAAAATCTATAAGAATGACTAAAAAAAAAAAAAAAAAAAAAATTACTCTACAGTAGTGCTTGATCTAACTACTAAAGAAACAAAGACAAGTAAATAAGAATGTTTCAATTTCAGTGCATCAACATTGCATTTCAAAAATATTAGCAGTTTGCCCCCTGAAACTCTTAAATGACTTCAAACTGAATTATTCTACCCTCCTTGTTCAGGGGTGTCTAGACTATACAGACTAGCTCAAAAACATAAACCAAACTAATTTTGCTGTAAATAGTTTTGCATTTCTTTAAAGCATTACTAAAAACTTAAAGATTCCTGTCATTGTTTTTTTTTTTTTTTTTTTTTTTTTTTTTTTTTCCTATTGACTCCATGAGCAAGGAAAAACATAAGCACAGGAATAGAACAGGCACTGCACATACACGTTTTCAGTGAATGAATGAGATACAACTCTAACAATAAGTAGCTAAGAGACTAGTTAATTCATGTTAAGAGAGACCTAATGGTATGATGGAGAGAAACTCCAAGAAAGTTCTAGACACACTTGGCTTGACATCCTGATGTTATCAGACAATAGGGAAGGCATTTGCCATGTGTGAACAGTCAATCTTCTTCACTATAAAGAGAAGCCAATAATACATTGTTTCCAAAACTGCTATAATGTACAGTTCCTGGCATTGTTCTTGATGATTGCTTCTCATCTGTAAGTGATGAATTTTGTTATTACTGATACCTTTGAGTATCATTTTATTATATCAAAAAATAAATGATGGGCTGGGGTTGTGGCTAAGTGGTGAGCTAGGAGAATGTAACTCAGCCCCCTGACCCCAGATGATTTGATCTGAAAAGAGTTAATATATAAATATCATTATGAGAGAGAGGAAAATAGCCAACTTTAAATTATAGGAATAGATGGGAAGTATGGTGAAAAATAAGCTATTAGAATCATTTTTGACTTCCATTATAACCTATGCACATAAGCAAAGTTTTACAAGTTTTGTTATCAAAAAGTTGAATGCCTCCTGAACTTCCAGAAAAGAGGTAAACATGTTTATAGCATCAGCCTTACACAAATAACGACACATTTTAGTATTCTTACAGGAGAAAGTACACAAGCAATATTTATATTAGTGAAAGCATCCTGAACTGTAATAGAAGACAATGAAATGTCTTTAGGTGTTGTACCTATCACTCTATCTTCAGGATGTAGCTCAGTGTCTCTAATATGATGAGAATTCAACAAATACATGCTAAATTAATGGCTAGAAGAGTTAGCTTTTAAAGCTGTTCTTCATTATCCTTTGAAAGCAAATGTACTCATTGAAAAGATATCTGAAACTAAATATATAGGAAAAAAATAAGTATTTATTTCTCTCCCTTTAAAACCCACGCAATCATAAGACACGTATTTCTTCAAAGTCAGTGTTGCTCTGTTTGAACCTAAATTCATATATGAGCGTATGTTGGAACTAAACAAATCTGAGCACAAATCATCAGCTCCTAGAGGTCTGTGTTGTTTTTTTTTTTTTTTTTTTCCCCCATAAAATAGACCTTTAATAGTCCTTACTATGCAGCAACATAGGAATGATTAAACTCACTCCTGGTATTTGATATAAATTGTCAGGCACCACCAAGCTTACCCCATAACTAGTCCCATTATTAATCATTCTACAGAAAACTCTTCCCTGATCACCTGTTATAAGACAGATAGCAGCTGGGCTATTTCATGTAATAAGGAACTTGGGCTTTCAAGGCGGTAGGGAAAAAAAATCAGAAGCTTCGCAGCTGTGAGTCAAGCTCAAGGGCTCCACCCTTCTTTCACTACATAACAAAAATCAGCTGTTGCCTCAACAGCTGGCAAGTGGCTGGTGAAAATGAGATCTGAAAATAGTTGTAGATTGTATGTAGAAAACTGCATAGTTAGGAGGCAACAGAGAGTAGCAAAGAGATGTGATAAGGGTAAGAAAAAAATACAAAGAAAGCTAATAGAAGTAATTGGCATCTGGAGCTGCTACTGACAAACTGGCAGGAACAACTCACAGGCAGTATGGAATCCTATAACCTGGAAAATCTTGTTAAAGAACGATAGATAAATATCTGCCTGAAGGCATTTTATTGCCCTATCTGAAAGAAAGCTAGATTACCATTTGAACTATTTCCTCACCCTCCAATCTGCTTACCACTCAATACTATTACTATGTACTGGTGGTGTGTTTAAAATAAAGTATGATAGTATGAAAATTATAAACAGGAAGGTATCTATGACAAATGTTAAGACAATGGCTCTTATTCCTCTAGCAGACTGCAGTTTGAGAGTAACAAAATATTCACAGGCACTGATTTACTTAGCAAACCCAACCTCATGTCCTCTTATGCCAAGCACTGGGCAAGACAAAAATTAATGGGCATGAGCATGGCCTTCAGTAACTGCATGTTGGAAAGCAAGGCATAAACAATAGCAGCAACTGCTAAAAGTGCACAAAAAAAGGGAACTCTTTCTGCTGGAGACAAGACATGGGAATATGTGCTGGAGAAAGGGGCAAACTAAAAAGCTTCAAAATCAAGGTAACATCCAGCCTTGTCTTGAAGGATGACTAGGCTTTGTCTGAAGAAGAACATTTTAAAAGGGTATTTCAGGAAAAGAATAGCACATGCAAATGCAAAGACCAGGATAGATAAGAAGGGCAGTTAACTAGAAGATGGAAAAGGATTTGCAGAGTAGTACTCAAGGTTCAGCAGAAGCTAAAACCTTACACGTGTAATAGCACTGATCCACAAGTCTATTTGATTTTTCTTCAGGTGTCCTCGACAGTCTGACTAAAGAGAGCACAAGATGGCAAAAGTGAATGTGCTTCAGAAATGAGAAGACAAAAAGGAAAGAAAGACACAAGGACAGATGCTTTCTCTTCATTTACCATGGCACAACCCACTCACCAGATTTCAGACGGGTTCTTCAGACCAGCATCTGCAGTAGGGTAAGAGAAAAGAGAGGATTATGTGTAGAGTGCCCTACTTAATAAACTCTTCACTCTAAACAAACAGTTTCATTAAAAACAAAACACTAAGTATATAGCAAGCAAAGATGAGTGGTAGAAACAAAAGAGTAGAAAAGCAGAAAGATAGAAGTCATCTAGTGAAGTCTTATCCCTTTGCTAAGTATAAAAGTTTAAGTGAAGATTATCAGTTTGCTTACTTCTTGTTCAATATCTCCAACACCACTCCATCTCTGCCAGAGTCCATAAGTTCCACCGAGCTAGACACTGTTTTTATAGGGGTTGATTCCATCTGCGTGTTCCCAATTACCAGTTCATGATATAACCACTCCAAAGCAAGAAACCCAAGGATGGGTTTTAATTGGCTATATTTTATGAGTTTATTTTGTCATTGCACAATAACCCTAAAACATTAAATGCTGGTTTAATTTTCTCAGTATTTTGCATTTAAACTCACATATTAAGAGAACATACCATTATATATTTATGAATACATACATCTATTTGAGAAGAGAAAGTGAAACAACAGTTTTATGTTTATTACTTCTACAGTAATTTAGGCCTCATAGAGAAGGAAAAACAAGTTCTGTAACTCTACTGTAACACTGTTTAAATTACATTTATTTGTATTCTATCAAATGGGCATTTATATCCTCAAAACATTTTTGTAAGGAAAATATGTCCAGAGAGAAGATGACCTGAAATACAAATTCAAACCTCGCTGTTCTACCATGTCCCTGACCAGTGGAAAACAAGACCACCCCTTTCATCCTATTTACTACCACATAAATCTGTGTAACTGGAGTCACCTAATAAACTTTCACAGCTAAAAGCCTCACAATGAAGTATATACCTACAAATTTTTGCAATATAAAATATGACAGGTGGAGCTGCAGCTGTAGCTCCACGGTAAAATGCTTGCCTAGCATGCAAGAGGCCCTGGCTTTAATCCTCAGTACCAAAAAAAATAATAATAATTGAAAAAATTAAAATATGACAGGTTAAAAAAAAGTTAGGTAGATCTAATAGCAACAAATGATTCTAATCTATACATTAAAATATTTTTATTAATAAAGTGAAATTGAATTTAAAACAATCTTAACAATGTGGTTAGACTTATTAGATTGCACAGTGACATAATGTCCTTTAACTTATTTTATGATGACAGTATTGAAATCATCCTTGAGTTTCATTCATAAATAGACATAATAGCCTTTTAATACTATTTGCCAAAGATTTCACAAACACAAACATGACTTCCCTTTAAATGGCCTTGAAGCAAAAGAGACTAAAATGGTTAATAAGTAGTTTTCCCTCAAAATAAAGTGAGGAAAAGCCAATATTATAACTAAGAAGGTCTTATTAACTATTACAAGTATGTTTCATTTAAAACTTAAGTCAGTTTCTTTTAATTTATAGTTAGAGGGACCAAGTTCCTCTCTCATGGAGAAACTTCTCCCAAGAGAAAAAAAGACAATCTCCATTCATGCCATCACTGTTACACAGGGGAGAAGTAAAGGTTATAGAGTGAGTAGGTTCTTGAGAGCCTGTCCTTGATACCAAGATTTTTCAACATAGCATGAGAAAAGTGTAAAATGACAGTTTGCACAAGACCTGGATCTCCTCTCTCTCCCTCTCTAACTCTCTAACTCTCTCTCTCCCTTTCTACCTCTCTTTCTCTCTTTCTCTCTCAGTATGGATGAGTCTGACTCAAAGGGAGAAGCATTTGGTAAACCATTTGATTGCAAGTATAGATGGTGGTTTGTCACTGAAATCTCCCAGTAATAAGGCAAACAGTTTGATCACTATCAGATGCATATGTTTATTTAGCATTTGGTTTGAAATTCAAACCCCTTACATTGACACACAGAGGGGTCAAGGCACTCTAACTAGTAACTCACTAATCTTACTCATTTTTTAATATTCATGTCTCATACCTCCTACAATTCCCTTGTTGACACTATTTCTCTTCCATGTTCCTACTCTATGTAGATTATTTACAGAACTTGTCCTTTTTCATTCCTTAAAACCAGAGATTGTGCATCATTGGAATGCCCAATGAACACTGTGTTATGTGGAAGAACTTTCAAATAATCATTTTAAATTAAATTCTAAACTTGATATATTCTTTAATATTAACAGTAAAGAATGTGTTTGTGAAGTATTAAGAGAATGATAGTCTGCAAAAATAAAATCACCACATACGTTCTATTTACTCAACAAATAAAGTACATTCCTAAGCAGTTCAGGGGAAACTGTTAGCCCACAGCCTTCAGGCAATGATAACTCGTGCACTGGGAATTTTATGCATTTTCTGCACTGCTAGTTCTAATGTTCATGAAAAATGCATACAACTATTTCACTGGAAAACTCCTCTGTGATACAACCAGACCTTCATCGGGGCTCAGGGGTTCAGACATCAATCCTAAATTTAAACTTACATAAAGACAGGATATTCAATGTTTAAAATATCATAAATGGCCTTTATTTTAAATATAAATCATTATATAATAGAATAAGTAAAGAAAAAATATAGAAACTCTCAAATAGCTAACAAGCTTCCTTGTGGCAATTAATACTCTTATGTGTTTAAAAAACACTGGAGCACAACTTAATTGGTCTAAAGACAGTCATTCACCTCATTTAACACATATTTACTGAACACCAACTACATTCCTGGTCCTCTGCGGGGCAATGGATGTACAACAGTGCAACATAATAGACACAATCCCCAATCTTCTTGAGGTTACAATTTGGCACAGGCAGTCAGATATTAAACAGATAATCAAGCAAATAAAATCATGAATAAGGACTGCCCAGGAAAAGTGGTTGGGGTGAGAGAGATTGCTCTAGATAAAGACAACAGTTTGTGTGAACACTGAGAGTCAGAAAAAAGTCACAACTAAAGAAACAGGCCACAGGGGTTGGAGGAGAGCTGCCCATGAAAGGAATGATGTGAAGGGAAGCAGGGGCCATGGGACCAGGGACCATCTGAAATTGTATCCTAAGACAATGGAAAGAAAGCAATAGAGCATGACAAATACCATAATTAATGTTACAATTTCTAATGCTTAGATATACTATGAAATATAAAACAAATTTCTACCAAATAGAGTAAAATAATGTTAAAATAGGATAAAATTAAATCTTAAGCATCAATGGTGTATCTGAATGCATTTTTGTACTCACAGGTAAAGTTTGTGCTCACATTACACTATTGACAAACGATAAATATGGTGATGCTTATTAAAACCTCAGAAGGGTTCAGGTAGAAAAGGGATGTGGGTGAAGGAGAGGCCACTGTCAATTCAGATTTCAGGTTTTGAATTTCTAAGTAATTTACAAATTTACAAATTTCTAAGTAATTTGAAAAACCAAATGTGAAAAGCACAATATAAAAATATTTTCTTTATAATATCAGGCCTAAAAATAAGGAATCTTTAAAAGCATTTCTAAGCCACTTGTAGATTAATCTACCTAAGTAGGATATTGATGAAAGTAGGTTCAATAAATTGATGCTAAATCAAAAATCTACAAGGTGTCCAATTTCTTGATTAAGTCAAAAATTCCTATACCTATCATTTAAGACCTTTTGGAATCTCTATTGAACCACATATTTTTTTCCAAAACTTGTACCCTATATATTCTTGAAAACGATCACAAACATCTCTGTCATCTTTACTGAACCATCCTATTTCTTTATTTACCTCATCTGTAAGTTATTTCAATCCTTTAAGATCCATCATAAGCTATATCTACTCCATTAGATCATTTAACAGATTGTACTGATGGTTCCTAAAAATTATAAAGATTTACACTCTCACTATGAACCTATATAACATAATCTGTATGTATATAAAATATACATATATTTCATTGAAAAATGATGATAACAGCCAAATTTCCATTATTTAAATAAAATGCTGCATACAAAGGCCAAAAAGTAAATTCTCAGTTTTAAATATTATGCTTTAATATAATATCCACTAAAATCATACCACATATTAGTTTCAATTATTTCATTTAACAAATATTTATTAAGCATGTATTATTTCCCTAGCACTACACATAAAACTGTAGTAAAAAGATAAATTAGATTCATTTCTCTTAAAACTTAAGTAAATGGAGGGGGAAAATTTACATTTTGTGTCAAGTATTTAAAAAAATGAGCATTTATGGAGACCCTGCAGGTAGTCCATGAAAATATATACCCCTATTAAAATAGCTATGTGTATATAGCCCTATACATTCATTGCATTTTTTTTTAAATTTGCATGAAAAATATGGAATTAGCAAATGTAGAAAACCAATATGTATTCAACAAAATTTTATTTCAGCACTGAAAGAATAAGAAAAGAATTCTTATAAAGAAGTCTACACCTGTTTGACATATATTCAATAAAGCTCTACTTTATTTTTTGTGAAAAGGAAAGTCCTGCTTAGAGATGGGCCGATAAGGAAAACTTGCAAGATTGATTTGAAAAACACCCCTGCTATATGGTTTAAAGGTATGTGTTTTCCCAAAATTTGTTTCTTAGAACCTAAGACCAAAAGTGATAAGATGAACTGTGGTTTTTTTTTTTTTTTTTACAAAATAATTAAATCGTGAAGGCAAAGCCCTAACAAATGGGATTAGCATCCTTATTAAAGGACTCTAAGGCAAGAGGCCCACTTTTCTCTGTCTTCTGTCAGTGAAGCAGAGAGCAGCTCTCACCAGACACCAAGTCTTTTGGCACCTTGGTCTTGGATCACCCAGCCTACAGACCTGTGAGAAATAAATGTTAATTATAAATTACTCAGTCTCAGATTTTGTTATAGAAGCAAAAATGGACTAAAGCAACCCCAATTAGGTAGGTCTGAAAACTGCAATGGTCACCAATAATACACACTCAAGTAAACAGATAATTTGATTGATGAACCCAACAGGCAGCTCTGCCTCAAGAATCCATTTCTTAATTATTCTCCAAGTCTAAAGTAACAATTATCTTACCCCAATGTCATATTTAGTTTTACCAATTTTGAATGGAAGTAATAACCTGAAATTTCTATTTCATGTTCAAATTTCATTACTTTCAAGCAGCATTTAAACTCTCAAAGAAATAAAACATATTTCTTGTTGCTCCTTAGCCCCCACCCCCACCCCAGTTTCACTTTTTTCTGGAGATCTACTTTGACTACTTTTGTCATTCTTTTTCTGTATTTGCATTTAAGTGGGCAGGCCAGCAAGCCCAGGAGATTGAGAGATTTAGATAGTCAATCATTCTGCTCACTCAGGAGTTTTAAGTGTTCTGTTTGTTGTCTCCAGGGAGAGTAGCATCCATAGTAACAAATGCAAATGCATTTACTTTACAGCTATTTTAATGGTCATCAGTGGAAGGAGGGCATTTCTATATAGGATCAAGTCTGTCTAGGCACAAGGGATCAACAATAATTTCCTCTTTAAATACTAATTGCTAAAGTTTCATTGTGTTGACATTTGATACACATTAAGCAGTCAATCACACATTTAACATCTACATAACACCCCTCTCTCTGCCATCAGAGCCCTACAAATATAGCTACATTGTGTATGTAGGACAAATCACCTGGACTCTACGTGAATATGTTATCACTCCAGCTTTGGAACACCCCCTGCCCCCAGCAATTTGTTCTAGAAACCATTTAAAACAAAAACTTATAGTGACTGCTCTTATTAGTTTTGAAGAAGACAAACTACCCATAGAACTCCTTGAAGAAGGAAATTCTAGGAAGAACAGACACAAATGACTTTCTAGAGAGGAGGCTCAAGTGGGTATGATACAGATGATATAACAAGTCTGCCTGATCCCAGGGGCTCTGGAGGCTAAGGCAGGAGGATCTTGAGTTCAAAGCCAGCCTCAGCAAAAGCAAGGCACTAAGCAATTCAGTGAGACTCCGTCTCTAAATAAAATTCAAAATCCCTTCCTTCCACTGATGACCAGCTACTGGGAATGCAGCTCAGTGGTCAAGTGCCTCTGAGTTCAATCCCTAGTACCCCCCCCCAAAAAAAAAGAAAGAGCCTGCCTGTCCGAAATAAGATTACATATTTGTTTTTGAGGATGTTTCCATCATTCTGCAGGTGCTTAATAATTACTGTATTTAATAAATAAATCATAATAATTTTCCATATATTTTAAATGTAAGCCACTTATGAAAGTGAGTCTTAATATACATGCTGGGTTTTTAAAAATTTTTTTGGTTGAATGAGATGGATATCATTATCCTAAATGCATGACTGAAAATCTGAATGGTACTTATATACTTTGTATACAAGCAGTTGTATGTAAAAAGATTCTATACTTGTGCATTATGAATAAGTAAATAAATAATTTCAAAAATTTTTAAAAACAAGGCTTATTATTTAGTGTAGACTATGTGCTTTATATAAAATATCAGTTTTGAAAGAAAATTACAAAGTTTAAAAAAGAGAAAAAATGTTTTAAACTTCACAAAATTTTAATTACCTCTTCCTTTTACAGAAGGGTATGAAAATTGACCCATTACATAATTTATCCTAAGAGTGTCACAGTAAGATTTGAATCTCAGTTTATGTAAAAATAAACCATAATTCTTAACTCTTACTCTATGGTTCTGAATTGGCACTTATTGATTTTAAGTTGATCCCAAAATAGCTTTGAAATGGTATAACAGAGGCAAAATTTGGAAAACCAAGACTTGATTTTTTTCAAATGTACACATACATGCTCACACACATAAATATAAACTGGGATTTTTATTTTGACAAAAACAATGTGTAAGTTTCATACACAAGCTTGAGAATAGAACCCTACATATATACAGTTCCTATAACAGTGGAAAATATTTTTCTCTTGAGAATATTCTCAATTTGTTAAAACGTTTTAAGTACCACAGTGATTAACGGTTTCAATAATTTTTAACCTTTTCATAAAAATCTAAAGAGACAATGTAGAGAAGACACAGTAGGTCTATTTGCTACAGTACTAGTTTGTACCCTTGTACTATAAGAACAAATGCTAATTACTCTTCAGACCTAATGCTAATCTCAGCATCTGCTAATTAAAAGATCACATCTTCTGCAAAGTCAGCATTACCATTCAAATGAAAACATTAATTAGCTTGAAAAATTCAAAATCAATCAGCTGAAAGGAGAAAGTTGTAGGCCTTCAATGAATTGATAACAGCACAAACCCAGGATTGCAAAAGACCATGTCAACTTACATTTCTCAGCAACATAGACTCACAATATTACCAAAGTTACTTAAAAATATATTTGTGTTTCAGTATTTTGCCCTAACCATTTCACTACATCACAACATCATCTGGCTCCTAAAGAGGGCTCATTCTACATTTAATGCACTGGAGATGTGATTACGGACCAGATTTTAAAAATAGATATTGCAGAATTTTCAAATAGCTAATGCAACTTGGTGAGCCATTTGCAGAATACTAATAATTACAGGAAAGCTCAGTTATATAAATTATTTTACAGCTGTTTTGGCTTTTTTTAAGTTAACTGATAGTTATGTTTTCTATGGTATTTATCAATATTCAGAACATTCAAAATGCAGACTGGGGTTGTACTTCAGAGTCAAAGAAAAACAGGCCTGTTCCAGATTTGCTCATGTTGTAGTCACAGACCAAAGACTCACATTTTCTTAGTGGTGATCTCTCTTGTCACATTTTAAGAGGCACCCTCTCTCTGTGTAGCAAAACATGGCTAACCTAGCTTCCAACTGAAAGGATACTCAAACATCCAATAGAAACTCTTGTCCAAAAACCTAAAACTTCTAAATATGGATTAAGACATGGCAAAACATAAACATTTTATTTAATGCTTTCAATTACTTAAATTGAAGGATTTTATTTATATAAAATTTCCTGCAACCATAATAAATATATATTTGAATAATGCAAAGAGTCTTAACATTTCAGGATCTTAATGCTAACTATCTATCCATTAAAAGAAAACACTACAGAAAAAATAAACTTAAGTGAATTATTTCTGCAACTACAATAACATAAAATGTTAAAAATGCAAATTGGAGTACAACTGTGAAAGAGTAAATAAAGTTTCCTTTCATTTTGAAAAATAAATAAGTAAGCATTATATATGAATTCACAAGTAGAGCAAAAGATAGTAATGTAATAATATCTGAAACAGGAAATCAGCTTCATAGACTTGTTTATCTAAAAAGGTAGGAAGACCTAGACAGATTTACAATAATGATTTCATCAGGCAGACAAACAGTTTTGATATATAACATGCTGGGGAAACTTAGCTCTAATTCACTTTATTGGATTAAGAAATGAATAACAACTTCATGTGACAATTGTATTTCAAAAGAATTATTACTGGAATTTATCGTGTTTTCCTTAAACTTAATAAAGCAAACAACATGAGCTGACATATATCTTACAGTGACCTCCACTTCTGAAGACTAAAAAATCATTAAAGATCGTTCATACCATAATATTGACGCATGCTCATAAAAATTTTATTTCATACATATAAACCCTTGAAAAGTCTTAGTGAATAACATTCATATGTAGTAAAAATTATTTCCATATAATACTAAAGAACAACAAAAAAAATTATACCATTCAAGATTCTATCTCCATGATGCATACAGTAGAACAGCAGCCAGTGTGCTCACCAAAAAAAAAAAAAAAAAAAATCTGCAGGTGTCTTACCACTGATCACAAAGGAAGAACATTTAGAAATAAGATGATTTCTCAAGAGCAAACTCACTATGTCCAAACTCACAGAGACTGACATACACAAATGAAATGTGAACTTATTTATTAATTGGGACCAGGATATCAGATAGTATCCACCAATCCATTTTCTTCCTAATGGTTGACTTCAGGGAAGTCAAACAAACATGAAACCAGAACAAGAGTGAAATATAGTGAGTGATGCCAACTCAAATATTTAATGACTTCCATAGATAGTCAAGTTATCCCAGTCTCACTGGTCTGACCCAATAGGCACAGGAATTAGTTTATATTAACCAGTTAATATAAGACAGTTAAATCCAAGTGACACATTATTTTATCAGATATGGTGGCACTACAGCCAGTCCTTGGAAGAAGCTCCTACCCAGGGCACAATTCCTTTGATATGAATTTGCCATGCATTTTTTATGCATTCTGTGCTCATCTCACTGTATACGGAATTATCTCTAATAGCTTAACTCTTTTATAATCACCACAAATATTTTTAAAAAACACAGTTCAGTACTTTCATTTAGTATTTACCTACAGAGCTCAAGTTTAAGATGAAGGAGGCACATTTTTGGAGTGAGAACTGGGAAGCTGAAGGATCTAACATTTACAGGTTTTGCTCACATTTCACCATCTAATGAACCCAACCTGATCTCCTATATAATATGACAACCTGCCTTCCATTCCCCTAACTTATCATTTCCAATCCTCTTATCCTACTGCTTCTGTTATCCACAGTATTTATTACCTCTGTGTTAGTCTATTAATGCACAAAGAAGAAAAAATTCAAGAGTTCATAAATTGTAGAAAAGTAGTGTGATCCAAAATCTTAAAAAGAAAGAAGGCAGAAGCACAGGAAAATAAAATAAAGAAAAACAAGATTTAAACAAAAGAAAAACTGCAGGAATTTAGCCACTGCACTTTGATCACTCAAATGCCTAAGTAGATGGCATAGATGTAAGTGGAAGTATATGTGTGGTTATAAAACCTAAGTGTAATACCTTAAATAAGATAGTATTAGCATTAGTATTGGCGAAATTTTATATTTTCATTAATGTAATCGTATAAAGTATATAATGACTTTTTCATGATGGAAGTTTAGCAATCGTCATAAAACAAGTAAGTCTGTTTTTAAATTCTGTATAAATACCCAAGTGCATAATTCTGCAATAGACTTATATCACAGAGTCATACAGAGCAAGAAACCATGAGTCTGATTTCAATGCTAGGTACAATATCCTGGTGACAGTTTCACAGTACAGCAGGGCCTTCTCCTTTGGCTAGACTATGGCAAATGTCCTAATAAAAGCTAACAGCCTATCTCTAGCACCTGTTTTGAGTATCCTTACCTACATAATAATTATCTTAAAGCACATTTCCTATAGGACAGGAACTATTCCAAATACTCTGCATGTCTTGTGTGATTTAATTCTTGTAACAGACCTATGGTAATAATAACAATACCAGGTGTTAGTATTAACCCCCTTTAAAGAAAAATAAACTTGCTTTTCCAAAGTGATGTTGCTGGTAGCTAGTAAAGCTAGAATTCAAACATAAGCAAATAGGCTATACAATTGATATTCTATTTCTTAAGAGCATTTTGATAGTTTGCTCAAATCCAGATAAAAATATGTAATCTAGTGTAATATAATATGTATTGAGAAATATGATGGCTTATTCTGTAATAAGCATGAATCTGAGTCTTTCATATACATCAGCACATTTGACCTGACACCAGTCTTAGAAGGAAGGCATCCCGTTTTTAGATTAGGAAATGGGATCTGTAAGGTTAATTTCTTGCAGAAGGCTATATCTGTACAACTTCCCCAATTTATCTGTCTAGTAAGTCTTTCCCCACACAGTACTTCCTTTCTTTCTGTATTCAGAGGTAGTGGTCTCATTTTGGTGTTGTAATAGTGCGGGATCATAATTACTTCCTCAGCATTACATGTTCCATTACATTCCTCCCAAGGTACTGTAAATTACAATGCAGGTATAGCTGAGGCTATGGGTATGTTTTATTAATTTATATTTAGCATTTGCCACGTGCCAGGTCTTAGGTTAGATCCAGAGCATAAAATGAAGGCCGATACTGTCACCGCAAGTCTTATTTCTTCATGGGAAATGCAGTGAAGTAGACAGTTACAAAAATATTGACCAAAAACACTGTGGCAAAGGAAGGGCGGTGGCTACAGAAATGCACAGAAGAGACTTCCAAGATTTGAGAGAGGCAGTATCTTAATCTGAGTTCTAAACAGTGAGGTTGAAATAGCCAGGTGAAGAGGGAAGGGACATTGCACAGAAGGAACAGAACAAAAGCCTTACACTGTGCAGTTGTTTCTTTTTGTCCCCTCACCTCACCTCCCACAACCTTCATAAATTATTTCCCTGTGTGATTCACTAGTTAGCAGTTGGTCTCTGCCTTCAGCACGCCCTCTCACCTGGAGTCACAGGATGCCTTTCAAACATCAGCCTCTGCCCCACCCAATTGCCAGTGAAGACTAGAGGAACAGAGGCCCGAGTCCACCCACTGAGGTCATGTAGATTTACTTTGATTTGCCACAAACTGGTAATTTGGCACGCCTGGGTCTAGCCCTGCACACTGCCGTGACCATCTCCTGGACTTCACTCTACCAGCTTCCTTTGTTGATTCACTCCCAGCAAATAGAGTTTTGCCTCAGTTTACTTGTCCAACACAGTGAACACCTGCCAGACTAGATATTCACACTGGACAGAAACTGCCTGCCTGGGCCTTAGCCACCCTGCCTAGTTAAACAATACTTCCCCCCCAGGAAGTTGTTTTCTTCTAAGATTTAAATTTCAGAGAATGATTGGCAGGGTTGAGAGCTTCAAGATATTATTCAGCATATCAGGATACAACTCCTGACTACTGCACAGTAAATACTTTGTGGAATGGCTAAGTAAACTTATATTACTACAAAACTCATATGTGATAGGTAGTTGGGATGAACAGTAATTTGCAATTTTTGTAAAGGTAACCTGAAAATTAAAGAAACAGTAGGAATGAAAAGGTTTAAATAAGTTAGAAAAATCTCTCTTTATAATTTCTTGGTAATTTATGAAATTTCCACCACATTATAAATGCAGCAAATACAGTAGGTCCTCTTTGTCCATGTTGTAGCAAGCTGTGTGAGTTGCCCAGGATCAATAGCTATATCATCTCACATCATCACAAGAAGGGTGAGCCTGGCACAATACAATGTTTTAAGAAAAAGAGACCACATTCATGTTACTCTTATTACAGTTTATAACTATTCCATTTTAATAGTAGCTATTGTAGTTAATCTCTTATGGTGCCAGATTTATAAATTAAGCTTTATCATTGCTATGTATAGGAGAAAACAGCATAGATAGAGTTCAGTATTATCTACATTTTCAGGCATCCACAGAAGGTCCTGAAACACCCATTGTGGACAAGAGGGGACCACTGCAGTATTTGGAGCATTTATAATTCGTGAGAGTTCCACTGAGAACTGTTTAGTTTTAATCAAACTAGTACTAACCTTCATAGTCTAAAAGAGCTCAAATGCAATCCAGTAACAACAATGACAATGGCAACCAGGCATGGAGGACTCACTCTGTCAAGTACTATGCTCAGGGTTTCTGGCAGAGCTGTGATCATTGACCATCCCTACATACTAGAACCCCATTTTCTGAGTGCCAGAACCTGAATTTTGCTCAGGGAAGAATTAACTAAAAATAATTTCTTACCCAGGCACCCTGGTAACTACAGGTGGCCCTGTCACATACACTGATGAAAGATACATAAGCTGAGTATTTCCTAGGAAAGTTTTCCTCTCTCAAAACTGATTTCATCCTCTTTCAACAATTTTTCCTCCTCCTTCATATGGCTCCTATGAACATATGGAATATGAAAGTCTGAAAATTAAGCCTTTTTGGCATGACCGTATGGATATATGTGATACAAGAGTGATATAAGGTTAACAGACAAGAAAGAAAAGGGAGCTTTGGGTCTTAATGTTCTAATTTTGAACTACTCATTCTAGATTTCTTGTTACATGAAAAAAAGTACAATGAAGTTGCAGGTGGTTAAGTCTCTTTAAGCACATTTACATACATTACCTTATCTGAACTTTTACTTTGGTGGATTTAGCAATACTCTTAATCTAGGAACCTAATATAATTAAAATGCCTCTACAGTAGTATTTTTATTATTACAGTAGCAAGGGATAATTTTATTAAATTCAACATTGTTTTCGAGATTTCTTTTCTGATTATTGTGCCACTGCTAATTCACTCTCACCACTCCAGTTCTCCTTATTATCTTCTAGCACTGATAATGGTTGCCTGGTTATCTGCCATTCTCACCTACACTGTTGTCATTTGGCAATGCTAGGGATTGAACCCAGGGCCTTGCTCATGCTAGGTAAGCTCCCAACATTGAGCTACATCCTAGGCCCAAATGATTTGTATAACTATTGCATTTTTTTTTTCAGTGCTGCATATTCAACCTAGGACCCTGTCTGACCACATTTTGAAAAAGCACACGTTATGATAATCCCTGAATTACTGTAAAAGCGAATCAGACATTTTTCATCTAGACAAAAATAACAAACATATGAAAATTAAGTGCTATTAATCTTAATAATGTAACTTCTTATTTTCAGGAATATTTCCATTAATTTATCCTCAATACTCTCTCAAAAAATTATCTTGTGTTGTATACAGTGATCTAAAAATCCTAAAACAGTACATCTGTATAGGAGAATAACATAACATCCTTATTATGCACTGAACACTGTGCTATGTGCTGTAGTTGTATAATCTCATTAATTTTAACATCACTAATGGAAATACTGTGAGTATCCTGGATTTTGAAGGAACATGCCAATATCACAAGGTTAGTTAGGAACTGGTAAAGCCAAATCACAAACTTAAGTCATTCTGTCTGTCAGACACTTTTTAAGCCCTCATGGTTAGAAGCTCTTAAAAATAAGATACTAAATAACTTTTTTTCAAAAGTACAGTGCAGACTTTTGATTCATAGTCATTTGATGTTACCCTGCTTCTTTTCACATATTTGCTGAATTAAAACTAGCACACATAGGGTTGAAAAGAATTAGGTAAAAAGGGTAGCACTTCCAGTGATATCTGAAGATCAAGAAGTGTAATACATTAAAATTCAAACCTAAAAACATCTTAGCTACTTCAAAATGAAACTTCTCTCAAAACAATATTATGAAGCTAATTATGTCTAGATAGGGCAACCAGAATAATTATTTTCATTGACTTACTAATAAATAGGAAAGGTTTTTTTCAAAAATTTTCTATTTATACAAAAACTCACATGGCATGGGCTGTTTTATAAAGTCATTATTCTCAAGGAGAAATAAAAGGCTTAGGCATACAAGCAAAGATGCAAACATATGAAATGCTTGGTCTATTGGGCAAACTTGGCTGAGTGAAAGTGAAGAATATAGTAGAAGTCACCTTGAAATGATCAGGGCCCAGGCTACAGGTCAAATCACAGCACTCACCTCCAGGCCCTTGCTTTCCTCCACGTCATAGCCTTCCCTCAAGTAAACAGACATTTATTGCATCTGTACATGTGCCAGACACAATGCTCAGCAAAAGCAAAGATAAATAAGAGGTGAACCTGCCCTCAGTGAGCAGACAATCTATTAACTGCTGTTGACAAAATAAAAGGGATTTAATTTATGCAACTACACAAGATCAAACGTACAGACAAATTTCTCTACATAATGGGTTGTTAAACATGTTAAGGATTACGGAAGGACTTTCACAAATAACCCAAATATCCATCTATCATCATTTGGTATTTTTTAAATTCCTCTCAATCCTGAAAAATTTACATTAAACTACTTCTTATCCTCTACTATATGAATATTGGTTATTATGACTGATGACATTAGTGAGTTATATAACATTCAGAGGATTACAGACCTTAAACATCACACTCGAATATTTAACTTGATTCTGTATCCAAACCTCTTGAAAATATGGAACTGAAAATGGTACAGAAAAGATCACTGAAATGGGCATATGAATAAAATGTTAACATCAGTAACATTTAATGATTTTCTAAAAATAAATGATATTCCTTTTTTCAAATGCAAGCAATTAAAAATGAACTTCAGAGTTAAAAAAAAAAAGTAACATCATTTTATAGTGTCAGGCATTAAGAGCCTTGTCAAAGTTCTATCATTACCCTTTTAAAAAAGTAAATAATAGCAAAAATTATCAACATAAAATACTGAGTATGTTACTCCATTCCACATATTAAAAGACCCTATTACATTACTGGAAATGCTGCTAACATTTTAAGAAGATATGAAATTCAGTGAATAGCACCATACCAAGTTTAACACCAAACATACAGATTTTGACAATTAGACTATGGTTATATATGTGCATATCAAAGGGGTATATGGGAACACTTTATACTGTTTTTGCAATGTTTCTAATTTGACAATTGATTCAAAATGAGAAATTTAAAACAACCCCTAGTTCTTTTAACATAACATAACTGTCAGTGGCTGGCTTCATAGTCCAAATTTATAGAACATGAAATAACAGTCATTTCAAATATTGAAATCTTGTGTTGTTGTTGGGGAAGCAGGGCAGGGACTGAGCCCAGGGGAGTTAACCATTGAGCCACATTCCCCAACCATTTTTGTTTGTTTGTTTGTTTTGAGGTAGGGTCTCACTAGGTTGCTAAGGCTGGCTTTGAACTTGAGATCCTCCTTTGGAATATAAACATATTAGAGTGTTTGCTTGACTGTGTTTGACAATTAGGGCTGACAAACTTTTGATTTTTTGCAAAAAAAGCATTTTTATATAGATGCATCCATGAACAAAAAATGAAAACTAAGAGCTACATTTGAACTTGGGAAGAAAAACGGTGTATTTCACTGGTTACGAAATTCCAAGGCTCAACTCAAACAAAAGTATTTCATGATCATTTAGATATACAGCTTACAAATATAAACAAGTGTATTTACAATATAGAGTTCAAATATCTCAATTTGTGATGATAATGAGGTTTCACTTTCAGATACCTTTATTCTGGAGATAGTAGCAATGGGTTAGATTTTGTAAAGTCTCTACTTTCTGTTGTCTGTGGGGGTTTTCCCCTTAGTGGCGCCTTTCCATCTCCAGGTACAATGCGATTATAACATTGTGCCATATCCCCAGCTGAGCCACCCTCCAGTAGTCTGCTGGGCACTTGAAGTAGAAGTAGAAACTTCTCAAGGTTTTCATGGCTTCCATCACCCCATAAAGTAAGGCAAATAAAAAAGGTCACATACATTCTACTTTATAATTCAGAAGTTATTTGCCTTAGTAGTGGTATTTGTATTTCACCTGAGAACCTGAAAAAGGTCATAAAATGAACTCTCTCTTCAATTCACTGCACATTAAAATCTCAGTTCTGCTGCCAACAACCTAACATTAAAATAATCACACGCGCACAAAAACCAAGAAATTTCTGACACTGGGGAAAGCAAGAGACATCTCACAAATAATTTAAAAAGATTGTTCTTACCTTCCATACTTGGAAATAAAATTATTTATTTGCTGTTACAAATCCTAAACACAGTCTACTTACAGCTAAAATAAACCCATAGCAATTCTTTTAAAAAGTAGTCATTACCCTGGGGCAGTTGAGTAACCATCTATTCTGAGATATCCCTCAAGATGCTGTGGGAGAGGACAGTGCTGCTGTCTGATAGGAAGCAAGATAACTTTTCTGGAATCAGAAATGTTAAGGTTTGTACTAGAACTTGAATTGAAATGGAATAATGGAACTAAACCTATGCTTGGCAAAAGTGATTCACGTGTAACTCAGGTGAGTCACAGTTTGTTCTAGATAGTCATTTGTAAAGAGGCAAGAACATGGTGACAAGGAGCACACGAGAACTGCACTAGAAAAATGAGACCTTGAGAGCTCTTGGTAAAAGGGTCAGAAGGCAAGAAGGTAGAGGCAGTGATGGGAAAGATGTTAAGGGAGAACAAGGAAATATTCATTAGCTTTTTGCTCTGACTATGAGCCAGGAAAGAAAGAAAACAAATACGAAACAGAATCCAAAGAACTTGGATTATGCCGATGAAAGGACAACAGTTTTTTTTGTCTGGGGGATCAGAAGTAAGGACCTTGGTTCTCTAAGACTGAAGCAAGCTAAGCTCTGGAATGAAATATCAATAAATGATTTGAAGGAAGTAAAAATAGAGAAGCTTATGCAACAGATTCCTGTTAAAATGTATTAATCTATACTATTGCCAAAGTGAATGACAAGGTGGTATTTATAATTACCTGCACAGGTAAATCTTGACTATGGTATTGGGATTGATTTTCACTTATCTTGCAGAATGCATCAGATTACTTGATAGTCAAATGATACGGTGTTTATACCCCAGGCCGACACTGAGGTTAAAGAGGTCAGAGAGGATAATGGCCCTATGAGAATAGAGATAGGAAGGAGGAGAAATTTGAAGGCCATATAACATAGGAGCTACATAAAGCTGAACATGTTTCTAACATGGTCCTTTAACCATGGGAAGCCATCAAATCTAAGAAGACAGTGTTGGTTGAGAACCAGAGTCACTGTACCATCCAGAAAACAGCATAACAATACGATAGTAATGTGCCTGTTCCCACTCTGTGGCACCAATGGATTGTCTTTCCACTGTACCAGGGAGCTATACCAAAAACCCCAAGAGTATAACTTCATAAATTCCAGTGATGAGTAGTAATCTCAGAGTGAAATAACAGTACAGACTCCCCCCCACACACTTATTTTTCCAAGGGATAACATAAAAAGCAGATCCTGGATTAGAAGCAAGGAGACAGGAAAACAGAGTTGGAGGGGCACTTTGTCCTTCTATTTTCTATCATGTCTGCAGGTTCTTGTAGGCAGGAGTGGCTGGAGTTACAATCAGAAAATGAAGTTCAGTAAAAAAAAGAGATCCTTCTTTTGCATACAGACTGTTTCAAGCTCCAGTAGCCTTGCAAGAAGCATCAGAAATGACTACGGGTGTCTAACTAGTAAGAGAAGGTGATAACAATGGTGCTTGTGGACGTTTGGAGATCATTTCCCACCCAGAGGCCTCACTGGGGATAACTGAATGATTGTGAACCTGGATTACAAAAATCAGTAACAATTTATACACCAATAACAAACTTGCTGAAAAATAAATCAAGAAAGCAATCCCACTCACAATAACAACAACAACAACAAAAATATCTAGGAATGAATTTAATCAAGGAAGTGAATGCTCACTATTACAAAAATTACAAAACACTGAAGAAAACAATTAAAGATACTAAAAATTTTCATAGATGGAAAGAATTAATATTATTAAAATGTACATACTTTGGGGGCTGAGGATATAGCTCAGATGGTAGAGTGTTTGCCTCGCATGCACAAGGCCCTGAGTTGGATACCCAGCACCACAAAAAAAAAAAAAAAAGTACATACTGTCCAACTATCCAAAGCAATCCCATCAAAATACCAATGCCATTCTTCACAGAAAGAGAAAAACTTATCTTAAAAATTTGAAATACAAAGGACACAAAACAGTCAAAGCACTTTTGAGTAAAAAGAACAAAGCTGGAGGTATCACAATACCTAACTTTTGAGTAAAAAGAACAAAGCTGGAGGTATCACAATACCTAATTTTAAAACATCATATAAATCTCTAGTAACCAAAAGAGCGTGGTACCAGCATAAAAAACAACACACAAGCCAATGGAACAGAACAGAATATCCAGAAATAAACCCATATATCTATGCCCAATGGATATTTGACAAAAGCATCAAAAGCATATGCTGGAGGAAGGATAGGCGTTTCAATAAACGTCAGTGGGAAAACTGGACATTCACATGCAGAATGAAACCAGATTCCCACCTCTTGTTGTATATGAAAATCAACCAAAATAGATAAAAAACTAAATGTAAGAACTAAAAGCATGAAACTAATAGAAGAAAACATAGGGGAAACATTTCAAGAAATCAGTAAAGGCAATGATTGTTTTGGATAAGAACCACAAAGCACAAGTAACAAAAGCAAAAACAGACAAATGGGATTACATAAAGCCAAGAAGTTACTGCACAGCAAAGAACACAATCAGTTGATCAATGGATCAACCTGCAAAATGGGAGAAAACATCTGCAAATTATTTATCCAACAAGAGATTGATGTCTAGAATATATAAGTAACATCAAAAACAAATGTGATAAAATGGACAGAGGATTTGAACAGACATTTCTCAAAAGAGGATAAACAAATGGTTCACAAGTATATGAAAATGTGCTCCATATCACTGATCACCAGGAAAATGCTAATTAAAACTACAATTAGATCTTATCTCACCCGTTAGAATGGTTAATTAAAAAAAAAAAAGACAAAAAAATTACAAATGATAGAAAGGGAATTCTTACACAGTATTTCTACAGATGTAAATTAGTACAGCAGTTATGGAGATTCCTAAAAAAATAACTAGGGGTTGGGACTGTAGCTCAGTGGTAGAGTGCCTGACTCACACGTGTGAGGCACTGGGTTCGATCCTCAGCACCACATATAAATAAAGATATTGTGTCCATCTACAACTAAAAAATTATTTTAAGAAAGAAGTGAATTATTATTTGATCCAGTTATCCCATTTGGGGATATATATCCAAAGAAAATAAAATCAGTATTACAAAGAGATATCTACACTGCCATGATTATTACTATTCAATAGCCAAGATCTAGAATGAACCAAGGTATCCATTGACAAGTAAATGAATAAAGAGAATGTGATATATTTAGTGGAATATTATTCAGCCATGAGAAAAAATGGAATCCTGTCATTTGTCACAAAATGGATAGACACAGGGAACTTCTGCTAAGTAAAATAAGCCAGGCACAAAAAGAAATTACCGCATACCTTTACTCATATGTGGAAGCTGAAGAAGTTGATTTTACAGAAATAGAGATAGAACACTGGTCCTGAGAAGGTAGGTATAGTGGGATGCAGGGTTGATACAGGATGTTTGAATAATGAGTACCAAAATACAGCTAAACACGAGGAATAAATTCTGGCGTTCTGCAACATAGTAGAATAACAACAGTTTACAACAATTTATTGTGTATCTTATAAGAAACTAGAAGATGGGGGTTCAAAGGCTCCTAACACAAAGAAATGATAAATGTTCAAGGAGATGGAAATGGTATTTAGTTTGATAATTACATGTGTCTCTGCATCAAATTATCACACTATGTCCCATAAATATGTACAATTTTAAAAGTAAAGAAATAATAATTTTTAAATGTAATGCAACTTTACTTTTTCCACGAAGAATCTGAAAGACTCAGTCCATTTTTTTTTCCAGTTATAAAAAAGTACAAGCACATAGTGCTTTAATAAGAAGCAGTAAATTTGTAATTTGGAAATTGTTTTAAGGATCAAAATTAATTCATGCACTTAAAGTTTTTCCCACAAATATGTGAAAATTGTAATAAATTTTAAAGAATTAAAGGGCAGCTCCCATATTCACATAACATGTATTTTATAGTTAGTGGTAATAAAGATCCAAATCAAGATGCTTCAACACACTTTAGATAAGAATTCTCTTAACAAATTATAGCCATGGAAAATGAACACCTGAAAACTTAAATAAAGTAATGATAGCCGGGCACGGTGGCGCACGCCTGTAATCCCAGCACTTTGGGAGGCTGAGGCAGGAGGATCACTAGTTCAAAGCCAGCCTCAGCAATGGTGAGGCACTTAGCAACTCAGTGAGACCCTATCTCTAATAAAATACAAAAAAGGGCTGGGGATGTGGCCCAGTGGTTGAGTGCCCCTGAGTTCAATCCCCAGTACCCCCCCAAAAAAAGTAATGATATAAAGGTAGTTATCACATGAAACTTTCATCAAATGTGTCACTCAGGTATGCATAAAGTTTATGTTTTGAAAATAAAAATTAAAATGTGACTGTTTTTACATTTATTTTAAAATAACTTCTAACATACCAATTTAAAACTTTTACGAGTAAAAAATAATCAACTCAGGCAATGCATCAAAACTTTAAGAGGTTAAATGTCAAGACACTTACCGAGTACTTCATGAACTCCTAGGTTTGAACATTATGCTTGAAACTTCCACAGATCATTGCATTCATTTAAAGTCTGGGATCTGTAAGAATCTTGCTCTTGGAAGCACATTACCTGCTTTCCATACTGCCATTTCCACTGTGTTTCACAAGGCCTCATGAGGCAGGCAGAAACTAACCAATGCACCAAGGACACGGCAACTCAAAGACACCCAACAATCAACAAGTCACACACACCCTCAGACACACTATCAACACCATAGGAAAAAAATAAAGATCAATAGGGGTTGTTACCCCACAGTGTGTGGGCCCAACACCCACAATGCTGACACATAAGTCTTAAACACAAGTGGAGGCATTGGACCAGCACCACCACTCATCAATCTGGTTCTACACCTACATTTGAAATCACTGTGTTCCAGGAGAAGCTAAGGGTATTGTTTTATTTCTCATTCATCAAGTCTCTGAAACAAGAAGGCCAATGAGTAATTCATAAAAGGACTATTCTACATTGCAGAGAGCCCATTAAATGTACTTTCTACTCTGCCCTCGAAATGCCATAATAAAAGCAAGAGGACAAAATACAACTGCATCTACCATTCCACCCTTCTCCTTGGCATTCTCATGTCTCTCCAAAGAGAAGTTGTGAAGAGCTTCCAACCAATTTTCTATTCACCAATTAAGAATCCTTTCAAAATGTGCTTTGTGAAGAAGATTTGAGCAAAGCTACGATGAGAAAGATAACTTGAATTTTTAAAAAATCTGAGACTCATCTTTAACAACTAAGCCTTCCTTAGCTGGGCAAGGTCGCACATGCCTATAATCCCAGAGTCTCTGGAGGCTGAGGAAGGAGGCTCACCAGTTCAAAGCCAGACCCAGCAACTTAGCGAAACCCTAAGCAACTTAGCAAGACCCTGTCTCTAAACAAAATATAAAAAAAGGGCTGGGGATGTGGCTCAGTGGTTAAGCACCCCTGGGTTCAATCATTGGTGTATACACACACACACACACACACACACACACACACACACACACATGCTGAATTAAGCCTTTCTTGGAAGTGAAAACAAAATTCTACCTTCAATCTTCATTTACGTAGTTTCCTTGATCAGTAGTCTAGACGAACATTCACATGAACTGGAAGCATCAGTTTGCTCTGGTAATTATTATAGCTCATAATGGTTTTCTACTATTTTATCAATATTCCCTATAAACTTTCTATACATTTGACAGAAATCAACAATTACAAGCTTACTATCAAATTCTTAATCGAACTCCTTGTATATAAAACAATGGAGGGCTGGGGATATAGCTCAGCTGATAGAGCACTTGCCTTGCATGCATAAGCCCTGGGTTCAATACCCAGCACCACAAAAAAATAAAAAGAAAATGGAGACCCCTAAGACACAATGTAAATTTAAATTTCAAGCTTTATTTTGAGAAAGCAGTGTCATTATTGTCTTCAAAGAAAACTATTCATCTGTGGTGTGGGTTTTCCTTCTGACCTTTCTTGAGTACACAGTAGGAAGATCAGAATATGGACTTCATTCCTTAACAATTTGGTTGTAGCTCTTATAAGTCCCTAAGTTCCTGCCATTCTTCTCATAGGCATTTCCAATGGAGCTTGAAATTGACTTTTTTTTTTTTTTTTCCTTTTGGCCTTACACCTTATTGTGCTTAGTTTTGTTAGTCTAGTTTTGTTTTACCTCATTGTTTTACATTAGGCTACATCTCCTAACCACTCCAGCTCAGATGGAGAAGCAGTTTGATTTATCCAATGCTATAGAACCAAATGGAATAAGCAATAAACAAAATAGTAATACTTCTCCCATGAATTCCAACAGATGTTTTAAAAGGGAAAGATAGATGTCTTAGTTAGCTTCTTCACTGCTGTGACTAAAGGATCTGACCAGAACAAACTGTAAGGAAGAAAAGTTTATTTGAGGGCTCACGGTTTCAGGAGTCTTAGTCCATAGAAGGCTGGCTCCATTCCTCAGGGCTCAAGGTGAGGCTGAACATCATGGTGGGAGAGGGTGGCAGAGGGAAGCAGCTCACATCAGGAAGCAGAAAGAGAAAGACTCCAGCTCCAAATACAAAATATATACCCCATAGCCACACCCCCAATTAACCACTTCCCCTAGCCACACCCCAACTGCCTCTAGTTACCACTCAGTTAATAACATCAGGGATTAATTCACTGATTCGGTTAAGACTTTCACAACCCAATCATGTCTCCTCTGAACCTTTTTGCAATGTCTCACACGTGAACTTCTGGGGGACACCTCACATCCAAACCACAACAATAGAGGTTCATATTTGGGACAACAAAAAAATCTTGATCAGATCACATATTTGTGATACTCAATAGCATCCTAACAATTAACCTCCAGATTACATAAGATTAGTACAACACGTCCAGACACATAAACTAAATGAAAAATAGAATTAAATTCCATGACTCCAGAAGGAAAAAAAGAAGTAAAAGTCATAAAAATAAAAATTCTAAAAGGCTTTCACTGCAATTACGGTTATGATGGAGTTGGCACAGCATGGTTTTAACCACATATAAGATTAATATTTATTTTCAACAAATGTAGCTAGAAAAATGTTATTATATCCCCTCCTTTTTTTTTTAAACTAGGAGCATGCTGATTGAAATGGATTCATTTATCTAAGCTGACAGCTAGACAAAACTATATTGCGAATATTTTTTCTCTCTGATTAAATAAGAACTCAGCAACATCTGGTTTGCTACAACAATTACCCAAAATTATTCAAAATAAGTTTTCTTTAATAATAAATATGTCACTCCATTTAACAGTTCTTTTTAATACAACATTTAGAAAAAATAAATAATAAAACGATTTAATTATAGAAGTATTAAGTTCTAACGAGACTAAAAAACAGAAAAATCACTAACTTGCTTTTAGAACAGCTAGGATTAGAAATAAATCAGGTATTTAGTTCCCCAGAGCAAGAACCTGAGAGTTTTTTATGATCTTTCAACAAGTCCTTTCAGCTGTCAAGAGAGATTTTAAATTGTATCTCCTTTACACACTATAATGAGAGAACAGAGAATATCCTATATGGAAATAGCAGTCCTCCAAGAGGACACAAATATTGACATCATATTACAAACCTACCTTTGAAGGGCAGGTTCTCACAGGAGAAGGAGAAAGGGGCATGACTCCCAGTTCATACACACCTGCGCTTCATTTCAGAATACCTGGCTCTGAAATGTTCTTCAAAACTATAGTTTTATCATGCATGTCAATTGTGTAATTTTTTTCTCACTACACCCCCAAAATTTTCTAAATAGTACTTCATTGTAATTCCTAATGTTCTTATATATATATGTATAATACTGTATTTTAACAAGAAAGCTTATTCAGGATAAAGGTCTTTGAGCTCATACCCCCATCCTCTGTCATGGTATTTCTTTCCAACAAAGATACATTTTCTTAAAATTGTCACTTTTAAAATAAGCAATTTTCTTCAAATCCTGATAATAGTCGACAAAGGAAAATGTGCTTTGGGGAAAGAGGAAGACTATGTCTATCCGGAAATACTAAGCATACAAACTGTGTTTTACAGCCCAAATATTATGTATATATTCCTACAGAATGCAAGCATTAGAAATAAGTAATAAAGGCATTTCTATCATTCTTATCTGATAGTGCCAGTAAAGTACTCAGGCTTCCATTTGTATCTCACAAATTGCTAGATAATCATTCCTTTCAGAATAAGTCAGAGATTAAAAAAAGAGATAGTATGATGTACATGAAGTAACCTGAATGAATGATTCCAAATGGAAGGCCATGAAGAATGAAAGGAACAGATACAAAATGTAATGCCAGTCTTGCAAGAAGACTGGAAGAAAAAAAAAAAAAAGAAAAAAAAAGGTGCTGGCTTGTACCACTATGTTCCACTTTTTTTTTTTTTTTTTTTCCCTATGTGAAACAAGGGGAACAGCAACTATTTTTCCTATTTAACTCATATATTATGACCAAATCTCACAGCAGTGTGTTATATTATATTACATCAACTCATTTAATTCTCACAGTCCTTTGAAATATAATCAGTGCTAGCATCTAAGGAGAAAACTGTGGCTTAGGAAATGACCCAAAGCCACACAAATGTTACGTGGCTGTCTCACGGCTTAGGCTCAGGTCTATCTGACCATAAAACCAATGTTTCAGATCGCTGTCATGTGACCTCATCAAGTTATTAGTGTTCCTGCTATTAATTTTTAACTCATACATGACATTTCTCATGCAATGTATTATCTAACATACTATATATCTCCAGCTTTTAAAAAAATCAAACCTCATTTAAATAATCAGGTACTTCAGGTTATGAAAAGATTAAAAGCAGTCTCAGACATCAATGAACTTGTATTTCCATAGAAATATAAGACATCTAATCAAAAGCCATGACAATTTCATAAACACCATGAAAGAGACATAACAAAGAACAACAAAGAATTAGGGAACAGAACACAAGGCAAAAAATGAAATATATAAATTATTAATGAAAAGTGTAAAAACTAAAATATACTGTCTTAAATAATACTCTTTTGTTTTGTTTTGTTTTTTGCATTTGTCACTCAGAATATCAGACCACTGTAGTATCAAGAGACAAATGTACTACTGTCTTTTCAGGTATTAGAATAGAAATTTCTTCAAATGACACCAATAATGAGGATTTGCAAATAAATCACTTTGACCAGAATAAAAGATCTTTCTGGTTTGAACCCTCTCAACTAAATTAAATGTCCAACATCTGACTTTGTGAGTTTTATGTAGCATTTAAAAGAGAAACATATTTTAATTTTTTTTCATATTACAGGACTCCAGAGAATGGATATAACTTTTGAGGCAAAAAATAAATCTGATGAAACAATTGGATGCAGCATTATAGTCACAACCATATATTATACAGGTTGATCTGTAAAAACAGGAAAAAGTTCAGATGAGGTCATTTAACCAATGATCACAAACTCACTTGGTCCCCTATGTCTTTATCACTTACAGCACATTAGAGGCGGAAGGGATATTATTTATTGCAGACCTCTTCCTTATTACAATGAGTAGAGGACATAATGAGGTAAGCTCTACTACACTGCCCAGCTGAGAAGCTACAGAGCAGAGACTAGGACAGTCACCTAGCTGGTCTCTCCATACACGCTCTTTTTGCCTTCCCTCCAGTCATGTCTACACAACTGCCAACATGATCTTTTAAAAATAAAAAATCAGATTTTATCATTGCCATGTATTAAAACCTTTAATGATTTCCAACTGCTCCTAAACATTACAAACTCTGGACTCTCTCAACTTTCCCAACTCTCTCAAACCCTAACTCAGTTGAGTTCTGACTCTGCTAATAAACTCTTATATAACATCCTGAACTTGTCCTTCATAGCACTTAACCACAATGAATGTCAGACACATTGCTCAATACCTCTTTATTTCTGTGATTTTGCAATTGCTAAAGTCAGAGGCTCTTTCTGACATGTTATGTTCCACATTCCCAGCATCCTGCAGACATCTGGTGTGAACAAATATATAATAAATGGTGAAATTAATGAGTTAATGAGGCTAGTCTTTGGGGAGCTATAGAAAACAACAGAACAATTTAGAAGCCCACTTAGGAAAAGATATCAACTTTAACAACAGAAGAATGAAAAAAAATTAACACAAATAATAAAAGCTATCACTTACTGGACACATACATAAATCTAGACAGTGTGTTATATGTTGTATTATATTATCTCATTTATTCCTAACTGTAACTCAGAATGATAAGTATTATTTTTATCCCTTTTTTAATGAAAGATTGTAGAAGTTAAGTAACTTTTCCAGTGTCACTAGAAGAAGGTTTAAAATCATGCTTTTTTTTCCAACTCCCCAAATTCTGCTCCTCCTAATTTTTCTGTTTCATTCTCATGCAAAGATATTATTATTGTAGTTTACATTTCTGTATACATTTTTATTTTCAGTAAAGATCATTTACTAATATATAACTAAATACAATTTAATGCTTATAGTTTATAATAATTTATAATAATTTTATGTGAATAAATTCAGGCATGTGAGGAAAAAAGGAATACATGGAAAACACTGAGTGTTCAATATTCAGTGCATACACTTCTATAAGCAAAAAAAAATGCTAAAATTTCCTTGATATAATATAATTGTTCTGTGGTCCCAAAACTCTGGATCTAAAATTCATTTAATATGTAAACAGAAGGGAAAGAAAGTGGATTTCAGAAACTATGTCAAATGCTAAAAGAGTATTACTATCTTAATAATAGAGTATAAAGAAATATTTGAGAGAATCTTACCAGAGTCCTTAACACTTTACAGAATGAAAAATATCTTCATTAAGTCAGTTGCTCTTTAAGTCATCACAAAAAGAATGTCTCACCTATTTTACCTTTTTAAAATGTGCTATTAGCACATGCAATGCTGTGCCTTAGCTCTTCAAGAAGGATGAAATGTGAAAATTCTTATAAAATCAACAACCTATTGAGTTGATGTTTTCAACTCAATGGAACTTACAAGAAGAGGTACATCCTATTCTAATGAGCTTTACTGTACTACTTTATTTCATTTTATATTCTGAATATTTTACGGGGAAAGGAACACCCGCATCCTTCCTCCTATTAACACATGAACTACATTACACCTTGAGAAGCTGTTTGTGTAATGTGATTCAGCTCTGTAGTGCCAACATCATGCCTGGTATCATAAATGAGAATTCCTAAGTGCAAGTAGAGAAATACCTTAAAAGAAGGTAGCTGCAAACATGCCATGTGACTTTGGGCAGTGATTTTGTCACTTCAACCCTTCATAACTAAATTTTTTTCTTTTTAAGGAAATTAGAGTGTGGAAAACTACATTTTTAATATCCTTTCTAGCCTTTTATTATCCCACATGCATGTACAGGGCAATTTTCATCCGCACATAAATTTATCTTGCAACAGTAACTTCAAAACTGCTTTCATGTTTCTTGTAAGTCCATAAAGCACATTCATACAGTTTTACAATCATTTATTTATCAAGCATTAAACTTGGTCACAAAAATGTACTCTGGTGCCGACTGAAAAAAATATATACATAGTGAAAGTACAATAAGTTGCCACTGTGACTGCTAGAAATATACCAAAAATATGTCTTTACAGTCACAATAATATCATCTAAAGTGGAACTTTTTAGTACCTCCTGATCAAAGAATGAATTAATAAAATCAAATTCAGAAGATACTGTATTTCTGAAAAAATAAAAATTATCATCACACACCTGCTGCTTTTCTCTTCAGTTTTATGTAAGCACTACAAAACCTCATATTTTTTAGCTTTCTTTCTCTAATTTAGTCTGCACCTAGCAAAATTTTTGTTCATATTTACTAACTGAAGCCACAGTGTTCTGTTTTATTACCTTTTTTAACCTCTTTATTCTTTTATAAACTTCATTTGCTTGAAATATGTTTATTGATCATTCACTCCTATTTCTCATACTTAAATTTTGAAAAACTAACCAAACCATCAATTATCTTGTTCCATAAGAGGTTTGGTAAAAGAGAGCAATGTTAGGTTGACACTTTCAGAAGAACTGAAGAGATAAGAGGTCCATTCAGAATGGAGAAAAAAACCAAGAGATTTTATGGGGACAAAAAGTGTAAAGCTGACTTAATTCTTCATAATTCAGTTTTATTATACAGGTTTTTTTATTACATTAAATTCAAAAGTATAAGTATTAATATCCAGTAAGTTTCCCTTTTTTATTATTGATTATTATACTGACCTCAGCATACCACTTTACATAACAAAATGTTAGTAACTACTAACTATGTTTAACTGAGAGTTAGCAATTCCAAAGAATTTTCACAAAGTTCAAAGTACAAGTTAGGCAGAGAGCAATGATGCATCTGGATCACTTTAACCAAGAAGTAAAATTCAAAGAGAAATTATTATTCTTTGACCAAGTGATTATATTTCAAGGAATCTGTGCAACAGAAATAACTGGAAAATTGATCAGCTTTTAACACCTGTATATTCATTGTGACATCATTTGTCCTAGTAAAAAATGATAACCCAGGGCTGGGAATATAGCTCAGTTGGTAGAGTGCTTGCCTTGCATGCACAAGGTCTTGGGTTCAATCCCCAGCACCTGCCCTCCAAAAAAAAAAAAATAACCCACATGAATAAGTCAATGTTTAAATAAATCTTATTGTATCTATACTATGAAATATTTTACAGTATTAAAAATGATGTTTTCAAAAAATTAAATGGCACTGAGAAATTGGAATTATATAAACTACATTATACATTTTAGTCTCAATTCCATTAAAACACAAACAATACAGATGGATAATCAAGGTAAAAATACAACTATGAAATGATCTCTGAACATTATACTATATCAATATATTACCATATGTTGAGCGATATCTGTTTTAACTTTATATATCTCTACATGTCACCAGTGCTTCAATGTAAGCCTGTACCATAATCAGGAAATATAATATAAACATTGTCATTACAATGTACAATCAGCTTCACTGGGAAGAATGAACAGGAATGAGAATCCAGCCATTACTGGGAATCAAGTAGAATCAAAAGAATATAAATGATACACATTAAGATAGTAGAAAAAATTCATTCCAGAATAACATCTATGAAGCTAAGAAAGAATAGCAGGGGGAAAAATAACACAGCAGGATTACTAAAACAAGCATATGGACTAGCACACTGTCCTCTGACACTGACACTGAGTCTCTCATCCAGATTGTTCATTCACTTGTAATAAAGCAGGTTAATTTCTCATTTATTAACCTAATGTTTTCTTTCATACCTCCTGACTTTTGTTGTTGTTATTGCTGCCCTATCTCAATATTCCCTAAATTCAAGGAAGAAAATACACATGCACACCACTGCTATCTCACTATCATCTATTATTCAAGAAAGATCTCATTGAATGAATGTCTGCTCAGAGGCTTTAAGCAAATTTCATTTCTGAACACTACTGTCTGCAGCCCAGCAGGCTATTTCACCAAGATAACATCACACATTTAATCAAATGCACCAAAAAAAAAAAAAAAAAAAAAGAGAGAGAGAGAGAGAGAAAAGAAAGAAAGAAAAAGAAAAGCAAAGAAAGAAATCGCAAAGTTTGCTTAATAACATCAAATCATAAAAATACAATGTTGACAGCATACTAATTTTTAGTGCTCTTTCTTCTTTGAAGATCTGCAACAATAAAGAAGGTCACTGTACATGGAAGCTCTTCTAATTAAGGTTTCTACTAACCTTTAAAAAGTCCCCCAAATTATCTTCATATGTTACTACTTATATTGAATTGTACTTAAAAAGAAAATGAAAATTCAACAGACCTTTCCAATTTGAATTTAAAAAAAAGTAAAAAGCAATAAATTTAGGAGGATTCTATACTTACAGATAATGCCTCTAAAGCGCCACTTTACCTCATCTGGTCAAATCTCAGCATTAAACACTACCCAGACTCTGGTTTTCATAATAATGGATCTACATTAAATGGCTGTCCTCAGAAAAACATTACTATTGGCATGCTGAAGTATAGTTTATTTGGATTTGTTAGGCAACTACAAAGTTATCCATGCTCCATTATTTGAAACATCCAACTTAATGTACTTTTGAATATTCTGCCTCTAAACAGAAAGTTTACTTGAATAAAAATATATTTCCATCAGAAACATTACATAATGGATACACTAGCAAATGTAAAATAATGTCTTAAACAGATGGATGAATATATATCTGTAAACTCGTTTTTTCCCGATTTTACTTGTATTTGCACTTATTTTATGTTGCATTTATTCCTATGGCCCCCGTGTTTTTTTGTTTGCGTGTTTGTTTCCCTTCAATTTCTTCTGGGATCATTTTTTTTTTTTTTTTTCTGTGCAATCTGTACTTCCGGTTTAGAAACAATGTGTTCCTTTGCAATAAGGACTATGTTAATGGTGCTAGCAGAGTTCATATGTGATTATTTATCCATGCCCACTGTCAGAGAGAGAAGTTCTGTTCACATAGATGTATTCAATGCTTAGATAAAATTTAAATCTGTAAAACCAACATGATTTTCTGCATTTTTAAGCATACACTGGAAAAATCCAGCACTCTTAGTGTCAACAAAACTGAGTCCAGCTCCCCTACTCAGAATTGTATGAGGTCAGTCCCACCATTACAGGTCAGAAAGACACACACTGCTTCTGTAAAGTGACATCTTTCTGATACTTGGTGACTTCTCACATATGCAAAATCTATATGATCTGGTCGGTTTAATGAATGACCTGTCTGTTTTTTAAAATAAACCTTTATTTGCATTTCTGTTGACTATTCTAGGTATGGTGAGTAGAGAATCATTTTCCAAAACCATTCTAGGCACCGACAGGAAAAAAGCAAACTCATTTTTAAAGGTTTTCTAACCAAATCTACAAAGGCCAGATTTGTTTTGATTAACAAAGAGTGACTATAATGGATATTCAGGTAGTAAGAGTGCCTCTTCCTTTCTCTATGGACAATATCCTTCTCTTCATTGAGCCATTCCTTTTTCAAGGTAACTATATGTCACTTCACAGGAAAACTGCAATATCCTTATTGACTGTAGTAAGGTGGTAATACAGTTTGAATATTCTTTACCCAAATTCTTAGGACCAAAAGTGTTTTGGACTTCAGGATTTTTGGATTTTGCAATATCTGCATATATCTAATAAAGTATTTTTGGGATTGGACTCAAGTCCAAACATTGAATTCATTCATGTTCCATAGATACCTTGTACAAACTCCCTGAAGGTAATTTTACACAATATTTTTTGAGTGCCTGAATTTCAACTGTGACCCACGGTCAGGTGAGAAATTTTCTACTTGTGGCTTCATGGTGGTGCTCAAAATGTTTTGAATGTCACTGCATTTCAGATTTTGGATTTCAAGTTAAAGATGCTCAATTTATAGCAGACTGATGAAAAGCTGAGTATCTAATTCAGACTGTGGTAAAAGAGAAAGACACCAATTGTCAGAGAGAAGAAAAGTATTAGAATAGGTAGGGGCATAAAACAGCAGAAGCCTAATGGTATTCGAGGTGCTAAATTTTTCTGATGTCCAGGTAAATAGCCATCCTTTCCCAAGGTTCTTTAAGTAAAACCACAATAACTTACCAATAAGTTAATAATCTCAGCCTTAAGCTAGCTGGAGGTGTCTTTGTAATTAAAAGAAAACTAATAAATATGCCATTCTACTAAATCTTATAAGTTGAATTTTAGTACATATGACAACTAAGATACTATCATAAAATGTGTCATTTCAAAATGACTATAAAATACTTATCTATGATGCATAAAAATCACTTAAGATGAAAGCTAAATTTAATTGAAACTGTCTAAAAAAGACTATATATTATTTTAAAATAAAATGACTGCCTGGGCTAGGGTGGTAGCTCAGTGGTAGAGCTCTTGCCTAGCACATGTGAGGCACTGGGTTCAATCCTCAGCACCACATAAAAATAAATAAATAAAATAAAGGTTAAAAAAAGAAGAAGAAGAAAGAAAGAAAGAAAATGACTGCCTCAATACATCCTCCAAAGACAACTACAGTTAATAATATGATTAGGACTCACTAGACGACTTCAACTGAATATTTAAAGCTGAGATAAAGAAGAAATGCAATAGATATACACATGCCTTGTGTTAATACAAAACTATTTCTCAATAGGCTCTTTGTCCACGCCTTGAGTTCATGATCAGTATTCTGAGTCAAGGTTCAAAAAACCATCAGCCACTGACAAATCAAGACATTGAAAATTAAAGAAAAAATGCTAATATAAACCAGCTGAGCTCTTCCATTCTTGACCAAAAGAAAATCTCATACAAACAGATGACCATCAGTCAGGACCATTTCCTCTTATCCAAAAGTATTTATTTGGAAGAGCTTTGGGGAAAGGAAGGGGTGGGGGGGTAACAAACCAAAACAAAACAAAACAGGAGACTGTTGAGAAACCTCTTACAGGGTCAGCTGTCAATGGAATGCATTTTAGTATTCAAGTTACCCACCCAAGCAGAACATCAAAAACTGGGCTTGAGTCTCTCTCCTATTCTCACAGGCTCAGGCTACTGTTAGCCACTGGGGCTGTCCTGAATAGTAACACACTCTGCCTCTGCAGGACACAGAAACACCAACACAAGCTGATCAAACAGAAGGGGGTGTCACTTCTTACTTGGCTTTTCATTTTCTTGAGTCATACTTTCAAACATTTAAGTCTGTTACAATTTAGCAAGTCGGTTGTCTAATGCACAGTTTATTTTCTCATTCATTTTCGCCACCTGTGTTGTACCCTTCCTTTTTCACATCAATGTGCTGTATAAGTATAGGTAAAAATCACGCAATTTTAAAAACTTCTGTTATTGGCAGGTGTCACTGAGTTAATTCTAAAATCTGGATGTATTTATGAGACTTTCGAATCTTCTAGTTTTTAAAACAATCTGGGGATCTCAATTTTAAGGGTTCCTTTGCATTCATAACAATCATAAAAGGACTTCCACTTTGGCATTATAAATCTTTTGAAAGTATGGAAATCTGTAATATAAATCCTGAAGTTTATGATGACTTGATTTGGTTACATTATAAAAATGTTTGATGCCCTTAATGCTTAGAGAGCTGTTGACATTGTGTAAAAAGAGCATCAGCTGCTTAATTTAAAATATCTTAGATTAAATTGTTACTTTCATCTTATACCTGATTTAAAGTCAATCTTCAGGCATAATGTTTGATGGATGTCAAAAAATATTTTTTTCTATCAGGATTATAAATTCTGGTGGGCACTCAATAGCAGAGCATAATACTTTAAGAGGAAGAGCTCAGAAATAGGTACTAAAAAGTTAAAAAAGCAGAGAGGGAAAGACAAATAAGAGACATAAAACCTTTTTCAACAGCTTAAGAAAATGCTATTGATTTCCATAGCTCATCAAGAAGTCCTCAATTAAGAAAATGGTATTTGATTTAGCTAAGTTCCCTTAAGGATAGTACTCAAGGACATTTCTAATAATACTATGATAAATAATAACAGGTACCGTGCATTGAAATATTCACTCTACCAGATAATTTTTTATTTACTTATTCTTCTCTAGAAACCAGCAATCTGGATCTTATTAATTCTATTTCTTGATAGAGATGGTAGAGCTAGAAAACTGTGCATTGGAGACTGTATTCAAGTCTCTCTAAACCGAAGGTCATTTCTGAAAAATTTATAATTAAGAACAGTTGCCAGCTACACTTATCTATGGAGTATAATTTACCTTCTACAATACTAAGACAGATTGCATTCACCAAAGTGCTGAAGGTGATAGGTGCTATAATACCAATTTCTTAGTGACAATGCAGAAATTACAAGATGACGTGGGACACAGGCAAAAACCATAGATGACTTATAATATAAGTTTTCCAATGGCTGTCAAAGTGCCCAACTGAGTAGTATTACAGTTCTCCAGTTAAACTTTAGCATTTAGTACAAGTGATCTGTATGTGGATCTTCTTTCATGAGTTTAACTTATCACCATTCACAAACAGACTGAACTACAGTATATAATTACCCCAAGGATCATTTTCACTGAAAATGGCCTGTTGTGGTGCTTAGATAGTGATTAACAGATTAAGCTTGTAGTGAGTCGTCTTGATATCACTTCAGAAAAGTGATTTTCTCCCTAATAATTCCCAAGATACATAAATATTCAATTAGGGTCTTTGAAATCTACTTTTAATTGGCCATTCATACTCAGCACCCAACTTCAAACTTAGCTTAAGCTAACAAAGGTGTTTTATTAATTCTTCCTATAAAAAAAGTCAATAACTTCCCCTAAGTTTTAAATTGCAAGAGAAAAATAAAGCCAAGATTATTTTTATATAAAACTTTTAAATTTAGTACCATTTTAAGGCATACTCTAAAGTAATGATGTGAAACAAAACTGCATATGTGAATCACATAGGGAATTGATTAAAGTTTCCTAGGACCCTCATGAGACCTAACAACCGTGATGATGACAGCAGAAATGATTATACCTTACTATTATATGTCAAGAACTGTTTAAAGCACTTTGCATATATTTAGTCATTAAATTTTCACAATAATCTGTGAATCTGATTATTGTTAAACCCATTAAAATGTATCAGGAAATTGAGTCACATAAGATCCAATATCTTGCCCCAAACCAAAAAAGCTTCTCCAATCCAGACAAACACTGAGTTCCTTTCTCTTCACCTATACACCATTCTTCAGCCTTTCTGGATACACATGCTGCCTAGATTTCAGATTTTCTCCTTGGCTCTTCTGTAGCCACCCCAGGACTACTCAGCAGATCATGCTGAAAACCTACATCTTTCACTAAAGGAGAATCAAAAAACTAAAAACAATTTTTTAATAAATTTTAGTTATACATGGACACAATACCTTTATTTTGCTTATTCATTTTTATGTGGTGCTGAGGATTGAACCCAGTGCCTCACATGTGCAAGGCAAGTGCTCTGCCACTAAGCCACAACCCCAGCCCTAAAAGCCAGTTTTTTAACATTAGAATTTTAAGACACAGAATAATGAAAATGCCGAATAATTAATTAGTAAAATATCAAATATATGTTCTTTTTAAAGCTTTAAAATCTACTTGTTTTCTCATCCTATATGGCTCCTTGTATGGTCAGATGGGAAACACATGTGAGCAAATGGACCTTGGAAGTTAATTTGTACAGTTCTCAATGGTTTTGGTATAAGGTTTCTTTTCCACACCTAAAGTGACTTCTGATTATGTTATCTATGACAGTATTTATGTATTAATGAACTAGGACCATTTTAAAAACACAAGGCTACACAAGCACACATGCCATATGTAACCAGAGCAATGATGTCAACTCAAATCATATGCCTTCTGGAAAACTCCATTGTACACTTGTTAAATAATTAGAGTAAGCCAGGTATGGTGGCCCTGGCCTGTAATCCCAGTGACTCAGGAAGCTGAGACAGGAGGATCACAAGTTGTAGGCCAGCCTTAGCCACCAAGTAAGATCCTAAACAACTTAATGAGACCCTGTCTCAAAACATAAAAAGGGACTGGAGATGTGGCTCAGTGCTTAAGCATTCCTGGGTTCAATCCCCAGTACCAAAATAAAATAAGAAAGAAAGAAGAAGAATGAGAGTGATAGGCAAATTATGTCTGAGAATTGTAAAGAAAATGTTTTTCTCTTTGCATACCCTGTGGAAGGGTCTCAAGAGACCCACAAGATCCTTCAAAATTCTATGTAAGACATTATCAGCCCCTCAAAATAAATATCTACAAAGTTCTACCAGACAGGAATACTCAGTTGGATAATTTATTTTTCTACCCCAAAGATAGTTTTCAAAATAACAAGATTCATATGAACAGTATTCCATTTAAATTCTTGAATATTTTGGACCAAATTTTAACTTTATCTCTGTAATTACTCTTTTTTATGGAATTCATTAATATTAAAAGTAGATTTTAAAGTGTCCATAAAACATAAGCAAGGCATGGTTTAATAAGATTTATAGATCCTGGGGCCAGGGGTATGGCTCAGTGGTGGAGAGCTTGCTAGCATGCCAGAGGCAACTAGTTCACTCCCTGGCACTACAAAACCAACCCACACTCTTCAAAATAAAAATGATAATAATACATATTCTTATGTGTATATATATATATGTATGCATATATATACATATATATAATATATTACATATTATAGATTCTGTTATATAGATTTTGTTATACAGATTCTGTAGGAAAAGAACTCAACCCTTTCACCCACCCACCCCAAAATATATGGAGAAGTTAATTAGTTCAGAGTAAGACAATTAGTTTTCTTTTTTATTATTATTATTTTTTTAAATTTTGTAGTTGTAGGTGGACAGAATGCCTTTACTTTATTTATTTTTATGTGGTGCTATTGATCGAACTCAGTGCCTCATGCGTGCTAGGCAAGCATTCTACCACTGAGCTACAACCCCAGCCCTAGTTTTCTTTTTTTATGTTTTATATTTGTAAACCAATAGGCACATTCACAATTCTAAAAGGAAAAAAACATATAAACCTGGTTACTTATGTATCAGTAGAGTTTATTTTATTCATAATCAGACCAGGGTAATACATTAAATGTTTTTTGGGGGGGAAACCTGCACATACCAGGAATCATAAATGCTTTCCAGGGGCATGCTCACACTACTTTCTCAAATGTCAACTAACGTCAATATCAAAATCACAATGAATGAAAAATCTGGATTATTCTCTGCGTTGATCAACAACTCCCTATCTCCCCCCCCCACCACCCACACACACACAAATAGTGAAAGTCACAGAGATAACAAAGGAAACATTAGGAAGCCTCTACACACATTCAACTGTTCTACTTTTTATTTTACTGTAAAATAGGGTAATTTTAAAGAAACATATTTACATGAAAGAAACATACATAAATGCAACTGGAATTTAAGTGTACACATACACTTGAGGGCAAACAAATACTTAGTTACAATATAATCTCAGTCTTTAGGGGCCCTCCCTAAATGACCAAATGCATATTTTGAATATAATGCAAATCTAAGATAATTTAAGGCAAAACAGCCATTTGCAAAAGTTAAGGAAGTACCAGGATCTTCTCTCTTTAAATTCTGACTGCTCTCACAGTTCACACCATACTAAATTAAAGTAGCGCAGCATTTCTCAGAATCAGTGTTTGATCCCAAATACAAAAATCTCAATGAGTTTCTTTGCTGATTTCTGGTCCAAAATGCCTACTTTTAACAGTAACCATCACTTCTACTTGGCAGCCCTTTTCAAAGAGAGTTCAACCAAAGCTAAACCGGTCCAATCAAATTCTAAAAAACAATACAATTATGTATTATATTATTTAATTAACTTCAATCGTGTGATTTTGTAATCTTTTTGTAATCTACTATTTATGAATTCCTTGGCTACAAGTTACAAAAAGGAATCAAAGGTAAATCAAGTCTACAGGAATAAAAAAGCATATCCTAATTACTAGAAACAATAGCAGGCACAGCAGCTGGAGCCAGTAAGTCCCACACTTGCTATTTTTCCCTGTGGAAAGAAATATTGAAATCTGTAAAACATAAGAAGAACATTATAAAGAAAATCATTTCTGAAAAACCTTTCATTCATATTTTTGAGCAGGACCTGAAACTGAAGGATAATCTCACCAAGCAACCTAAACTGAGACATCAAAAGCATCAGACAAATCACATGCTGGCTTATCACTCTTTTGGCTAGGGATGCCTGATGCAGCCTAACATATCTACCTAAGAAAAATTAAATAGTTCATGTAAACCTTTGTACTAATCATTCTTCCAACCCAGAGTTTTAGAAATAGTTCAGCCAACCATATACTCCAGTGGAGCAGGTTACTGAATACTTAGTGATAAAGAAGTGTTATGGAATGGCATTCAAACACTGACACATTCACCTTCAGCTAAAGACAGCACAATAAACTGACAGACACTGTTCTAATGACATCAGGACCTGTGGAATGTATGACTGCTAGGAAACACATGCTGCTAGGAAACAAAGAACAGATCTGATCAAATCTTCTAATGGAAGGACTGGGAATCATTGTGATGAGATCTTCCAAAATGGGGAGAAAAAAAGTATTCCTTAATCCTTGGAAATATTTACAAGTATAAAAACTGGAACACATACTCCCTAAAATGAAACAGATATATGATATTAGATTTTTTTTTTTAGTTAAAACATAACTCTCTAATTTTCTATTAGGATGATGACCACTAGCAATATCACTTATAAAAAATATAACTCAGTCAAGCTCAGGTATCGGTGATTCAGTATTTTTCTTTGGCAACCTGAGTTTTTTTTTCAAGAAGTCAGGATCTTAAAAAAAAAAAAATTCCAAAAATTAGTTTACCTAAAATCAAAGTACCCATTATACAGTGCTATACTTTTAAAACCACATAGGACATGGCCATTTATAACAAACACCAAAGCAGTCAGAGCTAATACATAAGTAAGGACTTTAATGTCATTTAATTACTGAAATTTAAAAGTAGTTATCATTGCAAAAGCAACTGTTGACAAATTGTTTACCTTGTACATTCTTTACCCTTTCTTTAGTTACAAAAAAGAAAAAAGGAAGAGGACAGAGAAAGAAAGATTGGATGAAACAAAGCTGACAGATATTTCAACACAGATATCCTCCTAACTCCTACACAAATTATCTAGTATCCTCTTTTGGTGATACTATAAAAGAACTGGAAATTTTATTAGCAATCCACACACAGATAAATTGGGTGCCAGAACTCCAAATAATCTGGTACCATTACAGACTGAAAAATATATTAGGGAAATCTTAAGCTCTAGTATCTCATAGGGAGATACAGGAGGATCTCCAAATGAAAAACCACGTAAGTGTTTCTTTGCAAATCCTAGGATGACATTCTTTAACTAGGATGATAGCGCATGTGACACTAAAATTAGCAGACCGCCTATTTACTTCGGAGCAAAACACAGAAGGTAGTTTTTTCCTCCTGCCAGAGTCTATGCGTCTCATTTCCCCAGCAGCTGGCTGAAAGGATGTAAAATCAGAGGTGCAAAAAGGCTTATACTTCCTAATGAGTAATCCACCTAGGAAAGTAAACACAATAGGTTTGGCTCTAAAGGAGACTGTGGATGCTTACACTGTTGTTTACAATGTTCTCTAACTACTGCAGGCAAGGATCACATGGAACACAGGGAGGAGACACCCCGGAGGTGGTTAGTAGCCGAGTTCACCCAACTGCTACATCGCTAGCCATAAATAAAGGCAGCGCATGTTTCTATCGGTGCGAGGAAAGTAGCCAGAGAATTCTAAGCACCAGAGGTTATGCTGGTTTGACTTGATTACTTCAATCTGCTAGGGAGATGACTACTCTATGAGGTCCTCACCAGGGCCAATCTAGGGTGCGTCGGGCGCTGCACCAGCGACTCTTATGCGTCCCACGCAGCAGCTCGCTGAACTGCGCCTCTCCGGGGAAGAGCGAACACACTGTGAGGCTTCCTCGCAATCCTACAGGGCCCCCTTGGCCTCCCAAAACCAGATTTTCCAGTTAAGCGGATCCCAGGCGATTCTGATAAGCAAGCTCTGCTCAAGTAGCATCAGCACATCCCAGCACACATCTCCCTGACATCCTCGCGGCGCAGGAACGCGCACACCCAAACAGGAACATGCGGACCCCACTGCCAACTAACCCTAGTAGAGGAGGTCATTCCCCACCCCTACAAACACACACACCTAAAATTGCTGGGGGTCTGGCACATTCACTCTGCAAGCTCCGACGTGGGACCACAGGCTGGGTCGCAGTGGCACCAACGCTCCGCTGCAGCCCAGACTTCCCTCTCCGGAGAGAAGCGCCAGGGTGCCTGCCCTCCTACCTGTAACCCTCGTCCACCAGTGTTCTACTCACCCCACCCCCGAGCCGCGGCCACCCTGATTCACGTAACACCACCCCCTGCCTAGTGCCTACTAGAAGCACACCTCAGTCCCTGGCCATTCGCAAAAGTGACAGCTTTCTTCAGCCGCAAACGCCTAACAAAGCCTGGGCAGGCAAGTCTAAACCAAACTGCCGTGAAGGGGACACAACAGGCGGGGTGCGGATAGGCAGAGAGGCTCCACAACTCAGGGGCGCGACCTGGACAAGCGAGGCCACCTTGGATGCTCCAAGACAGGCGTCAAGGGAAGACCGCGCAAGGCTCACCACCCCGCATTCTCCGTCACCTCAGAGCCCAGCCTCTCACCCGGGTTCCTGTCCGTCCTCAAGCATGCTCCTGCTTCGAGTGGCAAGAGCTCCAGTCCAGTGGAGAAAAGGCGCCCCCTCGGTTGCTTTCAGCCCCTACCAGGGGAAGGCACTGGGGGGGTGAGAGGAGAGGGAAAATTCCTGGGGTGGAAACCTTTTCTATTCCCCAGCGTGTGCGACAGAGAATGAGCCCGGTCTCCTCTCGCGTTCACCCTGCTCAACCGCCAAATCGCCCAATGGCTGGAAAAACCTCGAACCCGTGCCAGACCTGAGCGCCCACCAGCCAGGAGGCTCCCTTCCCGCCCCGCATCACGATCGGATGAGTGTGAGAGGGCGAGTGTGTGAAGGCGAGTGTGTGAGTGGAAGGGTGAGTGAGCGTGAACCCCGCACCCCCTCAGTTGCCCGCCCGGCGGATGCTGCCGCCTGGGCCAGACCAGGACGACCCCTATGATGAAGAGTGAGAAGAATAAATTACCTTCTGCAACCGCCGGTCCCTGAGATTGTCCCATCAGTTGCTCAACAACCTGCAGCGGGGTGCAGTTTCCACAATCCAGCCATAGAGCCCGGGGCAAAAGATGGACTGGCCCCGGCAAAGACACCCCCACCACACGCGGCAAAAAATGATAAAGCACAGAGAAGGCAGCAGGAGGGTGGAGACCCCCGTCAAGAAAACAACAACAAAAGTCTCTCTTCCCTTTCTTCTGCTACACAGCCGTGGAGAAAGAGAAAGGGGGAAAGTCAAATGCTTGTCGTCCTTTACGTTTCCTCTCTTCACACACCCCAAGGGGGCAAAAGCGGAGCAAAGAGAAAGGAGGTTCAAATGTCTCTCCCAGTTCACAGTTGCACAACTTCGGAGTCAGGCTCAGTCTCCAGCGGCAGCCCAGGAACCCAAGCGGTAGCTATTAACATGCGGCAGTCATAGCAGGAGCTGCTTCTCTTCCTGCTGCTGCTGCTGCTGCTGCTGCTGCCGCCGCCGCCGCCACCGCCGCCGCCGCCGCCGCCGCCGCCGCTTAAGAAAAGACGCTGCTGAGGAGACCAAAAATCTTCCACCATCCCCCCCAGCCGATCTTTATATCCAGTTCTCCCACCCCACCCCCCTTCTCTTTCTTTTTCTTCTTCTTCCTCGTCCTCCCCTCTGCGCCTCGGAGCGGGAGTGATGGAATACGTAGGGGGAGCCGCGAGGGCCAGGGGTGGCTTCTCCGCCAAACCCTCTTCTTCTTCCTCCTCCTCCCACCAAGGTTCTCTCCCAGCCGAGGGTCCGCTCTCGCGCCCGCAACCTGTGCGGAGAACCAGAGCGAGAGCCACGCAAACTCCTTCCCGGCTGCACGGCGGGGACGCGCGGGCAGAGCGGGTGCCCTGCCGCCTAGGGCTGCGTCCCGGGGACTGGCGAGCCCCGCGCCCGGGAGATGGCTGATTAGCTCGCCGGTCGGGCCAGGCAGCTGAGGGCATGTGGGAGCTTCATCGCGCGGCCCGGGCTCCGCGCCGCCGCCGCCGCTTCGGTTCTTTTTCTTCTTCGACTCCCAAAAGAGAGCGAGGCTCTGGCGCTCTCCAGACAAGCACACTCACACACGCGCACACACGAGCGAGCTTCTGCCAAAGCAAACCGTGCAACCCGCGCGCGCGCACACCCGAAGAAAGAGGACAGAGGCGAAAAGAGAAGAAAGAAAGGGGAGGGGGCGAGTCACTGGCGGCGGCAGCGGCAGCAGCTGCGGGAGCCGAGGCAACCAGCAGTCCGGGAAATGCCTACAGCGGCGGCGGCAGTGGAGGCGCCCACCGGGACCAGCCGCAGCATCTGCATCCCCGCTCCTGGGAACTGGAGCGAGAGGGGCCAGGCGGGCTGGCGAAGCGGCGACGTGCAGAAAGCCGGTCGGAGCGCTGGTGCGCCGGAGCTGTGCAGCTAGCGCGCCGCGAAAACAGCCGGGCCGAGCTGAGGCCAGAAAGAGCCACCCGCGGGCGGGCGAGCGAGCGAGCGGCGAGAGCTCCCAGAACCCCGGAGGGGGGCTCGAGCCCGGGGAAGGGGGTGGCAGACAAAACCCGGATCTGGAGTGCCTGCGGGCTCCACCTAGCAGCTCGGCAGACGCTTGGAGGTGGGAAGGAGAGGGCTGCTACCAGAGGCTTCTTTTTCAGGGTTTGTCAGACAAAGGGTACCTCTCTTTCGGCTGGGAGGCACGCTTTCTCTCTCTCTCTCCCTCTCTCTCTCTCTCTCTCTCTCTCTCTCTCTCTCTCTCTCTCTCCCTCTCCCTCTCTCCCTCTCTCTCCCTCTCTTCTTCCCCTCTACCCCCCTCTTTCTCTCCCTCTCCCCCCTACCTCCCCTTCTTTTCTCTCTCTCTCTCTCTCTCTCTTTCTCTCTCTCTCTCTTTCTCTAATCTTCTCACTCCTTTGTAGGTGAATTAACTATATCAGGTTGAGTTCTACCAGTGTCTTTTTTCCAGTGCAGATTATTCCGTATTTTCATTATGCAGGTACCAAGTCCTAAAGCATTTCCTGCCTTTGGTCCATTTTATGTTCCTTCAACTTACCTCAGCATGCAAGTTCATTGCAGAGTTTAAAGTATATTTGTCTGATAATTGGGTGTGAGGATTCGATGATTTTATTTCACATCTATATAAATTAACATGATGGATATGGAAAAGTGCAGATTTTAAAGCCATGCCTTCTGATAGAGGGAAAGTTTGCTCAAGTTAACTAAGTGACCTTGGTTGATTACTGATCGCCTTGGTGAGGTCTTTGTAAATGAAAGGGTTAAGTATATCATTTCTAAAATTCTTTTTCTGCTCTAAAATTTCTTAATTTGAAATGGCTAAGGGTTATTTTCTGTATCCATATACTTGAGTTTTACAGATTTATTATATGCGTCCTATAAGCATATTAACAGCCATGATCAGATTCTCCAAATTGTGTTTGTTGTATACAGTCAGAATGATCTAATGCCCTCTGGGAGTTCTTAAGGAGGTAGCATCAACCCCAGGATATCTGAAGAACCTAAAACCTCATCATAATTAACAGACCATACCCAACATGAGTAACAATAAAAAATCTCATTCATTCTTCAAAGCTCAAACAACTCTGGTACCAAGTTCTTCAAGAAACTTTTAATCACTAATGTTTAAAAAAAAAAAAAAAATCAGTCCTTCCAGTATACTGCCTTTTAGAGTTTGAATCTTAAATGTCCCCCAAAGTGCTATGCGTTAAAGACTTGGTCCCCAGCCCCAGACAGTATTGGGAGGTGGTGGAAACTTTAAAATTGATGCCCAATGGAATGCAGTTGGGTCACTGGGCAGGTACTCTTGAAGGAGATATTGGGAATCTGGCACCTTTCTCTCTCTTTGCTTCCTGGCCATCATGAGATAAGCAGCTTAGTCCCATTATGCCATGATGTTCTGCCTCAGTACAGGCCCCAAAATAGTAGAACTGACCAACCAGCCATAGACTGAAACCTCTAAATTTTTGAGCCAAATTGAGCCTGCCCTCTTTTTTAGTTGATTTTCTTGGATATTTTGTCATAGTATGTAAATCTAGGTAACTCTCATAGCACCTTGATAGTATCATTGCAATACCACGTATTTCATTCTGCTTTTCTCCTGTCTTATTTATTTATTTATTTATTTATTTATTTATTTAGGTACTGGGGATTGAACTCAGGTTGCTTTTACCACTGAGCTACATCTGCAGTCCTTTTATTTATTTTTATTTTGAGACAGGGTCTTCCTGTATTGCTGAGACTGGCCCCAAACCCACAATCCTCCTGACTTAGCCTCCAGAATTGCTGGGATTACAGGTGTGAGTCACTACCCTTGGTGTCTCTCTTATTCTTTTAAATAATTAGTTGCTTCTCCATATGTCTTCTGAGATTATAAGAAAGTTTGAATGCAACTTCCAAGTTTTAATTTTCTGCAAAAAGAAAGAATACTTTGAACATGTAATTCTTTAAAAAAAATGGGGTGTGGGAAAGAGATTCAATGATATTGCTGAATTCTGACCAACTAGATGTTCAAAGGCTCAAGATAGGCCTCTTGAATTTGCCTAATAACAAGACATCCATGAATTCCCATGGATTCTTAAGGTAAATATAAACTGATATCTGGACTCGCTAGTAACTTAAGCAAATAGTTTTAGAAAGAATAGACTCTAGCAAATTGTGACAAGTGGCTCTTATTTGTAAAAGAGGCAAAATGGAAATTACTCAATCCATCTCCCAAATGCTTCATACCCATATTTAGAAAAGTAATAAAATATTTTTAAATGCATGGAATGAAAAGTGCTCTATAGATAGTAAATATTTTTATTGGTAGCTGCAGAAATACAAATAACTATTGGCTATAGATCAGTTTTTAGACTCAGACTTCCTACAGCTTGAGTTGTCTGGAAGGATGTGGAAGAATGAAATTTAAAAATAGAGGTAATATATTTATCAAATGTGAAACATTAACTGAAAATTAGGGGTAGTCAGTTATATAAATAATTGAAAGTGTTCACCAAAGAGGACTTGTCCACAAAAAAAGCAAAATTATAAAAACCATAATAATGGAGAAAAAAGCAAAGGTAGGGGGAAGAAGTAAGTAAAAATAACTGACCATTAAATAAAAGCAATGACAGGAAGAGAATAGGTTGCTTATACCATTTAATCAGATGTCAAGATAGCAACTTTTCACAGCAGCTACCTATGTTTAAAGCTTGAACTTCATGCTTCCAAAGCATGCTTAATTGGATGGGCATAGTCCTCTATATTTGATTTAGGATATAAAGCATCCCACTCTATTGCCAGGAAATCCATGACTCTTGCCAATAGTTTTCTAAGGTGAAACTTCCACAAAAATAAAATAAATCCTGTGCCCTTTTTGCTACACATTTATATTTAACACCTTCTTTTAAGAGACAAGACAGAAGCACAGATGATGTTTAAACTTAGATACTATTATTGGAAATAGTTCTGTATATACTAGAGTAGATTAGGAAAAAAGATTTTACTGTTGGCTTCAGTGCAATTAAAATAGAAAAAAATTAATATTTTACTGAATGGAAAGAACCCCAAATGAAAAATTCTGACTATCTAGTCAAATAGGGTAAGTGAAATTAAAATATTTTAATAACTTAAAATTACCTGACCAAAGAAACGTTTTCAAATCAGTAAGAAATATACTAAGATCTTTAACAGCATGAAAGTTTGGAAGAGAACATGAACACTTTTTACATAGAATAGGTATAAATAGCCAGTAAATGTAAGGAACTATGTTCTGCTTATAGAAACTCAATACACAAAAATATAATTTTATAATTAAATAACCCATCATGTTTCACATTTTTTCTCATGAAATTAGCTGAAATAGCAATGGTGCCACACTACTAAACTCCAACAGAAGTATGGAGACAGGCATATCGCTACCTTAGTGATGTATGCTGACAAAATTAAACTGGAAGGAAAGTACATAATATGTATCAACTGCCTCTTAGGCTACATCATTAATCTTGTGTTTTCACTTACAGATATCTCTTCTACAGAAATAAGCAGAGGTATGAGTAAGGATTTTGTATAATGTTGTACATTTCAGTAATAACTGTTACATAAAGGAGACTATGTAAGGTATACATATTCACAGTAATCTTGTCTCTCTACCCCCTCTCTATACTGAATAAAAGCCCTCTACTCTGATTGAATCAGTAGTTATTTAGTCAGTGAGGGGGAAAGTAGGTGAAAGTTAAAAAAAATTCAATGATACAAACATTTTATTATACATTATTTATTTTGGATACAAGCAACAGAAACAAAAAAATCACAGTGAACTAAACAAGACAGAAATTCAATTCTTTTTCAAGTGGAAGTCTGGCAATAGTCGGTCCATAGCAAGTCCATCCCCACACATACCAGAAGCGTTCCAGACTAAAATAGATAACTTCTGTCTTCTTGCTCAGCTACCTATAGCCTCTTTCCCTAATTTCATCTCTACCAATCATGTCTACATTGCAGGAACAAAGAAGAAAAGGAAGGAGGAGGAAGAGAAGCACATACTTGAACCTAGAAACATTTTCCTACAGTTGTGCACATCCTTTAGTCTTTCATTCCATCCTCCACATAGGAAATGTAGACTATTCAAAACTGTTATGGTTTAAATATTGGGTACTCTCCAAAAGCTCATGTGTAAAGCAATGCAAGAATGTTTAGAGGCCAAATGATTGTGTTGCAAGTCTTAACCTATTCAGTGAATTAATCACCTGATAGGATTAACTGATGGTTACTGAAGGAAGTGGGGTGTAGCTGGAAGAGGTGGGCATTGGGGGCATGCCTTTGGGATATATATTTCATATCTGGCAAATGGAGCCTCTTTCTCTGCTTCCTGGAGCCCTATCTTACACCATTTCCCTTTGCCACACTCTTCTGCAATGATGTCCTGTTTTACCTCTAGCCCTGAGGATTGGAGTCTGCTGTCTGTGGACTGAGACCTCTGAAACCAGAAGCCCCAAATAAAATTTTCCTCCTCTAAAACTGTTCTCATCAGGTCTTACAGTCACAGCAGCAAAAAGGCCAAATAAAACATGAGCAGTCATGAGTTCAACTGAAAGTCAGAATTCTTTCACCATTTAGCTCTTCCTCACCCTATGATTCACCATGGTACTACACCCCCAGCAGGTCTTTACATATATTAATCTTATAGTAGCCAAATGAATGGCTAAGGCAGAGTCTAGACATGGCCACCTTCACATAAAATGAATGACCTTCTGCTTCAACTAAATGTGCACTTTTACAAGATTTCAAATTAGTGAGCTTTGCCATCAGGGACAATACTCTAATACCCAATCAAATATCAGCAGACAGATACAGTCTTAAATGCTACTAGGCCTAAATACACTGACAAATCAAGGTAATCAGAGTTAAATCACATCTGCAAAGCAGACAGCAAAGCATAGCACTCAGACTGTTAGTATGCCATGGCATGATTAGAATTCTAAAGGGTTTGGGGTTCACAAGAATGATGACTCAAATACAAATTACACAAGCTATCATCAGAAAATAGTTGACTGCCCTATGGGATAGCTTGATCCCAAAATGTACTCAATAACCCCCTCTGTACTCTGGAATATTTTTTAAAAGTACCATTTTAAAAGATTGTAAAATTTTACCCCAATGATATTGCCCTACTAATTTGGTATCTTCAAATCCTGTCCTTACTTAGAGTAATTCACCCAAAAGATGACCTGTGCTACATTCTTAATACCTGGAAGCTTAGCTGTAGGTGTATGTATATATATATATATATATATATATATATATATATATATATATATATATATATATATATATTTTAGAATACGTTCTCTTAATTAAATGACAAACTTTTTCCACATGCTTTTTTTTCTTCCCAATGGAAAAGTCTCCTTAAAAGTCTTTAACATAATTTCTCAAATGTTTGCATACATTCATGCACCTTCTGGTTCTGGAAGGTTGTGAAAGCAATGAGCTTTTTTTTTTTTTTTTTTTTTTTTCCCTATAACTTTTCCAGCTACCTTAGAGTCCACAATTAAATTACCTTTTATAACACCAAATTAGGTTCAACACAGAATGCTTACAGCCACTTACTGTAAATGTTGGTGATAGAATACTGCTCTTGTAGAAGCAGTCAGAACTCATACAAATATAGTGGTACTAAAAGCATCATCACAGTGTCTAAATCCTGAATCTAGAAATATAAAAATATTTATTCAATACTCTTTTCTTCAGGTTCCCCTCTTATGAAGGCAAATATACTCTACTAAGGAGTATATAATGATCAACCAGTGATAGTCCATAATAACTATCATAGCCTAGAAAGGAAGGCAGGAGAATTTTTGCTCCTACACAAAACACCAACATTTTTCTGGCTTCTGATTTTCCACCTAACTTCTTAAGGACTCTTACAGCTATCAATATTAGATGTTTGACTCATAATTATTCCTCCTTTTCTGAGAATTGTTCCTACACTTGGCTTAGGGGGTTGTTTGTATGAAGTGGCCTTGGGCATACTATTTGGCCCTCTCCTTTGGCCCTAGATGACTACTGGTCTTCTACTCATGAGCAACTAACTAAAGCTTGACTAATCAGACTCTATCACCAGAAATTTTCCAGCCATACTAAGCAAAAGACCTGAATGTATCACTGATGGTGTAGAAGTTTCAGCAGCTATATGAAATGGACTGAATATTTTTGTCCCCTCAAAAAAACCTATGTTCCAATCCTAACCTCCAAAGTGATGATATTTGGATATAGGGCCTTTAAGAGGTTATTAGATCTGAATGGAATTAATGCTGTTATAAAAGGGACTCCAGAGAGCTCTCTTGCTCCCTTTCCACCATGAGGGATTATAAGAAGCTAATAGTTTGCAGCCCACAAAGGGGACATCTTTCGAACTTGACCATGTTGGCACTCTGATCTCAGAATTCTAATATGCACAACTGCAATCAATAAGTTTTTGTAATTTATAAGCCACTCGGGATATGGTACTTTGTTAAAGCAGCCCAAACTAAGACACTATTCATGGCCATGTTGTCTGCTACATGGGTGTATCTAAACATGACTCTGTGTAATATTTTTTGATGGCTACAATAGGATAAAATAAATACTACTAGCCTTCACTAGAAATTCCTACTTCATTTGCATCTATATTTAAACTCCAAAATCAGACATACACAAGGGGAAAATTCTGTATGAATGTGTAATTATATTGCTAGCATGCAATCTGTGATATGGTGATATCTAGGAAATTAGGCTCCCCTTCAGACTGCATACTGAAATTCCTTAAAATCTGAGCTCATGGAAAGCATATTGCTTTACTCCTTTGAGAATGTTGGTCACATCATTTTTGCAGTGCTACCAGTTAGATGATTATTTCATTTCTTGCATCTTCTTCTATCATATGCCCCACCTCTTTTCTTATAAATAACTGAACTAAGACAGGTAAAAATTAATAATAATGATTATTCCATCTTGGAAAAACAGTGCTTAAACCCATAATAATCAGTAAATGTTTGGAGTATGAAATAATTCAAGACAAATGTTATATAATACACAATATTAAATTAATAAGATATCTATTAAACTATGTCTGATTAATATTAATGTATCATTCTGTAAGGACTATAGGTTAACAGAATTTAAATATAAATGAAAGCCATTGAATCCATTAGTCACCTTGACTAGGGGAGGCCACCATTTCTCTAAACAAATAGAGCCTTTGAAATCATTTTAGTATATGGTGGCAAGCATTAGAATAGTCTTAAGGTATTAGCAAATCTCATGCTTTAAAAATGAATTTGATATTGTGCAGTTGTACATAGTTCAGAATCCACTAGAAAAAGTCACTAACATTAAAGAATGGAATAGAATTTGGTAATAATCTAATTAGTTAATTAGTTATTAAGGTAAAAGGTTAATATTTGTGTTCATAATAAATAAAGCATGACTAATTTCTTACCCTGTAGTTTGATTTTGGACCATAACTCTCTAAAGCAAGGAGCAATACCTTCTAGTGCTAGTCTTTTGTGTGTGTGTGTGCGCGCGCGCTTTGAGGATCAAACCCAGGGCCTTGTGCATGCAAGGCAATCACTCTACCAACTGAGCTATATCCCCAGCCCCTAGCCCTTTTCTTAAACATTGCTGTGGTTTATCCTCCCAAGAAACTACCAACACAGGTATCACTCCTACCTTGTTAATAACAATAAAGAGAGGTACCATTCAGCCATGTTTACCTTTCTAGCCTCTGCCCACATTACAGGATATCCCAAAAGTAATTTTTGATAATGAAAAACTTCCTTTCTGGCTATAGTTTATTAGATGAGGAAAGGAAAGAGGTAGACTTTTGAATAAGCAGGCTGAACAAGTCTTCTCAGGAGAATTCTGATTGAGGTTCAGAGGGTCATTATTTAGTTTTCTGAAAGGCCAGGTGAGCTACCAACCTACAGTGTGGTCTTATTTTCCCTGCCATATTGACTCATGAACCAGAGGGGATTTACTTTTGTTTTTGTTGTTATTTTTAGATATACATGACAGTAGGGTATATTTTGACATATTATACATACATGGAATGTAACTTTCCATTCTTGTGGTTGTACATGATGTAGAGATACACTGTCTTCATATATGAACATAGGAAAGTTGTAGATAATTCATTCTACTGTCTTGTCTATTCACATCCCCCCTCCCTTCCCTTCATTTCTCTTTGCTAATCCAATGAACTTCTGTTCTACCCCCACCAACACACATATTGTGTGTTAGCATCTGCATATCACGGAGAACATTTAGCCTTTGGTTTGTTGAGAATAGCTTGTTTCACTTAGCATGATAGTCTCCAGTTCCATTCATTTACCAGCAAATGCTATCATTTCATTCTTCTTTATGGCTGAGTAATATTATATTGTGTATGTATAGCACATTTTCTTTATCCATTCATCTGTTAAAGGACACTTAGGTTGGTTCCATAGCTTAGCTATTGTGATTTGAGCTGCTATAAAACATGACGTGGCCACATCACTATAGTATGCTGATTTTAAGTCCATTGGGTATAAACTGAGGAGTGGGATAACAGGGTCAAATGGTGGCTCCATTCTAAGTTTTCTGATGAATCTCCATACTGCTTTCCAGAGTGGTTGCACAAATTTGCACTCCCACCAGCAATGTATGAGTGATTTTTCCCCCTACATCCTTACCAACATTGTTACTTATATTCACGATAATTGCATTTCTAACTGGAGTGAGATGAAATTTCAGTGTAATTTTAATTTGCATTTCTCTAATTGTTAGAGATGGTGAACATTTTTTAATTGTTGACCATTCATATTTATTCTTCTGTGAGGTGCTGGTTCAGTTTCTTCGCCCATTTATAGATTGCGCTATTTTCACTTATTTATTTATGTGGTGTTAAGTTTTTGAATTATTTGTATATCCTGGAAATCAATGCTCTATCTGAGGTGCACCTGAGGTGGCAAAGATTTTCTCCTTTTTTTTTTTTTTTTTGGTACTGGGGATTGAACTCAGGGACATTTCACCACTGGGCCACATCCCCCAGCCCTTTTTTGAATTTTATTAGAGACAGGGTCTCACTGAGTTGCTAATTGCCTCACCATTGCTGAGGCTGGCTTTGAACTAGTGATCCTCCTGCTTCAGCCTCCCAAGTGCTGGGATTACGGGTTTGCACAACCGCGCCCAGCGATTTTCTCCCATTCTGTAGGCTCTCTCTTCACATTGTTTTTATCATTATTATTTTAGTTGTAGATGGACACAATATCTTTATTCGTTTATTTTTATGTGGTACTGAGGAGCTCACCCGGTGCCTCACATGTGCATGGCAAGTGCTCTACCACTGCGCTACAGCCTCAGCCCTCTTTTCACATTCTTGATTGTTTCCTTTGCTCTGAAGCTTTTTAGTTTGATAACATTCAATTTATTGATTCTTGATTTTACTTCTTGCAATTTAGGAGTCTTGTTGAGGAATTTGGTTCCTAAGCCAATATGATGGAGAGTTGGGTGCAGGGTCTCTGGTGTATTGCCTAGGTCCTTGATCCACTTTGAGTTGATTTTTGTGAAGGGTGAGAGATAGGGGTTTTATTTCATTTTACCAGGTCTGGACTTCCAATTTTCCCAGCACCAGTTGTTAAAGAGGCAATCTTTTCTCAAATGTGTGTTTATGGTGTCTTTGTCTAGTGTGAGATAACTGTATTTATGTGGGCTTGTCTCTGTGTCTTCTATTCTGTTTCATTAGTCTTCATGTCTATTTTGGTGCCAATACTATGCTGTTTTTGTTACTATAGCGCTATAGTATAATTTAAGGTTTATTTAGGAATCAATCTAACAAAAGAGGTTAAAGACCTCTACAATGAAAACTACAGAACACTAAAGAAAGCAATTGAAGAAGACCTTAGAAGATGGAAAGATCTCCCATGTTCTTGGATAGGCAGAATTAATATTGTCAAAATGGCCATACTACCTAAAGTACTACACAGAGTTGATGCAATTCCTATTAAAATTCCAAAGATATTCTTTATAGAAATAGAAAAAAGCAGTCATGAATTCATTTGGAAAAATAAGAGGCCTGGAATAGCCAAATCTATCCTTAGCAAGAAAGGCAAAGCAGGAGGCATCATGATACCAGACCTTAAATTACACTACAGAGCTACAGTAACAAAAGCAGCATGGTTTTGGAGATTTGCTTTTGAGTGGAGACATGAACAATTACAGTATCAGTTGAATCTGCTTTTAGCCACCAGTAGAAGTGAAGACAATATCAATCTGCTGAAGAAAGCATGAAACATGCAGTGAAAGGAGCCTAGATGATATGCAGGGAGAGGTTGAATGACTCTCAGGACACTCACTCTCTTTCCTGAGACGCAGGTGCATGTGTATACTTTCAAGGAAACACACCTGGTAAAAGCACATTTTCCTTTTGATGAAACCGGAACAAATTTGCAGTAGTTGTCAATGAGCTTTATCTAGTCATCTTTCCCCACTTCTAAAAATAGCATGAGTTTTTGGATGTCATTTTCCTCTACTCAATGTATTCATAACATCTGTGATGGTACCTGCCCACAAAGGGAAGGCAAAAGATTCAGTCCACTTAAAATACTGTAAACCAGTTCCATCTCAGTGGTTTGTTTAGAGGCATTCCCTTGGCTTAAGCCAGGCTATTTGGAATTGTTCCCTGGGATTTTTTTTTTTCTTTCAGTGTATCATTGCTATATCAGAGAAATGTTCTCTCTTTCTCTGACATGTTTTAAATTATAATTCTGTAAACATTTATTTATTCATTTAATTCCATGCCATTTCTTGATAATTTAACAATTAACAAAATAGGATAATAACATTTGTCACACTGGATGGTCAAAAGATTAAACATATGCATGCCAACACCTTTGCATATTTTACATTTAGTTATTCAATATTAGATTTAATTAGATTTATCATTTATGCTTATATGAAGTGCCATAAAATAAAATTCTATATCTCTGCTGTACACACTAGGGAATATGCATTTTTTCCTGATTTTATAATGGCTAAGATAATCATGAATCAGGATTTTAAACTGAAAAAAAGTGGTGATATGTGGAGATATCTATTTTTCTCAAACATTCAGAGATCCAGATAGAAGGAGTTTCCGCCAACTTAATGCTTGGTTTTCAAGGCTGCCCTGAAAAACCCATGGGGAAAAGAGGAGGGGATCATATTCTTAGCGTTTTATTTATGGACCTGGGTGATCCTTAACATCTCTGCTTATATTCCTTTCCAAGAACTTAGTCATGTGACTCTACCTAACTGTGAAAGAGGCTGGCAAATGTCCTCTACCTTTGAGTCCAGGAAGAAATTAATGTGAGTTTGACAAACAGATATCCAGTTCTTGCCACACACTTTCCTGGTAATTCAAAAATAAAGAAGGGTAGAATAATATACAGAAATGTGCATCTTAACCACTACCAGAATATTGAAGTAATACTTAGGTCAAATGACATGGAACAAAGAGTTTAGGACATAGACTTAAAAGACCATATTTTCAGTCTGTTTCCTACCACTAGTATGTTTTAATGATTGAGGCACTTCATATTTCTGGACTTTATATTATTTACCCATGTAATTATTGTATTAGCATATCTGCCCTTACCTGTATCACAAGGTTATTGTGGCTACTAAAAGAAGAATATTCTTTTGTTTTGCTTTTTATTAATGCTCATCATCATCATAATGAATACTTCAATGTCTTGGTGATTCCATACTAATTTCTAAAGAAACCAGGTAAGGAGTCAAAGTGCAATCTTGAACATATTCGTGATGCTTTCTGTGTCAAGATTTTGAAGAAATCACACAGTAGCCCAGGGTCTGTGTCTCCCAGCCTGGACAAGCCCTCAGGGCAGGGTCTATGCAACCAGATCGCTGGTGCCTGGGAAACTGGAAACTGAATATGAAAATAAGGACACCTTCCACCCCATCATGAGAATTTGATCAATTAATCTCCATAGTGCACTGAGGACAGAGCCCAGCCCATACTAAGTACAAGGTACTTGACTGATCTTGCCACAGCTCCAGGGAGGACTTCAGTAGCAACAACACTCCCTTTGACACACACACAACTGAGCTTCTTGCTAGCTAACATGAGTTTTTCAACCCCTTCAGCAGCATCTGTCTTACTCTATTACCACCTCAGTGTCAGGTACTGCAGTCACCTCCTACCGCGCTCTCTACCAAAAGCATAAAACAAGAATACTGTAAATTAGAGTGCTTGCTATACATATGGAAGATCCTTCCTAGGACACAAAAAACCTATACACACATACACAACTGCATCATTTGTGCACAAAAATTTCACATACTCTAATTCCCATGTTTTCTCTTGCTGTTTAAATCTCTCCATTGTAAGTACAAGATTCTTTTTTAGGGGTGCTACTAACAGCAGGACTATTGCTTCTTCTTGAGTCCAAAGTATTAATTTCTGCAGCTTGAGGAATGCAGGCTGTTCACAGATGAATTCCTCAAGTATTTTCTTCTGTCTGCTCCAGGGAGCTATCTTGCTCAAGGTTACATCTCCTCCCTAGGGATGTCTTCACAAAAGTAATTAGAGTAGGCCCATTTCTTCACTTCAAGATGGCTCTGAAGGACTATCTCAGATTCAGTGTCCCTTTACCCCATTGAGGTGCCTGAGAGTTCTTTTGCAACTACTTTGTTGCTCAATGTCTCCCTCTGGCCAATCCTGAGTCTCTGATTTTCCCCAACCCCCAACACTCACTTTATATTGTTTCTGAGATCATTTCTTGGTAAAAGTCCTACTTGCAATTTTCTTCTGACTTTGCTTCCCACACCATTTGACCAAAGCCAGCCTACCAGTTCCTGCTCTGGCTCTTGTTATAGTTAATTGTCAACACTCAGTCAGAGAGATCCTATTAGGACGAAGTCACTGCACAATTTTCTAGGGCTGCTATAACCAATTACCACAAACTAGATGATTTAAACAACAGAAATTTGTTTCTCACAGTTCTGGAGGCTAGGAGTCTGAAAACAAGGTGTCAACCAAAGTTTGAAAGTGCTAAAAAATGACAGGAGAAACATTTTAAGACATAGTCACAGGCAATCACTTTGTGAATAGGATTCTAGTAACTCAGGAAATAATAGAACAGTCAAAAAATGGGATTGCATTAAATTAAAACATTTATGCACAGGAAAGGAAACAGTCAACAGAATGAAGAGAAAACTTGTAGAATGGGAGAAGATCTTTGCTAGCTACTTTTCTGACAGAAGATTAATATCCTGAATGTATTAAAAAAAAAAACCCTCAGGAAACAATATGCAGAAGAAGGAGGAAAAGGAGAAGAAGCAGATGAAGGAAGAAGGAGAAGACAAAGAGAAAAAAAAAAAAAACTACTCAGTCAATAAGTGGCGCAGACACTTATGAAAAAAAGTAGTGCAAATGGCCAAAAATTATACGGGAAAAAATATTCAACATCTTTGGCCATTGTGGGACTGCAAATCAAAAATACACTAAGAGTTCATCTTATCCAAGTCAGAATGGCTATTATCAAGAATACAAAAAAACAATGAATACTGGCAAGGATTTTGAGGAAAGGAACTTTTATAAACTGTGGATGAGAGTGTATATTAGTAGAGCCACTATGGAAATCAGTATGCGTCTTCCTCAAAAAAAAAAAAAAAAAAAAATACAACTGCCATATGATCAAGCTATACCACTCTTGCGTATGCACCCAAAGGAATTAAAGTTGGCATACTATAAGATACCTGTATACACATGTTTATCTTGGCATAATTCACAGTGATTCACATAATTCACAATAACCAAGCTGTGGAATCAGCCTAGGTGCCACCAACAGATGAACAGATAAGGAATACTCACACACACACACACACACACACACACACACACACACACACACTATTATTCCATGATAAAGAAGAATAAAATCATATCATTTGCAGGAAGATGGATGGAACTGAAGTGAAATAAGTCAGACTGAGGAAGACCATTATTGCATATTTTTCCTCATGTGTGGAAACTAGGGTGGGAAAAAAAAGATGTCATAAATGTAGCAAGGAGATTATTAGAGAAGAGGAAAGGAAGGGAAGGGAAGGCAATGAGGGATTGGATATGATCAATGTATGTAAAGGGCATGTACAAATATGTCACAATGCAACCTATGGTTCTGTATAATTAAAATGCACTAATATAGAGAAAAATAAAAAGTGTGATCAGCAGGGCCCAATTCCCTCAATGCTGTGGGTGGGATTTTTTCCTGGCCTGCTGTTAGCTTGTGGTAGCAACTGTCATCCCTTAGGGGGTTGCTACTGTCTTTACATAGTGTTTCCTTATAAAGATGCCAGTCCTATTGGATTAGGGCCACCCTTCTAAACTCATCCTAACTTAATTATCTCTTCAAAGAATCCACTTCCAAATAAGTCACATTCACAGATATCAGTAGTTGGGACATCAATATAACTTTTAGGGGCTACAGACTCTTCAGTGGGCTTGTGCCAAGTTCCAATTGCTCCCTATCTCACTCAGAATAAAGTTGAAGTGGCCTACAAAGCCCTATACCATCTGACTCCTGTCACCTCTGTGACCTCACCTTGAGCTTCTCTCCCCAGAGACCACTTGATTGCAGCTGTAATGGCTCCTTGTTACTCCTTTCACTTGTCAGTTACAACCCTATCTCAGGGCCATGCATATGTTCACATCTGTACCTGGGAAGCCAATCACTCAGAGATCTACCTGGCTGTTTTCACCTTGTGAACAAACATTTGCAGTGATGCTTCCTGTAACACTATTTAAAATCGCAAACAACCTTACCCCACACTCTATCACACATGCTTTTTTTTCTCCATAGAACTTCTCACTTTCTAAGGTACTATATATTTACTCATTCATTGTGTTTTTTACCGGTCCACAATATGACTTCCATAGGCCCTTGTGCTATAAAAATAGAATTTAAAATTACACCTTATGGATGCATTGGTAAAGAGACAAATACAATCCAGGAGGATGTATCATCATAATATTTGTGTTTTTTCTTCAAGTTTCAAAATAAAGTAAAATCAAAACTTTTTTTTGTGAGTGCCTGGGGTATCATTGGCCTTGGTCTCCATGTCCACTGTGCCTAATGGGTAAGTTAGTCCTGGATTATAACTGTCTCTTCCCATCAGAATTTGTCTTGGGGTTGACAATGTTTGTCTGATTTGCTCATTTATGTTTTTTACCAAGTAAAATAGGGCTTGGTGTACAGTAATATTCAATAAAGATTTGTTGAACATTTGGATGTTTAAAAATATTATTTTCATTTCCATTAGAACTAGTTTTTCATTGCTTTGGTTAAATAGGTTTGTGTGGCCTACCTATAATGTGTTGTTTTTTACACTTCAATGTTTGATTTTTCAAAATCCAGAATACTTCTGCAATAAGCCACGCAACATTTGAATTAATTGCCTGACTCCAAACTTACACAATTCTTCAGAACTGTGAGAAGCTTTTGGCAATTGAACTGGAGAAGTTATTTTTCTATAGCCCACCTTGGTGTACTGGAGAATTCTACAGTCTGTCAGGAAGTTATTACAAATACTACAAGACATTGTGTTTTGAACTTTCAAAAAACCTCCTTAAACAATTAGAAGAAAAAATTTTGCTGATAGCTGCAGCTAAACCATTATATTGAAATATCTTCTGTTTAACAAAATAAATCTGTAAAAAAACCTAAAATATTTTTATAGAACTAAACTAGTGTGGTTGCCATATTACAGATATTTGTTTTAATGAAAATGAAAAAAAGAGAACTCTGTGAAAACTGGTAGGTCTCAGGTGGTAGAGCAAGGATAAAAGAATGACTAAATTTGATTTGTATTTATTAGAAAAGGAGAGATCAGATTTTCAATTTGATTTGGGAAAACTGAGGTTAAACTTGCAAGGGTATAAATATTGCTTATTTGTACTGAAGAATCCAGGTACTTATGAATTTCTTAGGATAGAAAGACCACTGAAACTTTCTTTTGAGAGGAAATATTGTTTTGCAGAAGGCAAAAATCACAATAATGTATACAGTTGTATGTATACATTTAGTATTATGCAGAATATTTAAAAATACAACTGATTAAGAGCCTTTCTGGTTATTTCCTTACCTTTTCTGGACTACTATAAAACTTATTTTTTATTAATTAGCATGTGTACATATCATTTACCTATTTAAAATATACTGTCCAAATTCCATCAGAGCAGAACAGAGTGGAATCCCATTGTTTATCAAATAATTGTCCCATTGAGGAAATTATATACATTAAATAGTGAACAACTGCTCAGAGATAAAAGGAGTTATTTTTAGTTACGGGTCACTTAATGATGAAAATGGGGATATACTGTAAAAGAAGTATCACTAGGCAAGTTCACCTTTGTGTGAACATCATACCTATGATGTCACTATATGATATAATCTTAGGTGACAACCATTGTATGTGTAGTCCTTGACCAAAACATCATGTTGCTTATGACTACTCAATATTATAAGTAAAGAAAAGTCCAAGTGCCAAGTGGCTGGCTAAATTGCTCAAGGTCAAACAGCAAACAGGTTTTAGAGCCCAATTCAAACTTAAGTTTAATTTCAAAATCTATATTTTTCTTCCTACATCTTCATGTAAGCAAAAGATCAACTGTACATTACAATATGGCATTATGGTGGAGCAAGTCTTTTAAACATTATATTAAAAGATAACATGAGGAACAGGGCCCAATGCCATACTCCTGCAATTGCAGATTCTCAGTAGTATGAGGCAGGAAGACCACAAGTTCAAGGCCAGACTGGGAGATTTAGCAAGACCCTGTCTCAAAATAAAAAAATTTAAAAAGGGGCTGAGGATTCATCTCAGTGGTATAGCAATCCTGGGTTCAGTCCTCATTACTGAGAGGGGAGTAGGGGAGAGGAGAGAGGGAGGGAGAATAACATGTATTTGTATAAAACAATTTACATTTTTTAATTCAGTAAGCCACTATATTAAAAAGAATTTTGAATCATAATTACTCCTGCCAGAGAGACCTATATGAAATGATTAATACATTCCTAGAGAAAATGTAGACATTTATCCTGACTGATATTGGTCCTTGGATTTTTTAATATCATTCTTACATCTATATTTTGGTATGTCCAGGTCAATTGTGAAAATGATTCTAGCTCTTTTATCTTTTTTTGTGCTTCCTTACCTTTTGTGATTATTTATTTCTGCCTGTCTCCTTTAGTTTTGTAAGTCTTGCATTTACTGATTTTTTTTCTGTCTTATTTCTATGAATCATTATTTATTCAAAGTTTCTTTATATCTTTGGGGTTCTTTTCTTTCTTTAAGACTTTATTACAAAACTGTGATTCAAAAAATTCCCAAGTAGATCAATGCAACATTACTCCTCAGTTTTCAGAGCTGGGGAAATATCTATTTCCTGATGATTTGGTTTTCTGCCTTATTAGCTATTGAGAGTGATGTATTCTATTATGTTCCCTTTTGCTTTGAATGCCTGAAAGATAAGCATGTGCTTTTGTGCACAAAGCAATAGCTTCCTGAGCCTTCGTTGTCTGAGATGATTATTGTTCCCATCATTAGTTTTCTGCTGTCATTGTATAAATGATGTTACACTTTTGTCATGTATGACCTTAATTTATAACACCTCATTTTCCTATTGAAGGTAAGAAAGAAAAAGAGAAAAAGATGAGAAAGAGGATGAAAGAGAAGTAGGGAAATTTAAGATTTCGTCAATTTTGCTTCAAGTCTGGTGTCGCCCTGTTTTCTTGTTTAAGATCATGATTTCTGTCTTGATCCAAGGAACAAGTCCTTGCTCTGCATCCAACTTGGAGTATCTGGGAGGGCTGCTCTACTCTTTTGTACTTGACAACCTATCTGGACATCTCTGAACCTTTAGCAGTGGAGAGTTTCATTTGATAAACTCTTTCCTAGCCTCTCAGACTAGAACTTCCCTTCTGAATGCCAGAGCTACATAAAGGAGTCTTATTAAACCAGCCAATATGCCCAATTCTGAATATAAGCGTTTCTGTTCATCTGTCTCTTACACACTCTGAATCTGCACATGTATGTACACACACATGCATACTAAGAATCTGGAAAGTTCAGTAGGATGAGCTGTGGTTTATACTGATGTTAACTGCTTATCCAAGCTGTTCCTGTGACCTGGCCTATACATGATGTTAGCGGTAGAGCAAATCAACCTGTACATATGGACATACATATGTTTATAGGTATATCTTTACATTCTGCCTTGTTCAATAAAAACCATATCATTTCTACAAGTTAGTTGTGCAATTAATATATGCCTATTGTCTAATTCAATTAGAGCTTTAGGGAATCTCTGCTGTGTTCAAGGCTCTATATTTGGCTCCAAAGTAATGAGTAGGAATGAGACATGAAGTCTATTCTTCAAAGTCACAATCTATAAAGTCACAATAATATACACACACATACACACACACACATAAACCTGAAATATAAGCAGACAGAGGCATGGATCATCAGAGAATTTTCCAAATTCTGTGACTGAACATGTTTCCTGATGGCACATCTGTGGGCCAGACTGAGAGAACCTGTGTGAGTTCTAGAGCTCCACCTTTCACTCTCCTCTTTTCCTTCTTACTTGATGATAACAGTAGTGATAGGGAATTGTCGTAGGAATAATCCTGAATTTAAACCACTGGATGCTAATTACATGAATTCAATTAAGTTACTTAACCTGTCTGTAAATAATTTCCTTATTTAGTATGTAGTCACATGCATGTGTTATATGTCTATATATCTCTCTATATATAGATATATATATAGATAATTATATGTATATATGCACACATTGTATGCATATGCATATATAAATATATGCATATATAAGTATATGCATATGTGTATGTGCACGTACATATAAATATGTACGTGCACATACATATTTATAAAGTACATGCTTGGCATAAATTATTTGAGATATTAGAGATACAGTAATGTATAAGACAAGTTTCTATTTCACAGAGATTAAATTTGAAGGGACATTTAATGTATAGACAGACTAGTCAAACTATATTAACAGAGTGCCACACACAATATGTAGTATATCATAGTAATATATTATGAAATTATTATAGAATATTTGAGAGATCAATAAATTTGATATATTACATGTTTGCTTATAAGAATACAAAGAATGTGTTTTTTTCTTGTATTATCAATGAATCAAGATGGCAAAAAAATATAATCACAAAGTGTTGCATTATCAAATATATTTAATGTTTTATCACAAGGTATAGAATACAGTATAGTCATTGCATTTGGTAAATTTCATTCAATGCAGAGTTGTAGCAGTTATTTTTAAATGTAGCATGATTTGACATTTCACTGATTCTTGAGTCTGGCAATTGAGACAAATACCAGAGCTCTGAATATTCTACATCCTAGGTTTTAAATCACCTCTGGCTCCTCTATTATTCTCTGAACTTAATAAGGACATTATGCCCATGTGTTTTCCAGACCTCATAAAGTGTGAGAAGACGTAACTTAAGGTGCTGGAGGAATGAGTCAGTGGATACCTCCGAATGGCCCCTTTCATCCTCATCACACTGAATGGGACATTAACAGAGATCTATGCCCTTCTCTTGCACTGAACCCCAGGGGAGCCTCTGATAAATGCTGACTTCTGGACTGGCCTTAAGTAGAGTTGAAAGAGATGTATATGTATATGTATGTGTGTGTGTGTATGTATGTGTTTGAAAGTAATTATTAAAGATATGTCACACTTTCTAGTGGTCTTTCATCATTTATTCAAACCTATGGATGTGGGACAGTGCATCAGCTTTTGTTAGAAAGTGAAGAAAGGCGATATGCTTAGTGACATGTTAGAAAGTTACAATCGAGTGGTCAGTAAGAAAAACAATGTGTGTGAATATATATACACTGGGCCTCAGTTTACTTATCTGTAACCCAGATATAGTAACAGAGGGTCCTTGTGAAGATTGAGTTTATATATATGAAGTACTTAGAAAAATATTTACCATATAGAAATATTTACCATATATACTATTATTGCTAAATTGTTTAAAACCACAATATTTAAGCAAATAGCAAATAGCTCCTTGAAGGATATACACCAATATGTTAATAGTCTATTGTGGGGATATGATTCTAGTGGAGTTTTATTTTCCTTGCTAACCTATCTGTATTTCCTAAACATTCTATGATCAATATGGATTTTACTTATAGAATATCATTAAAACATAATTTTAAAAACTAATGGAGGGAAGGAGAGAGGAGGGAAGTGCTGGAGAGTTATATTGGCCAAATTATATTGTTATATTTTATGCATGTACAAATGTGTAACAAGTCCCATCATTATGTACAACTATAATGCACCAACAAATAATGTGGGAAAAATATAAATAAATAAATAAAACTAATGGAAAAGATAATTCATCAGAAAGTATTAAATGTATTATGATGACAAGGGTCAACCAGGCACAATTTAAATATTCTAAAAGCTAAAAACACAAAAACAAGAGAGGACAATTCTTGATTTAGCAGTCCAGTTCTTTTCCTAAAGGAAATATGAGAAGATAATTAAGCAGATCTTTTTTGATCCTTCCCTTCCAGAAGTGAGGCACTCTCTTCAATAGACTATCATCTTTTGAAAGAAAATATCCTTGTTGTCTACCAATTAGATATCATGTTGTTGCATTGTTTATCTATTGCTGCATAACAAATTACCAGCAGAGTCTTAAGGCATCAGCTATTCATTATATCACAGTTTCTGTAGGTTAAGAATCTGGGCTCAGCTTACCTGAGTTTTCAGTCTTAGACTCTCTGGCAAGGTGCAGGAATGTTCCTAGTCAGGGCAGAGGTCATTGCAAGGCCTGATTGAGATAGGATCTGTCTCTGAGCTGACTTGTGCTGTGTACAGATCTCAGATTCTCACTGAGAGATGACTGGAGATATCAGTTCCTTGCCATTTGTACTCCTTCTTGGAGCTACATAGAACATGGCAGCCTGCTAGAGAGAGAGTTGTTGTCTTTTAAGGTAACTTAACTCAGAAGTGATATCTCATCCTTTTTACCACATTCTGTTAGGAGAAATTCACTAGCCTAGCCTCATACTCACAGGCCCTGAGTACCTGCAAAGGAGATCGCTGGTGTAGTCCTAAGACTGCCTTTCACAGACGTCCTGAAGGGTGTTTGTTAAACTTTATTTTTTTTGTAGCTTGCCCAACCTTTCTTCATTTACAAACACTTAAATATCAGTGCTAACATTGGTTATTTCTAGACACACACATATTCTTCATATCCTCTTGGTTTCTGTGAAAGTTATGAATATCCTGATAACATGTTAAATTAATCAAATTACAGGGATTCCACAACCACTCTGATTCCACAACCACTCCCCTTGTTTTGCAGATATAAATTTTGATACAGGAATATGGCAAAGGACTTCATTGAAGTCTTGTAGCTAGTTACTATTTACTTACAATAATATACTCTTTCTGACATAATTTATTAAGAAACCAAGGAAGATATTACATAATTGAAGTTAATTTGATATGGTCACTGTTTTGAGCAACTGAGATTTTGGCATTTATCTCTTAAGCAGCTGTGTTCCTGTAGCACATAATTGTTCTTAGCAGAGCTATAATAACAAACAAACAAAACAACATCCTAAGAGTTATATTATGGCTTACTACAAAGTCAATAGGTAGCAAGAAAATTTGGGTCAGAAACTGGAAAATTGAGACATAAGATATGCAGTGGCACAATATTTGTCAAAAATGCCAGCTGCAAAACCCTGGAAGGTAAACTGTATGCATACAAAATCTGTGTCTGTCTGGGTCCCTGAATGAATGAATGGGGCAAAGCCTATGTAAAAAACAAAATTCTGTTGGGTTAATCTATTAAAATTTCAGGTTCTCCTCTATTGCAACTAGTACCACTTTAAATGATAGAGTCTTCTGTGTACAAATCAATCCATTTTTGGTGTTATTAATTTTTATATTGATGAAGAACTTTCTTCCAACTAATTAATCTGATTTTTGTGGTGTTTTGTCTACATGATTTCAAACACACTAGATATGAGAAATAAATAATACCTAAGTACTTCCTTTCTGCTAGTAACTGCACTAGAATGTTTGAATTATCTCACTGACACTTTACAATGACTTATAGAAGAGATATGATCTTTATTTCCATTTCACAGATAAGAAAACTAGGGCTGAGAGAACATAATTGAAAGTTATAGTGGGTTCCTGGAAAAGGTTAGGTACATAGGACTATAGCTCAGGGATAAAGATGTGATTGATAATCATAGAGCTCATGCATATGGATGATATTTCTTAGAGGGAGTATGTTGTATGGGAAGAAGGAAACAAAATAAAATAAAGAGAAGGTAAGAGAAAAAAGCCAACTGCAGAACTTGCAAAATAGCTAAGAGAATCTGTCTAATTGAGAACAATCAGGGGGTCAAAAGGTAGGAGGAACATAGTATGTTTTCATCAACTTAAGAAAAAAAATGTTGTTTCAAAGAAAAAGTAATCAAGAGTGTAAAATGTTGCAGAGAAAGCAAATAAAATTAGGACTGGGTGATACATTCCCATCAGAATTACTAGTAAACTCCTGAACTTGACAAGAGTAGTAGACACTAAGGAGGTGGATCAGATTTATAGTGCAATGATTGGAGATGAGGAAATGAAGACAATGAGGAGAGCTAGCACTGGGGAGAAGTTTGGCTCTTGAGGGAGAAGAATAAGGTGGTATTTGGACTGTGGGGTTAACGGTTTTTACTTAGGTGATATGTTGTGAAAGAATCAGTAGAAAAGGATGCTGAAATGAGAAGAGATATATGAGAAAACACACAGGTCTTCTGAGAACCATGGAAGGATGGATCCCATATTTAGGAGGAGGATTTTCTTCTTCTTCCTCTTCCTCCTCTTCCTCCTCCTCTTCCTCCTCCTCTTCCTCCTCCTTTTCCTCCTCCTCCTCCTTCTTTTTTTTGTGGTGCCAGGGATTGAACCCAGACCTGAGTTATATCCCAGCCCCAGGAGGAGGATTTTTCACTTTAACCATAGAGAAGGTGAAAAGAATAGGTGGTAATAAAAGTAAGTATGTAAAATAATTTTAGGTAAGGGAAGCAAAAGAATTTTCCAATGTGTTCTATTTTCTCTCTCAAGGATATAGAGCTAGCTGGCTGAGACTGAATGTAGTTAAAAATTTGAAAAAAGTGGTTGTCATTTTAAATATTTCCAAAAACTGAACAGAGGACTGGTAATAAAATTTTACACACACACACACACACACACACACACACACACACACACAGACGGTGGACTCAATCTGGGTTGGAGACCTAACACTTTACAGGTGAAAAGCACTAGAATTTTTTGTACAATTTTACTTACTATATTTACTTAGAAATTTATCTGAAAGAAATAATTATAATCATACCCAAGATGTAGTCATAATTATATCCATGACAGAATTTAGAAAGTATAAGCAATTTAAATGCCTACTAATAAGAAGATTGGTTAAATAAATTATGGTATATCTCTAAATAAAGTATTATGCAGCCATCCAAAATTGTGTTTTAGAAAAATAATAAATAGCCTAGAATTTTATTTATAATATGTCTAATAAAAATGACTATTAAAGAACATATAGTATAATGCAATTTTAAATAAAAAGGAAAAAACTTACCATATGCATACAAAAAATGACACAAACAATAAAAGTCCCTCTAATGGATGGGATTACATGTGTCTTATTTTGGACTGCTATAACAAAGCATCATCTAACAGAAATTTATTTTTCAGTTTTGGAGGCTGGAAAGTTGTATATTTATCATTTTTGCACTTATTCAACTGTAATTTCTATTTATCCTAATCTACTTCTTGTTATTTAAATATGCACATATGAATAATTTCATTACATTTATTAATCAATGAGTAAACTACAAGACCTTGCAACCAGTTGCAGTAGAATCTAAATAGCAGAGACATCTATATGGGCGCAATATGAATGTTTTTTTTAAAAACTTGCTTAGTTCTAAAACTGGCAAAACTTGTTTATATCCGCAATAATGTTTCATTCCACTGAACACAATTCATGCTTCTATGGTCAAGAATCATTCATATAATTGCTGGTTTTCTTTCTTCTGCAGAGTAATAAAATAGCCAAATACTAGGAAAAGCACAAACCCCAAAGCATCAGACAAACCTCAAAGGTGTGCTCTAGACAAGGCACATTTTCTCCTAAAAACTTCTCATAATCTTGGTACAGGGCAAAATCTTTCATAATTTTTCTGGAAAGTCTCTCTCCACTTTGTAACCATAAAATCATATTTTGATTACAAAATAAGACTAGTTTTACTAGGTTTGGTTTGGTTTGATTATTTAATTAAGTGCAATAAGAGTATTAATTTACCATATAGGCCTTTTCAAGGGTTTTGTTTTTACTTTTGCAAATCAAGAGCCATATAGTATTGAATGGTTACAAATACCACAAGATTAACTTCTGTCTGGAAATTTTCAGGAATAATCTCAGATTTGTCCTAGAAATACTTTTGTAGTTTACATTCCAAGGCTAGGAAACTGCCCTAGTTACTCTCTCCATAATTCACCCAGGTAATTCTAAATTTGGATGGTTTTCTCTCTTTTCAAAATGCTACTACATTTTTTAAGGCTCCTGACCTATCTGGGTAGTAACCTTCCTGTAGGTCTGGGCAGTAGGGCTAGGATCCTGCAAAGGAGCTACAAGACTGTTTTCCTGGGAGGGTCTTATAGGCTTTGGCTCCATTATAAAGCCAAGCTTTGTTTTTCAAAGGCAGCTTGTCATGTCTCACTAAAAGAATATTCTCCTCAAGTATTACACTCTAGATAAGGCCACAGTTGTATAAGCCTTTTGTTCTATTATATCCTGATTTTTTTTTTTTTTTTTTTTTTTTTTTTTGTACCAGGGATTGAACTCAGGGGCACTCGACCACTGGGCCACATCTCCAGCCCTTTTTTGAATTTTATTAGAGACAGGGTCTCACTGAGTTGCTAAGTGCCTCGCTATTGCTGAGACTGGTTTTGAACTCGTGATCCTCCTGCCTCAGCCTCCCAAGTGCTGGGATTACAGGTGTGTGCCACCACTTCCGTTTTATATCCTGATTGTTATAAATGAATCTATGAAGATAAATGGATTGCCATAAAAAGTGAGTAGTAGTAAAAGTTTATGAACTTTGTGATCAATGAGAGTCAGATATTATTTCACATATTTCACTTCAATTGCTAAAGCAGTTTACTCAATTATTCTGGCTTTCAGATAGCTTAAGTTTCCTCATAAGTTCATCGGATCCTGTGTAATTAACTCTTATTCTGTTGAATCCTGGCTTAGCATTTTCATGGACGCATCAGCTTCTTCATTAAAAAGTTCTAGAGATCCTGATGTAGGTCAGTGGTATAGTCTAAAGTGATCTAGGTAAAATAAAGGCTCAAAGTGTGTAACCAACATCCTAATCTTTGAAGTTTCAGTAGTTTGATAGACCTAATATAGTCTTTTCCCACAAGTTTTTGAAGACCATCTTTCCTTATGAAAAAAGACTGATCCGTTTTGTTCGCTTTTTTTTTTTTTTAAGAAATTAGTGAATATTATATCTTATTTAAGTGAACTGAAACTATGACTTATAACATTAAACTGTTGTTATTAAATAAAGCTTTTGCATAACTCTGATAAATACAGGAAAAACTGATAAAACTATTTCATAAGAATTTTAATGTTTTCTCCTGAGGTTAAAACATAGTACTAAAAACAAGGACATTCAAAAATATTCAAATACTTTGCATAAAGAATACAATTTCTGAAATATTTATATTAATAAAATTTTATAAATATAAGTTTAACCTACGGAAGATTTACTGTGTGTTCTGATTTGACAATACTTTCCACACAAGTCTCAAACAAACAACTAGACAATTGTAGCCTCTCGTTTTAAGAAGTGAAAAAACAAATCTTTGCGATTTTTCAGAGACTCTCAGGGAAACTTCAGTTTTAAGTATAAAAATATACTGAAAAGTTATAGTTCTATATTTAGGATCTGATTTTTGGAAGGCAAAAGTAAAAAAAAAAAGTTTTGAAAAGAGATTTGGATATTTGGTTAGGGTAAGATTGTGGTAGCTGAGAAATGGCTTGGTTAATGATTTAAAACAACAATAACACCCTTAAAAAATCTTCAAGAATAAGATTGTAAAGACCCTTGTGGAAGAACATCTTTGATAAGTGGAAATTCCCCCCTCCCCTCTTAAATCATTGAGGACATAATAGAGTTAACATAAGACACTGAAAGTTATTTTGGCAAAAATCATAATTTTATAATCTAGATGATTATATAGAAGGTTAAAAAGTACTTTGCATATTGTAGGTGAAATATAAACTGGAAGACTGAGGAAGTGAGCTAATTAAAATTGAGCATCTTGCTAATACTGACACTTTTCAGACTTAATTATTAGAATCCAAGGCAAATAAAGTTCAAAGTTTTGTCCTTTATTAAGCATTTTACATTCTAGAACAAACTGACACTTTAAATTAGGCTAGCTCTTAAAGAATCAACCAGGTTTAAACAAGTTTTATAATTATATAGAGATGTTATTTATGTTAACATGTGATGAATTCACCCTTACTATCCTTGAATAAACAAAACTTTTCAGAAGTCATAGGTTTTAATTTCTATATTTTTAACTCTCAGTTAAATAGAAGCTCTTGGGGGTCATCACTAGTTCATGATGCTGTGAAGGTATCTAAAGACCAAAAGTTTTCGATCACCAGCTTTAGGACAATTAACATTTTCCTTGAGGTATAAAACCATTGGATTCTCACTATATTATATGCTGTCAATTATTCATATTAATTATAACTTTTAACAAAAGTAACTGAGTAGGTGGGGGAGTGAGCTATAGAGAACTGTCTTATATAAGCTTTTTAACCAATTATCAAAGCTACTGAAAATAAATACATAATAATTTTTTGATAACCACACATTCCTTTCATGCCTTCTTAAACTGGCAAATTAGCATAAATTAACATCATCCCAAGATGTAACCTTTCTACTCATAGAAAACTAAATAAAATACTTATGTTAAATTATGGTTAGGATGTTTGAAGTTTTAATCTCACTTAGAAATTCAGGTATCCAGTGATTATCCATAAATTAACTTCAAATCAATTCAAGATTACAAGGTTCTGAAAAGATTTTTGGAATTATCTTCAAGTTGACATATTACAAAAGATAATTAGTGTTGAAATCAAAAATGTCAAAATAATGATTCAATTAATTGAACACAAATTTATATTTTTATGATCTTAAACATTATGTAGGAGTAAGTTCTCTTATTTGATCATTAAAAAGTAAAAAGTGAATAAGAAAAGCAAACCCACATAGAAAATCTATGCTAGTATTATACTAAAAACAGAGAAATCTTGAAAACTCTATCAGAGTGAAGGTATAGTTATTAAACCAAAATTATTGAACTTGTCATCTTTGCCAGATTTGCTCTAAGTTTACCAAGAATGTATACCTTATGTTTAGGAACTTGTATCCTTAAACCATTCCTGAGTTAGTTTTTGTAAGAATTTTAATAGTCTAGAACATTTAAAATGTTAGAAGTTAAATTTCCTCATTTCCTGGAAATTTTAGGAATAATTTATACATTTTCCTATATATGCCAATCAGAACATAGCTGCTTTAAGTAACATGTAATCTAATTATTGATATTATCTGGAATTAGAAAAATATCTCACACTAACATATAGAGAAAGTATTTTCTGAACTGCAGTCATACACATGCAGACACATAAGAGTTTACAGCTTAATGTACAGTTCGACTTACAGGAGAAGAGATAGAGGATACACTGGAACATAATACCTTGCAAGTCCAGCTATGTAAGAAACATCAGCTTTTGTGGTGGACATGACATCCTTAATTATTTGAGCTCAAAATAAACAAAGAAGACAAGCAAAGCAGATTGTCAACTTTAACCTAACAGAGAATAAGTCTCTTCTATAAATCTATTTCCAGAAATCACTAAATGGTCAAACCATAAAACCAAATCCTCAATCTTTGCTGCCCTCAATGGGGAATAATTTGTTGTGGGCAAAACAAAAACTAAAACAAAACACAAAATTAGCAGAGAGGAAGAACTACAGTAAGACAAGGTCATAAAAGTTAAAAGTTCTATTAATATTTGTGACTCAATTCCGGGAGATCAAGAAAAGATATTGGAGCTTAAGCTACCCATTTGTTCCAGTTGTCAGAAGATACATTGTACATGTGACCATCAGGTGAATCCAATGGGCATCTTGATACATCATCTCCAAAACTGTGAAAGGATAGTTTTCAACAGGGAAAACAATAATTCTCATGGAAATAGAAAGTGAACATATGCTAAAGATTTAATTACCTCATTAATCCATGAGGAATCCAGTATGATACTGCAATTGATTTCTATGCTATTCTTTTTCTTACTTCTGCTTAATGTTAATTCACTAAATTTATCTTTTTGTACCTCCATTTTATGTTAATTTACTAAAGCTTTTTCTTTGACTTATAGAGTTTGTTACTTTTGCCTCCATGTTTTCATTCTGAGCTCCATCTTTTGTCACTTTATTTTTTAGCTTGTTTCAAAAATAAATTCAGATTTCTCTATCTTAATATATTTTCAAATCCATTTCCATTTCTTAAGTATTTTTCCAAAACTTTTCATGGGGTTTTGAATCCTATACAAATTAATTATAATAAACAATATTTTTTTCTCATATTCTTCTCTGACTCCACCTGCTTTTAATAATATTAACTGATAAGTGATCTGCTGTCCTTAGAGCAACCTGAATGCACTTTACTATGGTCTTGAGTGCCAACATTTGTACTAGCTCCTGCTATGTGCCACCCTGTCTATCATGTACCTCTATACCTGGAGAACATTGCTGTCTCTGCAAAGTACTGTCACATCATGAAACGGATTTTGTCACCTCTATTTGCTACTGTTGCCTTCTCTGACCACTGCTGCAGACCCACTTCCATTTAGTTGGGTAAGATGTCTTGAGTGGTAAGTGTTCTTCATGTTCTCTGGATTTTTTCACTTTCCAAAGTCACAAAGTGTTTTACTATGACACTTTTGAATGTTTTCCCAGTACGGTGTTTTTCATTTTTATTTTTTGTTATGATTTGTTAATGCTAGGGACTGAACCCAGGGCCTTGTGCATGCTAAACACATATTCTCCCACTGAGCTATACCCTCAGCTCATGCTTTTCATTTTTAATTCTTAGTAGTGTGGTGTACGTCTCAATGTGTCACATAAGTTTTTGGTGTGTTTAGGCTATGTTGATTCTCACCCTACATTTTCCTCTCATGTGCTTTGTGAACAGCTTTTACGGAGCTAAAGAGAGATCACATTCAATTGACAGACCAGGGACCAATGCCCTGAATCAATTCATCCCAGATTAAATTTTAGTAACCTATGTGGTTACATTTTTGTTCGCATTTCTCTTTCTTCTAGTGAATTATTTTCCAAAGGTTTCTCATGAACAGTGATAGTACTTGTCTAAGCCATTCCCTTTGGCATATGTATTAGCTTATTTGATTCTCAGTGGTAGATTTGACTTAGGATCAAAGAAAAATTATTAATTTTTAACCTTTTTAGCTATTTCTATATTACCCATTTAGGCATATACACAAGTATGTACATATATACTATCTATACTTGATTTATTGAATATATACTTTTGTGAATCATAGAAAGCAAAATATAACAGGATATAAAATATAAAACAAAGTTTATATAATAAAAAATTTAAAGTGGTATATGATTTATGAATGTACTTTATTATATAAATTATCATCTATTATCTTCTTTTAACTCTAAATCCCTTTATAAAGTGAAACTCCACCAAAATAATTTACTACTTAATTTTCTTCTATTCCAATACTAATAATCCCCTAATCTTACCATTCAAAACATATAATTAAGTGCTGAAGAATTCTTTTTAAAATCCAAGTATTTTATAATTTTCGTTATTTGCTCTATCTTTTGTGAATCTCATTTTTATTCCACAACTTGATTATTTTTTTCTTCATGTTTACATAAGTCATTATTACCAGACACATGCATTTATTGAGTGCAAGTCATAATAAATTGTTAGCTCATTATTAGATCATTTTCTCTTTTTAAATAGTGGGAGAAAACTTCAGCCATAAACCAACTTTTATAAATGAGTTTTCTTTATAATACTATTGTCTCTCTTAATAAAACTTAGGTCTATACTTTATTCTGAATAAGGTTTTTTCTGTTGGTATTTAAAAGCCATCAGTATCTGTAAAATCAAAGGCCTCAAACATAATAAAATAGGAATGTTGCCACCTTCCTGATTTATTTTCTTTTTTATCATTGTCATTCATTTGTTTTATGGCAACTCTCTTTCTCTCTAGACACTCTGTTCCTTATGATGGAGACAGTAAAATGGTCAATTTTCATTCCAGCCAACACTTAGAGGGAGCTCAGTAAATGTCTGCCAAATGGTTTCAATGAAACTGCTGATCTCAAAATTATACATGGTGGTGGTAGAGTCTGGTCTTTAACTTTGTGAGCTACAAATTTCTCTGGACTCTCAGGTATATTTAAAACATTGGTCATTTTAACATTCATGTATACTCTTTCATATATTTATATATATGTCTATGTATTCATATCATTTTTATTGGCTTTGTCATTTTATTACTTATTATTATTTTATTACATATTAACTAATATGAATTAGGCACGTGGGCCCAGGTTTTGTAGATACTTAAACTTATAAAAATTTTGTTGGCTCATTAACAAAATGAATATTAAAATGTGTATGTAAATTTAAGTATATAAGTGAATATTCATTTAGGATGAGAAAATAAATCTTAGCATATCTAGAAAACAATAAAATACCTTTAGTCAGTCTATGCATAACAGCTCTGAACTATTTTCCTTTTGTCTTCATTCTCTTTGTCTCCTCAAAAGAGGTGTATTATATATTATCATTTTCTGTAGAGGAAATAGAAAGATAATTTAGTCTTTAAGCATAATTGAATTAATTAATTTGTACCATTACTGATATTAGAGAAATCTTTTTTTCAGTATCACATTTATAATATCATGTAAACTATTTGGATGACATTACTACTTGGTAAAATTTTGATCAATTTTATTTCATGTGAAAGCTATAAGATTTGGAAGAATTGCCTAGAGGCTAGCTTCTGGCTGCATATATTTAAGAACTTGTTTCTCCTGTATTACCCACACATGTCCAGTGCCAGGTGCTGCAGGACACGTTCATCTGTCTTGCAAAACAAGCTTTTACCTTTTACCTTCATGTCATGACACTGGGTGAATAAACACAGTGCCTAACTCTGGAACACTTTCCTTCACCAAGATAGCAATATCTCCACTGTACATGAAAATTCCACTAAACCTAAATCAATGCCTATCCAACTCAGCTTAACTTAAGTTGGATCTGAAAAGTGACTGTTCTCCATTTCACCAGACATGAATGAAAATTGTTGAGGGGGGGATCATAATGGAAAGAGACAGCTGCCTTAATTGATTCTGGATAAATGTCTTGTTTTTGCATATTTGTGATAAGATAAGGGCCTGTGCAAGGATTATAAGGGCACCTCTCAAGGCTTGGAGTGAGAGATGCAAAGGAACATTTCCAATGCTGAGGTTCTCAGCTTCACAGTAAATCCAGCTCTGTTTTTCAGGCACTATTCCTTTAAGTGGTTTATTTTTAGTATCACAGTTAATAATGTTATTATTACTGGCGATTATCTACACTTTATGAGGAAAATTGAAGCACACAGAGATTAAGAAACTTGCTCAAGTTCACAAAGTTAATGATTGGGCTTAACTAAGCATACAAACTGAGGCTCTCTGGCTTTAGAACTCATGCTGTTAACTATTTGTTCATTGCTTGCTTGTTTAGTATTAAACATTTAATTTATCTGTAAAAATATCCCTAATACTGATCCTGTAGGAATATATACACTATTTGTCCTGTTGAGTTGCCAGGTATCACTGGTAAACGACTGTACACCTAGCAGTACCAAAATCTCATTTTAAGAAGCATGGCACAAGCTTGATAAAAGCATATGGTACTCTTTATTTTCTAGTAATCAAAAATGAGCAAACAAGGGACTGTGATTTCTCAACTTGTATACCTACACACAGAACAAAGAAATCTGTCTATATGGAATACTTTCAATAAAAAGCCAAAATATTGATTATCAGTCTTAAAATAATATATTTTTCTATTTAATCATATTATGATTACTATGTCAATCAAACATGATGCTCAGAGGTGTGTAACTAGTTCTTACTGCTCCCACCCCCATGGCACATCTAGCACCTTGTTTATTTTCAAAGAAAATCTTGACTATTTAAGATTCTTAAAAATCAGTTACCTCTCAGATCTTCCACATTTTAAGTAAATCTAAAAAAGACATAATTCAAAGTCTTAGGTTATTTATTTTATTAATAATCATGCCACTATCAGTGCTCTTGGTAGTTGCAATCACAATTGGACCCTGTATAGAAGTCACCAATAATAACAGAATCACTGTTAATGCTGATTAAACATTTGCTATTGCTCCGCAAAAATATTTAAAAACCTGTAGGATGGGGTATCATCAGATCCTTTTTATAATAAAGTTGAAGCTAGTAGAATTAATTAATCTACCCAAAGCTACACTGCTAGTAAAAATAGTAGTGTCATCTTAAGACATCAAAGTGCAAGAGGTTTTCACTAAGTCCATTGCATGAGAAATGACAAACTTGTGGAAAACATCTTTTTTTTTTTTTTCCCCACCATTGTATCAGTTTGTTAGGGTTGCCATAATAATTCACTCAAACCTTGGATACTTAAAAAAACATAAATTTGCTGTTTCAGATTTCTGAAATCTAGAAGTCTGAAATCAAAATGTCAGTAGGAATCCTTCCTCTGGAGGCTCCTGGAAAGGTTCTTCCCTTGTGTGTTTGCTTGGTGACTCCAGGTAATCCTTTGTGTTCTTTGGGTTGGGTCTGCATCCCTGAAATTCTGCCTTTGTTGTCACATAATCTTTCTCTCTCTCTCTCTCTCTCTCTCTCTCTCTCTCTCTCTCTCTCCCCATACAAAATCTTCTCTTTATCAGGACACCATCATTAGATTTAGGACACACACTAATCCAGGATAGTTCCGTCTTAACTTGATTACATCTGCAAAATCTTTTATTCCAAACGAAGTCACACTCATAGGTACCTGGTGTTAAGACTTGAACATATCTTTTTTCAGATATAATTCATTCCCCTTAGAATGTCTTTGCTGTGAAGAGTCCAAGTGTACTCTTTTCTCCATGTTGATTTATTAATGCATTTGTATTTCCTTTTATAATTAGTTTATGGGCTAGGATTGTGGCTCAGTGATAGAGTGCTTGCCTAGCATGTGTGAGGTACTATGTTCAATCCCCAGCACCACGTAAAAATAACAAATAAATAAAGGTATTGTGTCCATCTACAACTAAAAAAATATTTAAAAAAAGAAGAATTAGTTCAGATATCATTTTTCTCTTAGTTTTTTCGCATTTTTCATGATGAAATATTCTTGCCTTCAGAACTCATGGAGCACTGTGTGCTACTTCTACTATAAGAATCTGCAGTTCCCTCCTGTTATTTTCATTCAGTTAAATGAAATGAATGCTATTTATTTCACATAAAATACAGTTATCCATTAAAAATATAAAATGATGATTTCTTATAGGTCCGAGTTACCTATAATGCCTAGTCCAGAAAGAAACACAATATACATTCTACAATTAGTTGTTGAATGGATTAAAGTTTCTTTACTTGATAGAAAAACAAACTATATTTTTACTTTGGGTGTCTCTTCATTTTGTCGTATAGTATACAAAAAGAATCTGTTGAACTTCAAGCATATTTTTTATTTAATTCTTTTTGAAGTTCAACAGATTATGTCTACAGATTTGAGAATGAGATAAATTTCTCCAGATGTCCAAAGCTATAATATGAGAAGTTATTGAGATATCATGCCTAATCAGAAAAAGGGGAGATCTCCAAATTATTTACATATGGATAACAAATGCTAGGACTATTTGTCAGAATATGAAAATTCTCAAATAAACCACTGAAGTTTGGTCCCTGAAAAATAATTTATTTGATGAAATGTTATTCAATCCAATTTGAATTCCAGTTCCATTTGATTTTGAATTCAATACATTCTTATGAAAATATAATTAAGTGCAAAAATATTTGGGAGTTGTAAAAATGTATAAAACATTTTATTTGTTTTGAAGAAAATTAAATTTTAATTAACATTTAGAGTAGGATAAAAACTAATATTTATAATATATACATCATGTCAGAAAATATTCTAGTTTTTAAAATAAAATACCACATCTAACTCATATATTGTTCTCAAAAACTAAATATGATTACACATATTCTGACATTAAACTTTACAAAGTTTAATCTCGAAAAGCTGTAAAAAGGGAGGGTTAGTGTTATAATGATATTTAATAATATAATTATTTCCTATAAAAGCGAAGTTTTTGTGACCTTGCCCGCTTCAATAACTATTCTAAATACTTAAATGAAATAGCTCATTTATTCATCATAACAATTGAATATTAGCAACACAGTATTATTTACATTTTATAGATAAGGACCTTAGGGTACAGAGAAATTAAGTATTACAAAGGAAATAACAATTGGACCAGGGTTAAGGTCCCTATTTCAAGGCAACCCAGTCAGTTACTGTGAAGCTGGAATTTCAACCAGGGTCATTATGATAACCAAAGTTCATCCTCTTTTTGCTTTTTCACAATGTGTCCAAGTACTTATGAAAAGAAAATGAGATTGTGTACATATAAAACTGCAATATAAAGCCAAGTGTGAAATGAACTGAAAGTGTTATGAATGGCTACTGGAATCCAGAAGAGGGTTGGGCAGATTAGGGAAACTCTAACAATAGAGTTGACCTTTTAACTGAATCTCTAAGAGTGAGTCAGATTTAGCAATAACAATTCCTTACATAATTCCAATAAGTGCATTCATGATGTTTCCAGGAGTTTGTGTGTGTGTGTTGGGGGTGGAGGGCCCTCAATCTGGAAAATGACTCTAAATAGTAAATTAAAACCAAGGGAGAGCTAAAGGCCCATATATATACCTCAAAGTATGCTAAAAAAAACATATTGAGAAAAACAATGATTTCCCTCAAAAAAGAGGATAAAGATGAGATGGGAGATGCTGGAGAGAAAAAATGTATTAACACACATCCATCACATTTCCTAATTTTCATGAAGAAAGAGGACTTTAAGAGGAGGGAACAAAGATTTCTAGCAATGCCATGAGTGAATGGAGAGGCTCCCCTGGTCTAAATCTGAGACGTGCTCCAGGCAGTGTCTTGAGTGTCTGAGCCAGAGCCACTCAGTACAAAACCTGGGGTGCTCATCGTGAAAACAACTGTTAACAAATTCACCCCAACATTCATACATTAGAAAGTTGAGAAGGGATCTGTCTTGAGTGTCTGAGCCAGAGCCACTCAGTACAAAACCTGGGGTGCTCATCGTGAAAACAACTGTTAACAAATTCACCCCAACATTCATACATTAGAAAGTTGAGAAGGGATCATTGTGGCATTTGAATCCAAGAAGTGAAAGTTCATACCATGAATTTCACTTTTAGTTATTTCACACATCTTGGATTCACCACCCACTGGTTAATGTCGTTTTCTGTTAATTAACTATTTTAAACTGCTGGATAGAACATGTGCCTGTAGAGGGACAGGCTACCTAGGCATATCTACCATCTATTTAATGACTATGAATGGCTAAGAGCTTTAATTATATCGATTTCTATATAAGTTCTTTATAGATAAAGAATTTAATGTTAAGAGAAATTAAATAACTTGTTTAATGTCCAACAACTAGAAGCAGAATGAGAATATATTTCTGTCACTTCCAAAGCTCATTTTCTTGAACAAGCCTGGCTCCAAGATAATTTTTTTTCCCTAAGTGTTGAAAGGGGGCTTAGGCCAACCAAAATGTCATTTCTTTCTTCACCTTTACTACAGTAAAGTAAAATAGATGCAAGCCCCAGGCAACCTCAGACATAAGAGTTACATAAAACCATTAACCATATTTAATCATGATAAATACAGGCAATATATTTCTGGAGTATTGTCTAATTTATTTAGTGTTTGTTATCCATTCTTCAATATAGCAATTGGAACCTGGGAAGCTAAAAACCTTAATATTATTGGCTTTGCTAAGACATTTCCTGCATGTACCTATAAGGTACAGTTTAGGATCGAGTCCAGAAATAAAAAAATAATCACGTACCAATGTGAAATTTTATACTGACCAACCTTAAAATAAATACAAGTGTTGAATTATTGAAAGTCTCCAAGATTCAAAAAAGGTAATTCATAATGATGTCCAGACCTTAAATGTTTTACAGGTTTGTTTCGTTTTAATGACTACTAAAAAAGGAAGCTTGGCAGAAATAGTTCATTTTATCCCATTTCAGGAGACTTGTCTGTAATATTTAATACTAGGATTAAGATGAGAAAATACAGGCTTGTGTTAAGGATAGAGGTTTATAATTCGTACATATGAACCAATTTAGCATCAAGCTATTTCATATATTTTATAATAATTTTGTATAAACTCACATATTGCTAGTATTTATTATTATGATATCTAAAATGATTTTATATTTAATTTCAACTTGATTATTGTGATATTATTGAATATTTAATTTTATGTGAAAAGTGTTTTAAAACACTTTGGTGTATGGTTAATTAGGATCACACATAATATTTTGTTGTTAATGAAAAATAAAATTATGTGCCTGTAATTACTAAAAATCAATATATTTCCCTTAAATAAAATGGGAATTTAGATTAATATCTTCCTTTTTATATGCATGCTAATAATTGTATATCTGCAATAATGTTAGTAGCTAATATCCATTATTAATGTACTATCATAAGAATACTGCAATAAGGGGTTAGAAATATAGCTCAGTTGGTAGAGTGCTTGCCTTGCATGCATAAGGCCATGGGTTCAATCCCCTACACCACAAAAAAAAAAAAAAAAAAAAAAAAAAAAGAATACTGCAATAAGTAGGTATTTTCTTGCAAAAACTGATAATTCAAAAGAAAGCATGGTTTTGGGGAGATGAAAATTTTTAAAAAGTTTAATAAATGCCAATTCTTGTATTCCTTGTGCAAAATGTTTAATCTAGCTAATATGTTAGTAACTTTAATGTTATATTTAAGAAAAAAGTAAAAACAAATATATAAGTGGAGTCAATACCTTATAAGCTAATGAATATCTGTGTTTCTTTGGATCAAGCAGATTATGGTCTGCATGGAGCCGATTTGTTATCCTTTGGTAAGCATTTCCCCACTTTTTTTAATGACCAGTTTATGACAAAGGATTAAGAAATAAGATTTATCTTTAGGCTGGTTTCTTTTCAGTTTCTCATTTTTCTTAGGGAAATCAAATTAGATTAAAGAAATTTCATAGCAGGACACTTATGGAAATGCTTTATGAATTTGAAAGACAGTGATTAGGAGTGTCTTTCAAACTAACTTTTGAGCATTTTTTTTCATTCTGATGTCCTCAGGGAAATTTAGCCTCAGCTTTAAGGGATTTCTTAAATTTTACCAATTTGTGAATTCTTGTGCAGAATTCCAGTAATTCCAGTAATTCCAGAATTCCAGTAATTCAAGTAAACTCTGACATGAACTTTTGCATAGATTATAGATCTTCTAAAAAGTTTTATTATTTTTCAATTCAGAATTTCAATATAATTTTATTTTTTCATAGTTCAATTCTCTGGAAATTTTTTTTATTTATCTTTTGTTTCCACTATTTTCATTTATTTTCTAGAACAGAGGCAAGTGATCACAATTTTTTTTTTTTTTATACTGGGGATCGAACCCAGGGGTGCTGTACCAATGAATGACATTCCCATCCCTTTTTATTTTTTTATTTTGAGACAGGGTCTCACTAAGTTGCCCAGGTTGACCTCAAACTTGCAATCTTCCTGTTTCAGCCTCCCAAATTACTAGGATTACAGGTGTGCCACACTGGTCCTGGCTTGATCAGAGTTTTTTAAAAGCTTTTAAAAAAAAAGAATATCTGGCCCACATGTGGATATGTGGATCTGTTTTTATTATTTGTTGTTCTGTTGTTTTCAGCAGCATGGTCCTACCTTTTGGCATGACTATTTAGTTTTAATTGAATGTGGATGTTGTATATAACACATTGTAAAGACTCCAGATGATACTATGCATACCCTTTCTGGTTTTTTTGTTTTGTTTTGTTTTTTGTTTTTGTCCATGAGATTGAAGTCAGGGGCACTCGACCACTAAGCCACATCCTCAGACCTAGTTTGTATTTTATTAGAGACAGGGTCTTACTGAGTTGCTTAGTGCCTTGCTTTTGCTAAGGCTGGAACTTGAGATCCTCCTGCCTCAGCCTACTGAGCTGCTGGGATTACGGGTGTGAGCTGCTGAAATTACAGTTGTGAGCCACTGGCTAGGCTCCCTTTCTGTTAATCCAAGAGTGTGGTCCCTTAATCCTTCCAGGATTTTACTGAACAGAGGCTAGTTGTAGCCCTGGTAGGAATCAGTCCATTTTTTGTCCACTCCTGAGATTTTTCTACTGAGAGTCTTAGTAAGTCTAGCTCTGTCTCACTCATCTGCTGAAGAAATATAACTTGCTCTTTAGAGGCTTTCCATTCAAGTTTTTAGCCTCCTTATCATAGAAAACGACCACATTCTTGAGGTTCCCTGAAGACTGGTTTCTTTGTGCAGTGACTATCCATATGAATCTCTATCTGTAGGCTTCTGTCCTTGCTTGTAATTGTTGCATAACAAAATGGAACAAAGTTAGTGGCTTAAAACAACACCCACCTATTTGCTTATATTTCTGTAGGTCAGATTTCTTGACATGAAATGAATGGGATTTCGTGAGGAGAAATCAGGGAGTCAACTGTGCTGTGTACACAGTATGCTTATTTTGTGGTCAAACTAAGAAAGAACTAGCTTTTAAGGTCACTCATGTTGTTAGCAGAATCCAGTTCCTTTCGGCTTTAGGACAGAAGTCCTCAACTTTTTGCTATATGTTGGCCAGGGGTTACTCTCAGCTGCCAGGAGCCTCTACTATTCCCTGTTACATGGCCCCTTCTATCTTCAAACTTACAATGGTAATAGCAAACAGTGATTTAATTCTATATATAACCTCACAGTTCACTAAAGAAAAATATATTGCAAACATCTCTTGATTACTTGGCTTGGTCATTTACTCTTTAAAACTTATTATCCCAGAATGTTGGTTTTTGTTACTTATGGTTGTGTTAGGCTTTAATTCATTGATTTTTATGTAGGCTAACATATTTTTAAATGAATATCTTAATAAAAATACATTTGCATAAAATGATTCTGAGATCTTGAGACTGTAGGATCTAAATTTTTTTTCAGTTTCAACAAAATTAAAATCAAAATTTCTAGTAATAAAATGTCTATTGCATTTATAAAGCAGACAACTGTTTTAAAAAGATGAGTTCACAATGGGAAAAGCAAATTTACTGAACAAACAGATAATTAATTTACTTTTAGGAAACAAGCAAAATTCTGTAATTATATTATGCTAAGAAAACAATAATTTGAAAGAATTATTCATTTCTCTAGATTTGTTAGAAGTGGATTTACTCAACTGTAACATATACTGACTAGAAATTTAGAATCCTTTGGGCTTGTTTTAAAATTTGTCAGCCAGATGCGGTGGCACATGTCTATAATCCTGGTTACTTGGGTGGCTGAGGCAGGAGGATCTCAAGTTTATAGCCAGCCTCAGCAATTGGTGAGGCCCCAAGCAACTTAGCAAGATCCTGTCTCAGAATAAAATAAAGGGCTAGGAATATGGCTCAGTGGTTAAGTGCCCCTGGATTAATCCCTGGTACCCAAAAAAAGAAAGAAAGAAATTTAATGTAGTTATCTCTAACCAAGGTGATACCTAATTTTACCCCAAAATACATATGACTAATTTGAGAGATTTTTTTTTAAGAAGGATAATTTTAGCTGGGCGCAGGGGGGCACGCCTGTAATCCCAGTGGCTCTCGAGGCGGAGACAGGAGGATCACAAGTTCAAATCCAGCCTCAGCAAAAAGCAAGGCGCTAAACAACTTAGTGAGATCCTGTCTCTAAATAAAATACAAAAAATAGGGATGGGGATGTGGCTCAGTGGTCAAGTGCCCCTGAGTTCAATCCCTGGTACAAAAAAAAAAAAAAAAGATCCTTTTCTAGCTCAGATGAATTACCTGCATTATACCTAAGTATATAATTTTTATTTTTCATTTATGTATTCATAGAAATATATGCCAAATATCTACATGCAGGTAGACAGTTTTTAAAAATCAATAAATTAATTATTCAATTCTTTAAGCCCTTGAACACAATATAGAAGTAACATTTATGCAGTATAAAAATTTTTTTAAGAAAAGATTTTAATAAAAATTTTACTAGGGGCTGGGGTTGCGGCTCAGCGGTAGAGCGCTCACCTAGCACGTGCGCGGCCCGGGTTCGAACCTCAGCACCACGTAAAAACGCGTTGTGTACAACTAAAAGCAAATAAATAAATATTTAAAAAAAAATTTTTACTAAATCCTAAAGTAAGGCATTCAAGTGATAATGCTATAACTAGACACACATGGAAAATTTCCAGTCTGCAGCAAGTCTCATTTAAATTCATTACAAATCATGGTGTTAATATAGTATTTATTAAGTACTACCTACATATATTACTCTGCTAAGTATTTTAGACATTGCATTCTTAAGACAAATTATATTTTCTTAGCTTTGTATCTCAAAAAATATTTCATTTTGGATTTTGTTTTACAGAGGTTCTATATCTTTGCTTTGCAAATGGTCTTTGTAATATAAAAATCTTTAAATTTTCTCATCTTTCTTCCTCCATTCCTAGCACCACCCCCCAAAAAAAATCTCTACAGAATTGATGAGAGGCCATCTTTGCTTTTAGTAAGTTACAATTTTAGTGATAAGAATGATCCTCATGAATACAAAGAATGTTTTAAATGCATTCAAGAAAAAAGCATATGTATTGTGTTTTGTAAATATAATACATTTGTAAATGTGTATTGAAAGAACAGGCAAGAAAACATTAGAATGACAGACTGTAGTTAGAAGAAAAATGTAACATTCACTTGCCTATTGAGTGTGTGTATACACACACACACACACACACACACACATATTGAGTATATATATATATATACAATGTTAAAGACAAAGTCAATTTTGAATAATAGTAAAAAGTCTCATAGCTGCAATTAATATGTGTTTGCACTGCAATAATTATATTTAGGGTATGCTTTGGGTTATTTTTACAGTGTAAGGATTCCTCAATACTGACAGGTCAGGGAGTAAAGAGGCTACTACACTTGCTCTCTTTGGAGCAGTATAGTACAGTGCACTGACACCATGAGCTGGAGAGGTCATTAAGTCCATGTTCTTATCTGCGCTTACCTGTGAAAAAAAGGAAAGTAACATGCACCTTGAAGGATTGGAAGATTCAAATATACCTAAGCAAAGCAGCTGTCCCAAGACATGTTTCTTAAGGCAAACCAAATCAACTATTATTTAACTGAAAGTTTTAATAAATGGAAAATCTAGGAAAATAACATTTCAGTTCAAATTTTATTTTGTTACCATTCATTCACTGGACAGTTACACTTATATTGTTTAATATAAGTACTCGGAAAAATTGATTTATTTTCCAAATTGTTTTAGATATCTCACTGAAATAATTCCATGAACCAGAATGAATTTGTGAATGTCTGGTGATATTTATAATTCGTCCCACTTTCTTAGCATCCTCTATTACTATTTTATGTACTGCTGTTTTAATTGCTTTTCTTGAATTAATTCATTTACTATATTGTTTTGAAACTGAATGCTGATATTTCTGAAGCCTCAGTAACTCTGAGAATAGAAGCAGTGAACTTTTGGTGGCAGACTCACCCTCATTTCTGGAAGCTAACATTTTGAACAACCTTTATAGTTGTGCTGATAGTTGTAAGGTAAACACCAAAAAAAAAAAAAATGTATTTTTATGCAGATGCCCAAAATAGGAATAATCTGAAAGCAGATGCTTCAGAGTGGAATGCTAAGCAGTGTATCATAATATGCTTGCTTTAGGTAGGGATATAATTGACACTATGTTCTAATAATTCTGTCTCTCCAGTGTCTTTGACTACTACCTTTAGTTTATTCATGTCTTCATGCTCTACACTGTACACTGTGAGCTTTTCTACTTTTGCTCAATTAACCATGTCTAGCTATAATCCTTGAAATCCAAACTTAAAATCCATTTGTGGCATGAAGAATTTCCCTCCCTTTCTAGTGGTTATTCTCAATCTTTCCCACAGTTGGCAGAAGCATAATTTCCCTACATTTTAAAGATTTTTTTTCCTTTATATACTTTGTCTTTAGGGAAACACAATGTTTTATTGTTTTTAAGTGGAGGGATAACTCATATATTTCACATTGGCTGATTTTTCTCCTTTTTGAGTGCATCCTGTCACATTTGTAATAGTGAATGAATTGACAGTTGGTATTTCACATTAGCACTTTTGAGGTTTCAAAGCCAGCCTCAGCATCTTTGCAACTCTGAACCCTATCTCAAAATAAAATGATGTGCTTTTCAATAGAAAACACATGTTTCAACAAGGAGTTTGTTTGATTGAATTACAGTAAACAGCCAACAAAAAATCTCCAGGGAACAGTGAATGTCTACAGATAGTCACCTTAGCTGTCAATCTGATTCACTCCTGTGAATGAAGCACAATTTCAAATACAGGAGCCATAGCAGTCACCTATTGAACATGTGCTACCTATGATAAAAGTATAGTGTAAACTTTGTGAATCTCAGAATTCCAGACCCTATCTTATTCATGGTCAAATTCAAATAAGTATGCAAATTCCTAAATGTATGATATTTCTGATTTTTAAATCTTGAAAGACTTCCCATTTTCTCTTTTTTAATTCTGTTCTACTCTATTGTACTTTGAAGTCTGGTTTTTCTAAGATTAATGATTCAAAAGCATTTGAGTTAAAAATAAGTAAATAAATATTATTTCCTCCTTTTCAATTTTACCCAATCTGTAAATATTTTTTCCATGTCTTCATTTTCGATCTCTATTTTATTATGCTGTCAGTCCTAGTGTCCTGTGAAAGTCCTTCCACTTCTTAGCTCCTTTCTCTCTGCCTGTTCTAAGATTCTGCACCATGAAATTCTGACAAAGAATTTCTTAAGAGTGTGGGTGGTAGGAAGGAACTAAATAAGGAAAGAGGACCTTCTCTTATTTAATAAGGTGAAAAGACTGGAGAAATTTATAGATAAAAATCTCACCCTTTTAACACATTTACTCTGGTCAGTTATCATAGATACCTTCAGAGGCAAATCCAATATTTAAATAGGACTTTCAGATGATCCTTTTATTGACAATCTATCACATACTGACCCCTTTTCTTTTCAGACTTTTACTAGGGGCAAAAGAGGAGGAAGGCTTGGCAAATGCTGTATAATTTATCTTGAAGAGCTCTAGCAACACTGCCAAGTGGAGCCTTGCTAGATTTATCACAGTCCCACCTCTCCAACTGTAGGCTGGGGGAGGTGGCTTCCCCTTATTTCCCTTACTTTCTACATGTCTGGATTAGTAGATTGAAAAGAGAGCTTTGTTTGTTTACTTTACAACAAATTACTAGCTCTGTATCATGAAAAGATGTTCTTCTTTCCCCAAACCAAAGCAAATGTATAATCACTTCCAAGTCCCTGTTAGCACCAACCCCATCACTAAGTTTTCACTGCAGAGAAATGGGAAGAGGACATCAATTATTCATGCAACATGAACTGAGAACTCTCATTCAAGTATGGACTAACATTTGTTAAAAAGCCAAGTGTGGGGATGTGGGATGTTTGTGTCAAAGGGTGGGGTGAAGACTATTTTCTATTTCAATACATCCATAGTGAATATTTTGTTCTCTTGATGTAGTAAGTACACAGTGTATGGCTACATTTGTTTGGTTCTGTGGCTAGTGCATACGTGTAACAAACCATCTTCCCTTCCTCTCTACCAATGATTTCAGTGTATTGTCATCTCCAGAAGGGTTCTTTTGACATTCTAATTCAAGGAAGCTTGACCTTTGTTGACATTTGATCTTTTGCATTATCATTCTAAATCCCCATCAACTCTGCTTTTTATTCCAGGATTATTTCAAAATCTCAAGGGAGCCCTCCAAATGTATCTCTTGATTTCTGGACCCAGGTATCTAATGAATTTCAGTATTTGGGTGATAAACCTCCCTCTAATAAAAACTTTCCAGTTATCTGCACTAACCAAACATTAAAAATATCCTTCTCTTTTTATGCTGCTGTAGCCTCTGTGGCTGCATTTTTTTTCTTTTTTTAAAAATTTGCCTTTTTCCTCTGGGGTTGATTGTATTGACTAGGCCTCTGTTGGCTGGTTCTTCTTCCTCTCCTTATTCTCACATCTTTTAAATTTTTTTTCCCCTGGATAGTATAAGATTCTGCATTATAAAAGAACTGGTGTGCAAAGTGTGGGAAATTTGATGGGGAGAAACTGAAGGAGCAGAGATAGCATTATTTATGATGCTTGAGACTTGGATACTATAAGGTGATAGGATCATTTGCATAGTATTGATCAGACTATAACAATATCGGGAATTGAAGGAAAGAATTGTTTCTTTCAAATAACAATGGTAATATCCATTCTTCAATTACATTTCCTTCAAAATTACTCCAATTTTATAAAACATTTTTATAAACTCTTACTGTAACCGTGTCTACTTTATGCTTTGAATATAGCCCTTGCTGTTCTGCCCCTGCAACTTATTTTTTAAATGGACATGTTTCTTTCTCTTTCTCTCCCCCTGCTCCTCCCTAATCCCCCCCCCCATCTCTGGGGAAACAGGATTACCTTTCTTCCCCATTTTAGGCTGATTTATCTGTCCTTGAGTACACACCTATGATAGCAATGAAGTAAGCCAGAAGGTACCAAAAAATCTCAGAAATGGAAGATCTCCCACATTAACAAGTGAAGTACAACTCCAAAAGAGAACAGTAAAATGCAACCTTTGAATCACTTCTTTAAAAGTGAAGGGCAAAAACCCACACCAGAAACCAACCTGTAGTAAGAGGGGTTTATTAACCGGCCACTAAAGGCTAGTGGGGACCAAAGGGGCACGTGGAGGGGAAGGGAAGGGGAGAAGGGGAAAGGAAAGAAGGGAGAGGGGGACCAGTCGGGAGGAGACAGGTGCGTATGGGGCGAAGAAGGAAAAAAGGGCCTAGTTCCTGCCTGGTGGGGGTTTAAGTAGTGACTTGAGTGGTCCGAAGGACCCCTGACTCCATAGGCTGCTGGGGGTCAGAAATGAGACTTGTACACTTGGGGATTGGCTCAGAAAGGGAGAGCCCACCCCGGGGTGAATTCCCCCGAGATGCGAGTATTCTCGGGATTAAGGATTCTCTGGAAAGATGGGCACTTCCAGGAAGTTAAAGCTCTGGCTTACGGGATAACGTAATGCACCTGGGGCGTGGCTAATTTAGGGCACCTGGGGGTATGGCCTGCCAGCCGGAATTTTATCTAACAAAAAGCCCCGTTTCTGCTGATGGGCAGAATCACAGCCTTTGGGACAGGAGTCCCCGGTGTTTCTCCTTTGCTAGCAAATCAATGAACCTTCTTTTTCCTTTTTCTCAAAACCTTGTCCTCATTATTGGATTGGCATCAGGAACAAGGACTGAGCTTTTGGCAACATTTCCTCTCATTTCAGAGGTATATACTATATTGTGTAAGTAAACAATTTGATTAGAGAAGTCCCCCCTTATCTGTAGGGAATATGTTTCAAGATGCTCAGTGAATTCTGAAATTGCAGATAGTTTTGAACCTCACAACATTTGATATGATAACTGATATGACTACTAAGTGACTCACAGGTATGTAGTGTATACAGTGTGGATATGCTGGACAAAGGGATGGTTTACATCCAAGCTGGGACAGAGCAAGAAGGCACAAGATTTTATCCTTCTACTCTTACTCTAAATAGTGTGCAATTTAATAGTGTTTATTTCTGGAATTTTTTTCATTTAATAATTTTTGAACTGCAGTTGACTCTGTTACTGAAATCTTGGAAAGCAAAACAGAAGAGAAGTAGGGAAAAACTGTAGTTGCAGTCAAATTACAAATGTAAGAAAACATAAGAGTAATTGCTTTATTTATCACATTACTTTTTGTCCATTTATAGCAAGAGTATCATGTGAAATAACTAGGAAACATTTTGTTTTCAAGGTGGAAGAATTGTTGATTCATGAAAATTAAAATGTATCTAAAGTTCATATTCATTGAATATTAAATAAAATAGAAAGTTTTAACATTTGTGAATCTGGAAAGACTCTGACAAATGATATAAATTGATAACCTGGGTTTTACAACACTTAGCTTTCAACCAGTTTCTCCATTCACCTAATATAAAAGTCTGCAGAAACTTTTAGTTTTAAATTTTAAAGATAAGTGAGTATAAAGCAAATCATGTATAGTTAAAGCACTGGTATCAACAGTGTTTTAAAATTAGTACCAATGTTCCTTAACTTATCATAGGGTTATGTCCTGATAAGTCCATGGTAGTTTGAAAATATCCTACAGTGAAAACACATTTAATGTACCCGACCTTTCAAACAGCATAGCTTAGAAACACAGTTCACTGCTGACTGTGTTCTTTAACTCTGTGACATTGTCGCTGTCAGTGAGTTTGCTGCTACCTCCTAGCTGTGGCAAGAGTTTTGTACTGAATTATTCCAAGTCTGGGACAAGATCAAAATTCAAAATTCAAAGTATGGTTTCTCCTGAATGCATGTAACTTTTGCACCATTGTAGAATAAAAAAAAAAAAAAAAAAAATCATAAGTCACAGCATTCTTAAGACTGGAGGCCACTGGAATTTTTTTCCCAACCTGGATTTTAATATAACATTTTAGCCCTTAAAACTAGCATTTAAAAACACAAAACATTAGGAGGCTGCAAAAATTTATTTTCATTGTCCAGCATAGGGGTTAGTTTCCCATCACTTTCCCTGCAATTGTCTCTTAAAAAAAGGTATTCAGTATTCATGTATTTTCTTCTTTCCCATCCTACCCTGAGGCTACTTCACCATCTTGAGCCAACAGTCCTTTCCTCCAGGACAATCAACCCATTCTCCACCAATAACACTTCTTGTTGGTCTACAGGATGAAAAACCGTTGACTAAATGTTTTTCTAGTGCCTTCTTCATAACCTCAGCAAGCTAGAATACATGGTTAGTTTTCATGTTTGTGCTTAATTTTCTAGGCAAACAATTATTACTTAAATGAGGCCAGCTGGCATGGGGAAGTCAGAGAGAACTGCCCATGTGGCTGCAAAACAAACTCTTTCTGTTGAGCTCTGCTTCCACGCATTCTTTCTTTTATTCCTTCCTATGACTTTATTAGGTGGTAATGTATTATCAGTATTTCAGAATGAAAAAAGTAATGTAAAAGTAGTGATGTTTCTGGTCAAGTGTAATATTATAATAAGCAAAGGAAGGAAAACAAACAACTTCACTCTAATTATAACCCTATTCTTTATCTTAGGCTGAACTTGATTGATGAACTAAGTCCATTAGCTTTCTAATTTTCCAGTTACTGATTTTTTTTTTAGGTAAAAATAACATTTCACAGAGCATCTGACTCCAAAATATAATATGTAAACACCTGTCGAATGTAAAATATGTACACATATGAAGATTTGAACACCACTGCCTCTTTTCCACTTTCACACTTTTGCATTTGATCCACAGGATATACTGTTCCTCTTTGTCTTAGAGAAAGAAAAAGTGGATTCTTCCACATATAAGTGGTTTCTCCCATATCCACATAACATTTCTAATTTTATGTTGTCATTTGATATTGTCATAACAATAATCTCTATAGCCCTTAAAAGTATCAAGAAATCTCCATCATAATCCTGAAGATAGATTCCCATTTCCTCCAAAGTAAACAAATAATTTTATATCAGATGTCACTCACAGGCACTTTCATTTTAAAACTTTGACAAACAGAATTATTTTGCTGAAAGTTTGTTATTCTTCCGTCGGACTTGTGACAAGAGATGTAGTTGTTAATGAGTCCATCTTCTCAACATATTTACCATGTAATGGAGAAAATATATGCACATATATACATGTTAATGAAATAAATGCTAAAATCAAGTAACTAGATTCAGTCTGTGGTAACCAGAGATTCAGTCAGTCAGAAATGTGTAGTATGAAATTCAGGGGCTAGGAGGATTGGTATAAGGAGGAGAAGGAATATGTGTGGAAAGGAAAAATAGAGAATATTTCAAAAAGAGGTGATTTGTGACTTGCTCAAAGCCATATTGCAAGAAATTGGATGAATTAATCAATGATTACACATTCTGTGAATTGAATTAAATAATTTGGAATTTAATGGCATACTTAGAAGTCTGTTATGATTAAGATTTTATGTAAATGAAAAGTGAGACAAAATCTAAGGATTCATCAGCAGATCTTTTAGAGGATATTTGAAGAAAGACTTTAAAGTTTACATTCCTGAGAACTTTGCTGTGGAGTATAAACCTTGACATTTCCCCAGGCCTAAGCTATATCTTTTGGCTTTTCTAGCTTTTGGCCTGTTCCAGCGGTGTGGATCTACAATGGACAGATGTTTACATTAACCCCCAATTGATTACAACTCTTTTAAGAATTGACAGGTGGTCAGTTTGACCTTGAAGTTATTGAATGTAAGCATTGCCCTGAACGGAGAAGATATGTCCATGCTATAACCCGCTCTTGCATTTGTCCAGTTTTTCATTATCCTTTCATCAGAAATGGAGCAAGACCTTTTAGAGAGGAGATATTGTGCTTAATTTTCTGTTGTATTTCACATTGGACACATTCATTATATCACAAATTTCACGTTAGAAACAAGTAGCTTCTAGTAGTCCATGTACAAGACATAGGTAGATAACAGTAACTTTGTTTTCCCTTCTTTTGCTGTTTGTGTTTTTGTTTTAACAGATTCCACTATTAATTGATGTTGAGTGAGACCTTCCCCAAAATACCACCATAGAGATTATGTGATCCAGCCCTGGCCAATTAAAGCTTTTCTTTTCTCTCATTAATTGCTAAATTTACATATGTGTTTCTATTGTTTGGGACAATCAAAATTCCCTCTACTGCACATTTTCTTGAGCTATTGGTAAAAGTTCTTATTCTCCTTGGTGCTTCACACTTAATATATAAGCTTATAGCTGCTAAAGGATGCCATTTTTGCCACATGTAGTAAGTCTGCCTGAGCATAGTTAGGAGAAGTAGAAGCAGAGACATGAGACAGAGACAGGGATGGTAGAGAGAGATGTGGGTAGCAGAGGGAGAGAGTAAGAGAAAAACTCCTGGCCAAGTATATCCAGTTTTCATTGCTTTGCCTATTTCCATTCTGTTTAATTTAGTTTAAACTGTATTATTCATTCTTTGCAAGATGCTTGCCAAATATAACACCTAACATCTACTTTAATAATGAAAGCAGTAACAAACTCACCTATGTTTCTTTCCCTGGTAATTATAAAAAGGTGGCATTTTTACTGATATTTAGAATCTCAGAAAAGGAATAAAAATAGTATATTTTTAGTTTTGGTCTCTATGACTGCATTTTGGATCAAAATAATTTCAACTTAAATTTGAAAAAAATATGATGAATTTTAATCAGAGCCTGTGTTACATATTATATCTAAGTCTGTAAGGGGATTTCCCATGCTTTTTAAATTTTATTAACTTCTGATTGGCCATTATGATCAGTATTGGGATTAGCAGCCAATAAGTGAAGTAGTCAAATATGGAACAGATGTGCTCTAAAAAATAAATATAGTTATGCAAATATTAAATGAAAGAACACTTTGAAAAATTCCTTGAGAATAATGACAGATAGGAAAAACCTGTGAATCAAGAATCACTTTAGTTTTATATCAACAATGCTCATTTTTTCTTACCGGCAGAATAATAGACATAAGAAACAAGAGAGGGAGATAGCATTCAACAAAGACCCAGAAAAGAAGTAAAGAAGCAAAGGCTTAAGATCACTCTAATCAAACTCAAAGTCCACTTGGTTCTTTGGGAAAGTCAAGGACCCTTCATGGACCTACTGTAGGGCCTTGGCTCTTGCAAAACTGAAGACCATGATCCAGGCATAGGCTAAGTTAGTGGCTGTGTAGATGAGAAACTTATACACAGTTATAGAGAGATATAGAGTTTAAAATGGGGACAAAATCCATCACTAACAGAATGATTATGTTAAATCTTTTCCAGAATGTTGTTATACTAGGGTCTGGAAACTTAAAATCTGCTCCTGTTTCAGAAATTCCATAAAACTAGCTGATTAATTTAGGGAACCAAGAAATGTACCCATATAGAGGGAGACAAGCATATGAATAAGGAAAGATATGAATGAACCTTACTCAAGGAAAAGTGAGGGTAATCCCAGTACTGATAAGTAAAAGCAAACATGTAAATGGAATAATCTTGCCACAGTGTTCTGCATTACCAAGTCAGAAAATTCAGACAGCATTATTCAACACAGGGATATGCACATGGCACTGTAGTAAATATTTTAGGGTTTGCAGGCCATATGATCTTTCTTGTAACTATTTGAGTCTGATTTGTAGTATGGAAACAGCCATAAGTAATATATAATGAATAGGTATGTTGTGTTCCAAAAATGTTTTATTTACAAAAATATTGCTGTAGTCTGTAGATCTATAAAGTACAGCAGGTAAAATTATTCATGAATGATGTTCCAGGGTGGAAGAAATAAATGCCCTAATAGGTAGTATTTGCCTGTTTTCATGATGTAAATACTACTACTGTGTCCAATTTCAAACCAACAATGATTTAAAAATCAACTTGCAAACTTCCTAAAAATTTAAAAACCAGTACTTGTGAACATATATGAGATGATTGTAGGACATCACAGAAAATGCCCCAGCTACAAAGAGGTAGAGATGTTTTCATCTTGTGCCTTAGATTTTGTTTTTGTACCAGGGATTGAACCCAAGGGTGCTTAACTACTGAGCCACATCCCCAGCCCCCTCCTTTTAAAAAAATTATTTTTTGTAGTTGACAGAATGCCTTTATTTGCTTATTTTTATGTGGTGTTGAGGATTGAACCCAGTGCCTCACACAGGCTAGGCAAGCGCTCTGAGCTATAGACCCAGTCCTTCCCCAGCCCCTTTTTATGTTTTATTTTGAGACAGGGTCTTGATAAATTCCTCAGGCCCTCACTAAGTTGCCTTTGAACTTATGATCCTCCTGTCTCAGCCTCCCAAGTTGGTGGGATTACAGGTGTGTGACACCATGCCTGGCATGCCTTAGTTTTTGAGATTCTACAATCTTATATTACTTTCTCTCCTTCTAGGTTTCCCTGCCCCCTCTTCTCATATCTGGAGTTACAGTCCTAAAAACTATCTTCATTCTAGCCTTTGGCTTAGATATAGCTCATCCTCAAGAGTTACAAAACATTTAAACTTTATATAATTTTTAATGAGTTATTTCCTATTTCCCTAATATAAGTAATAAGATGCTCAGCAAGCACCTGTGTAATAAATTGTCAACAGGTTATTCAAGAAAATTAGACACCTAGATATCAGTTGATACATTTATATTACACATTTATAATTGAAATTACTTCATATAATGAGGTATTCACAGTGAAAGAAAACTCAGTACAAAGGGAATATGTTCAGGAGGAGACCACAGAATGGACTGAAAGAGAACATAATTATGAAACAAAGAAATGATGAGAAGAAGCTTAGGCTCATTTGGGGAAGGATTAAAAACTCTAGGTCCAACTACCCATTATTAGACCATTTTCATAATGAACCTGTTCCAAAAAAGTCGAACAGGATATGCACTCGGTGCTAAATGAGTTTAGAAATAAAACAAAGCTATGAAAGCCTTCTTTTATCCTCTGTCAAATTAGAAAAACCAAGTAGGTCTTTGTTCTTCTAATAGACTATTTGCTTAAATACATAGACAAGTGGCAGGGGAATCATTTAAATGTTTGCAGGCAGTCAACTGCATTAAAGAATCACAAGAAAACAGGCTGAACTCTGCAGTCAAATTGCCAACTTTATTCTAATTAATAACCCTAAATTGTGTAGCTATTCACAGATTGTTTACATTTGGAAAATATGAATATTGGGGTTGGAGACTGAAATTTAAGGTAAAATAAAACCAAATCATCATTATATGTGAAACATTTTCATAACCCAAAGAGAGATAAAGGAGATTGAATATCTTTCAAGACTGAAAACGTTCTATTGTATGAATAGTTCATGATACACAAAATATTTTTATTTCATTTTTTTCACAGTTCTGGTTTATCACTCACCAGTCTGTCATAGGACCACCCTTGCAATCCATCTAATGTGAAATTTTATTAAAGGCTGCTTATAGATATATGATATGAGAATGGGATACAGGGTCTACAAGTCTTTAGTCTTTTAAAAATTGCCAAAATCTGAGTATTTAGTAAGATTCAGTTCCTTTCCTCTGCTAACTTACAGTTTCTGTCCTCACTTTCTTTGCTTCTATTTCGTGGGAGGACTTTGCTTCAAAATTTAGGATTAGTAAGAGTTATCATAAAGCAGATTGAGATTTTAAAATTACAAATAATAATAATTCCTAAGTGCGCAAAACTTACCAGCTTTCTTCCTTTACTATTTTATGCCCTATTATATTGGAGTTCCTGGTCCATGGTAATAAATAAACACATGTATTTTTTGGATGAATTTTAAATAGGTAATTAGGTATTTAAAAAAGTAAAGAATCACACTGTAGTAATTGCAGAGCTTTAGTATGTGCCTTTTCTGGATGAGAGGCACAAAGCAACACACTCAAGATCATGAAACTGTATAATGGGAAACTGAGGATTTCCCCCAATTTTATAACTCCTTTTCCTAATTTTACATGGAATTGGTAAATTTTTATGAGGGAAGAGTAAGGGCAGGGAGTTTTGTCTATTTTATCCATTGATGTTTTTCTCAGTGCTTTGAGTGACATTAGTTCATACATACACATAAATAAGAATTTTATTAATGTCTGATGTTTCAGGAGGGACACTAAGTTTTTCCATGCAGAGTGGAGATTGTTAGGTAACTCTGGGTAACTTAATTTATAAGAGCCTTGATTATCTTATATGTAAAAATGAAATGTCTGGCTCCCTTTAAAATATCAACTATAAACAATCCCATAACTCTGCAAAGGGATAAATATTCAAATTTTACCTATTTGCTACTAGAAAAACTTTTAGCTTTTGTATTTTTAAGTCCTTCAATGAAGTTCTATGGACACAGAGATTTTGTTTCTTCTACCTTTCTGTAAAGACCCTAGGGAATATTTGTGTTTATCCTGGTTTTTCCAAAGTCAACAGTGAATCTTGTGATTTGGAAATGAAATAAATATGCTTATATTTAAATTCTCAACTTGGTTTGCCAAAATTAATAGGTTGAAAATTCTTGTAAGCTTTTAAAAAAATTTTATTTTTTTCTTTCTAGGGAGTAAACCCAGGGGTGTTTTACCTCTGAGTTACATCCCCGTCCCCTTTTTTCCTTAACTTTATTTTGAGACAGGGTCTTGTTAATTTGCCCAGGCTATCTTTGAATTTATTGTCTTCTCCCTCAGCCTCCTAAGTACTTGGAATTAAAGGTGTACACCACTGTGCCTGGCAAAATTTTATTTTTATGAAGAAAACTTTTGATGGTATTTGTGAAAAGGAATGAGTTTAACATAAAAAAAATTGGTTTCATGAAATTATATAATTTTTTAGCCTCAATGAAGGTCCTTTTTTTTCTTTTATTCTGTGAATTTACTAGTCAGTAGACATCTCTTTTAACTTAATCCAACCTCTATTTTGAAAGGAGTTACAAACTTGCATCACAAGGTTTGTTCAAATTTTATTATTCATTTTATCCTTGACCCCAGTGGTTAAAGCTATTAACTAAAGTAGTGTTAATTGTGGTGGTGTTTTTTGATTTAGACACTTGTCCACCAGAAATTGGACTGAGACCAATTCATTTCATTCTGGCCATTGCACAGACATCAAACTGTAATGATTTTTGGTCACTGTTCAAGAGTTTACATTAATATAAAGGGCACACAGGGTAAAACGCAATCATAAATACAACCCTAAAGATTTAGGTAGACATTTATATACTAAACTGTGTGAAGTAATGGGGGAAATTATGACTTATTTTAATATTTTGCAACTGAGTGTGAAGCATTACAATGAATTTTGTTTTGATATATATTATTTTTCATCATATAAAATGATTGTGTATATAAATTATTTGTAAAGAAATAAGAAAATATTTGATCTATTAATTATTGAGTTAGCTGACATTCCCAAGATACTGTGGAGGGACTATATATATGTAGGAGCTCAAAATGAATAAGGCATGATTTGGGCCCTTAGGAGTTTTATGGCCTGTAAAAGGAATGAGATAAGTAAATGGATAATAAATGGCAGATTTAAGATAATGGATACCATTTATTGAGTACTCACCTATTCCAGACACTCTTCTGAGAGCTTTATATAGATTATGCCAATTTAAACTTTTAGCTGTATTTGAGGTAAGTATTAGTTTCTACATATAGAAACTAAGTTGTGGAAAGTTAGAGCATCTTTCCAAGGTTATGAAGTTTAATAAGTAAACATGTTGGCAGTTGAATTTGTGATGTTGGTTTCTGTATCATACTCTTAATCTCTCTAGTTCACCTTTAGGGTACATTCCTTAAGAACAACTTGAAAACAAGACAGAAAAAAAAAAAAAAAAAAAAAAAAAAAAACCTCTACAAACTTGCTTAATAGTTCACAAATGGCAGAAATAAGATATGTATTGGGGAAACCCAGAAAGCTTCTTGGGAAGGTACATTTGGGAGGTCCTTGAAATGTTTGTGTATGTGAAATTCTAGAATGAGGCATCATGCTCAGGTAAACAGCTTATGTCCCACATCTTCATATCTTCCTGTGCATAGAGCTACAGAACCTTCCTTATTCTTACTTGTTGATTGACTATCTAATTTCTACTTAAAGGAATGGATGGTTGGTTTGACTTAAGATTTTTTTTTTAACTTTATAATGGGATGAAGTGATAGTCATTCAGGGAAAGACATGCTTTGAATGTTGAGCTTTAACCTTTTTCTGGGCTAGCAATTTATGGCACCATACTTCCTCACAAAGCTGGGCATTGCAGTGAAATACAACTGCTAGTCAACCAAGTGATCATGAGGGGAAACAACTGATACTGTACAGTATATTATGCAATAGTAGTAATATATTAGCTACACTGGTTGGTTAGTTATATTCAATGCATTTTGACTTAGGATATTTTCAATATATCATGGGGTTTATATAATGTAATTCTATTTTGGGATGAGGAGCATCTTATTGTAAATACATTGTAATGTGTATAATATATACTGCATATGCAGTAGGAATGCTATAATATATGCAGATTTTCAGTCCAGGCCTGAAAACCTCTGGTGTGTGATTTTTTTTTTTTCTGCTTTTTCTCTTGTTGAACATGATTCATAAATCTTAGATGAAGATGATGATAGCTGACATTCACAGTTAGAACTGGGCCTAGTTCCCTGTTACAGCTTAAAGGAGAGCCAACTATCTACTAGGGAAACCCATTCAAAGAATTTTTGAATGAGAAATAAGTGCTTACTGTGGCAAGCTATTGAAATTTTGACATCTGTGGAGTATGGCTTTTAACCTCTCTTCATGAATATAGGAAATAAAAGAAGCAGAATGTCATGTAAGGAGAATAGAACAAATTTTCTTCTGACCAGTGGAAGAACAGTGCAATGTTAGGTTCTAAAGCCAGTGAGAGAGGTTAAAACGGCATGTGAGAAAACTATGCTTGCAACTCCCTGTACAATTCAGTCTACATAATATAAAACATAATGTATATAGTTGACTACATACAGGCTGCAGATGATTATATCAACTCTTCTCACTCTTGCATTGTTAATGTTTTTCTATTGTCCATTAATTATTCAGCTTCTTTAGGATATCGATGAAACCATTACCACTTACTTGTCTGGCCACCTGAACCATATGTTCCACTTCTTTAATGGAAAAGAAACATAATCTTTCTAAAGGGTTTGGCAAGATGCAACGGGCTGTTTTCTGCCATTGCCTCAGGCACACTGATATGATGTGATTTCATGGAACTAAGAGGCAGTTAATTATCTTAGAACACAGTCTTTCCCAGCAAAGGACTTGGGTTTGAATCCCAGGTTTTACATAGTTCTAGTTGTACCATAGGCCTTGGGTCATTTATTTTACTTTTCTGAACTTTTGTTTTGCAATTAGTAAATTGGAGATAAAAATACACACATTGTATGAATGTTTTGAAGATGTATGTATTCTTATCACCTAACATTTATTGAGTACTTTTGGTGTTGTGTTTTCTAAAACAGTTGCTCTATCATATGTTTAAAAGGTTTCCCAGATATTTGTGTTTTATAACATTCTTGATTTGGGGGGTGTATATATTACACATTCTGTTCAGTGTATACAGAATTCCCAGCTCAAGATTAGATAGTGTATTCATCTATCTATTTTTCTTCTTTTTATTTATTTTTTTCTTTCTAGGTCCCCTATATACCATTACATGTGCATTTAGCATATCTTTAATTCCACTTGCTCCATCTATTTTAAGATGAATCATTTACACAAAAATTGACCCTTTCAAGGTAATGCATAAATTAACAAAAGTTTTAACTTGCATTTGTAGGAACCCTAGTAATTAGTTAAGGAATGTACTATAATCTTCATTTGACACAAGGGTAAATGACTTGTCTTCTTACATTCCACATTATTTAGTGACAAAATTGGGACTAAAACAACAATTAGCAGTTATTGAGAACTTACAATTTGTCTAACACTTTTCATAGATTAACTAATTTTCTACTCATAACAGCTAAGTACTATTATTATCACCAAATCATACATGAGGAAAAGAAGGCACAAAGAGGGTTGAGAAGCTTGCCAAGGTAAAATAACTACTAAGTGGTTGATTTTTTATTTGAACTTAAAAGTCTGCCTGTCTAAACCATTCTTCTGTGCTGATTTTCCTTAGAGTACATGAGATGTTTGGTACAGTGAGTAATACATGGTATCACTGAGGGAAAGACACTGTTCTCAGAAAACTCAGGAAGGTGAGGAGGTCAACAGAACTAAATCATCTGGGCTATTATTTTTCAATAGTTGAAGATTTAGCTAAGAAGATGTATGTAGTAAGTCTTAAATGCCCTGCTCTATGTGCTTAAATATCATTCTTATTGTTTCATTTTAAAGGCATGACCTTAAAAAAATGAACAAATATGTTCCAATGAAAAGTTTTCAATGCTGGGATTATACCTACAAGTTAAAAAATATAAATAAAATGTTAAGTGAAACTCTTCCAGAAAATGTTTTCTCTTACCAGGACGTAGGATAAATTTCAGCATTTGGAAAAAACACATGAAAGTTCCAGCAAAAATAGATAATTCAAATCATTACATTTAAAATTCTGATGTGACAATTTTTTACTTTATACTGAATATTTATACTATGGGAATCTGCAAGTGTATAATATATACCATCTACTGAGATTATTTTAAAACAGGTTTGTGTACTATCTGTTGGTAGGCATAAATTATTTTTCTGTAACCCTTTTGATCTTTGGCTGAAGTCTGAAATGTTCCAGAAAATATGCTATCACTGGTTTTATGTTTATCCTTTCTGAATGATTTTCACATAAACCAAACTTATTTTAAAAGTTAAAGTTCATCATTTTCAAATCAGCTGACACTGTGGTATTAACCTATGACTAGAGAAAAGAGTCTCTTCCCCTTCCTTCCCCTCATTTACTTACAAGAAACAAACTCTGAAGCTGAATTCAGCTGACAAATCTGATTGTGATCCTGTAGTCATAGTTCTGTAAAACTACAAAAATGAGTGTCATCACAGAACCGATTTCATTGATTATGAAAGTGATGTTTCAAAAAATTGAATTCTGGGGACTGGGGTTGTGGCTGAGCAGTAGAGTGCTCGCCTAGCATGTGTGCGGCCCAGGTTCCATCCTCAGCACCACATACAAATAAACACAACGTGTACAATTAAAGCAAATAAATAAATATTTTTTAAAAATCAAATTCTGCAGTTCCTTCGTGTATGATTTGTAATCCATTTACTCATGAGTAAAACTTGTTTTTTTTTGTGTGATTTATATACAATATAAAATGACTCTATTTTATATTATTATTATGTATCCAAGTAAAATCTACCTCAATGCCCATACATAATCTCATTCTCCTATCTTGTGATAATAGCTATTACTTAAATGCCTTGATTTCAAAGACTTGCTATCTAACTAGTGGAATGATTAGTTGTGGACCAATAGGAATGTTTAAAGAAAGGCTGCATAGCTTTTTGCATCAATAAATTTCAATTCAATATTTACTGTTTATTATGATCAAAGCACTGGTGTTAGACGTGACTTTGAAATAATCATGTGTATATTGGTTGTAATTTGGTGAGAAGAGGAGGCTGGAGGACTAGTTTTTGCATAATGTTGTTTTTATGTAGCAATCATGGCCTTTATTTAGATTTCAAATTGATAGGATTGGAATAGGCATCAGTGAAAAAATTATGGATGGGGCTACAAACTCAGGTATTCATGACATCACTCCAATTAGAGAATATAAAAAAATTAAGACACTGGATTGTGCATGTGTTTTCTCAAGCTGATGGACACAAATATAGACAACTACTCTAAGACTGTTATATCATCATAAAAGTGTAAACTAAGTGCCCAAATTAGTACTCAGGGAACAATTGATTCTACTGGTAGATTACAACCAGTATTCTGAAAAAGTTATATTTGAACTGAATCTTGAAAGATGTAAACTTCAAAGGTGGAGAGGAAGAAGAAAGATCTTCCAAACAGAGGCAATAGCATGAACAGAGACCTTGAGGCAGCGTAGGGCAGCATTATGGTTTTTCTATATTGAGGTAAACTTCTTTTTTTTTTTTTTTTTTTTGTGGTACTGGAGATTGAACCCAGGGGCACTCAACCTCTGAGCCACATCCCCAGCCCTTATTATTATTATTTTTTATTTTGAGACAGAGTCTCACTAAGTTGCTTAAGCCTTCTCTAAGTTGTTGAAGCTGACTTTGAACATGTGATCCTCCTGTTTCAGCCTCCTGAGCCACTGGGATTACAAGCAAGCCAGGGATAATATGATCCCCAAGGGCATGCCCCCAGTAACTTACTTCCTCCAGCCATGCCCTATGTGCCTACCAATACCACTCATTAGTACAAATTATTAATCCATCAAAGGGATTAATGAACTGATTAAGTTACAAATTTCATAATCTAATCATTTCACCTCTGAACATTCCTGCGTTGTCTCACACATGAGCTTTCTGGGGACATCTCATCCCCAAACCATAGTACTAGTTCTGTTAACTCTCTGTTGTCCATAGATAAATTTTAAAACAGTGGAATATCACAAAGTCCAAAATGTTATAGTTTATCAGAGTTTATCAATCAAACTGTTAAAAGAGTTTTAAGAACAACGTGGGTGAAGTTTGAAGGAGGGTATAAGTTACAGTATGAAATGAAGTATTTAGATGATTTTTGACAGGTCACAGGATGAACCTAGGGATACATGCAGATCTGTAATCAATGCTTAGTTATCATTTGTGGTTTGTTTTTAAGAGCTTATAGTGACTAGGTACAAAGTTAAATTAAGAGGGTCTTCCATTTTTCAAGAATTTCGGGGGTAAAATTGAAACAATCAGCAAAGAAGTAATGAAATATCTAAAACTCTGCTCTTTTCTATTTTTTCTTGGAATTGTTGGCTCTTGTTTATTTCATCTTTTTATGATCCAAATCTCATGAGGGAGAATGGGCTGCAGAGTCAGGTTCAACCCTTTTATTCTTTAAAAAAAATTTTTTTTTTAGTTGTAGATGGACACATACCTTTATTTTGTTTGTTTGTTAATTCATTCACTTACTTATTTATTTTTATGTGGTGCTGAGGATCAAACCCAGTGCCTCACATGTGCGGGGCAAGAGCTCTGCAGCTGAGTCACAACCCCAGTCCTTCAACTCTTATTCTTCAAGGGAAGGGAAAGGGTAGAGCGTTGGTGGCATAGTCAGCGTGCCTGTTCGTATTACATTGATCTTTATTGTTTAGCTGGCTCTTCTCAAATGCTGGACAGATAGGGTTGAATTCAAAGATTCATACTTAATCGTGAAGTGAACAAAGCTATTTCCTTTTTCAAGAACAAATTTTCTTTAGTGGGTGAATAAAGAAACACTAGTTACTTGAAGTAAGTGAAGAGGAACTACTGTTTCCATGGAGTCAAAGAGAATGCAAAGCAGAGAGGCAAACACTGAAGATACACAATTTTCATCCTTTTGCATAGGATTGGTCTTTCTTTCCTCTCCACCAGATCAAAACAAGTCACCCTTTGTTGTATCCTCATCTCATTCCAATGTTACTTACTGATCTATAAAAACTTTCAGCCACAGCTGTACTGCATGGCCCACTCAGATTCCTAATCCTCAGCTGGTCCGCAGGTAAATGCTGATGTTTCTGTGTCATGTTTTCAGGGGCATAAAGAGCTTGAACTGAATGGATAGATGCTGCTTAATGTGAATGAATGCTCCAGGTGTTTGCATAGATACAGTCCTCATAGGGGTTGATGTGAGGAGTCTAACTGGGTGTGTTTGCTTTGGAGACGCTCTTATTTTGAAAATATCAGTTGTAAAGCATCTGTAAGGCATCTAATACATAGTTGAGTCTCACTAAATGTTTATTGTTTATCAAGGCCAATGACTTCTTAAGTAGTTTATGGAATAAAATATCCAGCAGAAGAAAATGCTTGAATGGTCTAATTGTTCCGTAGTGAAGAAGTGAAGCAGTTGTAGCATGAGTATGTGGTGCACAAAACAAAATAAAAACATTATCTTGAGATTTGTTTGGAAAGCAGATAGTTCCCAGGGCCTTGCAGGTTATAACCTAGATTTTAGTGTTGTGTAATTTGTGGGAATGCTTTTTACTCTGTGATGATCAAAACACAAAATTTCAGGACAAAGATTAGCTGTTTTATTATTCATGAAAGTAACTTTTATTGTTACTACCTTGATACTTTTCAAGGCAAAATCAGTATATCTTCAGTTATGAGCACTATGATGGTGAACTTATGGATGCTGAAGTTCTGTATAATCATATTAGGAAAGTCAAAATGACAAGTACTGAGAAACAAGCATTAAAATAAGTATTGATTGCTCTTCTCCAATTCCTCAATTTTGAAAATGCTAATACACTATGGATGAAGATCCTTATCTCTATAACACATTTTGGTAGTCTTTTAAACCTTTCTTGTAGTTAGGACTTCAAGGTGATAGTTCAATCTATCCAACAACCAATAAATTATCATAAATTCAGGTGAAAATAAAAGACTTTCTTTATCCCTTTCTAGATAATGACAGCTATAGCAGGGCCCATGACTGTATTTCGTGTGGTTTACTCCAACAATTTGCTATTTGAATGGCCTTCCTAAGAAGACAATTTCTTAATTGATATAAAGTTAAGCATTTCCCATCATAAACTAATATTTATGGAGTTGTTATACCCATGATCATCAATTCATTTATAAAGATGAATCAAAAACCACTTGAAAGACCTTTAATTCTTTGGCCTGACTTTCTTTTCTCCAAAAACTGGCCAAAAAGAAATGAGATTACAAATAAAGGATCAAGGTGAAATTTCATCCCTCACTGTTATAGAAATTCCATTTTTATTTTAGGAAACAATAATTTAATATCCTGTATAAATAATGGCTTTTTATTGTCTAAGTTTTCTTAGTGGGAAATGCATTGGCAATTAGCATATGGCAGCTCTCTGGTGCTTTAATAAATGAACAGGAGCATTTGCTCAATGCTGTTAGAGCTCTTTCACAAATTAATTGACCTCACTCGGTGGATGCAGCATAGCTCCATATCTAAGGGGGAAAAGTACAGTCAGCCTAAAATAAATTCTAAAGTTGTAGAACATATCTAAGAGTGAACAAGAAAAATTCTTCTGAGAGGTGTATTTAGGGACCGCTTTACATTTGTCTGTCCTAGACTGGTGACAGAAGTCATCATTTTTGTCCTTTCATTCTGACTTCATATATTATAGAACTAGTTTTGTCTTCTGTTTCAAGCCCCTGGGCAGATGTCAAAGTTATATTTCCACAAAGTTACTTTAATGAGCTCTACAGCATTATATTAAGAATTTTTTGATGACTCTTGTTTGTACTTACACATAACATTCAACAATGAAAGGTTACAGAGTGTATAATTTCATTTATGTGACATTTTGGGAAAGACAAAGATATAGTGGGAATCAGTGCTTGCCAGAGGTTGGGGCATGCTGTGACTATAAAGGGTAACCCTGGGGAGTTTTTTGGAAATGATGGAACTATTCTGGAACCTGATCATTGTGGTGATTACACGACTCTGTTCATGCGCTACCATGCCTTGAACTGAACTCAAAAGAGGTCAACTTTACTGAAGTAAATTTATAAAGTACAACAAAGTTGAAAAAAATTATTTGACTTTTAATACTAAGCTTTAATTTTTGCTCTTAAGTGGTACAATGATGTTTACATGATTTATAGGGAAAGTTGATAAAAAAAAAATCTTCAGAATTATTAAATCTGGAAACTTTAAATATCTATTCATTTTATTGATTACTGAAGATACACTATGAAAACTTTATAGAATCTATTACTGGAGGGATCAGAGCTAGAGATCATTCAGAGTTGGGATCTTTTCATTTTATTTACTTTCTAAACTTCTCTAATAAAATGAAAGATACATTTTCTTTTTGATGAATTCTTCCATACTAAACAAATTATCAAGATGAGATTTCAGTGTATTTTGCCATCCATTTCTCATGTTTTTTGCTAGTCTAGAGGGTACAATGGTTCTCTCTCTCTCTCTCTCTCTCTCTCTCTCTATATATATATATATATATATATATAACTTAAGAAAAATTTTTAGTTGTAGTTGGACACAATACCTTTATTTTATTTACTTATTTTTATGTGGTGCTGAGGATCAAACCCAGCTCCTCGAATGTGCTAGGCAAGCACTCTACCGCTGAGCCACAATCCCAGCCTGGTTATATATTTTTAAGTTATGTTTTCATTACTTTCTCTTTGCTTGTTTATTTAGATTCAACTTATTCTATATGGTAAAATATATTTTACATCTTGAAATTTTAAAATCTGAATCATATATTTCTTAATAGGATAAAACATATAAAAGTGAAGGAAACTTACAAACAATAAAAAGTATCACAGAAAAATAAATAAGGAAATGTCACTGTTCTCAAACTGGCTGTGAATCTCTTTGTGAGTTCTAATTGAATTGGATAATTCAGCTCTTTTTTATGCTTGCCTGAAGAATGGACCTAAAAATCCATCTTTTCCTTGAGTAGTTTTGATAATTAAATATGTATATTATATTTTATGCCATTCTGAAATTAGATGATTTTCAGTAATAAATGCCAACTCTAATGGTATCTGTTTTTATCCCTTATTAGCCTTAAGACTTTTCCATTTATATTAAAAGGTAATGATTTCCTTCATCCTTTAACATTTATCAGTTATCAGCCACAATTTTTCAGATTGTTAGAAAAATAGAACTAAGGAAAAAATGTGGGTTTAGATGTATACATATTTTTTGAATATTATGAGGCTGCTCTAAGAATTTAAAACAATGGAATTGAAATTTGACACACATTCAGATTAGAATACAGATTTCAGGGTTTATATTAATTGGGTTAAGATAAGTTTAGTCAACCAATAATCATATTCTCTCTCTCTGTCTCCATTTCTTATATTGATTTGTTTACTTGTTTACTAAAAATCTAGTTCACATATTTTGGCAACCCAGAATATCCTGCCACGATGGGTTTTACTGGTTCCATGTCTTTTGAGTTTGCTAGTAGAGATTAGTCACGTTGGTGTTCATATAGAATCATCACAAGGAGGAAGGCAATTGAGAAGAACAGATTGAATTGGAGGAATTAGTACAGTCTGTATGATTAAGGAATCCATCTTAGTTTTCTTTTGGACCTTGATGGTTCATTCACTATTTATAACAAAAATTAGATATGTATTTATATAAATTGTTAATATAAATTTTATTTTTTACGTGTATTTATATGAATTTTTAACTACAGATGGTTACTCAATATGGTATATATTATGAAACTGTGACATGTTTGTTCTTTTTTTTTTGCTAAAGACCTTCCAGAGACATCAAATTACACTCATAATTAGTTGTGTAGATTTAAATTTATATTTCTATAGTTTTGGATTGTTAACTTAGCACAAATAGTTGGGGGTGGGAATGTGTGTGACTATTGGTGGGCAGGCTTCTGAGATGATTTGAAGATAATATCTCCACCACTTGAGTGTGTGAGAGACCTATGAATATGATGGGATATTATTCTTCTTATTGTGATATCTTCATAGGCAAAGGATATAACTAAGATCCATAATCATTTATTTTTTTTTTTTTTTTTTTTTTTTTTTTTGGTACCGGCGGATTGAACTCAGGGGCACTCAACCACTGAGCCACATCTCCAGCCCTTTTTTGTATTTTAATAAAGACAGGGTCTCACTGAGTTGCTTAGTGCCTCACCACTGCTGAGGCTGGCTTTGAACTTGTGATCCTCCTGCCTCAGCCTCCCAAGTGCTGGGATTATTTGATTTTGAATTAGTCAAAAGGGAGACTTTATTGTTGTCCTTGAAGAAGTTAACTACCATGTCTGGTACTGAGAGCTGCTTGTAGGAGTTGAGAGCAGTCCTGACCTACCCTAACAAACACCAATAAATAAATAAATAAATAAATAAATAAATAAATAAATAAAAAAAATGGAGATTTCAGTTCTTATTGCCAAAAGTGACTGAAATCTGCTAACACAGTAAGTTTGTAAGAGAATTCTGCACACAGGATGAGAACATTGTCCTGGTTGCCTTTGTCATATTGGCCTGGTGGAAACTCTCAGGGGACTCAGCTAACTTAGTACCCTTAACCTAAGGAAAGTATGAGATAATAAATGTGGAACATATTAAATACCTAAATTTGTAGTAATTTTTTACAGAGCAACAGAACATTAACACACTGTACCTGGGTCATTTTTAAATGAGAATACTATGGTAACAAATTTTGGTAGAAGCAAACTTTTGAAATTAGTAATTATAACATAAATATGATGTTTCTAAAGAAACATTAAAATTCCTTTGCTTGAGGACACTGATCAAGCAGGAGGTATGAAGGTTTTTAGACAGACTGGTGAAATTCCAAGAGGCCAAATCACTAAGCATATTTTTCAGTGGTGAGGGGTAATTTCTTATATGTTTGGAAACCCCCTCATCATTATAAAACACAAATTTAGTTATTATGTTTGTTAGTACAAAGATTTTGGTTATCTAACTGTGATGATGTTCAATGGTTGGTTTTCAAATAAAATATGACTCATATTTTAAGTGCCCAGCCAGTTTTCTTGCTATGTTTATGAATTAACTACATTCATCTTACAGGGAAGTGGTTGGCTAGGTTTTAATGCTGTATATGACAGTGCTGTATATTTTTCTGATATGAACAGGCATGGATACCTAGTGATAAACCTTAATAGTCCTATCATGAAATCTTCCAAATTAAATTATTTGATGTAGGTAAAATTTAAATAATAAATATGTATGAGTCACAAATACAGGCTTTCAAATCTATCAGCGGAGATGGTTTTTAATTTTTTCTTTTTTATTGGAGAGTACATATTTTATGAAGTTGTAATATACCTTCTAATTATTGCTTGAGGTAAGTCATCCTTGAATACCTTCACTAAATGCTTCATTCATGGTGAATCTACCTCAGATCTAAGTAAAAAGGTGATTTTAAAGATGATTTTAAGAATAATATATCCTTGCTATATGATGTTGTATTTTTATTTATTAGAGTGACTAAAATGAATTTAAAGGTGGTTAAGTTAGAAAATTATCTGTGATAGATTGTTTTGTCATTCTGGACTAATGTTTTCCTTCTTTGATAGGACACATTATACACTTCCCACTCACCCCCATCATTTTGCCATGTGGTTTACCATATTTCTCACTAGATTGAGAACACTTTTTGACTACTTAGTCAATTTTGGCTATATGACTAGTGGGAGTCAATGAAATTTGAAACAAAGAGATCTTGTTTGGCTTTCATCCAGAACCTTTGAACATTGTGAGTTGTTTGGTGTTTTTGCTCTTTTTAATATGTCATGAGAAGACTCGACCCTGTCCCAAATAGGAACTACTCTTTTAGCCTGATCTGAAAATGGAAAGTCCTCCTTGCTTTATATCCTGGCAGGCATAAATGAGTAGCAACTGACCAGCCACTAATGATAGACATGTAAGCCTTTTGTGGTTTTATAAGCTTTTGATGTTTGTTTTCACAACAATACTGAGCAATATAGTCTGAAATTTAGTTTTCTTTGAAATGCAAATATGACCATTTCATTTCTCTGATTAGCATTTCGGTAGTATTTTATTGCCTTTAGACTAAAGTCAAAAGTCAACTTTTCTACAGGATCTTGTATATTTGGGACCCTAATGGCTTGCATGCCCTCTCTCTTTTAACAGTTTCTAATATTCACCATATGTTCTACTTATATCAGAAATTCTTTCCCTAGGGCCCTGCCTACCCATTGCCTCTGACAGCAGGAATAACATGCAAAGATCTTAGGGTTATATATAATTAGGTATATGATTAGGATCTTATTCATTTTCTCTCCATGATAATAGGGATTGTTTTGCTTTAGACACTAGTTTATGCTGAGTACCTTTTACACAATGCTGGTACATTCTAGAAACATAAATATATGTTGAATGAAACAAAAAGCAAAATCAATTCTTTTGATGTACCATCTTTATCCCAAGAGACATCACATGCTATCTTCAGATTTTAAATATCCTTATACAGTTATGATTTTTTAATTTTCTTTTTATTTATTTCTGAATAATCATAACAATTTTCTATCAGAAAAAATTTAAATATTATTGGAATAGTTTTAACTCAAAAGTGTAACAGGTATGTTGTGTATCTTTTTGTAATATTATTTCTCATGGAACAAGAATTCATTTTCTCTTTTCTCAGTACTTAAGACTAGTTGAAGGGTTTTCTGTTGCCATAGAAACACTACTCAGTTTTTATAGTGGTTTCTTCCATATTTTAAACATTATATTATTTCATTAAAGAAACTTAAGAATTTTGTGGCAAATAATATTGTCGGTTCCTGATGTCTAAAGTACACACAATTTCATATGCTTTCCTCATATACTTAAATTTGACTTTTAAATTATACTTATTTTAATGTAACTCCAGTCTCTTTTGTAGTTTCAGCTTTATGTGTTTCAATTTATAGAGTCAATCTTTATTCTCTTTTAGGTTTATTTTTCTCAGTATGTGTTTTTAAATGAAAAAAGCATTGCTTTAATCCATCAAATTTAAGTTTTACCTATTAAGACCTGAAGAGAAACATGACATAGTGAACGGTGAGTCTAGAATAGACTAGAAGGCAGTTTTGTAAGGCATACTTGGAATTCCATTGTAGTAGTCAAAGATCTGAGGGAATATGGTTGAGGCATTGACTGGAATATTGTTTGGGAAAAAAAAATATGAAAGTGTAGTCCATTGGTTAATATGAACGAAGATGATGGAATGAATGTTTTCCTTTTCTGATACCTAGCAGATGTAGCTAGTGCCTTCTTATTTTTTCATGATACAGATATAATGTGAACAACTACAATGAAAAAAATTGTTGGAGAGGGTGCATAAAGTAACTTGGATATAGTTGTGGTAGATCTTTCCACAAGGTAGTATTTTTAGGGTATTTTTATCTATCGTTGTCAAATGTCTGCCTTGACAAGATGTTTGGGATAAACTCATGATGTATAACTGATTTCACAAGTTGTATAATTGATTTCTGGTACACTTGTCACTTATATTTTGATTCTGAAAAGCTATATTTCTTGCCCCAAGTGTTGAATGAATATTTGAGTGCTATATAGAGATACACAGAGTCTCTGGTCCCAGAGATATGACTGGATTTTTATACTTGAAAGTGTTAGATAACTTAGCACTGTGATTTAAGCTAAACAAAAAATACTCTTCTTCTTACCAAAAATCACGTTGTAACTTTAATCTGGTCTTTGTATTTTTATATTCTTGGGTGAATGCGTTTTTGAGACTTTCTTGGAAGTAAAAGGACTATAAAAATAGTTTGGAGAAAGAAGGGGAAGGAAAAAAAAAAGATAAGTTGGGGGAAAGCGCAGTAACTTGTTTTATTTTATTGGAATAACAGATCAATTTTAAACTTTTGGAAATAAAGAAACCAAAAGAAAAAGAGAAAAGGGACAAAAAGTTAGTAGTCTCTGCTTTCCAGGGAAATTTATCATTTAGCTATACAAATTTAGATTTGCAGAAAAAAAGAGTAGTGTTGTACCCACAAAACTCATACACCACATAGATGATATCAAGGTCATTCTCTAGTTTGTGAGGCACTTGTTAGAGAATATTTGATTCCCTATAATTAGTGCTTTGTGTGCCCTAATTAACTTAATGCCCACCCATTAGCAGGTATTGTTCCCAACCTAAAAAGCAAATTTCAGAAAATTGTGCATATAAATGCTGGGTGATGAAGCAGTTCTTTCTAGCCTAACTGTATTGAATTGAATACTGTTGATGCTAATGATAATAACGTCTAAAATTTTATTTTATGCACAATGTGTAACAGTTACAATACCTTTTCAACTTAACAAATCAATGAAGTAAATAGTAAGCCCCAATTTTGCAGCTGCGGAGACCGAAGAACAATCAAGTTTGAAAATATTTCATAAAAATAATGATTATTGTTAATATATTTTTAGGAATTCGGGTCCAGTTTTACTATGCTATGATGCCTGATTGTCTCCTTAAAAGCAAAATTAAAAATGCAATTGAGGAAAATTCAAAGAGAATAATAGAAAACTGTCTAAAACATATTGGTTTTAGAACAATAAAATGGATTATTTTAATTATAATGTAATAATAAGTAGACATTTATAGAATTTTATATGATATAATACTTGGAACTAAGGAGTCAAAAATAACAGAAAACTGGAGTTCAAGTAGTATTATTTTGAACATGAAAGGAAAACAACTCTTTTAAAGATATTACTTTGGGGATTAAGAGCAATATAGATGCAATAGAAATATATGAAGTAATTTGATCACCATAGACTTGAAAGTGAAAGATTTTAAACTTTATATTTTATACTTTATATTTTAAAGTATACAGATTCAATGGTTTGGAGTACACGCAGTTGGAGCTTTATAGAAAAACAAAAGTTTTCTAATTTGACAGCTTTGGTGACTTACATAGGGGACAGGTAGTGCTGGCTAAATGACAGACATTTTACTAGCAAGGTAGGAATGTCTAGTTGTGGAAATTTCAGAAGCTTTGGAATGAAATATGCATTTATACACAATTTACTAGATGCACAACTTTAGGAAATTTGCTAAATCCTTCTGAACTTCAGTCTCTGAATGATGCTCAATGTATTATAGTAACACTTAGTATTTAAAATGTGAAGAATACAAGAAATCTTCTATCATATTAGTTTTATTCTTGCTGATTTCTTTCATAACTTGTTTGATTTAAGTTGTTTCCAGACTTTACGTCAGAATCTCTCTCTACTTTCTTCCCTCTATCCAATTTTAGATCTCAAAAGGTATGTTTTCAAGATTTCTCAAAAACATTTTAGCAGTATATTCATGTGTGTGATAATTATGGAAAACATGGAGATATTTATGTCAACAGTTAGCCCATTTTTTTTTGTAATGCACACTGTTCTTCACTGTTCATATGCACAGTATTCTTGATAACTTCAATAGAATTAACTGGTTCCACCATGTTAGACGAGAAAAGGAAATAGAAATACTTACATGAGAGAGAGAGAGAGAGAGAGAGAGAGAGAGAGAGAGGAGAGGTGGAGAGATATTGAATGGGAGAATGAACTGGAATCTTCTAAGACCTAATTTTACTAAGAAAGAAACTATAAAAAGCACAGAAATTCCTAAAATATCACTACAAGAAATGGATAAGAACTCATTTAGATAAACAAAAACCAAGACTATTATCTGTGAAGTAGTATATTTCAAAACAATTATCTGGAGTTGTGTGGTGGAGCACAGACCCGCTGTACAGAGAGGCAGTTCTAGACCATTTCTGAATGTAAGTACCAGTGTTGAGCTCTGACATTGCTTCTCTGAGAGAAATCATTAAAGATATTGAGCTGAAAGGTTAACAACACTGCCTTGGTTTTCAACATGTGTTTTAATGTTTATTGGAATAGTATATTAATATCTAACTTGGATATTTTCAATAAACTAGGTAAATTGTGTCTGTAATTTGCTTATTAAAAAGCTATAATTGCTTGAATGTGTGACCATCTGACTTTAAAAAAAAATTGTAGTCAAAAATCATTAGGCAGCTATCTTAAGTGAAAATATCATCAGATAGATAATATGTAATCAAGAACCTTTGAAGTCAGGGTTAAAAAAGACTTCTGGAAATAAAAGATATTTATTGATCACTAATACCAAAACAATTTTCTATGCAGAAAATTCAAATGAGATTGTGAAAGCAGCTAAACATTTCTAAGCATCAAATTTATGTCAGGCATTATGGTAATACAGTGTAGGTTATCTTATTTAATAGATTAGTTGACCTCATTGCTTGGAAATCAGCCTCTTATAATCCTTGCAGTGGCCAGAAAATCATATCAAAGTGGCTAGAAGGAATGTTTTAACAGGGAAGAAAAATACAAAAGAATTGCTATGTTCTCAGAGTCCCTTAGTACTTAAAAATTCTTTATCTAAATTCTTACATTTAGCCCCAAATTTCAAGAGTACTTTTGTTTGGCTGCATAAAGATGAAACTATGCCAGGAATAGATTAGATGCCATTACCCATTTTGGAAATCCTTTATACCAGGTATATTTTCTTGATGCTCATGCGTAACTTCCATTAGCGTTAATGAGAGTTGCATTCATGCATGGAGTAGAGAATAGATCCATTATCTCTAAAGGGCAGTTTCCTTTCTAATACATTGCTCAAGTTTTATTACATGTTTCGCTTTTGTTTATATTACAGAGACTCACTTCTTTATTTATAGAAAAGTGCCGGTAACTGTGGGATTGAAAACCTTTGTTGGAAGGTTCTTCAGGAGAGTTTTTAGGCCAGGAAGGTGAGAAACAAATGTCTTTTGAAGTTTCTGTTTTTATAAAACTGTTAACATACTGGATTCATTTGGAACCAATAAAATAATTTAGACTTAAATCAAACAATCATTGCAGTAGTTACTGAGCTAATTGTTGATACTTGCAGTCATTTTCAAACCTACCAGAAGTAATTTCCCGAGTTACTTAGTTTGGAAGGCAAAGGAAGCTATTAGTGAAAAGAGGTATTTCTATGATGTTTGGCCAAGCTACACAGTCCCAACTGAAATATTTTGAATTTTTCATATAGGTTAAGAGTCTTTAAAAAAAAAAAAAAAAAGGAAAAGAATGAGATGTTTGGGACAGTTGTTTTATGAGTAGATTTATATAATAGAAGAAAGTAATCATAAAGAAGATTGTACAATTTTCTTCTGATTTCCCTACTTCCAAACAAATTTCCTCTTAAACATTCTCTCATCAGTGCTGTGAATAATGAAATAAATGAGCTGGCTTTCAATAAAATAATTCTTTATTATAAATAATAAAATGCTAATATTTTTCTGTAATGTGTAATTGGTTCACAAAGCTATAGTGAACCAATTAAGTACCATGTAATCTCTTCTATATTACTTGTTATAATATATTAATAAGTTTAGCTTTTCAATAGTTGTTATTGCTTAATAAAAATTAATATATAAATGATATTTCCATGTAAGCAATTAGTGTCCTAAAAAAGTTTATTTTTTCTTTTTTGTACTGATTACTGAAAACAAATGAACCAACCCAAGGCTACCTAAGAAAGTGACTTTACTGATATTTTTTGTGCTAAAAGAGTTGGCCAATATATTGATTTGACACTATCCAATCCACATTATGAACCTAAATTAGATTTGCAGGAAAGTGTCAATAGTAATGACCAAAATTTTTTGTACAAATATTGTTATTCTCTCTCTCCTATACCACACCTTAGTATATAATCAGTCTGTACCATCTTTGTTGCTATAATTTTTTGTAGATTCTGCTTCTTATCTATCACTTCATATATTTTTCTTGCCTCTTTTTCTTATTTATATTTTCTCAATAACAACAGAATTTTCCCTTTCAAAATGTTTGGAATAATTTGCATGTTTTTCCCCCCTAGGGTACTCTTTATTTCTTTTTTAAAAAATTTATTTATTCTGATTTGTTATATATGACAGCAGAATGCATTTCAATTCATAGTACACATATAGAGCACAATTTTTCATGTCTCTGGTTGTACACAAAGTAGAGTCACAACATTTGTGTCTTCATACATGTACTTGGGGTAATGATGTCCATCTCATTTCCTACCCCTGACCCCTTCTTTCCCCTCCCTCCCCTTTGCCCTACCCCCTGCCCCCTTCTTTCCCCTCCCTCCCCTTTGCCCTATTTAAAGTTCCTCTATTCCTCTCATGCTTCCTCCCCATCCCAATTATGGTTCAGCATCCTCATATCAGAGCAAATATTTGGCCTTTAGTTTTTTTTGGGATTGGCTTACTTCACTTAACATAGTAGTCTCCAACTCCATCTATTTACCTGCAAATGCCATGATTTTATTCTCTTTTAATGCCGAGTAATATTCCATTGTGTATATATACTAAAGTTTCTTTATCCATTCATCTATTGAAGGGCATCTAGGTTGGTTCCACAGTTTAGTTGTTGTGAATTGAGCTGCTATAAACATTGATGTGGCTGCGTTACTAGAGTATGCTGTTTTTAAGTCCTTTGGGTATAGACCAAGGAGTGAGATAGCCGGGTCAACTGGTGTCCATTCCCAGTTTTCCAAGGAATTTACATACTGCTTTCCAGATTGGTTGCACTAATTTGCAGTCCCACCAGCAATGTATGAGTGTGGCTTTTACCCCACATCCTTGCCAAAACTTATTGTTGTTTGTATTCTAAATAGCTGCCATTCTGACTGGAATGAGTTTTGATTTGCATCTCTCTAATTACTAGAGATGTTGAACATTTTTTCACATATTTATTGATTAATTGTATATCATCTTCTGAGATGTATCTGTTCAGTTTCTTGGCCATTTATTGATTGAGTTATTGTTATTATTATTATTTTTTTGGTGTTAAGATTTTTGAGTTCTTTATATATCTTAGAGATTAGTGCTCTGTCTTATGTGTGCATGGTAAAAATTTTCTCCCAACATGTAGGCTCTCTATTCACTTCACTGATTGTTTCTTTTGCCAAGAAGAAGAAGCTTTTTAGTTTGAATCCATCCATTTATTGATTCTTGATTTTAGTTCTCATGCTATAGGAGTCTTATTAAGGAAGTTAGGGCCTAATCCGATATGATGAATATTTGACCTACTTTTTCTTCTATTAGGAACAGGGTCTCTGGTTTAATTCCTGGGTCCCAGATCCACTTTGAGTTTTGTGCATGGTAAGAGATAGGGGCTTACTTTCATTTTGTTGTATATGGAATTTCCAGTTTTCCCATACCATTTGTTGAAGAAGCTATCCTTTCTCTAATATTTGTTTTTGGTGTGTTTGTCTAATGTGAGATTACTGTATTTTTGTGGATTTTTCTCTGTGTCCTCTATTCTGTATCATTGGTCAACAAGTCTATTTTGGTGCTAATACCATGATGTTTTTATTACTATAGCTCTGTAGTATAGTTTAAGATAGGGTATGATGATGCCACCTGTTTCACTCTTCTTGCTAAGGATTGCTTTAGCTATTCTGGGTTTCTTATTTTTTCAGATAAATTTCATGATTGCTTTTTCTATTTCTATGAGGAATGTCATTGGGATTTGGTTGGGATTGCATTGAATCTATATAGTGCTTTTGGTAGTAAGGTCATTTTGACAATATTAATTCTGCCTATCCAAGATCAAGGGTGATATTTCCATCTTCTAAAAACCTTAGAATTATTGTGTTGTGATCTATTTTACTCCTGAACTTGAGAAAAGTTTGTTTGATGAATTCCATTGTTTGGGGCATATATATTTATAGTTGTTAAGTATTATTGATGTATGTTTCCCTTAAGCAGTATGAAATGTCCTTCTTTATCTGTTTTGCTTAACTTTGGCTTGAAATCTACTTTATTTGATATGAGGATGGAACCCCCTGCTTGTTTCCACAGTCCATATGAGTGGTATATTTTTTCCCCAATGTTTCACCTCAGTCTGCAGAAGTCTTTTCCTATGAGATGAGTCTCTTGAAGGCAGCATATTGTTGGGTCTTTTTTTAAAATCCAGTCTGCCAGTCTGTGTCTTTTGATTGGTGAGTTTAGGCCATTAACATTCGGGGTTATTATTGAGATATGATTTGTATTCCCAGTCATATTTGTTTATTTTTGGTATTTAATTTGACTTGGTTTCTCCTTTGCTTAGTATGTCCCTTAGTGTAGTACCTCCCTTTGCTGATTTTCATTGTTGTTTTTCATTTCCTCCTCATGGAATATTTTGCCGAGGATGTTCTGTAGTGCAGGCTTTCTAGTTGTAAATTCTTTTAACTTTTGTTTATCATGGAAGATTTTTATTTTATCATCAAATCTAAAGCTTATTTTTGCTGGATATAAGATTCTTGGTTGGCATCCATTTTCTTTCAGAGCTTAGTATATATTGTTCCAGGATATTCTAGCTTTCAGTGTCTGGGTTGAAAAATCTGCAGATATGCTAACTGGTTTTCCTCTATCTGTAATCTGATTCCTTTCTCTTGTGGCTTTTAAAATTCTCTCCTTATTTTATATGTTAGGCATTTTCATTATAAAAGGGTCAAGAAAAAAAAAAAAGATGGTAGAATAAGATGGATATCATTACCCTAAGTGCATGTATGAAGTCACGAATGGTGTGAATATACTTTGTATACAACCAGAGATATGTAAAAATGTGCTCTACAAGTATAATATGAAGTGTAACACATTCTGCTGTCATTTCTAACAACTTAGAATAAAAAATAAATTTGAAAAAAAATAATGTGTGTTGGTGTGGATCTATTTGTGATTTTATACATTTGATGTCCTGTAAGCCTCTTGTGTTTGATTTTCTAATTCATTCTTCATGTTTGGAATATTTTTTGATATTACTTCATTGAATAGATTGTTCATTTCTTTGACTTGGAACTCTATGCCTTCCTCTATCCCAATAATTCTTAAATTTGATCTTTTTATGTTATTCCATAATTCTTGAATGTTCAGCTCATGATTTCTTACCATGTTCATTGTGTGGGCAACATTTTTTTCAGGATTATATATTTTGTCTTCATTGTCTGAGATCCTGTCTTCCAAGTGATCTAATCTGTTGGTGATGCTTTCTATTGAGCTTTTCATTTGGTTTATTATTTCTTTTATTTTAAGTATTTCTGTTTTTTTTTTCCTCAGAACCTCTATCTCTTTATTGAAGTAATCTTTTGCTTCCTGTATTTGCTTATGTAGCTCTTTATTAAAATGATCTTTTGCTGCCTGTATTTGCTCTCTTATATCATCCTTTAATTCAAAGAACATTTTAATTATGTAATCCTGTACTTCTTTTCTGTCATTTCTTCTGTTGTGCTGGCCATGGATTCTAATAATGTAATATATTGGTTTGTTGGGGGCACTTTCTTCCCTTGTTTTGTCATGTTGTTGATATATCTTCCCTTCTAGCTCTGTGAATCTGAGGCATTACAGTTTTTACCTGATAGGCTTATGGTGTCTCTGTAAGTTTCCAATACCTCTCTGTTAAGGGGGAGAGAAAAAATGTGAACAGATCCCAATACAAATAATATTATACAATCTTAAACCAAATATCTGCTATTAAGATGTTTACAGTTTTGTCACAATATACAGAAATGGTAAGTTCAATTATTCTCTACAATATAAACAGTAGGTTTGCAAATGGGTCTACAGTTTCTGATGGTGGACAAAGAAGCAGGGGTCAGGTGTAGGATGAGATGTTGAGGGGGTAGGAAGTGAGCATATAAAGTTATTAGATTTTAGAAAGCCTGAAAAAGGAATTTAATGAAGTTGGTTAATAGCAAAAGAATGGAGAGAAAGTGATGTTGGGGAGACAAGTGGAAAGATAATAGAGTATAGAAAACAAACATATATATTAAGAAAAGTAAAAAATGTAAAAATAGGAGATAAAAAAATATAGAACACCACTGTAGTATCCTATTCAGACATCTCAGTCTTCAGTAGCCTAATTCATGAAAAGTACTTGGTTTCACAAATGTTGGGGATATGATGGTTGGAGAAGAGAGAGAGAAAAAAAAAAATCTCAAAGGAAGATACAAGGATTGTTTTTGTTGGAGATCAGTATTTTTCAGCTTCCCTTCTGGTCCAATAGGTGGGGTTGTCTGTTGTTTGCTAGTAACTCCACCCTCAGGATGGTGAAGGTTATTAGAGTGGGAGGGTTGGTCCAAGGATCTCCTTTGGGGCCCACCTGGTCTTATCTCCTTATATCGCATGTAGACCTCGAAATTCCTGGTCTCTAATTTAGTCTCTAAACTGTATCTCACCTCCTCCCTTTCTACTTCCCAATCAGGAAACTTTCTCTCTAGAGGTCTTGTGGGCTATGCTCTGGAAGCTTTGCACCTGTCCGGAAGAGGAAGAGCTGTTTTATATTGGGCAGCTCAGGACCTGGTTTTTTGACCTGGTTTTTCGAGCTACAGACCTGCTGCATAGCTGCAGGCACTGTGCCAAGTTAGCTGCTGCCAGGTAGAGGGGGAGTTGGAGACTTTCGGGAGTTGGATAATGCTTCTAAGCACCAGCTGGTGTTCCAAGCTGGAAGTTGCCCTAACTAAAGATGGCAACGAAGGTGTCCCAAGATGGAGGTGGCTATTTCAGTGATGGAGTGTTAGGGGTCTGGTAGTGGTATTGAGTGGCATGTTCAGAGACGCAGCTCTGTGGTGTGCAATATTATGGCTGGCAGCTGCTACCTGACCCAGTGCAGTATCCCAGGTGAAGGCTACCACACATAGGGAACTGTGGCAGTAGTCACAGTGCCACAAGATGGAGCTGACTAGAGGAGTCCCATGTTCATAGATGGGAGCCCACACAGGAGCAGTGTCCAGTAGTTCCTGTGCATAGGCTGCAGTCAGGTGTCCTGTGTGGGAGTGGTGGCTGGGATTCCTACATGGGTGCTAATGCTGGTGGTCCTACGGGGGCACCTGGAGGACATACATGGGAGTGGTGGGGAGTCCTGTGCTGACGCTGAGGCCTGGAGACCTGGGCAACATGGCGACCGTGTTTCCTGCTGGGGGGAGCAGCTGTTGGGGGTCCTCCAATCACTCACAGAGAAACAGTATTCCCACTACATGAATCCCAGATCCTGGAGTAAAACAGAGTGCAGCCTCCCTCTAGCCCACCATCTTGGATCAAATCTGCCTCGTTTTAAAAATAGACTAAATCTCTAGAATACTGCCATTGGGTCAATTTCTCCTATTCTATCACATATGATGGTGGTTTTCATCTCTTCTAATGTTTTCCAAGCACTTCTGTCCTATACCACTGGGTACATCTGTCACAAAATTTCCATAATTTTCTCATTGCTGTGTTTGATCACTATGTGATTCCATTTATCTCCAATCTCCATTTCTTTCTCATCATCATCACAAACAGTTTTTAGATGGTATCAGCTGGAGCTTGGACTTTAGTTGTATACTTTAATGACCAGCATAAAGCAACACATTTTCCTGGCATCCTTGCAATAAGGGTGATCATGCAACTAATTATAACCAATGGTATATAAATGGACTGTTAGATGGTATTTCCTCTGTAGCTGTTGGAAGAGATCTGACACAGCTGAAAGGAATCCCATCATAACTCTGACTTTCCTTTTTTTTGTTTTTGTTTTTTCTTGTGGTGCTGGAGATTGAACCCAGAGCTTTGTGTATGCAAGGCAAGCACTCTACCAACTGAGCTATATCTGCAGCCCCTGACTTTCTTTCTTTTAGCTGGAGGTAACTGTAATTTGTGGAGTAGGTTTCATATAGACAATAGGTGACACTGAAGGAAACATGTATGAAGAGAGGGGAGAATTATGTGAATTTGAATATGCCAATGAAATTTTTGATTATCTATCATCAAACTTGTTTTACATGAGATAGAAAGAAGCTGATAAAATCTTAAAGTTGCTCATATTATGGTTGTCTTTGTTATGTGCAGAAATACATGTATCCTGACCGATATACATCTCTAACTTTCTCCTTCTGCTTTTTCTGATTAGTACATGGCGAATATATTTTTCTAGTTATTTAGACCCAATGTTTGAGGACATTTGGATTCTCCTTTTCATAGTCTTTGGATAATATATTAATAATCCTTGAGACTCCCTACTACATATCCATAATCTGACTAAATCTCACCATGTGTACTCTACTGTAATCTTTTGTGTTTGTTTTTTGTACTAGGGAGTGAACTCAGGGGCACTTGACCACTGAGACACATCCCCAGCCCTGCTTTGTATTTTATTTAGAGACAGGGTCTCACTGATCTGCTTAGTGCCTTGCTTTTGCTGAGACTGGCTTTGAACTCACAATGCTCCTGCCTTTGCATCCTGAGCTGCGGGGATTATAGGTGTGTGCCACCACACCTGGCTACTCTACTATAATCTTTTTTTAGTTGCCAATGTATCTTTATTTTATTTATAAGTGGTGCTGAGAATCAAACCCAGTGCCTCACACATGCTAGGCAAGTGCTCTACCACTGAGCCACAACCCCAACCCTATACTGTAATCTTGATTGAAGCAACAAATAGGTTGACTTATGTATCCTTTCAAAGAACAACATTTGGTTTTATTGACTTTCTCAATATTTCCTTTTCTGTTTTAAATTTTATTCATTTTTGCTCTTATATTTATTATTTCCTTCCCATTTGGCACTTTGGGTTTATTTATCTTTGATTCATTCAATTTCTGAAAGTAGAAACTTAGTTTACAGATTGTATATATTTTTTTCTAAAATGAGTATTTTATCCCATAATTTTACTTTCACCACTGACTTAGCTGCTTTACTCAAATTTTGGTATATTGTATTTCATTTTCATTTAGTTCTGAATACACTTTAAGTGTCCCTTGAGGCACTCTGTTTATTTAGAATGTGCTCTTTAGCTGCTAAATATATGTAGAGTTTCTGATGTATTTTTGTCATTGATGTTTACTTTATTTTCATCCTGGTGATTCCAGTTTCAGGTAAGTAGAGTAAGCACACTCCACTCTGTCTTTCACAGTGAATGAGTTATCACACTTGGACAAAATGCATGAAGCAGCCATATGATGACACTGAGAAGTAAATAACAACGAATGGCCACAATGACATAAATAAAGAGAGAAAGGAAAAGAAAATGAAATGAAAGAAAGAAAGAAAGAGAAAACCAGAATTTGTGCTACTTCTAGACTGGTACTGGTTTATCATTTTTTCCCCATTATTTTTAAGGTTGGGTTCAGGCAATCTGAAACCTAGAAGTGGATGTTAACAAAAACATTGAGAGCTCCAGAAGAAGCTCTGATGGGTGAGCAGGAAAGAGAACTTCTGGTAGCACCAGTGAGGACAGCACCAGCTATTGGTGCTTACATCATAGAGAGGGGAAATGGTTTCTTTGACCAGTGGTCCAAAGAATGTGAGGAAGACTCTTATTGCTTTTGGTTTCTCTCTATCCTATCATGACTGTGCTCCAGATGCAAGAAGCATATGACAGAGTGAAGTATATAGAACCTCAGATTACTGGTTGGAAGACTCCAAAAAACAGGTAGTATCAGAGAAATCTTAGAGAGGAACTTGAAAAAGCTATCCATATACATTTCTCATGAACTTGTGAGATCAGCTATGAAATGTGCATATTTGGGTGTGATCCTAAAAGCATATCATGACTTTTATAACTAAAATCAGAGATAGAACTTGGCTCAAATTCTATACTAACAAGTGACACATGGAAGAGATAAATCTAAATAGCATTGCAAAGCTTTGAAAATTGAAGTGTCATTGAAACCACAGTCAATGAAGTGCTAGTCAGACCTTGATGATTGTACCCAATGGAGTCGATTACCTTCTGAAACAAAACCATTAACATTATCTATAGTATTTAACAATGATGAGAGTCTCATATTATAATATCAAATTGTGCAGGCTAAAGTTGGAAATTACTGATGGTGGAATGAGATGGACATCGTTACCCTAGGTACATGTATGAAGACACAAATGGTGTGACTCTACTTTGTGTACAACCAGAGATGTGAAAGTTGTGCTCCATTTGTGTAATATGAATTGAAATGGATTCTGCTGTCATGTAGAACAAATTAGAACAAATAAATTAATTAATTAATTTAAAAAATTGGAAATTACTTAGCAGGTGAAGAACCAGGAAAATCATGACACAATTAGGAAAGACAGTCAACCAATCCCAAGCCCAAGATGTTGGAATCATCTGGCAAAGATATTAAATCAGCTCTTTAAGAACCAATGAGAAGATGACATCAATACAAGTTTTTTAACCATTGGTGTTAATCTTGACCACATGTTTGTAGAATTGAATAATATTTTCCATCATTCCTTCTTACCCATAACCAGAAAACATGAACTTATTTGCAAGTAGGGTCTTTGTAAATGTAATAATGCTAAGATGAAATCGTATTGTATTAGAATGGGCCTAAATCCTATATTACTGTGGGCTCTAAATCCAATATGACTATTGTAATTTTTTATTTATTTGTTTTAGTTGTACACAATGTCTTTATTTATTTATGTTTACGTGGTGCTGAGGATCAAACCCGGGCAGCGAACGTGCTAGGCGAGCACTCTACCGATGAGCCACAATCCCAGCCTCAACTATTGTCATTTTAAAAAGAGGAAATTTTGCAAGCAGATAGACACAGAAGGGAGAAGGCTATGGGAAGGCAGAGGCAGGGATTGGAGTGATGCATATATAAGCCAAGGGATGGGAGGTATTGCTTGGAACCATAGACATGGTTGACACTGCATGTGGAGATGCCAATCCAATAGGTCTCTTGGGTATCACATGTTGTCGCTGCCTGAAGCAACTGCCGCTTGGAGCAATGCCGCCGCGGGAATAAGTTCAGAGGCAGACTGGAAATGAACAGGCTCTTTGTTCTGCTAGCTTCTCTCTCTGGCTCCACCAACAACTCTAACAACATCCACACTCCTGCAACCACCACACAAAATGGCGCTGACCTGATCTGCAATGTCCAGGACCAAGTCTCGTGAGACCATGCAAATTGGTAATGCTTGAACATCTTTATGGCTCACAGCTAACCGCAATCTTAGCTATCTCCTTAATTAGGGCTCCTACATTTCCCCCCATTTTGTTTTAAAAGAGGGGATGCTCTAGGACGTCCATGTGCAACCAACATTCTTACCCGTCATTGGATAATCAAGACTGTGCCCTTGACTCCTGTCTTAGGTTGATATGTCGGCCACATGAGACTGTCCCGTGTGACTGTGCCTGTCTTAGGTTGTCCCCCTCTGGGGATCTTACCCATCATTGGCTACCAGCCATCCAATGGAGCCCTTCAGGATCGACTGTGTATGATGACTAACAGCCGTCCAATTGTGAGGAGATGCTGCAGCTTTAAGGCGATAAGCCTTCTGCTGACGAGCCAAGTTGCATAGCATATCAAATTCTTTAAACAAATCAGCTGCCCTGAGTTCTATCAAGTAACACACTGAGTTCTCTAGACAAATACCTGCAAGGCATTGTCCCGTAAAGTCCCAAACAATGAAAGATCAAAATGTCCACTTGTTATAACATGTTGATCTAGGAGGCCCCATGCATGCAGAGCAGAGACCACACTGCTGGTGAGGTTGTTTGATGCTTGAGCAGCAGGGATGTTTCTAGAAACCGCAATCCTTGCAGCTGTAGCAACAGCCGTCTTTTTTTATGTCTAGACAATGCCACCGGCAAATCTTCAGGGCCCGCTACCTAGAAACTCAAGCATCAATCATTAAAGGAAAGGCAGTGCTATTCCAGCACTGAGTCAAGAGGTGAGTTGTCAAACTAAAAAATAGAATTATTAGATTAGAAAATTAAAGTTGATTTCTGCTCACACACATTGCTGTTTGAGCTCCCACAAACATAAGCTGGCAAAATATCATATTCAGAACAAAACAAAGAAAGACTGAGGGTATTTACTGCATTAAAGATAGAGTAAAGAAAAGCTAAAGGCACTTTGGAAAAATAATTTGTTAGCTGGAACCCTCGAGTCTCTGTAATCTTCCATGAAATTATCTATTGAAATAACTCAAATTAATCAGCTATAAAACAAATAAAGTTAATTACAAATAAACATTCCTATGTCAAAACACCAAAATATCGGGGCTGGGGTTGTGGCTCAGTGGCAGAGCGCTTGCCTTGCACGTGTGTAGCCCAGTTTCGATCCTCAGTACCACATAAACATAAATTCATTGCATTGCGTACAACTAAAGTAAATAAATAAATATTAAAATAAACACCAAAATATCAGGTTATACAGCATTAGTCATATTCTTCACTAAAGAGATATCCCTGGGACACCTATAAATCAAAATTGAAGGTACCTTCACTTATTAAATTATTTACCCAAATTGAATACTCTTAAACTTAAATGAATTAAAGTTATTTGGATCCATATATATATATATATATATATATATATATATATATATATATATGTATATATGTATATATATATATTTTTTTCATAAGCGCTTTGTTATTTGTGATGTCACACTGGACAGACACACAAACCTACAAACATATATTTGTGACATCACATTTACATAAAATTTAGACAAATGCACAGACATAAAGACACATATAAAAAGAGAAAAAAAAAAATACAATTGTGTGCACACTAAAGAGAGATCTCCTCGTCCCGGCAGGGAGGAATGACACTTAAGTTGTGAAATATTTTGAAGGACTCTTTTAAGGGAATCATTCCATACCTTCATCTTGGTCCTCTTGATTTTGTACTTTTTTTTTATTAATCTTGATTCCTCAACAACTTCATTTTCATCCTTTTGATGTGGTACCTGCTTTATTAATCTAGATGGTATCCATATTGGAGAGGATTCGTGCTTTGGAAAAACACAAACAGATCCTCTCCCCCAAATTAATACTGGATCTGGACCCTTCCATGTACCTGAAAGAACATCCTTCCATTAAACCAAAGGTTTATGTTGTTGGTGTGGGTTCCAATGTCTGTCTCCAGCAGAATAACCATTAGAGTCTAAAGTTAAAAAATTTAAGGTAAACAGGGCAACTGCCAATCTGTCCCTAGGACTTTTCCAATTTCCTTCTTTTTGTTTTAATAACATAATTTTCAGTGTGTGGTTCGCTCTTTCAATAATGCCCTGACCCTGAGGATTGTATGGGATGCCTGTTTTATGGGATATATTGAATTTTGCGCAAAAACTGTTTGAAAGATGAGGACGTATATGCAGGGCCATTATCTGTTTTAAGAATTTTGGGGGTGCCCAATGCAGCAAAAGCTTGCAAACAATGAGATGTAACATCTTTAACTTTTTCTCCAGAATGTAAGGAAGCAAAAATCATGCCTGAACATGTATCTATAGTCACATGAATAAATTGCAATTTTCCAAAACTTGGCTCATGAGTAACATCCATCTGCCACAAATGATTGGGCATTAATCCTCTAGGGTTAACACCATAATGAGGATTGGGCAAATGTGTCATACAAGATTTACAATCTTTTATAATTGTTCTGGCTTGCTCCTTTGTGATTTTAAACCTATGCTGCAAGGTGGTGCTATTGACGTGAAACTGGGAGTGAAATAAAGTAGCTTGCTGAAGCGCTGAAAGTATAAAGATTGTTTGGGTAAGAGCATTGGCCTTTTGAGTACCTTCATGGAGGGGACCAGGCAAGTTAGTATGTGCTCTAAAATGCCCTACAAATAGAGGTTTTTTCTTGCCCACAAAAGTTTTTGTATTTGATAAAACAATTTAAAGGCTGGAGTATGAGGTGCTATTGGTCCTGCTAGCTCTAATTTTGTGACTGCATGTACAATATAGTGGCTATCTGAAAAAATGTTCATGGGCTGCTCTCTAAAATTTTCCAGAGCTCTTACCACAGCTTCCAGTTCCACTAATTGAGCTGATTTGTGTGCAGTTATGTAAGTTATATTTTCTTTTTCAGTGACTACTGCAGCAGTACCGTTTGAGGACCCATCTGTGAATATATTTAATGCCTTAGGAATAGGTTGATTTTTTATTACCTGTGGAAATATAATAGGATGATTATATAAAAAGATAATATAGGAGACTTAGGAAGATGATTATCAAAATTTGCAGAAGTAGAGCATTTAGCTATAGCCCAATCATTATCATTGAAGCATAAATATTCAATCTGTGATGATGAATAGGGAGTAATAATAGTAGCAGGGTGAATGCCAAATATTTTAGTAGAAGTCTTAAGTCCTTGAAGAATAAGTTTAGCCACCATGGAGGTATAAGACTCAATTATACTTTTAGGAGAGACAGGCAAATGTATCCATAACAAAGGCCTTTGTTGCCAAAATACTCCTGTGGGTGTATATTGTGAAGAAATAATAATCAATATCAGCGGTTGAGTTAAATTAAATCTATCACAATGAGCTCCTTCGATGGCTTTTTCTACTAACTTTAAAGCTTTCCTAGCATCAGGAGTCAATGTTCGTGGTGAAGATGGATCAGGGTCCCCACGAAGGATGTCAAATAAAGGTTTTAGTTGGCCCAGTAGTGAGGTTTAGTGTAGGGTGAAGCCAATTAATATCTCCTAGCAATTTTTGAAAGTCATTAAGAGTGGCCAAATGCTCCTTATTAATTAATATTTTTGAGGCCTAATAAAAGTGTCCATAATTTGGAATCCTAGATATAATATTGGAGACCTAATTTGAACCTTTCCCTTAGCAATGTTTTGTCCATATCGTTTCAAGTTTTCTGATATATCACTAAATATGGTGAATAAGACTTCTTGATTAGGATGAGCAAGCAAAACATCATCCATATAATGGAGGCACATAAGGTCTGGGAATTTATTTTTGATAGGAAGAATAACTTTATCTACATAGAGTTGGACACATAGTGGGGCTATTAGCCATTCCCTGTGGCAAAAATTTCCATTGATATCTCTTATCAAGGCCATTATTGTTAATAGAAAAGGAACTGAAAAAGCAAACCTGGGGGTATCCAGAGGGTGTAGAGGAATAGAAAAGAAACAATCCTTTATATCAAGAGTAATAAGATGGAAATTTTTAGGAATAACTACAGAATTAGGAAGTCCAGGTTGAGTAGGGCCCATGATTTGCATGGTTTTTTTAATTTCTCTAAGATCATGTTACAATTGCCATTTTCCTGATTTTTTCTTGATCCCAAATATGGAGGAATTCCAGGGAGAAGTGGAAGGTTCTATATGTCCTGCTTCTAGTTGTTCCTGAACTAGTAGGTGGGCTGCTTGTAATTTCTCTTTAGATAGGGGCCACTGAGTGATCCACACTGGCTTATCTGAAAGCCATGGTATTTTTAAAATTATTTTCTCAGTGGCCCTGAAAAACAATATCTTTTTCCTTTATGATAATGATTTCTTTTAGGGTTCAGATTACCCTGTACTTTTTGATAATGATTTCTTTTAGGGTTAAGATTACTCTGTAGATTTTCACATTTAACACCTGCAGGCTTGGTTGCAAGGTGTACTCCCTTTTGTTGCAAAATATCTCTTCCCCATAAAGTAACCGGTAGGTTAGGTAAAACATAAGGCTGAAATGTTCCTTTATGCCCTTCATCATCCTTCCATTTTAAAATTACTGCACTGTTCTCTGGGAGGTTATTATATCCCAATCCTCTTAAATTGGTTGAAGCTTTTTGCAGAGGCCAGTGCTTGGGCCATTGATGTAGATTAATGATGGAAGAGTCAGCTCCCTTATCTATCAGTCCCTCCATCTCTATTCCGTGAATTTTTATTTTACACATATGCCTCCTTGAACAATCCCGAACCCAGCAATCCATGGGTCTCAAGTCAGTGGAACAAAATCCTCTATTGTTCCTTTTTTGAGGCATACTCATTTTAAATGAATTATGTAAATTGGGAAGGAGAAGCAGCTGATCAATTCTATCTCCTTGATTAACAGAACTTATACTTTGGGGTGAGCTAAGCATTATTTTTATTTCCTCTTTGTAGTCTGAGTTTATTACACCTGGGGTCACTTGCAAACCTAATAAGCTTTTAGGACTTCACCTGAGAATAAGTCCTACAGTCCCTGAGGGAAGAGGTCTCCTGACCCCTGTGGGAATCAGTTGAACCTCCATTTCAGGTGTTAACACTATTTGGGCTGTGGAACAGAGGTCTAATCCTGCATTTCCTCCTGTTGCTCTGGTGAGGGAGTGGATGGGTAGTAGGGATTGTGTCAGGGAAACATCTAAGTGAATGCTTGAGGATACTCCTCCTCCAATGCCTCGTACTTTTGTGGGCCCCGGGGCATTGGGCCCCGTTGCCCCGTTTTTTGAATTCCTGAACAAATGATTTCCATAGATGTCAAATTTTGAATGGCATTTATTGGCCCAATGATTACCCTCTTTACACCTGGGGCAGTGGCCTGGTGCACAGTATGAGCTTGGTCTTATGTCTCCTTGGGGATTTTGCCCAGAATAGCCTGATTGATTATGATAATTTTGCCTGGAATATCCTGATTGATTATAATGTCTAGGTTGAGCCCTTGTGAAATTTTGAGGGGAAACACCTCTCATTGCAGCTGCAGTCACATTTCCTGTGACAAAGGCGTCATTTATATTTTTACATAGTTGTATATATATGGAAAGATCCTTTTTTATTTCTCTATGTCCTGATGGCTTCCTGGCAGTATTTATTAGCATTTTCGTATGCTAATTGAACAACTAATGGCATAACTTGATCAACATCTGCAAACACTCTACCTGCAGTTCTCAAAAGTTGATCAGCAAAGTCAGCATATGGCTCATTAGGTCCTTGAATCACTTTTGACACTCTACCTTGTAGATCCCCAGGTTCTTGTAAAGTTTTTCATGCCTTTAAGGCAGCTGCATATATCTGAGCATATACACCTGGGTCATAATATTTTTTAACCTGTAAGTCTGCGAACTGCCCTTCTCCTGTGAGCATTTCTATATTATGGTCTCCAAACCAAACTCTGCAGCTGCGTTTCTTTTAGCCCTTTCTATACAAAGTTCTTGAAATTGCGATTGCCAAACCAAGTATTGCCCCCCGCTTAATGCTGCTTTACATAGACTTTTCAAGTCTGAGGGGGTTAAGTTAAAGGTGTTAAGGGACTCCAGCATACTCAATGTGAAAGGAGCTTGGGGCCCATACATCATTACTGCCTCTTTGAGATTTTTTTATTGTTTTAAAATCTACTGACTGGTGGACCCTTTGTCCATTTTCATTTTCAAATACTGGCAGTTCCCAATGTATCTGTGAGTTACCCTCGAGAGCTCATAAGCACTCAGAAGGACCTTTTATTTCTGTTTCTAGGGTATGCAAACACCTAGTAATACCCTTCATATTTTCTGTAATGGATTCCACCCATGGGGGAGTAGAGGACACAAGTGGTTCCTCTACTTGACGGACCTTTTTCTTTTTTAATTTCTTTTTGTTCTTTTTACTGGAGACTGTGCTCCCAGAATCACCTTTTGATTCCTCTTCACTACTAGTTTCATAATTCCTAACTGGCTTAGTGGAGAAGACCGTACTTTCATGGTTTGTCTCCTTCTTACTACTATCACTTTTACTGGTATTCTGAATTTCAGCTTCTAAGGAGAGTACATATTCTTCGGCTAATTTCAATAAGTTTCTGATGGCTTTTGAAGCTCTTACTTTTGAATTTATACCACTACTCTTCTCACTGGTATTAACTGACTCAGAGGCTATGTTTTCTTGATCACTTTCCTCACTATCCACTGAGTCCGTGATATCAAAAAACTCATCCAAGCCTTTTATTATCCGACCTTTCATTATTTTCACTCCCAGTTTTTAAATTTTCTTATTTCTTACCTGCAGACTGAACTCCCTGTATGGTCCACCACCTGTCGCTGCCTTAAGCAATTGCCGCTTGGAGCAACGACGCCACGGGAATAAGTTCAGAGGCAGACTGGAAACGAACAGGCTCTTTGTTCTGCTAGCTTCTCTCTCCGGCTCCACCAACAACTCCAATATCATCCACACTCCTGCAACCACCACACAAAATGGCGCTGACCCGATCCGCAATGTCCCGGGCCAAGTCTCGTGAGACCATGCAAATTGTTAATGCTTGAAAATCTTTATGCCTTACAGCTAACTGCAATCTTAGCTATCTCCTTAATTAGGTCTCCTACAACATGTAGCTTTAATTTTCCATTTCCCTAATAACTCATTTCATTTACTTATGTGCTATCTATGTTTTTTTGGAGGTTTTTTTCTTCACATCTTTAGGCTATCATAATAAGACTGTTCATTCATTTTCTCATTTTTCTGACTTAGGAATATATGTTATGGATACAAATCTTTTATCAGGAATGATTTTGGACTTTTTTTTAAAAACATGGCCAAAGGAAAGGTTATGCAAATTTTCATTTATGTTTACTTCTAGGCTTTGTAGTTTTATATTTTATGTTTAAATCACTGATTTATTTGCAATTAATTTGTTTAAAAAAAGTAAGGTACGTATCAAGATTCAAAATTTTGCATATTGTTAGCCATTTTTTCTATAATCATCAGCTGGAAACACTATTTTTGTTGCGTCTTTATAAAAGAATCAGTATATTTCTTGCCTCTTACAATTTATGTGTATAAGTATCTTTATATTAATACACTCTGCCCTTTTACTTATAGCTTACTTATAGCTTTATAGCAAACTGTTGAAATTAGGTAGTGTGAGTCCTCCAACATTTTTCACTTTCATAATTTACTTGCCTGATTTAATTTCTATGGACTTTTGTATAATTTTAAAAACAAATTGTTGATATCTATGAAAATGCTTGCTGGATTTTAGTTTAGAATAGTTCTGAATCTCTCAATTAAATTTGGGGAATTTAAATTGTAATCATTGAGTTTCCCATTTCAAGAAAATGTTGCATGTTCATCTCTTTCTTCGGAGATTTTGTAGGATATTTTTGGTGCTATCGTATGTGAGAGACAAATATGCATATGTGTTCTATAATATACACTGTTTCTGCTTTGCATAGTAAGCTATACTTTAATTAACAGTTAATTTAAAAAGCTGAATTTAACTGTCTATTAATTTTATTACTGATATTTTAAGTTTTTTTGTGTAGATCCAGGTTTTAATTTCTTCTTCTTCTTCTTCTTCTTCTTTTTTTTCTAATAAACTTCCTTAAACATTTCTTTTGGAATGGAACTTTTAGCCTTCAATCTTGCAAGGTTTTGTGTTTCTGGGTAAGCCTTCTTCTTTTTTTTTTTTTAATTGAAGTTATTTTGATTGAGTATTAAACTTGGGGTTGAAAAAAAAATTAAGTACTTTAAATATGGCATTGCATTGGAATTTTTTTTTTTTTGAGTGCATGGTTTCTGAAGAGAATTATGTTTGTTATTTGTGTTCCACTATAACTAATGCATTTCAATATCTTTATTAGGTAATGCTTTCAAAACCTTTGTTTTGTTTCAGTAATTTGAACTTTATATATGCTCAGTTTTTCTTTTTATTCTGTTTTGTTATTTAACCAGCTTGGTGGTCCTTACATTCTGGATCTATGATATGGTATCTGTTATTAATTTTGGAATTTTTTTTTTCTATTATTTCTTTAAATTTTTTTTCCTGCTTATTCTTTCCCTCTTCTTTCCATATTATGAATTATTCATATAGTACACTTATTTGTATTGCCTCACTGCCTTTGGATGCTGTCTTTGTCCCCATTCCTATCGCTTTTTTTTTTTTTTTCACTCTCTTGTTGCTAGTGTAGTATCTCTCAACTTAACCAGGAAGTTTTCATTTATTTTTATTTCATTTTTTAACCAAGATATAATTCACATGCCATAAAATTAATCTTTTAAAATTATACTCTTAAAAGTCTTTTAAAATTATATTATACAAAGGTCTTTTAGTAAATATACAATATTGTGCAACCAGAAACACTATTTAATTGCAAACATTTTCATCAGCCCTAAATGAGACTCCATACACATTAGCAATAATTCCACACTTCCCTCTCCCTCCATTTCAGGTAACCACTAATCTGTTTTCTATGAATTTATTTATGCTGGACAAATAATACAAATAAAATAATAGTTGGAATTTTATTTCTGGATGTTTTCCCTTAGTGTAATGCTTTTGGGGTTCACGTTGTTATAGCATGAATCAGTGCTTCATTTTTTATGTCTTAATAATATTCCATTATGTAAATATCCATAATTTTATTTTCTCATTCATTAGTTGATAGACATTCATTTTGTTCCTACTTTTTTACTTTTATGAATAATGCTGCTATTAACTTTCATATAATTTTTTTTTGTGTGGACTTACCTATTCAATCTCTTGATCTCAAAGTATATGTCTCTGTGTGGAAATACTGGGTCATTTGCTAATTTAACATTTAATTTTTTGAGAAACTGGCCTAATGTTTTAGAAAGTGACTGTAGTAATGCATTTGAATTCCATTTTTTTAAAAAAAGTCTTCACCAACACTTGTTTTGTCTGTCATTTTTGTTATAATTATCCTAGTAGGTATGAAGTGGTATCTCGCGTTTTAGTTTATTTTTGTATGTGGTCTGAACTTCTTATACAATTCCATTATTTTGCATGTAGCTATCTAGTTGCCCCATCCTAATTTGTTTTTAAAAAATATTCTTTCACCCTTTAATTGTTTTGACCATAAATGAGTTGGTTTTATTCTGAACTGTCAATATTATTTTGATGATCTACGTGTATTGACTGTAGCTTTGCATTAGGTTTTGAAATCAGAAAATGAGAATACTCCAACTTTGTTCTTTTACAAGTTTGTGTGTGTGTGTGTGTGTGTGTGTGTGTGAGAGAGAGAGAGAGAGAGAGAGAGAGAGAGAGAGAGAGACTATTTTAGTCCCTGGAATTTCCTTAGGGGTTTTAAGATCAGCTTGTCAATTTCTACAAACAAAATAAAATAAAAACAACAAAAAACCAAAAAAAAGAAAAAAACAAAAAACAAACAAACAAACAAACAAACAAAGCTGGGATTTGGGTAGAGATTGTGTTGATTTGATAGATTAATTGGGATCTATTTGTTTTCAAACAACTCTTTCCCAGCCCAATTCATCACAGACTCTTACTAAAATTTATTACAACATCATTTCATAATGATAAAAGGAGATAAGTTGAGGGGCAATAAAAATGAAACAAAGTGGTAGCTTGTGAAACATGGTGGAAAGGATAGTTTGGAATATGCTTTCAGCTGGATGTTCTAGAGCAGTGGTTTCCAAATTCTTGTGTATCATTATTCTCACTGTGAGAAATGATTAGCCTTGCATTGAGGCTGAATGTGGTAAATTTAAAGGAACTTTTTATTCAGAAATTACATTTTTCTTACTTTTGGTGTTATAATATCATTTAAAACTAACATATCATAGTAGTATATTTTAATTTCATATTGTCTACCAGCTCTATATTGGTTCAGTAGGTTTTTATTTTCCTTTTAAGTGACATAAAAGCTTAAAATTCTATAATCTATTCTGTAGAGTTGTAAGAAATAAAAAATAACTCTGAATAATTGAAAAAGAGAATGAATTCATTAAAAGAATACTGGATAGTCCATTAACTCTCTTGGTAGGGGGTAGAAAACTATGATGGGAAGCTTCTTTTGTCACTCCACTAGTCATATACAGTAATTACAGTCTGCACCTCAGGAAGTTTCCAGAAAAACTCTTACAGTCACATTCTAAGAATATGAACTGCCACCATATTTTAGTGTTAAAAGCCAGTGCATATAATGGGAATTTTTAAAGCTCTAGTTTAGTTTAAAGCTCTCTGTGATCATTTAATTAAAATAGACAAATGTGCATCGACCACCCACTATGAGCACTTGGCTAGTCTACGATCATGAGCCTTGCCATGTTTGACTTGGCTTGCAAACAACTTAGCCATGTTAAGTGTATTTCCTTGCCTACCAGTGAATGAGGAAGGAGAACTCTCCAACACTGTTGGGTTTTGATACTAAACAGCACATCCCTGAGAGCCCTGCTGCACCTGATATATACAGAGAGAGCAGGAAAAAGAATAATTACAATCAGGCTTCTGCTAGCTGTGCTTAAGATCAACAAGTCAGCAGAGTGCCAATCAGTGCATTTTTGCAGAAGCTTGAGTTGGGAGCTTCCCTTTCCTCACAGCAAGATGACTGGTTTGTGGGAAACAAACAACTCTTGCATGCCTTTCCAATCTGTAGTGGCCCCACTTCAAAAAACCTAAAAAGCAAACATGCACACACATACACCAAATTGGGAGTGCAAAAGTGGTTCCCTGTGGTGTTATATAGAAGAGACGTCTTCAAGACATGGCTCCAAGGACTTCTTTATGGCAAGCAGGCAATTTGAACGAAGCAGCAAAACAATCAACCTTTATGAATTTGTTTATGTGTTAAGGTAAAGGCCTTAGCCAACAAACATTGTGTGTCGATGGTAAACTTACCTTGTGATTAGTGTTAGGTACACTATTTTTTGTAGATCCTGAGACTGTCTTTGTATATACTGAAATAAAAAACTTCTGTTGGTAGCATAAACTCTTTAGTCATGGAAACACCAAATGAGAGGGTGAAAAAGGTTTAGTTTTTAATGATATACTGTGTAATAAAGTTCAAGGTTATTATTCCCAATAATACCTCATAAATAGTAGATTAAATTTATTTGGGTATAATCCAAAAGTATTTAAAAAGTAAAATTGATTTCTGACTTTCTTAGGTATAATAAGTATGAAATATTTTGAAATTATAGCAATTTATAATATGCAGTGAAAGTAAATTTATCAGTCTGTTTCTGTTGCTGCAATGGCTGGGTACTTTACAAAGGAAGAGATTTATTTAGCTCACAGTTCTGGAGATTTGAGGACTTGGTACCAGCATCATTCAACTCTGGTAAAGGTCTCAGAATGGATGATATCACAATGGTAGAACCTATAAAAGGGAGAGATCACATTGGGAGATAGGGAGTCAAAGTGAGGGGAAGGGTCAGGCTTGCTTTTCTTATAATAGGCCACTGCTGAGAGCTGATTCAAAGTCCCACAAGAACTCTGTCAATTCTTCCAAGGGTACACTCCCAATGACCTAGTGCCTCCTACCAAGCTCCATCTTCTAAAACTCCTATCATTTCTTAACAGTGTCACTCCAGGGATCAAGTTTTCAATATATCAACCCTTGAGGGAAACAAGCCAAGGTCCAAATCAGGGCAGTAAAAAAGAAGACGTTATTTGGAAATGGTAAATATTTTCTTATTGAGTGAAATTGGAGTAGAAAACATAATTTTTAGCAAATGTTTTCCTTGGCACACTGTTTGTGCAAGTGCATATGAGTATATGTGCATGTGCATGCACATGTACTTACAGTGGGGTAATGAAGACAAAGATACTTAAAAATAAATGACCAGTTGGGACTGATGGCTCATGCCTGTAATCCCAATGCCTCAGGAGGCTGAGGCAGGATGTTTGTGAGTTCAAAGCCAGTCTCAGCCAAAGCAAGGCACTAAGCAACTCAGTGAGACCTTGTCTCTAAGATAAAATACAAAATAGGGCTGGGGATGTGGCTTAGTGCTTGAGTGCCCCTCAGTTCAATCCCCAGTAAACCCCCCTCCCCCCAAAAAAATTCTTTTTGACCAAAGGCCCTTGGTAAATATATTAGTTAATTATTGCTACATAACAAATTACCCCAATTAGCTAATTAAATGATATACATTTATTATTTCAGAGAGTTCTGAGGGTCAGGAATCTGGGGGTAGTTTAGTTGGATGATTCTGGCAACGATTTCCTCAGTTGGTGGTAGTCAAGGTGTAAACTGGAGTTGTATTCATCTAGTGGCCTGGCAATGCCTGGAGAATCTACTTCCAAAATGGCTTATGTAACCTAGAGATTATCTGGTGGTGTCCTCACTGGCTACTGGGAGAAGGCCTCACATACTGTCCATATTGACCTACTCATAGTGCTACACCAGTTCCCTTACAACTTGGCAACCAGCTTCCCATAGACTGAGTATTCCAAGAGACAGAATAACACAAAAGTCACAATGTCTTACCTGCTCCTGGAAGTCATACTCTGTGCCCTATTGGATGCATAAATTATTTCTTTACAAAGCCATGAAAACCAAGAAGTGGGGATCATTTAGGAGGCTGACAGTCATTGTATATAGAAATGTTTATTTTGTGAGTTTCATTTTATTTTTAATTGACAAATCTAACTTTATGTATTTACGTGTCACCGCCTGAAGCGATTGCCGCTTGGAGCAAGGAAGCCGCGGGAAGAAGTTCAGAGGCAAACTGGAAACTAACAGGCTTTTAATTCTGATAACTTCTCTCTCCAGCTCTAACAACGACTCTAACACGCACCACCAAAAAAACCCACAAAACAAAATGGCCCCGACCCGATCCGATCTGGGGTCAAGTCTCACGAGATCCCGGGCCAAGTCCCATGAGACCACGGAAGGTGGCAATGTCCAAATATCTCTATGGCCCGCAGCCAACCGCAATCTCAGCCATCTCCCCAATCAGGGCTCCTGCATTTCCCCCCTTTTGTTTTAAAAGAGGGGATGCTCTAGGACGTCTATGTGCAACCAACATTCTTACCCGTCATGGGATAATCAAGACTGTGTCCTTGACTCCTGTCTTAGGTTGATATGTCGGCCACATGAGACTGTCCCGTGCGACTGTGCCTGTCTTAGGTTGTCCCCCTCTGGGGATCTTACCCGTCATTGGCTAACCAGCCATCTAATGGAGCCCTTTAGGATCGACTGTGTATGATGACTAACAGCCGTCCAATTGTGAGGAGATGGTGAGGCTTTAAGGCGACAAGCCTTCTGCTGGCGAGCCAAGTTGCATAGCATATCAAATTTTTTAAACAAATCAGCTCTCCTAAGTTCTATCAAGTAACACATTGAATTCTCTAGACAAATACCCGCAAGGCATTGTCCCGTAAAGTCCCAAACAATGAAAGATCAAAATGTCCACTTGTTATAACACGTTGATGTAGGAGGCCCCATGCATATAGAGCAGAGACCACACTGTTGGTGAAGTTGTTTGATGCTTGAGCAGCAGGGATGTTGGAAGCAACCGCGATCCCTGCAGCTGTAGCAGCAGCCATCTTTTTTTATGTCTAGACAAAGCCACCGGCAAATCTTCAGGGCCCGCTACCTAGAAACTCAAGCATCAATTATTAAAGGAAAGGCAGTGCTATTCCAGCACTGAGTCAAGAGGCGAGTTGTCAAACTAAAAAATAGAATTATTAGATTAGAAAATTAAAGTTGATTTCTGCTCACACACATTGCTGTTTGAGCTCCCACAAACATAAGCTGGCAAAATATCATATTCAGAACAAAACAAAGAAAGACTGAGGGTATTTACTGCATTAAAGATAGATTAAAGAAAAGCTAAAGGCACTTTGGAAAATTAATTTGTTAGCTAGAACCCTCGAGTCTCTGTAACCGTCCATGAGGTTATCTGTTGAAATGGCTCAAATTAATCAGCTATAAAACAAATAAAGTTAATTACAAATAAACATTATTATGTCAAAACACCAAAATATCAGGTTATACAGCACTAGTCATATTCTTTGCTAAAGAGAAATCCCTGGGACACCTATAAAACAAAATTGAAGGTACCTTCACTTATTAAATTATTTACCCAAATTGAATACTCTTAAACTTAAATGAATTAAAGTTATTTGGATCCATATATATATATTTTCATAAGTGCTTTGTTATTTGTGACGTCACACTGGACAGACGCACAAACATACAAAACATATATTTGTGACGTCACATTAACATGAAATGTAGACAAATGCACAGACATAAAGACATGTATAAAAAGAAGAAAAAAATACAATTGTGTGCACACTAAAGAGAGATCTCTTCGTCCCGGCCAGGAAGAATGACACTTAAGTTGTGAAATATTTTGAAGGACTCTTTTGAGGGAATCATTCCATACCTTCATCTTGGTCCTCTTGATTTTGTACTTTTTTTATTAATCTTGATTCCTCAACAACTTCATCTTGATCATTTTGATGTGGTACCTGCTTTATTAATCTAGATGGTATCCATATTGGAGAGGATTCGTGCTTTGGAAAACACAAACCGATCCTCTCCCCCAAATTAATACTGGGTCTGGACCCTTCCATGTACCTGAAAGAACATCCCTCCATTAAACCAAAGGTTTATGTTGTTGGTGTGGGTTCCAATGTCTGTCTCCAGCAGAATAACCATTAGAGTCTAAAGTTAAAAAATTTAAGGTAAACAGGGCAACTGCCAATCTGTCCCTAGGACTTTTCCAATTTCCTTCTTTTTGTTTTAATAACATAATTTTCAGCATGTGGTTTGCTCTTTCAATAATGCCCTGACCCTGAGGATTGTATGGGATGCCTCTTTTATGGGATATATTGAATTTTGCGCAAAACTGTTTGAAAGATGAGGACGTATATGCAGGGCCATTAACTGTTTTAAGCATTTTGGGAGTGCCCAATGCAGCAAAAGCTTACAAACAATGAGATGTAACATCTTTAACTTTTTCTCCAGAATGTAAGGAAACAAAAATCATGCCTGAGCATGTATCTATAGTCACATGAATAAATTGCAATTTTCCAAATCTTGGCTCATGAGTAACATCCATCTGCCACAAATGATTGGGCATTAATCCTCTAGGGTTAACACCATAATGAGGATTGGGCAAATGTGTCATACAAGATTTACAATCTTTTATAATTGTTCTGGCTTGCTCCTTTGTGATTTTAAACCTATGCTGCAAGGTGGTGCTATTGACGTGAAACTGGGAGTGAAATAAAGTAGCTTGCTGGAGCGCTGAAAGTATAAAGATTGTTTGGGTAAGAGCATTGGCCTTTTGATTACCTTCATGGAGGGGACCAGGTAAGTTGGTATGTGCTCTAATATGCCCTACAAATAGAGGTTCTTTTCTTGCCTACAAAAGTTTTTGTATTCGATAAAAACAATATAAAGGCTGGAGTATGAGGTGCTACTGATCCTGCTAGCTCTAATTTTGTGACTGCATGTTCAATATAGTGGCTATCTGGAAAAATGTTCATGGGCTCCTCTCTAAAAATTTCCAGAGCTCTTACCACAGCTTCCAATTCCACTAATTGAGCTGATTTGTGTGCAGTTATGTAAGTTATATTTTCTTTTTTAGTGACTACTGCAGCAGTACCATTTGAGGACCCATCTGTGAATATATTTAATGCCTTAGGAATAGGTTGATTTTTTATTACCTGTGGAAATATAATAGGATGATTAATAAAAAGAAAATATAGGAGACTTAGGAAGATGATTATCAAAATTTGCAGAAGTAGAGCATTTAGCTATAGCCCAATCATTATCATTGAAGCATAAATATTCAATCTGTGATGATGAATAGGGAGTAATAATAGTAGCAGGGTGAATGCCAAATATTTTAGTAGAAGTCTTAAGTCCTTGAAGAATAAGTTTAGCCACCATGGAGGTATAAGACTCAATTATACTTTTAGGAGAGACAGGCAAATGTATCCATAATAAAGGCCCTTGTTGCCAAAATACTCCTGTGGGTGTATATTGTGAAGAAATAATAATCAATATCAGCGGTTGAGTTAAATCAAATCTATCACAATGAGCTCCTTTGATGGCTTTTTCTACTAACTTTAAAGCTTTCCTAGCATCAGGAGTCAATGTTCGCGGTGAAGATGGATCAGGGTCCCCACGAAGGATGTCGAATAAAGGCTTTAGTTGGCCAGTAGTGAGGTTTAGTGTAGGGCAAAGCCAATTAATGTCTCCCAGTAGTTTTTGGAAATCATTGAGGGTGGTCAAATGTTCTTTATTTATTAAAATTTTTGGGGATCTAACAAAGGTATCCATGATTTTAAATCCTAAATATAATATGGGTAATTTGGTTTGAACTTTTTCTTCTGCTATATATAATCCATATTTTTTTAAATTTTCTGCCAGTCACTGAATATATTAAATAAGATTTTTTGATTCGGGTGGGCCAGTAAAACATCATCCATGTAATGTAGACACATGAGGTTTGGATATTTATTTTTAATGGGTTGGATTGCTTTGTCCACATATATTTGGCATATGGTGGGGCTATTAGCCATTCCCTGAGGTAGCACTTTCCATTGATATCTTTTATCAGGGACATTATTATTGATAGAAGGAACTGAAAAAGCAAACCTGGGGGCATCCAGAGGATGTAGGGGAATGGAAAAGTAACAATCCTTTATATCAAATGTAATAAGATGGGAATTTTTTGGAATAGCTACAAGATTAGGAAGTCCAGGTTGAGTAGGGCCCATGATTTGCATGGTTTTATTAATTTCTCTAAGATCATGTAACAATCACCATTTTCCTGATTTTTTTCTTTGATCACAAATATGGGGGAATTCCAGGGAGAGGTGGAAGGTTCTATATGTCCGGCTTCTAGTTGTTCCTGAACTAGTAGGTGGGCCGCTTGTAATTTCTCTTTAGATAGGGGCCACTGAGGGACCCACACTGGCTTATCAGAAAGCCATGGTATTTTCAAAATTATTTTCTCAGTGGCCCCGAAAAAAAATATCTTTTTCCTTTATGATAATGATTTCTTTTTTTTTTTTTTTGGTACCGGGGATTGAACTCAGCGGCACTAGACCACTGGGCCACATCCCCAGCCCTTTTTTGTATTTTATTAGAGACAGGGTCTCACTGAGTTGCTAAGTGCCTCGCCATTGCTGAGGCTGGCTTTGAACTCGCGATCCTCCTGCCTCAGCCTCCCAAAGTGCTGGGATTACAGGCGTGCGCCACTGCGCCCGGCTGATAATGATTTCTTTTAGGGTTAAGATTACTCTGTACTTTTTGATAATGATTTCTTTTAGGGTTAAGATTACCCTGTACTTTTTGATAATGATTTCTTTTAGGGTTGAGATTACCCTGTAGATTTTCACATTTAACACCTGCAGGCTTGGTTGCATGGTGTACTCCCATTTGTTGTAAAATATCTCTTCCCCATAAAGTAACCGGTAGGATAGGTAAAACATAAGGCTGAAATGTTCCTTTATGCCCTTCATCATCCTTCCATCTTAAAATTACCGCACTTTTCTCTGGGAGGTTATTATATCCCAATCCTCTTAAATTGGTTGAAGCTTTTTGCAGAGGCCAGTGCTTGGGCCATTGATGTAGATTAATGATGGAAGAGTCAGCTCCAGTATCTATCAGTCCTTCCATCTCTATTCCTTGGATTTTTATTTTACACATAGGCCTCCTTGAACAATCCCGAACCCAGCAAGCCATAGGTCCTGAGTCAGTGGAACAAAATCCTCTATTGTTCCTTTTTTGAGGCATACTCATTTTAAATAAATTATGTAAATTGGGAAGGAGAAGCAACTGATCAATTCTATCTCCTCGATTAACAGAACTTATACTTTGGGGTGAACTAAGCATTGTTTTTATTTCCCCTTTGTAGTCTGAGTTTATTACACCTGGAGTCACTTGCAAACCTAATAAGCTTTTAGGACTTCGCCCGATAATAAGTCCTACATTCTATAAGGGAAGAGGTCCCCTGACTCCTGTGGGAATCAGTTGAACCCCCATTTCAGGTGGTAACACTATTCCGGCTGTGGAACAGAGGTCTAATCCTGCATTTCCTCCTGTTGCTCTGGCGAGGGAGTGGATGGGTAGTAGGGATTATGTAGAGGAAGCATCTGAGTGGATGCTTGAGGATACTCCTCCTCCAATGCCTCGTACATTTGTGGGCCCCAGGGCATTGGGCCCCGTTGCCCCGTTTTTTGAATTCCTGAACAAATGATTTCCATAGATGTCAAATTTTGAATGGCATTTATTGGCCCAATGATTACCCTCTTTACACCTGGGGCAGTGGCCTGGGCACGGTATGAGCTTGGTCTTATGTCTCTTTGGGGATTTTGCCCAGAATAGCCTGATTGATTATGATAATTTTGCCTGGAATATCCTGATTGATTATAATGTCTAGGTTGAGCCTTTGTGAAATTTCGAGGGGAAGCACCTCTCATTGAGGCTGCAATCACATTTCCTGTGACAAAGGCATCATTTATATCTTTACATAGTTGTATATATATGGAAAGATCCTTTTTATTTCTCCATGGCCTGATGGCTTCCTGGCAGTATTTATTAGCATTTTCGTATGCTAATTGAACAACTAATGGCATAACTTGATCAACATCTGCAAACACTCTACCTGCAGTTCTCAAAAGTTGATCAGAAAAGTCAGCATATGGTTCATTAGGTCCTTGAATCACTTTTGACAAGCTACCTTGTAGATCCTCAGGTCCTTGTACAGTTTTCCATGCCTCTAAGGCAGCTGCGTTTATCTGAGAATATACATTTGGGTCATAATATTTTTGAGTCTGTAAGTCTGCGAATTGCCCTTTTCCTATGAGCATTTCTATTTTATCGTCTCCAAATCCTGCAGCTGCGTTTCTTTTAGCCATTTCTATACAAAGCTCTTGAAATTGCGATTGCCAAACCAAGTATTGCCCCCCGCTTAATGCTGCTTTACATAGACTTTTCAAGTCTGAGGGGGTTAAGCTAAAGGTGTTAAGGGACTCCAGCATACTCAACGTGAAAGGAGCTTGGGGCCCATACATCATTACTGCCTCTTTGAGATTTTTTTTATTGTTTTGAAATCTACTGACTGGTGGACCCTTTGTCCATTTTTCTTTTCAAATACTGGCAGTTCCCAATGTATCTGTGAGTTACCCTCGAGAGCGCATAAGCGCTCAGAAAGACTTTTTATTTCTGTTTCTAGGGTATGCAAACATCTAGTAATACCCTTCATATTTTCTGTAATGGATTCCACCCATGGGGGAGTAGAAGACACAAGTGGTTCCTCTACTTGACGGTCCTTTTTCTTGGTCTTTTTAGTTTCTTTTTCCTCATTTTCTCAGGATCACTTTTACTAGATTCCTCACTACTGCTAATTTCACTGACAGCAATATCCTGAGTCCCAGGTTCCATGAAGAGCAAGTATTCTTCAGCTGTCTCCAATAACTCCCGAATAGCTCTAACAGCTTTCATTTTTGTCATTTTTGAGACTCTTCTAATACTCTATTTACTGGTGTTAGTTGACCCAGTGGAAGCTAGGCTTTCTTGATCACTTTCACTTTTTTCTAAATCCTCCTCACTGACAACAGAGTCAGGTATATCAAGGATTCTTTCCATAACCTCTATCATTTGGGATTTAGTTATATTCGATCCCATCTTTAGAGACCTTTCAGTTCTTACCTGTCCGCTCCGAAGTCCCCGTACGGGCCGCCACCTGTCGCCACCTGAAGCGATTGCCGCTTGGAGCAACGAAGCCGTGGGAAGAAGTTCAGAGGCAAACTGGAAACCAACAGGCTTTTTATTCTGATAACTTCTCTCTCCAGCTCTAACAACGACTCTAACATGCACCACCAAAAAACCCCACAAAACAAAATGGCCCCGACCTGATCTGATCTCGGCTCAAGTCTCGCGAGATCCCGGGCCAAGTCCCGTGGTGAGACCACAGAAGGCGGCAATGTCCGAATGTCTCTTTGGCCCGCAGCCAACTGCAATCTCAGCCATCTCCCCAATCAGGGATCCTGCATTTATGGAGTACTATGTGATTTTATGATGCATGTATATGTTGTGAAATCAACAAATCAGGCTGATTAACAGATCCATTATGAACACTAGAATGAGTGTTTTCTGACTGAGTTTCACCCCTCTGTTAACACACAATGCTTTTCTTTTCTTTTTCAGTGCTAGGGAATAAAACCTATGGCCTCATAGCACACTAGGCAAGTGCTTTCCACCACTGAGATGCATCCCCAGCCCCAAACAAATAATTTCTATATTGGACTTACATTAAAAGATTCAGGATAACCAAGCCTGAAGATGTTTTGTCTTTATTTGTAAATACATCATTTATTGGGCATACATTGTTAATGTCCCATTTCTTAATATGTTTCCTTTTATTTCATGTATATAATTTATCAATAACATATAGATATGTGTCTTGTTATTTATATTAAACAAAAATGTCAACAAAAATTTACAAATATATTAGGTTTTGCATTTACACTAACAATTCTTTCCATCACTCAATACCTCCTTCATCTAATTCAGTGTTGCTGCAAGAATCCACTATGAAAAATGCCTTTAGATTTAAAAAGAATAGCAACTTACTTACCAGATCTCTCTATTGTAAAAAAGGATCTAGAAAACAGATGCAATGGTGTATTTCTGGAAAGATAGTACAACAGTATGTCTTTCGTTTTTCTGTTCTTCTCTTACTGGAGGAAGGGTAACTGGGGATAAGATATATGTATTTCTTCAGGAAAGACTCTCACAATAAAACAACTCTTTAGAGAGGGCACAAAAATGTCCTAACAACCTTGAAAGGGTTCATTTAAAGTCTATTACATTCTGAAGTATTATTTCTAAATGGAAGCTTTTTTTCTTGCTTGATAGTTTTGATTTTTTAATATTGTATATGATTGCCTGCCTTAATGTGAAAATTCAAATTTCAAAATGCATTTTATCAGGTTGAGTTTTGCTTCATGTTTTAACCTTGGTTTTGTTTCTAGTCAGATATTACATTTCTAGATCATATCTTTAAGATGATTGGATGAGTCTAATTTTTATCTACTTTGATATAATTTTATTTATGACAATGTAAATAAATATTTATTTTTAATTGAAGAACGTAAAAGATTAAAAGGTTTCAAAACAGTAAAACATAATAGTATTTTCTGACTTATTATTTATCATTGAAAAGTAGTTGTTACTGAAATTTATTCAATTATGTATAAAATGAAAAAATTTAAGATGTTATAATTTTTATTTGACTATTACTTAAATTTTTTTTTTTTAATTTTCAGACAAAAATGGAATATTTTCAAAATGTTAGTTAAGTCTATCTTGTTCAAATTCTGTGGTCCTAATTAATTCCAGAAACGTCCAATATGGAACTGCTATAACAATTAATATGAAAATATAGAAGGTATATTTTATAATAAACAGTGTCAGAATCTGGTGGAGTTTGCATAGTACATCATCTAACTTAAAGTTACCTCCAGTATTGTTGAATTAAAGAGCAAATAAGAATACAGTTCCAAATGTGGTTGGTAATTGTTTGAATTTTGTAAAATCAAAAAGTTCTTTGAATTTTGTAAAATCTTGTAGGCAATTCTAAGAAATTTTGTCTTCAATCTGTTTGAATTGACACTTTTAAAAGATGGCTCTGATTGCATGGAGCAGCAATTAAAGAATGGGTGTGTTGTTGAAGGAGACAAACGAGAAACTATTGCACTATTTCAGATAGAATATGACAACTTAGACCAGGGTGGTGGCAGTGGATGTAGAGGTAATGAAATAGTTTCTGTAGGAAGTAAAAGAGATAGAATTAGGAGATGGATTTAATATGAGAAAAGAAAGAGATGCAAAAAAATTGTCAAAAGAAGCTTTTGTTTTGCATAGATGGGTCACTGTCCGTCATTGAGATTTGGCACCTGTTTCCCAGGCTAAAAGTGTGTTCAGATCCCCATCCAGTGTTGCAGATCCTTAACTTTTTATAGGAAGAACTTGGAAGGCTCTATTAAAAAAAAAGGGGGGGGGGTGTTAACATTCTATTTTGACTGAATTTTCAAAATGAACCTGTATTACTAGCATAATTTATGAGAAATTCATAAGCTATCCTTAGGAGTTTCCAAATCTGCCTTTTAAACCTGAATTGATTTGATTTTTCCAGGCAGACAATCACTTTGATTTCTGTTTTTTCTTTCTTTCTTTTTTTTTTTTTTCATTAAAGTAACTGTTTACCTGCACCAAAGCTTAGTAATCTTTATAGAAATGGCAAACAAATCTTATCTATTCCATGTTGTTGTCTTCTTTTAATGCCCAAAAGGTAGTTCAGAAGATTCTTAGACATAATAAGATAATTGTAACTTGTCAAGTAGTCACTAGAAGTGTTTTAGGAACAAAAAAATACGTTTTAAAATAAATTTCTTTTTTAATGACCTTGACATTGGTAGGTGTGTCCTGTCTTTAAAAGTAACTCCTTTTCTTTGCCCATCATACACCACTTTCCCCACCCCTTCTGCCTCAATAAAAAATGAGACCCTGCCCAGGCTTCAGGAAGAATGTTCCTTTACTGTTCTTTTAAACACTTGTTTTCTTGCCATCCAAAAAGGTATAGGAGTGGGGGCTGGCAATGCAGATGAGGTTATAGGATGAGGAATCTTAACTCCTTTTTACCTTTTTCCAAGAGTAATTTGTTCACTCTCAGTAATCTCTACAATTTAACATTTCAAGCAAGCTGTTGAAAATGAGCAAACTATTATTTTCACCCCAATGGGAGGAATCTCAAGGTCCATGCACAATGTTGAATAGAAAAATAATTGGTGAATTAAGATTATATTGTCTGACTTTATTCAATGAGCTCAGGCCAGCATTTCTCAGGTTCTTCTAAATCCTCCTTTATTTTTCTCCTTGGAAAGGCTGGTTTATCTAGTAATTTGAACCATGCAATAATTTCCATGCTTCATTTCTATCTAGTGAAAGGCTTAGCTAATTTACTTTCTCCTTTGTGGTCAATGTTCAGGTAAATACTTTTCAAGCTTGATTCCTAATTTTACCCTTCATTTTCATTTAGAAGTTATTCTAAATCAAAAAGTTTGAAATCTCCTAACTGGACTCTGTATCACCACAAAGGTTTTCTAGTTGAAAAGCTATCTTCTCTAAACTCAAGACTTAGCTCCAGCATTAAGCTGAATATTATTTTGTTTCCATCTTTATTTAATTACTATTTATAATAAGATGAGCAAAATGTTTATTTAATAGTTGGCATCCAAAACCCTCTGAGGAAAGACCTTATATTTATTTTTAGAAAGCCAAGTAAATATTGCTGGTGGAATAGGGCTGAACATAGGATATAATGGAACTATTCTCTAAATTAAGGAATAAAAGATTTGTTTGTTGCCTACAGAGAAGGCACAATGAAAGTAAAAAGTAGAGAAGAAGAATCAATCTATAGGCTAATGCAAAGTCTACAACTTCCACTCCTTTCAAGTCTTAATCTGGGTACCTCCTCCTCCTCTTCTTCAACAACTGCAACAACAATATGGGGGTGGGGAGAACAAAGCAAAAACCAAAATTACAAACAAAATCCAGAGCCACAGCCTTGGGTGAAGGTAGTTTCTGGGAAATGATTTTAGTAGTCAGATATGAAAAAGTGAGGAAGTGAGATGAGGAAAGGAAAAAGGCAATAAAAGATGCATTACATCCATTACTGCTGTAGAATCCTATATTCTTAGAAATACTAATAAGTCTCAGAATGTGCTATTGGAGAATAGGGATGTCGGAGAGGCTGGAGCATCTCTTGGAACTCAAACTCATCCTCTGTTGGTTTAGAGTTGCCTGTGCTTCTTTCCCACTCAAACCCTGTCCCTCAGGATTGTGCCTGTGGGCACAGAGTAGGCTTCTTGATGCTGGAAACTTTCCAGAACTCTCCAACCTATCTCCTGTGTCTACCAAAATCTTGGGTAAAGCCTACTGAAGTCATATGTGCTTAATGTGAGAGCATGTGTGGAAATATCTGAGGAGAGTATGTTGTTTCGAGGGCATCTCATGGAAAGAGATTGAGCTTCCAAAGTGGAAACAGAGAAAACCACGACAAAATAATTTATAGAAGCTGATAGGTATTGTGGGGAAGACTTGAAACTGTAATAGGCTGAAGAATGGGATTGAGATCTGAATTTGGACACTCTGAAAAGCAAAAGGTCTTGGGGGCTGGGATTGTGGCTCAGTGGTAGAGTGCTCGCCTAGCACGTGCGCGGCCTGGGTTCGATCCTCAGCACCACGTACAAATAAACCCATTGTGTACAACTAAAGCAAATAAATAAATATTAAAAAAAAAAAAAAAAAACCGAAAGGTCTTTGACTTGAGTCAACAAATCCCACAAATCATAAAACTTGGAGGTCTCATGAATTAAACAAGCAATATCAATGAGTGAAGCAGATTTAAAAAGAAAGGAAAAGAAAAAATAAACCCAAGGGATCTCAGGATTCATTGTTAGAGAAATGAGTTCATATTTTACAAACTTTTCCCCAAAATCTGTTTCTATCTCCCAGAAAATTAGAAGCCATGGGAGCAGTATGGAGCTGTAGGCTGGATTTATGTTTAAAACGAGCAGGTGCTTCAGTAGATTCTACTGAAATAACCTTCATGAAATCAGGAACTTTTCCCCCTCCCTTCCTTCTTTCTTTCCCTCCCTCCTTCTTCATCTTTACCATAGTTAGAACTCAATGAATATTTGATGAATAAAAGAATAAATTAATTACAAGTGGGAAATTATACATAGTGTTATCAGATCTTCAGGTTTTTAAAATATGTGAGCTAGGAATCTGAATTTTTAACTGGCACATTCTGATTTTTAGATGTTGGAAATCCACTAAAATGCTTAGTGACTCTGAATCGCAATTTGATAGGCAATCAAAATATACCAAGGAGGACAGCTAGTTTCCCATGTGCAATCCAGAATTTTTATTTGATTTTCCAAAGATTGTGTACGTGTGTGTGTGTATGTGTATGTGTGTTAGCAACAGTGCCACCCATTATCAAATCATTGAAGGTCACCTGTGCATATCTAGTAGAAGTCTGCAGTAACTTATCTCCACCTCTTGGACATAGTTCTTTTCGATTTAAAATTATTTTGAGGGGGGAAAAGCATATATAAGTTTTGATGAAAAGTGGGACAGAGTGTAAGGGTGCTAAAGCTTTCTTGTGTAATGACTGTATGATATAGCTCTCTTGCTGTGACCTATGCCAAAAATCTTTCATGATGTTCTCATCCAATGTTCTTCCCTTCAAGAATATCTCTCAAGTCCAGTTTGCCTTGTTCTCTCTGTTTTCTGAGTTGTTACGAAGCTTGAAGACTTTATCATTTTTATTGTCTTTTTTTACCATAAAATTGTTTGATGTTTATTTGTCTTTAAAATTATTCAATAATATTTAAAGCTTCATAGAGACTGAACTCATTTTCCTTTTCTCTTATATTTCATTTAGCACTTAGGATAGCACTTGGTTTATTAATAAAGGGAAAGACGTAATTTTTCAGAAAACTGAATTCTTTCTACTTGACTTTTCACCTCTGTTGGAGACACACCCGTTTTCCATTTCTTTTAAACATGAAATATTATATTTGCCTTTGCTTTGACAGTTTTTCCCCTATACTGATTTAAGATGAATTCAGTTTCTTCATTCTACTTAATGCCTAAGCTGACATAATATCTTGATGGAAATTTCATCTTAATTTGTTGTGGATTGTCTTCTAAAGGTTTCTTTTTTCCATTATACAATGTAATGTGTATTTCCTTGGGTTGACCAGATACTCCTCTTCCTTACAGTGCTATAATTCCTCATTATTGACACCTGTATCAGATTTAATTTTTGCACAGTTTTATATCCAGTTTTCACAATGCTCTTATTTCCTTTGATTTTTCAAACTTTATAATTATTGCAGTATATTTAAATCAAACATGCTGATGAGTCCTCCTGATTTCTATGTTATGTCCTCTTTTATGGATTTCATAATATTAACTTACTAATTTTCAGTGATGAATTTAGTTTTTGTATGGTGAAAACACCCGAGTTTGCATGATTTCTTCAGTTTCCTTTCTTGGCAATTTGCATGGGAAGTAACATTATAATCTAAGTAATTTGTTAATTTGTTATAAGAAAGTGTCAAAGATACTATAAAATCTCCCAACCTTTTGATCAGCACATTTTTTTCCTGTTGCAGAACTGCAAGGGAAGCCACATCATAATCAGAAGGTTGCTGGGTAAGTGTGAATTAGAACAAACAGCTTTAGATGACTCAAATGTTTAATGGGATGAGGCTAAGATTGTTTCTGAGTAACTCTACACCTGCAAAGTTTTCTAACAGTGTGTTCTGAAATTTTTATAGGTAGAAGCTGTAAAAACTGTCATGTAAAAAACCACAGTCAACTCCTGTCTCTTAACAGGTAAAGACTTGAATACTCCTTTGGAGCTGATTGTTCCTGCACTCTGGGAAAACCTCCTGAATGGAGCATTAGCTGCACAAATGTAAAGCAAGAACCACTTATGAATTATGCATTGTTCTTGGAGAAAAACGTGATGTAATTGTTAGCTTGAATGAAAACATTTGAACTGTGCAGAGAAGTTTTCAGTCTGCTCATGTATGGTTTTTTTGCTGTGCTTGAGTAAGTGAGTGAAAACTCCCAAACATCAGTTTTCTCCTCAGTCAAATGGGGACAATGTTTGGAAGATTAAATGCATTATATAAGTAAACTTCTTGGAATGGTATCTCATGTCTACTAAGTGACAATGTTAGAAATGATGATGTTTCTGGGAATGTTTTCTTTTTAAAAGGCATATTTCATTACTCTGTCTGGATGAGACTGTGCTGTGCCAGATGACTGATTTTCATTATTCCTGGAGATGTGGTGTTCTGACTGGACAGAAGACTGCAGAATGACCTCCAAGTATGGTTCTTGCTTCTTGTTGGAGAACCATGTATAAACACAGGACTGCAAGTGCAGTGTGAAAAAGGCTACTGATTCCCCTCATGTGATTAACCTAGATGGAGACAATAATGGACACTATTATGCTTTGATGTGATTGCCAGTTTCTGGAAGAGAGTTTTTCTTGAATTAATTTTCCCACTCAAAACTATCTTGAGTAGAGGAAGATTCTGGGACAGATGATTAGAAGGTGATCATTTAAGTGAGGGAAAAGTGATTTTTGTTGTTGTTGTTCTAATCAGATGATTAGTTTGAAGTCTGCACTTGAAGGGTAGATTGGCATGTTCCTAGGCAGTGATGGAGTGAAATCAGGTACTCTTCCATGTTTTTAAGCCAGGACTAAGGGCCACTGAAGTTGGGGTGATATTATTGTCCAGTAAATTGTGCTTCCCCTTTTTTCTTGGAATGCAAATATTGGACAAATGGTTTGTCAGTTACACTACATTTTCCAGCTTTCTCTACAGTTGTACATTGCCTTGTGGCTGAGCTGTCTCTGATGGAATGTGAGCAGAAGTGATATTTTCCCCTGGTAGGCTTAGCCTATAAACCCTCTGAATATTCTTCCATGCTCTTTTCTCTTTCTTCCTAACTGCTTACAATAGCAGGGAGATCTTGAAAGTCATATGTTAAAATGGCAGAGTAGCCATTCGACTAATCCCTGAATGCCTGCACAGAGAAAAGCCAAAATTGTCCTGGAACTCCTACCCTGGATTTTCGCACGAGAATGACCTAATTTTTAAAGCCACTGGATTTTTTGGTGCTTGTTTTAACCAACTTATCTTTTGTAACCAATTCAGAAATTAATGTCTGGTGATCCAGGTTGAAAAGTTGAAGACATACATTATATCATAACAAAACTTTTATATTTATTCAAATAACTCTAACTTAGAATGCAGACCACATGCCCACAGCATTGTAGTTGTTGTGATTGGAAAGAGCTGAATGAGTACATGTGTTGGCTTCTATTTATTGCATCATGTAAGGTATTACATTGACAGGTTTGTGCAGAGATTGAAGTATAGTATGAAAATCCACAAATGAAGGGCTTGATGGGGTTGGAAAAGCTAAGTGCCTCAAACCTGAACAGAAAATAGATTCAAGAAGTCTTTAAATGCAAAGGACTAATAAGATCTCTGAGTTAAATTAAGGTAATTAGGCTTGCAGCAAAAATCAGATGAAGGATGAGATCTTCCCACCCAACTGTTTTACATGGACGCAAGGTAACTGTCGCTGAGTTCTTGTTCTCATTCTCTGTCTCTGTGTCTCCCTCTGTCTCTCTGTCTCTATCTTTCTCTCTCTCTCTCTCTAGGGAAGTTAGGACAAAATGAGCAGACTAAAAAAAATATTTTAAAAACTATCTTGGGTAAACTTGAAAGGAACAGGAAGTAGTCTAGAAATCTACTTAGTTTTTGAGGGAATTATATGCCAAGGAAACCATAGCTTTTCCTGAGAGATTTTGCTTCTTTGACATATAACACAGTCCTTAAACTGTTGAACTGTCATAATCAAGAAGTGGGTTGTGGAATCTGCCAGCTGTGAAGGAGGGCACACATGCCCACATTCCTTGTAGAGGGGTTGTGGACAACTGCAGAGGGGGAGGCCTCTCTCAGAAAGCAAATCCAGGGGCCTCTGAGGATGATGGACAAGGAAGCATCTCCCAGGGAGCAGAATCACGCCTAGCATAGGAACTCTCTCCTCAGCTAGGCCAGAGTCTTACATAATGCTGGCCCAGCAGGGTGTGTCATTTCATTAGACCATGATTTCTATGCTTCTCAGTGTTCCCTTCCCCGACTTGAAAAATTACTAGACTCTTTTCTGAGCAGTTTAGGTTTTTGGAAAAATTGAGCACAGGACAGAGTTCACATATACTTCCTAATCCTACCTGATTCCCCATTTCCCCTATTATGAACGTGTTTCACAAGTGTGGTACATTTGTTATAAGTGTTGAGCCAATATTGAGATATTATTATTGATTAAATTCCATAGTTTCTATCAGAGTTTATTTTTTTTTGTATTGTATATTCTATGGGTTTTTAAAAATGCATAATGACATGTACCACCATTACGGTATCTTACAGAAGTGTGTTACTGCCCTAAAAATTCTTTGTGCTCTGTCTATTCATTTCTCCCTCCCTCCCTCCCTCCCTTCCACCCTTTCTTTTGGCAACCACTAATTTTTTCACTGTCACCCTAGTTTCTCTTTTTCTAGAATGTCATGTAGTTGTAGTCATACATTGTGTAAGCCTTCCAGATCAACTTCTTTCACTTTGCAATCTGCATTTAAAATGTCTCAGTGTCTTTTTTGTGGCTTGACAGTTCATTTATTTTCATCTCTGAATAATATTGTATTGTATGGATATACCACAGATGTTTGTTCATTCCATTTTTGAAGGGTATCCTGGTTGCTTCCAGATCTGTGGGATTTGGTCATACTCACTGGGGTAAATACCAAGGAGCATGATTGCTGGAACATGTGAAATGTCTATATTTACTTTTGTGAGAAACTGTCAGAACTGTCTTCCAAAGAGCTCAGCCATTTTACATTCCTGAAAGCAAGAAATAAGCTTCTCTTGCTCCATGTATTCTTCTCTTTTTTAACAGGTATTTTTATTGTGGTTATCCTGCTCATCAATGCATATTTTTGCTGGGGCTAGAGTAGATAACCTTAGCTAAAAGGTTCTGCACTGCAAGGGAAAACACTCAGCCCTGGTGGAGGATTTCTTCTAGCAGAGAACCTGGGCTTAAGACAAGATGCAGCAACCAATAGAACTTTGAATTGTTTTCTTGGGGAGGGAGGGAATCCATCCTATCTGTGCACAGATATTTGAAAACTAGAAAGGCAGGCTGTGGTAGAGGTGTGTATCTGGTCCTCAGAACCATTGAAATTGAAATGCTGGACATGTGGTTGCCCAGCTACTTTGTTTCCCAACTTTAGTCAAATTTAGGTATAATCATCAGACTATGTTCGTTCAATTGTATGTAAGTAGAAGTAATGTGTACCATTTCTGAGGCTCACTATAAAAATATCCAGACATGTTCCTTTAAGTTCTTTCTCATTTTTCATTGGGCTGGAATGTTGATAATGAAAGGAGACCAGAAGGACACTGGAAGCCATATGTTTTAAAGATGCAAGCCTTGTCAGTCTGGGTGCCTGCATAAGAGCATTGGGAGAATTAGGCTATTGGCCTAAACCTTTACCTGGGACTATTATGAGAATAGGTGATGAACTTCTATTGTATTTGAGCTAGGTGGTTGGTTCTATTTGCAACACTAGTGCTCATGCTAACCAATACATGTGCATAGTGGAAGTGCATTGTTTTCTTGTTCTAAGCTCTCACAACGCTTTATGTTTCTAAAAAATAAGGTAATGAACAGGGAACTTTTGATCTCACCCTAAATAATTTTTTTTCTTCATGTCATTGGTGGTCTGAGAGGCAGTATAATGTAGAAGTAAATAAGTTGGCATCTGATAATTTCTTTACTACATTTACTTAACGTCTGTTTAAATACTAGGTTTTCATTATTTGGGATGATTCGTTTCACTTTTTAAAACTTCAGTTTCATTATTTGAAAAAGGGATATCACAGTACATATTTCATAGATTTCTTGTGAAAATTGATTGAAATGAATCTGTAAAATATGTAGTGTCAGCATTTTTAGCTTCTCCTGAAATTTGAGCTATTAGCTAGTTCTTTTTTTTTTTTTTTTTTTTTTTAAATATTTATTTATTTGCTTTAGTTGTACACAATGGGTTTATTTGTACGTGGTGCTGAGGATCGAAACCAGGCCGCGCACGTGCTAGGCGAGCACTCTACCGCTGAGCCACAATCCCAGCCCTATTAGCTAGTTCTTAATTGTGTGTGGTTGGATTTTATATTCACTTTTAGTGGAAAGGTTCGGGTTTAAAATAAAACAAACAAATTTCTCCTGGTACTCTCATAGCCTCTGGGTAAAATAACTTTTGACTTTAGTAAAGAGTGAGAAAATGAGGAAGTATAAAAGACAGGGATTTTCTTTGATTTCCTGGGGGAATTGCCAATTTCTCTGAATAAAGTAAAATAATAGCACCTCCCACTGGGCAGAGAGTTTGTAAAGAGAGTAGCTGAACCTCTCCATACCAGAAAATCCAGCAGTTAGGGCAGATGCCAGAAACAGCACTAAGGGGTAACACAATGAATTGCGAATGTGTACAAAGAGTTCAGCAACTGGCAACAGCAATTAAAACCGCAGTGAGCATGTGCTGCATGGAAGTTATTGGCAGATTGAGTTCAGAAATCCAGCAGCAGCTGAAGCACTGAAGACAATAAATACTTTAAATTGGCAACCAACACTTTTACCAAGCACTTATGTGTACGTAATGAGAATAATACTACAGAAAGTGTGAAGGAGATTGAGAATGGGGCTGACTGGGATTCTTGGGGAGGTCACAAAGCCCAAATGTCTGGATTAACTAGATCCATGCATCACTGCCAAGGGCCTAAGCAACCCCCCACATGGTACCAGGGAAGAAAATAGAAGAGCAGAATAGCAAAGAATAATAAATCAAGTCTCACTTTCAAGTAGAGGACAGTGAATAAAATTGATGGGAAGAGATTTTCTAACTTTCCATGTAAGGAGAAATGGATGGTCAAATCCAAATTTAGCTTAAAATAGTATTATACCATTTCCATGGTAAATTAATGTAAGGTGTGATTGAAATATACTCAATTAAAATTTTCATTGTAATTCATAATTTGATACTGTCAAAGGGAAGTATTTTACATTTAAACAATATAGAATCTGAGTCCTTACATGTGGATGGATGTTATAATAATAATGCCTAGTTGGTGATTAATTATGTTGAGTTAAATGCATTTATATCACTTGATAACCTGTAAAGAGAGGGATCCGCTTAAACAATCAAAGAAGAATTTAAGTTTTTCTCTGGTTGCCTACAAATGAAGTGATGGTGGAAAATGAGACAAATTTAAGAGCAGAAAAAGTCTGTAGCTGAACAACTTGAGAGACAAGAGTACAATACTGTTCCTAGGATATTATCTTTCTCTAAGGAATGTAAACCTTTAGAGATCAGAGACAGTCTTTGATCTTTTGTTGTTTTACAGCAGGACAGTCTAATAAATGTTATTCTTGTTTTATCCAGTCTATCTTTTCTCCTACTGTTTCCCAACGTGAAGCTTCTAGTCAAGGCAGGCTGGCTGCTCACTTCACTTCACATGAGACACTCTCCTCCTTGCTTCTGAGCCCACCTTCGGTGCTCACACCATTTTCAATCTTTTTGTAGTGGCTTTATGTTCTGTCATCTTCTCCCCAAACCCTGCTCATTCCTCAGAGCCCAGCTTAAATCCTCTGACCTCTTTCCTACTGTTGAACTTCTGAAGTACATACCGTGGTCTCCCCTTGTTCTCTGGGGATATTCTCCAAGAGCCCCAGTGAATACCTGAAACAGAAGATAGTACCAAACCCCATATACATGGATAGAGATTTTTTTTTTCTATACGTACCTATAAGGGAAGTTTATTTTATAAATTAGGCATAAGAGATTAACAATAGTAACCAAATAATAAAAAAGAATAACTATAACTAAAATGAAAGTTAGGTGAACTAGTTTCTCAACTGCCATGAGAACAGAGGTGAAGCGGGCCTAAGGGATGATTCACATCCTGCCTGGGACAAAGCTGGGTGAGAAGGTGTAAGATTTCCTCATGCTATTCAGAATGACAATTTAAAACTTAAGAATTATTTGCTTCTGGAATTTTCCATTAACATTTTCAGATTGTAGCCAGGCACAGTGGTGCACGCCTGTAATCCCAGCACTTTGGAGGCTGAGGCAGGAGGATCGCGAGTTCAAAGCCAGCCTCAGCACTTAGCAACTCAGTGAGACCCTGTCACTAATAAAATACAAAAAAGGGCTGGGTATGTGGCCCAGTGGTTGGGTGCCCCTGAGTTCAATCCCCCTACCAAAAAAAAAAAAATTTTTTTTTTTTTTTTTTTCAGATTGTGATTGACTACAGACTATGAAACCATGGAAAGTAGAACTGGATTAGGGGCAGCCCAGTAATTCTTTGAACTGAAAAATTTAGACTGTTATGACCCTTTAATCATTTCATGTATATAAATCATGTTTTGCCAGTAGGGTAAGTTCTTTGAGTAAAGGGCACAGGTTTTCTTCTTTCAGGCTCATGGTAGACATTCAGTAATATTTATTGATTATTTAATATGCTACCTAATGCACACATGTTATTCTTAGGAAGTAATTATACAGTGGGGCATTTTGGTTAGAAAAACTGTGTTGCAGAAGGAAGTTGAGCAGAGAATTGGATAAAAACAAAGCTTATATTAATGGTAGCAAATGGCATGATTAACACCTTTCTTGACAGCCTTGCAGCTTGAATTTGATAAAGGAAAGTAATTTCTCTAAAGAACCAAAAGCTAAATTGAATGATTGAATTTAACTCCATAGTGTAAGGCTGTGTTAGTAGATTTTTAAAAAGATGACATTTGAGTGTATTTTAAGTGCAATACATCAATCTACCATTGAGCTAATGAACTTCAAGTTAAGAATCACTGAGGAGTTGGTACAGATAACTCCTTCAAGTATCCTTTGGGAGGTAAGATGTGTAGATAATTGAATGAAAATCTATCTCGACTGACCCCAATGACAACAATGTCCAACTCACATTACAAATTACCTGGAGTCTTTAATGGACTCTTTTTTAATTGCCTTGGAAGTATTAATGGTGACTACAGATGAGCGGTGTTTTTTATTTGTCTATTACTCATCAATAAGATGAATTTCTGTTTTTTTTTTTTTTAATCACTGGTAGTTTACCATTAACTTCAGTAACTCTATTTTAAATTTTATCAAAGGGGAAAAAAAGCACATTTGATTTTCTTTCACTTTGTCTAATTTCTGTGTCTTTATGAATGCCTTGAGATTATGGGATCAAATTAGTTCAGCCATAAAATGTGGGAATAAATGAGAAATCAGTGACTGTAAACTAATAAAAAAGAAAATAAAACAGAGAAACACCTTTTCCTATGAGTTCTAGTAGGCTTGCATCCCAGTTCACAGCTCAATTAAAATATGATTTTCTGTTTTTCTGAAGGGAAACATAAATGTTTAGAGACTGTTATACAAATAATATATTATGAAAGAGTCATAAAATGAGTACATTTTTGATAAACGGTGGAAAAGCTTGTATCTGAACAGCACCGAAATGTGTAGAGATATTAATAAAAACACTGAACCGAAAGCTGGAAGTTTGAAGTTAATACTTGACCAAATTTGGTCCTGGAGCACATCATCAGAATAACTTGTAGGTTTTTGAAATGTGGTTTTCTCTGTTACACTCCAGATCCTTTGAATCAGAGTTTGTAAAGGTGAATCACAGTGAACCATGTTGTAAGGCTGCACGTTAGATAATTCTTATAGAGGCAAAAATTAGAAGACTACTAAAATCCACTTAATTATTGACTTTTGGGAATATGCCTAGAAAAGCAAACATTCATCTAACAATGGTGTTAACTTCATACTACAATGTTGAAAGGGGATGACTCTCACCTTGCCATGACAGATTTTGTATAGCTTTCCCCCTTAAATCTGGCATTCTTTAGTAATAAAGAAAATACATGCAATTTGATGGTTTCTGGCATTGAGTTATGTTTTGTCTGTTAATTCCTCCCTCCCTGTCTTTTGGTTGAGAGGGGTGTATTAGGGAAATGTGGTGCTATAGGGAGGCATCTGGGTGTGAGCTGTCAGTTCTAGGAAGATGGATAATATCTGAGAGAGTCATGGTGAGCAGGATGGAGTGAGCTTCTTAGTTAAAAATCCTCAATGATTGGCCAAGAATGAAACTATTAAGACCAAGTGCCAAAGCTGAGCTTAAGGGTCGGAAATGAGATAATAGATGTAAAGTAGATCAGGGATAAAGAATTGGGAGGAACAGAATTAAAATGAGAAGAACCTGGAAAGATGACCACAATCAACACTGGATTCTCCTTTCTAGAGGCAAACAATTTCATGCACAAAGAAGTCCAGCTAACTTAAAATTTATGTGTTGAAGTGCTTAAGAGTCTGAGACAGTATGAAGTCTCTTAATATTTTTACTTCCTAAATTACGAAACAAAAAATAATACTTCATTCATTCACATTTTACGAAGAGGGCTGTGCCGCTTACTTTAGTCTGAATACTATGAATTTTCCACTGGAAGTGTACACTTATGACAGTAAATTCTTCTGAATAAAATCTAGTCAGTTGACAAGAGAGACAAAAACAACAGAACACACATAAAATTACTATTAAAAATATGGAACTGGGCTGGGGTTGTAGCTTAGTGGTAGAGTGTTTGTCTAGCATGTGTGAGGCACTAGATTCAATTCTCAGCATAGCATGTAAATAAAGGTCCACTGACAACTAAAAAATTATAAAAAAAAAAAAAAAGAATGTCGAATCATCTTGGTATATCCTGAAACACAATCTAAATAGTTAAATTTAATTCTTCTAGGAAAACACTCTCTGGGGTGAAAAATACAGACAGGATAGATATCTTGAACTTTCTATTTTTCACCCTATCTGTGCCTCTGAATGTAGGTGTTGTTGATGAGAAGGATGTTGTTGATCCAGAACAAGGAGAAGCTTTGTGATTTATGTGCATCTGGCAACTTCTGCATCTTCCATTCCTACTCAACTTTTGTCATCCACCAAATTTATGTGAAGGAGAGGTCTTGTTTAGCTCCTGAACTCACAATAAACAACAGAAATGCATTTAAAATTTGGAACCAGCGGGGCACGGTGGTGCAAGCCTGTAATTCTAGAGGCTCTGGAGGCTGAGGCAGGAGGATCATGAGTTCAAAGCCAGCCTTAGCAAAACCGAGGCGCCAAGCAACTCAGTGGGACCATGTCTTTAAATAAAATACAAAATAGGGTTGGGGATGTGGCTCAGTGGTTGAGTTCCCCTGAGTTTAATCCCTGGTACCCCCCTCCCCACACACACACCAAAAAAAAAAAAAAAAAAAAAAAAAAAAATTGGAACTATAAATAGTTCTGATGCTTTTCACTTTGGAGCTAATATGCTGAAAATGAATTTCTTGGATCTACATGTTTACTCTGTGTAGACCATCCATATAGCATCATTAATTAGCTCAATTCTGCCTTCAGGTATTGCTAAGTATTAATTTTCTTCTGGAGTTATTTATCCTGAACCCAAAATGACTATAACATTTTGATTCTCTTTTGGTATTTGGCATATCTTAAGAAGCTATATGTTTTTCTCATATGTTCCTTACATATTGGATACATTCTAAAGATCCTAGAGTCTGACACTAGACAATAACAGACCTCACATTAATTCTTGTCTGCTTCTGTGAACCTTTGATCTGTGTCCTTATTTGCTTGCTTAGTAATTTGCCTGTTTAGTTTGGTAGCTGCTAAAACAAACCACATTGTCTTTGGACACTATTCTTTGGACAATGAGCTTCTTCTTCAGAGCCCTACCTTTAGGAAATGTCAGTTGTTTTCAACTGTATTTTTTATGGTCTTATTTTTCTTCTCTTACCCATTAGCCAGGCTACTTGGTCATCACATTTTTTCCTAGACAGAACTCATTCAGCATCTGATGTTGTTAAAGGCAATTTTGAATATATTTTCCAGAGATACTGTGCCTGACAAAAAAGCATCTGGTTGTATGGGAAGGGTACATGCTTTGAATCAGACAGACTGGTGGATTTATCTCCTTTATGAAGTCCCTAGGGATTAGCAACCTCCAATCATTAGTGGAATGAGATTGATTTGTCTATATGCATGTATGGAAAGATAAAGCTTCTCTTGGGGAAATTACCTACCAGAAGGTATCTTTTCCAGTGGAACAGATCTAGTACTTTGGGGCAATGAAGGGCCTTGTGCCAGTAGTTGTTCCTATTTTTTGAGAGACTGATGCAAACCTGTATTTATCCTCTTCCTGAACAGTTTTTTTTTTTTTGCCTTGTTGTGCTGTATCTCTTGGGAACAGGATGTATTATGCTCCACTCATTCCCCACTCTGCATTTCTCAATACACACCTAGAGCATAAGAAGGCAAGCTGTGAATACAATTTGTACAACTCTTTTATGATATTCCATTAGCATTGTTGTAATGCTATTCTTCTTGGATACAAACATAGCAACAGCATTCCTACTTTTTGTCTACCTACTCTTTGACTGACAATCTCATACTTTTACTAAAGGAGTCCCAATAAGCTTACACAGTCTTACATATTCAGGTTGAAACAATGCCATTGATAGCACCTCTTATTTGTGAAACCAATTATATTCTCATGTGCATTGCTTTGCATTTTTGTATAGAACTTCTCATTATTACCTTGTAAGAATTTGTGTGAACTCCCATTTTCATTCCCTCCTCACTTTTTAAACCTTTTTTTTTTTTCAAATCTATTGGCTCTGCTGTTGTGTGAACAACCTTCTCCTTATCATAAAAAGGCATTTTCAGATAAGTTCTGTAACCCTACACATTCCTTCCCGTGCTTTCCTTCTAATGACACAAGTTAACCTGCTCTTTAGTCTGTCTCTTTTTCCTTGGGTGTGTTCCATGGTGTTTCAACAGGCAACCTGGGATAATGTTATTTAAGTGCTTTATATGTTTGTGTCTTCTAGATTGTGAAGCACATTAATTTCATATTGCAAATAGACAAAAAATGAACCTCAGAGAATTTAAGTGACTTCCTATGGCCAAATCATTAGCAAATTTTAAAATCAGATCTGAAAAGGGGTCTTCTGATTTCAAGACCAATTCTCTTTGAATGATGCTGTGCAGTGACAGATGGCTATTCTCTCTTTAGCTTGTTTATTGGTAGGAGAGCAAAACCATGAATTTATAAGTGTTCATTGACTTTTTGTGTAGTCATTTTATGTAACTGCTGGATTCATTGAAGAGGGGTAGCAAAAGCTCAAACTGTAATCCATAACTGTCTTCAATTCCATCATTATTCTTCTATGCTGAGGTCTTGATCTAATTAAATTGTCATCACCCAGTTAAAGTATGGTTAGAGGGCATTTTATGAAGTTTAGTTAAAGAGGAGAGAAAATGAGGAATTAATTATCTGACACAACAGTATCACAGATTTCTTTGTTGACATGTAATTTTAAAGTTAAACCATTTCTAGAAAAGAGCAAGAGTGTTTTAGTGTGAAGTGAAGAGGATTCCACTGGGGAAAAATATTTTCACATATAGCCTAGAACTTAAATATCTGAATAAAATTGTGAATTTTAACATTCTCTCTCTCTCTTTAAAACTCTTATTTTTTGCAAAGAGGAGAACTACTTGAAAAATTAGAAAACTGTTACAAATTTCTTTATTGAATACATGATTGTAATGTAAGTATAGATCTAAGGATTCAGCCAACAGTGAAATTTCAGGGGTTAGTTTTGATGATGATGTATTTTAACCAATTAACTAGATATAAAGTTGAATCTAAATACAGATGTATATTGTTCATTAAACCAAAATTTCTATGGAACTGGGTTTAGTTATGGAGAGATTTTCACAGTCTTTTATCTACTATTTTTAGAGTCCTGCTAGTGACTCAAATTAAAAACATAAACATGGTTATTATCACTGTTGATTATTAGTAAAATTGCTTTTTTCTTCAGGTTGAAAACCTTGGGGAAATAATCAAATCTTCCTGTTCTTGAGACGTGGTATCAATTTTGTCACTCATCATCTTGACCTTAATATAGGTATATGTTTCTTGGCTCATTGTTGGGTTATGTTCCAGAAACTCATTATAAGTTGAAAATACCATTGAATCAAAGATGCATTTAATATACCTAACTTATTGAACATCATAGTTTAGCCTAGCCTACCTCAAATATGCTAAGAACACTTACATTATTCTATACTATGGCAAAATCATCTAAGATGAACCTTATTTTATAATAAAATGTTGAATATATTTCATGTAAACACACAGATGAGTGTTTGTAGATATGAACAGATTAAAAAACACAAAACACAATATTCAAAAGATGCTAGTAACATGGTACAGTGTAGTGCATTGTTTGTTTACCCTAAGGATGGCATGGCTAAATGGAAACTATGGCCATTACCTGGTATTGGAAGAACATATTAGATATACGCTGCTTTGTTAGCCCCAAGAAAAGGTTCAAAAATCGAAATATTGTTTCTACTGAATGTGTATGACTTTCACACCATTGAAAGTCAAAAAATCACAAGTCAAACCATCATGAATTGGGGATTCTTTCCTTATTTCTTAACTTGCTATTAAATTTATTTTTTAACATCACCTTGACTACCTGTAATTTTCACTTATTCTCTAACTACTATAATTTGAATCATCGTAATAACTTTCTTACTGATCTCTCTGTTTCCAGGCTCTGGTCTTCTAACCTACCTTTCATACTGTTGTCAGTTTAACCATGCTAACATAGTTCCTTCACGTCAGTCAGTTATAATGCTTAGTAAATTATAATGAGTTTAGGTGTCTATAAACATTTAGGTGGCAATACTGAAAACTTGTCTGTGACATTCTGGAGAGGAAAGCAAAGAGATAACTGAAGGTTATAGATAGAGAAGAGGATCAATATATATATCAAAGAGAGGGAAGTGCAAGAATAGGAACTAGCAAACTAAACAGAGAAGCTAAATTTACCATGACTTGCAAAAAATTTTTACTATGATGCAATTTTTACCGTGATAAACACTTTGAATGTTTTGGTCAGGTATACATTCAAAAGTAGAATAATATATAAAACATGTACACTCACTGCACACACACATACACAAATGTGTTGCCTAACAATGCTAAATATAGTTAGTGTAATGCATTTTACATTTAAAAGTCTATTCTATGTCATAAAGAGAAAAATAAATCTTAACAGGAGAGGCTATGAATGTGTTGGAGGAAGGGAGATATGGGAAAGCTCTCTACCTTCTGCTTCTTTGTTGTGAACCTAAAACTGTTCTAAAAAATAATGTCTATTAAAATCAGAAACAAATCAACCAACCAACCCAAAAACTCTTGAATATCTGGTGGTGATCCATTAGTGCAGTTTTCTATGAAGACTTGACCTGGCATTTGGAAAATACTTCTACATGGAAAAGTAGTAGTGTAGTGCTATTAAGACCTGGAAGGGGTTTTAAAGCATGATTAATCAAATGCAGCAGAGAGATAAGATGATGATTAAAGGCTTTGCTTGGATTTAATAATCAAAAAGTGACAAATATGAGGTGATTATTGCTGTGTTGATTCTAGTGACCAAGAGTGGGATGAAACCAGACTGCTAAGGACAAAGGAATGATGAAGAAGAGAAAAAGATTATATCTCTAAAATCCCACTTTATAGATTTGAAAACTGATTCATAAAGGATAAGAAATTTACCCAGATTTGCATAGCTTATGGTGACACAACCAGGATTGAAACCTATTCTTATCATGCTCTAAATCTACAGTTTCCTCATCATATAACAGGAGGTAAGCTGATGAAACCTGTGGTTTTCTCTGTTCCTCTAGCTACATCCTTCATTTGAACATCTATTGAATAGAATTTCTTGTACTCACAACATACTTTTCAAATATAGTTGGCCTTCAGTATCCACTGGTTTCACATCCACAATTTAACCAACTGCCAATCAAAAATAATTAAAAAAATTGCATCTGTACTGAACATACACAGACTTTTATCTTGCCATCATTCCCTGCACAATACAGCATAATAGCTATTTACATAGCATTTACATCATATTAAGTATTATAAGTAATCTTTGGATTACAAAGTATATAGGAAGATAAACTTAGGCTATTAGCAAATACTATGTTATTTTAAAGGGATTTGAGCATCTACAGATTTTGATAACTGCAAGTTACCCTGGAACCAATCTTTTCAGATAAATTTAACAGAAGTCTATAATGTTTATTATTCTAATTATATTATGTATTTTATCTGCATCATTAGGTTTTTCACTTTGCATTTCAGTGGAATATAGTGCTCTATTATTTTGTTGGTGATTAGGGTCAGGGTTATTATAACCCTGTTATTTTGGATCTGAAATATTCCCCAAAGGTCATGTGCTAAAAGCTTGGTTACCAGCTTGTTTTGTTATTGGGAGGTGTTGTGAACTTTAGGAGGTAGGGCAATGTTAGAAGAAGTAGGTCACTGGCCAGTCCTCTGAAGAGTGCATTTTATCCCTAGTCACTTTCTCTCTTTCTTAATTTCCTTTGGTTTCTGGCCACTATGAGTGAGCAGATTTGCCCCACCACACCCTCCCCACCATGATGTTCTGCCTTATCACATTCCCACAGTGATGGTACCAAGTTGCTATGGACTGAACCTCTGAAACTCTGAGCCAAAATAAATCTTTCCCACTTTAAATTATTGTTCTCAGGTATTTTGTTACAGTTACTGAAAGCTGAGTAATACAATCCCTCACAGCACTTAGTATAACACCTTGTACTCACTATCCAATAATCCTTTCTTTCTCTCTGACCATTTGTGTTCCCTTCTGCTGTTCCCTGACTTCCAGTTATATCCAACACCAAGGATTTTGGATGCCTGAAAATCCAGCTGAACTGGTGCTCAATGACTACCTGATGGACAAGAGCTATATCAAGGGGTAGTGCAAACACAGGTGGATGGGGCAGTATGTGAAGCAGGCTCTGGCCCAGGGCCTGCTGGCATTGATATAATCATTTCATGTCTTATGAAAAAGAAAAGGCTAACCTGGCAGGAGTGAAGAAAGTTGTGGTTAAGTATGGCTCTGCCAATATGGAAGATGCCATAGGAACTGGAGCTATGGATAATAATGGTTCAACACGGATCTCACTGGATATGGTAAGGAGGAGGAAAGTGAAGAGGCTAAGGAGAGAATGTCTGGCACAGTGAGAGTCAAAGAAAGACAAAAACCTGTGCTTGTTGCCAAGTCTTACTTATCTTTGGATAATGAAACAGATATGGCAAAATTAAAGGAGTGTATGAGAAGCATTTATGAAGACAGCTTGGTCTGGGTATCTCATAGACTAGTTCTGGTGTGATATGGAATTAAGATACTTCAAATACAGAGCATAGTAGAAGATGATGAAGTTGGCACAGACATGCTACAGAAGCAGGTCAATGTTCTTGAAGAATATATGCAATTCATGGACATGGCTCCCTTCAATAATATCTAAAATCCAACCTGGATCTTTGCACTTAAATAAAAGCTTGAAAAATAAAGGAAAAAAATCACTCAACAAATATTTGTTGCATAAACAAAAGCAATAGAAACTTCCTAGTCTTTGAAAAGACAGTTGCTTTAGGAATTCACATCAACTGGTTATCTCTGAGTGATTGACATGTGCTATACAGTTAATAATTAATATTAACCTTTTCACTGTTCATTCTATTTTTGTCAGGAACTTAATAGGCATGTAGTTTCTTTAAATATTTTTTTCTAAGTGGCATGATCTTGATCTTTTGTGCCCCCCTCCCCCCAAAGTACTTCTAAGTCAACTTGGCTAATTAGAAGAAGTAATTTTTTCTTTTAATGACCAAATGATACCCTGTGCTTCATTATACTTGACCTTCTTTTCTACCTTCACTATTATTTCCTACCAGATTGGAGCAAATCTGTCCTAAGAACTAAATGCATCATAAATATCCTGATGATTACAGCAACTTTTTATTTTGTAGGTGTGAAAATCTAGTGATAATTGGTTATATTAAAACTGCATTTTTATTTGTGGTTTAGAGTTGTGTTTCATTTTAGTTAGTGTTTTTAATAGGAGCTGCAAAATTTTATAGACTAAATATACATCTTAAAGCTTGAAGTTCCAAATTTAATTTGTCTGTAATTAAAAACTTTCTTGTTTTATGAATTTTGTAATCTAGCCTTATGAAGCCAAGTCAGGTTTAATGTGGTTTCTTAAGCAAAGATTCTTTGCATTTTTTACATTCTTAACATTATTCTGAAGAAACCCCTTCTTTCTTAAAGTACAAGAAGAAAATGTTTGGAGACCATATTTCTCCTGAGCAGCAATATTTGAGGAATAAGGGTATTGGTCAACTCTAAAATAATCCTTTTTCAGGAATTTTAAATTCTGTTCATAATGCATGTAGTATTCTTCTTTGAATAAAAGAGGAAAAAGCCAGTTTAGTGCTTGCTCTGTCATTTAGAATGCCAGGTACTTTTATTGTAAGTGTATCTTTGAAAATCAATCTTTTTCTTATAGTTAGTATATGGTATAAAAAAGTTTAAAGCTAAAAATTACATTTAGTGAAAATTATCTTCTTTTACTTCCATTCTCTCAGATATATTTTTGTTTTTTTGGAGTCAATACTTCTTTATTTCCTTGTATATTCTTCAAGAATATCTGTATAAGCATTAAGTTTGAAATCAGATCTTTCATTAGTACAAAATTTTTACTCCTTCCATCTCCATAACATTATATTATATATTATGTTTGTTATAAAGAGTACAAAGCTCTAGACAAAAAAAAATGGGTTAATGTGATTATCTCTTAGTCAAATGTTTGTCTGTTTGAGGTTGTGTATTCCTTATGCCCTGTAAATCATAGGGTAGTAGAAAACTCATGGTCTTTGGTATGCTATATGGACTGAATTTGGAAAGCTAGTCTTTGAACATTAGTTGAATTCTTAGAATTTAAGTTTGCTTATTTGGAATTCAACTGCTTAAAATTACACACTGCAGGGTAGAAAGAGTAGCTCTAGGTCAGGTTACCCTGTGTACGAACCATGGTTTATTACTTATTTGCCACTGGGAAAATTACTTAAATATTTCTGTGTGCTACATTCTTTATCAATATCATGGGGATATTAGCACTAATTTTATGAATATATTGAAAAATAAATGACAAAATACCTGCACTAGCCTTTAGTATCAAATGCTATTTAGTAATTTGTATTAATGAGATTGATTAAATTAGATACTATCTGTAAAATACTTGACACACATTAATAGTCAACAATATTTTTTTTCTTTTCCCTATTTACCAGTAACATGTTGCTTTATAAATCAAAACAGTACAATTTATACTGAGGAATAACCTGGATATATAGTTTTTTTTAAAAAATATTTATTTATTTGCTTTAGTTGTACACAATGTGTTTATTTTTACATGGTGCTGAGGATCGAACCCCAGGCCGCTCACGTGCTAGGCGAGCACTCTATTGCTGAGCCACAATCCAAGCCCTGGATATATAGTTTTTGTATGTGAAGTTAAAATAATAGGAAGTTGATTTAATAAAAAGCTTAGAGTTGAATAGTGTCTTGTTTTTAGTGTTTTGTTTTTGGTTTTTTTTGGTGATGCTGGGGATTGAACCCAGGGCCTTGTGCATGCAAGACAAGTACTCTACCAAGTAAGCTATATCCCCAGCTCAACATATTAGAATTTAATGGCTTCATTTTATTTATGTATGCAAAATATTTGTCTTAGTTCCATGCTAAGAAATGAGAAAGGTTGGAGAAAGGAGAATGATATCTTCATAGATTATAGAAAAAAAAAATAGTCAATGTTTATATAAAAGGGTGAAAAATGATAGCTGCTCTTAGAGAAAAAAATATTTTATTTAAGGAACACTCTTAATAAACCACTGGGTGGGGAGAAGGAAGTCAAAACTGGAGGTTTTTGAGGTTTAGTAGAGAAAAAGCTATAAAGTACATTCAATAAAACTTGAGGGAAGAACAACATGACCAGATTCTGGATCTAGTAAAGAAAAGATAAATCAACATTTTTTGAAAAACAGCTGACTTTATTTTTTTTTTTTTTTTCCTGTAGCATGGATTTTCAGTCTTCAGTAAAATCTCTTGCACAAAATTATTTTGGCAGATATACAGGAAAACAGCTAAATTCTACTTGTCTATGTTATTTAAAGAGTGGGCAGTGAAATGAAATTGTCACTGTATTGAGTTATTCAAATGCACACATGAGAACTACCCTTTAGCCTTACTATTCATTCAAATTTTGGGTTTCACAACCATTGGACTGGAATTTTCATTTGTTATCCTGATTTTAACAGGCAGGGAGGTCCCAGTTAATACCTGGGTTATGGTTTGTGAAAAAGTACTTCTTGATAAATATATTATGAGTTTTCTTTCTGTGCCAAAACAAGTTATTCTATATTGAGGGGCTTATAATAATGCACATTTATTATCTTTTGGTTAGAAGTCTCACATAGGTTTTGCTAGACTAAAACCAAGAAATTGTCAGGGTTATGCTCTTCTCTGGAGGCTCCTGGGAAATTTATTTCCTTGCCTTTCCCAGCTTCTAGAGGCCACCTGAATATGTTTGCCCTTATCCAATGTTTGCAAAGCCAGCTACAGTGAATAGAAACCATTTTACATTTCAGTTTACCACCTCCTTTCCATAGTTGCCTCTTTCTCTCTCTCTCTCTCTCTGTAGCTGAGACTCAGCTTTTAAGGGTGCATAATCTCTCTTCTCAAGATCCTTACACTTTCTCTTCCGCAAAGCTTCCTTTGCCATGTCAGTCCACATAATCACATGTTTTAGAGATTAGGATGGGGAAGAACCTGGGAAGAACCTATCACATACAAAAGCTAAAAATATAGAGAAGAAGTGTGTTAGTTATCCTATCGGGGTATTAGGTATCCCCCAAAAGTTCATGTGTGAGACAATGCCAGTGTTTAGAAGTGAAATGATGGGGTTGAGAGCTAATCCCTGATAGGGATTAACTGGCTGGTAACTGTACGCAGGCATGGTGTGGTTGGAGGAGGTGGATCATTGGTGATGTGCCTTTGGAGTATGTATTTTGTGAGCTGAGCTTAGTCACTCTCTGCTTCTTGGTGGCCACATCCTGAGCCTCTATCCTCCACCACACACTTCCACCATAATATTCTGCCTCATCTCAGGCCCAGAGCACTGGAGTCATCCATCTATCCACTGAGACTTCTGAAATTGTGAACCCCAAAATAAAGATTGTTCTTATCAGGTCTTTTGGTCAAAGCAGTGCAAAAGCTGACTAAAACAGATTGTAATACATAACTCAGTATAATTTATTAAATCAAGCAGAACTTTAGCATTTATTTTAATAATACTTTAAAACCTTAAGTATGAAAACAATAACTATTACTCTGTTGATGATGATACATTGGCAGTAAACTCATCGAAGTCTGTTTTCTTAACTCTCAAGAAATGCTGCATTTTCCTCTGCTCCAGCTACCACTGTTGTTTTGATGTACATTCACATGCAGAAACAGAAGAATGATTCAGAGGGCTTCCCTCTCTTATTTATGGAGCTGAAACAGGAGTACATACTCAGTGTAATGAATTACAGAGTCATATACTGTTTCCCATAGAGGTGTTTTTACAAATGGTGACTAGGTGCTAAAACACTATTCATATTGCACTTTAAGTTCTAGGTAAAATACATTTATGTGGTTTTGCTTGCCTAGGGGCATACTACACTTTCCAGGAGAAAACGTGATACACTTTCTTCATAACTGTATTACAAACACACACAAAGCTTCTCATCAGTTAACAATAGTTGATGCTTATAATAAACTATTGATTGCACATAATACGAATCAGTGGGGTACTGGGAATAACCCTTGATTAAGAGAAAAGTACTCTGAGTTCCAGCTCTACCACTGAATAGCTGGGAAAAGGAACTGGACTAGATGATTCCCTTCTGGTTGGGATATTCTATGCCTTTATTTAAGTTCTTTAGTAGTAGATATCAGAGGCAGCTTATAACTCTATTATGCAGTGAACGCCTCTTATAAGCTGTTGTTGTAAACTGGTCTGTTTCCAAGATGATTGTGAGGCTGAAATTTCTCAACATATCACTTTTTATCACTTCTGTCTTCTTATCACCAGCATCTCCAAGATCTCTGAGTATTGGGATTCCTGTGGCATATCTGTGGCTTGATTTACCATCTAAGTCCTGGTTAAGTAGGATGTATCCTAAATGCATTATTTCATAAACTGAAACTGGGCCCCTGATTGCATTAGAAAACCTAGCTATTAAGAATTGTATAATTAAGACTGAATGTGGGAATTGAACTTCGTTGTCATTCATCAAGAACATTTGAATATCCTCCTATGTGACAGGCACTGTTTTGGGCAGAGAGTAAATAGATACACTATCTGCCACTGTGGAAGATAATACTAGAGGAACAGGAAATAAATATAAAAAAGTAAAAATAAATATAAAAAAGTAAAAATAAATATAAAAAAGTAAAATATGTGAGGAGGCAATGAGTGCTAGCAGACAAAACACAATAGTAGAAGAAATGGGATAGGATTTGGGGTGAGTATCACAATTTAGGGGCCAATTAGGGTTAACATTCATAATGAAGGAAAATTTTGAGCACAGAAGTGAAGGATATAAAAGAAGTAGCATGTGGATATTGGGAGGAAAATTGTTCTAGGCAAAGAGAAGAACCAATGCAAGTGCCTATTATGGGATCATGTCTGCTGTGTTCCAGAAAAGAACATGGAAATAGAGGGTTAAAATAGAATGACAAATATAATCATAACGTTGTCCTGCCCGCATCACCTTCTACTTGTCTTTGTTCAGAGTTTGGTTTTCATTCCAAATGAGATGGGAAATCATTGAATTTTCTTGAGTGGAAGATAGACAGGATATGATTTCTGTCTTATGCTTACTCTGGCTACTGTGTTGAGAATGGATTACACAGAGAAAAGAAGAAACAGAACAGTTAGGAAGCTGTTATGATAATCCACATATGATATGATAGAGGCTTGGACCAATGAGGTAGCAGTGGCAGCGGTGAAAAAGTCAATAGGATTCCTGAGAGAAGTGATATTCTAGGGCACTACAGACTGAGAAATCTTTTTCCTACAGAGAAAGAAATCAAAGATGAACCTAAAGCTTTTGGCTCATGCAACTCATCATCTATTGCTAATAATGGAGATAGGGAAGACTGAATTTTAATTTGGAAATACAGTTGTATCTTGATGTAATTATGATGGAGTTGTGTGCCAACATATCGATAGAAAATATTATTAAGTAAAAATGTACTATACCAAATATGCCTAACTTCATATCATATCCTACTCTGCTGTAAATGTGCTCAGGACACTTACATCCGTCTATAGTTGGGCATTAAAAGCAAGAACTGTACCACATATCACTAGCCAAGGTAAAAGATAAAAATTCAAAGTATAGTTTCTACTGAATGTATACCACTTTTGCACCATCATAAAGTAAAAATGAAATTGTTAAGTTTTAACCATCATTAATTAGAATGGTATGTATTAAGTTTTTGAAGTCAAGTGAGTAGTGAGAAATAAGAATTGAAATTCAGGACTGAGCTCTGAGTGTGAGCAATAAACTAAAAAGCTTCTTCTCAGCAAAAGAAACAATTAGTGAGGTGAACAGAGAACCTACAGAATGGGAGCAAATCTTTACCACGAACACATTAGATAGAACACTAACCTCAAGGATATATAAAGCTCTCAAAAACTTTAACACCAAAAGACAAATAACCCAATTGATAACACAATTCACAATAGCTAGATTGTGGAGGGAACACCGATTCCCATCAGCAGATGAATGGATAGGGAAATTTTGGTATATATAAACAATGGAACACTACTCAGCACCAAAAGAGAATAAAATTATGACATTTGCAGGTAAATGGATGGAGCTGGAGAAAATAATGCTAAGTGAAGTTAGCCAATCCCAAAAAGCCAAACCAAAGGTTGAATGATCTCTTTGTTATGAAGATACTGACTTATAAAGGCAAGGGGGGATGAGAGGAATGAAGAAAATTTAAACAAAGGGGGGGTGGTGAAGGGGAGGGGGCAAAGGGATAGGAATAATGGTAGAATAAGTTAGGCATCATTACCCTAAGTACATGTATGAAGACAATTGCTGTGAAAATACTTTATGTAAAACCAGTGACTTGACAAATTGTGCACTTTATATGTAATATGAAATGAACTGCATTCTTCAAGCATGTATAACAAATTAGAATAAAAATAAAAAATGATTAAAAGGAATCAAATTATGTTATATGCATGGATGAATATAGCAAAAATGAATCCCACTATTATGTATATTATAACATACTAATGAAAATAATTTTAAAAAAATGAAAAAAAATTGTAGGATCATTGGCATGTAATGGGCACACAAAGAAACCAAAATGATAAAAATTTCTAAAGAGATGAGTGAAAATAAAGACGTGCCAGAATTTAATCCTATAGCAATACAATACTAAGAGAATGGGAAATGAGGAGAAATTAATTTAAAAATACCCAAAAGGAGCAACTGGTGATATAGGAGGAAAACCAAGAGAGAGAAGAAACTACATCAGGGAGATGAAGTTAACAACTTTTTATATCCATTTGGTAGAACAACTAACATTTCCAATCAGTAGATGCAATGGGTGGACAATGAGAAGTATTAGGTTAACTTTGATGAGAACTGTTTCAGTGAAGGGGATAGGGTGTTTTTAAAAGAATGACAAGAGTGAGATTGGAGACTGTAGGGAGAACACTTTCAGAGGGTTTTTATATCAAGGGAGTAGCAAATAGCAGTTGATATGAGGTTAGGATATTTCTTTTTGAATGGGAAGAACAATAGCATGCCTTTGTGCAGATGAAAATAATTCAATTGAGAAGAGAAACTGACAATTCTGGAGAAAAAGGAGAAAATTACTGGATTGGTCTGTGTTTGAACAGGTGACAGGGATGAGAACTAAGCACAAATGAGGGATTGACTTAAATTAGGAGCACAGAGAACAGATCTGGAGCAGCACTGTGCTGCAGAAGGAGAATATGAGTTATGCAAGGAATTAAAATGCTCTCAGTAGCCACATTGGAAAAAGAAAAATAAACAGATGAATTAGTTTCTCATATAATTTCCTAATCAAAATATAAAATATCATAATTTCAACATGCAATAGCATAAAGTTATTACTGATTTTACATTCTTTCTTTTTTATCTAAACTTTAAAATCCTCAAAATTTTATATTTACAGTTCATTTCAATGGGAATCATTAAGTTTTCATCAGAAATAGTTGATGAGTATTCATATTAAAACAATTGTACTGGCCAGAAGCATATTTACATACCCTTGCATTCCAACATTCTTAAAATTTGTCAGTAACAGAATTGAAGATTTATTTTAAAATTAAATATATATTAATTAAAACTTTTTAGATAGGCAGCCCTGTAGTCTCAGGCAGGAGGACAGGATAATGCTGGTAGGTGTGGTGAGTAGAGTGGGTTGTGGGAATTCTTTTGGTTATCACCATGTTCTTAGTAAGTACAGTGCAAAGCAACATCACCAGCTTTCATTTATTTTAGGTTAAAAGTCTTAGTTCAGGTCACATCAGGAAATAGATTCTAACACAGATAGTTCAAGAGCATTATTAATGTGGGCAAAAGGTTAAAAGTCACATAGGAAACTAGCAACAGCAGAAAGCGATTTCCCTTCTTGGCCTGGAGAGGAGACGAGGGGAGGAGCTGCCCTCTAAAGCTGTGGATTTGGAAGGATGCTCAAACCGACAGAACCACAGTCCACAGCAGGCAGGAGCCAGAAGGAACTATAGTGGACCTCTTTCTTCTGCTTTTTTGATGTCCTGCCAAAGACTTCCTCCAATGGCAAACTCTGGGAAGCCAAGTACCCTAGATGATATATTTATGGGGGTCAATTTCTAGAGGGCAGAGCAGCAGAGAAGCATAGAACATGGGTCTTGGTGTCTCAAATAGAGACACCAGGAATTTTGCAGGAAGATTCATTTGAGGAGAGAGAAATGAAATGGTGAACGTTATCTAGGAAAATGAGAGAACAAATGAACTAGAAAAATATAAGACTATACCAGTGTCTAAATATTTCTCTCCCTTTTAGCAGATAAGTATTAAGTGAACATAACACTGTACACTACATGCAGCTTTATTTAACCTAGGACCTGGGAATAGATTGATGTAAAAGACAAAGTTCTTCATTCTCCTAGGGTAGGCACAGGCAATAAATGACTAAATACATAAATGAAAGGTAACCTTAGTAGTAAGTTCTGTTTCAAGAATTATGGTATCTGGGAGAAGACTGGGACTACACGGACCAGGGTGGTCAGAGGGGACACCTTTTCAAGAATTCTATTTGAAACTGTATCTGAGTGATGGGAAGAAAGCAGCCATATGATGATCTGGGGAAGAATATTCCTAATACATTAAGTGCAAAGGCCCAGGGGCAGGAAGTCTTTGATGTCTTAGGAGGAAAGAAATAAGGACAGGGTTCCTGGATGGTACTGACATAGGAAAAGCGCTTTGCAAGATGAGATTGGGGAGGTGGGCTGGCACAGCATGTGAAGATGCTTTCATCTATGTGCATGCCATGGAAGGGTTAGCAAAAAAGTAATATGAACTGACTTTTCAGAAATATTGCTCTGGAAGCTATGCGAAAAATAGCCCATAGCCAAGCAAAAATAGAAGCAAGGGGACCAGCCAGCGAGAGGCTGCTGTAGGGAAAAGGGATGAAAGTGGCTTGAACGAGAGTGAAGCTGAGATGCCCAGACATTGTTAAGTTTGACATATATTTTTAGGTAGAGTTGTTAGGACTTTCTGGCCTTGCTTCCTTCCTTCCCTCCCTCACTGTCTATTGTTTTTCTTCCTTCCATAAACTCTAAATGGCCATGTGCTAGAACGGGTGATCTAAGATAATATAATCCTGGTTAAAGTCCTGACCATTTAAACACTCAAGGCAGTGGTGGGAAGTTTGTATGATGGAGTAGGGACAAAAAAGCCAATATGTAAATTGAATACTCCCTTATGCGAAATGGACATTGTAAAAGGAATAATAATTCCATTCAGTTAGATATCTAGTAGTCACAGATCCAGAAACTCTTTTTTTAGCAAAGATAATGCTTAGGCTGGGCAGAGTGGTGCACACCTAAAACATCTCCCAGATGTTCAGGAGACTAAGGAAGGGGGATTGCAAATTTAAGGCCAGGCTAGGCAACTTAGTAGAGAGTACCTTTTTTAACAACAACAACAACAAAGAGTTGGGGATGTAGCTCCGTAGTAAAGTGCCTCTAGACTCAATCTCCAATACAAAAAAAAAAAAAAAAAGAAAATGGAAATTAAGAAAAGGGAAAAGGTAATGCTTGAGTCTAATCTTAAAAGACGAGTAGGTGTTTGCTAGGCTTGCAAAGATGGGAAGAGCACTCTTGGCAGAAGAAGTGCATGTAAGGCAAGGCAGCGTGAAATATTCTGGCATTTTTGAGGAACTGCCAGTCACACCGTGTTGTATGTTTTGAGGTTGGGAAGAGTGGGTGTGTGTTGGTAGAAGAAAATGAGGAGCTTAATGAAAAATTAGCCTGAAAAGGTAGTCTAGAGCTGGGACGCTGAAGGTCTCCTGTGCTCTGAGAAGGAGCTTGGATTTGTTCCTTAGGCAAATGAGAGTCCTCCAAGGACTATGTAAATAATGAAGCTCTTGAACATGTTTTGAGTTTTTAAAAGTCACAATGTAGTTGCATGAAAAGTGGATTAGAGAAGGGCAAAGATCGAGAAGAGCTAGAGAATCTTTAAAATTCATACTTGATTAGTTTCTAAAGTAATGGTTAATAAAAGCATTAATAATTCATCACAACTATTCACCAAAGATTCTTTTATTTATCATTGTTTTCTCTATCACATGTTCACAAAATTCCAATTAAAAATCAAAGAACTTAATTTTTGCTTCCATGTATGATACTGTTGTGTGGAAAATGTCCAAGTTCCCTTATGATTTTTAGGAAATTTGTAAGGACACATTTGGTACCTGTGGAACACATAGACGGATAGCGTCCAAGTCCATTGTGATCCTGAAAGGAGAAATGATTTCTTTTTCTTTCTTTCGTTCTTTTTTTTTTTTTTTTTGGTAATAAGCACTCTTTAACGGTAAACAAAATAGTGTCAAAATTAAGTGGACATACATGTTCAGGTAACTTTTACATTAAGTCATGTATTTATAGGATATTTGAATCTGAATTTGAGGACAAATTCACCAACTAGGAATGTTTTAAGTTATAACCTTTTCTTTACCTCCTTCGGTTTCTATTTCAGTTTGGTTTCTTCTCTAAAATTTCCCATTTTCTTTCATTGCTGTCACCAGACAGTTATGATATTCAGATGCTTTAGTGAAGATTTTTATTTCCATTTGCATTCTCTGGTCAAATTTGAAATGGATGTCTGCCTCGCTGTGATTAGTATGGGAAGGAAGCAGCTGTGAGGAGGGAAGTGCTGGCAATGAGGATTTTTACTTTCTTTCTTTCTTTTTTTTTTTTTTTTTTTTTTTTTTGCTGTTGGTAGAAATTGTCCAAATAACAGGTGTCTATCATCATAAATGTGGGAATATGTTATTTTTATCACTGTGAGGGCCAGAACCGGGCTGTAGGTACTCATCTGAACTCATAGAGAAGTCAGCTGTCCTCAGAATCCCAGAGAGTCAATTTTTTCTATCAGGCTTTTTATCAATTTTTTCAAACATAGACTCTGTGTTTTGCTCTTCAATTGCTCTCATATATAAAAATTCCACACCTCAAACATTTTTATCAATCTTTGCTATAAATCTTATAATATGTATAAACCATTGGCTTTGATGTATAATAAAAATTTCCCTTCAAAATGAAAACAGATGATTGGCATTTAACATCTACAATTATAAGTAACAGATGAGGTGGTTTCTGTCATTCTGAAATAAAAAAAACAAAAACCACAAGCATTCTGTCACTATTCTCCCGCCCAGCCCAGTGCTGGGTTGAAACACTTACTTTTTCAAGATACATTTGAAGCATTTTTATGCCAGAGGCTACAGACCCTTAGCAACATGCAAGATACTAAGCCTTTTCTTATTAATTATTTTAATGTAAAGTGACTAATTATGTGGAATGGGAAATCCTAGCGCATGAATGCACAGAAAAGCACAGAGCTGTGCCCATGCACGACTCAGCTTTGTACACTGAAAGTTCAGATGGCATAGCAAATTACTCTCCTTCCAATCATTTAGGTCATGAGAACCCACTTGCTGTGAGTACATAGCCTTTTAATTTAGCAGTGCAGCTTCTCTACCTAAAACAGCATGAGCCAAGCAAAGTATGACGATAAGAAAACACAATGTGCTGATTGCTATAGTCCCTTCAGCATGTTGTGCTGAACCATAATATAAATGAGGAAGGGCATATAGACTACCAGATGTCATTGGGCAAGTATAGAGATGGATTTCAAGAGCAATGTAATGAGATTCCCAAATTATTGAAGAGAGAATGGATAGATGTATATTTTATAATTTCTGTTAGCTAATTCTGGGAGAAATTATGTTTTTCATTTTGATTTTAAATTACTTGCTGCCAATGGCACATTTTGTTCATCTTTATATAACCACCTTTATTCTTAGCAGTACTGTGCTGTACTCATGGTAGGCATTCAATAAATGTTTTACTCGATTTGAAAGCATTATCCAAAAATTAATTCTCCAGTTAATTATATGTCTTCTATTTTTAGCAGTTACAAAGAGCATGAACTGTATTTTTTATATTATCTGTAAGTCTTTATCAAAGGGCTTTATACATATTACACATGTAATAAATGTCTTTGAATTGCGTTTTAGTGTATTAAAATTAAAGGCAATTTTGTTTCCAATTTAACAAGTGAATTTAATATCTCTTTACTATTTTTAATTTTTAAATTTCTTTCAGAAATTTAAAAATTTTGCTGCTTTAATGGTACATAGAGTTAAACCAGTCTTTCCTGCCCCTTTCCTTTTACAGTCAATACAAAACAAGCTGTGCTGCCTTTGCCACTAAAATAGCCTGAGTTTTTCACTATGGTTTGTTCCAATAACTGTCCCCACAACATGCACCCCGATATCATGCTGCTCACCCCCCACTTGCTTCTGTTTCTACTTTACATTTTGGAAAAGATGATCAACAAGATGATGGCTCATACATCTAAAGAAAGTGAGTGAGAAGTCAGTCCTCCTAAATGATCACCATAGAGGGCTCCATTGAAGGCTGACCATTGCAAGCAGAGTGCCTTTGCCCCCCATCCCCCAATCTGTACTTCATGCATCAGCTGGAATCATCTTTTTAAAATAAAAATGAGGCAATTTCACTGTTCTACTTAACACTTTTTCAATAGCTTCAGTTTTAATTCAGATTCAAATCTGATTTCCTTACCAAGGCCTGAAAGCAAGTCATTTGCCCCTCCCTGTTTCTCACTGTTTACTTTCTTCTCACCTTCTTAGTCACTATACTGGAGCCATGCCAGTCTTCCAATTCTTCTAAGCTTCTTCCCTGCTTTAGGGCCTTCGGGAATTTCCTCTTTCTCCTGCCTGTAATGTTTCTCTTTTGGATCTTTGCATGGCAAAATTCAGGTCCCGTTTCAAAGGTCACCTCTGCAAGGTGGCACTTGATGCCCTTCCATCTGAAGTGTCACCATGTTATCCAATTGCTGTCCAAGGATCATGTTTTATTTTCTTTGAAGCAACTCTTCTTTTCTGATAGTTATTTTATTTGTTCATTGTCTTTCCTTTTCAACTAGAGTTTAAGTTCTATGAAAACAAAGACATTGTCTACACTGACATACAGGAAACATAAAAAAAAATTGTAGAAGGAATGAATAATGTGCATATGTAGAGGGAAGATTTTGACTTTCAAGAGTAGAAAAATGGAAGAAAGTCATGGTAGCTGTAAGATCTGCTATAAATCAAATCCCCTATGGAGATCATAGATTCAAAAGGACTTACTACTTAGTTTGATGTGTGGGGAATCATCCTGTTGAGATCATCTCTTCTGAAATGTAGTTTTGAAGATTTTCGTGTATTCTGAGACATGCATAAACATGTTGAGAGATTTGACTCTTAGAATCAATATATAGAGTCCTACTTACTAGACTAGAAAAAAGGGGTGAGTGAGATCAACTGCTTTTCAATCTGGTTTGATATTTTAAAATATTTTAGTGATTCCCCACACATCAAACTAAGTAGTAATGGCTTGACTTTCAAACTGGAAAGTATGAATATATAGGATTATTAGATGTATGGGATCTACAGAGCACAATCTGAATTTAAATTATTATTAACTTGCAGAACTGGTAAGAAACAAATAGTCTGAAATTCAGCAAGAAAAAGTGTAGAGCAATATGCTTTAGAATTAAATGAATTGTTATTTTTTTTACACATTTAATTTCTGAAGGCCATTCTAAAATATTTTATGCCAGATTTATGTATTATAGTAGATAGTTGCATGCATAATGCGATTTCAGTTTAAATATTTTTTACAGAAGAAGAAAATAGAAAGCCTTCCTTACTATATTCTTCATCCCAATATATCTCAACATGGCATGCCATGGAATTTGAAACTGCACCATTGCAGAACCATTACACTAGGTTTATGTCTTCTTATTTCGAGCTCTCCTTGGAAAACAGAACTGCTTCCTTTTTCTTAAATGGTTTGTCAGCATGCTGGGGGTCAGACCTCAAATTCTGAGCATGGTAGAAAGTGAGGGTGGTATTAGCATGTGGGAGGGTTCCTGGATGGCAGGACACCTATGGCAGAACTGAGTGCTCAGTGCCTGGAGGTGAAGGCATCAGCTAGGGCTAGCAGCATATGGAAAAGCCTGGTCTGCAGCTGCTGAGCCCTAATTCACTTACCTTGCAATTATGCCTCAGGCAGGCCCTGTCACCATGCTCTTTTTTTGGTGTTAAGCCCAGATCCATGGGGACTGATGAATGCTGAGTACCTTCTGGTTCGTACATTTTATGATCCTACTCATGTATCCCACTATCATGTTCTTGTTCGTCACTACAGTCCCACACTGGTGACTCATTGTCATCTTATCTACTATGATTCCTGATCCTTTGCCTACACATGTATACATCTGGTCCTGTCCTACCTTGTAACTGGGCAGCCTCTTTATCTGAGGTACCACTTTCTATTCTTTTATATATATTTTTTAAATGAAAAGGCCTGAATATATGATTCTGTCAGTGGAAGCTCTGCTTATAATAAATTGAACTGCCAACCTGAATGAAACATACATCCATATAAGAACTTAAAGATCAGAGTTTGAAGGCAGGCAGTAATATATTAGGCCAGCCTTGGAGTATTTGGGATTGGCATCAGGGACAGAGGAGATTACAGAAAAACAATGGATTCAGGAAGAAGTAGTGAGAACCAGAGACAGCATGTAAGATATATGATAAGAGAAACCCAAGCAGGTGGCAGGTGAAGAAAGGCAAAAGATCCTGCTCATCTTCATCCACCTTCCAGCATAAAGGGGTGGTGGGAGGGGAAAAGAAGAAGAGTAAATGGGAGGGAGATTAAAAGAAAAAAAAAAACCTTATTTTAAAAAAGGAGTAGATGATACACAAAAAGAAATGCCTCCCTGGCCTGATTATGTCCACAATTCTCCCACTTCATATCCTTTATTTCAGCCAAATTAACCTTTCAAATCACATCTATGATTATTTTTCTTTAAGTGTTTGCATGTAGGGAGAAACATGGGTGTGTGTGTGCACATGTGAACACTCTCTCTCTCTCTCTCTCTCTCTCTCTCTCTCTCTCTCTCTCACACACACACACACACACACACACACACACACACACACCTCTACCCAGAGTTTCCCCAATTGACCTCCTTAGTCTCGCTTTCAATATTCTTTCTTTTACGAATGCACTGTCTGGTACTGCTCTTACTAGCAAACCTTTTCAACTTATTATTCCCAGATCATTACCATACTGTGAACTTCATAAAGTAGAAACTCCATAATGTTCATTATTGTACTGCCATTAAGCCCTGTGACTGTCTAGAGTAGAATAAACATGTCTGACCCTATACTGCTTCCAGCTTTCTCACTCAATTCTGTCTGTTCAGAATGCCTTTTCACACTTATCTGTACAAACCACAATTGTATCAACATTTCCAGACCCATTTCAGTTAATTTTTCATGATTCTTCCCAAGCAAATGTAATCTGTTTTTCTCATCATTTCTACAACTTAAAATATTTTTTGCACCTACTTCTATATTCTATCTTATTTTATACTGACTTGTGTTATTGTTGTCTGCCTCTCCACCCAAAGGCTAAAGTTTTGAAAGTCAGTTTATTTCTTTTAACATTTAATACAGTTCTTCACACAAACATATGTGCTCAGTATTTTTATAATGAACCAATAAGTTGGTTAGTAAAGAAACAGGAAGAAGAAACTTTCAGTTTGAACATATTGTTGTACGCTGAACCCACTCTGGGTTAAAAAAAAAAAAAATGTTTGTCACCTTGTAATTCATGCATCTAGAGAGATAAGTACGTTTTTGAAAACTCTGCTATTTATTTATACAGAATCAGGAATCTTGGATGATTGTCATATCTTCCAAAATAGAAGACTCTGTGATTCATTTCTTAGCTGTCTACCTAGGATAATATATCCTTTCTATTGAAAATAAAACAATATAAAACTATCACTCTTGAATTGAGACAAAAAAAAGTACCTAAAATGAGGCACTGGAGAGATGTTGTTCAGTTAATCTATATGAAGATGTATTTTGTATTGCTTTGTAAATTTGTACAATACTGTGTAATTTGGTAAAAGGATCAAGAACTTTTAAGGTTTAATTATAGCACAGGAGCACCAACAGGAATATTGTCACAAAAAACATGCTAGCACCATGCAGAGATAGAGCATGGCATTGGAAGGCCGTTCCAACTGTTCTTTGAAGAGACACAGAGCCAATTTGAACTGCCACCATCTTGTCAAGACAAGACCAGCCCTCCTCCTTAGGGTGTGTTTTTTGTTTTTCTCCACTGTAGTGTTTCTATAAACCACTGTTTCCCAATGATTCTCAGTCCTTGAAACATCTGTTACCTTGCCAGGACTGGTAGAGAGATGGGATTTGGATAAAGAAAAATTGAAGAGGAAAGGATATAACAACTAGCAGCTGCAAAGGTTGCAAGAACACACACACACACACACACACACACACACACACACACACACACACACACACACATTCCTGTTCCCATTCACACACTCACACATATCTGGCACCCTCCTTTCTCATTCCTTGGTGGTTATTTCTACTTCCATTGTCTACATTCCACCCTTTACTTCTTGGTGAAAGGTGAGGGGAGAAGTGTGGTGAGGGAACCCAAGATGTCAATCAAACAAAGTGTCCTAACATACTCCTTGGGAGACAGTGCTCTGAGAAAATATTAGTCACTTGAATAATAAATGACAAAAGAGTCTCCTAATTTAAAATAACGTAGTGCTTGCCAAAATTAAATATAATATTTTCTAAACATCAGTGATAAGAATGCTAAGAATTGACTTTGGAAAAACTATTTAAAAGCTTTCTCTAAAGCAAAACACACACACACACACACACACACACACACAGAGAGAGAGAGAGAGAGAGAGAGAGAGAGAGAGAGAGAGAGAGAAAACATTCCTAATAAAGACCAAGAGAAAAACAAAAACAGAAAACTTCAAACTGAGCCTGATATTCCAGGGAGTTTTCTTGTTAAAAATCTAGATTTCGAGCAGTACATTTTATTACTGTTTGTGAACATAGCTATTTTATATCAGGACATCTTCCTTCCTTTATGGGGGAATGAAAACTTTCAAAAGGGTGAATAGAATCTTGCAAGGCACTTTTGAGTTCTTTGGGGAAAACATAGCATAGGAGATTAATGTATTATTACATTTAAAACGTTTTTTTTTTTTTTTCACCTAAATGTTTTCTCAAAGGCTGTTTAGGTAGTAATTGAAGAGGTAGCGGCTATTCATTGTCTTTATTTTTTTATGCTTTATATGTTAATTTTGTTATATGAGCTACTGTGTACATTCTAGTCAAGGGAAGATTGTAGTAGAGTCCTCAATCACTTGCTCATCCAACAATGGATATGTAGACATTAGATTATCCATGGTAAAATGCTTGCTTTCCTTATACTTATGAATTAGTGGGTATTCCAAAATGCATATATGTGAGTGCCCCTCTTTGAGCATATGGGACAATGTTAACCCATGCTCTCTACTGACTGCAAGTTTTGAAGCACAGAATACACATGGTTTAGATATTCTTCATTTGCCCTGTCAATTCTTGCTCTTCTTCTTACAAAGTTTCTTTTCAATAGATTTAACTTATCTGCTTGAGGTAATTTAGATGATTTGTTTTCAGTCAGTTTTATGATCTTTGTCTATTGACTCCTACTCCAGAGGTCTTTTGAGTACATTATTTTGCCTCCTAGTTTATAAAAGGACATATATTATTTTCTGATGAAAGACCCTAAATATGAAACATTTCTCCTGAGAAATTTCAGGTTCTTAAAACTTTGCTAGTAAAATCTTAAGCTCTTTCTCTTCTGTTGCCAATATTTGTTTTCTTGGCAAGAACTCTGTTTTCATCAAAAATGTCTGGAAATTTGGTTCTAGTTGAACTATGTAAAATGGTATCTAAATTGTGCTCTTTCAGGTTGCAAAAGCAGACAGGTTTGTGGTAGTAGAGACACTGGAACAGGTCAGTCAAACCAGGTAAATAGTAATACTTCACCCATCAGTTAAACTTGTAGAAACCCTTTGTTGAGAAGAACTCACAGAAACCAGAGCCACTCTTGCCCACAATTGACCATGACATTCAAGGACAACAAACCTGATCTGTCTTGCCGGTAGCCTGTCTGTGGAGTTGGGTCCTTGAAGAATCACCATAAGGAAATCTTTAGTACCTGCCTTGCTGTGCAGGATGAGGAGCTGGGACACAGCAGTAAAATCATTAAATAGCAACCCTAGCTTCCAGTCTATTCCCCCACCATGGTGAGGGAGGCACCAGACCCTTCCTTGATGTAACAGATTCCTGTCACAGCCTTTCTGGACTAGTGTGCCAATGGCCTAGTGTCGGACCCCTTCCACATTCTACTTGCATTGATCGGCTTAAGCAGTTGGCCACAGCCAGTTTCCATGGGGCTCTGGAAGGCTTGCAGGTGAACAGGCAGTTTAATCCTTATCTCCCATGCAAATAAGAAAAGCAGAAAATAATATCTAAGGTTACTAAGCTAGGTCTCATTGACATATGGCCTTGTGTAGGTAGAACAAAAAGTCTGCAAATGGGAAGTCTAATTTTCATCTCCAATTTTAGTATTCATAATGACTCAGTCAAATATGTGACTCAGCTTATTTGAGTGTATGAAATACAATCTTTTAGAAGAGGATAAAATTTTCCTCTTTTAACAGATCATCCTGAGGCTCTTTCCATATTCTTGTATCATCTTTATTAAGACTGCAATAGTCAAGAAATAAACAAAATTGTTAGACTAATAATGGTCTCCTCTGTAAGAAGAATTATTTCCATAGAGTCCATCCAATCTCTGAGAGGATGTATTTTGAGGTGTTTAAGATAACTGTCCCTTCAAGAGTACCCAGTTCTACTTCTAGACATGATTTAATTAATTTTAGCTTACGCATGGTTGGAGGCATAAGTGCTTAGATCACTCGGGTCTCCACAGTCAGCCAAGTCTTTCTGTAGCTGATCGTGATGACACTAGTCCCTGGTAAAACCGTCCATTTTAGTCATTTTCATGATTGATGCAGGTTACATCAGCCTAATAGTGGTTGATATCAGCTGCTATGCTGGCTGAAATAATGGATTGACTGTGCCACAATTCACATATTTCATACATAAAGACAAGATTTTCAATGATGTGATGAGAAGAGGGCCTGAAATAAGAGGCTAAGGTGAAAATTGAAGCACTCATGATGAAAAATTTCAAATTACAGATTGAAACTTTCTTTTATTATTACATTTCAGCTGGCATTGAAAACATACTCTCTTCGATTTTTTTTGGCACCATTTTTAATGCTACTGTCACAGCATTAAAATGTTAAATGCGGGGGATTTTGGTAACAATGACTTTAATGACGTTTTGCTGTCTTTAATATTGGATAGAATATTTAAAATAAACATGTTTTGACAGTGAACTTTTGAGTCTTGCAACAATAAAAGTCTTTTGCCTTGCAATACGGAATTTAAAAATCAATCCCTATGAGATCAGTGTTAGAAAAAGAAATTATAATTGGAAGTCCTATCTTCCTATTAGTTTCCTTTCAAAGATAGCAAAGCTGCTGTGAAGGAACGTAAAATAGAAAACATAAAATTTGTTTTTAGAGCATCCAGTTTGATCTATTAGGCTTCAAATTATTTACCAAATTAAGAATGAAATTATGATATAATGCATATTCCCAGTTGGCTTATTATTTTATTCAGTTTAAATTATCTCACTTGTTGAATGAATGTATGGGTTAAAAGTGAACTGAAGTTTTCATGGCCAAGAGAAGTGAGCTTTGTCTGTATCATTGATTTCTTTCTTGCCTTTTAGAAATCCTCAAGCCTCTTGGAAGGGATGAAAATAGAAAACTAGAAAAGTATTTGTTATTGCTTTTGGTGAAATATTACCATCTCTGAGATGATATGAAATTCTCAACTTTTAAAATTAGAGACTTTGATGACAAAATATTCTCATGAGATCAAAGACATGGATTTTAGAAGTTTCTAATTTATTAATATTGTAGCAATATTTTGGCACATATACACAGAAACTAAAAGTTTTATATATAGCAAAATATAAAATTCTCATCAAAAACAGCTAGATTTTTTTTGTATTTTAATATTCTTAAAGGAACAGTTAAAGTTTTTTTTTTTTTGTGTGTGTGTGTGTGTGTGTGTATTTTCTTAAATAAAAAACTACAGAATTTTTTTGTGTGTGTTTTCTTAAAGGAACAGTTAAATATATTAATTTGTATTTTGATATTCTCAAAGGAACAAATGGACCTGCCAGGTTACAGTCTGCTCTGGTAGAACATTATCCTTGTGGCACAAGTAGTAACCATATGGCCTTTGTAATTGCTTAATATGTTGATCACTTTATTATTCTTTCTACTTAGAAAGCTTACTGATTCTTCAGTGGGATAAAGAAAAGAAACTCAATTTAAGCAAATAACAGTGTTTTGCTAAAGATGATAATTCTTGTTTTTATTCAGAGAATAATAAATTATTTTACATGGAAAATAAAAGCTTCTGAGAATGAATAACTTCGAGAAACACTAAATACAATACAATTTATAGGGTTATTATTTCAGTTATTTCATAGAGTCTTTACTCTGCTGGTACCATCTCCAAATGGAGGGAATTCTTGCTCTTTTGCTTTCTCAATATATGTTACAACCCTCATTCTGCCACCACAAAATATCTGTTGGCTCTTGTATTCTCCTCAATAGCACATTTTAGTGAATAGCAGTTAAATTCAGAAAGTAAATAAACTTGAGTCTATATTTTTATGTTTTTCATGAGAGAGTGAGTCATATTTAATTAAGTTTGTATTGTATGTTTCTATGTCAGACAAATGTTAAATGTTAAATGTTGGGGCATTACTTTTCTACTGAAGCCATGACAAAACACAACAATTTAGTGGCTCACAAAAACCAGAAGTTACTATCATACAGTTCTATGGTTTAGACTCCAACCCCATAGCATTTCTCACTATAAGTTCTTTGTGGAAAATCTTTCTCCTTGCTCATTCCATTTGTTGGCAGAATTCAATTCCTTATGGTTTTTGGACTGAGATTCACAATTTCTTCTTGGCTGTCAGGTGAAGGCCTTTATCATTTTCTAGAGTCTTTCCCATCTACCCTTGGTTGGTAGCTCCCTTCATCCATCTTCAAAGCTAATAAACCTTCTCTTTTAAAATGTTTCCTCCTCACTTTCATTTCTCAGAGCCAGGAAGAGGTGTACACTTTTAAGAATTCATAGTTAGACATGGACCGCTTACTTAATCAGGGATAATCACATCTTCCAGGGATAATCATATCTTTTGAAAATGTAAGATATATAAAATAACATATTTACAAGTTTCAGGGGTCATTGTTCTGCCTATCATAGTTGGTAATACAATAATGAAAGAGATGCAGACTCTGCCCTGGGGTAACTTTCAGTTTGTGTAGGTCCCATACTATTCAAAATTTTAAGTAAGTATTAACAAATTAATCAGTTACTATGACATTTAAGAAATATATGATGATATGTAGAGTTACTGACAATACTCCCACTCCTCATCTCAATCAGAGTACTTAAGAAGCTGCTCAAGGAACCATGATATATTTCCACGACAGTCATGAATGGGTATTATTGTGGAAATTTCACCCTAGCTATGATGAATCCTTGGGCTGCAGTCCATTCTTCCCTCAGTCTTATTTGGATCTCTCTCTCTCTCTCTCTCTCTCTCTCTCTCTCATGCACTCTCTCACTCTGATATTCTCATAGTCTAATACATGAATTTGGACCAAATATGATGTAGGGTGAGAAGGTGTTCTTACAGATAAGACACTCCCTTCCTAATCCTTTGAGTTGCACCCCTTTCCCTCATCCAGACCAGGTAACAAAATGGGATTTGGTGAAGGCAGATGCTCATAAAACTGTATTGAAAATGTATTACACTCTACTTTTAGTTACTATCTTTTATGGTTAGATACTTCTGACTCTAGGAATTGGTTTTTTTTTTTCTTTCTTTGTTTTCTCGTCATTCTTTATTTCTTAGTTCTTCTGTTTCTTTTAATGTAGATGTTTCTTTCAGACATCAAGGTCTAAAGAGGTGGGTATCCTTTGGATAAAATTAAAGTAAAATCTGCATTTTCCACCCACCCTTTAAGTAAGTCTAGTAATATTAGCTTTCTCATTCTTTGAGCACTGAGTTTTAAATAAAATGAAGTGAAATGTATTTTATAAAAAGTGTGCACTTTTTGACTAGAATAAGTTCATCCTCTACTCAGATTTATTTTTTATTTTCATTAGGAAATAGTGCACAAATATGTCAATTTTTCTTTCTTGGAACTGGACTTTCTAAACTTCAACCAGAACACCCTCTCGAGTTAACATATGCTTTTACCACTTTTACACATGGCAATAGGTTGTTACATTCTCTTGAGACTATACAGTGGTCACTTATACTAAAATTGGGGTTACCTCCAATGGGTGATGCACCATTTCACAGATTATCCAACCTGACCTATAATTCTCATACAAGTTTCATAAATTATTTATCTAGGACAGGTATTCAAAGTGAATCTTTTTCAGTGGAAAAAAATCAGCAAATTTCTGTTATTTAATAGACAACCACTCCTTGATAAAATCCCTGGATCTTTGGGACTTTCCCATTAATAATAGCATGTTAAACTGGCAAACTCTTTTACATTCTATAAAGAGAAAATAAAGAGTTAGTTAAGTGCCTTCAAACTCCTTTCTCAATTCTGAGCAATTGGAAACCTCACTCTAAATATAAAAATTATAAATAGCTTCTTCTCTGAAAATACTCCATTCCTAATCCTTTGAGTTGCACCCCTTTCCCTCATCCAGACCAGGTAACAAAATGGGATTTAGTGAAGGCAGACTCTAGGGGAGATGCAGGGTATCTCCATGTGAGCACTGTCCAAGACCCCTTCTTGCTTGTGAGATGCTAGAAGTTGCCTCAGCTTCAGGTGAGGAGATGAGGTGGGACTTCTTGCATCTACAGAGAAGGTGGGAGACAGTGAGAATGGAAAATAGCTTTATTCAAATGAAACCCATAGATATCAAACCTTGTGACCAATCCTCAAGAAGATAGGGTATAAAAACTAAATTTTCTAATTTGATTTTCCCTAAATTCCAATGCACAAAATTTGAGTGATCTGAGCTGGATCCCTAGATGTATGTTTTTCAGACCGTGGTAGTGTGATAATACTTGCTTTATTGTATATAACTTCAGTCCACCATTTCCACACAAATATGATTCTCAGATCTTTCCACATTTCATTAAGTAGAGGAAAGAAGAAAATACAGGTTATGTCCTTTTTGTGGAAGCAGGCTACATTTAAAAATAGACTTGGCTGCAAGTCTATTTTTCTACCATCTACCAAAGATGGGTAAAAAAAAAAAAATAGCATTGGTTGAAGTAACATAAAGAATTACTTCTCTCTCTAAAAGTTGGACACACAAGGTAGGTGGTTCAGGGTTGATTTGGTGGTTCCACAGTCAGTATGGCCCCATCTCCTTCCTTTCTAAACCACTGACCTCAGTACAGGGGCTCCATTCTCAAGGTTACTTTATAGACCAAGATGTCTCATCTTAGAGCTCCTGCCATCTCATCTCCATTACAGGAGGAGGATGGGACAAAAAGAGTCCCTATAAGCCAGCTTCTTAGAAGTCTCACATGGCATATCATGCATGCTTAGATTTTAATTGTCAGCCATTAGTTATAAAGACACATTTATTACTAAAGAGACATGGTAACTACACTAATCCCTCCTTCTCTGTGGTTTCACTTTCCACAGTTTAAGTTACCTACACTCAACTATAGTCCAGAAATATTAAATGGAAAATTCCAGAAATAAATCATTCATAATTTAAAATTGTGTATCATTCTGTGCTGTGTGATGAATTCTCACAGCATCCCACTCTTTTCCTCTGGCTTTGAATCATCCCTTTGTCCAGAAAATTCACACTGTATATGCTACCTGCCCTTTAGTCACAGAACCACAGAGCTTTTGTTCAAGTGATCCTTATTTTATTTAATAATAGGCCCAAAGCACAAGAGTGGTGACACTGGCAATTTGGCTATGCCAAAGAAAAGTCATAAAGTGCTTCCTCTAAGTAAGGAGTTGAAAGTTCTTGACTTAATAAGGAAAGGGAAAAAAAGTGTATGTTGAGGTTGCTAAGATCTACTATGGTAAGAATAAATCTTCTGCCTCTGAAATTGTGAAGAAGGTAAAATAACTTTATGCTAGTTTGAGGCTGTAGCTGAAACTGCAAAACTTATGTATCCACAGTGCATGTTAAGTGTTTAGTTAAGATAGAAAAGGCAATAAATTTATATGTATAGGAAAAAACATAGTATATGTAGGGATCAATACTATTTGTAATTATAGGCATTCACTAGATACCTTGGAATACATTCCTGTGGATAAAAGTGGACTACTGTAATTTTAAAGTATATAATGATGACCACAAATGTTAGAATCTCCCATCTCTGAAATTCTGTTATTCTTTTCTGTTGGCTGTTTTAAAATTTTAAAAGAAGACTTGAGAAGCTTATTGTGTTTTCAAAGTTAAACTGATGTTAGATTGAGAAACATAAAGTATAATTTGATTTTTAAAAATCTGAGTCAAGTCACAATGCACCATTCTTTCAATTGTGCAGATAGCATCTCTATCCTGTGATGGATTAGCAGCTGAAAAAAATCATTGTTTTGCTATTGTTTAATGTTATTTCATGTATTGTTCAAAGAATAGTGATTTGCTTATTATTGAAGACCCTCCTCCCCCATTTTACCTATTTTATAGATGAAGAAAATGAGGCAAAAAAATGATTAATGGATTCTTAAAGTTGGACAGGAAATCAGAGGTGGTGCTAGTATTTGAATTCATACTGTTAGACTGCAGGATGTATGCTTGATATACCTATGGTATGGGGGTCTCTTGAAACATGCATCTTTCCAAAGTACCAGACTTACTTAAAAACATTTTAACTCTTGCAATTAAGCATGGTAACTATTATTTGATAGTACAGATTTAGAAACTCCAGGAAGAATAGGTGAAAGGCTTGGTCTGAGCTGATAATGTCAATCAGAGTTGCAAATAGAATTCAGGTTTCCTGACTTCAAACAAATGCTAAAATAGCACCAGCTCTCTCATCTATTTGCAAATAGCAATATTCATGACATTCTTCTATAGAAAACATTCTGATCTTTTCAAATGAACCATTGAAAGATGAGATGAGAGTCTGAATTATGTAACCTTATTTTCTTTCCTTTCCATAGACTTAATAATTTTGGTAACAAGAAACTATGTCATGGGGTTAAAGACCATAGATTTGATAGGTGAAAATATTCTAATATTCTTCTTTTGCTTACTGAAGTATATAATATGTGTATTTGAAAACAAAGTACACAAAGTCTTATATCTAGAGTCACATGAATTAAATTTCTTTTTCCAGAGGTATTTGGGTTTATTACCTGATTTATTTTATTGTTTTAATCTTTATTAAAGATTGTGCACACACACCCCCACACTATATATGATAAAGCAATAGAAAATCAAACATTTGAAAGGCAGAAGAAAAAAAAAATCAATTTTGAACCTGCTGAATCCTATCAAACTCAACTATGATTCAAACATTTCAGTTCTTCATAGAGACAATGATGAAATTAAAATGCTTACAAAGTATATGCAGCATGTGTTTTACAACATCTGAATTGTTTTCAGGAGCTTCTGAATCATTGCTGCTGTTTGTAATCCGCATCTGTTATAAAAATCAAATAAAAATGATACAAATAGAGTTCTTATGAATACAATGAAGAGGAAAAAAATAACCTAAGGAGAATGAGGAATATATTTGCTTTAGAAAGAAAATCAAACACTGACAAGGTTGGAGTGCCTTGAAGAAAAGCTCTGATTGTTGTCTCCAGGAAGGCCTCATGGAATGACATTAACCTTGGTCAATTCATAAAGGATCAGGGTGGAAACTCAATCTCCAATGGGTCTCTGAGCAGGCTAGGACAGGCAGATAAAACAATTAGAATAAGAATCACTAGAATATATACAATATCTGTCAAATTATTGTAAATTTTGCTTTAGCCTAAACCTCAGCCATAATCATTTGCAGAATACAGATACATCTGGAAATTTCAGACATGGGCTGGCAAGGCTCGACTTCTAGGAATGTACCTGTAGGAGAGATGTATCAATCTTGTAGGAAGGAAGGAAAAAATCTATCCTAAGGGATGAAGGACTGCAGCTTCAGTTTTCAGATAGAAAGAAGTGGTTCTGAGAAGAGTGTGTGCATCCACATAAATGAATTCACAGCCTATTTTCCATGAATTTAGATCTGAATTCTAAGTTACGAAAACCTCTGAGTAAATACTTCAAAACTTTGGGCACAATGGTGTTGTTATTTAGTTCTCCTCTGAAAGAACAATATGAGCAAAGGAAGAGAATTTTTTTCTCTTAAAGCCACAGACCATAATAGAGCTTTGGCTTTGCAAGGTTGTTTTTGTGAATCAACATTATTGACAGGGAAGGGCAGCAGTACATGTCAGAAGGACCAGTAATTCCTTCGAAAGCGCTAGCTAGTATATAACATTCTATATACAGGGACAAGGCATTTGTGCTTGCATGGGGTTATAGTATGAGATCCAGAGAAAGACGTGGAAGTGGTCACAGATGTGGCAGTGCCCCTGTTGATGTGCCAGAGGAAGCATTATTGCCTAGAAGAGGCATGCAGTAATGTGCACTTAGTGTGGCAGCAATGCCTGGCAGGAGAGTTTGTGGCAGGTAAAGTGTGTAAACTGGTGGAAAATAGTCTATCTCTAATTGTTGGAAGCAGTGGTAGAAGTAGACGCTGTTGGTGCCTTCCTCGGGCCCTATCAATCTGATCACTCATTCCAGTTCCTGTAAGTGTTGTCTGCTTCAAATTCACAGAGGCTCCTTTACATGTAAAATTGTTTTCATTCAATCATCTCTCCTTGTCCCAATATACAGCAGCAGAATATCAGTAGTTCATGGTCAGAGTCAATTATTCCTTCTAGTAAGGAAGCTCTTTTGCTTTGCTTTCTGAAATCATATTCCCCAACTGGGTCATTTCAGCTTCCAGCTCTTGTTTTCCAGAACCATGTATTCTAGTTATAGGGGACACAATGTAACTGCCATTAGTTGAATTTAGTTATTATGCATGAAAGGGTAGCACTTCATCCACTCTTTGCGAAGAAATAGCTTGAGGTAAGAGCATATACCCACCTGTAACCAGTGTCACATTGGGTAGCTTGTGGCAGGAGCCTGGAAGGAGTAAGATTAGATTAGGAATCAGAAGGTTTGAGGAAGAAGCATGTCAATGGAGTCAGAGGACTAGACACAAAGTGTGAGGGTCTCAGAATTATGTAGGAATGGACACCAGAGAGTATTTACTTGAGAAGGGGCATTAGCAACCAAGTATACAGGTGTCTCAGTGAGTAGATTTCAGCAAGAGTCTATCTTTGACCATCCCAGTGTTTGCACACAATGGAGGTAGCATTGAAGGTTATGTATATATCCCTGAAAGCATAGATTCCCTCTCATCAAGGCTGAATTTGATTTGCCCACAGCAAAGAAGAGCACTGAGCCCACCAGCTAGCACTATTCTTTAGAGACCCATCAGAGTCTTGTGCTATATCAGACCCTGTACAGTAGGGAAAGTGAAATGTTTTAAAACTGGATTGACATGTGATCCAGGTATAGACTTGCCTTTCCCACAGTGCCTTAGTCCTCATCTTTTTTTGTTGTTGTTGTTTATTCATTCATACTGGGGATTGAACCCGGGTCACTTCACACTGACCTATGTCCCCAGCTCTTTTTATTTTTATTTTTATTTTTGTTTTGAAATAGGATCTCACTAAGATGCTTAAGGTTTCACTATGTCACTGAAGCTGGCCTCAAACCTGTGATCCTCCTGCCTCAGCCTCTCGAGTCACTGGGATTATAGGCATTTGCCACCATGCATGTGTTAACATTGTTTAAGAGTTAAAGAGTTTGATCTAACAATGTAGGATTTCAGAGGACACTGTCTTGGGCGAAGAGACATACTTTACAGGAAAGAAGTTGTATCTATGGACTTTGACCTTGGCAGAATCCGTATAGTGTGCCATCACCAAACTGCTGGTTTTAACTAGTTCTGAGATGAACCTAGGGCATTGTATTCATCTTAAACTAATAACTAGTGTATGAAACTGTGTATCTAATACTTAGAATGGGTCAGGGGATAACAGTGGCTCACCTTTTCTACTAGAGGGCCCATTTAGTGCAGGAGCCCTGTTTGGGGAGATGGCTTGAATTGCGGTTGACTATGAGCCATGGAGATTTGGGCATTGTCGCCTTCCGTAGTCTCACGGGACTTGGCCCGGGATCTCGAGTGACTTGGCCGAGATTGCTGATCGGGTCAGCGCCATTTTGGTGGTGTGTGCGGCGCGTGTTAGTCGTTGTTAGAGCCAGAGAGAAAAGTAATCAGAATAAAAAGCTGTTTGTCTCCAGTTTGCCTCTGAACTTCTTCCCGCGGCTTCGTTGCTCCAAGCGGCCATCGCTTCAGGCAGCAACAGGTGGCGGCCCGTACGGGGACTTCGGAGCGGACAGGTAAGAACTGAAAGATCTCTAAAGATGGGTTCGAATATAACTGAATCCTAAGTGATAGAGGCTATGCAAAGACTCCTTGATATACCTGACTCTGTTCTCAGTGAGGAGAATATAGAAAAAAGTGAAAGTGATCAAAAAAGCGTAGCTTCCACTGGGCCAACTAAGACCAGTAAAGAGAGTATTAGAAGAGTCCCAAAAATGACAAAAATCCAAGCTATTAGAGCTATTCGGGAGTTATTGGTGATAGCTGGAGGATACTTGCTCTTAATGGAAACTGGGCCTCAGGATATTGCTGTCAGCGAAATTAGCAGTAGTGAGGAATCTAGTAAAAGTGATCCTGAGAAAATGAGGAAAAAGAAACTAAAAAAGACCGAGAAAAAGGACCATCAAGTAGAGGAACCACTTGTGTCCTCTACTCCCCCATGGGTGGAATCCATTACAGAAAATATGAAGGGTATTACTAGGCGTTTGCATATCCTAGAAACAGAAATAAAAAGTCTTTCTGATCGCTTATGCGTTCTCGAGGGCAACTCACAGATACATTGGGAACCGCCAGCATTTGAAAAGAAAAATGGACAGAGGGTCCATCAGTCAGTAGATTTCAAAACAATAAAAAAATCTCAAAGAGGCAGTAATGACTTATGGGCCCCAAGCTCCTTTCACGTTGAGTATGCTGGAGTCCCTTAACACCTTTAGCTTAACCCCCTCAGACTGGAAAAGTCTATGTAAAGCAACATTAAGCGGGGGCAATTCTTGGTTTGGCGATCGCAATTCCAAGAACTTTGTATAGAAACGGCTAAAAGAAACGCGGCCGCAGGGTTTGAAAACTATAATATAGACATGCTCAAAGGAGAAGGGCAATTCGCAGACTTACAGGCTCAAACAGATTATGACCCAGATGTATATGCTCAGATAAACACAGCTGCCTTGGAGGCATGGAAAACTGTTCAAGGACCTGGGGATCTACAAGGTAGCTTGTCAAAAGTGATTCAAGGACCTAATGAGCCGTATGCTGATTTTGCTGATCGACTTTTGAGAACTGCAGGTAGTGTGTTTGCAGATGTTGATCAAGCTATGCCATTAGTTGTTCAATTAGCTTATGAAAATGCTAATAATTGGTGCCAAGCAGCCATCAGGCCATGGAGAACTAAAAAGGATCTTTCCGTATATATACAGCTATATAAAGATATAAATGACGCCTTTGTCACAGGAAATGTGATTGTAGCCTCAATGAGAGGTACTTCCCCTCGAAATTTCACAAAGGTTAAACGTAGACATTATAATCAATCAGGATATTCCAGGCAAAATTATCATAATCAATCAGGCTATTCTAGGCAAAATCCCAAAAGAGAAATAAGACCAAGCTCATACCGTGCCCCAGGCCGCTGCCCCAGGTGTAAAAAGGGAAATCATTGGGCCAATAAATGCTATTCAAAATTTGACATCCATGGAAATCCTTTTTTCAGGAATTCAAAAAAACGGGGCACAGGGTCCAATACCCCGGGGCCCACAAATGTACGGGGTATTGGAGGAGGAATATCCTCAAGCATCCACTCAGATGCTTCCCCGACACAATCCCTACTACCCATCCACTCCCTCGCCAGAGGAACAAGAGGAAATGCAGGATTAGACCTCTGTTCCACCGCCCGAATAGTGTTAACACCTGAAATGGGGGTTCAACTGATTCCCACAGGAGTCAGGGGACCTCTTCCCTCAGGGACTGTAGGACTTATTATCGGGCATAGTCCTAAAAGCTTATTAGGTTTGCAAGTGACCCCAGGTGTAATAAACTCAGACTACAAAGGGGAAATAAAAATAATGCTTAGCTCACCCCAAAGTATAAGTTCTGTTAATCAAGGAGATAGAATTGCTCAGTTGCTTCTCCTTCCCAATTTACATAATTCATTTAAAATGGGTATGCCTCAAGAAGGGAACAATAGAGGATTTTGTTGCACTGACTCAAGACCCATGGCTTGCTGGGTTCGAGACTGTTCAAGGAGGCCTTAGTGTAAAATAAAAATCCAAGGAATAGAAATGGAGAGATTAATAGATACTGGAGCTGACTCTTCCATTATTAATTTACGCCAATGGCCCAAGCACTGGCCTCTGCAAAAAGCGTCAACCAGTTTAAGAGGCTTGGGATATAATAACCTCCCAGATAAAAGTGTGGTAATATTAAATGGGAGGATGATGAAGGCCATAAAGGAACATTTCAGCCTTATGTTTTACCTAATCTACCGGTTACTTTATGGGGAAGAGATATTTTGCAACAAATGGGAGTACACCTTGCAACCAAGCCTGCAGATGTTAAATGTGAAAACCTACAGGGTAATCTTAACCATAAAAGAAATCATTATCAAAAAGTACAGAGTACTCTTAACCCTAAAAGTAATCATTATCATAAAGGAAAAAGATATTTTTTTTTCGGGGCCACTGAGAAAATAATTTTGAAAATACCATGGCTTTCTGATAAGCCAGTGTGGGTCCCTCAGTGGCCCCTATCTAAAGAGAAATTACAAGCGGCCCACCTACTACTTCAGGAACAATTAGAAGCAGGACATATAGAACCTTCCACCTCTCCCTGGAATTCCCCCATATTTGTAATCAAGAAAAAGTCAGGAAAATGGTGATTGTTACATGATCTTAGACAAATTAATAAAACCATGCAAGTTATGGGCCCTACTCAACCTGGACTTCCTAGTCCCGTAGCTATTCCAAAAAATTTCCATCTTATTACTCTTGATATAAAGGATTGCTTCTTTTCTATTCCCCTACATCCTCTGGATGCCCCCAGGTTTGCTTTTTCAGTTCCTTCTATTAACAATAATGGCCCTGATCAGAGATATCAATGGAAGGTTTTACCACAGGGAATGGCTAATAGCCCCACCATATGCCAAATATATGTGGACAAGGCTACCAACCCATTAAAAATAAATATCCAAACCTCATGTGTCTACATTACATGGATGATATTTTATTGGCCCACCCTAATCAAAAAATCTTATTTAATATATTCAGTGACGTGGTTGAAAATTAAAAAAAAATATGGATTATATATAGCAGAAGAAAAAGTTCAAACCAGATCTCCCATATTATATTTAGGATTTAAAATCATGGATACTTTTGTTAGACCCCCCAAAATTTTAATAAATAAAGAACATTTGACCACCCTCAATGATTTCCAAAAACTACTGGGAGACATTAATTGTCTTCACCCTACACTAAATCTCACTACTGGCCAACTAAAACCTTTATTTGACATCCTTCACAGAGACCCTGATCCATCTTCACCGCGAACATTGACTCCTGATGCTAGGAAAGCTTTAAAGTTAGTAGAAAAAGCCATCAAAGGAGCTCATTGTGATAGATTTGATTTAACTCAACCACTGATGTTCATTATTATTTCTTCACAATATACACCCACAGGAGTATTTTGGCAACAAGGGCCTTTATTATGGATACATTTGCCCGTCTCTCCTAAAAGTATAATTGAGTCTTATACCTCCATGGTGGCTAAACTTATTCTTCAAGGACTTAAGACTTCTACTAAAATATTTGGCATTCACCCTGCTACTATTATTACTCCCTATTCATCATCACAGATTGAATATTTATGCTTCAATGATAATGATTGGGCTATAGCTAAATGCTCTACTTCTGCAAATTTTGATAATCATCTTCCTAAGTCCCCTATATTATCTTTTTGTATTAATCATCCTATTATATTTCCACAGGTAATAAAAAATCAACCTATTCCTAAGGCATTTAATGTATTTACAGATGGGTCCTCAAATGGTACTGCTACAGTAGTCACTAAAAAAGAAAATATGACTTACATAACTGCACACAAATCAGTTCAAGTAGTGGAATTGGAAGCTGTGGTAAGAGCTCTGGAAAATTTTAGGGACCAGCCCGTAAACATTTTTTCAGATAGCCACTATATTGTACAAGCCGTCCCAAAATTAGAGTTAGCAGGACCAATAGCACCTCATACTCCAGCCTTTAAATTGTTTTATCAAATACAAAAACTTTTGTGGGCAAGAAAAGAACCTCTATTCGTAGGCCATATTAGAGCACATACTAATTTGCCTGGTCCCCTCCATGAAGGTAATCAAAAGGCTGATGAACTTACAAAAACAATATTTATACTTTCAGTGCTACAACAAGCTACTTTATTTCACTCCCAGTTTCATGTCAACAGTACCACCTTGCAACGTAGTTTTAAAATCACAAAGGAGCAAGCCAGAACAATTGTAAATATTGTAAATCTTGTATGGCACATTTGCCCAATCCTCATTTTGGCGTTAACCCTAGAGGGTTAATGCCCAATCATTTGTGGCAGATGGATGTTACCCATGAGCCAAGTTTTGGAAAATTGCGATTTATTCATGTTACCATAGATACATGTTCAGGCATGATTTTTGCTTCCTTACGTTCTGGAGAAAAAGTTAAAGATGTTACATCTCATTGTTTGCAAGCTTTTGCTGCATTGGGCATCCCCAAAATGCTTAAAACAGATAATGGCCCCACATATACATCCTCATCTTTCAAACAGTTTTGCGCAAAATTCAATATATCCCATAAAACAGGCATCCCATACAATCCTCAGGGTCAGGGCATTATTGAAAGAGCAAACCGAACACTGAAAATTATGTTATTAAAACAAAAAGAAGGAAATTGGAAAAGTCCTAAGGACAGATTGGCAGTTGCCCTGTTTACCTTAAATTTTTTAACTTTAGACTCTAATGGTTATTCTGCTGGAGACAGACATTGGAATCCACACCAACAACATAAACCTTTGGTTTAATGGAGGGATGTTCTTTCAGGTACATGGAAGGGTCCAGATCCAGTATTAATTTGGGGAAGAGGATCTGTTTGTGTTTTTCCAAAACACGAATCCTCTCCAATATGGATACCATCTAGATTAATAAAACAGGTACCACATCAAAATGATCAAGATGAAGTTATTGAAGAATCAAGATTAATAAAAAATGTACAAAATCAAGAGGACCAAGATGAAGGTATAGAATGATTCCCTCAAAAGAGTCCTTCAAAATATTTCACAACTTAAGTGTCATTCCTCCCAGGCGGGACAAGGAGATCTCTCTTTAGTGTGCACACAATTGTATTTTTTTTTTCTTTTTATACATGTCTTTATGTCTGCACATTTGTCTACATTTCATGTTAATGTGACGTCACAAATATATGTTTGTGCATCTGTCCAGTGTGACGTCACAAATAACAAAGCGCTTATGAAAAAAAATATATATATATGGATCCAAATAACTTTAATTCATTTTAGGTTAAGAGTATTCAATTAAGAGTAAATAATTTTATAAATGAAGGTACTTTCAATTTTGATTTATAGGTGTCCCTGGGACTTCTCTTTAGCAAACTATATGACTAGTGCTATATAACCTGATATTTTGGTGTTTTGACATAAGATTGTTTATTTGTTATTAACTTCATTTGTTTAATAGCTCATTAATTTCAATTATCTCAACAGGTAAAAGATTGCTCTGTATACAGAGACTCAAGGGTTCCAGCTAACAAATTATTTCTCCAAAGTGCCTTTACCTTTTCTTTAATCTATCTTTAATGCAGTAAATTACCCTCAGTCTTTCTTTGTTTTGTTCTAAATATGATATTTTTCCAACCTGTGTTTGTAGAAGCTCAACCAGCAATGTGTGTGAACAAAAATCAACTTTAATTTTCTAATCTAATTATTCTATTTTGTAGTTTGACAACTCGCCTCTTGACTCAGTGCTGGAATAGCACTGCCTTTCCTTTAATAATTGATGCTTGAGTTTCTAGGTAGCGGGCCCTGAAGATTTTGCCGGTGGCATTGTCTATACATAAAAAAGACGTCTGCTGCTACAGCTGCAGGGATCGCGGCCGCCGCAAGCATCCCTGCTGCTCAAGCATCAAACAACCTCACCAACAGTGTGGCCTCTGCTCTACATGCATTGGGCCTCCTACATCAACGTGTTATAACAAATGGACATTTTGATCTTTCATTGTTTGGGACTTTACGGGACAATGCCTTGTGGGTATTTGTCTAGAGAATTCAATGTGTTACTTGATGGAACTTAGGGCAGCTGATTTGTTTAAACAATTTGATATGCTATGCAATTTGGCTCATCACCAAAAGGCTTGTAGCCTTAAAGCCGCAACATCTCCTCACAATTGGACGGCTGTTAGTCATCATACACAGTCGATCCTAAAGGGCTCCATTGGATGGCTGGTTAGCCAATGACGGGTAAGATCCCCAGAGGGGGACAACCTAAGACAGGCACAGTCGCACGGGACAGTCTCATATGGCTGACATATCAACCTAAGACAGGAGTCAAGGGCACAGCCTTGATTATCCGATGACGGGTAAGAATGTTGGTTGCACATAGACGTCCTAGAGCATCCCCTCTTTTAAAACAAAAGGGGGGAAATGCAGGAGCCCTGTTTGGGGAGATGGCTTGAATTGCGGTTGACTATGAGCCATGGAGATTTGGGCATTGTCGCCTTCCGTAGTCTCACGGGACTTGGCCCGGGATCTCGAGTGACTTGGCCGAGATTGCTGATCGGGTCAGCGCCATTTTGGTGGTGTGTGCGGCGCGTGTTAGTCATTGTTAGAGCCAGAGAGAAAAGTAATCAGAATAAAAAGCTGTTTGTCTCCAGTTTGCCTCTGAACTTCTTCCCGCGGCTTCGTTGCTCCAAGCGGCCATAGCTTTAGGCAGCAACAATTTAGAAATATGGGATTCCCATCCCTGCAACTTTAGGCTCTGTAGATCTTGAGAACCTGATTTGTAGAGGGGATTACCTCCATTAGGGCACACAGATTCTCACCACACCTAACTCTGCAATGCAACTTGGTTTCTTTGAGTACTTTCAGTCAGAAGATTAGCCCCTGCCCCTCCCTCCAAAAAGAACAAAGCTAAAATATTTTCATGATCAACTGATACTGATCATCATAAGAAGCTATTGTTGCTACTCTGCACTATGGCATTTCTATTTCTGAAAATGGACAAGTGCAGAAACCATGATCTGAAGATGGCATGAAAACCTGGGATCAGAGTCCTGGGGAGTGGTAGTCCAGGCTATTGCACAAGGTGAGACAGAGATGCTGACAAGTGGAAATGCTTGAAAGTGTGCAGGAGAATCTAGAAAGTGTCATGGAGGAAGGACATGATGAGTTTCCATTATGGCTTCAGGATGAGGTGTAGAAGCAGAGCACATGGCTCAACCCACTAACCCTTCTAAGTTTTTTCAGAAAGTGTGACCAAGCAGAATCCTAGAGAAGCTATGCCTACATGGAATAAATTTAATATGTCAAACAAGTGGATCTGACAATGCAAGGAATGGACCTTGCAGGTGCTTTATTCAGATTCCTTGACAATCATGAACACTCATCTCTCTGATGCCCTTAATATTGGCTAATAACAGCTGTACCTTTCTCTCAAGAAGTGTTACTGGTCAAAACAAAGCCACTTTTCCAACCTCTTTCAGACAGATTTTGGCCAATGACAGTGGGACATCAGTGTTCTAGGGCAACCCTTTGCCTGAAGGTGGGACTTTCCCTTTGATTCAATTTGAACTTTAGAAGTTAACTGTGGAATCAGAGCAAAGCTATGTCTCTAGCATAGAAACATCCTTGCTTTGTTCCTCCCTTGCTCTATCCTGATTCCATTATCCCATGCTTCATTAAAGCACTCTCCCAAACGTACCATGTAAGAATTATCAATTTAGGCTCTGTATTATGGAGCACAGTGTTGAATGCCTCCCTGCCTTTCAGCAGAGAAGATGATACTGACTTTAGTCATGACTGCAGTATAATCACAGCAGATAATGTGAAATGGTGATGTCCCATCATTCTGAGTGGAATTGTTCATGAACCCATACAAAACAGTTGTTGGGGATATTCCCAATATATCACAAAAAGATTTTTGTCAAGAACTGGAGAAGCTGCAGAGCAGAACAGGAATAAATAAGACTTATTGCTAATACATCTCCATTTAATACTATGTACTACAGTGGCCTGGGAAACATGGGGTACATTGCCATAGGGAACAGGCAATACTTCTCCCCAGATCTCCTTTTATCTTATATTCAGAATATACTGCCTTTTATCAAACATGAAAAGTCATTGTGGTAATCCTCAAATGGCTTACTGCACAGGGACTCAAATCTCATTAGAGTACATGATTTGGGGTATATTTTTTCAGGGCCATGGTGATCCAGATTGGTAACATCTATCTAAAACTGATTTACCTGTATAATAGTTCTAAATATTGCAAACATGAGGCTTATTTTGCATCATTTTCCTTTCTTCAACTAATACTTTGGTTTTCATCACATCTGTCCCAAAGTATTTGGCTTGATTTCTAATTTTGAACTTGAAAAATAACAATTTATATACTTTGTATACAAGCAGTTGTATGTAAAAAGATACTATACTTGTGCATGATGAATAAGTAAATAAATAATAAAAAAAAACTTTCTTGAGCTATCACTCAGATCAACTTGACTTTAATATTTTTATACATATCAGTCATATATAGGCAATTTCTAATTTTATTTCCACCAATGCTATTTACATTTGTTTCATAGGGATCTCATAAATTGAAATCTTAGAGCAAATCTAACTCTTTCAATTATGAATTCTAAGTATATATCTCATTGTTTTCTCCCCTTTTCAAATATCACACTTCACTTTCAAAAACTGGGCAGAGCTGAAGGAAAATAAAGAAATGGCTTTAGTCTCAATCATTAACAAAATATCAGTGTGTTTCATCTTAGGAGAAGACCGATCCCAGGGATTTTCAAGGCTGTTAGTTTTATCTTCATGCTTTCAGGCCAGAACTAAACTTAACAGTTGAGAGCAGAGGATTTAATCTGTTTTTACTTTATCTTTAAACTAAAATGATTTCTTTATATTTTAGGATTAATCTAGAAATTAAAGATAACACCATTACCTCAAATATTGCTATCATTTCATATGTGTATAGATATGAGCAGATCCTTAACACTTAAAGTAGCTAGAATAGATGATTACTTATCAGAGTGTTGATGTCTATCAGTTAAGACCCAAAGACTGCTGAATATAAGCATCTCAGTCATTTTGGGAACTAGGAAATTTTCTTTTATTCATAAATATTTCCAGATATGCCTGTCAAGGTCACTATGTCTCCATCACTAGAGATTTGTTTATTTGGCTTACGGCTTTGCTTCTCTGTGATTTGATTTAACATCCTAGATGTTGGGCAGCTAGGCTGAATTGGCTTGGCATCCTTATCTGGAACTGTTTTTGCACAGGGGAAAAATGGTATTTTCCTTCTGGCCCAATTCTTTTTACTTTCTAAGGTTTTTAATCAGAACAAATAAGATAAGAATAAGATTCCCAAGGACAATTTTCCCTATCTACAACACAAGACTAGTCCAATATTGCCCAAACTTTGTTCTGTGGAGATGTTAATAAATGATATGGTTTTCTTTAAATCGGCAGGACTATGGTTACCTTACACCTCAGTAAAGAATTACAATGCAATTAGAAGCTTTGAGGAATACTACAGGTAAGAAATTTGTTTCTTTGTTTAAACTTTGTTTAACTCCTCAAACTTATATGAGCAATAAATAATTTTAGGTAGCACATCAACTAACCTCATGCAAGCACCATGGGGTTACTGGATGGGAAGTACTGGTTTAATATAAAATCAGGGCATTTATATCCCAAGTCAAGGTCACATCCTGCTGTTTGTACTTCATCTCATCTCTCCAGTCCCTCTGATTCACGGGCATATGTGTCACATTTCTCACCTACGGGTTTCCAAAATGAGTGTAATCACTGTGAGTTCTTTTGCTAATTCTTTCAGAAATATATCAGTATTAAATAAAGAGAATTAAAGTAATGGTATAAATTAATAAATATAAATAAGGTTATTAAACTTGTATTAAAATTCTTATTTATTGATGACAAAAATACACTCAGGTGGAAACAAATGTATACATAACTTAAAAAAATTTTAGCTACAAGTTTCAGAAATCCAAATGAAACTTGCTCATTGCAAGGATGTTTATCAGGCAATGAACCTGGTAAATCATAGACTCAAAGAGCTTCAGGATTAAGAAGTGATCTGGGGATGTCAGACTCCAGAATTACAGATGGGACACCATGAGGGCTCCCTCTACCTTCATTTCATCTGTAATGATCAATGCTTGGCTTACATTTTCCTGAGGTCACCTGGCTTGTTCCTATGTGGACCGAAAGGGAGCCCCTGCTACTAGACACCAATTCACGTCTTTCAAACATATAACCTCCTAGGGCAGGCCTCTTTCCTCCTGCTTCAAGCATAATTCTCAGAGGAGGAATCCATTTGGACAGTATTAGATCATATAACAGACCTGAATCAATCACTGGCCAGGTGAATTGGCAAAATGGTTCTAGACCTGGTTCATATGCTCACCTGTTTTAGTCAGCTTTTTGCTACTATGTCTAAAGGATGGAACAAGAACAACTTTAGGAGAGAAAAAGTTTATTTGGGGACTCACGGTTTCAGAGGTCTCTGTCCATGGACAGCAGTCTCCATTCCTCAGGGCTCAAGTTGAGGCTAAACATCATGGTGGAGTATGGCAGAGGGACATGGCTCACATGATGATCAGGAAGCAAAAAGATAGACTTCATTCCCCGCATACAAAACATATACTGCAAAGCCAGGCCCCCAATGCCCACCTTCTCCAGCCATATCCTACCAGCCTTCAGTTACCACTCAGCTAATCCCTATCAGGGCATTAATTCACTGGTTGGGTTAAGGCTGTCACAGCCCAATCATTTCTTCTCTGAACTTCCTTGCATTGCTTCACACACGAGCTTTTGGTGACTTTTATATCAGGAGGGCTATTAAATCCATTTGAGTTGAAATAGTTCTAAAAAGAAAAGGAGGGCAGGAGGAGAAAGGAAAGGAGTTCCCAAATAGGCAAAAATAAAAACATTCACTATATTTCACTCTTTGATAAGCACTGAACACATTTTGCCATACGTTAACTTGCAACTGTGCCCATTCCAGAGGAAAGGCAGTTATTTTCTGTATAAATGGAGACATTTCATGTCTTCCATCAGAACACAACCTGAAGTCTTATTTGGTTACTGAATTTAGAATCTTTAGGTACCGCTTGGTTCTCTCAATCCAGTCTGGATGTACTACTTCATGATTTGGCCATTTATGGGCCATATTAAAAAACAAAAACAAACAAACAAAAAACCCTCAACATATACATTTTAAAATAAAAGTGGGAAGACAGTATAATCACAATGAGACCTTTTGGAAAGAAGAGAAATGGAAAGCGCTGCACGTTGCTAAGAGCTCTGGACAATAGACTTCATTCTGGTGGACAACGGTTCCTATTTCCCCCTTGTTCTACAAAGGAGGATCCGTGTCTTCCTCAGGTGAAAATGGTTGCAACCTCCGAGGTCCTCAAGATCATGTTTGAAAAGAATATTGGGAGGATTCTTCAGTCTAGACTATACCATACCACTTTGGAAATCCTTTTCCCATTTATATGAGTTTGGGGATTGAGTAGTCATAGGTTTCTGATAGACAGAGCCGTGTGACAAATACTTGACTTAAATAATTTCTTGGATGCCAGGCTATTGCATTTTTCTTGATCTACACCCACTTCCTAGGTGATCTCATAGAGATAAATAAATTTGAAAAGCCTGAGTAATATTTTTAGCTCTCATATTTTCTCACATCATACATGGATTGTAACCCTTTTTCAGATTCTCAACATGGGCAGTTCAAATTTAACATGGCCAAACCCTTGGGTATCTTCACTTTTTGGTAAATGGCCATATGATTCACTCATTTCTCAGGTCAAACATTCTCATAAATCACATCCACAGATCCAACTTCTTTCTGAATCTGCCCACTTATCACTACTTCCACCACAAACACCCTGATTCAAACCACTATAATCTTGGCTTGAAAACTTCACTTGTAAAAGCTTTACACTCCCATCTCCTAACATAGTACTGTAAATTAAGCTGGAGTGATTTTATGTTAAAGTTTTGTGTCAAATGAACTAAACCATCATGCTCAAACAATCCTGTCTTCTAATTACTGTGAGGCAAAGTATGAACTCCTGACCATCGCCTGCAAGTCTGTGTGTCAGGCTATGACCATCTCTGAAATCTCAGTCTCTAATGGACTGCACCTTGCTCTGTCCATTCCAATCACACTGGTTTGCAGTTTATTTAACACTTCAAGCTCATAAGCTGTGAGGCTTTTGCATTGCTGTTCCCTCTTGCTCTACTTTCTGTCCTCAGATGTGAAAATAATTTTCCTCATTTTTCTTCAAGTTTCTCTGCATCACCTCCTGTAACTTATGTTGTTCTATTTGTTTTCATACCGCACATATTTATCTGATATTACATATTACTTATGCATGTATTTTTTCTTATCCCACTAAAAGTCTAGAAAGTGATCTCTCTTACCACAAAGTGGCTTGTTTTGTTCATTGTTGCTTTCTAGAGTGGTGCTTTGACCATTTTTTTTTTATCATCAATCAATCAATCAAACAAGTTATAACATGTTATATGCTATATATCTTTCACATATAATAAAATATAATGTATGTATAATTATTTTTATAACCAGTAACTAAAGACTAACTCATGGTCATTTAATATTGATCTGCCTGTTGGTTTTGTTTCTTAGCAAGAAGCTAACATGTCTGCCTTTTAATCTTATTTCTAAGCCTAAAGCTAAGATCAAGTACTGTTTTTTTTTTTTTTTTTTTTTTTTTGTACCAGGGATTGAACTTAGGGGCACTCAACCACTGGGCCACATCCCCAGCCCTTTTTTGTATTTTTATTAGAGACAGGGTCTCACTGAGTTGCTAAGTGCCTCGTAATTGCTGAGGCTGACTTTGAACTCGCGATCCTCTGCCTCAGCCTCCCAAGTGCTGGGGTTACAGGCGTGGACCCCTGCGCCTGGCTCAAGCACTGTTTTGCTGTGTCTTAAAACTCATCAATGTTCACCCATTCTTTTCAGCTATCCCATGAGGTAGGTAAAACAATGTATCCCATTTTAGGAGGAAAGTGGGGTATAAAGGAGTTCACTTACTTTTCCAAGTTTTGTGGTTAATGAGAAGCCCAACTAGAATCCAACTGAAGTGGATGGGCTCTGAAGTCTGGGCACATGACCATGCTTGTGATGCTTTCTCCTGAATGGGTCTTGGCTTTTTCCTCAGAACAGTGAAGTGCAGGGTTAAGAGGAGAGTCTAAGGGGATGATGTGCTAGGACACATCTGAGAAGAGCTGTCTCAAGGAGGCTTGCACAAAAGGCTGGGCCAGGGCTTCTGAGTTTTCTCCAGACTTCCCTTACTTTTCTGATACCACCAAAGGCTCAGTTTCTCTCTTTTATTTTAACTCTTACTTTCTTTTCCTTGCTCATGTGAAATTTAAACTGATACAGAGAATGAAGCTATTATGATTATTCAAAGTTTAAGACTGGATTTTAGCAGTTTTGCAGCACAGACCACAGGCAGATATAACATCTTTGGTAATTACATTGAGTTGTGTTTTGTTTCCTTTTCTGCTTTCAGTATCATTTCCTCAGTTTGGTTCCAATTCTGTTTGTACATTTGAATTACCCGGGGAGCCTTTAAAAATACTTGGTCCTACCACATAACAATTAAATAAAATCTCTGAGGATGGAGCTATGGCAACCCTATTTTTTATAGTTCCCTTGGTAATTCTAATGAACATCTAGAGTGAAAACTATTGCCTTAGATCAGTGGTTCTCAAACTTTAGCATGTGTCAGTATTATCAGGAGGGCTTATTAGATATAGATTGCTTGGCCCTACCCGCAGAATTTCTGATTTGGTAGGCCTGGGGTGGGGCTGGAAAATTTCCTTATCTAACAAATTCCAAGGTTATGCTGGTTCTACCAGTTCCAGATCAAACTTTGAGAACTCCTAGACCCAAGCATTGTTCCTTTTCCTGGTACTTCACTGAAATTTTAGGAGGCACTAAACCATTGTGATATTTTCTACCAAGTATTCTAAATTTCTAGTCTCCATAGGCACATAAGCTAAGCACCAAGACTGAACAGGTAATGTTGTAACTATTTGTTGTGAAGGTATTATGAAAATTTTTTGATTGATAGTTGTTTTGTTTCCAGATTTTTGTCACTACTAATGCTCAATCATTTCATTGATCACATAGCCATTTATATATGGTAAAGTTGGTGGTCTGCCTTTTCCAATATGGAAATTATTAGTTACCTGTTATTATTTACATATAAATTTGTTAAAATTCTGTAAAATTAAATATTCCATTTTTCTGTTACATTAGCCACATTTTATAAAAACTTCTTGATAGTAGGAATTGAACTCATAAGTGCTTTACCACTGAGCTACACTCCCAGTCCTATTTATTTATTTATTTATTTATTTTGTAGTTTGAGTCAGGGTTTCTCTAAGGTGCTGAGGCTGGCCTGAAAATTTCCATCCTCCTGCCTCAGCCTCCCAAGTAGCTGGGATTATAGGCATGTGCCACCGTACTTATCATGTTAGCCACATTTTATATTAAATAGCCCTGTATGTCTAATGCCTACCATACTACACAGCACAATGGAACATTTTCATCATAACATAAAGTTCTATTGGACAGTGCTGGTTAGATGTTATCAAACTTGTTTACTTTATGAGGGCATGCAGCTAAATATGTATTTTAGAACTCTTACACTAAGGTTGGATTATGTCACTAGTTTTTTGTGTCTGGAATATGAAGGAAATATATATTTCTTTTGGGCCTTCCATGGGAGAAGCTTGGGTGCCTGAATGATTGCATGGAACAGAATGTGGCCCCCTTTTCAAACCAAGATGAACTGTGACTTAGATGAGAAATAGGGTTTCTTTGCTGTGCCAGCAATTTAACCTAGGGTCTTGTGCATGCTAGCAAGTGCTCTGCCACTAAGCAATACTCTTAGCCCTTGAGAAATAAATATTGATTGTGTTAATCAATTGACATATTGAGGTATTTAGTTATAACATTCAACCCAAATTGGCCAACATTATTGACCTAGAAAATAATGCTAAGACTTAGAGTATCTTTGGTATCAATAATTTTTCCCTAAAACACTGCAGACATTAATTAATCAATTTTATTGAGTTCTAGTATCATAGACACTAGAATAGAGTTTCATATTTTGTTTCTATGTAGGTAACTTTTATCTATTGATATATGTAGTAGTGTTTTTTTACTAATGAAAATACTTATTTTTATTTATATATACATTTATTTTCTTGGTATGTGGTAAACTCTTTAAATATTCAAATTAATGCTCATTTTCAGCCTAAGATGTATCTGTTATTTCCTTGATTATTGTTTTGGGACTGTTTGCTTTATACTACCATGAATTCATTAGGTTCTTTTTTTCCCCTGTAGATTAAATTTCCTGCAATCCCATTCCTTTTTTCTTTCTTCATTGTATAAGTTTGCTTGGTTTGCCTTAACAAAATAAAACAAGTTGGATGATTGAAAGAACAGAAATCATTTTTTTTCCCACAGTGATTGAGGCTAAAAGTCCAAAGTCTAAGTATCAGCTAATCTAGATTTTAGTGAGGGTTCTGGTTTGAAAAGGCTACCACCCTGTTCTGCTATGTCCTCATATGGCCTTTTCTATGTGCTTAAGAGGAAATAGAGAAATGGAGAGGGAGTGCAAGAGGGTGGGGGAGACAGAGACAGAGACATTGGTGTCTCTTTTTATAAGGACATTGATCCTATCACATCAAATCCCTGCCTTATGTAGTACTTAACCTTAAGTAGTTTTAGAGTACAAATACAAACACAGTGTGTGTTTGGGCATCAACATAAGACTTTTGGAGTGGTCAAACACTTAGTTCACTTTTTTAATTGCTTTATTCTTCTCATTACACTGGCTGAATTCCAAACAGTAGTTTTCTACTTTTACTTAATACATTTTCCTTAGTTGATGATTTGTGTTTGCAAAGCCTTCATCATATTTTAAATTTTGGCCTCATGGTTTTCATGTTACTTGCCAAGTTTTTCTAGATCTTTATTGTTTTCCTTTCCTCGGGTGTTGCCGCCTGCAGCTATTGCCGCCTGCAGCAATGATACTGTGGGAAAGAAATCGGAGGCAGACTGGGAATGAATAGGTTCTTTATTCTTGCTTCTTCTCTGCTTTCTCCTCTGTATTCTCCTCCAACTCCAACCAACCCTCTTGCCAGCCCTACCTGGTTAAATACTCTTCATCTTAACAAGTATAAACGTGTCACAAGCTCAACTTACAGGTGTGTCACACAGTGTTCACGGGCACAGAAAGATTCTTAGTTGATTACATTAAGGTCAGGAGAAAACAATTAAATGCCTCCTCTTTGCCTCTCAGCCAGCTGCCATCTTAGCTACCTCCTCATTAAGACTCTTACACTCGGGATTACTTGTTCTAATATCAAATATATACTTTGATTCTGTTGATATAATAACTCAAGTTTATTTGTTGTTTTAGGAACAGAAATACTGAATCCAATGAGCAGTTTTGAAAGGGACTTATTGGATGGATCATGAGCTAATTTAGGAAATGGAAGGGCAAAGCTGATTAACTAAGCATTGAAAAATTCAAGAGCTGTGTCAGTAGAGATTGTCTTCAAATATCTTAGTTTCTACAGTATTCATTCTCTGTGTGAGTCTGCTCAAACTTTGAACTACCTGGATATAAATTTTCATTGGTTGTATTTATGACACATTTATTCGGTTTTGTGATGTGCCATTTTTGGGTTGAGGTATGCATGTTCTTTTGAACAGATAAAAGTAATCATTATCAAGGTGGAAAGAGAAATATTTTATTAACGACAGCATAAAAATCTGCTGAAGCATATTTTTAATCTTCTTATGATCAAAAATAAATAGTGTTATGACAATGGAATTTTTTATAGTACATCTATTACATGAAGAAGAATGATTTAAAAAAAATATTTAGAAGGTACTCTTGTTCCCTGTGGTAACATTTGTTGTTTCAGTGCCTTTCTCTATAGTGAAGTAGTTTATTATTTGTTTTGATCATGAATCAAAACCCTCACTTATCATAGACAGAGAATATTATTGTCATTTTGTCTGGGACTTTATGTATTTTCTGGTCACACTGAGGATTATCAGTTGGTCCTATTTGGCTCCTAACCTGGGCAAATCCTCATTATATAAATAATTTAATAAATCTTAGTATTTGGGTAGTACCTTTTTAATTATTAAGCTGAATGTATATTTTATTATTTTGAGGATCACTTTTATTGATATCTATAAGGGGTAATTTAAATACTGTGATTTAGTATCAACCAACACAGTATTTTCCAAATCTTTAAAAAATGAAGTTTCCAAACATAACACATAATTTAAAGCATTTGGAAACTTAATCTTACATATATAATATATTTATAAGAATAAAAAGAAAACTACAGTAAATAGTTCTCTCTGATGGTAACATTCAAAGCTTATATCAATCATTGACACTTGATTAAGCACTAGATCATAAAATGTATGAAGAAATAAGAAATATGTGTGCTACAAGTGACAACAAGATAAGTTGTAGAAGGAAAGTTCAATTAAGGGATATTTCCTGGGATGGAGACTTGAAAATGAGAGCTTTTGTGTGACAGATGACACAGACGATCCAAGGAAGTATATACAATGGAAGGGACATTGGACCCTGAAATGAAAGTGGAAAGTACCAATCATGATCTACCCTTACTTCATGCTGTAGCTAAACAGCTGCTTCGACTTATTGCAGTCTGTTTACCCAGGGCACGTAGAATAGTCTGGTCTTCTTTAAGGTCTTCTTTTGGTGAAAGGACATGGAGATTACCTTCTACCTTAGGATGTGTTTTATATGAGAAAAAGAGTAAAAGGCAGGGAAATCTTTTAGTTCACATTTGTTTCCATATGCATATGTATGCATGTGTCTATATTTGCAGGCATATATTGCATATGAATATGCATATATTTTATATGCATATGCATGCATCAGGAAATGAATATATGCATATCCACATGAATCTAATAGTAGGTTGCTGTGAGTGAAGTTAGCATGATGAGGGTGAATGTTGAGGGAGAGAGAATGCCTCAAGGCTGTGCCACTCATGACCCATCTCCTGCCATGCACAATACACGTGGTCAAAGTGGCAGCCTTGATTGAGGTGAAAAATGTCACTGTTTATCTTTTTAACTTTTTAATTCTTTAAGCTATGTGAACATGTTAACTATTCAAAGTAATAGTGAAAATGTAAATTGGATTACAAGGAATGTCTTGAGGACAGAAAGTATATGGTTTTGAAAGCAGAAATTAAAATTGTACAATCATGGATATCTGCTTATGTAACAACTAATATTTTTCATTAAGATAAATACTTCTTGTAGATAAAACTCTTGTCATAATTCTGTTCATTTTCTAATCTTTCTCTTCCTCAAAAGTATAAATTAAAACATTCTTTTTATGATCACTTCAATGTGTACATTAATGTATTTCATAGCCAAATAGTAGGAATTATTAAATTATTGAACTGTAAATGATACAAACTTTATTTTTCAATAGGAAATTTTAGAATTTCTCTTTTTAAAAAAATATTTGGCTGGGTTATTGGGTATCTTAGAGAAATAACATTAGACATTAAAACTAGATGCTTCTAATGAACAATCATTTCCCTCTAAAAGCAAGCTAAACTATGTTGAAATTTGAATTGATATAGTTACCATTTTAAACAAATTCAACCTTCATTTTAAGCCCAGCAGTTGTGTATTCAATGTATATTAAATCCAGAAATATCAGAAACAAATCATTTAAACATTACTTGGGGAAATGCATTGAGTTCTAATATGACTCAAATTATAAAATGACTGTGTTAGGTAGGAAAAGCTAACTATGCTGTGGTAACACATAATCTGGAAGTCCTAAAGGTCTGAAGTAGCTAAGGTTTATTTCTTGATGATGCTTTCTCTTTATTTTTTAGCATCTGGGAACTATGATCCAAATCTTCCTTACCCTAGGCCAGTCTTTCTCAAAGGCAGCAATGTGAACATTTAGGGCTGAATGATATTTTGTTGCTCCAGGTTAGGGGGAATGTTGGAGAGGCTGTCCTGGGCCTTGTAGGACCTTTCACTGCATACCTGGCTTCTACTCACTAGGTGCAGGTGATATCCTCCCAAGTCATGCCAACCAGTAAGTGTCTCCATACATAGCATCCTCTGAAGAGACAAAATCGCCCTTGTCAAAACAATTTCTTTCCAAGACACCGCTGGTGTCTGGACAGAAAGTGCGAGTTACACATGGGCTCTTCTTCCTCATGCCGGGAAGGGATTCACACCACTTTTGCTCACATTTGGTTGGCTAAAACACTCTCATATTTCTCTTCTAGGAGATAAGGAAGTACAGTCAAATTTGGTGTTATAAAGAGAATAAAACAATATTAGAAGGATAGGAAATTACTCCTGCTAGCAGTTCATAATAGTTATTATTAGTGTTATAATGTATTAAGTTCATTTTATGGGGCCTAGGTGTTTGTTAAATATTTAATTTTGTTGTTCATTTGTTTCATTCAAGCTTCTTGAGGGCAGAAAAAATTTTGCACAACTCTCCAACATCTTAAGAAATAGTTGAAATACTAATTACATAATCCCTCCTATGTAGTAGATATATTAACACTCTACTTACAGATAAAAAATTGGGGACTTAGAAATCCTTGCTTAACATTTATGCATGTATTAAATAGAAGTGTTAAATTTCAAATATAGGAAGTTTAATTTCAGAGCCACAACATTAAAAAAAATTGTGAACTCTTCCTCTCTAACATGATACGAAACACACACTTGATGCTTCATAAATACTTGTTGAGCTGAACAGAATGACTTTAAATGATCATCAGTCATAATAGTCCAAGAATACTCTGAATAAATAAGAGTTTGCAAGCTCTGTGAAGTCCTTTAATGATAAGCTTATCTATCTACAACAGTCAATACTCTGCTAAAAGGAAAGTTCTCTTTCCTGAGAAGAGCAATAGCCAGTAGCAATGATCTCTCAATAATATTTTAGAGGGAAACAGTTTATCACTAAGAAAATGAACACTTTCTCACTAGAAACTTCAGAAGCCAGATCACATTCCCCCACAGCAGCAGGTGGTTCCTGGAAAACTGACAATCAATAAACCTCCAGAAGAGCAAACAGCTGAGGCCCTCCCAAGTTTCAGCACCTCTCAGCAGTGGCAAAGGAATCAGTTGTTTCAAGCACCTGAGGGGAAAACAAAACCCAGTACTTACTAGTTTTCCAGGCCCCCTGTCTCCACCTATGACTATGAAACACAAACACCATCACAAGTTAGTGTACAGAAAGAGCAGCAGTGAAACTGAAGAAGCAGGGACAAAAAAAAAAAAAAAAAAAAATGCATTGTTTTGGTAAAGGCAGTGGTGAGGAAAACACAAGTTCTCAGAGTAATGGTCTCACAAGTTACAAAGAATATAGCTGATCCACTTACCATAGAGTACTAATTTAAAGTTTTGTATATCTCTGGTTAAACAATCTCATTATTTTCGGTTCTATTCATATATGAAATATCTGTGTCCAGATTGTGGTGTCATGACAATAGTTTTTTTTTTTTTTTTTTCTTCCACCTGCATAATAAAACTCAGTGTGTTTTTTTTTTTTTTTTTTTTTTTTTTTTCACTCTGGGACATATCCATGAAGATCCACACTGTACTTCTTAGAACCTATTATTGAAGAATGTTAGCTTCATGATGAACATGTTTGCCTATGTCTCCCTAACTTTATCACTTTGGCTAAATCCATATTCATTGCTATTATTCCATTTGTAGTTTTTTAGCCATCAACCTTACTTTGTAGATTCCTAAATTGAGTTAAATTTTCTATCAAAAATTGTAATTCATGTTGCATTGAGATTGTTTAAAGATATTTTAACAGTCAGAGTCCATTAAAGAGACAGAATTCACACAAGTAATTTGAAAAGAATTGTTATAAAATGGGACTAACTACTAAGAGGAAATAAAGACAATATTGGAATAGCATACATAAGGCTAAGGCAGTGTACGTCAAGGAAGGAATAAATTGGGAAGAGATGCTCTACACTAAAGTCTAAGATTGGGCTTCATAGAAAGGATGTGTCTGTGGAACACTGGATGATAGAAAAATCTGCTAAAGTACCTCAGACTAAGTCAAGAGAGAAGGGAAGTACCCACTGGAATTGCAGGGAAGCTCTCTAGGTAGTTGTCCATTCCAGTCTGGTGAAATGTGCTAGGACGCAGCCTGCTAGGTTGGTGATGAGACTATCTGGAAGGCTACCTGTTGGAGCATCAATCAGACTCACTAGGATACTGCCCTCTGGGGAAACTCTCTAGGAAGCTATTGCTGGGATGCTGATAAGAAGAATTATAAGTTCAAGATCTGCCAACTTAGAGTGTCTCATTAAAACCTCAGGTTTTTCCACAGAACCCCAAGTAATTGTCTCAAATTCATAGATGACCCAGATTTTTGCAATTAAACTCACAAATTACTTCAAGATTTGGAATGGTGTAAGGGCAAATAGACCTTAAATGGAAAACAAAAATCTCATGGGAGTGAAGAGACATAAGAAAAGTTTAGATCTGCCAGATGACTGGCAACTGAAAATGAATTACTGTGATTTATTTCCTTTCTATTTTATAATAATTAAGAAAACATTACACAACTTTTCCAGTTACAAAATCCATTCTTGTAAGAGCCTTTGATATATGAGGAAGTAGCTCTAAGATGGTGGCTGGCTGAGAACCAAGAGGTGGCACTTACTTGTTTGTCAGAAACTTACACCTGACTTTTATAGTAATTGGCTAAGAATTTTTCCGTGCTCAAGGGCACTGCGAGCTGCAGCATTAAGTCGAGCTTGTGATGGACACATGTATGCTGATTAAGAGGACTAATGTACCTGTGATGGGTAAAAAGGGTATTTAACCAGACTGTAGAGAGGAAGAAGGGAGAGAAGAAGAAGGAACAATAAAGGAACCACTCATTCCCAGTCTGCTTCCGATTTCTTTCCCGTGGTCTCGTTGCTGCAGGCGGCAACACATTCTTATTTGTCCTATATTATAATATTGGAGTTGGACCTTGCAAACGTGTTTTCTTTACTAATTGACACAAGGTTAGACCTTTTTGGTGAAGGACAGTGTAAGAAGCAGCAGTTTCCCATCTAGGTCCTTATTCTTTTCTTTTTGCTCCTACAGAACTTTAGTCAACAAGAAGCATAATGTTGGAAGCTGGTGATGTTTAACCTCCTTATTGCTGGCACAACTTGAGGGCTGTTCCCTATACTAAGGGGAAAATCAAAATAGAGTCACATTAACAAAGACTAAAACAGAACTGATAAAATAAAGGTAACAAATTAGTAGTTTAGGTATTTTAACTTCGTGCTAGAACAAAAGCCAACATTATTGGGAGGAAGGAGACAAAATCCAAAGTTTCTGCAGTGCATTATACACAATATGCATAGCAGAGTTCATCAAAATTACCTTACATTCAATAAAAGCTGTTAAATTTAATCATGAAAGAACGTGGAAGTAAACTCATAGTGACCATGATGTTTGAATTTATTGAAATTGAATTCCAAAAGCTATTATAAATATTTCCAATAACATAAAAGCAGGTGGAATGAGCAAATAAATGCACAACATTGGTGGAGATACACAAACTTAAAAAAAAATCTAGAAAGTTTAAATTTAAAAAATATCATCTGACATAAGACATTTAGAATTTAGTGCAGACTGAATAATGCAAAAGAATCAGTAAACTTGAACATTGCCTCGTACAATTATATTGTATTTTATAAATTTATTGTATGCTGTATATAATGTCTGTGTGTAAATTATAATGTGTATGTTTTTCATAAAAATATAAATATGAAATATGAAAATGTTATACTATCAAATTAGCTTGAATTAACTGTAGATGCACAGAGAAAATATATTGACAAATAATGAACTGTGCTTGTTTAGCTCATATAAGAAATGCTCAAATATATATGTAGTTAGAAATTGAGAAAAAGAGGAAAGAGAGAGCAGTTCAGAAGTTTTTTAAAAAGTGGGCAAATAATTTACAAATATGAAGAACCACAAGATTCAGGAAGCTCAGCCAAATTTAATTAGAATAAATACTAATAAATCAGTTAGAAATGTTGTACCTTGAAGATTAAAGATAGAGAAAAACTTGAAAGTAGATAGAGAAAGAAGTATTGCCTATGAAGAACAATAGGAAAGACATGTTTGACTTGTCACACAAAACAAAAACAAAATAATAATAATAATAAAAAACAAATACAGAAGTCTTAAAACAATAAAATGAAGCCTTTCAGGTGCCGAAATAAAAATGAAACTGTCTGCCTGAAATTTTATATCCAGGCAAATGGTATTTAAAATAAAGGCAAAAGACACAGTTTCAGATAAATGAAATCTGGTAATTCAAACACATTTCAAAAAATGTTATAGAAAGTTTATCATTTTAAAAAATAAAAATACCAAAAAGGAAAATTTGATAGAGAAAAAATGCATAGTGTTGAAAAAAGGTAAACATTTAAGTGAATGCAAAAACTACCTTCATATAATTTTAGTGTCTTTAAATGATTGACTAGTATACAATAAAGTGTTGCAGGTATTATAAACAGAGAAGTAAAATATGTGAAAACAAGAGTAATGGAATGGATGATAAAATGGAATTATAGTATTATAAGGCTCTTACACCATAAATCTCAGAAGTATAGTTTACTTCCAAAGCTATATTTTCTCTTTCTCTAAAAATGACTAAAACAAAACAAAAGAGGTACCACTAGTAGAATAATAAAGGAAAAAAAAACCTTAAATTTAACTTAGTTTGTCAAAGATAGGCAGAAAAAAGAATAAAATAAATAAATATCAAGTGGGAAGGATAGAAAAAATCAAGATGGTAAATTGAAATACAATCATAACAATGATTACATTATAAGCAAACAATTTATAAATCCAATTAAGAGGTAAAAATTGTCAAAAGTAAAATTTAACTTTGAAAGAAACCACTTTATATATGAAGTCATATTTTTAAAAAATTGTTTTATTTTTTTATATGTTGATGGACCTTTATTTCATTCATTTATACATGGTGTTGAGAATTGAACCCAGTGCCTCACACATACTAGGCAAGTGTTCTACCACTGAGCCACAACCCCAAGAGAAAAAAGATATAAAAAGGAATCTAGAGTATTCACATTAATGTTGTACAAAGTAGATTTTGGGATAAGGAATATTAGCAGAGAAAAAGAGGTAAGTTTCAGTATGATAAGGAAGTAAATTATCAAGAAATTTTTGCAATCTTACATACATATTCATAGACATGGATTTAAAAATATTTTACACATTATGAGAATTACCTGTATAATAAATACAAAACAAAGTTGAGAGAAATGAATTAAAACATAACAGAGATATCTCAGATTCATGGATTAGAAGACTCAATATTACTAACTTTACGTTGTGATTGATAATCATTATTAGTAACATTACTGTCAATGTTTTGAAAATAGATTATGTCTCAAAGTAAATGTGTTAAAACTCAAGCAAAATTTATTGTAGAAATTGTGAAACAGATGTAAAAATTCATATGACATGCAAAAAGTCTAGATTTTCCAAAGTGACTTTTTAAAGAACAAATTAGAAGATTAACATTATATAATTTTAAGATTATTTCTAAAATGATTGTTATTTAGACTGTTCAGCATTGATTTAAGGAGAACATAGATTAATGGAAAAAGACATAGCATGCATATATGTTTAATTAATTTTTGACAAATGTGCCAATTTAATTCAATAAGGAAGGATAATATTTCCTTAAAAGCATTATGTAAAATGAAAGACATTATACATATACATGAACATTTTGTACATTTTTTACATGTACAAAAATATAGAAAAGTTGAAAATAATCATTGCAAAAAGCAGATCAGTGATTATCAGAGCCTGAGATCAGGGCAGAGATTTGACTGAAATTAGATAGGAGTAACACAAAATAGCTGACCCCCCACCCTGCCCAGTGCTGGGTATCAAACCCAAAGCCTTGTGCAAGCTAGGCAAGTGCTACATCCCCAGCCCTGAAAGCACTTTTTGAGATCAAATGTATGTTCTATATTATGATGATGGTGGCTGTTAAATGTCTGTATATATTTGGTTAAACTAATTGAATTGTGCACTTAATATTGTAGATTCTCAAAAAATAATTATATATCATTGAAGATATAATCATCTAATGAATTAAGCACACTGACAGAATCAAGGAGAGAAATTTATGACTATTGCAACATATGAAAAAAGAAAAATAATGGATTTGATAAAATTTTATACTGTTTGATAAAAACTCTTAGCAATAAATAATACAAGGGCCTCAATGTGATTAAATAAAAGCATGTACAATAATCTACAGTTAATATCAATCTCAATTTTGAAGTTTGAAATGCATTTTGTGTATGATAAAGATAAAGACAAGGATGCTTTCACCATTGTTCTGAAGCTCCTACCAGTAAAATTTCAAAATAAAGAAATGAAAAGCATGAAGATTGGATCTAAGCTAGGTGTAGTGGTACAGGAATTTAATCCTAGTTACTCAGGAGGCTGAGGCAAAATTGTAAATTTGAGATAACCGGGTCACCTTGGTGAACCCTGTCTCAAAAAAAAATAATGGATTTAGCATCTTTTTATGATATAAAATCAATTTATAAAAACAATTGCATTCAAAATATTGAAATTATACATTGCTATGCTGCAGAGTACTACACACTACTAGAGTGCATTTTAAAGAAATATTTGAAAACAATAAGTGGAGAGATATGCCAGATCCTCATTTGAAAGTTTCAATATTTAAGATGTAAACTCACTGCAAATTTAGCTATAGGTAAAGTGAAATTGGAACAAGCTATCTACTCTTTAGAGAATGAGCTGGTACTACTATGTACAGGAGAAGGCAAAAACAGGAAGAAACAAAACAATTTTGAAAAAAGACAAGGTGATACAAGTTCTTAACATTATATGCCATGAGGATATTATTTAATAAACCACAATGACATACTACTTTCAATTTTTCTAGATTGTTAAAATTAAATTTGGACAATAACAAATGTTGTGAGGGTATGGAGCAACCTGAGTGCTCATTTATTTCTGGGGTCTATAAATTTACACAATTACTTTAGAAAAATAGGTATCAATTCTTATGAAATTAAAACATCTGTCACTCAGCAATGTCATTGCTTGTTATTTATTTAGGAAATTACCTTAGGTTTGCAAAAGAATGTGGACAAAAATGTTTACAGAAGCTTTATTCATAACGTACTTGGACTTGAAAATAACCCAGAAGGTATCTTTTAAAAAAAGACTGAATAAACAACTAAATCAAATGAAAGATTATACTTTTCTACAATAGAAAACAAAGGATTCTGATACTGGACTGGACCCCATATAGGAGAGAAAAATATTGTGTCTTTTTAATAATTGTATACTTTATTATATCCATCAGTAGAAAACATATATTTGGATATATAGTAAAAATACAGTTAGGTTTCTCAGTATTGCCATTAAACTAACAATTGATATAATGAGAAAAAAAGAAAAAGAGGGCCCTGATATGTTGCTTTTGGAAATTTCTGTTGGAAATACTGGCACCATGGCCAATTTCCAGCTACAACATGGTGTCACTAAAGAAGCAGAGATGCATCAAAAGAAGAAACACAAATGGCCAACAAATACATGAAAAAAATGTTCAACAGCTCTAGCAGCTAGGGAAATGCAAATCAAAACTACAGTAGGATTTCTTTTTTTTTTTTTTGTGGTACCGGGGATTGAACTCAGGGGCACTCGACCACTGGGCCACATCCCCAGCCCCCCCCCCCCCCCTTTTTTTTTTTTTTTTTTGTATTTTTATTTAGAAACAGGGTCTCACTGAGTTGCTAAGTGCCTCGCCATTGCTGAGGCTGGCTTTGAACTCGTGATCCTCCTGTCTCAGCCTCCCAAAGTGCTGGGATTACAGGCGTGTGCCACCGCGCCTGGCTAAAACTACAGTAGGATTTCATCTCACTTCAGTTAGAATGGCAATGATCAAGAATATGAACAACAATATATGCTGATGAGGTTGTAGGGAAAAAGGTACTCTTGTACATTGTTGGTAGGATTGCAGATTAGTACAAACACTCTGGAAAGTGGAGATTCCTCAAAAAAACTAGGGATGGAAACACCATATGACCCAGCTGTCACAGTCCTTGGTATTTTCCCCAAATATCTAAAATCAGCATACTACAGTGATATAGCCACATTAATGTTTATAGCAGCACAATTTACAATAGCTAAATTATGGAATTGACCCAGATGCCCATCAAAGGATGAATAGGTTAAGAAATTGTGGCATATATATGTACAATGGAGTTTACTTACTGATTTAAAAAAAATGAAATTATGGCATTTTCTTGTAAATGGATGGAAATGGAGAGTATCATGCTAAGTTAAATTGCCCAAACTCAGAAACTCAGAAGTCAAATGTTTTCTCATATATGCAGAAGCTAGAGTAAAATAAAGAAAAGGGAGAGGGAAGGATAGGATGACATAAGATGAAGAAAAGGAAGTCTAGTATAGTCAAGGAAGGAGAATGTATAACTGTAAAGCTCTAATAAAAAAAAAAAAGAAGAAGCAGAGTTGGAGAAAGTCAAGATAACTTTAACACACCAACAGGATGAATTCTATACATACAATATCCACAGACCTTAACAATACTTTTCACACACATATCAAGATCTGAAGCAATAAAGAGAAGATCTGTAGCTACTCCAGGCTATTTGGCAGTATGGACACTATTGTTATTAGTGCTTGTATAGTTCATTTATTCTTGCCAATAATGCCATACAATACACTGGGTGAATTGTTTAAAAAAAAAAAAAAAAAAGAGGTTTATTTTGGTTTGTGTCTCTGGAGGTGTGAAATCAAGGGACCACACCCAATGATGGCTTTTTTGATGGCAGAATCCTGTGGTGACGATGGACATCCTATGGCAAGAGACAGGGAACATATGTATATATATGAGTGTCCCTCTGGTCTCTCCACTTTCTTCTCTTCCTCCTTCTCCATCTCCTCCTCTTCATCATCCATATCCTCCTCCTCCTCCATCTCTGCCTCTTCTCCCCCTCCTCCTTCTCTTCTTCCTTCTCCTTCTCCTCCTTCTTCTTCTTCCTACAACAGTTAATTTTATTTGTTTAGTGGCTCATTTGCAAGTATTAAAACAAGTATGGGTTTTGATTTTGTGAGCCCAGATTCACATATTAATTAAGATAAAAGCAAACTGCAATCTGCATAGATGAAGGCTAACTATTCAGGGTTAATCACATAGTAGTTAAATTTCTTTTCCCTAGAACTCCGTAGTCATGGGTCTTTTAGGTCCTTCTAGATGTTCCACAGGGTGTCTGCATTTTTATTAGACTGAACAACATCATCATCCTTTAGTCTTTCTGCTTCAAGTTGAATGCAGATTAATCTGTGGGCATTGTGCATACATGAAATACTCAGACTTCATTCTCAACGCCATATGTTCACTCCACCATTGTTGACACAGGATGAATCCTGGATAGGTCTTTCAACATGTATTCCATGAGATCAGCCATATTTAATCCAATAGCTCAGTTGGTACATCCTTTTATCTTGATGACTTCATTGGTACTTTAAAGCACCATCTTGTGTATTTCCTTCCAATTTTCACTATCCATTCCCATTTCTCAATACAGTCTCTGTAAACAGTTTCTGGATACACCTGCCACATTTTTTCCCATTCTATTTCCACTTTTTTCTATCTATGGCATCTTCCGGGATGGATGCCAAGTTTTCTAGCCATTAGGTATTGAAATCTAGCTGAATTCAGATTGTATCCACTTCCAAAACATTTGGGTAATCTACTTAGTTTCTAGGTAAAATATGTAAGAGTGTCTACTTAGTTGGAAGCCACATTATGAAAGAAACAGGATTATAATTGATGATTTGAGGAATAATGAATATGAAAACATTAACATCTCTCTGTACAAGATTGGAACAACCCTTCTCCCCTTACTGATGGATTCTTGTAGTTACCACCACAACCTTGGAAATGGCAGTTACAGATAGTTACAAATAGTAATCTATCTGCCACAGTTTTAGATGTCATGTTGTATGTCTATCATTCCTTCTTTGAGTTTATCTTCCAAAATACCCAACATGACAAATTCATTAGCCAAACACTATCTCATAATGGTATGCCATACCAATTTGTTCAACACCCACTGTAGTGATCTTATTGTTTGGGATGATTGATTGCCTCTTTTTTATCTGGTGAAGTGAGTTTTTATTTAAGGATTACCTTTCTATACAATTGAGAGAAGGCTCTAGAGACCACTGGAGTAGTTATGCAAAGAAGACAATGTAATTTCCTCTTTTTATAAAGCCACCAGGAATCAATCATGGAGGTTCTACAATAATGACTTTACCTAATCCTAATCGTCTGAAGACCCCTTTTCTAAAAATCATAGTGAGATTATTTCTGTCTTCTTTTAATATTTCACAATAGAGATTACATTTCAGCATGAGGCAGTGAACATATGAATCATATTCAATCCATAGCAATGATCATATCTCTTATTTTGACTCTTTTTGTTTTTAGTGACTTTTTTATTTAGAGCTGAATTTCAGCATCTTCATCTCTGTAAATCTTGCAGGAGAAATCTGAGTGAGGGTCATATAGGTCCATGACTAGCTGAATAAGCACTGTAGACCGCTGATGGTGATTATTTTTTACCTGGTGGCACGGGGAGATGTTTGCAGACACTGACATTGTCAGAATCCTTATCCTTTATAGCAGGTATTGCCCTGAAAAGTCTTGATTTTGTGTCATCCTTGATTAAGGAGAGCCTGTCCTTGTCTTCTCTTCAGTGTATGAGGCAGCTCTTTCTGTGGATTTCAAACGGAGGGTGTTTTTGAAAAATGGATAGAAAGAATGACTTTTTTGCCCATCTATTCTTCTCTTCTTTTCCCCACGTTTGTCTCACTTGAAGAAATGCAGATACTGATCTTAAGTCAATGGGAAAGGTTCAGAGTTACTTAGGAAACTTTTTAAAATGACAGCCATGATTGTGAAAAAGAATTCTTCCAATTTGTCATCTGATTGGCAAATTTACTTCATATTTCTTGCTGTGGTTCTACTTTTTTTAAACACAAGCAATAAAAAAAAAAAAATCATTAAATTCCAGTTTATCCTCCCTGTGCATATTTTGAAGTAGTATCTTTCTCCTCCACTATTTAACCAGGTCATTTTATTTAGACTATTCTACAATATCATTTGTGTGTGTGTGTGTAGGTGTGTGTGTGTGTGTGTGTGTGTGTGTATGCACACGTGTAGGTGCACCAGCTATTTTATAATGCCTTCAAATATTCTTTCCTGCCTAGTATTTTTTTTAAAATAATGAAATAATTCAATTTAGATTGTCAGATCTTGGGTACTTTACAGTTATATGATTATGACTCGGATGACAAAAAGCAAACAAACAAACAAACAAGGCTAAAATAACTCCTCAAATCTATCCTAAGAAAAAATTATATATAGATATCTGTAAAAATTTAATGTTGAGAGGGTTGATCTCTATGTCTTTACTGTTTGTGAAAATTTCTGCCTATTTTAAAGGTAAAATATGATGGCAAACTACATGAAAGCATTCACACTGTGTGAAATAATCTGTAGGCATGACAAAAAGGATGTAGAAAAACACTTAAAGATATGGAAGGATTGATATGTTAATAAGTGAAAATCAGGTTACAACTAATTATGTGGACTAGATTTCTCTTTTATTTAGCGCACATTAAAAGTTTTATTAGTAATGATAAGATTGTGGCAGGTTTCTAATTTTCTTATTTTTTATGCTTTCTAAAAATTTTACATGAACACATTTTTATATTAAGAAACAGCTAGACAAAGTAATTTGTATGTCAAGATAATAGAAACTAAAAATAAATATAATTATTTGAATTTTGCCTATTTTTTTAATAACGAACATATAAGCAGGGCCATTTTATCCTTAAATAATCAGTTGATCTCTGCCATGATTGCTTTTTTTCTTTTCTTTCTATTTTACTTCCTTCTTAAGAAGGAACTGAACTGTGTGCAAGTCACTTCATGCAAGCAAGAGTTCATTAAGTCATTAAGCCCTGTCTTCTTTAGACAACTAGGAAAACTTCCTAAAGGAGAAAAAGCAAGGATCTAAATTAAGAAAGGGACTCCAAAGCAGAGCTAGAGACTTCTTTAAGAAGAGCGTCTACTTTTTCTACACAGTCTTTCCCCTTCCCTCTATTTCTGCCTCTTCTTTGTTTATCTTTTCATTATTCCTTTCTCAAGTATTTTACTGAGTTCCTACTATGTTCTGAGCACTGGAGATATGAGCAAGGTCTCCACATACATTCTTTTGGAGAAGAAAAGACAACAAACACTAATCAGTAAACAAGACATTTTTGCTAGTGACAAGTTCAAAAATAAAAATAAAACCACATTACAATTAGTGACTAGCAGAGGGAGTTGAGGGAACCTGATAGAACTTTAGAATGAGTGGTTCAGGGGCTCCTCTTAGAAGAGTAACCATTTGATAAAAGCTCTGAAGAAAGATCTTGAGGTCAAATGTTCTAAGTACAAGTGCTAAGCAAGCATAAGGGGAAAGTGGCACAGGATGGGTTAGGTCAGAACTGAGTAGCTCATGCCAGACCTTTGTTTTTATTCTCAGTAAACATTTCTTGGAGCATTCCTAGCAAGGGTGTCAAGTGAAATGATGCATAATTTAAAAGCTGCATCGGCTATTGTATGGAGAATGAGCGGATCCTACCTGGCCAGCAGAATGACAGGGTACAATTAGGATGCTATTGCAGCACTCCAGATAGCAAAGGACATACATCATATCTAATGTCAAGTGAACTCAATTATTCCCCTTGTTTCTGTCCTTTTTTTGTTTCTGACCCAGTAATCATTCCCTTTCCTTCTCTTAACTGTTGTGTACCTCATAGCTTCTGTGAGCTTGTAAATTTGGCTTTCTGTGATCCTTCATTCTCAGGTTTGATTTCTGCCTTAAGCCCTGATTACACTTTCTCCCTCCTCTGTTTGCATCTATTTAGCATCATCTCCCTCCACTAATTGCTCGGTTCCCTCCAAGCAGACATCCCAGAGAAAATCAGCTTAATTAAGCCTACCTTCGATAACAGGCAACATCATGTGTTCCTGGACTGCCTATTGATTACTTTTGAATTTGAATTAAGTATTTGTTTCTGGTGTGGCCAACTGGGAGCTTAGTCAAGTTTTACAAAGCATAGCCATCTTGGGGGTTGTCCTTATCAGGAGCTGTAAGTAGAATGGTTTCATTTCAATGGAGTCATGAGAGTATAGGATATCAGAATTGGCACGTTGGTACAGCTAAGTACCATTTTTTTCTTTTGGTTGATTAGTAGATATTTCTACTAAGAAATCCAATAAATTAAAAAGAATTATAAGTGCTACATGACTAACAAATAAGGGGAATAAGCTCATAGTTAGACTTAAATGGCATGTGTGTGTGTGTGTATATGAGATATCCAATTGGCAAGCCATACTGTACACTATTCAAGAGAAAGCTTTATTGCTTTGGAAGTCTAAAATTGTAGGTACAGGACAAAAAAATATATATAGTATTTGAGTAGGAAAGTTTATAAATATCTCTATTTTAGTAAAGGAGAAGGCATTGAATACTTGAGTTGACTGAAATAAGCTTTTAGTTATTTTGCTCCATGAAGATTAAAAACTAATTTTAGTAAATTTTTACATTCAACTAAAGCTAATATTAGTAATCCCTAGAAATGTCAGAAGTTTTGAAAAGAACTTTGAAACTTGTATTATACCTGGGACTGAATTTTAACCAGATTGGTGAGTAAGGGTAAAATGTGAGGTACTAAGGCTTAAATTTATGACTGTACATTTTCATTCAGTGCCTTACCCCATGAAAGAATTACATGAAAGACTTCTCATGAGTTCAGTTTTTTTGCATATCATTGGAGTTTCTCATTTAGAGATTTACTAAGTACACATAATAACAACTAAATTTTTATTTTCTGATAAGTACTTAAGGAAATAAAAATAAAAGCAGACAAAAAATGAGGAAAGATTATTTTCAAAAATGCTGGTAATTTGTTTAATGTGATATTTGGTAACAACTTTTAAAGTTATTTCAAAAAGTAATTTGTTTAAAAAGATTGTATCTTATTTACAGCCCAAACATAATGGTAGAATCTCTTGCAAATGAAGAAAGGATAGCTCTAACTTATTTATTAGTTTCTATTTCTTAGCCAAGACACAGGCACTGAAATGCACTTTTTCAATAACTAACATTTTTGCCTAAGAGGAGAAGCATTATGTCATTCCATTTCAATCACATGTTTTTGGGTACTGCCAAAGCTGTAAGTCTCTTTTCAAGGATATTCCTTGGGATTATGTTCAATGTTATGCATGATTGTTAGAATTGGGGCATTAAGAATTTTTGGCAACATTTGAAAATTTCATATAGATGAAAGGAAAACAATTAAGTTATAAATATTTGCCTACTTTCCCTTGCTGGGCTGATTTGAATAATGGGTAAAATGAATTGATTGACATCTAAAGAGGTTAAGTTGATTTGCATCGCACAGCTGAGTGTAGAAGTGTGTGAGAAGAAAGCCTGTAACAATACAAGACAAGACTGAAGCAAGGAGGGAAGTTATATGAAGAGATATTTAAAAAATAAAATAATAGAGTCAGTAAGAGAAATTGAGCAAGCCATTGAGGTTGTGTGGGGAAGAGAAAGTGGCAAAGAAAAAGCCCAGAGCATATTGCCTTGCATTATGCCATTTATCTCCCTTTATCCATTTGCAGAAACTTGAGAAAAATACGAATCAGTGAGTTTAGAAAGTGGGACTTTCATCTGTTGAATAGGAGGACATGTGGAAGTGTACTACCAGGTAGAAGCAGGAAGGTCCAGCTGTATCTTGGTCACTTAGGAAACAACACTAGTCCTGGAAGTTATTTCAGCTTTCCATCCTCCTCCCAGGAAGCAGGAAGGTCCAGTTGTATCTGTCACTAAGTGTCTTCAACAAAGATTAACAATAAATGTGTAGTAGGCTACAAAGCCTTCCTTATGCAAGCAACTTTAAAACCATACCATGCTGGAGAATTTTTGCTATAGGTTAAATTGATGGATTGTCAGTTCTTGGCTTAATACTTGCTTTATTGATATCTTTTCACACTTAATGATTATTCACCAATCTATCATCCATTTTCATTAAGCACCAATAGTGTTTATATATGGAAAAATTAAAATAAAAAAATCTTGTTTGCTTGTGAAATTTTAGAAAAGCAAACAATAATATCTGATAACATTTCAAGCACTATTCTATAAAAAAAAATACTAGTCCTGCAAGTGAAATTGTTTTCTTAATTTCCTTTTCAGATTGTTTGCTGTTCATATGTAGAAATGCAGATATACTTCAGAATACATGTGTCACAGATATATTTACTCCACTATTTTTATCTAGCACAGCTATAAATCTATGCCCTTTAGAGGGGAACTCCCCATTTTCACTGCCTTCTCCTTTTCTCCAACCCTATTCCCAGTCCTTGGCAGCCACCATTTGATTTTCTGCCTTTATGACTTATATCTCATAGAAGAGGAATCATGGAGAATTTGCCTTGAGACTAGCTTATTTCACTCAGCATAATGTCTTTCAGATAAATCCAGAGTTTTGCAAATGGCAGGATTTCCCTTTTATAAAAGGCTGACTAATAATTCTGTTGTGTGTTTATACCACATTTTAAAATTCATTCATTTGTTCTTGGATATTTAGGTTGTTTCTAACTTTAGACTATTGTGAATAATGCTATAAGGAATATGGGATTACATAGATTACAGATATCTCTTAGAGATTTTAATTTTAATTCTTTTGGGTAAATACCCAGGAGCACAATTGCTAGATCACACTGTAGTTTAATTTTTTTTTTTAATAGATTTCAATACTGTTCTCCCATAATGGCTCTACCATTTTACATTCCCAGCGATAGTGCCAAGGATTACAGTTTTATCACATCTTTGTAACCACTTGTTACTTTCTGTACTTTAAAATTTCTTTCTACAGTGGCCATACTAAGAGGTGTGAGGCATATCTCCTTGTGACAGGGCTCCTCCTCACCCTCAGCCAGATTACTGGTCTCTTGCCAGAAGAAGCAGCAGTGGAATGCTGGAGCAGTGAAGTGGTAGCCTGGGTGGGTTGGAGGCTGGCCTGAGGTGCAGTGAGCCAAAGCTTGCCAAGGCTCCAGAACCAGTCACCTCCTGGCAGCACAGCCTGCACACAGAAGGGATGCCCGCTGCTGCAGAAGCACACTCAGGCGCAGTGCGCTGCAGCCCCAGCCCAGGACCTCTACCTCCTACTTCCTGACTTGCCATGAGAAAATGGAAGTTGGGCAAATTTGAATGAAAGTTGAGACTCAATTGACCAATATAGCTTTGGTATGTTTCCAAGGCCCTATTAGCATATATTTGGACCAATAGCGTTAGTACATTTCCAGACCCTGAATAGCATAAGTTTGGACCAACAGCAGCGAACCAAGTGCTATATAAAACCCTAGACTAGCACACTTGGTGGAGAAATCCCCATGGGTCCCCTACTGCGTGGCAAGAGTTCTGTTCCTGTTTTTATTCTTCTATAAATCCTACTGTTGCACTCACTCCTCATGGTCTGTGGAGTTCATTTAAATCCACAAGACAAGAACCCTGAAAGAATTCTGAAAGAAGATATTGATGGTGAGTTGCTGGGGTTTGCTACAAAACTGGAGGGCATTGTCTTCCATTAAGAGTTGTAACACTTATTGCTGTAGAGGCCTGCCACATTACACAGACCCCACCTCCTGGGTCTCCTAGTGGAAGCAGAAAATCCAGTTATGTCTGAAAACTTGTTTCACTTGTAGTTAATATTTTCATTTTCTGATGTTGAGCATATTTATAGTTCTTAGCAGCCATTTACATGTCTTCATTGGAGAAATGTCTCAAGTCTTTTTACATTTCATTTAATTTTTTTGCTAAATAGTTATAGGAGTTTCTTATGTATTTGAATATTAGCCCTTTATCAGATATATGGTTTACAGATATTTTCTCATATTCAATAGGATGCCTTTTCACTCTTGTTTCTTCTGTTGTGCAGAAACTTTTTAGTTTTATATAGTCTCATTTATTTTTACTTTTGTTGCTTGCTTTTGGGATTATATTTAAAGAAATAATTTTCAAAACAAATGTTATTAAGCTTTTCTCTCATGTTTTTCTCCAGGGAGTTGTATTTTCATGTTCTACATTTAAAAAATCTATGTTAAGTTGATTTTTGTGTATAGTATAAGATAATGGTCCAATTTCATTCTTTTGTCCATAAATTTCTAGTTTTCCGAACTGCATTTATTGAAGAGATGGGGAGTTTCCTTCTATGTAGTCTTGGCACCCTTGCTGAAGACTATTTGAACAACTATGTATGGGTTTATTTTGAGATTCTCTCTTCTGTTCCATTGACCTATATGTCTATCTTTATCCAAGTACCGTACTACTCTGATAACTATAGCTTCATAATTTGCTTTGAAGTCAGAAAATCTGAAGGCTTCAACTTTGTCCTTTCTCACAATTGTTTTGACTTTTCAGGATTCTTTGTGATTCTGAAAGAAATTTAGGCTTGATTCTTCTGAGATAAAAAATGCCATTGGATCTGAGGATAATGGCATAGGCCTGTAATCCCAGTGACTCTGGAAGCTGAGGCAGAAAGACCTTAAGTTCAAAGCCAGCTTTAGAAACTTAGTGAAACCCTAAGCAACTTTGCAAGACCCTGTCTCAAAATAAAAAATTTAACAAAGGGCTGGGGATGTGGCCCTGAAGGCCTCTGGGTTCAATCTCTGGTGGGGAAAAAAAAGCTATTGTAATTTTGACAGGAACTCCATTAATTTTGAAGATCACTTCTTTGTTTAGTATGAATATATTACACATACACACCCATGTATTAATTCCTCTAATCCATGAGCATAGTAGATCATAGTAGTTATTTCCATTTGTGTTTTTAATCTTTTTCAGCAATATTTGTAAGATTTCAGTATAAAAATCTTTTGTCTTCTTTGTAAAATTTATTCTTATTTTTGATGCTATGGCAAATTAAATTGTTTTCTTAATTTCTTTTTCAGAGTGTTTGTTGTTCATGTATAGAAATACAATTGACTTTCTCTGTTAATTTTGTATCTTGAAAATTTATTGAATTTGATGTTTAGTTCTGATGGTGTGTGTTTGTGTGTGTGTAATCTCTAGTGTTTACTTCACATAATATCATTACCCTTGAACACAGGTAATTTTTCTTATTCCTTTCTAATTTGGATAATTCTAATTTATGTTTATTGTCATGTTACTTTAGCTAAGACTTCCTGTATTGAATAGAAATGACAAGAGTGGGCATCCTGGTCTATCTAGTTCCTCATCTTAGAAGAAAGGCTTTCATTTTCACTATTTAGTATCATGTTTCATGTGGGATTTTCACATATGAAATTTATAAATTTGTGCTAATTTCATAATATTCCTGGTTTAATTAGTGTTTATTAAACATGAAATAATGTTTAATTTTGTTCAATGCTATTTTTACATCTATTGAGATATATTTATGAGATGATTTATTATATCATATATTATTATATTATATGTATTTATTATATTATATTATTATTATTTATTTATTATATTTACTGAGATGATCATGTGATTTTTAAAAATTATTCCTTATTCTGTTATGTGGTATACTACCTTGATTGATTTTGTATGTTGAACCACCTTTGTATCTCAGGGCTAAATCCCATCTGGTCATGTTGTATTATTACAATGTGTTTTTGTATTCAATGTTAGTATCTTTCTTGAGGATTTTTTTCATGTGTATTTTTCAGCAATATTTGATTATAATTTGCTTTTCTTGTGATGTCTTTACCTGAACTTGTTATCAGGATAATGGTATCATCCTAAAATTACTTTTTAAGTGTTCTTTGCTCTTGACTATTTTGGAAGAGTTTGAGAGGAGTTGGTGTTAATTTATTTTTAAATATTTGGTATAATTATCCAACTGAAGGCATCCTGTTCTAAACATTTGATGGAAGATTTCTGGCAACTGTGTCAATCTCCTCATAAGCTATAGATTTGTTCACATTTTTGTCTATTCTAAAGTGGTACTAACTTAACTCCAACACACACAAAAATTCTATTCCTTTACTCCTTCCCTACTTTATTTTTTTTAACATTTTATTTGCTTTAGTTGTACACCATGCATTTATTTTTACTTGGTGCTAGGTATAGAACCCAGGCCGCGCACGTGCTAGGCGAGCGCTCTACCGCTAAGCCACAATCCCAGCCCCCCTACTTTAGTTTTTGATGTCAACATATATCTATTTATATTAAACATTCATTAAATTTTGTATTTTGATAGTTTTTGATAGTTTTAGTCATTTTTTCTAACTTTTAACTTCTATACCAAAACTTAAAATGGCGTACATACTATTTTACAGTGCTATACATTCTGTATTTGCCCAGGTGTACCTACCTGTAGCAGTGAGTTTAATATATTACATATGCTTTTGTGTTTCTAGTGGCCTTTCATTTTGACTCAAAGGAAAGGTGTCTTATAAATAAAATCTAGCAAAGGTGAACTTTTTCATAAAAAAAGCTTTTTTCATAGAATAGTCTGAATTTCTCCTATACTTTTGAAGGAAAATTTTGCTGGATAGAGTAATTTGATTTGGCATTTGTCCCCACTACTTTGAATATATCATCCTATTTCCTTTTAGCTTGTGAACTTTCTACACAGGGTAAAATAAAATTCTCATAGTCTTATGGAGGCTCCCTTATATATAATGAATTGAACTTTGAATTTTTTTTGTTTTTGAATTTTAATAATTTGATAATTAGGTCAAATTTGAAATGTGGGGCTGGGGTTGTGGCTCAGTGGTAGAGCGCTTGCCTAGCATGTGTGAGGCACTGGGTTCCATCCTCAGCACCACATAAAGATAAATAAATAAAGGTATTATGTCCATCTACAACTAAAAAATATTTTTTAAAAATTTGACAATGTGTCTTTATATAGTCTTCTTTTAGTTCATCCTAATTTGAATCTGTTTAGCTTCTTAAATCTGGAAGTCTACTTCCTTCTACAGATTTCTGCCATTATTTTTTCAATCAGGATTTATATTCCTTTGTTTATCTTTTCCTTCTGGTGATCTTATGTGCTTAACATTTCTCTTAAGATTTATTTCCTATTTGCATTCATTTTTCTTTTTCTCTCACAACTGGATAATTTGTAATGACTACTTTTTGTGTTTGCTTTTTTTGCTGGATCAAGTCTGCTGTTGAACTCCTCTGGTGAACTTTACAAATCAATTATATGTATTCTTCATCTCAAAATTTCCGTGGGATTCTTATTTATATTTTCTATCTGTTGATATTTTGTTTGTGCATTATTTTCTTGTGTTTCTTGCACAACTTTATTATGGTTATTTAAAATCATTATTACTTTTATTTGTTTTTTATTTTTTTAAGATATATCTGAAAGTACAGTGTATTTTGACATACATACATGGAGTATAACTTGTTCTAATTAGGGTCCCCTTCTTGTGGTTGTACATGATGTAGAGTTTCATTGGTCATGTATTCATATGGGCACGTAGGAAGGTTATGCTTCATTCATTCTACTGTTTTTTCCTATTCCCATCTCTCTCCTTTCCCTTCATTCTCCTTTGTCCAATTGAATGAACTTCTATTCTTACCTCCCCAACTCTTATTTTGTTTTAGAATCCGCAAATCAGAGAGAACCTTTAGCCTTTGGGTTTTGGGGATTGGGTTATTTCACTTAGCTTGATAGTCTCCAGTTCCATCCATTACCAGCAAATGCCATCATTTCATTCTTCTTTAAGGCTGAAGTATTTTTTTTATCCATTCATCTGTTAAAAGACACTCAGGTTGGTTCCCTAACTTAGCCATTGTGAATTGAATTGCTATAAACATTGATGTGGCCTCATCATTTCAGTATGCTGATTTTAAGCCATTTGGGTATATACCATGGAGTGGGATAACTCGGTCAAATGGTGGTTCCATTCCAAGTTTTCTGAGGAATCTCCATACTGCTTTTCCACAGTGTTTGCACCAATTTGCAGTCCTACCAGCAATGTTAAAGTGTACCTTTTACCCATATTCTTGCCAACATTTATTGTTACTTGTATTCTTGATAATTGCAATTCTGACTAGAGTGAGATGGAATTTCAATATAATTTTCATTTGCATGTCTCTAATTGCTACATATGTTGAACATTTTTAAAAATATTTTTTTGATCATTTGTACTTCTTCTTCTGTGAAGTACCTGTTTAGTTCCTTTGCCCACTTATAGATTGGGTTATTTGTTTTTTTGGTGCTAAGTTTTTTGAGTTCTTTGTATGTCCTGAAGATTAATGTTCTATCTGAGGTGCATCTAAGGCTGCAAAGATTTTCTACAATTCTGTAAGCTCTCTCTTTATGTTCTTGATTGTTTCCTTTGCTTTGATGCTTTTTAGTTTGATACCATCCCATTTATTAATTCTTGATTTTACTTCTAGTGTTTTAGTGGTCATGTTGAGGAATTTGGTTCCTAAGCCAATATGATGGAGAGATGGGCCTACTTTTTTCTTCTATTAGGTGCTGGGTCCCTGATTTAATGCCAAGGTTCATGATCCAATTTGAGTTGAGTTTTGTTTAGGGTGAGAGATAGTGGTCTAATTTCATTTTATTATGTATGGATTTCCAGTTTTCCCAGAACTGTTTGTTGAAGAGGGTATATTTTCTCTAATATATGTTCATGGTGCCTTTGTCTAGTATGAGATAACTATATTTTTCTGTATCTTCAATTCTGTTCCATTGGTCTTCATACCTGTTTTGGTGCCAATGATATGCCATCTCTGTTAAAATACCTCTGTAGTATAATTTAAGGTCTGGTATTGTAATTCCTCTTGCATCACTTTTCTCACTAAGGATTCCTTTGGCTATTCTGGACTTCTTATTTTTCCAAATAAATTTTATGATTGCCTTTTTTATTTGTAGGAAGAATATCATTGGAATTTTAGTAGGAATTGCATTAAGTCTGTATAGCATTTTTGGTAGTATGGCCATTTTGACAACATTAATTTTGAATATCCAAGAACATGAGAGATCTTTTTTATCTTCTAAGGTCTTCTTTGATTTCTTTTTTATTGTTACTTAGTTTTTATTGTAGAGTCTTTCACCACTTTTGTTAGATTTGTTTCTTTTTTTCTTTCTTTCTTCTTTATTTTTTTGAGGCTATTGTGAATGCAGTAGTTTCCTTATTTCTCTTTCAGCTGATTCGTCAATGATGTAGGAACACAACTGATTTTGGGATGTTAATTTTATATCTTGCTACTTCACTGAATTTGTTTTTGAGCTCTAGAAGCTTTCTGGTTTTGAGAAAGCTGGAGTTTTTGAGTCTTTTAAATATAGAATTATATCATGATAGGAATAGTTGGAGCTCTTCTTTTCCTATTCATATCCATATAATTCATTCATTTGCCTAATTGCTCTGGTTAGGATTTTGAGGATTAAGCTGAATAGAAGTGGTGAAAGAGGGCATCCTTGTCTTGTTCCAGTTTTTAGAGGGAATGCTTTCAATTTTTCTCCATTTAAAATGTTTCTCTTGGGTTTAACATATATAGTTTTTACCATGTTGAGGTATGTTCCTACTATCCCTAGTTTTTCTACTGTTTCAAGATTGAATGGATATTGCATTTTGTCAAATATTTTTCTGTGTCTATTGAGATGATCATGTGATTCATGTCTTTAAGTCTATCGATGTGATGAATTACACTTACTGATTTCCATATGTTGAACCAAACTTGCATCCCTGGGATGACCACACTTGATCTTGATGCATTCTTTTAAATATATTTTTGCATGTGATTCACAAAGATTTTATTATGAAATTTTGCATCTATGTCCATGAGGGGAATTGGTCTGAAGTTTTCTTTCATTGATGTATCTTTGTCTGGTTTTGGTATCAGGATGATACTAGCTTCATAGAATGAGTTTGGAAGGCTTCCCTCCTTTTCTATTTCATGGAATAACTTGAGGATATTGGTGTAAGTTCTTCTTTGATGATCTGGTAGAACTCAGCTGAAAATCCATCTGGTCCTTGGCTCCTGGTTATTGGTAGGCTTTTGATGGCATCTTCAATTTCATTGCTTGAAATTCATCTGCTTAAATGTTCTATGACCTCCTGTTTCAGTTTGGGTATTTCATATGTCTCTTGAAATTTGTCAATGTCTTCATGATTTTCTATTTTATTGGTGTCTAGATTTTCAAAGTAGTTTCTGATTGTCATGTATATTTCCATAGTGTCCATGGTGATATTTCCTTTTCATCAGGAATTTTAGTAATTTTTGTTTTCTCTATCTTTTTCTACATTTGTTTCACTAAGGGTTTATGAATACTATTTATTTATTTCAAAGAACCAACTTCTTGTGTTGTTTTTGATATTTTAAAAATTCCTTTGATTTCAGCTCTTATGTTTTATTATTATCCTGACTTCTCCAGCTTTTGGTGTTGATTTGTTCTTTTTATGGGGCTTTGAAATGGAAAGTTAGGTTATTTATTTGGTGACTTTCTATTCATTTAATAAATGAGCTCAATGCAATGAACTTTCCTTTCAGAACTGTCTTCAAACTGTCCCAGAGATTTTGATATGTTGTGTCACTATTCTCATTTACTTCTAAGTATTTTTAAAAATTTCATCCCTGATTTCTTCAGGTATTAATTGGTCATTCAATAGAGTATTATTTAGGAACTGGGGTTGTGGCTCAGTGGTAGAGTGCTTGTCTAGCATGTGTGAAGCACTGGGTTCAATCTTCTGCACCACAAATAAATAAATTAAGTAAAGGTATTGTGTCCATCTACAACTAAAAATATTTTTTAAAAATAGTGTATTATTTAGTCTCCAGGTGTTAAAGTAATTTCTATTTTTTATTTTATCATTGGTTACAAATTTTGTCCCATTATGATCTAATAAATGCTAGGTATTCTTTCTTTCTTTTTTTTTTTTTTTTTTTGTATTTGCTAGGAGTTGCTTTGTGGCCAAAGATATGGTCTATTTTGGAGAAGGATTTCTGTGCTGCTGAGAAGAAAGTGTATTCAGTCATTGATGGATGAAATATTCTATATATGTCTGTTAGGTCTAAATTATTAATAATATTTTTTAGTTATATAGCTTTTTTATTTAGTTTTTGTTTGGAAGATTTATCAAGTGATGAGAGAGATGTATTAACATTACCCAGCATTACTGTTTTGATCTATTTGATTCTTGAAATTATGAAGGGATTGATTGATGTATGTAGATACTCCATTTTGGGAGGCATAAATATGTAACATTATTATGTCTTGTTGCTGTATATTTCCCTTAAACAGTATAAAATGTCCTTCTTTGTCTCATCTGATTAACTTTGGCAAGAAGTCCACTCTATCTGAGGAGAAAAACCCTTGCTTGTTTGTGAGGTCAATGTGAATGATAATTCCCCCCCTCCCATCCTTTTACCTTTAGTTTGTGGATATCTTTGCCTATGAAATGAATCTCTTGGAGATTGCATATTATTAAGTCTTTTTTTAATCCAATATGCCATTCTATGTCTTTTGATTGATGAATTTAGTCCAGTTACATTTGATGTTATTATTGGTAAATGATTTTTATTCCTTGTCACTTTTACTTATTCTGGTTTTTAATTTGAATTAGTTTCTCCTTTGATTGATTGTTCTCCTAGTGTAATTCCTACCATTGCTGGTTTTCACTTTTTAAAAAATTTCTTCTTCATGAAATATTTTATTGAGTATGTTTTATAGTGCAGGCTTTCTAGTTGTGAATTCTTTTTACTTTTGTTTATCATGGAAAGTTTTTTATTTTATTGTCAATTCAGAAGCTTAATTTTGCAGGGTATAGTATTCTTGGTTGGCATTCTTTTTATTTCAGAGCCTGATATATATTATTCCAAGACCTCCTAGCTTTAAGGATCTGGGTTGAAAAATCAGCCAAATTCCAGATTGACATGTTACCTGTCATTTTCCCCTTTGACAGCCTTAAAATTCTATCCTTATTCTGTATGTCAGGCATTCTCATTATAATGTGCATTGGTGTGGGTCTGATGTAAGTTTGTACATTTGGGGTCCTGAAGCTTCTTGTAGTTGATTTTTCATTTTTTTCTTTCAGTTTGGGAAATTTTCTGATATTATGTCATTGAAAAGATTGTGCATTCTTTGGTTTGTATCTCCACTCCTTCATCTATCCCAATAAATCTTAAATTTGGTCTTTTCATGTTATCCCATAATTCTCAGCAGTTCTGTTTACGGGTTCTTATCATCTTCTCAGTTTTATTTTCAAATTATATATTTTATCTTCATTGCCTGAGATTCTCTCTTCCAAGCGATCTAGGCTGTTGGTGATTGGTGATGCTTTCCATTGAGTTTTTAATTTGGTTTATTGATTCTTTTCATTTTGAGGATTTATGTTTGACTTTTTAAGAATCTTTATTTCTTTATTGAACTGATCTTTCACTTCCTGTATTTTGTCCCTTACATCATCCTTTACCTCACAGATCAATTTAACTATGAACATTCTAAACTCCTTCTCTGATATTTTTTCCACTGTGGTGTTGATGGATTCTGATACTGAAGTATTTTGGTTTGTTTGGGGCAATTTGTTTCCTTGGTTTTTCATGTTGTTTGTGTGTCTACCCATCTAACAGTTTTGAGGCAGTAAAGTTTCTACCCTGGGGACTTAGTGTCCCTGAAGGTTTCTAGTACCTCACAGTTTAGGGTGGAGACAGATTACAACAACAACCAATACAAACAATTTACTGCATTACACCAAATACTTTTTTTTTTTTTTAATATTTATTTATTTGCTTTTAGTTGTACACAATGCGTTTATTTGTATGTGGTGCTGAGGATCGAACCCGGGTCGCGCACGTGCTAGACGAGTGCTCTACCACTGAGCCACAATCCCAGCCCTACACCAAATACTTTTTGCTATGAAATCTACAATGTCGATTATCACAATAATCAGAAATGAAATGATCAGATATTTCCCACAGTAAAAATAGTAAGTTTACAAAAGGGTTTACAGTTTCAAGTGGTCAAAAGGTATAGGAAAGAAGTGATGTAGGATGTGATGATTATGAGGGAAGAGAAGAGAAAATAGAATTAAAAAATTAAGGAAAGAGTGAAAGAGAGATCAATAGAGACTGACTCTTAGCAGAGGAAGAGAGAGAAAGCCAGTCAAGGGAAACAGATAAGGGAGAGGAAAAAAATGCATAAAATAAAAATTAAAAAAAAAATAAAAGATTACAAGAACAAAATCAATACATACCAATCAAACTCCATACTCCTCAAAATATTGATCCATGAAAATACTGCCTTTAAATAAAATGGTAGAAATGAGAAATATAAAGATCTATGAATATGTACAAAAATTTAGTTAAAGAGCAAGTTAAGAGGAAAGAAGAAGAGATGTGTCGGGCCTTCTGAACACTGTCAGCCAAAGGGATAGAAGGCTCTGGCTTTCTGGCTGCTTGCCACGCCCTGTTAAGGACCTAGGCTAAGCAGGGGGTGTGGCTGTGATGTATTGTGAGAACCGAAACCGGGCTGAGGATTCTGCCCTATGAGGTGTGCCCATGCTCTTTACCAATCTGCTTACTGATTGGCTTCTGTCCACTATAAAGTGTGTGCCCATGCTCTTTACCAATCTGCTTACTGATTGGCTTATGTCCACCTTTTTCAATAAATGAGTTCCAGTGCTGACCGCTGACCGGGTTCCCTGGTTTGTTCCTGTGTCTTCTAAAGGCGGGGGAGGGAATACCAGCGGCCTTTGCTTTCCCAGTCTAGTCTCATCGTTGAGGTAGGCCCCTCTAGCCTCTTTTGCTGGACAAAAGAGGTTCATCCCAGGTATGGAGGAGCTAAAACCTCAACCCTTATAATATCCTGACAAGATGGGGTTGTAGAAAACAGTTTGTAGATTCAAGAGGTGAATAGGACAAATGCAAATATGAGGTAGGATGTGTTTATGGGGAGGAGGAAAAAATAGAAGTAAAAGAATTAAAGTAAGAGTGAAAGAGAGACATAGAAACAAAGGGAAACAGAGTTGTGAAACAGACAATAGAAAATCAGTCCAAAATATACTAATCAAAAACCCTAACCCTCAAGAACACCATGGAAAAATAACTACCTTCAAGAAATGATAAAAATGAAAAATCAGAAACAAATATGTATACGTACAAATATATAAATGTTCATCATGGGTCAATCAGTACAATTCAAAAACAAAACAAAACAAAACAAAAACAAAATAACTGAATCGTCACATATATGCATGCTGTATGTGCCAAACTTTCCGTTTCTTAGCTTCCCTTTTCACTGGGATGGTGTGAGGAGCTGTGGAAGATACTTTTGGCTTCATTCCCAGGGTGCAGTTGCTGCTGGGTTCTATGAGATGAGTTTCTGTGAGTGAAGCTCCCATGGGTGGGGATTTGGTCTGATATTGCCCCAGGTATTTTATTGTGTGGGGAGTTATTGGCATTAATGAATCAATGCACTTCCATTCTCCCCAGGGTACCACTTGTGGGAAGAGGGAGCCTGTCCTTCACTGGTTCTGTTGTTTGGGGATACCGCCCTTTTTGACCTCTCAAGGACTGTTTGGGAGAACTGAGCTCAGTCACTCCGCCCATTTGAATTCTCCCTATAGATGTTCCTATGGGCTGCCATGTTCAAGGGAGTTGGGGGTGGGTGGCTTTCTCCAGCCTCTTTGATCTGTATTGTCCCCAGGCAAAATGGTCTTCTTGCCTGAAGTTTTCTGTGCCAGAGAATTTCCTGATTTGCTAGGCTCAGTTTATATCTCATGGTTCCTTCCTGTCTGTTGGATTCACTATTGGACTCAACCCCAAACACAGGAATCTGAGTTCCCTGTCTGGGTTGGTGTGGATGGAGGTATCAAAATGTCTCCAGCTTTGGTTCCCAATGCACAGTAGGCAGACCCCGGTGACTTTTGTGCACAAGTCTTATAAGGAGCCAAAGAGCCTCTGGATTGGCCCAAGGCAGGCTGCCCCTCTGATCCTGGGATTCCCCATGCCAACAATTTCCCAGCACTTTTCATTCTTTTCTGACCTGTATTATTTTCCCCAACTCCCAACTAGGAGCTCAGCTCTCACTCTATTCCTTATCCTTGTCTGATGTACCCCAAATTTCCCAGTCTTCAAGGCTCTCTGTCCAATACTGAGTATCAGTGGAGTGCTTTTTCCATTCACCTCACAGAGTAGTAGTTTCCTTGCTGTTTGTGTACCGAGTCATGGAGCTGTGAGAATAGCTACTTCCTGCTAATCTTCCATCTTGTCTCCCTCGTATTATGGTTATTCTGAATTCTGTCAGGTAGTTCATGTACCTGTGTGTCTTTAGGGTTATTTTTTGAAGATTTGTTGTTTTCATTCGCTGAAGCCATGTTTTCCTGTTTCTTCCTATACTTTGTTACATCGTGTTTCAATCTGTACATTTGGAAAACTAACCATTTTTCCCTGTTTTGTGGACTGACTTTACACAAAGACCTGTACTAGCTATCCTGGCTATATAGTCTGCGTGGGCCTCATAGATATTTTCGTGGATGTTTCTTCTCTGAACCTGCTCATGTTAATTTACATTTTGAGGGAGTTGTCTGTGTTTCTTTCCCAGGAGTTCCTATTCTCTCGTCTGCTCTGTTGTATCTCCATTGCACCATAGGTTCCCTGGAGCTCCTATAAGCCACTCATCCCTCCAGTTTTCCATGTCCCTAGAATTCTAAAGTATGCCAGGTTCTATTAGCACTTAAAGTCAGGCAAAGAAAGAAATCAATACTTTGGGCAACTTACCAAAATTCCTAATCATTGAATAAATGCTCAACTCTTTACTCCATGAGAAAGAAGCTGTCAAAATATATCAGCCTCTATCTGCTGTCCCATAGCTATGGAGGCTTTCAGCTTATTTACTTTTTTTCCTTAGCAGTCCCTCATCATCTAGTGTATGCCAGGTTTCATCAGAGCTATGAGTAGTATAAGAAAGATAACAGTTTCCCTGGAAGTCCCCCTAAAGTCTGGACAGTGTTTGTATGTTTCAAGCTTCAGTTTCACTCCCCAGGGCTACGCCTGGAACTAGGAGTTTGCTCCTGATGTGCCACATTGGAGGGCAAGGACTATGGTAAATGAGTGTCACAAATTTTCTTACCCGTTTCAATGTGACTGCTTTTACAGTTGCCTGGTGGTGGTGGTGGGCCGGGGGAGGTACAAGAGTCTCTACTGTTTTCTGGATTTCTCACATAGGATCTTATGCACAATTGTTGAGTGAGCATCTCTGTGGAGGGTGGGGTTTTCTATTCTTCTATCTTTCTTGCAAAGTTTTTTTTTTTTTTTTTTTTTTTTTTTTTTTTTTTTTTTTTATGGCTAGTTGGTGTTTGAGTTGATGTTTAAAATCAGACAGTCTGATCCTGCTGTCCACACCTAAATTTACTGACCTTATATACTGTTATAAGGGATGTGAAAAAAAATCCAAAATTTTAATAGGAAGAATTACTATCCTGTTTCATAATTTCTACTCATCCCCCATACAACAATGTCACTTTGCCCAAAATTGTTATAGCACAGAAAGCATTTGAAACTTATGTATAAGGGGGAAAAAAAACAAAAAACAAAAAACAAAACAAAACAGACACTAGCATTACATAAAGCTAAAATTTTAGAGTGTAAATTAAGTTTTATCTTGAAGAAACCAAAAGACCAGAAAGTTCAATTCATAGTGAATTTATTTAATAATGAATGTAATTTTGTAAAAGAGTGAATAAAATTTGGTTAAGATGTATTAACCAGTAAAATTAAAAAAAATAAGAAAATAATTTTATTTCATATGATACTTAACAAAATTTAAATTTTAATCATGGTTGTGCACTAATTTCTAAAACCAAGAAAGTGATTTCAGCTTAGAATTTAAAAAATCAGAATATGTAAGTGCATGTTGTTTTCCATCAACAGTGTATGAGATACTGTAAAATCTATAACTTCTGGTTAGGCCTGAGCAGGAGATACATAAATATGGTTATTTTTCTTATTATATTCAAAGGTTTTATCATTTTCTCCAGAGCATATATTTTTAAAAAATCTTTAAAAAAATTTTTTTTTAGTTGTTGATAGACCTTTATTTCTTTATAAGAGGTACGTACTGAGAATCGAACCCAGTGCCTCACACATGCCAGGCAAGTGCACTACTGCTGAGCCACAGCTCCAACCCCATCATTTATCTTTAATAGATAAACAATTTTTAATAGAAATTCTATAATTTGAACATCCTTGCTGATTTTCTTTTATTCTTGTCAATTACCTATTTGCAAGATCTTATTTGCCAATGATGTCTTACACGATTTGAACAGTTGACTGATATCATTTACATGATGTTCACATAATAATTATAAAACTATAGTAAAATCTGTAATTTCAGTCTTAGGAAATAGTGAAGTGTAAGGTAGATGAGGACAGCTGCTGGTATTGGTTAATGCAGGAAGGGAAGAGTTTAATTTAATCCTCTGCATAAGGATTAAATATCAAAATCATCTCATTAGTAAATATAACTCCATTAGAAAACATGACCAATAAGTTATGAAGTCATGGGTGATGAATACTCAAAAATGAACCTTTAAGTATTTAGAAAAATATGTGATAGTCATTAGGATTCAGTTCACCTAGAACAAGCTATAGCAAAATAATTGCATTTTTTAATTATATAAATAGACTAATGAATGGAAAGAGCTTTGGACGTAGTGTTGTAGGATTTCATCCAAATAATGCACAATATTTTTCACTGTATTATGCTAAGTGTAAAAGAAATAATAGAGTTTAATGATATTTTATGTTGAATCTAAAATGCTATAAGTTGTAAGTTTCTCCATTCTATAAAACAAAAAAGAAAATAATAGCATCTTTTAATTAATATAATGCAGTAGTTTTTTTTTTTTTTTTAATAACTAGAAGTGTTACGTTTGCTAGAGGAACTGTTTTTTAAATAATTTGTATTTTTTTTTACATTTCCCTCTTAAGTGTGTATTAAACGAATTGTTTGTATAAAACTGTTTAGTAATTTTTACATTCAAATTCTCCTGAATCCTGTTTTATCCCAGTCATTGTGGTCTGTTTTTCCACAGGTTATTTTCCAAAGTAGTGTCAAGATCACTGATGATGCAGTAGTTGTCAGAATAACCTTCACAATTTTCTCCAAATTTTTCTTCCAATTAGTTGCCACCCATTTTCTAAGTTTTGATTCTGCTTTTTAAAAATTTAGCATGTGGAATTATGTTTAAATCACACAATAATTGTTGCTTAACCAGTTATGGGACACCATTCTGATTTCAAATATGTTAAGATGTAAAAAATATGGGTCTCAGAATTAGTCATATATGGTGGTTGAAAAGCTGTCCTTCAAAAATATAATTAATATATGAAATCACACTGGGGAAAATTAATATGCTTAATGTTACAGGAATATGCCTTTAGTTCTGTCCCTTTTATATTCATTAGTATTTATGATGACATGAATTTCAAAATTATATATTACATGAAGTTGGAGTGGATGTCAGTAAAACAGATAATAAAGAACATAATTCAATACAGAAATTTAATAAGGATTTACAGTGGTCATGTGTGCACTGCTACCTTTGTTCACAGGGAAAGTCCCCACTGATTCAATTCAGTTCACCATGGTGAAGGGACAAGATCCTCCCTTCAGAGGAGAACAGAGTATCTACATTCAAGGCTTTATTTTGGGAGTAGGCAAGGACAGCTCTGGTGGCAGCAATTGTCCAGCATGCTTGGTCAGCAGGTTATAAATATGCAATGAGTTGGTGAGCAGAGCCCATGCAAAAGGACAATTTCCAACACTGTTTTGACTCACATAAAAACAAAATACTAAAAAAAAAAAAAAAATGCTGTTTTTAAAATCCTACTTAACATTACTATGGAATTCTTGAAACTCTTATATGTTGTTAATGTTGGTGATGAAGGTGATGAGTTTAATAGCCATCCAACTGGTTCTTTACCACCTATTTTGAGATTTTTATGTAGTTTGACATCTCACTTTGGTATTTGATGCTTATGTTTTTAGGGTTTCTGCTGAAGCTTCCACTTTAGCATGCCATCACATGGGTGCATTTAAGATGTTGCAATAAGCAGGAAGACTATTACTGGTTAAAGTAGGAAGATCATTAAATACACAATTAGAAACTTCAGATTCTGAGTTTGAATTTACAACAAATACTTTTCATGAGTAGCTTTTATCATTTTTGTTTGTTTTGTTAAAATGCACACATTAAGTGAAAATTACTTTATCATATATACAATTTCAGTTCCCCTCATTGTTATTCCAATACTTTTGTACTCATGGAAAACAGCATATTGATCTTCAGGTGAGAGAGACATATATTGCTATAGATGATCTTAGAAATTATTTGCTCTAGAAAAATGAAACTAACAATCTTTCATGTTTATTTTATTAGTAACATATTGTGAGCAACATGATTCAAAATTACTAATGACAACAATTCAAAATTACTAATGATGAGAATGATTATGATAGGTAATCTTAGGTTGTTGATCCTTTGTCCTGTTTGTCATTTGAAACCAAATGTGTGTCTTAAGGCCCTTTCAGTTCTAAAATGATTTGATTTATTTTGTTTCAATTTAACACAATAATTGTACAAATTTATTAGCTACAATGTGATGTTTTGGTATATGTATATGTTGTATAATGGTAAAATTAGTATACCTATCAGGTCAAATATTTGTCATTTCTGTGTGGTAAAATGTCAAAGTCCTTTCTTTTATCCAATTTGAAATAGACAATATGTTATTGGTAACTATAGTTACCTTACTGTTCAATGGACCACCAGAAGTTATTCCTCCTAACTTTGCTTTGGCCAGCTTCTCCCTGTCTTTCCTCCACCTACCCTCCTCAGCCTTTGGTAACTACTTTTATGAAATCAACTTTTTTAGATTCCACATATAAGTGAGATCCTGTGGTACTTGTCTTCTGAGCACAGCTTATTAAATTTAACACCCACAAAGATTATATAAAAATTTAGTAATAAATTTAACAAAAAAAGTTAAAAATATCTATAATGGAAATAATAAACATTAATGAAAGAAACTGAGGAGAATGTGTACAAAATGGAATGATATCACATGTTCATGGATTGGAAGGATTGAAGTGGTCTAAATGTTTGCATTACCCAAAGCAATCTACAGATTTAACATAATCCCTTTAGAATATCAGTGACATACTTCATAGAACTAGGAGAAAAAAGTTTCTAAAATTTGTAAGAAACAACAAAGATCTCAAAAAGACAAAAAAATTGAGTGAAAAGAGCAAAGTTAGAGGCATCACACTATGTGTCTACAAAGCTATAGTAATGGAATCATCATATCATGGGCATAAAAACAGACACACAAGCGAATGGAACAGAACAGACAGAACAGAAATAAATTTACACAGCTATAGCCAACTGATATATTTTTTTCTTTTTTAAAGATTTTTTTTTTTTTTGTTGTAGATGGACAGTGTTCCTTTATTTTATTTGTTTATTTTTATGTGGTGCTGAGGATTGAACCCAGTTCCTCACACTTTTGAGGCAAGCACTCTGCCACTTAGCTATGATGCCAGCCCCCAACTGATGTTTTAATAAAAGTGCTAAGAATGCACATTGAGGGAAAGGACAATCTCTTCAATAAAGGACTTCTATATATAGTATGGGGAGCCATGGTTAATTGAAAAACATGTGTTTATATTTGAAAAATAAATCATCTCAGGGCATTTGATGAACACTACAGAACGGGAAGCAGGGCATTCATTAATCAACAGTGTTGAGGTTTCTTTGTGAATTGGTCATGTTACTATTTTAGGATTCTTATTTTCAGTTTTCAGAATATTTATTGTCTCTGATAATGAAATAAATATTCTATTTATTTCAAGCCCTGAGATTTTATCAAAAGCTTCTCTGAATATTTGTTTGCTATGCTATATCTTGCAAACTGTCTACAATTATTTAATTTGGGAGTGGCTCTTCTCTAATTGGAGTGTTAGTCTTGAGTTGGTTATTGTTTCTGGTATTCTCTGTTTTCTTGGACTGATCAGGATGAATATATTTGTTATATTCATTCATTTTTTTCATTTATTCACTAACTCATTAATTTATCCATCCATCCACTATTTCAGGCCTACTAAGAAGCAAAGTCACCTTTCAGTTTGGGAGTCAAACTGAAGACGAACTTTGGCATCATCATGATATTTTCTTTTTTTTTTAGTTGTTGATGGAACTTTATTTTATTTATTTATTCATATGTGGTGCTGAGAATCGAACCCAGTGCCTCACACATGCTAGGCAAGTGCTCTACCGCTAGGCCACAACCCCAGCCCTATTTCTTTATTGATATCCTAGGCACTGATGGAGGGGGATATTTATAACCATCTCATGTGTATGAATTAGAATTTATCTTTTATTTTGCTAATCCTGCCTTTGGTGTTTTTAGATCTATAATTATACACTAGTGATACTCTTCTACAAAAACATCTTTTTTTAAAAAAGTTGAAATTTCTCATTTACTCTGTAGATATTCTCCAATTTATTGTCAATGACTTATTTTCACCTTGACATAATTGAGATTTGCAGTATATATGCCTTTGCCTTTTACATAAGAAGGTGATTGTTCTGATCATATTTAACAAGGTGAAAAGGAAAAAAAATACAAGCCTTTTGCTGGAACAGGGGTGTGGAGAATCCAGAGAGCTCTTAACACAGACAAAGTTTGTGTTCTGAAAAGGTCAGTGACTTATATTGGCTCAGATTATTTTCAGTTCTGATTTTCTTTATCATCAAGTGCTCCTGAATATATTATTGTTAATCTCTTAGTTAACCTAATGAATTATTCCATATATAATATTCATGCTTAACTAAGTAGTGTCATAAGGGTGAAGGAAAAAAATTTGATTAAAAAAATACGCAGACTAAAAGACAAAATGGAAATCAAATTATTCAGTTTCCTTTTGGCTTTTTCATTGATTTTGTTGAAAAGACCAGTCATCAAAAGTTTAGCACTCTCTCAGTTCATCTCTTACAAAAACAACTCTGTGTTTCCTATTTGAATTAAATGTAAATTTGACATCCTAAATGCAGCCCAAAGTATTTCAGGGTTATAAGTGCTTTCAATTTTAAATCATGATTTTAACTAATATATATATATATATATATATATATATATATATATATATATAAAGTTACTTGATGTAACCGATTTATTAATCATTTCTTTATTATAATCTTCTTCAGTCGGATATAAGAAAATGGCTGTCCTTTAAGGCATGTAAGAATGAAGGGCATCATAAGCAGTTCACCCTGCTCTTCATGCTACTTGTAATACCCTTCAGTGAGAAGACTCTGAAGTGCATGAGGCAAAAGAATTCCATCTTCTAATACATTTAAATCACATTTCAAACTTCCAGAAGTGGTTCAGCATCTATTCTCCACAGCCTGGTAAATTAGGCTATTTTAATACGAGAAAATATAATCTTGATGAAAACTTTTATTTTTAGTTGAGTATGTTATAAAGGAGGCTTACAAAATCACGGTGTCTGTGTATGTGAGTGACTGTCTACCCCCATATGCTGGCATAGACAGTTGGCATTGCCTTGGCAACTTCACAGGATCAAATTGCTGTATTCAATATTCAGTGAAAGCAAAACCAGCACTGCCTCTTCTTTCCATCTGTAAATGAGAAAAAAAAATCAATCTCTGTAGGTTTCAGTACTTGTGTGTCTTTTGTTGTAGTCAGAGAGTTATACAAATTATAATAAGTTCTTTGGGGGCAAGGAAATATTTATTTGATTTTGTATCAAATAGAATTTTACCAGTACCTGGCTCATAGGAAGTACTCAATAAATAATCTTTTTTTTTTTTTTTTTTTTTTTCTGGCACTAGAGCTTGAACCCAAGGGTGCTTAACTAATTTGAGCCACATCCCCAGCCTTTTCTTAAAAAAAAAAAAAAAAAAAAAAAAAAAACAAAACAAAACATTATTTTGAGATAGAGTCTTGCTAAGTTGCTTAGGGCCTCACTTAAGTTGCTGAGGCTGGACTTGTGATCCTTCTACCTCAGCTTCCTGAACTGCTGGGATTACAGGTGTGTGCCACCAAACCCAGCTAAATAATCTTTCTTAATCAATAGATTTTTTTTTTTTTTTTTTTTTTTTTTTTTTTTTTTTTGTGGTACCTGATTGAACTCAGGGGCACTCGACCACTGGGCCACATCCCCAGCCCTTTTTTTGTATTTCATTTAGAGACAGGGTCTCACTGAGTTGCTAAGTGCCTCACCATTGCTGAGGCTGGCTTTGAACTCGCAATCCTCCTGCCTCAGCCTCCCAAAGTGCTAGGTTTACAGGCGTGCGCCACCACGCTGGCCAATCAATAGATTTTTGAAAGAAGAAAATCATGTCATTGCTTTTGTATTGTTTCAGAAGCTTTAAAATTGCAATAAAAGCTTGATTGTGTTTACAGCTATAACACTGAAGTGGGTGATTCACAGGAGGCTTTGCAAAATCTCACTTCTGATAAAGGCTATTCTTTACTTCTTTATACCTAATCTACAAATGTTTCTCAGTATTCGGTTTTAACCCAGAGATTCTAGGAAATGTAGTTCCCAGGCTTTTCTCCATGTAAAATAGGGAGAACACAGAAATAGAAGGACTCTGACTGAGGTGGCGGGTCAGAAATTGCCTTGAAAATGCTGTATCAAAAATATAACGTTACATTCATTATGGTTGGTCCAAACCTTGAACTCTATACAAAGATTTACTGCATACAAATTTCAAATGCCTTCATTCTAATATTTCATCAAACTATTTTAGATGGCACCAATATAAATGCAAATAATCCCTATGTGTATTTTTTTTTTTGATATTTTTCTGAAGAATCTGCTCACTGAATTGTCACTTTGAAGAGTCTTTGTAAATAAGGACTAGTGATAAGAAAACCTTTGAAGATATTCCTCCATATGGATGCTAAGTGTCTCTGACACCTCCAGGTTACTCTTTTTCTTTTAAATAAAGGCAAGTGAACTAATAGCTAATCAAATAGTGGTCATTGAAGCTAAGGGAATCTTCTGCACCCCTCCTTCAGCTACATCAAAAGCAGGCTAAGTGACTTCAACAAGAGAAAAACATTATGGGGGTTGGTAGGCTAGGAGCAGATACCTTCTTTTTATAGTTAGGAAGTAAGTTATTTTGAAGTCAAGGTTGGGAACTAATGCTATAGTGTTTTGGGAAAATCAACAATTATGTGAGACCTATAATATAAAAAGTTATTCACCCACCAAGACCCAGGCATTTATGATTTTGATACTTTCTTGTCTATGGTCCATGGTATTGTGTATGCATAAAAGAATATAAATAATTGTTTGTATACATGTACAAATTAGCACATTTTATTACTCAATTTATATGCTCTCAATATATCAATATTTACTGAGTACTTGCCATATTAAGAATGACATATAAGTAAAAATATACCATTCTGTCTTTAAAAAGTTTACAGTTTAGTTGTGGAAACAGATTATAAGATAAAACTTTAAAATTTTCAGTTAAGTATGGGTGTGGAGATATACATTGGTAGCAGTAAAAGTAAATAAACTAAATTAAAAATTCAATTAATTTAGTGTGGATTGCAGTCCAGAAAAATATGTTATTCATTTTGCACAGCATAACAATTTAGTTAGTGTGCAATTGATTAATAAATTAGTGTGCACTTGATTAATAAAATCTCAGAGCAACATTATTAGTAGTAATGATCAAGGAAAAGTATATTTTCAATGATCTGAACTTTACATATTCTATTTTTTAATATTTATGCTTTAGTTGTAGTTGGACACAATACCTTTATTTTATTTATTTATTTTTACATGGTGCTGAGGATCGAACACGGGCTGCGCACATGCTAGGCGAGTACTCTACTGCTGAGCCACAATCCCAGCCCCTACATATTCTATTTTTTTCCCATTTATTTTAAAAAATTCTTTTATTACTAAATAATTTTGTTACACTTTTTAAAAATTCTAAGTTTATATGATAGCAGAATGCATTACATTTCATATTACACTTATAGAGCACATTTTTACATATCTCTGGTTGTATACAAAGTATATTCACACCATTTGTGTCTTCATACATGCACTTAGGATTAGAAGAACACTAGAATGGCCAATGGGGAGGGAGAGGAAGAGAGGGGCAAAAGGGTAAGAAAAAAAAAAGATGGTAGAATGAGATGGATATCATTACCCTAAGTGCACAGAAAAACTGCAATTCTAATTGTTTCTTGAAATTGAGCTAGTATAGGGCTGTGGATATAGCTCAGTTGGTAGAGTGCTTGCCTAGCATGCACAAGGCCCTGGGTTCAATCCCCAGCACCACACACACACACACACACACACACACACACACACACAAAAAAAAAAAAAAGATAAAGAAAGAAAGAAAAGAAAAGAAATTGAACTAGTATGTATGACTCTAAGAGAACTTAAAATACCCTGCACTAATCCCATAAGGATCAGCACCATTCAGCTTGGGGAATGAGCTTATGGTAAAGCCAAGCCTGGTAGGAAAGTGTAGGTTTTGCTGGCCACTAGTTCCCATGTTTTAAGTTCATAGCATATGAGCACATACTCTTAATGCACTCTATACCTGAGGGTACAAAACTTCTCAATGATTTTCTTCCTCAACTCCCACACCAAGGGCAAGCTCGAACATTTCCATTACTGTATCAGTTCAATAATTATTTGATCAAAGTAATAAAATTCTTTGCTCAATTCAAGATATATTGAGAATAGATTTTGCCCCACTTAAACACATGTAAAACTTTACTGTCTGTTTCGTACACACATGACTCATGCTTAACTCATACGCAGATGCGTGTTTCAGACACATCACACCAGCCTCCTACAGCTTTTCTTCCCACAAACACACAACTATCTCCACATGGTACAACACCCACCATTCCAGGGCCAGCAGGATCACTATAATATATTTCCACAAAGATATGCAAGGAAGAACACACACAGCTCTCCCACACAGCTTGGAACAATCATGCAGAATGAAGCACAATCTATTCTGGTTTCATATTCCTGTTTTCCAGAGGTGAGTGGGCAGATACAGAGACGATGATGTTGTAATAGTCTTTGCAGTCATAAAGGATATTTAAAAATATTCAGCAAATGCATTTCTAGGGTGGTTCAGTCTTTAACTCTTGGTTTATAAGGATCAATTCACCCACTGTTTTTTTTTTTTTTTTTTAATAATTTGGCATACACTCTCCATTATCATCATTTTCTTCCTTACAAAGTTACCCAGTCTAGATGGTCAAGAAAAGTTGGCTTTTGCATTTCACAATGCCACCAGGCTTTATTATTCCCAGCATTTGAATCCCAGTTATAAACAACATAAATAAAGACAATAAGTTAGGGCACACCCAAGTCAGAAGACTCCACAGATAACAACTCTGAAATAGGAAGGCAATTATTAAAATATGGGAGTAGGAAGATGTCCTTTAGGCATTCAGGTTTATACAGGCTGCCTATTTTTCAGCCTTAGTAAGTCATTGTGCTTTGTGGCCATGAACTGAGCCAGGAGAACTGGATCTTCATCTCAAATCGGTTGTTCATTGCCTGTGTGACCTTGAAGAAATCCCCATGTTTTTTGGTGTCAGTTTCCTTAAAAGCAAACTGGTGTACCATATTGTTATGATGTTATGTGTATTCAAAGGCAGCTCAAAATAGACACATACACTTTTATTAGCTGCAACTCTAGGGTTGAAAGTGGCAGAGGAGATACAAAGAGAGCTCACATTTGTGGAACATCTAATTATAACCATTTTGCTAAACTAGCAATGCTATCATAGTGTTAGACCTTATTTTTCCCTGCTATTTACTAGAAATAGAAAGCAGGAATACTTTGTATATGTTCCCAAACTAGTAAATGGTGTAAATAAAAGCTCAGTCTATTAATGTAACATAACTATGACAAATTGCCAGGAATTATTATTATTTTACAAGATGGTATTTTAATGTTAACTTATATATCATATTTTAGGAAATATATTAGTATTTAAAAATTTGATTATTAATAGCTTTTATGTTAATAAAATATTATATTCTTATATGATATACACATATGAATAATATTTTTAGTTTTAAAATCTATATTGAAGTATAGAGCAGTAGACATTTTTACATTTATATTAGTACATATTTCTTTGACTACTTTCCTTTAGGAGGGATTTCTGATTAAAGAGTATGAACTTTTTAAAACCTCTTTAGTCATATTGGAAAATTATTTTCTAAAGAACTTTAAGTGATTACACTATCACCAAATTATATAATTATGTCTTGTCTCTAGCACCTATTCCACTATTAAAATTTATCATTCCTATAGATACTTGCTAGTTTGATTAGTAATAAATGAAATTTATTTTTATTTAAATTTGCATTTATTTAATCTTATTGAAGGTGAACATCTGGTTTTATGTCCATTTTTCCATTTAACAACTTAATCTGACATCTGCTTTGTTACATGAGGGGATGCAAGGATCTATTAGGAATTTCCCTCAAGTGGTAGCAAATTTTTTAAACATTTTTTATTTATTGGTGAATCCTCATTTGTAATGTTAATTTTTTCATTACTAATACCAGTGGATGCGTCTGCACAGTCAACAGAGTACCTTACTTGAGGTGAGCATGATAGGACTCAGCACCTTCTCAGAGCCAGAGACATAAGTCTAACCTGAGTCCTTCAGGTGGAGTCAGACTCAGTTTGGTGAATTGGGGCGGGAAAGTCATTGTAGGAGGAAGTAGAAGATTCTGTAACTTACTACACTCAAGAGTAAGCCTCACAAGCTGCATATTACTACAAGAATGGATGCTGGTGAATTAAGTGGGAGCCGGGAAAAGGACCTTTGTATTAGGACTCTTACTAGTTGCAAGTGAAAGAAAAGCTAAAGCTACTCTACAATGATGTACATGTAAAGAAAAATCCTAAATCCAGGAGTAGAAGCTGCAGGGTTCAAACAATAACCTCAGGCTCTTTTTTTTTTTTTTTTTTTTTTTCTGTCCTTCTGCTCTTTTTCTCCATCCATTTATCCTCTAGAGGTGGGAAGTCTTACCCTCTCACTGTTTCTAGTATAGCAGAAAAGGCCATTTCTTTGCCCTGGTTACTTATCAAGAGCTGAAAAACTAGGATCTGAAGGCCAAATAAGTTCCACAATTTTTTTTTTTTTTTTTTTTTTTAAGGCCAGTAAGATCAGGATGCTTTTTGTATTTTAAGGGACTAGGAGCAAACAGTTAAAAACAAAGACAAATATGTAATTAAGACAATATATGGCTGGGTTCCCAAAGCTCAGAATCTTTGACATCTGTTTTGTTAAAAAAAAACATTTGCCAAGTCCCTTACTTAAGTGAGAGTCCTGTGATCATCCCTGAGCCGGACTGACTTAGCTTGAATCATGGGGCTGTGGCTATACTGCCACACTAGTCAGTTCACATTGGCCAATGGAGGTTTTCTACTTACCCTTGGTTCTATCTTTAGATAGAAACAGTGCTATTAGAAACATGGTCTGAAAATGAGAAGGGAATATATAGCTTATCTGAGAAAAATCAGAGGAAAAGTGAAGGATTCATGAATTAATAAATATCCAGCATTGTTTTACAAGTCATTTTGAAAAGAACATATGATTAAGTGTATCAGGTTGCCACCAAAGGCTAAAGTGTGGACCAGCATGACTATATTTATATTTTATTACACTAAAGTATTTGAATTAATTTCAGAAATTTAAACTGATATTTCCTGTATGTTTTTCTGTCCCTCATCCTTAAATTCTTTCACCTGTACCCCGAGGGCATTTTCCCTTGCCAGGTTACTTTGAAGAGTGTGACTCACAGATTCTGGAAGCACAAAGACTAGGACTCAAAAGAAATCTCTGGCCAAAGTTCCAATCAAAGATTTAGATGCATGCTGGTAGAGCAAGTTTTCCTTCCTTTAGAAAAGAGATAAGATTTTGTCAGAGAATTTAAGGAAGAAGTCATGACAACTGAAAAAGAAGGAAAGACATTTAATCCTCGAGGGGGTGAGGGCTGGGAGGGTAGGACAATGGATTTGGAGAAAACTTTTCTTTTTGAAAGAAACTTCTCAAATTTAATGTGTATGTTTGTCATCTGACAAATTGATAACATGTATATTTAACTTAGTAAGTTTAGAATGTGGCTTGAAAATTTGCATTTCTTCCAAGATTCCAGGAGATGCCATTGTTAGTGTTCCATGAATTCCCATTGTTTGAATAGCAAGGGATAAAGTACTAGGGAGCCATTTGGAACTTGATTCAATTCTCTTATAATTATCCAGGGAGAATTAAAATCTACCAGTGGTCATCCCATGGGCCATCAGTTCAGGGATGTTGGTTCATAGTTTTTATTTTTCCTTAACCCCTTTACCCCATTGCTTGAGAGTAACTCAGAAGCAGATTGTCCTTATAATTTTCATTGAACTCTTTTTTAGAACAGACAATAGAGATGTGGACAACTTGGTGAGTGGTGGCAAGATGAATGGAAAGCCTTGCTTATGTATAGTATAGGACTAGATGTAATCAACGTGAAATTTTCCTGTGAACTGGATAGTAGCAAACAGAGAATCCATTTAGCACTCTTCACTTCACTATTGGGTGATGGACTGGATGGAACAAGGTGCAAGACAGAAAATAAAAACAGGCTGCCATAATATTCTAGAGCAGAAATAATAATGTTCTATATTGAAATTGAGCAGGGCAGTTGATTATTGTCAATAGAGTTGATGGAATTTAGTCCTTGGTTTTACATGGTCCACAGACAAGAAAAAGAAGTCTTGAATACTTTTAGAATTTGGGAAATTGAGTAGATTAAAATATTGCTTACTAAGCTAAAAATCATAGGAAATAGAGTAGGAAGAGCTCTATGGGAATAAAAATTCAGGAAAAAGTCTATGCAAAGAGAATTTGGGGTGGAGTCTTGAAGAAAAAGTGGAATTATTTAGCCAGAAAAGTGGAGTAGAAGACATTTCTCAGCACAGTGAATAGCTCCTGCAGATATATGGGGAAATGAAGGCCCTGAGTACTTACTTTATGAATGAGAACATTTGGGGCAAGTGTGGGGAGTAAGTTGAGTCTTAAAACATAGATGAAATCAAATCTTAAAGGTTTTTGAATGCTAACAAGGACTTGCAAATTTTTCTGAGGACTAAGTGTAACCTTTCAGGAATTTAAGCAGAGGAACAACATAATCTAATTTGAAATTTGGGAAGACAGAAAGGAAACCATCATTTCATCAATGGCTTTTATGTAACAGGCTTTATATAAACTGTTCTGCTTTAGCATAGAAGATCAATGGCAGTGGACTTCTAAAACGCTTATGATGAATTGCAGGAGAGATGGGGCTCTATGCTTATGACACAAGAAAACTTTAAGAAATATACTCTGTGTTAGTATTGTCTGAAGCCTGAATGTTTGTGTCTTTTTACTGTTACTGTTATAACAGTCAAGGTGGGAGTAGTAGGATAGGGCCTTTGTGGGGTTTAGATAAGGAAGACAGAACTACCATGGATGAATTAGAGATTCCATACAGCAAGCCCATGAGGGACCTCTCCCTTCTACCACAAGGGTACACAGCTAGAAGACATCATCTGTGAACCAGAAAGTAGGCCTTCACTAGATACCCAATAACTGGCCCCTTGATCTTGCATTTCTGTCTCTAGAACTATGAGAACTAAATTTTTGTCACTTATAAAGACTCACTCTATGGTGTTTTGTTGTAAAAGCCTGAATGGACTAAGACAAAGGACACACACTGGCTTCCCTTTAGTTTTATTCTATAGTGACAAACTCTTTTAAAATCTTTCTTTCCCAGTTTCTTTTGCTGTTAAGCTTCATATTATGAAATAAATTGCTACTAATGATATGCTTTGATTTTTCTAATTTGAATTTCAACTATGACTTCCTACATAGGTGTCTTATACCATCCTTCCTCCCACATATTTCATTATTAATTTACCAAACCTTTGATTTAAATTAACATTCAGTGTTGACTTAATTATGACTGTAAATACTGTTCAAGTGTGGTCACATAACTATGATTATATTACCTTTTAATGTTGTTCCATATAGCCACCCTGCCCATTCCCATTGTAGTCTATACAGACTAAAATGCCTGCATGAATTCATTTATCTACAAGTGGTCATCTAATTCTTTTTTAAGGCATCTCTCCTGGATGTGTTTACTTATAAAACATAGACTCTTGTCAATGCTAGAACATAGACATTGAGACTTTCCTTTGTCTTGATGTTGGGAATTTCCTTTTCTGGTCTCTACTGTTGAATTTAGATTCCAAAAAACAATCATTTCCTCTTTCTTGGTATACTCCCATATTTAGTAGAGCATACACCTAGTAGGTTCTTAAGAAATGATGTATAGGCATTACTTTTTTAGATATTTTATGCCTAAAATATTTTTACCCTGTTTTTCTATTGAATGATATCCAGTAGATAAAGGATTTCTATAGTGCAACTATATTTCCCTCAGAATGTTAGAGATACTAATTTATTGTCTTTTATCTCTAGTGTTGCTATTGAGATGTTTTATGTCATTTAAAAACCAAATGTTTCCTATTTTTATTTTAATTTTAACTTAATTTAATTTAATTTAATTTGGGTCTGAGGATTGAACCTACACTTCACTACTGAGCTACGTCCTCAGTCCTTTTACTTTGGGACAGAGTCTTGCTAATTTGCCCAGGCTGGCCTTGAACTTGTGATCTTCCTGCCTAGCCTTCCAAGTTGCAAGGATGTGCCACTGCACCTGACTTTATTTTTATTTTCATTATTGAAATCTTCTTAAGGATAGTCTCTGTAGAATTTGCAAAATCATGTAATTTGTTGTGACTACATTTTCACTGATTTTACAGTATTTGCATAGGTCATTCTAATCTGGAGACTTTTTTTCATTAAGAGAAATGTTCTTATATTATTTCATTGCTAAATTTATTTCCATATTTTTTTATTTTATTCTTATAAATTATGATTTTTAGATACTAGAATATTGTATAGTGCCCCTAATTTTTAAATATTTTTTCTCAATTAATATTTGTTTTCTTTTTGTCATGTGTCCTGAAGAATTTTTTTTTTTTTTTGCATTTTAATTTTCAAATCTTTTTTTTGGTGGGGGTTCTGAGGATTGAACTCAGGAGCACTCAGCCACTGAGCCACATCCCCAGCCCTTTTTTTTGTTTTATTCAGAGACAGGGTCTCACTGAATTGTTTAGCACCTCACTTTGGCTGAGTCTGGCTCTGAACTCGTGATCTTCCTGCCTCAACCTCCCTAACCACTGGCATTATAGGCGTGTGCCTGGCCTTACTTTTGAAATCTTATATGGACTTAAACTAATTCTTCTATCATAATCTAAGTTTTTAAGATCACTTTATTCTTTTCTGATTATTTTGTTATTTTGCACTACAGGTTCTTATATCTTGATTAAAAAAAGGTCTTATCTCTTTTAAAGATATTAATTGTAGGTATATTTTTGAAGTTTTGCTCTGTGTCTTTCCCTATATTTGATTTTTCTATATTACTTAGTCATTTTCTATTCTCTCTGAATTTATTATAAAGTTTTTGCAGATATATGAAAATATCCATTTGTAGTCATAGACTTTTAAGAGATTCCTTCCCTTGTATACATACCTTACGTATTCCTCTGCCTTTGTATGTAAATATGTTGGTATAGTACCTCCCTTGTTAGGTTCTGTTACATTGCAAAGATGGTGAGATTGTTACTCATAAATTACCTTATGTTATATAAAGCTGCATCTTAGGGAACTGGGGAGAGATTTTTCTGTTGATCCTAAAAAAGCAAACCTCCCTTATTGTTGAGAGTCTTGACCTAGAGGCAAAAACCAAGTATCTGAGAATGATTCTCAACCAAACATGAACAAGAACAATTCTATAATCATAGGAAAGTGAATTTGATGAATCACCTGGTTGCTCTTTAGATTCTTCTCTAAACAAGCTCAGATGAGGACATAGCCTGACTGACATCTTGATTTCAATCTGTAAGACACTGAGCAGAAAGCCTGCATGAGACATATTTGGTCTTCTGACATACAGAACTGTGAACTAGTAAATGGACATTGTTTTAAGCTCCTTAATTTGTGATATGAAAACGTCTTACAAAATAGAGCATTAGTGTATCCGCTGTAATGATACATCTTCTATTTAAGGGAGAAACACCCCAAAGGTTCTTGGAAGCTCTAGTACATGTGGTATCTGAGTACATGAGCAGTCTGTCATTACTGTCACCTAATTCATGTTTCTGGCCCAATTTCACATCAAAATGTTGGTCTTTCCTTGGAACCCTTGAGACTCTTTATAACTTTATATTTCAAAAACTTGGTGAAAAATAGTAACATACACATCCTAGAAGCCTAGCTAACTTCAAGTAGTCAAAAAGATAATCACACCCAGACATGTCGCAGTCAAAATATTGAAAGCCAATAGATCTTGAGAGTCAAAAGAGAAAGATGTGTCATTACATAGAAGAGATTCCAATAAAATTAACAGTTAACTTTTCTTCTAAAGCTATGGATGCCAGAAGGTAGTGGGACAATATATTCAAAGTGCTAAAAGTAAAAAACAAAACAAAATTGTCAACCAAGGATCTTATAGTTAGCAAAAATATCTTTTTAAATAAAGGAATAATAATGACTTGCCCAGATTAGCAAAAACAGAGTTGTTGCTGACAACTCTTTTTCAAAATTCAAAAAAGGAACAGAGTTCTTAAAGCTGAAAGCAAGTGACACCCAACAACAATTCAAATCAACACACTGGCAAAAGAGTACTGTTAAAGACAGTATGCTGTTAATTATACAAGTCAGTATAATTACATATTTTCATGCAATTATATTCTTCTAAAAACTGATTTCAAAGTAATTGCATAAAATGATATGTATGTAATTATATTGCTGAGCTTATAATATAGAAACATAATATATTTGATAAAAGCAGCATGAATAAGTGGGTGGGATCAAAGATTTATTGGAATAAGGAAATGATACCATATGGTAATGAGTATCCACAGGGAGGGATAATGAAAAGAACGAGATATAGTAAATAGGAAGAATAATATTCAAACTCTAAATGTATACTTGCACTTATCTTCTCACATCTTGTTTTAAAAAGATGTAAGATTAAAAAATGTATTGGTAGAACTAAGTAGAACTTTTGAAAAAATTAAAATGTTACTAGACTATATCTATTGAATGCAAAAGAAGGCAGCGAAAGAGGAACAAAAATGATGAGAAGCATACAGAAAACAAAATGTCAAATGAAAGTGTAAGGCAATTATATATATAACAACATAAATAAAATGACTTAAGCAACCAAATAAAAGTTCAAATATTATTAAATTAAAAAATAGTTTCCAACTATGTGCTATATATAGGAATCACATTTTTTGGGGGGGGCGTACCAGAGATTGAACTCAGTGGCACTCGGCCACTGAGCCACATCCCCAGCCCTATTTTGTATTTTATTTAGAGATGGGGTCTCACTGAGCTGCTATGCACCTCATCCTTGCTGAGGCTGGCTTTGAACTCGTGATCCTCATGTCTCAGCCTCTGGAGCCACTGGGATTACAGATGTGTGCCATGGTGCCTGGCAGGAATCACACTTTAGATTCAAAGATAGAAATAGGTTAAATGTAAAAGGTTGGAAGAGATAGGTCATGTGAATAGTAACCACAGAGGCCATACTACTATCAAACAAGTTAATTGATTCACTCTTGTAATCATTTCTCAGTGTATCTGTATATCAAATCATCATGCTGTGTACTGAAATGTATTCAATTTTCATTTGTGAATTATATCTCATTAAAACTGGAATAAAAGATAAAATGAATAAATGAATATATGATTGAAAACAGAATGAAACAGAATGATTTGGCAAAGTTATTTTCCTGAGTGACACAATCATAGTAGCTACAGGACTTTTTTTTTTTTTTTTTTTTTTCTTGGGGTAGGTCAGGTTTTCTAGAGCCCAATCTTCGAGTTTCAATACTGGGGCAGAACATGGCCAGGTTTGGTGGTGTTGTTTTGGTACTGTTATGAAAATCACATTCAGCAAGAGACCAAGCATCAGTTGGAGGATTGGAGAACTCAGGTTTATTTAGGCCCATAGACCCAGATAATCCAGTGTTCTGAAGTTCTGGGCTCCAAGCTGGGGTTATGTATGTGGGAATTTTATAGGAAATTTGACATAATTTCTTAACCATTACAACATTGATGGGTTTGAATGCTTGGCCTACATGACCAAAGACCATGCATAGGGAATTTATAATAAGTAGTTCACAGGTGTAGAACAAAGACAGTAAAACATCTGCACTTGTTATCATGAAGTGGCCTTCTCCACAGGCAGCAGTAACTCAAGATAACTTGAGTTTACCTCCCTAAGAGCTGTAGTTCTAAGAAGTTAGCCTACAAGGTCAGGGAATTTGCATTTTATGTAAATTATCCATCTATTTTCTTTTTTTGTGTGTGTTGGGGGGAGGTGGAGCAGCATCTTCTTCTACCCTAAACTATGCCATTGTTCTCAAGAATACATTATTTCAGGTTCAATTTTCTAAAACTGGGGTTGTCTGTTAGGTTAGGATAGAGTAACTGCCTAAATGGGAAAATTAGGGCAAATGATTTAGGGGAAAATTAAAGTTTTAAATATTTTAAAGTATTTCAATCAATTATCTTCTTTTAAACCCTAATTCATGCTTTGACTTGAATTTTTTCCAAGAATTCCAGCAGGGATTTGTATTCTCTTCTCTGTCATATTAGTTACCCTATTTCTGCTTTTCATCTTCCCAACACTTACTTTTTAAACACATATCATCTCTTCTTTTCCTCCTTGTCTTTTTTTGAGAATTGGTTTTAAAAATTATTCTGTTTACTATAAGTATAGTGAGACCACAGAGTGAAAATAAACAAAATTATTCTATCTACCATGTTTAGAAAGTATAACTTGTTAAAAATAAGTCAGGAAAGTAAAAACAAACAACTTTGGTTTAAGCAGCTCTCAGTTCAAGTACTAGGTCAATCTCATGCTAATGGGATTACAAAAATGGTTTACAAATTTTTCTTGAGTCACTGGTTTCTCCACAGGAAAACATGCATGATAACTCCTACTTCATGGGTCTTGCCCTAGAAAAGATATCTACAGTGTTCCTGGCTTGCTTTTTTTTTTGGCTGTAATCATCACTATCACTATTGTCCTTGTCATCATTATCTTGCTCCTTTTCGTCCAGGATACAGGTAATATCATATGGCCTAAACTGTCTTGTATCAGTGTTAAAAATTTTCCACATACTTAATAATTTCATGCAGTTTTCAACTTTTTTTAATGAAAAATAATTTGCTTTGGAAAGAACATGAATTACAATATTGGGGTATATTCAATTGGAAATAGAATGGGAAAGCTGAATTGAATTTTGGAGGTTGGATGAAATGGAGTGGTAATTTAATAAAGTAACCATAAAGTTCTAGTGGTATGATTAGACTTTGAATCTTTAGAAGGGAGATACATGAGGCATCATGACTTATATATATGATACTTGAGGAGGAATTCAAGATATGAAATATATATATTTAAAACCCATGTGTATGTATGTATATATAGATAACTGCAATTTTGAAATTTGGGTTTACTTCTTTTCAGTCTTTTTTTTTTTCCCCAAATATTATGGCTTTATGGCCATCATTTCCTCCCTGTTTAATGTAACTTGCTTGTATTCATGGGTAATGTTGTCTTCTGCATGAATAATTCATTTATAAAATAACGAGCACATCCTCATCATTTCAAATTAACCACATGTGTATTAAATCAAAAGTTAACATTCAAGTTGACATCTTGGTGAACCAGTAACACCAGAGTAGAATCTGATTGGCAGAAATGATGAGAACTCAGAATTATAAAAAATATTCAAATCATCAGGAAACGGAAAAAGTAAATATAGATTTCTGACTCACATAAATAATTAAAGCTCACTATTTAATATTTAATAGGAACATCAACATATATTAAATTGTGATTAGTATTTAAAACAAAACACTTTTTATTTGTACATTTATTTCTGGAAGACAAGAGTCTTCCAGTCTTCATGTACATTGTCAATATTATCTCTGTATAGAGAACATTTTATTCTGGGAAGATAATTTTTTAACAGAAGATTATCCCATTATGGTTTGGATGTGAAGTGTCACCCAAAAGCTCACATGTGAGACAATGCAAGAAAGTTCAGAGGAGAAATGATTGGGTTGTAAGAGTCTTAACCTAATCAGTGAATTAATCCCTTTATAGGGATTAACTGAGTTGTAACTGAAGTGGTAGGGTGTAGGAGGTAGGAATGGGGGGCATAGCTTTGGAGTATTTATTTGTATCTGACAAGTGGAGACCTCTCTTTCTGTTTTCTGATCACCATGTGAACTGCTTCCCTCTGCCACACTCTTCTGCCATGATGTCCTGCCTTACCTCAGGCCCCAAGGAATGGAGCCTACTGTCTATGGATTGAAACCTCTGAAACTGTGAGCCCTCAAATAAACTTTGCCTCCTCTATAATTGGTTGGGTCTTTTAGTCATAGTAGTGAGAAAGCTGACTAAAACACCATTAATTAAATATTTTTCAGAGTGGCTGTTTTGCACACATATCAGGTTAGCAGATTTAGAATTGATGTGATTTAAAGTGATTAAGTTGTCCATGTAGTTTGTAAACATTCCAAAAAAGGTAGTCTGTAATAGTAAAGTCGCTGAAGCACATAGTTATCACTGGTCCAATAAGATTTTATGTACCCTGTAACTGCAAAGTTATATATTTTATGCTTTTCCCATCTTTGGTGTAATATACACAATTTTTTTTTTTGCCCAAGAAGTTAATTTCACAATCAGCAGACATCTCTCTAAACAATAATTTGTTATAGCCTCATGCATACTAGATGTTTACAATGATCATTATTTTCCTTGTAGGTAGTGGTAAAAGTTCAGATAACCTGAACCCACATTGTTTATATTTTGAAATTGCTTCAGTCTATGCTATAATTTCCTTAGACCTATCATTTTATAAACTTCTGTGATCTATTTGTTCTGAAACATACTATTAATTCATCTATTGCTTATATAGCATCATGAATATTAAGGTTAAGTCCAGAACAAGGTATATTTCCGTAAGTTGAAAAAATGAAGGAGAACCTTGTGTGTTGGTACTTGCCTGTCATTCTAGCCACTCAGGAGTCTGAGGCAGAAGGATTCAAAGTTCAAGGCCAGTTTGGGCAACTTAGTGAGACCCTAGCTCAATAAATAAAATAAAATAAAATAAAAGTTTACAAAAGAGGCCAGGGATATAACTCAGTGGTAGAGGCCCCTTGGATTCAATCTGCACTACTCCCACCCTTAAAAAAAAAAAAAAAAAAAATCAAGATTCTGTTTTAGTCCTTAATTTTGTGTGATTGGGTAAAGGGAGTAAAGAGTAAATGGAGATTTATTATTTCCCCCTTTTTGGTTGATTGAAAATAAAATATGGCTTATTTCAAATATGCATTATCAAATATTTGACAAATGCTTATGTATATCACGATATATACATATTGTGACTACAACACCATAAACATAGTGTTATGGTTTAGATATTAGATGTCCAGTAAAAGCTCATGTTTAAGACAATATAAGAAAGTTTAGAGGTGAAATGATTGTGTTATGAGTGACTTAACCTAATCAATTTATTAATCTCCTGATGGGGATTAACTGATTACTGAAGGCAGGTGGAGTGTGGCTGGAGGAGGTGGGTTTCTGGGGGCATACCTTTGGGGTATATATTTTGTGTATGGTAAAAGGAGTTTTTCACATTCTGCTTTGTGATCATCATGTAGGCCCTTTACCTCTACCACACTCTTCTTCCATGATGTTCTGCCTCACCTTGAGCCCTGAGGAATGGAGCCTGCTATCTATGGACTGAGACCTCTGAAACCTGAGTCTCCAAACAAACTTTTCCTCATGTAAAATTATTCTTGTCAGATCTTTTTAGTCACAGTAATGAAAAAAAAAGCTGACTAAAGCACATAATAAGTAAAATGAATTTTGTGAAGAACAGGGCTACTTTATAAAAGCAGCTGGATGAATAACTTAGATTTTAAAATTCTAGTGCCAGTTTTGTCACTGACCTGTTTTGTGAATTTAAATAACTTATTTCATTCATTTTTGTTCTAAAATGGAGATTGTTACATCAACTAAACAAATGGTTTTGTGAGAGAGAATAATTAGTAAAAAGAAGTGTGAAGCAAGTAGCCAATGATTGCCCCTGAAGCAGTTCATAGCCCCAGAAACTGTGGAGGTGATAGGGCACCTAACTGCATTTTCTCATATTTGGTTAGTAGGATCTTTAAATTCAAGTGTTGGCCATATATTCTAAAAGCAATTGCACCAGAAACCTACCTGTTTCAGGGGAGAGAACATCCAAATCTTCCCAGGAGATGTCACTGTACAAGGTCAAATTATTCTCAGGAAAAATATTTCCTCATTTGTAAAGAAAGATAATCATCCTTCTTTGTCATTTGGTTATTATGCAGATCATACTACTTTGAAGACCTGGAAGGTCTTTTGGAAAATATGAAGTGTTATACAAATGTAAGATATTTCTACGAGTGTTTCAAAATCAAAATATACCATAGGTAAATTATTGCAGACATCCAGAAAACTGCAATGATTCAGACTTCAAGAATATTCATACCTTTAATTCTTTTTGAGTTCAAATAATTTTCCTTCTGCTAGGAGTTTTAACAAAAGTTGTTAATGCCCAGATCATGATTGTGTAACTTATAAGTTGACCTGTCATTATCCTTCATTTTTCTTCCAAGTTTCCTTAGAAAATAGTATCTATGCTTTTTTTTCCCTTTCTCAATATTCATATACTTTTTTATTCTTATCAACAGTGTTTTAGCTCCCCAAGTTCAAATAAAACCTTTCAGTGGTTACTAAGAGCAGTTTAGTCACCACACTTGATGACTCCTTTCATTTCTTTTTTAAAAAATATTTATTTATTTGCTTTAGTTGTACACAATGCAGCGCATTTATGTTTACGTGATGCTGAGGATCGAACCTGGGCCGCGCATGTGGTAGGCGAGCACTCTACCGCTGAGCCACAACCCCAGCCCTTCATTTCTTATTCTCATTTGAACTGTGTAATATATTTCACTATGTTGATCGTTCTCAATTTCCTGGAATTGTTGTTCCTTTGATTTCTTTAAAATGGTCTCTGTTGGAACACTATAATGGTCAAAGGGAAGGGAGGGGAAGGGAGGGTGCAAGGGGGAAAGGGGGAAAAAGTGGTTGAATAAGATGGATATCATTATTCTAAATGCACGATTGAAGACTTGAATGCTGTGAATATACTTTTAATACAAACTGTTTTATGTAAAAAGAAGCTCTATATGTATAGTATGAACTGTAATACATACTACTAAAAAAAAAAAATACCCTACCAACTACTCTGGTCAGATTATGGGAAATGTGTATATTTTATTTAGAATGGAATGAAGACAGATTGAAATAAAAACACAAAGATGAAAGAAATGTATATAAAGAAACTAAAATGGATTCATCATCACAAAAAAAAAAAATGGTCTCTGTTGCAGTAGAAGACAGGAAATAATTAAAATCAGAGCTGAAATTAATGAAATTGAGACTAAAAAAACAATTCAAAGAATTGACAAAACCAAAAGTTGGTTCTTTGAAAAAATAAATAAAATTGACAGACCCCTAGCAATGCTAACGATAAGAAGAAGAGAAAAAACTCAAATTACTAGCATCCGTGATGAAAAAGGAAATATCACAACAAACACCTCAGATATACAGGAGATAATTAGAAATTACTTCGAAAACTTGTAATCTAATAAAATAGAAAATACTGAAAGCATTGACAGATTATTCTAGAGTCGTATGAATTGCCCAAACTGGAACAGGAGGCTATACACAATTTAAATAAATCAATTTCAAGTGAAGAAATAGAAGTCCCTATTAAAAAATTACCAACAAGGAAAAGTCCAGGTCCTGATGGGTTTATAGCTGAGTTCTACAAGACAAAGAAGAACTAATACTGGTGCTCTTCAAATTATTTCAAGAAATAGAAAAAGAGGGAACTCTTCCAGATACTTTCTATGAGGCCAATATCACATTAATTCCAAAGCCAGGCAAAGACACAGCCAAAAAAGAAAACTTCAGGCCAATATCTTTAATGAACATAGATGCAAAAATCCTGAACAAAATTCTGGCAAATCGGATTCAAAAACATATCAAGAAGATAGTGCACCACGATCAAGTGGGGTTTATCCCAGGGATGCAAGGTTGGTTCAACATTCGGAAATCAATAAACATAATACATCACATCAATAGACTTAAAGACAAAAACCATATGATCATCTCAATAGATGCAGAAAAAGCATTTGACAAAATACAACACCCCTTTATGTTCAAAGCTCTAGAAAAATTAGGAATAACAGGAACATATCTCAACATTATAAAAGCTATCTATGCAAAACCTCAAGCTAACATTATCTTAAATGGAGAAAAATTGAAAGCATTCTCTCTAAAAACTGGAACAAGACAGGGATGCCCCCTCTCACCACTGCTATTTAACATAGTACTTGAAACTCTGGCCAGAGCAATTAGACAGTCGTAAGAAATTAAAGGGATCCAGATAGGAAAAGAAGAGCTCAATTTAGCACTATTTGCTGATGACATGATAATATACCTAGAAGACCCAAAACACTCTACCAGAAAACTTTTACAACTAGTAAATGAATTCAGCAAAGTAGCAGGATACAAAATCAATACCCATGAGTCAAAGGCATTTTTGTACATCAGTGACAAAACCTCTGAAAGGGAAATGATGAAAACTACTCCATTTACAATAGCATTAAAAAAAAAAAATACCTGGGAATCAACTTAATGAAAGAGGTGAAGAACCTCTATAACGAAAACTATAGAACACTAAAGAAAGAAATCGTAGACGACCTCAGAAGATGGAAAGACCTACCTTGTTCTTGGATAGGTAGAACTAATATTGTCAAAATGTCCATACTACCAAAAGAATTATACAGATTTAATGCAATTCCAATCAAAATCCCAATGACATTTCTCAAAGAAATTGAAAAGGCAGTCATGAAATTCATCTGGAAAAATAAGAGACCCAGAATAGCTAAAGCAATCCTGAGCAAGAAAAGTGAAGCAGGCAGCATCACCATACCAGACTTTAAATTATACTATAGAGCAATAGTAACAAAAACATCATGGTGTTGGCACCAAAACAGAATAGTAGACCAATGGTACAGAATTGAGGACACAGAGACTAATACATATAATTTCAGCTATCTTATATTAGACAAAGGTGCCCAAAATGTACAGTGGAGAATGGATAGCCTCTTCAACAAATGGTGCTGGGAAAACTGGAAAGCCATATGCAACAAAATGAAATTAAACCTGTATCTCTCACCATGCACAAAATTCAATTCAAAGTGGATCAAGGACTTAGGAATTAGACCAGAGACAATACACCTAATAGAAGAAAAAGTAAGCTACAATTTCCAACGTGTCAGATTAGGCTCGAAGTTCCTCAACAAGAATCCGGTAGCACAAGAATTAATACCAAGAATTAATTAATGGGATAGATTTAAGCTAAAAAGCTTCTTCTCAGCAAAAGAAACAATCAGTGAGGTGAATAGAGAGCCAACTAATTGGGAACAAATATTTAGTACATGCACATCAGACAGAGCACTAATTTCTAGAATATATAAAGAACTCAAAAAACTTGACACCAAAAAAACAAATAACCCAATCAATAAATGGGCTAAGGAATTGAAAAGACACTTCTCAGAAGAAGATACACGATTAATCAACAAATACATGAAAAAATGCTCAACATCGCTGGCAATTAGAGAAATGCAAATCAAAACTACTCTAAGATTTCATTTCACTCCAGTCAGAATGGTAGCTATCAAGAACACGAACAACAATAAATGTTGGAAAGGCTGTGGGGAAAAAGGCACACTCATACATTGCTTGTGGGACTGCAAAATGGTACAACAGTTATGGAAAGTAGTATGGAGATTTCTTGGGAAAATGGGAATGGAACCACCCTATGACCCAGCCATCCCACTCCTGGGTCTATTCCCAAAGGACTTAAAAACAGCATATTACGGTGGCACAGCTACTTCAATGTATATAGTAGCACAATTCATAATAGCTAGATTGTGGAACCAACCTAGATGTCCCTTGGTAGATGAGTGGATAAAGAAAATGTGGTATATATACACAATGGAATTTTACTCAGCAATAAAAGAGAATAAAATAATAACATTTGCAGGTAAATGGGTGAAGATGGAGAATATAATGTTAAGTGAAATCAGTCAATCTCAAAAATCCAAATACCGAATGTTTCCTCTGATATAAGGAAGCCGGTTCACAGTATTGTTGGGTCGGGGTACACAGGAGGATTAGAGGAACACTATAATGGTCAAAGGGAAGGGAGGGGAATGGAGGGAACAAGGAGGGAAGGGGGAAAAAAAAAGAAAAAGTGGTTTAATAAGATGGATATCATTATTCTAAATGCATGATTGAAGACTTGAATGATGCGAATATACTTTGTATACAAACTGTTTTGTGTAAAAAGAAGCTCTATATGTATAGTATGAACTGTAATACATACTACTATAAATAAAAAAATTTAAAAAATGGTCTCTGTTGATATTCCAATGAGTTCTTTACCAGTTCTTGCTTTCCTAAGCATTTCAGTCTCACCAACCCTGCCCACAAAGCATGCTTACTACTCAAAGTTCTGTTGTCAGCCTTTTCCCCTTTTCCCCCTTACCTATTTTTCTTTAATTATTAAATTCTTATTTATCTTATTTATCACTTAAACTATCATTTAAATGAGGATAAACCACAATGCTCTTTTTATCCCTGATCTCTACTATTTTGCATTGTTTCTTTCTATATTCCCATAGGTACTTCTGAAATTGGGAAAATCTCATGGTAACATCAATATGCTTGCCTTTATGATCTGTCTTATTTTCTTTTTTTGGTCTCAGCCATTTCCATATCTTTTCATAATAAAATGTTAAAAATGCAATTGTTGCATACTTTTTTGGCTTCTAATTTTATTTTTTATGTGTTGAATTTGAAAGACAGTGAATTAGTAAGAGTATACTGAACTTTAAGTAAAGTACGTTGTAAGTTACTAAGTTGTAAAAATTAAGACTAATATCACTAAAAGTTGAAATCATGTATTTAATTTTGTTTACATCTTTTGGATTGAGTTCAGACTCAACAGGAGGGTTGATTTCTATTTCTATTTTCTTTGGAGGAGAGGGCAAGAGAGTTATTTATATACACAGAGTCAAAACTTAATCCAGATCAATAGTTCATTGTGTTACCTACATTTTTCTTTTTTCCAGTTTCTTAATATAGAAGGCAGATTTATGTTCTATCATTCAAACACACTGATTGAATGCTTAAAGAATTCAAAGAACTTTACTGAAGATTTTGAAAGATACAAAAAAATCAGGCAATTTTTATGCCAAGAAATTTAGCATCTTGATATAAACTTATGTGAAAGGATATTTGTAAAAACAAAGTAATAATTCTGGAGTGAAGTGTCTTAAGAGAAGAAGAAATAAGGTGCTATGTAGATTTTATGATATGAATAAAATATATGTGGCTTAGTGTTTACACCCATTTGCAGGCTGCAATTTTATTTTTCTTAGCTGTCTTCTACAGCTTTTTATAATGATAAGCTGAGCCATGTAGTGTTTATTAGGCTCGTGAACTCTAGAGTGCGACTGTTTAGGTCAGACCTACTATCAGTTATTAACTAGCTGTATGCTCTTAGCCAATAACTTCTTGTGTCCCAGTTTATTCATCTGTACATTGGTAGCAATAATAATAGCACTACTTCACATACTTATGATGAGGTTAAATTAGATGTTTTTAAAGCTTCATAGAAAGTATTACTCACTTATCTGAATCATAGAAAGTAGCATGTGGAGGGAGCTCAATTTCTTAATGGTTTTACTATTTTACTTGAATTGCATTGAGAATAACCTAAATTTAAAACTCAAGTTTTCTTTTCTTTTTTATACTTCTGGGGACTGGGAATTGAACCCAGGGGTGCTTGACCACTGAACTGTATCCCAAGACCTTTTTATTTATTTTACTTGAGACAGCTTCTCATTAAGTTTCTGAGGGTCTTACTGACATGCAAGAAGTTGGCCTTGAACTTGAGATACCCTCACCTCAGCCTCCTGAGTCTTTAAGATGTGTGCCACTGGGCCAGACTTCAGTTTTACTTTCTTCTAGAGCTCTAGGATATTCCCAGCTAAGAGTCTGAGAGGAGACAATGATCAAAAGGTTTGGTCATAAAATCAGATAGTTATTAAACATATTTCTTTAAAAAATTATGGGTACACAATTATATATTCTGTATGAAATTTTCATGAGACATAGTTCTTTTGGTTTTTAAAGGTCTACGTGAGGCCAAAGAAATTTCAATTTTAGAAATCATATAGGGGATGATTTCCCATTGTTTTCCACTATTTTTCCTGAAGTATGCTGTCTTGCTTTCATAGACGAGTGCAGGGAAAGGCTTAGTTAAGAATAATATCAGTGTGTTTATATACTCACTTTTGCTTCAGACTTTTTCAACTGTAATGGGTGTTAACCATTCAAATTTTTTGAACTTAATTCCCCAGCTGTCCTTTTCTTTGATTATTTATCAAGTTGGATTCTGTGAATTTATTTATTAATAATATCTCTGCAGCATTCATCTTTAATATTGCTTCAAATGTAATAGAACTTAGCTTTTATTAGACTTGGGAGAATCCAGCAAAAAATATGCAAGTTTTGATTATGTATACTTACACTTAAAGGCTGAATTTCATTTTGCTGTTTGAATAAATCATTCTCAGAACTTTGTAGAATAAGATATGACCATTTTTAATTGTTCTCTACTACAGTTTGATATTAGTGTTTTAACATTGTTTGCACTGGCTTATTAACACAATGGAGAAAAATTTTGGTAACAGTGTATAATCCATTTTTCAGTTACAGAAAATTTGAATTTAAAGATTTTCTGTTGTGTTTGACATTGTTGTCATTATTACATAAAAATGGAAAAGGATTAAAGGTGCTCTATATGTGTATTATGAATTGTAATGCATGCTACTGTTATATATACAACAACTTTGACTTAAAAAAAAAAAAAAGCTCTAGACACAAAGTTTAACTACATAGTTTTTTTTTTTTTTTTTTTTTTTTTTTTTTTAAAGAAGATACCTGATGGTTGTGATGTAATAATTGTACTCAGGGAGGGATATGATGAATTTGATTTCATTTCTCTAATCATTTAGAGGAATATTTGCAAATCATATGGTTGAGGGCAAAATTTTTATATTATTATAATAAAATGTAATACATGCACATCAGATAGAGCACTAATTTCTAGAATATATAAAGAACTCAAAAAACTTGACACCAAAAAAAAAAAACCAAATAATCCAATTGATAAATGGGCTAAGGAATTGAAAAGACACTTCTCAGAAGAAGATACACGATTAATCAACAAATACATGAAAAAATGCTCAACATCGCTGGCAATTAGAGAAATGCAAATCAAAACTACTCTAAGATTTCATTTCACTCCAGTCAGAATGGCAGCTATCAAGAACACAAACAACAATAAATGTTGGAGAGGATGTGGGGAAAAAGGCACACTCATACATTGCTGGTGGGACTGCAAAATGGTACAACCATTATGGAAAGCAGTTTGGAGATTTCTTGGGAAAATGGGAATGGAACCACCCTATGACCCAGCCATCCCACTCCTGGGTCTATTCCCAAAGGACTTAAAAACAGCATATTACAGTGACACAACTACCTCAATGTTTATAGCAGCACAATTCACAATATCTAGGTTGTGACCAACCTAGATGTCCCTCGGTAGATGAATGGATAAAGAAAATGTGGCATATATACACAATGGAATTTTATTCAGCAATAAAAGAGAATAAAATAATGACATTCGCAGGTAAATGGATGAAGTTGGAGAATATAATGCTAAGTGAAATCAGTCAATCTCAAAAATCCAAATACCGAATGTTTCCTCTGATATAAGGAAGCCGGTTCACAGTATTGATGGGTCGGGGTACATAGGAGGACTAGAGGAACACTATAATGGTCAAAGGGAAGGGAGGGGAAGGGAGGGTGCAAGGGGGGAAGTGGGGAAAAGTGGTTGAATAAGATGGATATCATTATTCTAAATGCACGATTGAAGACTTGAATGCTGTGAATATACTTTGAATACAAACTGTTTTATGTAAAAAGATGCTCTATATGTATAGTATGAACTGTAATACATACTACTATAAATAAAAATTTAAAAAAATAATAAAATGTAATATATATTTTCAAAATAATATAATTTATAAATATCTAATCTTATTGGTGAAATTTATGACAGTATAATTGAAATTATGATATAGAAATATAAATTTTGTGAATAATTTAGATATGGTGTCCATATGAATAGTCATTTGTTAGTGTTTTAAAAATAAGTCAGAACTAGAGGTCAAGTAAGAGTGGCCTAATCCTATGAATGTGAGGCTAGAAATCCTAAATCCATGTAAGTGAAGGTCAAGATGATTCCAATCTGGGAGAGAGTTGACTTAAAATTAATTTCCATTCTAGGAAGAAGAGGGGTGCAAAGGAGGTTACTCTATCAGTAAGCTTTTCATTACTATAATGAGATAACTAATATGATCTACTTATTAAGAAGTTTAATATTTAGCTTGCAGCTCTAGAGGTTACAAACAAATTGCATGGTAAAGGCTCTGAAGTGAAAGCTACCCCTTACCTCATGGTGGATCTCAATGGTGGTAGTGTGTGATGGACTAAGACAATTAAATCTTTAATCAGGAAGCAGAGAAAGTGGTAGGGGCTGGGCCCCACTTCTTAAAGGTTCGCCACCTCCCAAAAGCATCATCATTGGGGCCAAACTTCTATTTATATGGGCCCTTGTGTGACACCTAAACCATATCCAAACCATAGCAGTCACCCCAGTTTAATATTTAGAGTAATTAAGGAAGGGAACCAGATATGCTCTACCCATAATGAAATGGGTATGAAATGGGAAATATCAAAAATATTGAAGTATTTTTAATGATCAAGAAATTTAAAGAAAAATAATTACAATATCACAATTAACTATATTATGGCTCTGAAAGATAATGCTTGATAAACCACTACTTATTTTTTCCTTTTCTTCAATTTACATCAAAGCAATGAAGGATTTCCATATCATCATTCCTCTCTAATCCTCTTCTTTGCTCCCACTTTCTCATCAAAACTACCTTTTAGCTACTAGCTTGGTTTACCTATTCTCTTTCTATTTGTTAGGCTTTCCTTGGGACACATGGTTTGTTTTTTTTTTTTTTTTTTTTTTTTTTAATTTTGACCTTGAATTACAATTCTAAGTTTTAAATGAATTGACTACATTTACCTGGTCAAGTTATTCTGTGATAAGAGAATTAAAGGGACTCCATCTTGTTCTCCAGCAGCCATCTTAGTAGTTACGAGAAATAGTTCTATTTCTCAGAAATAATAGAACATGGAAAGTCCTGCATTTGTAGGCATTATGTATGTTACCTAGCATAACATAGTTGGCAACACAAAATTAGCAATTCTTATACAATGTAAAATTGTTCTCTTTGATTTCCATTTTTCTTGGGCAATGTACCTTGTCAGAGATTGATTGTCTAGATGTTAGTAACCATCCTCTGACGTGTACTCAACTCATTTTGACCCCCACCCCTTCCCTTCTATTTGCTTGTGGCTATGCCAACCTGGAAAGTTCCATGGGAAATATCCGTGTGCCAATTGCATTGTCAGTTAACTGCCCAAATTCAGCTTCTGTACCGTGGCTTACTTGCATTGACTGAACAACGAAATATAAACCCTTTAAAGTAACTGCGAGTGTGCCATCTTGTCACACTGTGTGATGTGTGAGGATGGTGGCCGCTGATCAGCTTAATAAAGGCTTCTTTTGGCATTAGTATGATGTGGCTTGGAGTTTTAATTGGCATTTTGCTGGGTACAACATTTTTGGTACAACAACTCTAGGTTGTTATCCTTCTAGGATGTTTCAGTTCCTGACCATAGAAATAAATTGCTTTTTTTCTTTTTTAAGAATTTCAGGGGCTGGGGTTGTGGCTCAGCGGTAAAGCGCTCGCCTAGCACGAGCGTGGCCCAGGTTCGATCCACAGCACAACATAAAAATAAAACACATTGTGTACAACTAAAGCAAGTGAATAAATATTAAAAAAAAAAATTTCAATGAAACCGAAAGGGTTTAGTAAATGTTACTTGATGGTGATAGTAAATTTTTGGTGGGGTAAGTCCAACTATATCATTTATATCATCTCCAATTAACTTGGGTCCAACCTGCAGTTTTAATTGAAAGCTAATTTGAAAGGGAATCTTGATTTTTATCTCAAGCTCTCTTGCTTATATTTGTACAATTTTTGAAGATAATTTACATAAATGATAATCTGATAATAAATTCTTTCTCAAATCCTTTATAATGACTTTAGAGTTCTTTCATTTAAGTAACTAAGATGCACATTTATTTTAAATCTCATTTTTAATTTTTTTCCCTTATATTATGAAAATGAGGTGCATTCCAAGGTACATGAAACTAAAAGAACATGAGCCTAAAAGAAACCTTGGTTGTGTGACATCATTTAAACATCCCACTTAAGAAATGACACAAAGAAGTTTGATTTGCAAAATCGATTGATATATGCTAATGAAATCAAACAGCAAATGGAACTATAATTTTGTTTGCTACTTTTCACTGTCACTGATTTTAGTTATTGGTTGAAACAGGTAGAATGTATAATGCTTTTTAAAAACTATGTTTAATGGTTTTAATATTGATTGTATTTTTTGAATTTAAAACTCTTGCCATTCTATAAGCATTTCTAAAATTTACCTTCCTGTTTTTTAAACCTATAGGTTATACTTCTAAACCACATTTATAAAAACTTCTCAAATACCTCTTAGGTGTTCGAATATACTTAGGTATAAAAATGATGTCTTTTTTAGACAGGAGAAAATGGCATATAAAAATTATATCCTATTATATAATGATAATTATATCCTATTATATAATGATATACCTAAGTTATAAATTACAAATTAAAATTAAATACCTGTTTTAAATCTAAATCTAAAGCTATAGATTAAAATTATATACTTAAGTTATAAATCTAGAATAATTTTAATAATTTAGGAGTTAATTTAAGAAAATATTCCTTTAAAAACATCATAATTTTATAAGTAAAATAATTAATGTTATCTGTCTTGCTTTGTTTTATACTAGTAGAATGGACTCTATTTTAAGTGTAAACAAAGTGAAGATAGATTAGTTACAAAAATCTAGGAGGAAAGATATGGATTTAAGATGGCAGATAAGAGGAAGGCAACATTCCTAGTTGCTCCAGAATTGAGATTCAAGCAGCAGGAGAAATACTTCTCAGTGAAGTAGGAGAAAGAGACATTTCATTAATGCAGAAGCCCTGATTAGAGAGTCGGTGGAGACCGTTTGTTTACATCAGAAATGCCTTTCGTATCTCGCTCGCCTTAAAATCTCACGGGACTTGATACGAGATAGAAAAAACTTTGTACCAGAGGAAATAACCAGCAGGCGCCATTCTCCTGCCGGACCACATGATAGTGGGATCTTGCCCGGGAGAATTAAATTAATCTTTTCTTTTCTATTTTGTCTTCGAGTTCTTTCCACAGCTTCGCCGTAACTTGTCCGCAGCCAGTTACGGTTGGTGGCCCATACGGGGAAGCAGGCATCGAGTCATGCAGAGGTGCAGCCGGCACAACCCGGCTCGGAGGCAGCGGCAGCGGCACAGGTGAGCAGCGCGCAGGGATTAACTGTAGCGTGCGGAAACCAGGCTCCTTCGGACCGAGAAGCCCCCCGGCCCCGCGCAAAGCAGTCAGCTCCAGTGCCCCCCGGTAGGAGGAGGTATCCTCGGCAGGTAAGAACTGCCTGAACATGGGAACAAATGTGTCTAAGAGCCACATAATAAGAGCCATGGATGAGTTTTTCGATATAGCAGATTCAATATATGGGGAGGAAAGCGATCAAGAAAGCATAACCCCTGAGTCAATTAGTGCCAGGGAGAAAAATAATGATATAAATTCAAAGACAAAGGCTGCAAAATCCATCAGGAAATTATTGAAGTTAGCTGAGAATTATGTACTTTCCTTAGAAGCTGAGATTCAAGATTCCAGTAAAAGTGATGAGAGTGAAGGACAAACCAGTGAATCTGAGAGCACAGTCTCCAATAAAAACACCAAAAAGAAATTAAAAAAAAAAAAAAAAAAGACCCTCAAAACAAAACAAAACAAAAAAAAAAAAAACCCACCTATGTCCTCTACTCCCCCATGGGTAAAATCCATTACAAAAAATATAAAAGAAATTACTAGGCGTTTACATACCCTAGAAACAAAAATAAAAAGTCTTTCTGAGCGCTTATATGCTCTCGAGGGTAACTCACAGATAAACTAGAAACTACCAATATTTGATAATAGTGGACAGAGGGTCCACTACTCAATAGATTTCATAACAATAAAAAATATCAAAGAGGCAGTAATGACATATAGACCACAAGCTCCTTTCACGCTGAACATGATAGAGGCCCTTAACACCTTTAATTTAACCCCCTCAAACTAAAAAAGTCTATGTAAGGCTATATTAAGTGAGAGACAATACTTAGTTTGACGATCACAATTTCAAAAACTATGTATAAAAACAGCTAAAAAAAATGCAGCTGCAGGGTTTGAAGATCATAATGTAGACATGCTCACAAAAAAAGGGCAATTCGCAGACTCACAGGCTCAAAAAATATTATGTGCCAGACATATATGCCCAGATCTATGCAGCTGCATTACAGACATAAAAAAAACTTTACAAAGACCTGGAGATCTACAAGGTAGCCTGTCTAAGGTGATCCAGGGACCTAATGAGCCATATGCTGATTTTGCTGATCGACTTTTGAGAACTACAGAGAAAGTGTTTGAGAATGTTAAACAAGCTATGTCATTAGTTGTTCAATTAACATATGAAAATGCTAATAAATTTTGCCAAGATGCTATCAGGCCATGGAGAAATAAAAAAGATCTTTCCATATATATACAACTATGTAAAGATATAAATGATGCCTTTGTCACAGGAAATATGATTGCAGCAGCTGTTAGAGATACTGCCCCTCAAAATTTCACAAGGGCTCAACCTAGACATTATAATCAATCAAGATATTCCAGAAAAAATTATCATAATCAATCAGGCTATTCTAGGCAAAATCCCCCCCCCCCCCAAAATAAGACCAAAAGTTATGTTATTAAAACAAAAAGAAAGAAACTGGAAAAATCCTAAAGACAGATTGGCAGTTGCCCTGTTTACTTTAAATTTTTTAACTTTAGACTCTGATGGTTATTCTGCTAGAGATAGACATTGGAACCCACATCAACAACATAAACCTTTGGTTTACTGGAAAGATGTTCTTTCAGGTACTTGGAAGGGTCCAGATCCAGTATTAATTTGGGGGAGAGGATCTGTTTGTGTTTTCCCAAAAAACGAATTTTCTCCAATATGGATACCATCCAGATTAATAAAACAGGTACAAAATCAAAAGGACAAAAATAAAGTTGTTCAACAATCAAGATTAATAAAAAAGACACAAAATCAAGAAGACCAAAATAAAAACATGGAATGATTCCCTTATTAGAGTCCTTCAAAATATTTCACAACTTAAGTGTCATTCCTCCCGGCCGAGAAAAAGAGATCTCCCTTTAGTGTGCACACAATTATATTTTTTCTCTTTTTAAATATATGTCTTTATGTTTGTACATTTGTCTAAAATTCAAGTAATTGTGATGTCACAAATATATGTTTGTAAACTTGTGTGTCTACCCAATGTGATGTCTTAAATAACTAAACGCTTATAAAAAAATATATATCTATGGATCCAAATAACTTTAATTCATCTAAGTTTAAGATTATTTAATCTAGGTAAATAATTTAATAAGTAAAGGTACCTTCAATTTTAATTTATAAGTGTCCCAGAGATTTCTTTTTACCAAAAAATAAGACTAATGCTATGCAGCCTGATGTTTTGGTGTTTGACATACAGATGTTTATTTATAACTAACCTTATTTGTTTTATAACTGATTAATTTGAGTTTTTTTTCAACAGATAATCTCATACAAGTTTACAAAGACTCGATGATACCAGCTAAAAAATTATTTTTCCAAAGTGCCTTTAACTTCTCTTTACTCTATCTTTAATACAATAAATAACTTCAGTCTTTCTTTGTTTTGTTCTAAATATGATATTTTGCCAGCTTATGCCTGCGTGAGCTCAAACAATATGTGTAAATACAAATCAACTTTAATTTTCTAATTTAATAGCTCTGTTTTTTAGCTTAACAACTCGCCTCTTGACTCAGTACAAAAATAACACTACTTCCCCTTCAATGATAAAACCTTAAGTTTCTAGGTAGCGGGCCCTGAAGATTTGCCGGCAATATTGTCTAGACATGAAAAACACAGCTGCTACAAGATCCACTCGTTCCAAACATCCCTGTTTCTCAAACATCAGACAAATTCACCAAGACAACTTCAACAACAACGTGGCCTCTCCTCTACATCCATGAGACCTCCTAGATCAATGTGTTGTGACAGACAAAATTTTATATACTATACAATTTAGCTCATCAACAAAAGGCTTGTCATCTTAACAACATCCCCTCTTTTAAAACAAAAAAGGGGGAAATGCAGAAGCCCTGATTAGAGAGTCGGCAGAGACCGTTTGTTTACATCGGAAATGCCTTCCGGATCTCGCTCGCCTTAAAATCTCACAGGACTTGATACGAGATAGAAAAAACTTTGTACCAGAGGAAATAACCAGCAGGTGCCATTCTCCTGCCGGACCACATGATAGTGGGATCTTGCCCGGGAGAATTAAATTAATCTTTTCTTTTCTATTTTGTCTTCGAGTTCTTTCCACAGCTTCGCCGTAACTTGCCCGCAGCCGGTTACACATTAATATATAATATCAGACAGTCAGAGCATCTTAGACATTTGGGTAACTTGAACAAAGAAGAAAGAGTACATTGGAAGGAAGATGGTGCAGCAGCAGTAGCAGCAGCAGCAGCAGCAGCAGCAGCAGCAGCAGTTGGTGGGTGTGAATACACTCAGAGACTAAGCCTGGGAAGGCTGTGCTTGTGGGCAGCAGAGTGTGTGGGTAACTGTCTTCCCTATCCCATGAGAAAAACTCTCTGGAGCCTCTTGATATCCAGACTCCTAACAGAGATTGGAGATGGCTAAGCCCTGGGGTGTATTGATCTAATCTCTCCAGAGCAGATACTACCAAACAAAGCCCCTGAGGCCTGATTAGACCTAAGCCTCATCAGCCAAATCTCCTCACATAGAACTCTGCAGAACCTCCACCTTGGAAGTGCATCAATCTCCTCTATGTACATAAAATTCTGTCTGTACTTCTCATTTCATCCTACCTCATACTGATGAAAAGGGAAGTTGAGAGCTATTTCAACCAGCTTCAGTCTTGGGCCCCTCCAACTGGTAGCTTGGTGAACAACACAAAGAAGGAAGGGGTTAACAACACCTAATCCTTGCTCTCTCTCTCAGTATGTAGTACAAGATATGGAAAGAAAAACAGTTGGTCATACACAATGACCATCCGTTCCCATTGAGTATATTTAACCAACTCAGTAGAGACAATTCCTTCAGTTTTCATTAAGAATATTTTTGTCTGTGTGTGTGTGTGTGTGTGTGTGTGTGTGTGTTTGCTGTGCTAATTGGTTCATGGATAGATACACACACACACACACACACACACATATATGTTTTTCTTTTTTTCTCATTTTTAACATATTTTTAGTACATTTTTCCTTGCCTCATCTTTTGTTTCTTTTTCTTTTTCTTCTCCTGCTAATAATCAAATTCTCTTGTTCTCTTTCTCTCTCCCTTTACTTTGTTTATCCTATTTTTTTCTTCTTCCTTATAAACATTACCTGCTCCATTTCTTCTACACTCTCTGTTCACTCTTGGAAATTGGAAACTTTTTCTACCTTCCTATCCCATTTTCTTTTCTCTTAATAAACTGTATTTTTACCATTGATTAGAAGTAATTGGTTTATATAACTCCTGCCTCCACCATTCATGAAGTTGGCAGTTATTACTGCTGCGAATAACGTAAATGACACCTGTTATTTGCTTTAATGCTGGAACTAGTTTAAGGTTGCTTATTATTGTTGCTGTTGACAATTGCTGACCCCACCATTTCTGTTTTGGGGGATAATTAACATTGTAGATGTCTTAGTATGAACCAAGCATTTATTTTAATTCTGTACACTTATTTTAATTCTTTACATTTCTGTACTTTTTTTTTTTTTTTTTTTTTGTTATCCCTATTGTTTTCTCATCCATTCTGTGAGGTATTTGGAACCACGAGGGACACTTCAGGTTCATAGGTAGAGACTCTGCTGCTGAACTACACTTAGCCAAGAGACAGTGCACCTTGCTCCAGAGACAAATTAATGACATTCAAACTTCAGCTATACTTTAGTACAAGGAATATAATAAAACTAATGACCAGGCCTCAAGTAGAAATGGTTAGGGATGATCCCTCAAGTCCCAATCATGGACATCCACTGCTACAGCAAAAATCAGAGAGAATTCACACACCTTTGAGGAGGTCTCAATCTAGATAACTCTAGGACATTATGGCAAGTAAAACCTGTGCCCTAAAAAGGCCCACACATGAGAGTGGAATAGAAATCTCTCCTAACAGATGCATAAAACCCAAAACAGGAATGCAAGAAACATTAAAAAACAAGGCAACCTAAAACCTCCTACAGGTCATAATTCACCAGCAACTAATCCCAAAGATATTGAAATGAATGAAATATCAGATAAAAAATTCAAAAGAATGATTTTAGAAATAATCAATGATTTCCAAGAGAACACAGTAAACAACTGAATGAATTAAGGAAGTCAGTACAGAATAAGAATGAGAAATTCAATAAGGACATAGAGATATGGAAAAAGAAGCAAAAGGAAATCTTAGAAATAAAATACACAATAAATCAAATAAAATGTTGAGTTGAAAATCTCTTTTATAGAGCAGAACATGCTGAAGACAGCATATCAAAGCTGGAAGATAGGGTGGCTATCTTTGAATATTCAGACAGTATTCAAGAAAAGATTATAACTGAACAAATTCAGAAATGCAAGAATTATGGAACAACATTAAGACATGAAATTTAAGAATAATGGAAAATGAGGAGGGTTGCAAGATGCAGGCTAATAGAATTGATGTCTTCTTCAGGGAAATAGTAATAGAAAAAATTCCAGACTTTGAGAATGAGATGGGTATCTAGATACAGGAGGCATTCAGAACACAATAAACAAGATCAAAAAAGAACCTTTCAATGACACATTATAATTAAAATGCATAGCATTCAGAACAAGAATGGAATTTTAAAAGCTTCAAGAGAAAACCCTTGTTTACATTTAGAGGCAGGCCAGTCAGAATCACTTCCAATTTCTTGTCACAAACTCTAAAAGCCAGGAGGGCTTGGAATGTGTTCCAAAGCCCTGAAAGAATATAACTGTCAACCAAGATTGCTATATCCAGCAAACATATTCTTCAAAATTGAATGGAAAATAAAAAACTTTCAAGATAAGCATAAACTAAAAGAATTAATGACTACTAAACTGGAGCTACAAAACTTAAACAATAAAACAACAACAAAAAAAATTCCCCAGAGCTTACTAATAAATTAATCTCATTGGAAGAGTTGCTAAGCAAATGAGAAACAGAATCAAATTAAACATTATACATAAATCAAAATGGCAGTAATAAATAAATACCTATCTATAATAACATTGAATGTAAATGGTCTCAACTCTCCAATAAAAAGACACAGGCTGGCAGAATGGATTAAAAAAGAAGAGCCAACTGTATGTTATTCATGAGAGATCCACTTTACAGGCAAAGATAGTCACAGGCTGAGAGTGAATGGGTGGGAATTGATATACCATGTGAATGGAGCCTCAAAAGAAGCAGGAGTAGCTGCTCTGATGTCTGACAAAGCAGAGTTTGAACCAAAATTAATTAGAAGAGACAAGGAAGGTTACTTCATACTGTAAAGGGAACAACTCAACAAGAAGATATAAAAATAATATGTATTTATTCTTCTAACATGGGTGCAACTAATTACATAAAAGAGGCACTACTCAAATTGAAGCCTCAGATAAACCACGGATACTGGGCAATTTTGACATACTTCTCCCACCATTAGATAGGTCATCAAGACATAAACTTTGTAAAACCTCTTTAGACCTGACAAATATTATCAATCAAATGGACTTACCAAATATCTATAGAATATTTCATCCAAAAGAGCAGAACACTTTATTTTCAGTGGCTGATGGAACATTCTTCAAAATAGACCATATTTTAAGCCACAAAGAAACTGTTAACAAACACAAAAAATGATACAATTCTTGTATCTTATTAGATCATAATGAAATGAAAATTGAAATCAACACAATAATATCCCACAGAAACTATATAAATACATGGATATTGAATAACACTTTTTAATGATGAATAGATGAATAAATCAAAGGAGAAATTAAAAAAAATATTTATTAGACTCAAATGAGTATAGTGATACAAAATACCAGAATTTGTGGGACACTATGAAGGCATTTCTAAGAGGAAAGTTTATAGCTATGAGTGCCTACATAAGACGACCCAAGTAAACAACGTAATGATGCATCTCAAGGATGTTGAAAAAGAAGAACAAACCAATTCCAAACCAGTAGAAAGAAATCAGAGCCAAAATCAATGAATTTGACAATAAAAAATTACAAAGGAACAATGAAACAAAGTGCTTGTTCTTTGAAAAGATAAACAAGATTGACCAGGCCTTAGCCAAGCTAACCAAAATAAAAAGAGAGAAGATCCAACTTAATCAAATTAGGTATGAAAAAGTAGAAATTACCTGAGATTTAACAGAAATTCAGTGGATTTTTAGGAGTATTTTGAAAACTCATACTCCAATAATCTGGAAAATCTAGAAGAAAGGAATACCTTTCTAGATACATAAGATCTACCAAAATTAAATCTAAAGGACACAGAAAATCTAAACAGACCAATAACTTGAAATGAGAAAGAAGTAGTAATAAAAAGGCTTTCAACAAAGAAAAGCCAGGATCAGATGGATTCTCAGTTGAATTCTACCAGACTTTAAAAAATACTAATACCAATACTCCTCAAATTATTCCATGAAATAGAAAGGGATTGAACACTTCCAAATTCATGCTAGGAAGCCAGTATCACACTTGTACCAAAACCAGACATGGGCACATCAAGGAAAGAAGACTACAGACCAATATCCCTGATGAACTTATATGCAAAAATACTTAGCAAATTGTGTTCTACAACATATTAAGTGGATTGTACATCACTACCACGTTGGTTCTATTCCAGATATGCAAACATGGTTTAAGATATGCAAATCAATAAATGTAATTCATCATGTAAATAAAATAAGGTCAAAAATCAATTAGTCATCTCAATAGATGAAGAGGAAGCTTTCAGCAAAATTGAGCACCGTTTTTTTAAAAAAAAAGAAATTGAAGAAACTAGAGATAAAAAGAACCTATCTCAATATAAATGCTGTATGTCTATAAAACCCAAAGTCAACCTCAGAGTAAATGGGGAAAAACTAGAAGCATTTCCCTTAAAATCTGTAACAAGACAAAGATGTCTACTCTCACCACTCCCATAGACTGCTAGAAATTGTAGCCTGAGCAATTAGGCATAAGAAGGAAATAAAAGGGATAAAAGTAGGAAAGGAAGAAGTCAAATTATTGCTGTTGGCACATGATTTGATTCTAAACTTAGAAGATCGTAAAAAAAAACTCTACCAAATACTGCTAGAGGTAATAAAAAATATTGGTTACAAAATAAACATACAAAAATCAATAATTTTACTATATACCAACAATTAATTTGTTGAAAATGAAAGCAGGAAAACAATTTCATTCAGTGTAGCTTCAAAACAAAACAAATACAACATATTACCAAATCTAACCAAGGAGGTGAAAGACCTGTACAATGAAAACAATAACACTGAAGAAAAAAAATTGAAGACCTCAAAAAATGGAAAGACATCTTATTTTCAGGATAGGAAGGATTAGTATTGTTAAGATGGTCATACTACCAAAAGAAATACACAGAGTCAATGCAATCCCCATCAAAATACCAATGAAATTCTTCATATAACTAAACAAACAGTTCTAAAATTCACGTGGAAGATAAAAGACCCAGAATAACCAGAGCAATTCTAAGCCACAAAAAAGCAATGCTGGAGGCATCATAATCCCTGACTTCAAATTATAATACAGAGCTAGAGTAACAAAAACTGTGTGGTATTGGCATAAAAACAGACAAATAGATGCATGGTATAAAACAAAAGACATGGAGACTAACTTACAATGTACTTGGCAAAGGTTCCAAAAACATGCTTTGGAGAAAAGACAGACTTTTTAACAATGGTGCTTGGAAAACTGCCTATCCATATGTAGAAGAATGAAACTGGATCCTTATCTCTCACCCTGCACAAAAGTCAAATCAAAAATAGATAAAGTCATAAGAATTAGACCAGAAACTGTGCAACTCCTGAAGGAAAATGTAGGGTCACCACTCCAGCAAATATGTGTAGACAATGATTTTCTTCATAGGACCCCTAAAGATCAGGAAATAATGCCAAAAGTTAATAAATGGAATGGCATAAGATTAAAAAGCTTTTGCACAGCAAAGAAAGCAATCAGGAATGAGAAGAGTGAACCTAAAGAATGGGAGAAAATCTTTGCTAGCTACATTTCTGACAGGATTAATATCTAGAATATATGATGAACTCAAAACATTTAACACCAAAAAGCCAAATAACCCTATTAATAAATGGGCAAATGAATTACACAGACATTTCTCTAAAGATGAAATACAAATGGCCAGAAATACATGAGAAAATGTTCAACATCATTAGCAATTAGGAAAATGCAAATAAAAACTACACTGACATTTTATTCACACCAGTTAGTATGGCAGTCATCAACAATACAAATAATAATAAATACTGTAGAGGATGTGGAGAAAAATGAACAATTTTATTATACCATTTGTAGGATTGTAAATGAGTACAATCACTATAGAAATTAATCTGGAGTTTCCTCAAAAGACTAGGTATGAAAACACCATATAACTAGCTATACCCCTCCTTGGTATTTATCCTAAAGAATTAAAGTCATCTTACTACAGTGATACATGCATATCCATGTTTTTACGGGACAGCACAATTCACAATAGCCAAACTATAAAACCGACCATGTGTCTGTTAATGGATAAATGAATAAAGAAAATATTGTGTATTTACATAATGGAGTTTTATTAAAATGAAATTATGTCATTGGTAGAAAAATGGATGGAACTAGAGACCTTGATGTTAAGTGAAATAAGCCAAACTCAGAAAGTCAAGGAGTTGTATGTTTTCTCTCATATATGGAAGTGGAGGAAAAAAAAAAAAAAAACTTTAGGGGGGTGGCAGGGATGTGATTAAAATAGAAGGGAGATTAATGGAGGAAAGGAAACAGGAGTGGGAAGGTGGGGAGGGGGAGGAAAGGAGGAAAATGCTGAGGAGTGATGTTGTTTAAATTATATTGTGTATTGTTATTGTGTGCCTGTACAAATATGTTACAACAAATCCCATCATTATGTACAACTAAAAACACACACACACACACACAAAAAAAAAAAAAAAAAAAAAAAAACATGGAAAGAAAAAAAAATCTAGGAGGGAAAAATATGTTTTCTTTCATTTTATCAGTTTATTTACAAGTGTCGAGTTTATATTTTTAAAGAAAGGATAAAAAAACGTAAAAATGTGTTTGCAATGACTCAATATAGGTGAAAATTATGTTATTCGGTAAAAACCATGCAACTCTGTCACAAATGAGTCTAAAATTCTGTGACTACTACATTATATCATCTCAACTTAGTTCACCTACAATAGAATAGTAAGAAGATAGTGAAACTCCCATGTTTGTTTACCACAGCTTATATTGGTAGAATTGCAGTCATGTACTCAACAATTATATTGTAGGCATTAATTGATGCAAATATTTCCTTACAACTACAAACTAACCAGTAGTATTGTTACTTCAGGATGAATAGATTCACAGGGAGGAATATCAAGTCTTATTTTTCTAGATTATGTCATGCTTTTAATCAATGTACAGTTACATTTTTATATAGTTCTTATTTAAAAACTTGAATAAAATGAGCCCCTTAACTTGAGGCAGTTGGAGCCTATGGGAGTTAATAATTATCTTCTATTAGGACAAAGCAATGAGAAAAAATCAATTCCACACAATCACCAGAAAGGGGTGTGATAACATCTGGGCTAAGAGAAACAACTTCAAGTGTGAGAATGATGTTGATGTGTGTGTGTGTGTGTGTACACATGGCACAAGGATAGAAGTTACCTTTTAAAAGATGTGTGAAGTAACTGAAGGCAGCTAGAATGTATGGGTGAAGTTTGTCAGTAGGTATGACAGTGAAGGCATAGATAAACTGAAAGTAGATTTTTGGAAGAGATTGCACAAGTATTTGAATGATGAGTTGTTGGGACTTCATCTTGTATGAAATGAAAATCCGGAAAAGTTTTAATAGGAAAATGATATCATCACATTTAATTATATTTAGCAAGCTAAGTGTAATGGGAGAGTGGAGGAATAGGAGATAAATAGGAGAAGGTAAGTAAAAAGATAACTGAAAGGAGATTATTCAAATAATATGAAAGACTATTCAAATTGGCATTAAGGATGTTATACATGGAATAGAGAAATTAAACCCGTGGAGGTGACATGTAATGTGGAGTCTTTAATGATTCAATCTACTAAAAGCCCATTTTCAATTTACCAAACAATTACACCTATCTCATGTATACAGGTCTCTGAAAATGGCCATTCTCTAATTTGCCTGACAAATCTTCAGTAATAGATTCTCCCTCAAAGTAAGCTTTGATAAAGTAGACCTAGAATCATGATGAATGGGAAAAGAATGTTTCTATTTGATGCTATCTTATAGTAACTATTAAGCTGCTAAAGTCTTCTAGAGATTTCTTTAGATAAGAGATTATTTGGAACACTAAAAAATAAAATAAAATAACATCATATTTTGGGGCTGGAACTTGTTATTTTACAAGGTTTGAAATAACAAAATTAAAATAACCTAAGTATTTTTAGGCTGATATTTGCCCTGCTGTTATTCAGCTGGCAAAATCAGAAAATTCCTAGGAAAGGATAAATTGCCCCTTGACAGTAAGAAATTACAGATGACAATTAATTGTTTCACAGATAAACAAAAAATGATTCCTTTTCTCCTCTGTATTGACATGAAACTGACCTTTGGCTCACTGTGCATAGAAAGTTCCAGTCACATTCAGAATGGATTATGGCACACTGAGCTCCTTCCTGACATGTTCTTACAATCAGCAAATCTCAGGGGGGATTCCCTGTGGAGGATGTTGTAATCTCCCACTGGATGCTTTTTTCCTTTTCCTTTCTTCTTTTCTTTGCTTTGAAGAGCTAGACAAGAAAGGTATCTGTGCTGAAAGCTGAGTAAACCTGGAGGGCAAGTGCCGACATTCATGAGATCAGAGTTACTCTTGCGAGAGCTAACCAGCAGGGTAAACAGTTTGCTGTAGCTTTAATAAATGAGACTAATAGAAACGGTATCAGATTGGTTAGTCTCTGTATTTTTTATTTTCATACACAGCCAGTAGTTACTGAACGCTCTTTATCATGTGATTATTTTTACCAATATATTTTGCTCTTTCTCTCCATTAAGGCCTCATCCTCCCTCACTCCTTATAAAGAAGCACTAAAATATGATGTTGTTATTGGAAATATTTTGTTGATAAAAGATGTTTGAAGAAAAGATGCTCACAAAATTGAAGAAATTAAGCTGTTAATAACACTTCTCCATAGAAAGTGGAGTTCTCTGTTGCTGAAAGACCACACAGTAGAATTTCTATTTCTGTGGTGAGAACTTCTTGGTAATACCAGATTATACAACTTTAGAAATATAGACTTAAATGAATAAATGGCATTGTTGACTATGCTGTGGTGCAGAATGCAAGCTCTCTCTGGAGTGTCCAGTGTCCTACATAATAAATCACAGGAAAGGATTAAAAAATAAATTAGGACAACGCTGTGCTTCTATTTTATTCTTGTACTAAGGGCCTTGGAAATCGAGAGAAAAGGTTGTTTCTTGCATTGTATTTTTAACCAAGTTTCTGTAAGAAAGCTGGATGAACCCTGCATGTAGGAGAGAAGTCTTCAAAGAAATGTATTTTAATTTTTAAGCATTTAAATTTCACCCAAAGGTTGAATTTAGTTACAATCCAAGATCATATCAGCAGGGAAGTGCCCTGCTTGAAGCTGTGAATGTTTTTGTCCACAAGGTTGATCTTGGGTGCTTCAAATATTGTCAGGTATATGTAAGTGCTATCTTTGCTTTAAATTAGAAGTTTGTCTCCCAATGTGAATATCTGAGGATATATTTTGAAACAATCACAGTGTTGTCAGGGGACTGGGCATCTTCTCATTACAGAATTCAACACAGTAATTAAGAAAAGCAATATTTGCTTTATTAGAACGCACAAGTTTCATGTAAAATCTATTCCTCCCAATTTGTAAAATGGTTAATGTTCATTAAAAGATGAGAAAATTAGAAAAATTTCCCACTATGATACTTCTTTACTCAATCTTTTGGTGTTTTCATATATGTGGATGATATTTTGATTACATTATTATGATTTTCTCTTTTTGGCTTTCAGTGTGTTAGGTCTTCTATCTAGCTAAAAGGAAGCTTCCATTGATTTCAGAGAGTTGGGTAGTGGAATTGGAGGTTTTATGGCAGTATGCAAACATGAAGATACTTTTAACATTTAAAACACTAAAAGATAACGTTTTCACAAGAAAATAGGTTTTTAAAGGAATCTTTAGTGTAGATATTTTCTGAATTTTCTTAACATGCCAATGCCCAAACATGGTTGGCTCATGCTTTGAAAATTCTGCCCCACCTCTAGGGAGGACATACCTTCCACCTTCACCAGTGGTCTTCATGGGTTGTTACTGACCATAGAAAGAATTACTCCTATCTTTATTTTTCATGTAAGGTAATACAATGTTGTAAAATCAGTAGAGAGAGCGAGAGTCTATTCTTTTGATTACAAGAAATTTTGAGAGAGAAAAGGGAAGGAAGGCAGAAAAGTGAATATGTGAAGAATCTGGTTTCCCTAGTCTCTTACTTTCAGACTTTGTCTTGGACAGGAGGAAATAAGACAAATAAACTGAAGGGATTATGAAGGCTGGGAACACTGTCCAGATTTATCTCTGGAACTCTTAAAGGAGGTTGCCTCTCTGAGACCACAAAAAACTGATTTTTGCAACTCAGCTTGGTTAGGCAACTCCCCTGAGTTGCCCAATGTGTATTGTACCAGTGAGGTGAGGATGAAATCTAGTATTTCTGCATGACCACACCTCCAGTGGGGAGTTCTGAAGGAATACAACTCAACTGCAGCAGTGAGAGGATAAGCATTGTTTGCCTACTTCAGGTGCTGGTTGGAAGGTGTAGCAGAGATTCAGGTGGGTTCACAGTACTTTCAAGGGCTGAGGTAAGGCCTGGTGATTCAGAGTTTAACAGAAGACTTTGATAAATCCCGCAGAGCCCTGACAGTGAATTCCAGCAGCACATTCGAGCAGGGAAACAGAAAACAAGGAAATTCTTTGCAGAGACTGGAAGAGTCCAAGAACAGAGGGTATTACAGCTGCGTGCTCTACTCATGTATTCTGCTGCTATGAGAACAATGCAAACCTCATATTCCACTTTGAGCAAGAAGATGGCTAATGGACAAGAATGTAAATGTGGAGCACCTGTCTGTAGAAAGAAAAAAAAAAAAAAGACTCTTCAAAACACTTCTTCGAGGGATTTAGATTTTGAAGAAAGTAAAAAGCCAGGAGAGACTGAAATACTGTTATTTGAGAGCAATATGTTTTCTTTTGTGTGGAGTAGTTTCTGGAAGAAGATTGAGCTGGGCTTAGAGAATAAAAGAGCTTTACTTTCTGTGCACCTTTGAGTATGGTGAAAGAATACTTATAAGTCATTCACGTTTCTGTGTTGTTGTGGTATTATTTGGGACTTAAAAGGACTATATAATATTATTCTTAGTATAGGACTTTTATGGCTTGGATCTGGAATGTCCTCCAAAGTCTGAGATGTTGAAGGCTTGGTTCCCAGTGCAGCAAGGTTTAGAGGCGGGATGATGAGGAGTCTAACCTCCTCAGTGAATAAATCCATTGGATGGATTAAAAATTTGAGTGGGCTACTGGAAGGAGGTGGAAACTGTGTAGGAGGGTTATAAACTGTAGGCATGATTGGAGGAAGTAGGACACTGGGGGCATGACTTGGAGTCTATATGTTGTCCCTGACCCCTTCCTCTCTCCCTTTCTCTCTCTCTCTGCCTCCTGGCTGACATGAACAAAACATCTTTGCTCCATCATGCCCTCTCACCATGATGTTCTGCATCTTCTCAGGCCCAGAACAACGGGCTAACTGATTCTGGATTGAAACCTCTGAAACTATGAGCCAAGAGAAATCTTTTCTCCTTCAGGTAGTTTGTGTCAGGTATTTTGTTCACAGTGATGAAAAGCAAATACACAGGTGAATAATTTCATAACTGGAACTTCTGGTTTAAAATAAGGACAGTTTGCATACATTTGTATTGCTGGGAACAAATTACCACAAATTTAGTAGTTTAAAACAGAAATTCATTAGCTTATAGTTCTGCTGATCAGAACTATGCTGGATTTGCTAGATTCTTTATTTAGTCTCACAAGGCTCACATGAAGGTGTCAGCAGTCCTGGACTCTTAACTGGAGGCTGTGGGGAAGAGTTTGCTTTTCAGATCATTGGCAGAATTCAGTTCCTTGTAGGTCTGAGGTTTGTGTTTGCTTGCTGGCTGTCACCCTGGCCCTTAATCTCTGTCTTGAAGCCAGCTGTATTCTTTCTCACTTGGTCCCTGCTATCCTCAAAGAAGCAATGCAGGGGGCTGAGAGAGAGAAAGAGAGAGACAGGAGACAGAGAGACAGAGAGACAGAGAGACAGAGAGACAGAGGAAGTGTAGGGGGGCAGGGTGACAGTCTTTCTTATGTTTTGAATATAATTTCCTTTTCTGCTATGGGTTAAGAGAAAATTCTGTGATTTTAAAAAGTGTGATTAGATTTGGTAAATAATCTCTCTTGAGTAACTCAAAGTCAACTGATTATTAATATTAATTTAAAATACATAATCTCCTTTGTACTGTCATTTAACACAATCCCAGGCATTACATACCATAAAACACACAGACCCAGTCCATTGGATGGGGGCGGGAACACACGGAGGTGTGACCTAGGTAGAGGAGGATCATTTAAGGATTCTTCCTGCCAATATCAATTTTCTTGAGTATTTTTTCACATAATAGCAAACCATAGAATATAGGTATTATTGTCTGGGAAGATAAGTAATGGCATTGATAACAGTTATAATTCAGTGACATTGTTCAAGGCCATTATATATTGTCTGTCATAAAAGGGAAAAAAATTATTGAATGTTACAAACTTAAGATGTGCCCAAGCAAATTGCAAACAGGATTCTTCCTCATAATGCTCACAGACTGTAAGAGAAGACAGATGTGTAGACAGATGACTATGGCACAATTCACATTATCATTTGTAGGCATGTTACGTGTGCTATGGAAAGAGAGAAAAATTTTATTGAGAAAATTATACTACTTGTTTGCTCAAAGCTTACAAATTTTCCTTGTATACCTCTTTTATACATAATGAATTAATATTAAAATTTATAAATATAATTTTAAATTATTTAGTAATATTTCATTAGATGGACAGACCAAATTTTAATTAGTCATTCAATCTATTGTTTGACATTTTTAGTTATTTCTGATATTTGGTAAATACAAAAGGCTTTAAGTTCACTTTTTTTTTCATTCTTTAGTTAGGAAATTTATTTTAGGGCAGAACTACGGGTATTCACTGGACATATGGAACATAATGAAAAAGGGAAAAATCTAACTTTATGTTAAAAATGATTACAAGTCATTATTTGGAGAACTATGTTAACTTCTAATGTGAAGGAATGTGTAGTTTAATAATTAAATAACTTTTTAAGCTGAAACATTCATTTCTCAGGATATTAAAATAACTTTCTTCAAAATTGGTTTTTTCACTGATGCAGACTGCATTAGATAGGGTTTCTTAGAGAAACAAAATCAATAGGTGAAAGAAAGAGAGTTTAAGGAATTGACTGATGAGATTTTAGAGGCTGGCAATTTCAAAATGTATAGTCTGGAAACTCAGGAAAGAATTGCAGATTGCAGTTTTATTCCAAAGGCAGTCTGCTGGCAGAATTCTTCCTTTTTCGTGAAATCTCAGTTTATTTCTCAAGGTCTCTGATTGAGTGGGCAAGGCACACCATATTATGGAAGATAGTATACTTTCTGATTTGATTATTTATCCTTCCTCCAAAATACCTTGGAAGAAACATCTGGAATATAGTAAGTATCTGGGTTCCATGATCCAACCAAACTGACACATAAAACTAACCATCACACAGCCTAAATATGATAATTATGAAGTCACTGGCCATGGATATGATAGTTTGAATTTTACACATGGGTTATCTGTGTTCCAGAATTGACCAAAATTAAGCTTTCCTTTCTAAGATTCATGATTACATAAGATCAGAACAAGTCAGAGGAATATCCAAATGCATTAATAATAGTTAAAATAAGTTAGTGGTATAAACGAGATCCACAATTGACCTTAAGGGACAAAAATATAATTTCATTCTTCTGCCTCTTTAATAGAAAGGCATAATACCACTTAATGATTGAATGGAAATCTTTCTAATGAATAATATTTGTATTAAAGTTCATTTTAATAAATTAAAATTAAATTAGATAATATTTAAAGGAAAGTGGTTTTGTCTCCAATACATGCAATTATCCAAACATGATTAATTAAAGGAGCTACCTAAGCATAAATGCTTTGCTGCATGTAAATCACTAGGAACTTTCTTTAATAACTAGATGAAGAATATTATAATTAATATATTTTGTATGAAATCATTCGAGAAGCTCTTGAACATAGGTCTATGTGTTGCTTTATAAAAATAAATCTCTAGATATTTTGTTTATACCATACATTTATAGAATTTCCAGAAGAATGGGTGGGTAACCAAAGGTAAATTTTGACTTAAATTCCTTTTAAATTATTGAAAAAGTCAAAAGATTTTGAGTTATTAAATTTTATCCCACTTATGCTAATCTCTGGAATGTACATTTATTATGGTAGAATTCAGTGATTTGTTTTTAGTAAAGATTTTAAGTAACAAGTATAGTAACAATAATATTGGTAGTTACTAAATTAGATGAAATAAGTGTGTATGATTTTTGGAAATTTGTTTAGAATTTTAGTCTCATGCATAAAAACATGCACGAGAAAGTGTTTGAAATGGGGAATAGGCATTTTAAACTGATCTCACTTAATATCCAACAGTACTCATTGTAATGGACCTTCAATAAACTTCCCCCAAGTGAATGAAATACAGTTTTAATTCTGATAGGGGACAATATACTAACAATATCAGGGAATGAACTTCACCATCAGGAATGGACTTATTGGTTGCCTGACCTACCGAAGAACCTCAAACTTGAGTAGATCTTTTCAGGTTCTCTGATTAACTAGACAATCCCAGATGTCCTGGCCTTTGTCTGAGTCAGGTTATAGAGGGCTGGCATATAGAATGTAAATGCTATCAGCCATGCAAAAGGTACTGTGCCTCCATCTAAATAATACTGAAGGGAAGGAAGCTGCTTGGTTAAGAATAAGGATTAAAACCCATCATTCTGTTAATGTAGCCTAAGGACTACTCCATCAATTCTAAGATTTTGAAAACTGCAAAAGAATTATATATCATACACTAATGCTGAAAATTATTATATCTTTTAAATTGTTTTTTTGGGTTTACATTACAGAACAACATTAATAATTTTTCCACTTTAAAGCAAGGGGAAATTAACATTTATGTTTTATTCTTTATTTCCAAATTATAAATGTTTTTTCTGACCTTTAAAATCTAATGAGGGGAAATCAAATGATCATAAAATATTTGCCTTAATTGTTTTGTGTTTTGTTGCTTCATTATGAATCTTCTCTTAAGAGCTTAATTATTCCCAGTGTCATTGTAGGGAAAAAAATATCAAGTGGGACACTGAAGGGATGTTGGGGGTTTTCAACAATTTCTGAAAGAAAAAGAAGATCACACAAGCAGCATTGTTTATTAATATATTAGAATTTTGACTGCATTATTCAAAATACACCAGAGCTACTACTTTTTATAATGCCTTGGGGGAAAAAACATTCTTGTAGTAGATAAGGGCAACTTGAAAACTGTTCATCTAGAGAAATTGTCATTTGGCAGAATATTGCACTTTTTTTGAGTTTATTGTACTCTAAGTTATCGACAACCCCTCCCTTTTTTGTGGCATTGGGGACTGAATGCTTTACCCCACTGAGTTAGATCTCCAGCCCTTTCTTATTTTATTTTGAGACAGGGTCTTACTAAATTGCCCAGAATGGCTTTGAACTCTTGATGTTCCTGCCTCAGCCTTCAGAGTAGATGGGATTATAGGTGTGTACCACCCCTTTTTAAAGACTGGGGAGATCACACACATGAGTTCTTTATTTGTGTATTTGTTGTAGACACATATTTGAAAATACTCTTGGAAATTATTTCTACCTAGGGAAGCCTGGATTTTAAGTAATGCAGAAATAGTTAATTGGGTTATGCTACTGTCACTTAACATTTCTGTTTCTTTGAAAAGTGAGAAAATACATTACATTTTTAAAATAATAATTTATGGTTGAAAATATGTGTATCTGGTGGCATATGAAATTGTGGGAAGGGGACCACCCCTAATCTGGTACTACTACTTAATTTTTTAGTCTGGAATATAAGAATGAACCCAAGTGGGTTCTGCCAAAATGAGAAGGAACTCAAAAGAAGCTTTGTTTCTTTCTTTTATGCTTAAACTACTGTTTATGAGGAAAGTATACCATTCACATACCTCAATTTAATAATAGTAATAATATGAACGTAAGTATAAAATTAAATACTAATCTTACTAATGATAATGGTAGCATTTACATTTGATGTATCCTAGACACCTCTATTAAAGCCTTATATAAATATTGCCTTATTTAATTGGGAAAACAGTCTAGTAGATAGACACTACTATTATTTTCATTTTATATAAATGGAATTTAATATAGGTGGTTAAGTATACCCCTTTTGGGAGATTGAGGGTTTATATTTAGGAATTTATTCTGTCTGAACCAGAAAGATGTTTTTTTAAATTTTATTCATAAGAAATGTTTCTTTTTTTGTTTTCCACAATCAAATATTTCATTCATCTGAAATTGCTTCAGTGTAAGTGTGAGGTAGGAATTTTTTCCTAAAATAGAATTATTCCTGGTATCAACACATATTGATGTCTGTTTCTTGCTCCTGCCTGACTGATTATCCCATGTTCATCCTACATTCCATTTTATATGTTTCAGTCAGCTTCTGGGCTATCTAACTTGTTGACTTGATTTGTTTTTGGTCTTGTGATGCAATGCCACATCATCACTCTAAATTGTGTTTTGATAACAATAAAGAGAAATCCCCTTAGTTTTTTTTTTTTTAAATGTCTACCATAATTATTTGTGCTGTCTTATACTTGCACAAAACTCTTGGATCTATATTTTGATTCTTGATAACATTTAACTAGATTTACTTTCTAAATTAATTTTTCATAAATCCATATCTCTTTGTTAAAGTAGTGTTCTTGTCCATGAATACAAAGTATCTCATTTATGTATGTCTCTAATGCTTACAATAATGTTGTACAGTTTTGATATGGGTCTTATATATTTTCTATTGAATATATTCCTGGCATCTCCTCATTTCTCAGCATCTGCTCTTAGATGTAATCCTAGACACTTGATTTCAAAAATGTATATATTGTATTTCAAAAAAAAATTATGTATTCTAAATGTTGCTGATGTACAAACTGCAATTTATTTAAAAAATATTAATTTCATAGCCATCCATCTTGCCAAACTCTATGGTTAGTTCTAATAATTATACTGCGGAATATTTGACATTGTTCAATATGCACAATCAAGTCTTCCCCATAATTGCTTTATTTACTTGGCAATCCTCAAAAGTGATCATTTGTTTTTCTTATCTTACTATTAAGGACCCCTAAAACAATTTAAAAGTGAAGAATTCTGCATCATAAGCACATAGCTATAATTGATCACTTATCACTAATTGCACAGCACCATTCTGATCTAAGTCATCTTTATTTCTGCCTGAATTGACTTGATAGCTTCCAAACAATTTGTCCTGTGTCTACTTTTGCTCCTACTCCAATGTCCACTGCCTATTCCTAATGCCACACCCAGATGATTCCATGATCTTCTAATTGTTTCACATTTAACTTAAAAGTAAAAGCCAAGTCACTACAAGTTATACAAGTGCTCCATTTCCTTAATCCCTCTCCTCATTTTCTCCATTCTTCTTGTTCATACTCTTTGCAGTTCACTTCTAGCTATGATGATTGGCATTTCCTGTGCCTTCTACCTCTGTCCCACTTTAAACTTTCCATGTCTGGACTCTTGTGTCATTGCCCAAGGGTTGACTCTGAGAAGAGAGGAGCTTGCTGAGCCCAGTGCAGGCAGTCTAGAAGTACTGGGAATGAAACTTTTCAAGGGTAACTCTTAACCTTTGAGAAGCAGGAATTGTGGATGTGATGGTTTGGATACGAGGTGTCACTTATTCATATGGCTTGGATATGAGGTGTCCTGTGTTAATGCAGGAATTATGTGAGATGAAACTGATTAGATTGTTAGAGATGTGACCTAATCAGTCCATTTTAGATAGAATGGACTGACTGGTATCTATAGATAGGTGGGGCCTTGTTAGAGGAGGTGGATCATTGGGGATGTGCTCTGGAAGGGTGCTTCTTCCTTGTGGCCCCTTATCCCAGTCTTGTTTTCTATCCCTCAACTTCCTGACTCTGACATGAGCTGAGAAGCTTTCCTCCTCTGGGCCCTTCCTCCATGGTATGCTGCCTTATCTTGGGCTCAGATCAATGGAATCAGCAATCTTGGACTGAGACCTCTAAAATAAACTAATCTTCCTCTAAGTTGATATTGTTGGGTATTTGGGACACAGTGATGCAAAAGTTGACAAAAATTCTATTGGAGGGTGCATTCTACATTCATTATATGGGAACAAGCTTGTCAACAGCCTATTGACTCAGCTCAAATAGCTTAGGGACTTTTACTGCACTAAGCACTAAGCATAAAGCTGTATTGTTTCCTGCTTCTGCTACTGCTTTCATCTGTTACAGATATCTGTAAGCCACTGCAAGCCCCTATGGTTAAAAGCCAGTAAGCAGAGCTGCTGTGTTTCAGCATGTAAAATCACAGAACATCGGCTCTTACACTGCAAAACTTCTCATTCTGTTCTACCACACTCTCTTGCATTCCTCATCTACTTTAGTCTGAAGTTTTTTCTTCTTTTTTACCATGTCACTTTTCATATTCTTGCATACAATGCTATTATTCAATGTATTTATTGTTTGTTTTCAATTATCCCCTATTAGAATGTAAGTCCCTTGAAAGCCAGGATCTTTGTTCACTTTATTCACTTATTTATAATACATTCCTAGAAAAATACCTGGTATATCCTTATTTAGTATGTACTCAGCACATGAATGAGTAAATGAATAAATAGATCTTATTTCTGGCCTCAAGGACAAACATGTTTTTCCATGAAGAAGAATGCTCACTCTTGATTGCTATGGTGCAGGCCTGTAATCCCAGTGAATAGGAAAGCTGAGGCAGGAGGATCATAAGTTCAAGGTCAGCCTTAGCAATTTAATGAGATGCTCAGCAACTTAGTGAAGACCTATCTCAAAATAAAAATAAATACATAAGTAAAAATGTCTGAGGATGTAGCTCAGTGGTGGTAGTATCCCTGGATTCAATCCCCAGTACCACCCCAAAACAAAAAAAAAACAAATAAACTTACTAACATTTGCTAAAAGGTTTTCATAGCAAACTATCATCAATTTAAGTAATTTTTTTTCTAGCTATGTTTATAAATCAAAACATGTTTTTTACTGTCCTTGTCTAATTTCCCTTTCATTAAAAGAGCTGTAGGAATGTTTGCTTTTTATTTTCCTGACGACTTTTTGTAAGGATGAAATGATGTGTTTTTTATAAGTTTCATATAATATTGTCCTAAAACTGTGATCTTTCATTCAGTGTGTGTGTGTGTCTGTGTGTGTGTATGATGCCTTAGTTCGCTTAACAGCATTAAGTCAATTTTATAAATTTTAATTTTCTAAAATTATACTAATTTTATTTACCCATTCAATTGAATTGGCATTATGTTCTTCAGGCAATTTTATATATTTGTATCCTCTGCTTCTGTGTACTCTTTTGTTTTCCTAGATTTTTTTTTTATTGGTTACTTATCTCTAATTTTCTTCACCAAACTTTACTGTTACAAATATCAAACTTTTGACTTGACTTTATACCTGATTCTAGATTTTTTACCTATTACTATTTACTACCTTTTCTTCTTTCTATGAATTTATTCTGGTTTATCACCAACATCTAAATTGGATATGTATTTAATTAACTTGTCATCATTTTCTTTTGAAATATATAACCAAGTAAGGACCAAAATTGATACTGATTTTGTCACATCTTACATAATAGGAACTTAAAAATATTGTTTTATATTTAGAATTTCAAAACAGCTATGTTCAATTTAATTCCAATTTTTTAGTTCATAGTATGTACTATGATAAAGAAGTTGAGTAATTCATAACCCCCAATTCTTCCATCCATCAAGCTCATACTTCAGTGAGAAATAGAAACATAAAGCAAAAGGGGAAACACTAGGAAATGATATTGGACAAATTCTATTTTTATATTATGTGCGTTTATGAATATGTAACAAAGAATCCCACCATTATGTACATTTATAATGCATTGACAAAAATATTGAAAAAATTAAACATAAAAATAGAATATGTAAGCCGGGCGTGGTGGCACAAGCCTGTAATCCCAGCACTTTGGGAGGCTGAGGCAGGAGGATCGCGAGTTCAAAGCCAGCCTCAGCAATGGCGAGGCACTTAGCAACCCAGTGAGACCCTGTCTCTAAATAAAATACAAAAAAGGCTGGGGATGTGACCCAGTGGTCGAGTGCCCCTGAGTTCAATCCCCAATACCAAAAAAAAAAAAAAGAATATGTACAATCCTTTGGCATAGGTGCCACAACACAGGGGGCAGCCTGGGAGCACCGTTAACAAATAACACCCTTTTCAAATAAAGCAATGGAAATAAGAAAGACATTCAATTATTGAGAAGATCTTTGGACTGCCTCAAATGCCAATAAAATGGAAACCAAAAATGCTTTTTATGTAACATGATACCATCATGATGGCTAGGGGCAGAGAGGAATTCTTCAGTTATTCCACAAAGTTTGATATATATATTGTCTGTATCATTTAGTCCTAAGTATTTTAGTTTCTACTATGGCTTCTTTGAATCAAGAATTTCTTTGATATGTTTCTTTCTTTTTTTAAATGTGCATGTGTGCATGTGCTTGCGTGTGTCTGTTCTATGTATATGACATGCAATTATGAACTGTCAGGTTCCAAGGTCTGCAAAGTGACTTACAAACAGCAGATTCAGAAGAGCTTATTAGTTTTCATTCAAAGGTCAGCAGGCTTGAGACCCCCTCAGGATGAAGCTGAAGTCTTTGCTTGGAGGCTGTCCTCCTTTTCTCATGGCAGGTCAGCCTTTGGGTTCTACTCAAGCCTTCTATTGATCAAAAGAGCTGACCTACATTAGGGAGAATAGTCTACTGATTTAAATGTTAGTGTCATCCAGAAACACTCTTACAAACATAGTTAGAATAATGTTTGACAAAATTTGGGGGCACCCCATGGCCCAGTCCAGTTGGCACATTAAAATTAACTATCACACTACTAACTTTATTTCACAATAGTTATAGAAAATGACCTCTAGGACAAGTATTTGAAATTTGTTGGAAATATATTTATGGCCAATTTGTGATCATATTTCATGTGGGCTTGAAATTATTGTTTTATCCAACAGGTACAAAGTTTAAATATATATGTGTGTTTGTGTGTATTTTGAATTTGTATGTAAAAAAACATAATTTTGAAAAAGGTAGTCATTTCAACAAACAAAATACTGTCAGTCATTTTCATCTAAAATTTATCATGGCTAGAAATTTTAAGAACTCAAACCCACAAAAAAAATAATATTATATTCCTCAGCTGCTTCTCAAATATGTTCTGTCGATTAATCAATTTTTTTAAAAAAGCAGTTCATAAGCTGAGTGCAGTGACACGTGCCTGTAATCCCAGTGACTGAGGAGACTGACACAGGAAGATCATGAGTTCAAAGCCAGCCTTGGCAATTTAGCAAGGCCCTATGCAACTTAGCAAGATCCTGTCTCGAAATGAAACATAAAAAGGACTGAGGAAGCCGGGCGCGGTGGCGCACGCCTGTAATCCCAGCACTTTGGGAGGCTGAGACAGGAGAATCGCGAGTTCAAAGCCAGCCTCAGCAATGGTGAGGCACTTAGCAACTCAGTGAGACCCTGTCTCTAATAAAATACAAAAAAGGGCTGGGGATGTGGCCCAGTGGTCTTGTGCCCCTGAGTTCAATCTCCGGTACCACAAAAAAAAAAAAAAAAGGACTGAGGATATGGTTCAGTGGTAAAGTGCCCTTGGATAAATCCCCAGTATAAATAAATAAATAATTAAATAAATAAAACCAGCTTAGTATCTGTCATCTACACATTTATTTAATACTTTATTCATGCTATTTTGTGCGTGGTCATTTTCTTATTCTTAGTCAAGCGTTTTCTCTGTTTGTTTGTTTTTTTAAAGCCTACATATGGAAACTTAAAAAAGGAAAAAATATTCTTATTATCTGCTATCTGAAATTATAGCTATTCCCTGAAGCAAAGGATACAGAATACCATGATTGACTGGATGGAGAGTTTGATAACTAAAAGGAAATGCAGGAAAAAAATAAATTCCCAAGTAATTTAAAATTTTTACTAAATTAGATAGAACTTTTCCTTCAGTTAAGGTAAATGAGCCACTCCTACAAACAATTTATTCCTTCTGACTTCAGAATATACCTTCTCAGACTCACATCCTTTTCAAATTTGCTCTGGATGTCAAAATGAACCAGAGTTTACTTATATTCATTTGGTCCTGTTAGGGCGGAGGATATTACATAAATTACCAGGAAGCTGTCGGGGGCAGCCTGATGTAAGTCCTGTGTTGTTATCAATAACATGCTCCATACTAATTTTAAAACATAAACATAAGCAAGCTAATGAAATACATAATGCTCTGGCTAGTATTGAGTCTCATTCTTCTGCTGCTGTCATGCTATACCTCACTTGGCAACCAGAGTCTCAAGCTGAAAATTATTATTGAAATGCCTTAACCCTAGACCACAATGAACAATTCCATGATTTAATGGCTTTTTTTCATGACAGCATTACTGATTCATGTTTCTCAGACAGCTCCATCATATGCTGATTGTATCTTTCTGTTTGGAGTCTCTGGTAGATACATAAGCATTGCTACTTGTTTAAAAAGAGAAAATAAAAAATTGTATATATGTATAGATCTCAACCACAATACACAGCATTTTGGAAATTATTTGTTCTTTTTCAAAATTTTTTCATATTTTATCTGCCTAACCTTAGTCATATATAAAATGTTATAATTGGCTAAATGCACCTCTTGGGTAAAATAACTATTGTAGTGCGTAATTTGATTCCTCACCCAGAACTCCAGCATTCCTTTTACCTGTGCTGTGTGTGAGAAAGGCACCCTGTTTGCTTTTGCTTTCAGTAACTTGAGACCTTTCTGGAAGACTGATGTAATGGTTTGGATGTGAGGTGTCCCCCCAGAAACTCGCATGAGAGACAATGCAAGAGGTTTGGAGGAAAAATGACTGAGTTAAGGCTTTTGCTAATCAGTGAATTAATCCCTGATGAGATTAACTGAGTGGCAACTGGAGGCAGGTTGGCTGCAGGAAGTGGTTCACTGGGGTGTGGCTATAGGGTATATATTTTGAGTCTAGAGAGCAGAATTTTTTCTCTTTCTCTGCTTCCTAATTGTCATGAAAGCTGCTTCCCTCTGCCCCATTCTTCTGCCATGATGTTCTGCTTCACCCCAAGCCCCGAGGAATGGAGCCAGCCTTCTATGGACTAAGACCTCTGAAACCATGAGTCCTCAAATAAACTTCCTGCTCTACAATTGTTCTGGTCAGGTCTTGAAGTCACAGTAGTGGAAAAAAGCTGACTATAACAACTGCCTTACATTTTGGAGGCCTCTTTACTTACTTAATGATGCCTGAGTATGCAAGACCCAGCCTCCTCACCCTCTCAGTTTGGGACAGCTGTCAGGCATAATCTGCATTCCATGGTAGGTCTGCACAGTCAGGTTGAAGCTGCTGCTCTGGCATTTGGCCTCAGATGACTTGTCTGCTTGATCATTTCTTATCCTTCTTCACAGGGGAAGAACTCTGTCACTTTATTGGTTTTCCCAATACCATTTCCTTATAAATTACCTGCACATGGATCCTCAAATCAGGATTTGCTTTAGTTCACTAAGCATAAAGATATTTAACTTTAAAATTGCAAGTAGAAATTGTCTCTATTCTCATTTATAATTTTATGGAGTTTACTCTTAAACTCCCTAGCTGTTACTTGGGAGGCTTCATTTTTACATTTCAAACACTAGCACAATTTTATGCTCTGTATGTAGTTCATAATTTATTAAGTAATAATGCTAATGTGCAGATGATTCAAATCCATAGCATTTCAGAGGGTCATTTTATCTACAGAACTATAATAATCCAGACTTGACAGAAGAGATTACTGAGCACTGTCTAGTGCATACCACAGAGACAGAATCACTTGTCTTTATTGCATTCTCTTTGAGAATGTGAAAAATTCTTTCAGACTTCCTGATCATTTTCAGAATTCCTGAACTGCTGAAATAAATGGCCACTCAGCCCTGTTAGTAATCAGCTAGACATGTCACTGAAAAATTATATATATATTTTCCTTCAGTGAATTATTATTATATAGTATATGAATGGGAGATAATTTCTTGCAGAAAAAACAATCAGTTATTTGGTGTTGGCTAAACTCTGGTATTTATAACTGGAAAACTTGGTGGTGATTAATGGAAGGAGACTGTGCACACATAGGAAAAGCCAAGTAGGAGAAAGTGATTTTTAAAAAAAATTTTGATCAAATGATCAAGAGTTAAAATAGAAATTATGCATCAAAAAATTAAAGCAGTATGGAGATTCCTTGGAAAACTGGGACTGGAACCACCTTATGACCCAGCTATCCCACTTCTCGGTCTGTACCCAAAGGACTTAAGAACAGCATACTACAGGGACACAGCGACATCAATGTTTATAGCAGCACAATTCAGAATAGCTAAACTATGGAACCAACCTAGATGCCCTTCAGTAGATGAATGGATAAAGCAAATGTGATATATATATATATATATATATATATATATATATATATATATAAAAAATACATATATACACACACACACACATATATATATATATTTTATATATATATATATATACACACACACACACAAAGGAGTATTACTCAGCAATAAAAGAGAATAAAATCATGGCATTCGCAGGTAAATGGATGAAGTTGGAGGATATAATGCTAAGTGAAGTTAGCCCATCCCAAAAAATCCAAATGCTGAATGTTTTCTCTGATATAAGGAGGCTGATTCACAGTGGGGTTGGTACAGGGAGCATAGGAGGATTAGAGGAACACTACAATGGCCAATGGGGAGAGAGGGGAAGAAAGGGGGCAAAAGGGTAAAGTAAAAAAAAAAAAAAATGGTAGAATGAGATGGATATCATTACCCTAAGTGCATGTATGAAGACACAAATGGTGTGAATATACTTTGTATACAACCAGAGATATGTAAAATTGTGCTCTATGAGTATAATGTGAAATGTAATGCATTCTGCTGTCATTTATAACAACTTAGAATAAATAAATTAAAAAAAATACACAGCCATTGTCACAGAGTACAGTGTATTCAGTTGAATAGAAGATGAGGATAAGGAACAAACAAATGAAATGGAAAATCCTGAAGGTGCTTGGCCAGCTGGGAGAGACATTTATTTTAATCTGCCATAGTACTTGTGTTTGTGGAGTGTACTGAAAAAATGAAGCAAACTTAAGTTCTGTAATCAGAAAATACTCCTTTATAAATTTTTATTATAGTTAATTCACTCAAAATTTTTTGTATAGACTAAATCCCATTCCCCCCATATATTTATGTAATATTTATGAAACATGTGGGTCACAAAATATGTCTCAGTAAATTATAAATATTTCAAGGTTGTGAAAGTCATATCTTATATTTCATATCATACAGATATGTAAGTTAGTTTTGAAAAATAACTAAATAATTAGAAAATCGAATGTGGGAAAAATACAAATTATAATGTTCAATTTCAATCTATAGACTTTTCTCAATTTTAAAGTATCTCAAAATTAAATATATGCATTGTTTACGAAGAAAAATAACATGTTGTTGAATAAATAATTTTTTGGTATTAGGTAAGCTATTAACTATATTTGAATGAATTACTCAATTACATCTGTGTTGGTTTTGTAAGCAGAATTCTGAGATCTCACCCAATATTCCTTATCTACATGTAATCTCTCCCCCGAATATACATGAAGTCCGTGAATATCATCCATATCACTCTTCTGATTATTTTTTATTGCACAGAAAATAGATTTTCAGGTTGATTTTCCTTCTAATGATATTAACTCATTACTGACCTAATGAAGCAATTTCTTGAAAAGCAGAGCATTTTGTCTCATAGGAACATACAAAGAAGTCAGCAAGATATACTTTTCTTGACATTAAAGTTGAAGACATGAGCTGCCATGTTTTGAATTGTCTATGAGGATCAAGTCTCAAGGAATATTGCAGAGACTATGGGACCTCAGCATGATCTACAGCTTATAGCCAATAAAAACAAACAAATAAACAAACAAAAAACAGTGGTCTGGATCCTGTAGCTGTTAAGAAAGAAATTCTGCAAGAACCCTAGAGAGATTAGAAGCAAATTCTTTTTGAGTCAAGCTTCCATTTGAGAATGCAGTTTGGCCAACATTGGGATTTCAGTCTGGTGAGATTCTGAGTTGAGGACCCAAATAACTCATAATAACGAGTCACTGAAACTAAGAATGTTGTTTTCAGTTATTATATTTAATGTAATTTGTTGCACAATGCTATGGACTGAAAGTTTATTCCCTGCCTGCACTAAATTGATATACTGAGATTCTAATGCCCAATGTGATAATAGAAGGTGACGATTTGGGAACATAGATCATGAGGTGGAGCTCTCGTGAGTGGGATTAGTGCCCTTTAAATCCTTCACCCCTTCTACCATGTGAGTACACAGCTAGATGATGGCAGCTAACACACTTGGAATTAGCCATTCATCAGAATCAGAATATGCCAGCTCCTTGATCCTACAGTTCACAGCCTTTACAACTGTGAGCTTTCACCTCTTTTAAATTAATCACTTAAAATACATCTTAAGGCTGGGGTGAGTTTCATTTGGTTTACACGTGAAATCAAACATTAATTATTCTTCAAGATGGTATTTTAAAAATGAAACACATTTCTTGAAGTTAAAATATGATCCATATACAATGTTAATTCAAAAAATACGTTCTAGTCATGTTTAGTGCTTGATTTCTTTTTATTCTGCATGTGTGGTTCATTAACATATGCACAAAGGGTAAAGGGGAATATTTGATGGTATTTAGGTAATTTATATTTTCTACAGTGAACATATTATTCCTAGCAAGCTGATCAAACTCTTTCTTACTAGAATTTTATGATTATTTAATGTGAATTCCTGGACATTTTCTTTTCTTTCCCTCTTAAATATTTTGATTACTATTATTTTCATTGAACCACTAAATGTGTTTGTAACATCTGCCATAAATATCAGAATAATACTAGAAGGGTTTACTCTCAAACCACACATTTAACAGAAAGGCCACAACATGGGTCCCATGGTAGATCTGTCATATACAAATCAATAGTATGGATGTATTAACACGTCAGCAGTGCCTTTATAAACACTAGGGACAAGAGAGAGGCAATGTGTCCTTGTCTAGTTGACATTAGAATACTGTTTATGCACAGTACACATTTCTTTGTACTGTATTTACATAGCTTAATGGGGTTTTGAAAGGTCAGAATCAGAGCTGTAGACATTTGGAACTGCGAATTACATAGAAAGGCATTGTTGAATTCTTAATTATATTATTAAAGGGTTTACACAAGGTTAGTTTCTACCAAAGAATAGATTGTTCTTGGTATACATTAATTTAAAACTTGTATTCTCACTTATCTTTCAGACCTCTATACCAGATGAGAAATTTCTGTTCCAAGCTCATGTCTTACAAAAGCTCAGTCCTCCTGAACCATTCTAAGTTTTCCTGTAGTGTATTTGATTTCTTTCTTTACCTAATCAATGATTACCAAGAATTATCGCTGGTACAAGATAAATGTGTTTTCTGAAAGTATTATGGGAAAACTTTGGGAACACAATGCTAACTGAATAAAGGTACTGATCATTTTAAATTGTTTTTCTATTACTTTTTTAAGTTTTTTTATAAGCGTTTTAAAATAATCCCAGAAGAGGACCACAGATGAAACCGAAGTATCAAGTGACTAAAGAAAAATGACTATGCCAATGAAAATTATACAGGGAATTTATAGGCCACAAAACTAGTAAAATTTCTCCAATCATGGTGACTTTATCCTCTTCTATGCTGGTTCCTATTAAAGTACATGTGAGAATACGGTTTCCTACTTTAAGGTGAAACTACATTTATTTCCCACAAGGAATATATTTTTTTCTTAGTCTAGAAATCTCATAAATTGGAAAAGCACAGATAAATAGGTCAGGTAGGAAGTGAGGCCTTTCCAAGTAAGCAAATCCTTTGTAACAGAATATTTGAGAGTCAAATAAATTTTCAAAAATTATTTTACATTTTATTAAGCTTTGTTTGATGTCTTTATGAGAATAATATTTAGGGTAACCTTAGGCTGATAATTGGACCCAGAAATGTTGCTTTAGTTCAAGAAAGAAATATTTGATAACTATAGGATAAACTATATATGTGTATATATGTATATAAAACAAAGATAGCTAATATGCTGAAAGAACAGAGACTAAATAAATTGAGACTAGATAAATTGAATAAATTTATAAAATTATTATAATTGTTAAATAAATAAATAAATTGAGACTAGATAAATTGAATAGGATAGAATCTGCTGAACAAAAAATGTATAGCTTTGTATATAGTTCCAATAATTAACTACAAAATAAAAATTTAGGGAGATTTGATTGGCAATAATTTGTGTGAATGAGTCTTGAATATACATTGTTTTTTTCCTCCATTTGAGTCAACAATCTGAACTCCAAGCTGTGTCAGCTTAAACTACATCGGTATTAGCATGGTCCTTAAAGTGGGAAATCAACCTTCAAGGTTCTGCCCTAATTATACCACATCCATCCTATTGTCTTTGATTCTGAAAAATCACAGTTTACTCTTAGGATAATACAAATGATAGTGAAGATATTCTAATTCTTGATGTATGAAAATAGGTTGAAAGAAATACACACATTTGTGAAGGAAAGATTTAAAAACACTATGAGAATTGTATTATTACAGTGCGATACTTAGCATTCACAGTATAAAACCTAGTTTCTTGGGTTTGATTTAGAAGTACTGGGCAAGTTACTTAACCTTTAGTGAAGATCTTCAATTTCCTTTCCCCATTGTCCCACATTTGTAAATGAGCATTGGTGGGTCTATCTTTAGTATTGTTTTTAGTGTTAAAAGAGATGTGCAAAGCTCAAGGAGACATTCCTACAACACAGTGAGCACTTGAATAAAAATTGAAGTTGTTAATGATGTTGTTATACTGTTATCATTAAACATTTGGAAAGTTCATATTTAAGGGGAAGAAAAACTCTTGAGTTTTATAGGGCAGAAATAATAATGGCATTTTATGTTTAATATGAGGAAGAATTTAGCTCAGTGTAAGATCTCTAAAACTAGGTATCATGGTATCACGGTCTTCCTAAAGAGACAATTAACTCCTGTTCCCAGATAATTTTTTGAATTAATTTATTTTTAATTGATAAATAAAAATTTTATAAATTTATCATGTACCGCATGTCATTTGAAATATGCTTGCAAGTAATAAACATTGTAGAATAGCTACAGTGAGCTTATTTAGCAAATTAACACATGTAATACCTCACATTTTATCAGTTTTCTTTTGTAGAGAGAACACAAAATCTACTCTGGTCACTTTTTAAGAATACAACATATCATTATTAAATATAGTCATCAGAATGTACAATAGATCTCTTGAAGTTATTCCTTCCATCTGACCAAATTTTTATCTTTTGACCAAGAGCTCTCCAACCTGCTGTACTCCCAACAAGATGATTTTTAAAAGCAGACACTTAGGGATCATATATAAGGAAATCCTAGAATGAATGTGAAATTCAATAAGATAATATTGGAAGTTTATTTCAACATTGAATTTCTTGTGTTTCTAAGATGTTTTAGAAAACCATCTTCTGCTTGAGAATGTTTTTAAAATACTGGTTATAGTTTATATAAACTAAAATAATAATAATTGTATTTATTTTACTCATTTTGTCATTAAAAAGTAAACTTGATATTCTATGCCTAAGTTATTTCAGGCCTTTTTTGAAAGCATAGCACTGATGGCTTTGATAAAAAACAAACAACAACAACAACAAAACCCTTCAAATTGTTGCATTGAGATTGAGTGAAGAGTTTGGTTAACAATTATGAAGGAAATTTTGTATTTATTTCTGGATGATTTGAGTAATCATATATCTAAGTTTAAGAATCTTCATATGTAAAAAGACTATTAACTGTCTACTTTTCTAAGTTTTTCAGAAAACAAAAATTATATACACACAGAGATACACACAAACACAATGATTGTTCACAGGCTCACTTGCTTGTGTAGATATTTTCAGGTTGGTCTAATCTAATAGTCCAACCCTTTTCTTCACTTATATAAACTCACCAGCTTTCCTATGGTCATCAAGGAGAAAGATATTGAATTGGACATATATTGTAAATGAAATATATTATTGCATAAATTAGAAGATCCCATTTTTAATAAAGTCATGAGTCTTTAACCCTAGGAGGGGAACAAAATAATGAGCATATGCTGAATATAAACAGTGTGTATCTGTGCACTCACACACATTATTGTGTGTATTCAGAGAGTACAATAGAATATAAACTGCAATATATAATATTACTGTATATTAATATTCTATAACAGAATATTAACAATATTACTACAATAATATAGTATAGTGCATATCATATACACAGTATTAAATGTTATTTATAATAAATTAATATAAGTGTATAATAAATATAGCTGTATTATATATTACAGATGATGTAGTTATATTACATAGACTATATAGACAGATAATATCCAGTATCTGCTGAAAGTAACTGTAAATAGTATTTTTACCTTTAATTTGAGTTATATTTAAATTAATTCATTTGAAGAGAATTTTAAGAGAATTTGTAATATCAAAATTTTTTATGCCTTCATTTACAAGACACAGAGGGTAGGTATGAAGCACTAGTACAATGAAATAAAGCAAATTAAACTTTTTACCATAAAACCTAACTAATATTTTTACAAACAAAAGTTAGTGAAAAAAATTTTATTAATGAGTAAAAATAATTTAAAAGATGCAGTTGCATTTTAATTTATATATCTACAGAATGCGTTTTTCTCTATAAATCAATGAAGATGAAACTAGTGGCTTGGAGCCACGCACATTACAGCCAATAAAAAGAAAATGAGTTAACTCCCTCAAAGGGGCATTCCCCTTTTTCTGATTGAGCTCTGTATAATGCTGCTCTGTGGAAATTTTAATAGTGTCACACAGTGAAGCAAGCAAAGGGACCATAAAACCTTGTACCTTGTCTGTGCTTGAACAGTAACCTAGCATTGATCTTTTTGTACTGATATGCTAACTGTGGGTGCAATTAGGAGATTGAACTTAATTTAACACATGAACCTACCAAAGTAGAATGCCAGCCAAAATGAAGCTATATACTGCATGCATTCTAAATAAATGCTTTTCACATTAGCATTTGAATGAGTATTTACTATCTATAGTAAATGTTCTCAAATATATGGCAAAATTTCAGAAGCTTATCTGATATTTACACATTGAAGTATCTGCATTACTATCGACCTTAGAGAACTGTGCTTTTTCTTTGAGATGCATCATGGGCAGATGTTTAATTTAGGATGATTTCCATTTTTTTTTAAAGCTCATTATCATTTTCTTCAGTTAATAAAAATGTTAGTAAAATAAAGCTGCAATTTGTATAAAAAGGTTATTAAATAACTCTTATTTTTAAAGTTAAAGAAAAAAATGTTTGTTAAAAATAAAGTGAGAACTTCTCTGAAGGTTAGGTTTGTTACATTTGATACCTATTTTATATATATGTATATATATGTGTGTATATATGTGTGTGTATATATATATATATACACGTGTATACACACATACATTCATATATATATACACATATATATAAATAAATTTTTTAATTCCCTTATAAATTTTAGGTTTTCATTTTAATAAGATTAGACTGAAAACAACCTCTTTTTATTGGCCAGGAATAATTCAATGAGATCAATTACTCTGAAATTAAAATTACTATGAAATAAAGGAGTTTGAAAACTTTTATTAAAAAATGAGATAAAATCCAGTATTTTCAATAATAACTGAGCTATATTAGCAATTCAGAAAATGGAAACTCAGAAATTGGTACATAAAAAAGATTAAAAAGCAAACAAATAATTTAGTCAAAGTTTATCTGCATAAGTAAACACAATCATAAAATATTATCAACATTTCTAACTTGGGCCCTGATAACTAAATAATGATACATTTCTGAGGAGAGTTGTATTAATTTTCTTTATCATCAGATTTTTTACTTATTCACTTATTTATGAAATTATTTACCCATCCAGTTACTAAAGTCTTTACAGGATGGTTAATGTGTGTAATTTACTATAGTAGTTTGCATACAAATAGCAACATAAGATCCTGTGCTTATAATCATGCCCAATGCAATGAAACATCAGATTTTTCATCATGTAAGTCTCTACTCCTTGAATCTCAGTATGCATAACTTGTTTTGTACAAGACAGTGTGGCAGAAGCAATACTGTGACCATTTTGACAGTTCCAAGAATAGGCCTTGAAACCCTCATATTCAAGAATCTCTTTTTTTCCTTTTTGAAAATTTATTTCAATTAGGTATATATAACAGCAGAATGCATTTTGATTCATCTTACACAATTGAAACACAACTTTACATTTCTATGGTTGTACAGGATGTAGCATCGCACCATATGTACAGTCATACACATACCTAGGGTAATGATGTCCATCTCATTCTACCATCTACCCTACCCCCATACCTCTTCCCCAACTCTCCCTCCCCTTTGTCCCATCCAAGTCCCTCCATTTTTCTCTTGTCCCCCCTCCCCATATGGATCAGAATCCACATATCAGAGAGAACATTTGGCCTTTGGTTTTTTGGGATTGGCTTGTTTCACGTAGTATGATATTTTCCAACTCCATTTACCTGCAATTGCCGTAATTTTATTCTCTTTTAAGGCTAAGTAATATTCCATTTTGTATATATACCACAGTTTCTTTATCCATTCATCTATTGAATAGCATCTAGGTTGCTTCCACAGTTTAGCTATTATGAATTGAGCTGCTTTATGAACATTGATGTGGCTGCATTACTATAGTATGCTGATTTTAAGTCTTTTGGGTATGGACAGAGGAGTGGGATAGCTGGGTAAAATGGTGGTTCCATTTCAAGTTTTCTAAGCAGTCTCCATACTGCTTTCCATATTGGTTTCACCAATTTGCAGTCCCACCAGCAATGAATAAGTGTGCCTTTTTTCCTCACATCCTCACCAGCATTTATTGTTGTCTGTATTCTTGATAACTGCCATTCTGACTGGCATGAGATGGAATCTTAGAGTAGTTTTGATTTGCATTTCTCTAATTACTAGAGATTTTGAGATTTTGAACATTTTTTTCATATATTTGTTGATTGATTGTATATCATCTTCTGAGAAATGTCTGTTCAGCTCCTCAGTCCTTTTATTGATTGGGTTGTTTGTTTTTTTTTTTTTTTTTTGTGTGTGTGTGTGTGTGTTAAGTTTTTGGAGTTCTTTATGAGAAACCTGTCCAGTTACCATGTGAACAATGTGATTGGTCCTGCGAGAAGGTGAGATACTAATTGCCCCATCTATCTTGACTGTCCAGCCAACATCCATCCATCCCTTACAAACACAGCTATGTTTTGCCTGAAGACATTTGAGTGACCCCAACCAAGTGAGATTCAGAGAATTACCTAGTTGAGTCCAGTTCTGGCAGATACACAGAAGTATGAAAGGTTATTGTTTTAAGTCACTCAGTTGGGGTGGTTTGTTATGCAGCAGAAGGAAAACTGTAGAGCTAATCTGATCATCTAGGAAATGTAGAGGATGTAGATCTTTAGACAATGTTACTTTTGGGATTAGATGTCCCACATTGTTCCTATTGAATCATGTTTCATGTGTGCAGCTAAAAATATAGATTTAGAAATTGGCAAGTGGTTGTTTTGTCATTTTTTTCTTTGTTTTAAATTTAATACAGCCAAAATGCTACTGTTCTCCAGATATGTCACTATTTTCTGACCTTAGGAGGGTGTTTTACTTATATCACAAAAAATACTAACCCCGGGCTGGGGTTGTGGCTCAGTGGTAGAGCGCTCGCCTAGCACGTCCGTGGCCCAGGTTCCATCCTCAGCACCACAAAACATAAATGCATTGCATTGTGTTCAACTAAAGCAAATAAATAAATATTTTTTTAAAAAAAAATACTATCCCATATGGTATTTGGAACATAGTTTATGGTATTAAAGAGTTCCAGGAGTGAAAAAATCACAAGTGATTGTTTTGTATTTTTAGTTTGTCAGATGAAAGAATGTGTATTTTTAAATGTACTCTCCACATTAGTTGATGAATTATAAAGTAGAATTAAAATTTTATACCCACTGTTTCTTCTTTTTTACAATACAACATATGTTACACTATTACTGTGCTGTATTTATTTTTTTCAAAGGAACAATGAAATTTTTTTCTGCAGTCCTCCTTAATAACTATTTAATTCTATGTCAAACTCTGTATAAATGGAAAAAAAATTATATTTCTAAGGAAATAAAATTTAAATTAATATAGTAAATATTAAAAGATACTGTTAACCATATGTCAAATAAGTCCAGGTGTCAAATTATCATAACTAGCCAATAATTTAATTGAAACTATTTAAAATTTATTAATGTTACTATAATAATAATTTACAGCAGAAAATATAGAATTGATGAATGAAAAGTACTTGAACTTCCTGAATGTTTGAAGAGTATAGTTATCATAATAATGCTTATTCTAAATAAGCAATCTAAAATTATAAGTGAGAATTTATTTCTTTGTATTATCACCAGTATTTCTTATGGTTTATGGATCTATTTAATAATAATAATAATTATTATTATTGTAAGTATTCAGTTAATAAACCAAAGTTACTTTCCTTGTGAAATATGTAAGGGTTAGTTTTGTGTGTGTGTGTGTGTGTGTGTGTGTGTGTATTTGCTATTAATGTAACTCTACCAGAGACTTTTGTTTGCAATACCCTTGGATATGACAGATAATATGAATATTTTCAGTGTATGGTAGTCTGTACTGAAATTCTATTGCAGTGATAAATTCAGTAAACCATCTTTCAAAATGATGATAGCAAAAGGGACTTGGAGATGGAGGAACATAGTGGCCATTTGTGCTTGTGAAGATGCACATGTTTTTATTTATTGTAGAAACGAACAAATCTGAGTGGGAGTTGTGGCATTTTTCTTTAAGAAGAGATTGATGAGATTTATTATATTTATTGACAGATGAACTAATTATGGTTTAATAAGTTGAGATTTTTCTAAATTCTGAAAGTATTTAAAATAGTTTCTGATTTTAGCTTTCTATGCAATGTCTTAGTCATTATATTTATCTGAGATAGATGATTTATAATGTCACACATGTCCCATGCATTTGAATAAAAATAGCTTCATGAAAAAATACTTTTCTAATTAGTGAGTTTACTAAGACTTCTAATTTGGGTTCAAGTTTTATGGATGTTGTGAGTCACATATTTCATATTTGTGTTTTAAAATTCTAAAAATGTGAATGTTCATCATCTCTTGAATTATGTAGCAAATGTTCAAATTTTGAATGGTTTTGAGTTTTGAAAGCTTTCTTTTTATGCCAATTGGGAACAGATCAAGATCTGAATGATAATGACTAATTTTTCATGAACAATGTTATAGAGTATGCCAAACCAAGACAAAATGGTTACTTGATATAGGGGATTTGTAAATATAGGCTTAATGAATCTTGGCATAAGGAGCTAAGCATTATTTGCTATTTAATAGATTATAAACAATAGTTCTCTGGTGTCGATTTTTATTATGTTTGAAGCAAATGCAGTTTTTCTAAAAGTTGATCAAATGTCACTTTTTTTTTTTTTTTTAAGGAAAGGTATTTTGAAAAGACTGAGTGATTGTCTTGGTATAATTGAGTATCTTCAGAAGTAATTAAAATTCTCTTAGCTTGAAATTGAATATAATTCAGTTTTAAGTCCAGGAATAACTTCACTTGTTACTTGCTTTGTAGTTTTAAAAATCATTAGATATAATGATTTATCTGTTGATTTAGACATTCAAGAAACAAATTATTCTAGCACAGTATAGTAAATATACTATTTAATTATGAAAAATTATTTATATTTTTTACATTATCCCAAACTATTTCCACTACTAACATTAATTTTTAAAAATAAAAAATTTTATGAAATATGCTAATGTTAAAGTTGCACAATTTCACTTAACTCTGGATTATCTTCATTCAGTGCTACAAAACTCAAAGGTATATTCATCTCTTTGTCACATTTTTTTTAAAAGAAGAAAATTTTACTGGATTTGCTTTGAAAAATAAAAGTTGTATATTTGTGAATAATATACTTTGGATAAAGTGAAGTGAATTCAAAGAAACTAGTATCTACCTTCCAACAACTCTATGCTAGGGATAATGCCAAGCAATTTGTTAAATTTGACATGAAGTTATAAGTGGATTTGTGGTATTTTCAATATTTATATGTGGTTGAAAGCATAAAAAATAAGACTTAAAAATACATATATGGGAATTTGGAACACTGAATGGTCTCTTTTTTCAAATCATTTTTCTCAAGTATTTCTTATTTTGTATTGATAGCTCCTAAACATTTCCATAAAAGTTATTCACAGTTAAAAATCTTGTAAAAGGCTAATGATCAAAGGCTCACTTAAAGTTTTATATTGTATCTTACAGTTGTCCTTTATAGGTCTGTATAAATATAATGTAAATCATTGGTGGTAGTTTGTTGAGCACTTTTGAATTGGCAATAAAAATAATAATATGTGGCAATAATTTTGACAATGATGAGAATGGTTTCAGCTAAAAAAGTTTGGGCTTTGAATGATAAAACCACATAATTGTAAGTAAAACAAATTAGAATCCAATCTCTTTGACACACTGCTGTTTTTCTGCTTTCTGATATCTATTCCAAAGCTTATTTTGTAATGCCACCTGTACTCATTTGTAAATATTCAGGCTAAGACCACATGTTTTGTTGTCACAAACAAGGTAATAGCTTGCACCTGGATTAAAAAAAAAAAAGGCCCAGGAAGTCTTTGCTAGAAAAAATTCTGCTTATGAGGGGTGGCTTGTCTAGGTTCCCCATACCAAGCCATTATTGTTATTTATACATCTTTGAGACAGAAGAGATAAATTTTCCCTTCACAGTTATCCAGACAAGACTTAAAGGGTAAAGAAGTTTCATTTTTTGCCTTTCAGCCTACCTACTGGAATTTATCATCCTTAACTCCTTGACATCTCTCTCTCTCTAATATACACAAGATGACTGTAAAGGAAAAACATGTTTTCTCAATGTAGTTTAAACTCAAGATTCTGAACCTTTAGAAGGGTGTGTGCTAAATATGAAACTGAATCAGAAACATTTCTTTTAATGACTGTGAGTCACTGTGTGTTATTTTTGGTTGTTTTATCCCTTGTGTGTTTCAAGGTGGAAATGCAATTATCCAGGTGATTGGTCTGTGGGAGGAAATGTTTTAGGCAGGAATGGGCTTTAACCAAAAATCCCCAAGGGACTCAAAAGGAAAGGGAAACAAAACCATTTCCATAATATTTTCACTTTCCAAATTGTTGGGGAATGTACTTTCATTATTGCAACTTCTAAAGTCCAATAAGCTGACTAATAATTATAGTCAGCTCTGAATAGCTCAAGTGGGAACAGTTGTTTCTCACAAATTCCCAGGCAAAATTCTGTGACTGTGAGTTGTTCAATTCTGGTATATATAAGGAGTCACAAATGCTGAATTTTAGCAGAGAATTGTTTTTTTGTTCCTTATAGGAAACAATGAAAGTGTAGATGAGAACATTACTTTTAAATCTCTTTTACCTTTTTTCAAATCATGTGATATGACCAAGGGGAGAAAGAAAGAAACTTCCCAGATGACTTTCCTATTTTCCTTTGTTAGGTAGCTGATTTGGATATCAGCAACTGAAAAAACCAATCTATGAAATGGACAAACTTGATTGCACTGACTGGCATCCAAGCTGGTTGATGGTTTTCTGCAGGGAAAACAGAAGAGCACAGAAGGAAGCAAAAAGAAATATTACTTAATAAAAACACAAAATTAACATACCAGAGAAAGTAATCAAATAACTTAGAGTTTAGATATTAACATGCTGGAAATTGCAGGAATTCTTCTAAAGTGTTGCTCTTTATAATGTTGGCTTTTTGTTTTATTTGAAAAAGTGATTTTAATACCAGTTTTCCTCCATAGCATTCGTAGCTGCAGTAAATTATAACAGATTCTGGAGTAGCATTGATTAATCAGAACTTAAGGGTTCATTCCTGGTTTCCTGTTCGAGGACCACGTGAAATCCACAGATGGTATAGAGCCACACAGGCTTCCCTTACTGGTTAAAGCTATCAACAGGGAGATCATATCTTCCTAACCTTGTATTGTCTATTCTGAACTGAGTTGTTTACAAACTATTACACATCGTGAAATACCATCTACTCAAATGTAGCCAGTTATCATCTTTTTTCTTCCTCAGAATTTAAAGATGGTTTGCAATTTGCTGATAATATAGCCTGGTCAAGATCATATGGAAACTAGTGACATTAAATTATTTAAAATGATTGTTTTTTAGAGAATACATTCTACCATCATCATCTCATTTTAAGTGAATCATAGGATCAGATAAAGTTGGTATTGATCCCCAGAATGACACAGAAGGATGATCAATTAAAATTTTAAATGGATTATACAATATATTGGGGGAGTTATGATGGATATAGCATTATACTGGAGATGGATATATATGATATTAAGAACATAATAACTTAATCAGAAATGTTCATTAATGAAGGTTCCATAAAATATCCAGATCCTAACATTATTTGTGGTGGTTTCACAAAAGCAATAATACTTTTCCCAGGGTGGGATTTCAGGAAATGAGATATTGAAAAAGGAAAAGTTCAATATCAACTTGATGAATGAACAGAATAATTCATGGTAATATTATCAACTATCATATCTATAAATTGAGATTTATACCTATAAAATGTGCAATATACATGTTGTGCATATATATTATATAATCAGTATAAAGTGTTAATAATAATGAAATAACTCAGAAAGTAGTTGGTCTGGATGTGTATATTCATTCCTTTCTATTTTAAGATAGCACTCCCTTCACATATTTATATTATTTGCCTGTTTATTAAGGCCATTTTAATTTACAACCTGCAAAGTTACTTAAGGTGTCAAAACATGAAGTACACAGACACATGTTAAAAAATTACAATATGAAGCTCCTTATAAGCATTTGTTTACACAAATAGTATTCCTAAAGTCTAATTTTTTAGGCATCACTATTAGTTTATTTTGATAATAAACTTATTGGTTGACTTTTAGCTTAGAAGTGCAGTCCATTTAAATTAAACATCTGGCCTAATTAAGTCTTCAAGGACAAATTTTATTTCAAAACCAATCATATCCTAACAACAAATTATTGATCTTGATACTTGATAATATCAGGCATTTGGGGGAAATTGTAATGATCCCCAGTGGGTGTTTTCATGATTTCCAACAAGGTACTGCCACAGGTAGAATTAATGCAAGAGCACCTCTTCATGATTTCAGTTAGATTCCTGGGGAATTCCTGACCTTTTTCCTGAGTTTTCCTTGAGTTAGTAAGATGTATAGATAATTTTAAATTTCTGTCATGTGGCTTTCTAGCTGTGTTGCTTTGGCATATTTATGTTCCCTCAATATGTATCAGTTTACTGTTGTAGAAAGAAACATCTAGGAGCATTGAAGACATCATATGCAATCTGTGTGCTACATAGCAACATGTCATATGCCTGTTATTACTGCCTACTAATAGAAGAACCTGTTGGAAAACAGTGGACATAAAGCAATGGATAAATCAAAAGGCTTTGCTCTTTTATTTCAGTATACATTATTTATTTATTTAGTTGTTCTGTACATATGTTTCTACACATATTTTTCTTAGGTTAACATCACCATTAATTTCCATTCCCTGAATACAAGCCAACAGATGATAGGGACATAATATCCTAAGTGCCAAAGTACTAGTGGGCATCGTTAAGTGTTTGTATGGTCACCTCACATCTAGATTAGTAAAAAAAAATCGTAAGCTCCTGTCAATCCATATTGTAGTTGACACTGAGATGGGATTACACTGTTCCATTGCAGACCTATACCATCTTTATCTTCATTGTGACATTGCACAACTCCTGCAAACAATAAATTGCAACACTATGCTCTGCAAACAGTATGTGATAAATAAGTGGTGAAAATTATGAAGTGAAGAATCAAAGCATTGCTAAGGTCTGAATATGGTTTGAATGTGTTCTCTAAAGTCTCCAAAACTGTGAAATAAACAGACCTCTTTTCTTTAAACACCATCTTGACCTGACTTTTCTTTATTTATGAGCAGTAAAACCTCAGGTCAGCAAAGAAATGTGATCTTTGTCATAAGCAAAGGAAAATGCCAGGCAAACACTTTTCCACTGAATCCAAGCCCATGTGTTTAATTTTGCTGAATAAAAAAAAATTCAAAGATGTTAATCTGAAGGGAACGTCGACGACTAATCCACACCTCTGACTAGAATAGTAATTTTCATATGTATTTTCTTCTTCAGGAATTCTGTCAGTTTATCTCATTCCATTTAAGGGGAAATTCATGTTAAGAATTCTTTAACTCTAGGTGTTTCATGTTAGCTAGTATCTTCTTTAAACTTCAACTGGGCTCAAACCGGCTTAGCTATGTATCCACAGGGCATTGAACTGGTTTTTATAATAGATAATTAAATATATTAGAAACTGGTGGTCATACAATAGAAATACATCAAGAGTACAGACAGAAAGCACACAAACTTAATTCTTGGTGGTCGCATAAAGTGGCATCTCATCCGCAAAGAGGAGCGGAGCTCAGACCTCCAGGCATTTGGAGGGAGCTTGGCTCAAACTCATTTGCATAACCAAGGAAAAACCCAGATCTCTGGATAAGCAGACAGACACCTGGCTTGATTCTTGGATTGGAAGAACTAGGCCCACGCAGCCCTGAATTAACAGGTTGGGGGTAAGCTCAATTCCAGGTTGGGGAGATCTCAGACTCACAGCCCCGAATTAACGGGTTGGGGTCGAGCTCAAATCCCCAGATGAGAAACACCACATCTCCCCCGTTCTTTTAATTTGAGGGCAGCGACCTCTGTAGATGTGTTTCTAAGGCCTTTCCAGAAAAGTCTGAGGAAGACTGGAAGAACAAAGCATAAGATTATAATGAACAGGATAGCAAAACCAAGATTTATCAAGTAGGACCACCACACGTGCTATTAAAAACTGTAGCTTTTATATTATTAAACAAATCTGTTGCAAAGTCCACAGTGGAATCAGTAGCCAGATGGGCATGGCTAATTTCACTCACCCGCAATTTGCAGGGAGTGAATATCTGGAGCCACATCTGAGTTATTCCAGATTCCAACAAATGGGACTTAACCTTGGTCCAACTATGCTCAGATTCATTGTAACCTAATGGAGTAATGCAAATCCATTTATAGTTAGCATGACATCTAGTTGTCATACGAGTCTTAATATTTTGGATTTGATTTCCCACATAAAGGATGGCTTCTTCTAAAGCATTTATCCTAGCCTCTAACTTTCTATCTATCTTCTCTTGTATAGCCATGGCTGCAGAAATATTTTGAGATAAAGTATTTACATGATTAGCTGTATGAATTTCTCTAACTAGAGCAGTAGAAGAAATAGCAATAGAGCCTAATATTCCTATAAGAGCAGATATTCCTAAAATAAGGGCTGCAACAGATCTTTTAGGCCTAATTAATTCATTTAACTTTTTAAATATTTGGATCCCTTGATCATCATACCATTTTTCATTTAATTTGACAGGAAGCATATTACAAAAGTTGTATAATTTTTGGGTATAATACTTTGCAAACAATTAGCATACATTTTTGGCAGTCAACAGAATAGACATCATTGATTATTCTTATCTTCATAATTTTATGGTTCCCAATTAATATAGCATGGGGGGCATTTACACAAAGCTATGAGGTCTTATGCAAAACCATGACATGAGAAATTCCCCCAAGTAACTCAGGAACATTGGTAGATACCTTAATGTCTGATTGTCCCCAGTCAGTTATTAAGGAGGGGCGGATCTGAGAAATAAGTCCAATAGAACCAGTCAGCAGAAGTTGTAGTTATCCCACAGGCAAGAAGAGTGATGATGGCGAGGAGCAGCTTCTCTGGGGTAACAGGTGATCCTTGGCTGACAACCAGATGCCGTGCATGAGCGAGGAGATTCTGTAGTTGACTCCAAGAGGGCAGTGATGATTCTTGTTGAGCCCGCCTTTGAGAGTAAGATGAGAGAAATCGGAACTCAGTTGTTCATCCCATTTTCATCTTTGAGGTGTCCTCTGTGGGCATGACCGCTGCTGGCGAGGTCTCCGTCTGTGCCGCGGGGGGGCTCATAATGTCTTATGAGGCAGTCCGGTATCCACAGAGGTGTGGGGGCTTCCTGTGGAAACACACATGCATACCCTCTCCCTGATGTTAATAGGACATCAGGTTCTCTCCATTGACCTGTTAACAGATCTTTTACATAGACGTCTGTGTTGACTGAGCCTGTTGCAGTGAGGGGGTGAAAGACAGGTTAGTAAAGTCAAAAGTCAGTTGTTTCTCTTGGGTCTGGAGTGTCCTCTGCAGGTAGGCTGGTGCTGAAACCTCCATCTGTGCTGGGCCTGGTCTGTGGAAAAAACATAAGCACAGCCTCCACCACCAGATGTCAAAAGGACATTAAATCTTCTCTATTGACTTGTTAAAAGGCCCTTTTATTTTGAAAAGAGTATGTGGTAATATATGATGAAATTTTCTATTTCTTAATATAGAAAAATTTGAGCTTTTAATGTCTGATGAGCTCTTAAGGAAATAGCATTATAATATTTTAAGAAATTTTTGTCCTCTTCCACATAGATTACACTTCGGTTTATATCAGAATATTACTTTTAACCTTAGGGAAGAGAAAAACTTTAAATAGCTTTTCCTGATTACTTCATATACTTACTTAACCAACTCACACAGGCCTCTTACCTCACTTACATAAACGCTCTTACTTCATCACAAAAAGTCCCTCTTATCTTGAAACATATTCTTTTCCTTCAATTTAATATGGTTTCCATACCTGTAACCTTCTGATTACTTTCTCTCACGTGCTATCCCTTTTTTCTGTTCACCTTTAGAGACAATTTTTATAATAATTTGAATTTAGACAAATTATTTCATCTTAATAAAAATATTTTGTTATTTACAGTACTCTTAACTGGAACAGGTGAAACTTTTGAGCCTTTCTATATAGAGAAGTCTTTTATAAACCTTTGTATATAAAATTACATACATCTGGCAGCCATTTCATGAGAACACAATGCTTAAGTATATAGAATTAATTATACCTGTTGGAACTTTAACCTCCTTCAGTGATAAAAAGGAAATTTTAAAATTTCTTTTTTAATTTACCAACTTATGAAAACAACCAATAATGTCTCTAAATAGAATTTAAGGAGTTATTTAATGGCATATATAACAGTCAGCATCTTTACCTTGCAAAGAAATTAGATGTTAAACAAATAAAGTTATTTATAAATGAGTAATCTCATGTTAAATTGATTTTACCTATTTTTTCTTTGTAGAGGATGAGTCCTGCAACCAAGGGTTATTAAGGCATTAACATATTATTAGCTTTTAGACCAACTGAAGAGAATTGTGAGTTAAGTTTCTCATATTAGAAGCACCTTTATTATTTTTATATGTTTATTTAAGTTAAATTGAACTTATAATTCATGTGAATTAAAGGTATTTGGATCCACTTAAAACACTTTTATGATGAGCAGCTCATTTTGTATTTGCCAACACTTATATCATATAAATGACATATGAACAATATACATATAGACATACAAACATAAAAAGACAAGTGTGCACACATAACATAATAGCAAAAGGCCTTGTAGCTTTTGTAGATGAATCTCCATTGCAATGGTATAGATGTTTAAAACTCTATAATTAAATAAAAAATAAAACTGATCAAAACAACATCAACTCAGATGTATAGAATTAAAGTTATGAGCTCAAAAAAATATTATATATATATATATATATATTGATTCTAAGAAAAAGCAAAAGTCTTTAGATAAAATGACCGGCCGGTAATGGAAAAACCCAGGTAAAAAGACACCTTTATCTTATGTTTTTTCTTTTGGGGCTTAAGCTTGATGTTTATCCATTTGTCTTGACTGAGGTCTGGAACAGTGAGAAAACTGCTTTTTGTTAGTTTCATAACATTAAACAGTGATTTTTTACTTAGCTGATCAGTAGAAGCATTTCCTGTGCTTAAAGAACCAAAGAAGTTAGAATGTCCCTGGATATGTCCTACAAAAGAGAAATTTATTTACTCTTTGATAAATTAAAGACTGTAATTTTAAAAGACTATATATTATAGATAATTGTAATGATAAAGTAGAAGTCTCAATAGCAGGAAACAAATTAGCAATATATTGAGAATCAGTATATAAATTAAATGCCTGAGGCACCTTTTCAAAGGCAGTAATGATTGCAATAAGTTCAGTTTTTTTGAGCAGAAGTCTCAAAAGTTTGCTGCACTATAGGTGCATTATTGCAAATAATAGTAACTGCAACTCCATTAGATGATCTATCAGTAAATATTAAAGATGCATTTGATAATGGCTCTTGAGAACACTTTTTAGAAAATGTAAATTTAATTTTTAGAAATAAACTGTAATAATGGATGATTGGGCAAATAAAACAAAATTTCTCCATGAAATCATAATCAATAGCCAAGACTTAGAACCTTTTGTAAGTAATGTCCCATTAATAGCCCGTTTAACTTTCTGTATTGCCTCTTTCCCCTGAGGGGTTAAAGAGATGTAGGAAGGGGATCTCCGTGGGTTTGCTTTAAATAAGATCTAATCCAATTACAACAATCAGGAAATTTTGTCTGGTAAAAATAAGGTATATCTACATTTTTCTGACATAAAGTGGGACTATTTTTCACAAAAGCCTGGCAGGCATGACTGAAATGTCCTGATTGACTGCAAGTGAAATAATGTTCTTTTGCCATGATAATAAGAAATTTATCATCTATAGAAGCATTATCATATCTCTTTAAAAACTATAAACAAGTTCTTCCTAGTATAGTGGCAACAATAACAATACCTTAGATATGGGCAGGAGTTACATCTACATAGGTTTTAATGAAATTGGCTAAAGATCCTGTTTTCCTAATGGGTCTAGCAATGCTTGATAGGTTGGGTTTGCAATAAACCCAGCTTATCTTAGAGCAGCCTTTTGGTAGCAAAAATTAAACCTGTGTAAAATAAGTTTTACCTATCATAAACTTAGAAAGCATTAAGCCTGTTTTTTTTTTTTTTTTTAATATTATAGCCAAATGACCTGTGTAGCCTTTTCTTAATAAGTTGTCTATAAAAGTAAATATTGTTTTGGAGTTAAGCTTAACTTTGTTCTATTGCCAATAAAAGGGAGTTATCTGGTTTGTAGCAGTTGAATTAACTAGTTACAAAGTATAAGGGGGGAAGTTGAACTGAAATTTTCGACTGAGTTATTAGCTCTTAAACCAATTTAAAGGTTGGGGGAGTGTAGGATTTTCTGGAAAATTACCGGGCAGGCTTCCGAGGGAAAAGCTTCAAGATTAATTGTCCTTGTTTATTATATTTAGATTTACATTCATGAGCCCAATGAAAACCCTTTTGGCATTTTGGACACACAGTTTTTGGCCTAGGATTATTTTCTTCTTTATTATTATGTGGGCAGTTACGGCTAAAATGCCCAACTTGACCGCAAGAAAAACATTGTCCTTTAGTGGTATTATCAAAAGATTTCTTAGGAGCAGGATTTGAGCCATATCTCTTTAAAAACTGTGAATATGTCTGGCCCTTTAGGGCTGCAGCAAATGCTATGCCTTGAATATGGGCTGGGGTAGTATCCACACATGTCTTAATAAAATCAATTAAAGTTCCAGTCTTTCTAATTGGGCGAAGTAACGCCTGACAGGTGGTATTGGCGTTCTCAAAAGCCAGCTGTTTGGTCAGCAAGTCGACTGCTTCTGCATGAGGAATTACTTTAGCAATAGTGCTTTCCAGCCTAGCAACAAAATCCTCGTAAGGCTCAGAAGCTTGTTGTCTGATATTTGAAAGAAATGCCTGTTTAGATTCAGAAGCAGGAAGATTTCTCCATGCTACTAAAGCACATTTGCTGACCTCTTGCAATGCATGTTGCGGTATTTTCACCTGGTCTTCAGTTGAATAATATTCTCCAGTCCCCATCAACATGGAGATAGTATATTTATATGCCCCTCTTCTAAATGCTGTTTCTGCAACAACTCGCTTTACATTATCCTCATAATCAGCCTTCCACAATAGATACTGACCAGGAGGCAGACAAGACCTTGCAGTTTGTTGCCAATCATAAGGAGTCATCCATTCAGCAGATAAAGAGTCAACCAGTTGTAAAGTATATGGGGAAGTAGGGCCAAAATTTCTAACAGCCACCTTCAACTCTTTTAATAACTTAAACGGGAGGGGCTCCCAATGTGGGGGAGCTTCAAAGTTAGGATCTACTGTTTTTAAAGTTGCCACTGGGCAAGTCAGGGAAATATCTCCTAATTGCCTGGCTATAGCTGCTGCTCCCCAAAATCCACCATGACGACAGGGAGGTAATTGTGGTCCCATAGTTGGCCCTCTCCTTTCAGAGACTTTAGGTGGGGACGGAGGGGCAAATGGAGTAGCAGGAACAGATGACATAGGCCCAGGAAGCTGGTTCTTACATGTTGCTTCCTTTAAATCATTTTGGTCATCACTTAAATTGCTATCAGTTTCATCCTCAGAAATATTAGTTGCAGATTTGCGGTCTGACTTATCTGCAGCAGGCTCTGCAAGAGGAGTTTGTTTTGGCTTCTTTATCCTATTTATAAGGCAAACTGCTTTATGAACAGAATTTAAAGCATCTTTAAATAAATTCCTTAAGGGAAAGACATCTATTGGGGTCCTTTTTGACCCATAATGGTTATAACAAGTTTTTATCTCTTTTCTTAACCCTTTCCATGTATTTAAACCTAAAGTTCCTTCTTGAGTAAACCAAGGGAAACACTCTTGATTAAAATAAGAAAACTGTTTCAGCTGCTTAGAAGTAGCAGCGGCACCTCTCTTATTTAATCTCTGTTTAACTACATCTATAAAGAGCCCTCTCTCTCGGACTCGATATGGCCCATGACTTCTCAAAAATAAAAATAAAAGTTCTTTGGTTACTTACTCTTCTCTAAATTGGCCTTTCTCTGCCAACGGACCCCGGACGTCCTTGAGTAAGAAATCTAGTTCCCTCCCGAGTATCTACTATTTCTCTCTATAATTAAATTATAACGCAAAAGGCAGCTTACCAATCGGGAGTCCCTGTTCAGGCGCCAATTTGCTGAAGGCCAGCTTCAGCAAAGATGTTAAGTTCTTCCCGTTTTGGTGCTGAAGGGAACGTCGACGACAGGAATAATCCACACACGAGTCAGGTTGTAGAAAATCTTTCTACTGTTCTTCTTTTACTTTTCTCAGTATGGTTTTTTTATACATTTCAACAAGCACAGTAATTCACATTTTTTCTTAGGGGAGGTAACATAAAGGAATTTCAGTAGAGAAGATTACAATAAAGGGTTTCAGGAATTACCTAGGGAAGATCAGTTATCTCAACTACTGATTAATCTTATCTATAGGTAGGGGAAGGTATTCTAAAAATCTTAAAGCTATTGTTAAGAATTCTTTAACTCTAGGTGTGCCTGATCATAAAGTTATGTTGTCCTAGTATCTTCTTTAAACTTCAACTGGGCTCATCCTACCGGCTTAGCTAGTTTCTGGCTTTAGATTCCACAGGGCCATTGAACTGGTTTTATAATAGATAATTAAATATATTAGAACCTGGTGGTCATACAATAGAAATACATCAAGAGTACAGACAGAAAGCACACAAACTTAATTCTTGGTGGTCGCATAAAGTGGCATCTCATCCGCAAAGAGGAGCGGAGCTCAGACCTCCAGGCATTTGGAGGGAGCTTGGGCTCAAACTCATTTGCATAACCAAGGAAAAACCCAGATCTCTGGATAAGCAGACAGACACCTGGCTTGATTCTTGGATTGGAAGAACTAGGCCCACGCAGCCCTGAATTAACAGGTTGGGGGTAAGCTCAATTCCAGGTTGGGGAGATCTCAGACTCACAGCCCCGAATTAACGGGTTGGGGTCGAGCTCAAATCCCCAGATGAGAAACACCACATATATAGTCTCGTGTAAAATAGAGATTAACTTTTCAGTATTTTACTCAATTTTCCAAAGGACAGCAGAATGTTCTAGATTTGACAGGGTAACACTCTACTTTCTTACTGCACGTGTGAATGTTTATTGCCTCCCTTCCTCTCCAGACTTGGCACAATGTATAAAAAATAATTGTTTCTACATTCTATTGCCATCTGTTCTATGGCATTAAGATCAACTGCCCTTTTTTCTGTTCATGGTATTTTTGAGTTTTTTTCTTTGGCACTCAGGTCATACCATCTGATTCTGCGGCTCTGTGCCTGTGGGTGGACATCTGGAAGAGTTGGCTTAAATAAGTTTGTGTTTGTTGCTGGTTGTGGTAGAGGCATACTGTCATTCTCAACGGTTATTTTCTTAGTTTATCTGTTGGAGTAAATTGGTTTCCATTGCACTTGTTGTCAAGGCCATCCAGTTTCTCTTCTAAGATTTTGGTTTCTTTCCAGGTCTTGCAGCTGTAGATTAGTAATATGATTACATTTGAGTTGAATACCCTCAATTTTCTATCTGTACTTTTAGTTTCTTATAAAGAATTTAGTAAATAGCTTCTTCTTTCTGCTAGGCATTATTTACTCAGTAATAATTCTATTCTATAAAATAATGCAGTATACCTCTTTTTATGATATAAAACACTTTATGTTCTGGATTGATGTCAATGTGGGGTTAGATGGTTTGGCTCTATCATGAGATGTAAAACACCGGTTGGATTTTGGGAGTCCTTTGTTAAATTTAATATCTTTGGATTTCCTTGATAATTTTCTAGAAAGTCAATTCTTAATGGTGCACTGTTTACTTGAATATCTGCAAACATTTTTCTCATTTATGTCAACATAGAGCAAGAATATCCTGTACTTGAGGATTTGAGAAGAGGCGAGCTAAGACTCAAGGTAGAATGAAAAGAGCATGAGATAGGATCTTACTAGCACAGATCCCATAACAGGCAAGTGCAGTTACAATGAAGAAAAGAAAATGGAGGGTTCTAAGAAAAAATAAGATACTATTTTGAATTATTACTTTGAATAATATTTCAATATTTTCCATTTCAAAATATAGAAAAATGGTCAATCTAGATTCTGGCAAGTGATCAGAAAATAATTATTTATCAAGTATCCAAAATGAGATTTTTCTCTTAAAAGATATTAGCCACATTTAACCACATCTAAAGTAAAATATAAACAATTGACTCAAAGCAGTGCCTGAATACATACAATTTATTTAGTTGTTGCATCCTGGATGCCCAAACCAAAGCAGACTGTCAAAAAAGGAACAGTGTTGTAAGCTGCCTGTCATGGCCAGCCACAGCACCGCGGGAGAAAAACTCGGAGGCAGAGTAAAGATACTACTACTTTTACTTCTACTTTCTTAGAGAGAGCTTAGAGAGAGAAAGAAAGATTTTTCTTCTTAGAAAGATTAGAGATAGCTTCTTCTTCTTCTTCTTCTTCTTCGAGCTTAGAAAGATAAAGCTTTTTCTTCTTCATCTTCTTAGAGCTTAGAGAGAAAGAGAGACAGCTTGAAAGAGAGAGATTTCTTCTTTAGAGAGAGAGAGAGCTTAGCTTTTAGAGCTTCTTTCTTCTTTCTTCTTTCTTCTTTCTTCCTCGGGAGCCTTGGCCTGACTCTGACCAGCAATTACTTCTTCTATCTGGTTTCTCTTCTGTAACCGCTCTGCCTATGTTCTGGCCGCTCTGATTCTTTTCTTCTTCTCTGACCCGAACTCTTCTTCTGACCGACCGAGCGACTGCATGACTGACTGAATGAATTCATTCTTCTCCTGACTCCGACCGCTTTCACCCGGTTATATACCTTTAGCTTTGCGGGTGCCTCACGTGCATTTACAGGTGCGTCACATACATACTTATTATCAGGTGGAACTTACGGCTTCCAGCTGACCGCAATAGCCATCTCCCTAATTGGGGCTCCTTCACAGTGTCTTCCTATTGACTTAGTAAATTAATATCTTGTATGACTTGCAATCATTATCTTCCATGAAAGCCATATTTCACTAATGTTTTGGATATAACTTGTAGTAAACATTTTTTTTCTGTTTCAGTTTACTGTAAAAGATAATCAATATTCAGTCTTTGTCTATATTGTTATTATTTACCAAATTAAATAAATAACTTCTGTTTTTTTTTTTTTTTTAAAAGCACTTATTTTCTTTGGTGTATTCTTCAAACTAAAAGCAACTTAACTCCCATATATCACCAGGAAATTCCAATAAATCAACAATGGCCAATTTCAACCTATTAAAGAAGTTACATGTAAATCAGTTCTTGTAATGATTGCAAGAATTCTTACATGATTTAATTCATATGCAATAAACATTAACTAAATTGCTATATTTTCAGACTTCAGTAGAGGAGAATAACAAAAAATACTTAAATTTTATTTTCCTATTTTATAAAACAAATTTATTAGTTGAATTTGTAAAAAAGCAATTTTTAAATGTGGAATTCTTTAGGGAAAAATAAATGCATCTTTTGCCTAATTACAACATTACTTTTCCCCAGATGTTTCTTCTTGAAAGTATGAAAAAATAAAAATCTCAGAATCTTCTAGTAATCTGATGATAATGCCAGCACCCACTTAAGACAGGAAGAGACAGATACTAATTAAAGTTTTATTAGAACGGTAATTCTATGAATGGTTAATTGATTGCTGTTGCACCACCCCTTAGGCATCTCTGATTATTTCAAGATATGGAATAGAATTCCCAACTTCACCAGGAAAAATTAATTTAAATTCAATTTAAAGCACACAACATCAAACCACTACTTTTAAAATTACACTTCTGTAAATTTCAGCCTTTGAAAAATAAATGTGAATTCAGAAAATCCTATGATCACCTATGTAATCATAGCTACCAAATTATAAGGAAAGATCTTATTTAGATATTGTTTACTCATACCTGTTGAATAAATAAATGAATTGAATTTGAGGTGGATTGCTTTATAAGGTAGATTCCTTTAGGTTGAATCTCAATATCTGACAATGCGGTACAATAATTGAATATATATGAATTCATAGAAATGAATTTTAAAAAGCATATAAAAAATCTGATAGGTAAGTTTGTCCCTTTTCTAGTAGTGGAGTCTGGGAAACTAATTAGCTTGGTGCTGGCACAGGTCTCATGCTGCTTCAACCCCTGGCAAAGAGCAGAAGGGCAAGACTTGTGTCAGGAAGAGACAAAATGCACGGGCAGCCTAGCTTTGCAGAAAGCTCTCTTGCAGTGATGATTCACTCCAGAGAGAATTCCCCATTCCCATGAGAAAAGTATTAATCCCTCTTAATGACCTAGTGACCTATGGGTCTCACCTCCATGCACCTTCACAACAGCAATCAAATTTCAACACAAGTCCCAAACCATATTCAAATCATAACAGTAGGAACAAGGACTAAGTAAAATATGGTTGTATACAATTAGTTCTAGTTCCTAATGTAGACATAGATGAATGAGGTAGTTTTTTCAGTCTATACATGTTTGGACAGCAGAAAAGTTATGATTTACAACATCCACATTTGAAACTTATCAGTATGTGAGATGGTTATGAGAAGAGTACCTCATAAACTAAAATAATTTGCTCTGATTCAAACTAAGAATGTTTTATTTTTTTTTATTTTTTTATTTTTAGGAATATTACTGCTTTTAACAGCAAATTTGAAACATTCTAATTAGCTTATTTACAAAATTACCAGCATAGGAAGAATTAAAAGATTTGTAGGTCACAGATCAATTGAAATAATTCTCTAGGGCAGCTGAGGAAGTCCATCTATAGTTGGAATTAATTTAAATGATGAGATACTGAATGTCAGTCCTGAAACTGAGGCCCGACTTGCACAAGACTGTAAGAGATCTTGGGCAAAAGGTGATGATGGTATTTTGCACATGAGGACATGAAATATTATAATCAGAGGGTAAACTGTGATGGATTGTTATTTCCAGGTCTCAGCAGTATTTCAGGTCCACATAACCTTCTAGAAGTTTGCTATTGTTTGAAAAGTTACCAAGTATGAAATCATCAAATAATGATCTCTTTGTCCTTTAGAGGAAAATTAAATACAAATTTCACCCTATCCTTAGAACAATGTTTGTAAATGTGTAGACTTTTAAAATCTCCTTTTGATTGCTATTTATAAGGAGTTCAAGTAACTTCGTAAAGATTCACACTTTATAATTGCTGAAGTCAGGATTCTAATCCAGGTAAGTAGTCTTGTTCCAAAGGTTAAACACTTAGTTACTAAGTTACATTTTTTAAAAAAGTTGTTTATTGAACCCTTCTGAGGTATCTAGCAATGTACTAAATATTTTTGTAAAAAACCAAACAAACAACAAACAAAAAAATCTCATCATTATTATCATTTAATTGTTGGAGAAGCCAGTACACAATGAAATAAAATTCCTGGCTTGAAGTCACAGCTTGGGTGTCAGAAAAGTAGATGGTGAACCAAGGGAGTCACTTTGGACCCCTACTTTTAAACAATGTCATGCACTGCTGCTGTGACAAAGGATTTAGCGCTCATCTTTCATTCTTTACAAAGTATCTTAAATTCATTACTTTCTTTTCAAAAAATAGAAGAGAAAAAGTAGGGTGGTAGCAGCACAATTTGGATGTCACTGGATAATTTCTCCTAATTGTAGACTCAGCTCTGATTTAGAGAGATGGTTTGCAATGATGGCCCTTCTCAGGAGGACTCATTTTTCTTAAATTTCTGGATAATTTTGAGAATCATTTAGATTGTGCTAAATATAGATAGAAAGATATTCTGTCAATTGTGTTTTGATTTGAAGTCCATAAATTTCAGTGTTTGTCATTAAAAGATATATATCCATTTTGAATTGCCATCCATAGCACTTTTTGTCTTCTGTGCTTCTCATGTTCTTCATAAAATTATTGTATTTAAAAAAAAATGTATCCTAATTACTCCAGTAATCTGTAAAATCTTTCAGGAACTATGCTACCTTGAATGTAAAGCTTCAGTATAAATTTGATAAATAAGTGGAATAATTCATAGTCAAGTAATAAGTTATTGCATCTATAATGTGAAGCTAATAGTTCTGGAAGTGACATATATATCATATGTTTACATATATTACAAACTATATATGTATATGCCTAGGCATATTTTTAATTTAACAAATACTTTCCATCCAAGCACTATTCTAAGTGTTGCACAAATGTTAAATCATTTGATTTTTGAAATAATGGTATAAAGTAAGGGCCATTATTTTTGTCATTTTAGAATGGAAGTAACTGTTGTATAGAAAATCTGTTATTAGCAATTTGTTCAAAGTCACACACTGGCTAAGTAGGGGACCTAGAACTTGAATGCAGGCAGTCTAGCTTCAAAACCTACACTTCTAACCGTTAAGATATGATAAATATGAGATAGCCCTTACTATTGCATCACCAGGTGATAGGTAAATATATTAGACCAAAACATCCTGTTTATCCATAAAAATATCAAGTTTATGTTTCAACCAATACAGCTGATGGTATTCTTTGACGGAGAAAAAAAAAAAAAAAAAGAAAAAAGAAATAGTTCTTCTCTGAAAACTAGAAGTCACAATGAGATTGAGATGAAATAGACAAGTTATAATCTTGTATATCTTCCTAATCCTCTGGTGTCAGCCATATCTTCAAAAAGTGATGTGAAGAGTGATTCTTGAGTGTCTTAACTTCCTAATGAATTTAATAATCTCAGGATGAGCACGGAGAGGAGGCAGCACAGACAATGGATACATAAACACAGCTGCAGCAATTCAGGCTACTGAAGAGTCGATACAAATACAAATAAAAATACACTTACTGAACATCCACTCTGAACAGAGTCTTTAGGTCTCATCTTGGCTACTGAATGACACTCCTTGCAAACTTCTCTCAGTGTGCAGCGTTCAACATTCCTCCTGGATTCACTCCCATTGGCCACAGTTCCCAGAGGTGGCCCTGCCATGGAACAACAGTCATAGCCAAAATTACTAATATAGTATAAATCATTAATGTTTACTTGGATGAGAACAAAGTGAGGAAATGGATTTTACAGAAGTGACTGAAAGTAAACTTTGTCATTGAGTGTGTTAAGAAAGATGATTTAGGCAAAATGTATACAAGTATGTCCTTATATACTACATATGATAAATGCCTATGTGCCTTATTACTGTAGTTACAGATTAAGATATATTCCTATCTTATTCTAGATGTCAACTTATTTGTAATCAATATATTTAAGACATTTTATCACATAATCTAAAATATACCCGATTCAACATTTTATTTCTTAAACAAAGGCTAAAGCAAACCAAAGAAAAAATTAAGCATCTCAAAGACAAGCAAGGAAATTCAGTGTATAAATATCATGGAGAAAAATAATATCTGCCAAAGGCATATAAAAAACTAAAGAAGATTGATTCAGAAAATGAGTCCAGTGTTTAAGGGGCATGAAATGAAAAACAATATATAGTATGCTGTTATAATGTTTTAAAGCGTTATGGATTTTATATTGGTGTGCCTGGCAACATCTAATCTGCCTCAGAAACTTATTTTGACATTGTTTTGTACTCAGAGTGCATGTCAAAGCAGCTTTGCTACCACAAATTTATTGGAATCAGACTTAGAAGTAGACATTATATCTAACTTCTTACTTAGCACACTCAATTTTCATTTTATCGGATTTAAACTATGATGGAATTTTTTAATGCTATGTAATAGGAGCTAAACAGTTACAGATTTTAGTCACAAAAATAAAAATATTGATGTGCCTGAGTGAAATACAGTTATTGTCACATATTTGAGTGGAATATTTCTGATGATTTTCTGAAAATTTAGAATGCGATGAGTGAATTAGTAATGACATCTAAAACCTTCCTAAGTGAAAGATGGTTCTATGAGTCTTTTCTAAGAGTAAAATTTATTCATTTATCAGGTTTTTTTTTTTTTCATGTGTATACCAAATGATAACCAAGCACTACCATTTGCCATTTTCATTTTAAGCGGAAGGTAAATAAGAAACCCTTAAAATTCTTTCAAAAATCTTTAAATGCACTTTTAAAAATGATGAGCAACTCATCATAAAGCTCCACCCAACAACATGGAAGCATAAAAACTTACTTTGCATTTTCTGAAAACATAAGTTAATTAACTTGCTGTTTTATTGGTATATCTATATTGATAAGCAACCAAAAAAACTAATATGTGTGTTCCCACTTGAAAATTAGTATGAAACTTCTGTGGCATAATTCTATATTAAAGCAAGTCAACATATTTTATTCCTAATTTATTATTACTTATTTGTTTATTGTACAAATAACTCTGATAATGACTTTTTAAAAAATTAGATATATTAAGAAAGAAAAAATGTTTCCTTTTTAAAAAACTATATATCACAATTGTTAATCGTATTCATATTCCATAAATAGTTTCATAAATAGTAGATGGCTTCCATATAAAACTGTTTCAGTCTAACTTGATGTTATTCACATTAAAACATATTTTAATCAGTGATACCTGGCAAAATTAAATATCACAGTGTGTAGGACCTCATAACCAGTACCTGTCCACAAAGTTTCTATACCTCAGTTTTCTTAGTCAGAGGTAAAGGACATTGATTTTTGACAATAAATATATCTGATGATTTACCACTTAGTAAAAAGATTCAAATTTTTTGAAATGAATTAATGATTACTATACATGAGAAACAGGTCATTGACCTGCCAACTAATTTTTCATCTGTGATTCCAAATAATTCATAAATATTCAAAGAGATCAACAGTAATCAAAAAACTTAGGGAGCCTCATTTCTGTTCAGATTTTATTATCTATCCCTTTAAGTAGAAGTAAGACAAGGTGTTAAAAAATGTGTAATATGGAATCTAAGTGATGTATGTATTAGAGTGAGATATCAGAATTCTCTTGGTTCTTGATAGCTCACACATTGACTGAGAACTCTTAAGTAAGTTAGGACTACCTTATTATTCATATGGACCTTACATTTCAAAGAAGCATAAATACTAATATGCTCTGTAAGAAATATCTTATCTTTAAACTGGGCAAAGATGAAAGGGCCTATACAAATATGAAGGAATATGACTTAAGGTCTATCAAAAGACTTCACTTTTAGATTGTCATTTACAGAATTACCAAAGTGGAAATTAAAGCAGGAACTTTAATCTCAGTACCTGGCTATTTCATTCTCTGTGCTTTTTCTTTCTTGTGTTCATGCTCTTCCAATGTCACCTCATCAGTTCCCAGAAGTCTGAGCATAATCTTCAAGCTGATGATGCTTAAATTTATAACCTCAGGCATATATATTCAACTTGAACCTCTTATACTTTTTTGGTTGTTGTTTTCTTAAAAAAAAAAAAAAAACTTTCAAAATGTGCAGCTATTTCATTCTTTTGTGTACATGTTTTGTTTTTGTCTGGCCTCCTTACTGTAATGTAAACACCGAGACTGAAGTTTTGTCTAGTTTGCTTGAGTCATAATAACAATCAAAAATTATAGAAACTTTAGAATTAGAATTTTTACAACTCTTGTTTCTTTTGCTTGCCTCTCCTATCCTTGGATCCTCTCCACACTGAGTATTCTCTGTGTCAGAATATCACATAAGCAATTTCATAATTAATATTAGCTAGAAGCTAGATCCTTTCCCTTCCTCCATTATCCCAGTCAATAAAATTCATAAAGTTCGACCCATTTAATCTTCCAGGTATTTCCTTTAGATAACTGCTATTTCTTTACTCTAGAAGACCATCACCTCTTTTGCAGATGTTTTGCAGACTTGTTTTGTATTTGTCTTATTAACCTTTTTACTTACCCACTGTACAAAATCAAAAGTGATTTGCCTAAACATAAATCTAACCAATGCATTCCATGCTTAAAAATATCCAAAGTTTTGTACTATGCTATGAATAAAAAGAACCTGAAATAATAATGATGATCTATAATACCCTGATTCGTGACCCCTCTTTCCCTTTTTTCTTTTTAGATGTCCAATGTCATTACTTGCTATTATTTTCTCTCTTCTTGACTGTGTCCAGTCATACAAGACTTTCCTCTTCTAATGGAACAAGTCATTCTCTATTCTGTCTGGGAATATTTTCATACATTGTTCCTTCTCCCTAGAACATTCTTGCTCTTTTGCCTACAGATGGTTAGTTCTTATTCTCTTGGTCTTCCTTTTAATATTAACTGTTTAGAAAGATCTTTGCTGATATTTCACCTACCCTTCAATATAATCTTGCTTGTTTTCTTTATAAAACTTATAATTATTGGTTACTTTTTGTCCATCTTCCTCACTATAGTGATAGTGTAAACTCTTTTTAACACCAGAAACCACATTGATCCCTGTTTGGTTTGGCTTAGTTTGCCTGGATTATAGTAACTAATCAAAAATTACTATAGTAAATGAATTACTTTTATTTAAAGGATCCCCCCCCCACCCATCCCCATGAACTGCATATAGGCAAGCTTTAACTTAAAGAAAATAAGAGGATAGTCCCAATAGTTTCATGTCACATAGTCTAACCAAGGTATAAATCAAATCCCTTCAGTTATAAGCAAAGTCAAGTGAATTTTAATTGGCTAAAATTATTTATTATTTTACATTATGGGATACACCAAGAATTAATCTGATCCTGACATGTCTGGATCCAATGGCTCAACCAACATTAGGTTTCTGTTTTTCTCTTTGCACAGGCTTGAACTCCATGACAGAATGAAAATGCTCTGACTCCCTGAAACTTACATCCTGCCATCCTGGTAATTCCAGGAGAAATAAAACCTTCCAATCAATGCTTCTGGAAGATTAGCCCAAGGAAAATTTTGATTAGTTTACATTGCTCATGTGCCCATATTGAATCAATAAGTTTCCCAAGGGGTACTTCTTTTGTTCTCTGGACCTCAGGTTTTGTGTTCATTTGTAAAGAAAAAAATACACACACACAAAAAAAAGGTTGGTACAGAATAACAGGGATGCCAATAAATGAGAAATAACAGTAAGTTAGAAAAAATGGCAAATCATATTTTTTCTACCTAATTTTGGCCAAACTCATGTTAAGCTTCATTTCTAATTAAGACTATGCTACATAAATAACTTAATTTCTTAATAGTTCTGATAAATGCACTCTAATAGATAACATTTTATCCTACTCATATACAGTTTGCCTACAATGTTCAAAAAATATTATATAAGGCAGTAGACACTCCATTTACAAGTAATAACAAATCTACTTTGTATTTTAGGTATAGAAGACAAATATCAAAATATTCAAACACAAATTTTCTGTTTAAAGTAATGTTTTATTGTTGTTCCATAAAAGTGTATGTTAATATCCTCCTATCCAAGGAAATTGGGGAAAAATTAAAATTTAAATTTTCTCAAGTACTTCTGAAGATGTGAAAAACTATTGAATGTAGACATTAGCCTGGTTGGAATTAAAGCACTATACCTATAAGTAGCAATGATACCTTGAGCTTTGAGAAACTAGATTTCCCAGAAGTTTATTGATTTTAGTATTTGAAAAAAAATGAAATGTAGCAGTGATTAAAAGCATAATACAATAGAAGAAAAATCTTTCTTCTACTGTTTTCTAGTTTGGTGAGTTGTATTAAAAAATCAAAGTGAGAAATAACAGTTATAAATAATAAAAAAAAATCTGTTTGCATCATTTTGGTCCTGTCAGTGACAATTGTTAACGGACAGCTTGCTTAAGGACCTAATATCTACCTCTAAAAACAGTAATACATTTGGGGACTTCTGAATGGTTATTTGATATTTAAAAGTAGCCTGTTTGAAATTTTATTTTTAAGTAGATACTATTTACAGTTCATGGGACACAATGCATTTAATCTCTAAATCAATCTTAAGAACACAAATCTTGTTGGTTGTCATGTTAGTAAATCAACTCACCTAAATAATCTTGAGACTCTGACAATGATGCAGGCTCTGGGCTTGGAAATTTAGCCATTGCCTCACTGTGAACTTGATCTTCTGACATTTTAATGGATTTAGGTCCTACTTCTGATAGTTCATTTTATACATGGACATAAACTATTTTGAGTACTTCAGAGCTGAGAGCTAAGAACTGATGTTCAGGTTTGGAGTCTAACTGTCCTTTGAGTTTAAGTAGGGTGAGGTAAAGTGGACAACAAGAGAATTTCCATTATATATGCAGTTGCTATGCTAAATAGTAAGTACAACAAAACAAAGTAACATGAAAACAATGGAAACTCTGAAGGGGGATGATATATTTCCATTAGGTTCTCTCAACTCAAGTCAACTATTATTTTGTGTGTGTGTGTGTGTGTGTGTGTGTGTGTGTGTGTTTTAAATGGATGTTGTTACTTCATGGCCTAAAAGCAGCTTCTAAGAACAGAGTTTGATGTTTGAAGCCCTTTAATTCTACTTTCTTCCTAGTGTCTGGAATTGTTTGGCAATAAATTGTATTCAATGCTGCTTCAATTTACTACTCTTTCAGATCTGACTGTACTTAATTACTCAAGACATGATCTGCTAAAAGCTACATCTGGAAACAATGTCACTAGGAGTTTTGCATTTGAAAGTTGAACTTATGTTAAATGATTTTTTTTTCTATAAACTTCGGGGAAAACAATGGTGCCACCAGACATTTTTTGTGGATTTAGCTTAAAACAAAGAGTGAATGCTATATATTCATTATTTATGTTCTGAGCTGCCCATGTGTATCTCTTTACCTTTATCTTATTCTTATCTATGTATATAACCAGAATTTTACATATAGTTACTCTCCTAACCCCATTATTAACAGCAGATCATGCCCTTTTTGCCTGTCAATGTTATATGCTGAGGATAGTTCACAAAGTATTGAACTTAGCTTTTGGGATATCAAAGGCAATAGAGGATGTTCCCATTTAAAGATGGGTTTATTTTAGTTTTAGAAACATCACAAGAATTTTTTAGAATTTTTCATATAGTATTTAAACATGTGTTCTGTTGAGCCCACAGTTAGTTGACCTCTTCACAGAGTACCTGGTAAACATGGTTCAGACCACAGGAAAACTGTTCGTTGGGCAGAGTCTATAATGGTTTGAATCCTAGGTTTGCTACACACTGTAAACTTGCCTGTGCTTTAAAAGATTACTGGAGTAATGTTTTGCTTTTCTACATGGGGTTAAGTCAGTCCAAAGGTACAATGTAGATATGTAACAGCATTTCTTTAGAAACTCAGGGTAATATAGATGCTTGTTAATGAGGATAAAACTTAATGCAAGAGTAAGATATTTTCTATGTCCTTTTATTCCCTAACAGTATTTTTGACTGCTTAATTTTCAATGACATAATAAGATATAACTGTGTTTTCTACTTCAACGTTATTACATTTTTTTTTGTAGGAAAAAAATATAGTTTTAGCAGAAACCCCCCTATTTCTTTTATTCTTTTCCTTAAACTTATGAAGGCCATTTTATATCACATCTTATTGAATTGAATGAGGCTAGAAAGAGAATAAAATAGTTCACCACCCAATTTTTTACTTATATTTGATTTATAAGTTACAGTTATGCTTGTTGATTAATAAGCAAAGTGAAATCAGAGAAATCTGAATGACACCATTCAGTAAGAGAACTTCCTAGGGATGTGTATTCCTGATAGTAAGCTAGTTGGAAAATAACAATTAGTAAAGAACTGGCAGTCTGTGACATTTTGGCACTGTAATTAATGCTGTATTTGGCAAAAATCAGATGCTCATTGGCCATCACAGAAGATGATCACTTTATATTTTCAGAATCTACTAGCTCAAGAGCAAGACACTAGAGAGTAAATTGTTTATGTTGTTAATTATATCAACAGAGTATTGCATTATATCAGTCTATCTATCCTGGGATATTTGCTTTGATTTTAATGTATGCATTATAGAGTTGAATCAATTTAAAATCAACATTATGCTGCAGTGTAGATTGTATAAATCATATTACTTTAATAGAGCACTTACTGATGGAAAATAATTTAACATTGAATGGTCAACAGAGGTCCTCTCTTTGAATACAACACTTTGAGGCATTAGTGAAATTAGTCAGGGCCAAGAGATAAGAGGGATGATGTCTTGGTATCTATGTTTTTATTAAACTTGTGCTGCAATTGAAAGATTTACTGTAGAGCTTGTAAAACTTATCAAGCCACTCCTTTGGATAATGTTCTGCAGATATTTGAGGTGATTTTCTAAAGAATATATTAAAGCTATTTTCCCAAGCTTTCTGTAACTCTGGAATATGTCTGTAGTATTATCATGCTGTCATGAAAACAATACTTTTTGATGTTATACTTTTACAATTCCTTAATGCCATATAATAATGAATTGATATATTACTTTTGATTGGAATTAATGGCGAGAACTTGAACACCTCTGAATTTATTTCCTTTTCACCATTCTCATAAAAGATTGCTGGAGACAATCTCATGTGTATGGTGGGTTCAGTGATTTGGATCAAGTAAGGGACTATAGAAAACAATGAATTCAAAGTAGACAATTCTTCTAATGTGGGTAGGAAAATTCAATACCATCAGATTCAGAGAGTTATGGGGTATTGGGATATAACATAGACAGCATGCTATTCTGATTTGCAATTGCTTTTCAGCATTAAAGGCATGACTGCTTTCTGCTCATCTATAGGTAAATGAGAGAAATGAAGCATAATGAATGTAAGCAAAATATGTTTTATATAACTCACCATCTTGACATAAAACATTAACCACTTCTACAATATTTGTGGTCAATTGAAATTGGATCTTTAAGGAACAGAAAGTATTCGGATATTTTATAGAGATAGTCTAAACGATTTAGTATTACAGAAATGCATTGCAAGCAGTTAACAAAGTCATTTTGGCAAGCATGCTATGATGCAGGTATTATGTTGATAATTAAAATTTTCTCTAGGTTTTTATAGTATTATACCATTCCGAAGGTTGAAAGAAGTTATAGCTACACTGAACTTGAAGTAAAATTATATCATAAGGACACTTCAAAAATGATATTGTTTCTATAACATGCTTTCATCAGATTTTTAGTTTTAGTTAGCTTCAGAATTCTTTTCTACCATATTTGCAAAACTGCCCTTAACTTTGTTTTCCCCCCAATGTCTCATTTTCTTTGGACAAAAATGAATGTGCATTCTACATGTGTTAGTCTTCTTTCTGGTGCAACAGAGAGGGTAGAAAGCACTCTGTCCTGTCTCCCTGGCCCATTACCTGGTTGCCTTTGGTTTCCCAAGAGGCAACAACAGGTCCTAAAACCTTATCCCTGCTTTATTTATCCATAAAACCTTTTATCCTCTATCTCCTTGCCTTTTGTATTTCCCATTTCGTCTTCTACCTTTACTTTCTGGATTGTTTTCGTGTGTTCTTTAAATCAAACAGGCTGTTTCTGCAAGGTTAATATCCTATGTACTTTTTTTTCTTTTTTCTTTGATCATTTTCTCCATTTCCCTGGTCTTTTGTATGGATCATTTACAACTTCACATAAAAGTTTATATCTTTGAATTCCCTGAAATCAACCCATGAATACTTTACTTTATGTTTTCTTCTGGGCCCTATCCCACTTACAACTCAGTTTTTCAATGTATTTCCTTTAGCGGAACACACATTTATCCTACTGTGTCTTTTTCCTCCTGGGGTTCATTTGGCGGCTCTTTAAGGACCTTGTGTAGGATTTTTGTTTTGGGACCAACAGATCCAGATTCCAATCAGAATGAAGGCCCTTCAGCTGTTTTATTTTATTTCAAACTTATTTCTTCTGTGGCTGCAGGAAAAATTTCAAAATTACCTCTTACCCACCACAGAGTAAACAGATCTCCGGCAGGGATGAGATCTCTTGTTTTTATATACTCTCTCTCGCTTCCTGCCATGTAAAAGATACTAGAGCAGTTATCAAAACCGTGCTTTCACAAGTTGAGTACAGCACATGCAAATAGTGTTGATTCTTTTACAAAGCTATCTGCTGAGAATTTTAGACATGTAATGCTAAACCGAAAGCAACATTTCACTGGGGAACATGGCAAACCGACACATGCGGATATTCTTGCTTTAAATGAAATGCAAGGTTGCATTCAGTTCTTTCTCATTAATGATAGAAGATGAATTAACTGAATCATTTCTGAAATAATTTTCAACTAGACTTGTAAAAAATTCATCCTGCCTCTAACCATGAGGGTATGAGGCTGTGGATAGCATTGCACAAAGATATTGGAGAATTACCAACACTGATTTTTAAAGCAGGGATTGTAAATGTTCCTGAAAGGTATGGCCTGTCTGCCTGTACAGGAGTGGGCTGCATCTCTTTGGGAATTCCATTGTCCCTTCCAGCACTATATATATATATATATATATATATATATAAATTATATATATATATATATATATATATATATATATATATACATATATAATTTATTAGTATAAAAGTTTTCTTGATCATGAGCCAGAAATCCTGCATGTAAATTTCACTCCTGGGATGATGTTCCAGCAGCAGGATACTGAGTTTATGCTCCTTTCAAACACTTACATTCTGGAGAATAACTTATGTACTAAGAGAATCCAAACAATGAGGTTCTTAGCTTTTCTTTACTTAATATTAGCTAATATCACTATTCAACTATTTTTTTTCAGTCATAGTAAATATAATATTGGTCTTAAAATTAATATTCCATATTAATTCTTATTTCCACACTTGCCATCTTATATATAAATATTTGGGGGACAGTTTGGATTTATTTCTTTTTTTAATATGTTTTATTTTGTTTATTTTCTTTAATGGGGTGCTCAGGATGGAACCCAGTGCCTCACATCTGTGAGGCAAGCTTTCTGCCACTGAGCTACAACCCTTATGATTTCTTTTTGATATTTTGGGGACCAAAGTTGAAGTTTCTTTATTTTTCCTTCAAATTATTTGCTTACTTCAAAGGCAGTCACAGATAATCTTAAATATTGAAAATGCCTGTGTGCCAGCTAACTTCCTGAGTTTGCAATACAGCTTTCTGATTCTGCCATAAGTAAAGGTCAGCCTTTAATTGATAAGTCTGTTTAATAGAAGCATATGAGCGTTTTTGTTTCTAAATGTTATTAACAATAAAACAAGTTCAAAGTATTGCTCTTGATTTTACTTTTCTAAAAAACGGAATATCTCCATAAGTGTACATTCATTACAAATTTTTGGAACAATATGACAGAAACTGTTATTAATGGATACTTTTGGGTTACCTGGCTAGGGATCCTGGTGAGGCAATTGGGAAGAAAGAAAATGTTTATTTAACATTACATACACTTCTATACTATTTGACTATTTTACCATGAGCAAATATTGACTTTATAATATTATAAGCTTATTTTTCATCACTATATATATTGCCAACTTTAGTTAACACTGAGTCAGCAACTTATTTACTATAGAAGTTTATAAGGTTTCTTTCCACCAGCATCCCATCAGAGAAAAAGAAAATTGTTGAATCATTTGTTTCTCCCTCTCTTGCCTAAGAAATAAATTATAAACAGAATCTTGTTGCATACATATTCCAGAATTCCTGCTACATACGACATATGAATGAAACTACCCTATTTCTGTAACCCTCCTCATTCTTAGCAGTTTCTTTCAAAATAGTTAGCATACAAAATTAACCTTGGTGAATGAACAACCCCTTTAGTCACATTTGTTTATTAAAATTATTTAGGCAGAGTTGAAGGCAGATGACAGTTGTTAACTTGATGAGCTTGCCACAAGTAGTTTTGTGTAGTTACTGCTGTCCTTTTCCCTCTAGCTCTGCATGTCACTGTTGAACTAAAGAATGGGGAATGTCTTTTCTCCTGGTCTGTCAACACTCTAGGTGGGCTGGACAGAGGATTTGGTTTCTGAGTATCTGCCAGGCAAAGTAGGGTGATGATGGATCTCAAAGCAGGCAAAATATGCTTAAATCTTTTTCTAGTTTTAGCTGCAGCAGTAGAGAGGAGGCCGTGGAAGTCTTGCAATATAACTTATTACTGCACCTTGGGACTGAACCTCTGCCTAGGTTCCTGGCCTTCATTATAGCTTTGTAACTAAATCCATCCACATTTTCCTTCACTACAAGGCTCTTCTTCTTAGGTTGGCCCAGCTTCCCACATAAACCCCTCTACTCAGCATCACCTCCCTAGCAGAAATGTGAAATTAACTCTGTTTTAGTCATTGCTGTAAATATACAGGAAGGTCTTGGCTTTCTGCCTCATCCAGACATGCCTCCTTTCTCCATCCAGGATAGTGAGATTGCAAGATCTGAATAAAATTTAGAAACTACAGCCTAGCTTCAAGATCAAATTGTTGGTTAGTCAATCTTCCAAAAGACAATGAGTTAAAGGAAAAAAGTCATAATCCAGGAGAATGAGTGGCGTTTATAGATAAGCAACCTCTTTTCTTTTACTCAAAACCTTGAGTTAATGATGTTTGGAGGGTATAATGACATCATCATATTAAGCCAATACCGTTGTCTTCAGCTGGAGTACCAGATGAACAAGTCCTCTTATTCCCATATCTTGCCTCCAGAACCATTCCTCTTTCCAAGAACAGAAATATCAAAGAAAATATTCTTCTTTATAAAGGTCACTTAATAATGACCATATCAACTTAAAAAGCAGAGTCAGTATTGTGACAGAGTGTGTGTACATGAATATCTAAAAAAGTAGACGAAACTGGATCTTCAGCATAGTTCTGAAATGTGGACAGGTAAGGTGGCAGTTTCATGCTGGAAGGTTCAGATGACTAGGACATTCTGTTTCAATTGTATTATACTTATGATTCGCTGTCACTTAATGGATTCCACATTGCAATGAAGAGGATAAATATTTGCATCAGAGGAAAATAGAATATTGAAGGTTTAAAATACAATGTGTATAATACAAGTATTCAAACTCTTCATTTTATTGAAAAAACAAAAATGTCATATACCTGTAATCCCATCGGCTTGGGAGGCTGAGACAGGATGATCACAAGTTCAAAACCAGCCTCAGCAACAGTGAGGTACTGAGCAACTCAGTGAGATCTTGTCACTAAATAAGATACAAAATAGGGCTGGGGATGTGGCTCAGTGGTTGAGTGTCCCTGAGTTCAATCCCCATTACCAAAAAAACAAAAAACAAAAAACAAACAAACAAACAAAAACAACAACAACAACAAAAAACCCAACGATGAATATATAAACCAACACTAAAAAGAGCTCATTTGGGATTTGGAGGAGACGGTGGTATATTAATCAATAAAATTCTTTCAGGATAAAGAATGATGGGGTGAGTATTTAAAGAGTTTAAAAATAGTATTGCAATGAATATAATTTATATTCCTTTAGGATTTTTTTTCCCAATGTCTATTGTAACTGAACTTTTTAGTTGCTCTAATAACCTACTAATGGGCACTCTTGTTTCAGTCTTGCCAGCATATCTTTCACTCCCCAGAGAGGATCTTTTAAAAAGTCAATCAAATCATGTCACTTGTCTTTATTAAAGGCTTCTTATTACATGTAAGGTAAAACTCAACCCTTGTACCATGAACCCTCTGAGGGATGTACACTTGTTCTTCCAGTCTTATTGTTATAAACCCTTCACTGAATGCTCTGACGCAGAGAAGAGCTCTTTGGTTGCTGTTTTAAAAGTGCCTTATAGTCCATGTATTGGCTTTTCCTGCTGCCTTTTTGCTCACCTGCGAGATCCCTGCATTAAGTGCCATTTTATCATGTAGATTACAGCTTACATGTCACTTCTTCAGGGATCCCTCCTTTCATCCTCAGCCTAATGGGATCTCCTATTTCCATTTACTTTCTTTCTTTTTTTTTTTTTTTTTTTTTTTTTTTTTGTACCAGGGATTGAACTCAGGGGCACTCGACCACTGGGCCACATCCCCAGCCCTTTTTTTGTATTTTATTTAGAGACAGGGTCTCACTGAGTTGGTAAGTGCCTCACCATTGCTGAGGCTGGCTTTGAACTCATGATCCTCCTGCCTCAGCCTCCCAAAGTGCTGGGATTACAGGTGTGCGCCACGGCGCCCGGCTAGTCCATTTACTTTCTATCATAGCATCTTGTTTTACTTTACTACTTGAACTGTTGTTTGCCCCATGATTTTATATGATTCATTGCTTAATTTCTGTATTCAACTAGCACATAAGCACTGTGAGAGCAGGGCATCTTTTCTGCCACACATACCCTGCCATTAACACTGCTGGACATGTAGCAGATAGTCCAAGTTGAATAAAGAAATTCCATGCTCAATAACTCTTAGAAGGCAGCTTTCATCATATTCATACTCAATTTTTAAAAACACCTTGCTAAAGGAGAGGACTCAGAGAAGATTAATACATGGTTGTGCTCCTTAGTTGTTTATGATTCTAAATAGAGAAAACAATTACTAACAAAAATAAAAATGCTTTCAGAAAAGGAGATAGACTTTTATATTAGGGACTTGTAAGAAAACCAACAAAAATACACATGTTAAATGCAATAGAAAAGCAAAACTTTCAGTGGAGTAGAATTGTTGGGAAGTTGGCATGATCTTGTGATTTAGAAATTCTAGGTCAAAAAGGTACTTTTCTATTTGAGAATGAAAAATTAAAAAGACCTAAAGTGTAAGCTAAAGAATCAAGTTATTTGGGACTAAATAAAAATTACAACATTTAGGATGAAAAAGAATCTTAAAATTAAATTAATGACATTGAAACCTGGTGTATATCATGGTATAAAAGTGTCTGCATATTTAGAAATTTCATTATCAGTGTGAAGAGTTCTTTATGGAAATGTCCCTTGTGTTTTTAGTGTCCATTTAAGTTGATGTTTACTTGCTTGTAAACTGGTTCTGGTATGGCTTCCATGCAATAACAGTAATTATACTTTCTGTTATTGAATAAATAATGCTTCACTATTATTGAGTAAATAATAAGTGAATAACAGAATGGCTTAAGTGATAAAATACTGGTAGAAGACAAGTCTGAGAGTTAAGTTGAAATGCATAAGGTCAGAGAGAAACCATATAAGAACATAGCAGTAAACTCATCTTGAATTATATTCATTGAGAAAACAGGGGACTACTATATCATTCTCATTGTCTGTACACAGTGTTAGAACAAAGTGGAATAAAGTTAATGTCTTCAAGGGAGAGGAATTTGTCATTTTCCTGACTGCAAAACTGCATCCATAATTCTAACAGGACATCTTACAACTTGGAACATATGGCAACAAGCACTGGCATATTGCTGAAAGTAATCTGACTGAGCAGGCAACTTTCACCTCTCTGATGAAAGTAACCATAACTCCTGGAGTTGATGTAATTTTGTGATTTAGGGACCAATCTCAATCATACTTGGACATCCTGTTGCTTTTCCAAGAGCACTATGCAAATTATGCAATTCTATTTGTTCAGATGTTTTTTTTTTTTTTTTTTCCCACATTGGACTCAAATTGAATACAGCTTAATGCTGTTTTTTCCATTTGCCTGCAAGATATTCATTTATATAGGCATATGTTTTAAAAAAATGTTGTGAGAGTTTATTACCGTGAAATCCCAGTTTGTTCTGAGAGGAAGTGAAGAGGGTGTTGATGATGTATTTAGTCTATGAGTAATGCATTCTTCCATACTATGAAGATTTTACATATTTTAAATTCATCTCTGGGAAGGGTAATGTCATTTTTAATAGAAAAATAAAACAATGTACTTTTAAAAAATACATTGTGGTAGAAAAACCTGGTAGGGAATATTTCATTGAAATTATGGGTAACAAGATTTTTGAAAATTATTTAGAATAAGAAGTTACTCAACAATTGTTGAAACTAGAATATTTCCTTAAAATTTTAAAGGAACAGGGCAACCAAGCTGCCTTGAAAAATGGGACTTGGACAACACACTGACATCAGAAGACTTACTGACCTTTTATTTTTGTTGATATATTTGCATCCATTTATAATTTTATGAGATCAGTTGGTATTTTGCTTTAGACTTTTGTCAACAGTTTTTGTATTATGAAAACTGTCTTTACATTTCTTTTATAAGTGCATGTGCCATAGCTTTGAAGACCATTTCCTTGACAGAGTGCTCTGAGATAAGACAGAGATAGTATTCAGTGAGTGGATCAGAAGATTTGAAGATGTTTCTAATCAAATTGAAGTTGGATAACAAGAGTGTTAAAATGTGGAATAAGGAGGAAATGAGTTTAAAAAGTCAAAGACACAAAGATAGAGAATGAAACAGTGATTACAGGGGTGGTGTTGGTGAGAAAATGGGGAGTTATAGGTCAAGGATACAAAGAAGCAAATACATAGAATGAACAATTCCAGAGGTCTTGTGTGCAACAGAAGAACCATAGTTAATAATACTACATGAAATTCAGGATTTTCCCTAAAAGTGTAGTTTTTTTTGGTGCTGCCCCTCTCCCACAAATAGGTAACTATTTGAGACGACAGATGTGTTTATTTGATTGACTATAGGAACTATTTCATTAGGTACATATATATTAAAACATCATGCTGTACATTTTAAATGTATGTAATAATAATATTATATTAAAAATAAGAAAGTAGATAGGATGTTTTGAATTATGAAAGCTCAGATTCAAGGTAGGAAGGACAATGGCTGCACATTTCTAAGTAAAACGCTAGTCAGATATAGTAACAGGTTATAAAAATCCAAAATTAGGTAGTACAGCTATCTGAGATTTGGATAATAGAAGATCTTGTGTTGGTAGCAGATTGCAAGAATCTCAGATAAATCTGGGGAACATTTTGAAACTAAATGTGCAGATTTAACAAATTTGCTGTTTTTTAATGTAGAAGTGTAGGATAGCTAGTAACTAGCACTAAAATGAAATATATATAATATGTATATATATATGTTGTAAAATAGCTGCTCTTAAATTGTTAACATCTTTCACATGCATAAATTATTACTTCTTGTTTTAAATAAGGAGTACTATCTAGTAGGAGCTGGGGTACAGAGGGGACACAGCCCAGAGGAGTTCTCCTGAATCAGAGGGAAGACTGCTTTTTATACTGTCTTCTTCCTACTGTCCAGTCACCCACACAGCCTTTCCTTGGTTACATACCATAGAATTTGAAGGACGTAGAGGCAGAGTAGAACATACAAACAACAAAGCTGGGCGTGGTGGCGCACTCCTGTAATCCCAGCACTTGGGAGGCTGAGGCAGGAGGATCGCGAGTTCAAAGCCAGCCTCAGCAATGGTGAGGCACTTAGCAACTCAGTGAGACCCTGTCTCTAATAAAATACAAAAAGGGGCTAGGGGATGTGGCCCAGTGGTCGAGTGCCTCTGAGTTCAATCCCCGGTACCAAAAAAAAAAAAAAAAAAAAAAAAAAAAAAAACCCAAAACCAAACCAAAACAAAACATACAAACAACAAAAGATGGTTTTGAGAGCAAATAAGGAAGTGACTGGCAAACACCAATTTTGTTCCTATTAGTTTCTTGTTGCTGCAGGAACGATTTATCATAGTGACTAAAAATAATATAGATTTATTATCCTATAATCCTGCAGGTCAAAGTCTGAAGTGGTTTTTACAGGACCAATATCAAGCTGTCAACAGAGCTAGAGGGCAATCTGTTCCTCTCTGCTATGGTTTGAAAGTTTATGTCCACCACCCCCACTCCCCAAATTCATATGTTGAAATCCTAACCCACAATGAAATGGGATTAGAAGGTGGTGACTTTGGACAAGTGATTGGTACATAGGCTGGAGCCCTAATGAATGGGATTTACCCTTATAAAAAGAGGCCCCAGAGAACTGTCTTGCATCCTCCACCATGTGAGGATACTGCTGTGAATTACAACCTATGAATCAGAGAGCAAGCCCTCATCAGACATCAGATCTGTTGGTATCTTGATCTTGTACTTTCCAGGTTTTAGATCTGTAGAAATACATTTCCATTGTTAAGTTATCCAGTTCATGGTGTTTTGTCTTAGCATCCCAAATCAACCAAGATATTTGCCTTTCCTAGCTAATAGAAGCCATGCAGGTTTCTTCACAAGTAACCACATCACTCTGAATTTTCATTCCATCTGTCCACCTTCTCTTTCAACCCTTATCTCCCTCTCATAAGGGCCCTTCTGATTACATAGGCCCACTTTGATAATCCCACATACTCTCTCTTCTCTGAAGTTTCTCTTGCCATGGTAAATATAAATATATTCAAGGATTTTTTTTTTTTTTTGGTGTCATCTTTGGTAGGGTATTATCCTATCTACCACATCCTATTCTTCAATTCTATCATTTCATTTTTACTGTATTTGCCTATAATTGAGTCATGTGATATTTTAAGAAAGTAAGTTATAAACAAGTTAATGTTTCAGATTTCTTGATACTTGGAAATTTTTTGATACTTCAAGATAAGCTACCATTATTTTTTTAGCCTATTTTATTTTTTACTGAGCTGGGATTCAATCCCAGTGCTAGGCAAGTTCTTTACCATTGAACTGTACTACCAGCTCCATTGAGCAGATTTTAAACAAAGGATCTGAAGGACAAATTAATTGTCACTAAATAATGAAGTCTCTGACATAAATTTCAAAGTAGAAGTTAGATATATAGAAAAACTTAATTTATAAAAATGTGTTAGTTTTAGTATATCAAGAAATTATTATTAATATTTAACATTGTAATAGTGAAAACAATTTTAGTGATACTTCAATAAATTAATTTATGTGGTAATTATTCAGAAAAAAATTAAAAATGATTGATACCTTCAACAGGAATCTCATCTACTAAAAAGCTTGGCTTATGCTAAAGATGTGATTGTTTTCTGTACATTTATGAAATGACAAATAACATTATCAGTCCTACTCTTTCTGAAAAATGATGAGTCTCAAATTCCTATTTTTAAGATCTATATGAGGGATCTAATGTTTAATGTTTTTTTTTTGTTGTTGTTGTTGTTGTTCCCTTCCCCGTATTTTATGGAGGATGGTGGTATCCAAACTATATTCTTAATTTAAATGAGCAAGGATAAGACTTATCTTTATGGTTTCAGTCACTGTGATCTGAATATGCAAAGGCAAAGTTTATATGAGAGCTTTTAATATTTTTCCATGAAGACATTAAAGTACAGAGTCATCCCCATTTTTATTTGATCTGTATTTTTTAAATGGGCATATTATTAAATATTGCTGGGCCCTAATGTTGAATTGGGTATACAAGGAGTTCTCAACATGCCAGTCACCTGGTTAGAGGGTAAATCCTAGTAAAAAAAAACAGGACAAGCTTGATTCAAGACTGCAGGTATATCAGAAAAGGACAGGTGTAGAATTTCCAAGTGTGTAAAGGGTAAATAAAAATGCATGTGGTCTTTAACCCACATGTAGAGCTAATGAGATGTACTGTCAGACAGAGAAGAATGCATAATGTTTTAAAGAACTCTTTCTGTGGTATTAAGAGATGAAGCATTGCAAACTTAGATTTTATACGTTAAGAACAGCCTTTCTTTTCTCCCTAATCTCCTGCCTCTCACATTTTAAAGAATAGCATATTAGAAAGAAAATATAACATCTATTAAGCAGTGAGTTAACATAATATTAGAACACATTTTACCTTAGGGTAATGACCTCTGTGTCTACAGTCTATCGCCACATCTCCTCTCTGAATTGGTGAAGACACTTCTGATCTATATGTTCACTGAGGGGAGTAACCCTGGTAAGCAGCTAATGAACCATGGGAAGGTGATGTGGGAATAGACTGCATTGTTTGGTCAGAAATATTAACCAGGTTTTAGGAATGCTCAAAGAACTGTGTTGAGGGAGGGTGCTGTGCTTATTATAGAACTGACTTGCTGACATTCGTAGAGCTGCCACATAGTGTCATCTCTCACCGACCTCCGGTTCTCTACTGCTCCAGCTCCTGCTATCTTGTCATGACTGGAAGGGGTTACACAGCAGATACTTTCAGGCCTCCTCTTGCTGTTTCTTGGGAGTGTTCTATAACCTTCAGGGTAGCAGGCCATAATCTGGGCTCTGTGGCTTGGCATATTTCTTGGCAATGTTTGGTAAGAAATTACTCCTCTGGTTTCTTCTTCATGTCCCCTCCCTTTCTGGATTTTAATTAATTGTTCCAACTGTTGCACTGAATTTGTTCTTTGTGTGACTCGATCAGCCTCTGCATGCAAAGGCCCTGTATTTGGGTGATTTCCACCTCTGAGATCTGTCAGGCTGACATTGACTATTTTGTTCTCTGAACTATTCACATTATCTTGTCTGTAGTGTGCAGTCTGAGCTGGGCATGCTGACCCATTCTCATATTCAGATGATGAAGAAGTCAACTTTATACTATTAATTTTTGTTCAAGGACTATCTTGACCATCCTTCTGAAATCCATATTTTTCAGCTTCTAACGCCGTTTTTCTTCAATTTTGCTTATTTCCTTGTTTTGGGCCTCTGGTTTAATTAGCACTCTATGGATGGGAATGTTAGTGGTTGCTTTAGTGGGTACACTTTTGGATGTAATCTTATCCACTCTTTTCACAGGTTCTGTCTGTATAAGGGCAGCATCTAACATGGCTTTCATCCACAACTCCATTTCTTTTCCTTTATTGGTGCAGAAGTAATATGTCTGCATGTTTGGATGGGCTGCCTTAAAAGCATATTTGCAATTAATGTGATACTTAGAGGTTAGCATAGCTATCTGAAAACTAGGTAATAATATACTTCCCAGGATACCCTCTTCTTTCTCATTTCTGTAATACATCTGGCAAAGGTCAGAAAGCACAAACCAGTGTTTCTTCCACAGTTTCATGCCAGTACTGTCCTGTTTATAAAGTCAACCTTGTCGACCACAGGTACATTAGGATTTCTTTTAATTGAATTTGACCTCTATGCAAAATCACAATTTTCTTTGAAACTCATGATGTTCTGCCTATAGGGCTTTTTGGATGTACTGCATAATCTGAAGTCATGTTATGCTTAGAAGCTTCTTTTATAATACTTACAGGCCATTCTTTCTTTACTTCAGGTGTCATGGTTGCAACAGTTTGTTCATTCATTACAAAAATACAATTGTCCTGTGATGGCTGTCCTGTGACTGGATGTTTGCAGGTCACTTTACTTTCATTATGGTTTATATAGCATCTTGCACCCTCAAACATATATGGTTGCTCCCAGCCAGTAGGCAAATCTGTGCTCTGCTGCTGGTGTCTGGTGACCACAGTCTTGCCGGTGATGGGATGCAGCCAGGTGGTGCTCTTGACCTCCCCATTGATGAAGAAGACTCGGCTTCCCCTGGTGATCCTTTAAGTCCAGGACTGGGGCAGGGAGCAGATCCACTCCAGGTTCAGATCTGCCTCCATGTCTGATTCCCAGCTGCTGCTGCTGCTGCTGCTGCCTCTGCCTTTTCCAGCTGCTGCAGAGGCTGCCAAGGGAGGACAGACTCATCCCCATTTTAAGCATCATTTCTAAATCATAAAGGTACATAGAAAAGTGGTCCTTCTGGCAAGGAGATCCAGTGAATCCAATAAGTATCATTTTATCCAAGAGATGCCAAGAAGGCAAAAAGGCTAAGTTGGGGGGACCCCACAGGAAATAGAGGATTAGAGAAATTAAAGATAAGTTATCTGTTACTCAGTTTCCCAACAAAAGGCAAGGGAGTAGCATAATGGTGCTGCCAATCACCCATGTGAAATAGCAGGTGAGCTCAAAGAAGGGCTGGTTGAAAGGTTGCTTTACTCAAAAATACATATATCTGGAAGCAACCAAGATGCCCTTCAAAAGCTGACTGTATAAACAAACTGTGGTACAGCTGTATAATGGAATATTATTCAGTGATAAAAAGAAATGAGCTGTCAAGCTACAAAAAGATTTGGAGGCAACATGCATACTTGCATTGTGAAAGACGCTGATCTGAAAAGGCTATGCATTGTAAAATTCCCACTATATGGTTTTATGAAAAGGACAAAACTATAGAGACAATAAAACAATCTGTGACTCCTAGGGATTTGAGGAAGAAGGGAGGTGTGGATAGGTGGAACAAAAGTAATTTTTAAGGGAATGAATCTGTGTGACATCGTCATGGTGGATACCTGACATCATTCATTCCTCAAAACACACAGAATGTACAACACAAAGAATGAACCCTAATGTCAACTATGGAATTTAATAATAATGTATCAATTATCATAACAAATGTGCCACACTAATAAAAGATATTAATAAGAGGGGAAACTGAAGAGAGAGAAAGGGATGTATGGGAATTCTTTCAGAAAAAAGTGCATACATCTGGGGTCTGGCTAGTTGGAAATCATGTCCTAATCACAGAGTAAACTGCTGGACAGACACAGAGATTCTGACTCTACCTGAGGAGTTAGTTTCCAGGTTAAGTGTTGGTGTAATGGTAGTCTTACTGCTAAGGATCATAGCAGAGCCTGGTTTGTCTTTATAGGCTCTTACTCTCTCTCTCTCTTTTTTATTGTGATTGCACTTTGGACTCTCTCTTCATGAATTATTTGAAGGGAAGTTGTTTTTATATTTCTTGCTGATCTCTGAAAGCAGAGGGCATATTCCATGAAATTGGGGCATACCCCTTGACCTTTGACCTGCACTTTTGCCTTGAGAATATTTTATTAAGGTCTCTGAGACACCTTGGATTTTTCTTTTCTTTTCTTTTCTTTTGTACTGGGGATTGCACTCGACCACTGGGCCACATCCCCAGCTCTTTTTTGTATTTTATTAGAGACAGGGTCTCACTGAGTTGCTAAGTGCCTCACCATTGCTGAGGCTGGCTTTGAACTTGTGATCCTCCTGCCTCAGCCTCCCAAGTGCTGGGATTACAGGTGTGCTCCACTGTGCCCGGCTACACCTTGAGTTTTGCAGAAGGAGCCAAACTCTGACCATATTTGTCTCTTTCTGGTGCCAATTTCTTATGGCAACAGCCTCTAGATTATTTAAAATAATTTTATTGTGTAGACATTACTGGTTCTCATTAATTTATATATAAACCACAAGCAAGGAGATGAAGTTTTCAGTCTTGATCAAGAGTAATCATTTCACTGTTAGGAAATACAGCTAAATTAGTCCAAAGTAAGCATCATCAGGAAGGGTAAATATTTATTTCTATGAGTTCTTGTTCTCTCTGGGTAAAATCTTCCATAATAAAATAAAAGTCTTACATAAAAATTTAAATTTTTCTTAAAGGTATATACACAATACAAGAAAATCAGACTCTGAACTTTTTTGTTCTAGCATTGTTAGATCTGTAAATGAAATAAAAATTTTTTCTTTTGAAGGTTTTTGATTTTTTTGTAGAAAATTAAATGTATACTCATGTGGAAATATAATTAATATAATTTTCTTTAATTCTAAAGAGAATTATTTATAAACTAGCTTTAAAAATCATAAAATTGTAAATGCTGCTCAAAATAAAATGAACAGTTTGGAAAGGCATCTGGTGAAAAATAAAGATTTCCCTCAAAAATCCCCAACTTCTCAGTCATACATCTCAGAATCTTTTATATAATGATTTCTTGTATATTTTCTAGAATTATCTATGCAGATTCAAGCTTATATATGTAAGTTTGTAACGCATACACTTTAGAATGTGATGGATTATATAAATATAATATATATTATATATATAAAAAATCCATACATATATATATACATATATAATCCATACACACACACACACACGTATATATATATATGACATTTTGGACATCAGCACATGTCAAGCTCTGTTAGTTATGAGTATGGATGTGTGTATAGATGAGGAATGATTTTATGGTTCTGAAATGTGCTTTGGAGAGAGAAAAAATTGAATTTCCTTTAATTGTTGGAATGAGCCTCTAATGTACTTGTCTAATACAGCAAACAATTCTTTATCTTGAATCACACATATAGCTCACATCTCAAGACTAGAGTAGAAGTTATTCCAGATGGTTATGGTTCAAGGATGTGCTTCCTGAGCCCATGTCAGCTTTGCAAGGCTTCACTTCATAAATATACGGCAGTCTCACAGCATTCAGAACATGTCACTTACAACATTTCAAAAGTTTATGTTTGGCTGTTAGCCAAATAACACAATCTTTGTTTGACTGTCAGTGGAAAATATTCAATTAGACGAATGTACAGTGGAATGAGTTCTTCCTACAGGATTTAAACCCAACAAAACATTGCCATATAATTTCAGTGGGACTACATTTCTCATGAAGCAATGCCACTTTGGATGTTAGATGAAATTAAATATGCTTTATTCTCTGGCAATTGCCTTATGGATAGGTTATAAACCTCCTTCATTCCAAAGATATCTTACTTTTATGGAAGAAACCCAGAATTAGAAGGCAGCAAGTTTTAGTCTTTAAAATCCTCAGGAGAGTTCTCTGTAAGTGGAACTATTTGTAATTTTTGGCTTTATCATAGGGAGCTTATTGGTTACCGAGTAAAGTACTTTATTTTTTCCAAATAAGAAACTCTTTGCATATCTGCACTGTCTGGAATGTGACAGGAGATCTAACACTAGTTCATGAGCAGATTTTTATGAAGTCTATTAATAGTAAAGTCTATTTAGTATATAGTTGAGAGCGTTAATTATTTACACTATACACAGTGGCTTTTTTGGGGGTGTGGGATAGGGTGCTGGGGATTGAACTCAGGGGCACTCCACTACTAAGCCACATCCCCAGCCCTTGTTTTGTATTTTATTTAGGGACAGGGTCTCACTGAGTTGCTTAGTGCCTCACTTTTGCTGAGGCTGGCTTTTAAACTCATGATCCTCCAGCCTTAGCCTCCCGAGCCACTGGGATTACAGGCCAGCGGCTTTTTTAGGGTTTATAACCCCTAAAATGGTTTTTTATCATATATTAGTGCTATCCTATGCCATAAATTAATAACATACAAGAATGCACACACACACACACACACACACACACACACACACACACACACAGAGTCCTTAAGTGATTAATAAAGAGAACTCAATAATAGTCATTTAGCAGAAATCAAAGGCATTTGTTAAAAAGAACAAAGCATGAAATGTGGAAGTCATAGAAAGGAAAAGGCTGACATTTACTTGCATGACTATAGTTTAATTCAAGCTTGCTTTGAGCTTTAGACATAGAACTTTTGATGGTAGGATAACAGCAATGGGGAATACAAATGAATTGTGAGAAGAGGCTGATGGTTGGGAGAGAAAGGCTTTTTGCTTTTGTATGAGATTCTTAATTGAATCTTTTGGCTTTTTTGCACAGTGATTATATAGCTTGATGTTTTATTGTTGGAATTGCCTGCAGAAATGGCATGTGGTAACTTTAGCTGTTGGAAAAGCTTACTGGGAATTGGATGCTCAGTTCTATTAACAGGTACAAAGGCAAGATATCAATTTACATAATTTTAACACTGGTGTGGAATAAACAAGTGAGAGCAATATCAGCTTATTGTTTGAAGTCAGGGTCTAACCTCTTAATTCTCCTCATCATTGGTAACTTCAAATATAAGACATCCAAAAACTTAATATGCCCAGATAGCTGCAAAAATTGTAACATTGGGAGATCATTGTCAAAGCTTCTCTTTACTGAACCAGGTGTCTCTCCCTTAGTTTTGTTTTCTTCACTCAGGACTAGTCAACATTCAGTGCCCGCCCTGTTATAGATTGACCTGTTTTGCATGCATTCCTTCATCTTTCAGATATTATAAAAATACTTCAAATGCTAACTAATTAATTTTACAAAATCCATGTTTGAATGCCAGTGAATGTCAGAAGAGAATGAGGAGGAGTACATCCCCAAAGAGGCACATTTTTTTCAATTAAAATAAAAAAAAGTGTATATAATACAAACACACACAAACATATATGCATATATATAATTTAGACATATATATTTCAGTTCATTGTAAGGCCACTAACATATAAAAGTATATAAAGATGTAAAGTTCAAATTGTTTTGCCTCTAAGTGATAGGATCTGTTAATTTAATATCTACATTTTAAGACTTGTCTTACAATAAAAATGAAATTATGATGTTTGTTCTCTGTAATCTTTATTTTCAATTAATAAATTTTGAGCCATCTTAATTTATGTGAATCACCTAAATTCTTTTTAAATACCATAATAACAGTTTGTTGTACAGTCATTATAGTTTAATTAATGTATTAAAATATGTTTAGACTTTTTACTTAATCAAGAAACAACAGCAAAACAAAACAAAAAAAACTACAATGACCATATAATGTATGTCTCTTCACTTTTGACTAAATATTTGTTTAAATTGCCTACAAATTGAATTACTGCGTGAAGGAAAAATAAAAGATCTGTTACTTAAGATCAATTTTCCCTCCATTGTGTCTTTTCTTGTTTGCACTTCTAGGCAAAAATAATTTTTTCAAAAGCCCTTTGGAAGAAGACTTTTTCATAGCCCCTTGGATATTTGAGATCAAGTTGAAAAGGGAGTTTATGCGAGCAAACAGAGGAAAGGAAGATGTTGATTGTATCTTTTAATTTTTCTGGCCCATTTGGTGCATGGAGGATTGTGCCAAGGACAGGCTACTTCCAGACAAGAAGCTGTGAAATTGAGAACTATTTTGGCAATTCACTTTTGCGGGATTAACTAATCCTTGATCTTCCACATTGTTAATAATTTAAAAAGTTCATGAGTTTGAGGGTAGCATTTAGCAGAGAAAGTCAAGCATAAGACTTATCATTATATAAAGTGTTTAATGTACTCTTTGATTATGAAATGAATTATACTGATTACCTAAGTGAAGGGATCTCTGAGTGACAGGGAATCTTGTAACAGGATTTTTATACCAAGAGGTGAAATTCAGAATGTAGAAAATTTGTAATGTTACCTTTCTATGAATTGGTAAATAATAGGTTATGCTTTTATTCTGACTAAACTGTATTATGTAGAGATATATCATATAGAGCATTGTGGATTTCTTTTTTAAAAGTAGAAAGAAAGGAGAGGACATCTTGCATAATATAATGCAAATGTTATATCCCTGTCTTTAAGGGAAACAAATAGAATCTTTTTGTACTTGGTTCTATTCTACTTCTTTTTGTAGGTGATGAGTAGAAATTCATTCTATCAATGGTCTTAAGCTCTGTATATATTTTTATAGTGTATCTCTGCGGTATTTCTTAATTTTAAAAAATATTGAAAACACGTTGAACATCAGAGATTTTGTGATAAAAACATCAGGTTTTAATGGTGCTGTATTGTAATTCCTAGCAAATCACAAATACCTGAACCATGAATCCTGTTAAATCTCTCCTTTGAATTCCACGAGGTTCTTACTATTTAATTAATCAATTCATTTATTTTCAAATAGTCTATTCAGTATCTTTGTCATTTCTCAGGCCACCAATGCAGATTACTGGGAAGAAGGATGAGTCAGAGCGTGGCTTCTGTGGGATCTTTGACTCTGCTAAGCCCCTTCACTGCTACTGAAATCTAAAGAGGGCACGCAGGCACAAAGAGACACTGAATCAGGGCTGCCCTAGTAGGCGGGCACATTTCCCAAACAGCCAGACCATGTTTAGTACAAAATTGAAAAGAAAGGGAGACAAAGACTTTTATTTTTTAGGTGAAATGGCAACAGGATAACCACAGAATGCCTAGGTTGTCATCATACTGATAAAAGTAGTGCTGAGTATGTGTCATGCACTCTAACAGAGGCATAGCATGCACTCTACTAAATACTTTATTCACATGTATCAATCCATCAAATGCTCATGATAATTCTCCAATATGAAGTACAGAAGAGAAAATTGAGGTAAAATGAGGGTATCTTCCTTAAAACACTACTATGAACTGGGATTTGAATCCACACTCTCTCTGCAGAGTCAATGATCTTTACCATTTTGGTAAACTTAGTTTTCCTCCAAGGAAAGATGTGAGCCCACAGACAGATGAGACATCACATTTGGTACAGGTGGATAGAAAGGTGTTTAATCTGACCTAATACTCCCAATCTTATCTAAAATTGATGGAGTTCTTACAACACAGTAAGTCAGACTACTTGACATTTCCCTTCCTTCATTTAATCCTCATAGTAATCATTTGAGGTAGTAGATGCTTACTAATCCTTTTGTGGAGATGAACAATCTAAGCCAAGGCAGAATAAGTAATTGATCAAGGAAAAAATGTTGATAAATTTGAAATCAAGATTCATAATTGTGTTTTTGTTTATAATGGTAGACTGTTTGGCTAGGATAAGATAGGAAGAGAGTATTCTTCCCCAATATATCCTGATATTCTTTATGAGCTTTTGGATAAACTTATAAGGACTATGATCAACCAGAATATGGTGTGCCTTTCTGGTGGGGAGGAGTCTAGTAGTCTTTAAAGAGAGTCCTGAATCTACCTGGGTGTGAACTTCTGATATAACTATATATGTGTTATAGTATCTACCTGTAGTTGATCCTGTATCTACTCCTGGGATCACTAAAATGGATAGCTCCTATTGTTCTCAGAAATTTTTGTACATTAGTTTGAAAACTGAATCCCTCTTTGATTAACTCTTTCAAATTTTTTGGAGTTTTGCTATTCATCTTATTGCACCAGAAGATTTGAGAGCCCAGAAATAAATCCAATTATATCTTGTTAAAGTGTCCATTAACGAAATGAATCATATCTTGCCATTACATTTTCAGAGAAAAACCAAAATACAAAAATGAAATTCCTTTCCTGATTGGAGAAATTAAATTTCAAAAATATTAAACTCAGAATCCATTCCTAGTGATGGCCCTATTAGCAACATAGTTCATACTTGTGAAGCCAGAATTAGGCAGGCAGTCAGTATAGATAGGTAAGAAAGCCAATTTTGAGTGAGTCCAGGGAAGTTGGAGACTGTCCCCTGAGGGACTGAAATGTTAATTCCTTCAGAGCCCTTCTTCCACCCTTATCAAGAACCTGCTCAAGCCCCGACCTGTTGCCAAGGTAGCCTGTCCCAGGAATTGCCCCTCCCTACAGGGAGCTATAAAGTTAATTAATGTGCCCTGGGCTGCACCATTCTGCCCTTCCCCCTTCAGCCCATCTTCTTCTCACCTTTTGGCCATCCTACCCAGTGTTCCTGGGCCTGGTCATGTATGCAGGAAGGAGAGACAGATAAGGGGAAGAGAGCAGGAGAACAAAGGAAGCCTAGGACATATAAAAAAGGCAGGCCTGCCTCGCTTCTTGGGATACCAGGATACCAATGGCCCCCTTCTCCTTCCTGGGAGAAGTCTATGTTATCCCTTTTAAATACACCCTGCTTTATATGCTTGCCTCAGCGTGCTTCTCTAATGTTCGAACTTCAATTTGGGGGAGCAGAACTCATCACCAGGAACTGGTGGTATCACTTGTATGTTTATATAATTAACTATAGTCTGAGCCTACTCCCACTCCTAAAGGCAGTCACTAGCCCCATACCTTTAATTCCTTTCAGGGATCCAAAACTACCCTGGGTGAAAAAACTCTGCAGGAGCTTCACATTCCAATGCATATTTATTCTTAACTCTTCTTGGTATCAGAGCTGAGTAGGGCTCTTCACATTTGCAGCAGTCAATTCTTCAAGCAACATTAATTGTCTTACTTCTGCATACATCCGAACTCTTGTGCTTGTTTCTGTTTTTTTTTTTTTTTTTCCCAATGCAAACAGAACCCCCAATATTTTATACTGTGCTATGGCGCTTCCCTTCTTATTACCTTCTGAGGAAGTTTCTTCTATAGCCTTGCTGAACTAACTACAGGGCCATTCTCAACAGCTACCTGAATTTAAAGTGCTGCTACCCACATTTAAAAATTTTGCTTTCAGAGATTAAGGGAAGAAGAGATGCATTTCACAAGGTTGTGCTTCACTTCAGAGTTTTAATTTTCCAAGTCATAGTATTGTCTATTCGCTGTTTCAGAAGCATGAGAAAAACACTTTCTTCCTCCTTTACCTCTAAAGCAAGGCTTCCATTTCCCAAGGCCTCTGTTTTCCCCTGATTTATCACAATTTCCCTCCAAATTTCAAGTGTGTTTAAAAATGTCCAATCTATTTTATTATATGTTTATTCCCTGGCTTGAAGAGGAAGAATATGTATTACTGATTTAAAATTTATTAAACATTTCCTCTTCTTTGTTTCAGATATTTAGTTTCTGAACACACTTTTAAAAAATATTTTATCTCAGGGTTTTTCATCAAGTACAAGTAGTAAATTTCCCCCAAACCATCCTGTAGTTAAACAATAAATGAAAATGAAACAAAACTAAACCTTTTCCACTGGCATCCTACTGATGGTGGCATTTTCATACAGGAAACAGACTGTTTTAATAAGCTATGACAAATCTTTTGGCTTCTTTTTAGTGGGTTTGTTCCTGTTCCTTTGTATATTTTCACCTTCCCTGCTCCTTTACACAGGACAGAATTGCTTGTCTGTCCTCTTAAAAAACTACCAAGTGGTTTGGGAAGTGGAACTATTCTTCTCTGATCTCTTTAGCAACACCCCCCCACCCCCTAACCCCCACCCCCTGCTTTCAAGCACACTTGATTTTAGAAATTTTCCATTAGGCCTTCTGGGAAACCGAGGCAGTGTGAAGAAACCCTACTTCAAACCCTGATTCTTGCCATCAAGTCAGAAAGATTTTAGACATGTCGCTCAGAGTAACAGGCATGAGTTTATTGGAAAGGATAGGAAAGGGGGAAACTCCCAAGGGAAAGAGTGGCTTCTCTCAGAGAGGAGAGGGACAGTGTGCTTCTCCTGCACTCCAGTTTTATTGGGGATCCCAAAGAAGTTTCCAGAGACCCATCCAAGTCCACCTGTTGACTTTTGACTGATAGCAAGATGACATCAGACTTTCAAGTCCCCACTGCCATGACAATTCTAGGTCACTTTGGCTCATGCTGACCAGTTTCTTAACCATAAATTCTTAAATATTTTTATGGTTAAGAGGAATTAATTTTATCTCCCTGAGCTTTGGGAGCTGGCCTGTGCAAAGGGTCACCAAAGTCTCCCCCTTCAGAGTAACTTTGGTTCCTCTTATCAACATTATTTCAGGCTTGCATTTCTCCTGTAGATAACAGGTAATTTTCTTAGGAATGTGACATATCCTGTCCTCTTAAGCCAGGCAGAGCTGCAGGTAAATTGCTTCTTGAAAAAGAAAGCATGTGGGGGTCAGCAGAGTGTGTCCATTTTATAGAATTATTCCCTTAACTTCGTGTTCCCACCACTCACATCCGTGCATCCCTATCATAATCATCAAAAATAATTCCCCCAATTACTCCAGTTATTAATCTTCTCATTGCTTTCAGAGAGGGCCTCAAAAATTTATTTATCTTGTTTCCATCTTTGGAAGTCTATTCAACTTACCTTGTGACATCTTCCCATTCTATCAAATCGGTTTGAGTCTAGACTTGTCTTTATAAACATTCGTATTGAGGTTTATCATTTTTTTCATATTTATTGAGCTTTGCTTCTACAATTTCCGTCCTTCCCTAAAGAAATTTCTGTCTTTCTGTAGATCAGTCAGTGTGTGTATCTGCCTTCATTTTTCTTTCTTTACTTCTTGTTTTTGAGAATGCAAAAAACGTCTTTAAAAAACTGTATTCCATTAAGAATTCCATATTTTTAATCAATGTGAAAATAGAGAAAACATGAATGACAGAGGTCCTTGGTTACTTTCTGTTTTATGCCAGACCAGCTGCTATCTAAATTGGCTATCTAAATCTGGATTGATCTTAATAGTGCATTTAATTAAACTATTTAGTTTGTACTTAGGAGTGCCTATTAGAATGCCCACTGGCTTATATCCTGACATCAGATGCTAGGAGAGTTTGATCCCTTTTAATCTTTCTTTCTTGGAATTGAGTTTGAATTATTAGAAATGGAAAAGTACACATATTACCCTCTGTGTCCTCAAATAATTTTCTGAGTACTTCTCAGCTTCCTTGGCCATAATTGAAACCTTGAGGACTAATTTCCACTATGGTACATTTAAGTGGATTTTATTTCATCTGCTCTATGCTGTGAACTTCAAAGCCTAGGAACAGAAGTTGGTAGCTTTCTGTTGCTGCTTCCTTGTCATTATTTTTCTAACTCCTCTGGACTAGTTTGCTAGGGCTTCCTTTACAAAGTGCCACAGACTGGGTGGCTTAAATAGGAATTAATTTTCTCACAGATACAGAGCATAGTAATCTGGATGAGGTGTTGGTAAGGTGGTTTCTCCTGAAGTCTCTCCTTGCCAAATCAATGTGATCTCCCTGAGTTTTCATATTGTCTTCCCTCTATGGATATCAGGATGTAAACTTTTCTTCTTAAAATTCACCTTGGATGAGGGTCCACCCTTTACTTCCTTAAAGACCCTATCTCTCCAAACAGTCCCATTCTGAGTTGTTCGGGGTTAAGAGTTCATCTTATGAATTTGGGGGAAACAAGTCAGTAAGAAACTCTCCTTCTTATTCTTGCACTTTTAAAAATAAAGTCTCTACTACCGGCTTTCCTTCTTGATTGCTGATAACCTCTAACCTGACCTATTTCAAAAAGAAATTTATATGCTTATATACCTAATTAACAAGTATTGAATAATTTCAAATATATATGAATAATTTCAAATATTATATACATAATTATGTATTATTATTTACATATTATATAATATACATTATATAAAATGCATTATATTAATATATGGTATATGATATATATAATATGATATTATACATTAATATATAATATAAATATATTAATTATATTGTTAATTATTAATTATTAATCCTTTTGACATCAATATACTAAGTGCATGTATAAAAACTCAAATGGTATGAAAATATTTTGTGTAAAACCAATGACTTGGAAAACTGTGCTCTTTATATGTAATATGAAAGGAATTGCACTCTAAAAGCATGTATGATAAATTAAATTAATTAAATAAAAAAGGAAAAAAAATTCCCACATGCAGATCTATTAGATTGTTATATTTTTACATAAATTGTTATTTATTAACAATAAAATAATATGACAAATATTAAAAAAAATTATATGCTTATATACCTAATTAACAAGTCTTGAATAATTTCAAATATATATAAATAATTTCAAATATTATATACATAATTATATATAATAGTGTTCACATATTATATAATATATTATATAAAATACATTATATTTATATATGATATATGATATCACATTATATACTAATATATAATATCAATATATTAATTATATTATTAATTATTAATCTATTGATATATTATCATATTATTATTGATATATTAATATATAATATTAATATGCAATGTATATTATATATAAATATATATATTATATAAGTCATAATATATAAATATATAATATATATTATAAATTATAATTTCAAACACACACACACATTTATATTCTTAACAAACTCTAACTTTCTTTTTTCCCCTGATCCTTCCCTGGAAATATTTTCTAATTCACAAAGCAAATAGAAGCCCTCATCCTTTTCAGGCCAAACATTCCCATCTATTTGGAACACACTGTATATCTGAAAACAAGGTGTCTAATTTTACATACCTCAAAGGCATCTCACAATTTTCTTTAACTACTTTCCTTCAAATCAAACTTCTCCCTTTGCAATATCACTTGTCACAGTGAAGGGTACTTTTGTATTTGTGGTACTACAAGCTAGAGATTTTGACATCCCCTTTCTCTTACTCTTTATATTCTTTTCAAAAGTTTTGTAGCTTAGTTTCTAAATATCTCTTTGTCTCTTTATATCCTTTACCTCCCTACATTTACTGCTCATTACCATTACCTCTATCTCCAAGTGTGTACTCTCATTTATATCCTTGCTAATTCCCGGATAATTTTTTCCCACTGCAGATAGAATAACATTTTCAAAACACAAATATAGTATTGTCACTATATTTAAATTTCTTCTAAGTCTGCTAGATTTTCCTTCATTTTTGTGTCATTTTTTTCAACCTGTTTTGTCTTATTTATCCTAATACACTGTGGGAAACACAGGAGATTCTCAATAAATATTTAATGAATTCAGAACTAAATGCATGAATGAAAAATATATCACTATCAGTATTTTGGGGAAAAGAGCATTGGAATCAAATTAGTAAGTCAATTTTAGCTATAGAAATGATAAACATGTGCATAGCACTCAGGTAAATGAATTAGTCTTATATGAAAGGTGAATTTGAATCATCATACGTCAACTGAAAAATTATCTTCACCAATCTTAATGTTGATTGACATTTTTACCTCTTCATTTATCTCAAATCAGATTCTTCTCTCATCTTTATAACTATAGCCTTGTTCAGGTAACTATTCTTTTGCATTTTTTTCCCCTGAAGGAATACTCTAACCAGTTTTCATAAATATGGTCTCATATTCTTCTAATCCTTTTTTTCCCCAAATTTTCAATCATACTGATCTTTCAAAAATATAAAAAATATTCAGTTACTTCCTAGCTTATAGACCCTCATTGCTTTCCCCTTGTTTTCAGGATGGAATCCGAAGCCCTGAGCATGGGGTTTCCATCAATCTGGCATGGTTCTCCACAATCCCTTGTTATATTAAATATTATATTATAAAATATTACAAAAATCTTATATTTAAAAAAATAATGATGAATTAAATCATTTAAGATGTTTGTTAAAACAGTGGAAAATGGGGCTGGGGATATAGCTCAATTGGTACAGTGCTTACCTTGAAATCACAAGGCTCTGTGTTCAATACCCAATAACTAACATGCGTGTGTGCACACACACACACACACACACACACACAAACACAAAACCAAAACAGTGGAAAACATTATAATAGAGCATTAAAATTTTTTATTTTTCTCTCAATTTTGTGAGCAATGTATTTAATTGCACTGCTGTGGCATAGGAATTGATATTGCTAGTCTTTACTGGATACGTGTCCAGGACTACTCAATTCCTACTACTCCAGAATTTATAAGTTGTCCCCAAACTATTTTTGTGAACTGGGGGTAGGGGTGGGGGCACAATAAAACTTGTTTTCTGTGTCTCCTATTTAACCTGAAATTAGTTTGCCTTCATTTTAGAATCCTAAAATTCTAACAACATATTTTCCCTGGTAATTTCCATGGAAATTACTCAAACATGTGTATTGGATAATTAAGTTAAAAAGTGGTTAGAACTAAACAGGCTTTGTTTTGGGTTGATATATAAATCATCAGGTGATTATTTTATTTTTTTGAAAAGACGAATCTCAGTTTCATAATTATGATGCTTGTTTCAGATTTTTTATATTATTTTTATTATTTTTCTCATTTGATACCCAATCAGATATAATAGTCTATCAAAATTTGTAATTCCCAATTTTCTCTTTACTTTTTTTCTAGATATTTAAACTTGAAGAGAAGGTGGTCTTTATGTGCCAATTTTATTTAAAAATATTGGCAAGAATTGCAAAATTCTGTTCAAGAATGGGAATAGAATTTGCTGATAAGTACGCAAGAATGGGCTTTTTGATTTGAGAAGTGACACTTTTTTTTCTACTTACTGATGTAAGGACACTTGTCAAGCTTGGAAAAAATCCTGGCTCTCTATATATGTTAAAGTCAATTTTCTGCTAGCACTTCCAAATCAAAATAAATATAGGGTAATTTATATCCCAAAATCTATGCTGAAAAATGACTTCAGATAACAACAGTTTGAAGCGGCTGATTATTTTGAGCCTTCTCTGCAATAAACCTCATTTTAGTCTTTCAAATCTGTAGAAGTGACCAGACTGCCTTTACAAATTTAGTTTTAGGGGTTCAAATATGAAAAGCTTTCCTTATTTTTATCCTTCATTCTTCTTGACTTAAAGTTTTGGCATTTTTGACTTTTAGACAAATAACTAGCAATGTATTTAATTGCACTGCTGTGGCATAGGAATAAAGTCATCTTATTTATAGATAAATATTAATATGATATGAAACCATAAAAACGTGAAGACAGTATAGCTTCAATTAGGAGGAATTTATATTCATGGGTAGATAAAATTAATTCTATGGCAAAATATCCCCAAATAAAATATCTATTTTTTGCATTTTGATGTATCACAACATGAAGAGACAATTACTAAGAAGAAAAACTTGTCTTCTTTTATTTCTAAAATTTTTCTGTTACAAAAGAAAACAATAATAATTAGTTGTTTATATTTATGGAGAAAAATATTAAGCTACTAAGCTCAGTCTGAGTATAGCTAATATAGAATGATCTTCATAGGTGGCAGTGAGAAATGAGTGGTCATCAATGTCAAAGAGTTGCACTAAAATAGACAAATAAGACTGATATATAAATAACCATATATAAACCAATTAATATTCAATGGGAAAAATTAATATTTGAGAGACATTATAATAATCAGATATCACTTGCCAAATACTACAGAATCATTGATGGACTAAGGAAACAGTAAAATTACTGCTTTATTTTCAACTAGCCAATTATTTTGTTGCAGCAAAAATTGGCTTTAGTTCAGTGGTTCTTAAACAGGGAAATATAAACACATTATCCAAGCCAGAACAATAGTGGGTAGAGAGGTAGGAGGGGGAGGCTGGAGAGTATAATAGTAGTGGAATTTGCACCATATGCTCTAATTTGGATTTGGACAGCTTTTTGGATGTCTTTGGTAATAAAACAGGATTTCTGCTTCTTGTCTTCTTGATGTGAGGTTTATATTTGGAGGAAAAAACCCCACTAGTTTAAGGAAACAAATGAAGACCTTCTGGTTTGAATATTTATTTTAATGAGAAGAAAGCCCGTTTGGATAAAAAAAGGTGAAGAAAAAGCAAGTTTATACTCCCCTGATGTGCTCTACGATCACGTCTGTCTTATCCAGCTCTAATTTTCTTTGATTTTAACTCATCTGTATGACCAGACATCTGTGAGTATTTATGCCTTTTTTGGTTATGTGCTGTCCCGTTCTGGCTATCCATCAAATCCAGAACAGACTTCCCAGCAATGTTTTGTACAAAATGTAGAGTAGAATGATAACTGATTAGCATTACGTGATAAATGGACATTCTTCAGCTGAAACTGTAAAGTGCAAAACAGCTGAGACAACATATGAGCAGGAAATACAGTGCACAGTCTGTCTCTTGGTTCATGTTCACACAGCTTATTTTTTATTGCTATGACTCAAAACCATATACAGCTCAGGCACTGTATATTCTATACAACAAATATGAAAAATGGGATGATGCCCTTTTGTCTGCATTTATTTTGGGGAAGATATCTTGATGTTATATTCCAATGATGATACATTTCTTAGTAGCATATAGAAAAAGATAATGCTCAAGGTTGCTCCTGACTTTGTCTTCTGCTAAAACTCTTGGTCCGGTGGTTTACCCCTCCCGTAGATGCTCTAGGGTCAAATCTCATGTCTTTTAATTCTTTTAGTTTGATTAATCCCTTGATGAATCCCTGAAATAGACTTAGATTTGTAAACTAAACAGACAGAGTAAAGGAGAAAATGCGTATGGGTGGGTCTGAGATAATAACTGCTGCCCTATCTAAAAGCCCCAGCTACTTACCACTGACCAACTGTTATTCAGTAGTACCATTCAGACCAGTGTTTATAAATATCCATTTCTTTTTTAAGGAAGTTAATGATCCATTTCTTTAAAAAAATTTTGTTACCTAATTTAAAAAGTTTACTTACACACACATTCATGGACACACATTTTAAATACTCTAAGGACCAACCATCAACTACTGATGAGATTAACTTGTCGGCATTTTGAAACGTCTATCTTGGATACTTTTTAAAATACTTCTATTTATATTAGATGACAAACATGTCATTTCATTTATATGAGATTTATAAGAGATGACAAATATGTATTTAAATATACATAACTATCAAAGTTTAAGTATAGTCTACATTACATTGTATCTTATTACAAACTTTCTAGATTGATTTATTAGGGAAGTTTTTGATAGAGTATTAAGTCAAGTAGTAGTTGTAGTAATCAAGTTGTAGTAATTTTTATTAATTATGATTAGTAATTAATTAGTTACTTAGTAGTTCACCTGTAAATATTACAGATTCTTTAGCTAACCCACAGTAGAGATGAAAACAATTAGAGTCAAAGATTGGGTGATGAAACAACACCAAAACACTGCAGCACAGTAGAAATAAGCAATTATCTGCACCCAGGTGCTGCTCCCAAGTTGTCTCTTGATGCCCTTTTCACTACACCAAGCTTCTCTAATTGTAATAATGGGAACAAGGGTTAGATTATGACTTACTTAGAACCAACAGTTATAATAAGCCTTTCAGTTTGTAATAGTGAGGATAAGGGAAACATTATGGTTGCCTAACACCAACACTGAAAAGGGTTTTAGGCAAATAGCTTAAGGCAATGTCAAGGAAATTTTTTTAAAAGAAAAATTACTTTTTACATCATTTCAGTGTGATCAGACCCCAGGAGTGGCAGGGTGGTATGATACAAACAATTTAAAAAAACTTTGTTAATGGCAATCTTTGTTAATTTAGCGTTTTTTTTTTTGTTGTTGTTTAAATAATACGACTAAATTTCTTTCAAGTTTTAAATTTAAGAAAATTTAAAGTCAAGTATACAGATTAGAGTCATTAGCTAATCAAAAGTAGAAATATTTTAGTGTTTGAAAAATTGGTTTGTACAATTAATAATTCTTTTGATTCAGAAATTAAATTGCACTTGTCATTATGGCAGTCTATTTATTAATGTCTAAAATCTAATAACCATGTCAAAGATTTAACATTTCTAATTGTTGTAATTCTTCTTGGCCTCTGGGTATTCATTTCCCTCCCATGGATCAGGGTAAATTAAAATTTAGATAATTACAACTATTTCATCAGGAAATAATAGTTTTTTTTTCTTTTCTGTTAAACATAATGCATGTACATTTGTGAGCATGAAGACTGTGGTTATGTGTCATCTGGTTAAATTATATATTTCTTTCAGATCATGAACTTACTAGGTTCAGGTAGAATTATGTTAGAGTTCTACATATTTTATTTGTTTGGATTTGAGAACAATTTGTAATAGTATAAAACCTTTGCAATATTTTAAATTGAAAATTTGAAGATATATTTAAATTTGACATTTACTCTTTTTACAAAAGCATATTTTGAAAATTTGTCAATGTTTTCTTAAAAGTTCATTTCTCCAAATTCTTTTTGCATTTTGATAAAATTTTTATTAGCCTATTAAGTTTCTAAGATATTCAAGAAAGTTTATTATGATGTACAATTGGGTAAAAGAGCACTTTGAGGCAGTGACAGATAATATACTGAAGTTTACATTTTGTTCTGTAAGATATCAATTACTTTATGCTACTGTAGGAGTTTCAGGGTGCCATATTTTAGATGTCTCACCTTATACATGATTTATTTTCTCTACCAAGTATTTTATGTCCCATTTCCAAAGATCACATAGTAACTCAATTTTTAATATGATAATGACTGTAAAATATTAGGTTAAGTAAGTTTAACAGTGGACTTTTACAAACAGTAAAATCTAATGTAGAAATTGGGTCTCCTAACCATCTTAACCTTGAAGCTCCTTTACACAGCTACTAGTGGGCAACAAATACGATCTGTCCTCAAACCCTTTTTCAGTATACCTGTTCTCCAATATTAAATCTTACATTATTATGCCTTTGTTTCTAAAATCCTTGGCTACTGATATGAATACTTTAAAATCTTGGATTGACTTTATACCTCAAACCTGGGTTTTAGTACTGTTTCTCTTCTCTTGTCTTTGCCTTTCCTCTTTGGCTTTAATTTCTATGAGTCCTCTTAAAACAAAATAGTTTTGTGTTAAGCAAGAAGATGGGAAAATGGATGCATGATCAACATACCCAACAATATTTTTAAAGAATACACAAAATTGAATCATAGAATTCCCATGTTAAAATATTGCTTTGAACCAAAGAAGGTAAACACATACAACCAAAGTAAACTTACTTGCCTTCAATACCAAAAGTTTATATTAATTTTATGGTGGCAAAATAAATTAGTTGATTATTTTGTGAAGTGACTTCATTGCCTTCTCATGAGAATTGTAAGTAAAAATACTGCTAGAGGAATGTATGAAATGTTAGTCATCTCTGTTCTAATATTATCTCTTGAGAGTCTCTAAACAATGTTCCCATGACATTTGGTAAGATTTCATTTCAATGCTTAAACAGTCTTCATTACTATTTCTAGAATCACAGTGTTTTTCCACGGTATTTTGGAATTTTGACTTTATTACAAGGAAAACTATTAATTCTCTGCACATATTGTAGTATATTTGCTGTAATCCAGGTAAGTAATGGCTTCGACTCGTCTTTACAGTTAAGAGTATAGTGATGTAATAAACAGGTATGAACTTCAAAGATATAGACAAAGGCAAAGATTAGATATTGCCTGCATTTTGTTCTCCCACACGTTACCTGGGGCAGATGCGGTGAGGGGAGTTACCTAAACATTGCTGTTGTGTTGCCTCATTCTTCCCTCATTATTTTCTATTATTTAATAATAATCTTTATTGTTTAATACCTTACATGTTTTTTTTTCCACCTAGTTTGTCCTCATATAAAAAGTCAGTGCATAAACAACAAAGACGATTTTTATTCATGAACATGCATAGCTCTTCAGTAACATGCAAGAACTCGTATATATTGCAGATGGTGGAGGAGTAACCGAGTGCATATTTATGTTTGTATGTGACTGTGAGTTTGTGCCAACATCTTCCTGTAAACGGAAACCTTCCAGATCATTTATGTTTAGTGAAAAGAACTGCTCAAAGCCTGCTTTATGTGTAAAAAGAAGAGGAATTCAAATATATTTTGAGGGTTCTGGAATGCTTATGAAGCCTTTTCTCCTACCACAAATCCCCACTATCTTTTACCCACTGATCAATTCTTGTAATTCTTATGTTAGAATTTAATTTCCAATGTAAAGCTTTTGAGCCTAATGATGATAAAATATTTTGGAAAGTTAATACATAAGTAGTTTGTCATTAATGTGAAAAAAAAAAGGAGAACTTTCCTCTGTAAGAGGCTTGTGAAATGATTTTGAGAGTTCTAGCAGTTCTAGAAAAAAATGCTAACCATTATAAACATGGAGGAAGGAATTAAAGATATACAATAGGCTTTTAATATTGATTATCATGGACTTGGGATTTGATGGTATGATGGTGGGGAGCAACAGATAATTGATTTTTAAATTTATACATTTTTATAGTGCTTTATTTGTGATAATATATATTATTTTGCAATAAAAGTGTAATTAAAAACTTAATGTATAAAGAGTAGGGAAAAAGAGGGTCATTATGTGGAATGGAATCCTGTATGGAAGAAGGCAATCCATGAAGTTTTCATAATTTTACAAATAGCTATTCTGTGAGGGCCACAGGGTGGCAATCAAATAAACTTTATGTGACCCATTAATGAAGATTTTGTGAATACAGTATGTAGGTTGGAAGGTTCAGCTGTGATGATTCCCCAAACAGATGGTATTAAAAATCATTCTGGGGCTTAATTTAACCTACTAGTTTAATTAACCTACTATCGTGGTTACATTTTATCATCTGGCACTAGATAAGCAATAGTGTAGGAGGCTCAACTTCACTCCTGGGTAAAAAAACAACAACAATAAAACAAATAATAGGGCATTGACCTTTAAACAATGTTATAATAACATTAAACTACACTTGTGAAGGGTGGCAAAGATTTTCCATAAACACTAATGGCTTTTAGGTCAATTCCACTTTTTCTAGAAAGCAGAGTTGTGTGTCATACAAATACGAAAGCTCTTGGTTCTGTTTTTCGTGTGGCACACAATCCCACTTCTGGAAAGGAAGGTAATCTTAAGGAAAAAGTCTGTAGTAGAAAGAAGCACTATGTAATAGAGATTCTAATTTTTGCATTATATCTGTATTATGGAAATATTATTAACTTGATTAATAATGGAGAACTTTTTGGGTAAATTAGAGCACATCATAATTGCATAATAAAAACACAAAATTTGTGGGGCTGGGGCTCAGCAGTGGAGCGGTCATCTCGCATGTGTGAGGCCCTGGGTTCGATCCTCAGCATCACATAAATAAAATAAAGGTATCGTGTCCACATACAACTAAAAGAAATCTAAAAAATACAAAATTTGTGTGTATAATAATGGTATTTATATAGATAAACACAAGTATTGAAGGGGATCTTAGGATGAAAATATTTATGTTTGATAGTGGGATAATTAATAAACATTGTGTGCATTTATAAGTATTTTCTCCTGAGATAAAAAGCAATCTTACATACGAAGGTGATAGCTCAAACTAATTGTGCAGTTAAGAGTCCTATATGTTGGTGTAAGAAATGGCCTAATTTGTATGTTTTGGTTTTAACTTTTACAGCTGCCCAAAAGTTAACAACCAGCCTACCTTTAGAGATTATGATTTTATAGATCTGAGGTAGTGCACAACATTGGAGTGTTTAATATTTTTCAACCATACAATTCAGTGGTTTTTAGAACATATACAGAGTAGTACATCCATCACCACTATCTAACTTCAGAATACCTTTGTCACCCAAAATGAAACCCGTACACTTTTAGCAGTAATTTCTCATTCTCCCCTTCTTCCAGCCCCTAGAAACTGCTGGTCCACTTTATGTCTATTTGGATTTGTCTCCTTAGGATATTTCATATGAATGTTTGCATACAACACAATCTCTGTGTCTGGCTACTTTCAGTTAGTACACGCTCTTCAGGACTCATCTGTATTGTAGCAAGTATCAAAACGTTTTTCATTTTTAAGGATGACTAATATTCCATTGTTTGGATATACCATATTTATGTGTTCATTAATTAATATACATTGGTGTTGTCTCTAATTTTTTGACTACTATATGAATAACACTATGAATATTCATGTCCAAGTACTTGTATAGTCATACATTTTCAATTCTCTTGGATATGTTGGTTGGGTATGTCTTATCCGAAATGCTTGGAAAGTGTTTCAGATTTCAAAGCTTTTTGGATTTTGAAATATCTATGTAGACTTCATGGTTGAGCATGAAAATCTAAAATACTAAATTCTACAAAATCTGATATATTTTGAGTGCCAATGCAATGCTCAAAAAGTTTCAGATTTCAGAGCTTTTTGGATTTTAGGTTTTCAGATTATGAATGTTTAATTTATTAGCCTAGAAGTGAAATTCCTGGATCATATCACAAAATTCTGCTTAACATTTTTAGAAATTGGCAAATTGGTTTCCACAGACCTCTATCATTTTATATTTCCATCTGCAGCATATGAAGATTCCAATTTATCCACACCCTTGCCAGTACTTTTTATTAATTAATCAGATTTTTTTTGAATGTAGGCATCCTATTGGGTGTGAAGTGGTATCTCATTGCGATTTTTAAAATTTCTCTAATGAATAATGACATTGGGTATTTTCATGTTTTTTTTTGGCCATTTTTGTATATTCTGTGGATAAATGTCAAGTTCAAGGACAATTTTTTTAAGTTGTGAATTTTGTTGTTGTTTTTGAGTTGTAGTGGTTCTTCATATACTATGGAGACCAGTCCCTTCCTCATCAGCTATACTATGGAAAATATGTCCTTCTTTCACAGGCTCGTCATTTAAATTGCTTGCTTTACCTTTGTAATTATAGTAATAAAACATAATTGTGTGGACCATAATTATTATAATAAAAATATAATTGGGTGGACCATTATTTTGCTTGTATGGATAGACATAAGTATGATAAAGAAATATTAAAGTAATTATTTTATGATTGTGGGATGAAGAATAGCTAAATATTCTTGTACTTTTATAACTTTTCAGCTTATTTTTTAAAAAAATTTGAGAGATGCACATTTATAAGACTGAATACAGGGGCTGGGGTTGTGGCTCAGCAGTAGAGTGCTTGCTTAGTATGTGCAAGGCCCTGGGTTCAATCCTCAGCACCACATAAAAATAAATAAATAAAATAAAGGTATTGTGTCCAATTACAACTAAAAAACAAAATAAAATAAAATATTTAATACAAAAAGCAGACACAAAGTTTTATATTTTTATGTTGTCTTACTTATCTAATTTTTCTTTTGTTGCGCATGCTTTTCAGTTCATATCTAAGAAACAACAGTAATCTAAGATCACCAAATTTTACATTTATGTTTCCATCTAATAGTTTTATCTCTTATGGTTATTCCATGATGCATTTTGAGTTATTTGTGTGTGTGTTGTGAAGAGGGATTAAACTTAATCCTTTGCCAATAGTATCCAGTTTTTTAAAGACCATTTTTTGGGGTGGGGCGGAGAGAAATGGTCTTTCCCTTGTGAATTAGCTGGCTCCCTTGTCAAAATTAGTTGACTAAAAGTTTAAGGTCCATTTTTGGATGTTCAATCTATTTAATTTATCTATACCAATACCACAACATTGATTACTGTGGCTTTGTATTATGTTTTAAAATAAACAAGTATGAGTATTCTCTCCTTTTCCAGTTTGTTGTGGATATTGTGGGACCCTTGAATTGCTGAATGTTTTAGATTTATTTGTCAATGTCAGTAAGCATTCAGCTGGTATTTTTATTGGAATTGCCTTGAATCAATGGATCAGTTTAGGGAGTACCAGTGCCTGTATAAGTTTCTTAGGACTGCCATGCAAAGTATCAGAACCTGAGTTCCCTAAGCAACAGAAAGCAATTTTCTTATAGTCATTGAGTTTAGAAGTGTGATATTTAGGTTTTAGAAGGACTGAACCATTCTGAAGGCTGTGAGGGAAGATGTGTTCTAGTCCTTTTTCCTAGCTTCTGATTTTCTGGCAGTCTCTGAAATTCCTTATAGGTAGTAGTTGCCCTGTATCTTCACACTGTCTTCCCTCTACATATCTCTTTCTCTTCAAATAGCATTCTTTTTATAAGGACGTCAGGTAAACTGGATTAGGGGCTTATTCTTCTTCAGTCTGACCTCATTTTAACGTAATGGATTGCTGCAATAACCCTTTTTCAAAATAAGATCACGTTTTGAGTTACTGGTGGTTAGGGCTTTGATAGGAATTTTTAATGGATACAATTAAAGCCATAACAACAACTTAGCAATATTTATTCTTCTGATTACTGTACATGCAATATTTTTCATTTTTAGGTTCATTAATTTCATTCTAGATGTTTTATAGTGTTCAGTGTGTAAGCCTTACACTTCTTTTGTTAAATTTATTTGCAATTTTTCTTTTGATGCTATCAAAATGGAAGCGCTTTCTTAATTTCCTTTTACGATTTCTCATTGCTCCTATAAAGAAATATAATGGAGTTTTGATAACTTAGTGTCTTGCTATGTAATGGAACTTATTAGTACTAATATTTTTATGTGCATTATTCATACTTTTTTATATATAAGATCATGTCACCTGTAAATAGATATGTGGTTATTTCTTTCTTTCCAACATGGATATCTTTTATTTCTATTTACTAATTGCACTGAGTAGAAATTCCAATACAATGTTAAATAAAAGAGGTAAGAATGAACATCTTTGTCTTGTTCCTGACCATAGTAATACGCTAGCTTTGAGTTTTCCCTCTTAGTTTGATTGGTGTTTTTATTGGGAAAGAGAGTCAAATTTGTTCCAAATGCTTTTTTCCTCCATTTACTAGACAATCATTTCTATTTTGTCACATGCTGTATTATAATAATTAACTTTGTATACTGAACAAACCTTGCATTCTAGGCTCAATTACACTTGGTCATGATATACAGTCCTTTTAATTTATCCAGATTAGGTTTGTGGGTATTTTGTTGAGCATTTTTGCAACTATATTCACAAGGAATATTTTGGGAGGCCTTTGCTGAACACTTTCAGAGCAGCTCTTCAACACTGGTATTTTTACAGAACGTTTCACTTTTTAAAAGTCTTAGTTTAGTGAACAAATCTGATTTATGTCCATGTATCTCGAATCTGAACTATGCAAATTCTTTACTAAGCAAGATCTACTTTCTTGTTGATAGACTTGTAGCATTTCAGTATAATTTATAACTATTAGAATTTAGTTTTCTTTTCCATTCCTGAGCAGGTCAGATCTTTTCCTCTTGCTTCTTTATTCTTCTCCTCTTATTTTATCTGTATTTTGGACTTTCTTATTTCTGCAAGTCTCAGAGCACTTAAATATACATTCTTAGAGATTAAGGCCAAGTTATTTTATTTTTGCTGGGAAAACCTACTGATATTATGGTACTCATCACAAAATATTTTTAAACTTGATCCTGCATGTTCTAATCACAGGGTTTGCCTTTTCTGGGAAAATAAACTGTAGAGGAATTATTTAATGTTCTTCTGCCTTTTTTTTTTTTTTTACCACCCTGAGTGATTTCTCAAATCATTCTAGTGTGTTCAGGAAGAGAATAAGCCCTGTCTAGTATTTTTGAAATAATGTCATTGGAGTTATGAAGAATCTTCTCTTTTGTAATCTGTACTTTGTGTGAAGATACTCTCTACTCATTCTTGTATATGTTAAACTGCTAAAAGTCCCTCTGATTTCTAAGAAGTGTAGCATTGATCAGTTAAAAACATGTATGTTAATATTGTTGTTATTTTATGCCCATTTTATTTACTTGTGAACTGAACCCAAAGATAGGACATGAGAGCTTGAGTGAGAACTCTGAAAAAAAAGTATGCTCTGGACAAGCAGAAAATAGGAAGAAGATGAATGTGCATTATGTACTTGGGGAAGGATAGTGGAGGAGAGGGGTGGTGCTAGGGATTTGCTTCCTCCAAGAGTGTTATGCATATCTTGGATATTTTTAACTATTGCAGTTGATAAACAGCTCTGCCTGTCTTAATGAAGCTCTACTCCAGGGCTAAAGTTTTCCTGGGGTTCTCTGAGAATATTTGCGGTAGATAAATAGAAAAATAAAATCCACAGATAAATATCTCACAGGATAATAATGTACTCTTACACAGTGGAACAATAGAGATGCTACCTTTTCAGAAAAGGGATTAAAATAAATTATCTTGTCAGTGGAAAATAGAAGGTAAAAGAGAATTGCCAACAATAGCAGTAATGCATAGCTAGGGGAAGAATAATGGAAAGCTTAAATCTCTGTTATGTTTTTTGGTGGGGATTTGCCAGCAGAACCTCTTTGTTTAATGTTACTGCATTACTGGTGGAGGGAGTCCTGATGGAACATGGGGAGAGCATCAGGGGAATGCCTGTTACGTAGGATTTGCCTTCATGTTTTTATACTTTCCCTGGCTTGTATTATTTTTCCAGTTACTATTTCTATTCTATGGACTTCTTTCTTCCACTCTTTTCTAATCCTGTAAATGCTGTCATTAGTTCAACAATGAAATCATTGTAATCTAGTTCACACTTTCCACCTTATTAATCATATTTAATCTCTTTTCCACATTTAACACAGTAGGTCCTTCTCTTTTTGAAATTCATTGCTTCCTTCACTTCCAAACTATTCTATTTCTCCTTCTCTTCCATCATTACTGGCAATTTCATCATTGCATGTCAGACTTCTTTGGATTTCTTTCTTCCCTTTCTTTTAACAATAGACTTCTGAATGATTCCATCTTTGATCCTCTCCTTACTGGGAGTTCACCTGGCCAATATAAAGGTGAACAATCCCAAATTGTAGCTCCTAAACACCTTTTCTGAGCTTCATACTCTTATTTCTAATATTCATCTTGATAGTTTGTATTTGGTGGCAAATAATCTCTCACCTCAGAAATGTCATTACAGTATGCCTTCCAGATCCATTGGTTCCTTATCCATGGATTCAACTAATAGAAAATAAAAAAAATTCAGAAAAAATGTGCATCTATGTTGAACATGTATGCAGATCTTTGTCGTGTCATTATTGCTTAAACAATACAGTATAAGAAATATTAAATAGCATTTTATTAGGTCTTATAAGTAATATAGAGACAAATTTTGTGTATACAGGAGAATGGGCTTAGGTTATATGCAAATGTGATGCCAATTTTATATGAGTGACTGGGTGTGTGTTTGTGTATATGTGTGTATGTATGTGACCTGGAATGAATCCCCATGGGTCCTGAGTGATGACTATATATTTCTACATTCCCAAATCAGATTTTCTTCCTATATTTGTTGCTTTGTTTTATGGTACTACTTTTCAACAAATTACACAGACCTCACTCTCAGAAGCCTGTGTAGCCTACTATCTGCTACTCATTTCCCATAAGCAGTCAGTCACAAGGCCCTGTTCAGTCTAAATTCCATCTCTAAATCCTATTCTTTATTCTCTTGTATTGCTATGGTTAAAGACAAATGTCTTGGTGAATATTTTTTATGAAGCACAGGGAATAAGAACTAAGAAGAAGAGAGGACAAATGACAACACCATCTTGCTGACTAGCTTCTAGGTATGACAGCTAGATGCTGAAAAACCCTTCCCCAAGAAGTCTTCATTTTTTTCACTTTTTATTGGCTATTTTTAATTATAATGACAACAGAATATCTTATGACATCATTATAAAAGTATGGAATATAATTTGTTCTAATTCAGTCCCCAGCATTTCCCCTTCCCTCTCTTCTTCCCACAGAAGTCTTACAACATATATTTAAAGACTGGGAAGAGAGAGGTTCAGGAAATGTGAGGAGAGTTTATGAAACTAATTTGTTTTCTTTGTAGTTGAAGATTTTTCTAGGGCTTTCACAAACTTACACTTACTGTTTATGTATTTGTAGGTACCAAGTGGGACCACAAAGATCAGCAGGGATACCTCAAGACTGGAAGCCCAAGACATATGACCAGTAAAATACATGGAAGTTCTTTAGATTGTGAATGTCTGACTCGTGCAGAGAAAACTGAGCCTCAGAGGATCTGAGATATTTTATAAGTGATGTTTAATAGAGTTCCTAACTCTATTCCCATTACTCTATCCTATTTTCTGCAGTGTCATCAGCCTGATCATTTGAATTGCCAGTCCTACCAATATAATCCCAAATCCTTTGGTTATTCTGCAGAACCTATGTGAAAACTTTGAAAATTCTTCATACCAAATACAAGGGATTCATAATCCAATTATTACTCATCTTTTCAGCATTCACAATACTCCTGTACATTCCCCTAAGGAACAACCATGGGCAAGGACCAGCTTTTTACATTTGTTTATTAACTTGTGATTTCTCTGCTTAGAACTCTCTCCAATTCAGCATTTAAAGTAGCTCAAATATAACCTTTTATGTGATATATTCTCTGACATCCTACATAACTGTCATTCTTTTCCTGAATTTTTTAAACCACTGGTTCATACTATAATATAGCATACAAAAAATGGCTCAATAATTGGTTTACACAATATAGGGTAGATACTGCATTCTATTTGTTTTGCTATTATCTGAGACTAACAAGAAATCTAAAAGGTATGAAAATTGTACTTGATATGGTGGATTATGTGAATGAGTAAAATGGAGATAAACCTCCACCATAAATTATTTTATCTTATATTTCAATCTATAGCAATCACCCTTTCTCTGTTACTTTATACACATTTTTGTGCTTCTCTTATGAAGTTATTTTTCCTACTTATCCATTTATAGTTCAAATTTTAATTCTTCAGCTGAATTATGAGTTCTTTCAAAACAGGATCATTTCTCTTACTTCTTTATACTTTCCATTCCATTGTGCATAGAAAATAAGCTCAGTAGTCACTATCAAATTCATTCAGCAAATGAATGAACAAAATGAATATTTCATTTTCATTGAAAGTTTTGAATTGCTGCTTCATTTAAAAAATAATTTTCTTCAAGGGTTTGAGAACAATTTAAGAATGACTTCTCTTCTTATTCTTTCTTTGCTCAGTCTGTTTTACTCTGTTAGTTTATGAAATTGTTGTAAAATATTATAAGTAGTTTATTCTGCATTCTGTAAGGGTTTTAGACATTTAATACATTTTTAGCACTACATTAAGAAAAATGTGAGAATATTTTTGTGAGCCTTGCAGGAATACAGGACTCTTAAGGATCATGAAATAATTGTTAATAAGGGCTATTATAGAATTTGGGGACTGAGCTATTGTTTAGGAATTATTCTGTGTAGTTTTTGCATGTATAGGAATTATAATCTCTTTGTTATTTTTGATATAATGAAAAGAATATTGTATTCCCTGTTAGAATATCTTGGCATGAATTTTTCATTCTCCTTTTCTCATTATCTTTTGAAAATATCTATTACATATCCATATGAAAACGGTATATCATATATGTGTATGATATAAAGAAGCAGTGCTAATTTGAGGATTTGAATAGTTCTATTTATATAGTGAAGTCACTGAGTATAAATCCATGTTCCTTTTTTCTATCTGTACAACAATTGCCTTATTATTTAGAAGATTCTCAAGTTACAGAAAATATGATACCCAAAGTAAAGCACATGAGCTCTCAGATTAACAAATAAAACTGTCTTTAATAATGTTTTTAAAATCACATGTAAGAAACAGGGAGAATAATTTTTTAAAAGGATAATGTTAAAAAGAAAAATTTTGTACTATTTAGTTTGCTCCTGTGCTATCTCTAGTATAGCAAATAAATAAAATATTTCTCTTCTACTTTTATCTCTTTCCTTCTCTTTCTATTTCTTATTTTCCCCTTGTCTTTTCTGAGGATAACATTGATTTAGGGCAGTTTGGGGAGAAGGGATAAAAGACAATCAGGAAAAAATATCATTCTTTTTTAAACCCTGAATTTATTTTAATGTGTTTATTTCTTTACTGAGTATTCTTATTACTAGTCTCTTATTAATTAATCATTAATTTTTTGAAAGATCCTTGTTAGCAAAAGGAATAGCTTCTATTTATATTCCCTAAATGTCTTACTGCTTAGAGGTAAGAACTTTGGTTTGGGAGCCTGGAAGCCTATGTCAATATTTTAATCAAGAAGTAAGTAGCAGCTACTTGGACTGAAAAAAGATTAATATGAGGCATTTTACAACATATGGTTTCTCGTGCAATTGAAAAGGTGTGCACACTTATTTCTATCTCTACAGCTACTCTACTTTAAGAGGAATAGTACAAATTTCTCTACTTACACAAAAAATGCCTCCTAAATGACCCATATGTGTAATCAACCTTATTGATGAAAAAACTATATATTGGAATTTTAAAAATATTTCTTATTCATATTGAAAATCAAAACTAAAAATAATAATACATTGTTGTATTACTTCATGTAAGTGGTTTAATAAACATAAAGCAGATATAAGTATCCTGATGAGGGTATATCTCATATATCTCAACTATATTGAATGAAAATCATTAAAAATATGTCATTAAGAAGGTACTGGATTTACTTCAACTAGATTTATTTCAAATTGGCAAGTCATTTACTTTTGAGGCAAAAATGTGGATTTTATGGGGAAAATGTCAAAATTATGTTATTATTAAGAATACATTTGTGAGAACTTCATTATCTGAAGTTAATATATAGCAGGTATATATTAAGTATATAGCTTCATTTATATTTCTCATCTTAAACTTCTTGCTCAGGAATAATTCCAAATAAAGGCCCACAAGATACTAGATGAAGATACAATAGAATGATTAGGCCTAAATATGAACAAGTAGAAAGGCCCATATTTTTTTCTGATGTTAACTGCAATTTGATCATAACCTTGACCAATTCGTGGCAGAAGGAATAGAATTATTGCTAATCTTGATGCATTACTGCACAGAGAACAGTTTTATTTTCACAGAAAACTTTTTTTCTCTGAGTCATGGTCATTTCTAATTTTAGTGTTTAGTCTTTATTTGAGAATCAATGAACCATTTATAAGCCTCATAGATCTTTGCTTAGTCACAATCATAAATGTGGCTCCAGAGTGACACAATGGTTATCGTTGTACTGTAACATAGTCTAATTAGAGAAAATATAATTATAAACTATAGACATAACTTGATTATCTTTCTACCTATATTATATTCCTTTACTCTTCTTTATTATATTAATTTCAAAGTATTCCATTAAAAAAAGTTACACTGAATGCCTTTGTAGAAATACTTGCCAACATCTCTGATTACCATTATCTACTAAGAAATCTCAAATACATTAATTTTAAATTTGCTTTCTCTGTTGAAAGGATGTTTTATCTGGCCACATATTGTCATATGGTCTAATATAAAGTCTGCAGTAGATATTTTGTAATTTTTCTTCCAAAGCTTCATCTACCTCAGTATTTCATCCAGTGAAAAGCAATATTTTCTAAGCGATTACTCAAGAAAGCGTTATTTTTCCTTTTAACTCATTAATTATCTAATCCTTTGCTTCAAACGTATGTTCCATATTTATCCACTTATTTCCACCTCAACAAGTACTACTTTAGTTTGAGTTATTCTCATTTCTGTCTTGGATAACTCCAATATCACCTTTTCCTAGTTACTCTTCGACTGTATTTCTCACCCCCTTCCTCCTGCCAAGGAATTCAGAGGGACACTTTAAAACTGAATACAGACTGTGTAGATTTTCTGTTAAAACTCTCCAAACAACTCATTACTGGACTTGTAGTTAGGCTTCAACTCCTTAAATCCATTGTTTTTCTATGTGACTTCTCTTTGTTGAATTTGGCCACAATGAGCTGCTTCCTGTTGTTTAAAATCTAACAAATTTGCTTAGATTTGACTTATCTATTCTGTTTAAAGAAACTTCTGTGGACACCCACTATTTGAATTGATTTTCCTTAAAGTTCTATATTATCAATATTCTATATTATTCTATATTATCTGAGGTGGAAAAACAGATTTGTTTCATGGTCATTACAGTAGTCTTGCCTTACCCAGGTTTTTACTTTCTGTGGTTTCAGTTACCTACAGTCATCATGGTCTGAAAACATTAAATGGAAGGTTCCGGAAATAAAAAAATTCATAAGTTTTAAATAATTTTGATCACAGTATATTGTTATAATTATCCCATTTTATTATTAGTTATTGTTAATCTTTTACTAACACTATAGTATTAAACTTTATAAATTAAATTTTATCTTCTGTATTTCTGTAGTGTCCGTCGTGATATTTCCTTTTTCATTGTAGATATTGGTAATTTGTGTTTTCTCTCTTCTTTTCTTTGTTAGCATAGCTAAAGGTCTATCAATTTTATTTTTTTAAAGAACCAACTTTTCGTTCTGTCAATTTTTTCAATTATTTTTAGATTCAATTTCATTAATTTCAGCTCTGATTTTAATTATTTCCTGTCTTCTACTTCTTTTAAGGAATTAAAAACAGCTTACTACAGGGACACACAGCCACATCAATGTTTATAGCAGCACAATTCACAATAGCTAGATTGTGGAACCAACCTGATGCCCATCAGCAGATGAATGGATAGGGAAACTTTGGTATATATACACAATAGAACACTACTCAGCACTAAAAGAGAATAAAATCATGGCATTTGCAGGTAAATGGATGGAGTTGGAGAAAATAATGCTAAGTGAAGTTAGCCAATCCCAAAAAACCAAAGGTCAAATGATCTCTTTGATATGAAGATACTAACTTATAAAGGCAAGAGAGAGGGAATGAGAGGAATGAAAGAGCTTTAAATAGAACAAAGAGGGGGGAGGGAGGAGTGGGGGCAAGGGATAGGAATAATAGCAGACTGTGTTACCCATGATTACCCTAAATACATGTATGAAGACACAATTGTAAAAATATATTAAACCAGCAACTCGAAAAATTGTGCTCTTTATATGTAATATGAAATGAAATGTACTCTGCAAACGTGTATAACAAATTAGAATAATAAAAAATTTAAAAAGTTTTATCATAAGTAACTAGTTATAGAAACAACATCATACTCTGATGATATCAAAGAGAATATACTCTATTCTCTGCAGCTTCAGGAATCTGCTGGGGTTCTTGGAATGTATGCTCTGTGGGTACCATATTTCTTTATATTCCCTTTTTATGTGTGGTGATTATTAAGCCATCCTCTCTCAGCTTCAAACCCACCTTTTCATACTCATCTGATGATGCTGGGGCTGACACATATCCCTATGTTTCCTCCTCTGCCAGCTGGTTCCTGTTAGGCAGTAAGTTGGAGGTGAGGCAGGGGCTTCCTGTTCTTGCTAGTGTCTCCTATGCAGCACTTCTTCACTCAGCAGCAGCAGTTTGCTACAACAGAAGCAGTGAATTACAGGTCACAGTTTTTCTAATGGTTCTAGAACCAGCTTCATTATAGAGACATTCTCCTTGGAGTTCTGAATCCCACCTCTTTAAGCCTCCTTCCCTGAGTTCCTGAGGCTCCAACACTCCAAGCTATGTGCCCTTCTCAGAAATTTGAGTTGTGTTTACACTGGCTCCTTCTCCAAGATTCTAAACTTTAATACTCTTAACATTGTTCCTTTGTTTTTCCAGCCCTGGGTTACCATCTGCTTCCTGCAGTTATTACTTCATGATACTTCAGAATGGCCTTTTCCTCTGCAGTTTGCTAATGCCAGGTTAACAATTATTCACATTAAACTCTCTCTGTTAACATAACTTCTGTGGCTTCTATCTCCTGACTGGATTCTGACTAACAGAGAAGGACTGAATCATTGCCTAATTAAAATGTCTAAGGAGAGAACAGTGTTGTATTTCAACTTCTAAAGGAGCTCTTAGAGTTATGGGAGGAAAAACTTAAGTGGTTTTCTGATGTTGGTCCCAAAGGCACAAATTTCAACTCTTTGGTAAATTTTTTTTTCTTTATAATGACCTCATTCTTGCCAGACATTCATATAATTTTGAATTGTCTGGTCAGGTTTTTCATTGCAGAAAAGGCAGAGCAATAAGTGGTACTCATTATGACAAGGGTACAGCCAAGAAGGAAGCATGATGAAGAAATTATAGGGCTAGAAAAGGGATCAGTGGTGGGGCTTATAAAAGTATATTTAATTCTGATTACACTGTTCTAAAACAGTAAAATAGTTATTCTTGTACTATTTATGTGGTGTGCTTATTGACATATATAGGGAATTAGCTAAGTAAAAATATTTTGAGAAATATGAATTGCTAATTTGGACTTATATTCATTTTTAAAATAATTTAGAATGTGTAAGAAAGGGTACAGGTATTGAACTTTTGATCTGTTTTCATCATTCCTGCCTTAAATCCAAGAATTATACATAAAGTCTTTAGTTAGCATTTCTTCCTATTTAAATATATATGTATATATATTTACATATATTTATTTATTTTGAACTGTTTTCACAACAGGAATTTCTATTTGAAATGCTACTATCTGAAAGTCAGCACCTTTGGTTCATTTAGTTATTCAATTACCCTTAGACAGTATCCTTTACATTATATAAAAAAATATATTTTTTCATGGTTATGATGCTCCTAACACCAAGTACTGAGTGACACTCACAAATTTACATATTAGTTTTGACAAAATAAATGACATGATTTGTGAATATTTGGATCCAGAATTTAAAAAACCAGAAATAATGAACTTAAGGCACTTTGTAAAGCAATTAGCATGTAATAAATACTTAAAACATTAATTATTGGTTCTAATATTTTTTAAAAATATTTATTTATTTCCTTTAGTTGTACACAATGGAATGCATTTACGTTTACGTGGTGCTGAGGATCGAACCCGGGCCCACGCACGTGCTAGGCAAGCGCTCTACTGCTGAGCCACAACCCCAGCCCAGTTTCTAATATTTTTAACATTTGTTTTCATTTGAAGACATGTTAATGTGACAGTGTGGTAATTTTTATTCTCCTGTCAAGGTTGGGAAGGAAGGCCAATGATATAGTGACATCAAATGACCTGAAGCTAAAACGTCAATTGTGGAAAATACTCTTTCCTTGGTTCTCCAATTTTTTTAAGAAAAATTCTTTGCTTTTTCTCTTAGAAAGTAAATGAGGAACTATAGACTGCCAAAAGCTTGTGTGACATCCTAAGAGTTTGGGGGACTAAACATTTAGAAGCTGCATTTGGACATAATTTTATCTCCTTCCTGCTTCTGAGAGTTGGTAGTGGTATCTGCAGAGGGTGTCAGCTGTGGCTCTACCAACTGGTGCCAAAAGAAGGCTCATGTGGATGTGGAAGTATATAGAAACTTCCCATTTTGGAAACAAATTCTACAATTTTTGCCAGATTTTGTGCCAGAAAAAATTATGAATGCAATCCTTATCTACAGCACACCAAATATAGGACAAATTCCTCCTAAGCATGGCAGAAAACATTATTTATTGAACAAGTGATAATCCTGGGCTTTCCCCCAAATCAACCTTTACAGGATGAGGAACATACTTGGGTAAGATCCAACCCTTCCTAAATAAGAGGCATTGACAATAAAGCATGATGCCTGCCATTCTTGGCCCCTGAATACCAGGTGAATCTGAAAATCCTGCTATTGCAGTCCTCTTGTTTGCATTACCCTCCGCCTTCATTCTGAACAGGCACAATGGCAGTGAGCCTCAGTTATTGCAGTTGTCTTGGCATCAGCATTCAGATATTCTGTTCTCTGGCTGCTCACTCTGTCTATTGGCAGACAGAGGATGAACAGGCTGCAGAATCAACCCCATTAGTGTCAACCTAATCCCCCATAATGGGATCTGCACTGGCCAAGACTAGGCACCAGTCCCTATCCCCATCCTTATGTGCAGTGCGTCTTAGCTTAGCACAATGTTGAGCAGTTAGTAGATGGGATGATAGCATTGTGTTTGCCGCCACCTTTTGAAAGAAACCAGAACAGTGCCATGGGAGTTTGATGGTGTGCGTTAGAAGATTGGGGAAAATAGGTATTTTATAGTGAAAGGAAGTTATTGAAGTATATTTACCTTCATATTTCTAGCTATGACTTTTATAGAACAATAAATACTGTTGGAGCTATTGGTTTCATGGAACAGTACCAAGATTCAAGGGTAACTAAAAGCATTTTCGGCGGGATTTTGTATGTACGTGTGTATGTAAGAGGGGTGGGTGGAGAGAAGGGGAGAGAGAAGGAAAGATGGAAGAGAAAAAAGAGGATGAAGAACACTCATATAATATTTTCATCAGGGAGGGACAAGGGGACAGGTAGAAGGGCAGGGAGAGGCAGAAATTTGTCAATGTTTGCTGGAGGTCGAGTCTTTGAGATTGACAACAGATGGTACATAGCATTTCTGATTCTTAAAAGTTCTTAATCTTTTGTTAGGTGAGAAATGAAGATGTTAGAAGATTAAGTTGTGCTTCCCAATGAGTTGGTCTTGATGAATTTCCGTGGTTCATTCCTAAAGAGTTAAAGTTGCCTTTAAGAGCTCACTCCACTTTTGTGCCCATTTTTCTGCCTTACTGTCTCAGAATATTTTGAAAATAAGAATACAGAGGAACATGGAAAAAGCTATGTTTTTGGCAACAACAACAAACAAAGTCTAAACATCGGCAGAAAAACAATAAATCACTTGCACTCCCAAAACCAAGTGAGCACTGAACAATGGAGAGAGAAGGATCAGAAGCCAAGCACCTGCCTCTGGGCTCTTCAGCGATGACATCCTGACTTCTAACAGCCCTAAGGCCTTGGAATATTCAAGTTCTGTTTTTGGAGCCATGATCCTTACTTCATGTACTCCAGGAAACCTTGGAACCCTTATGGTTCAGCTGCTCTTGTGGAAGCACCTGTGTATATACCTGTGGGCCTCAAAATAGCAACAACCAAAACTATATGGAAATCAGAAGCAAACCCTGTTGTGCTCACAGTTTGTGTTTCCATATAACTCCTTGTTAGGACACCCACTTAACACACGTTCTCAGATTTTATGGGCAGCTGCAGCATTGGTTTCTTATTTCTTTCCATGTGAGTTTCCCCCCACTTTAAGAATTTTAAGTTTTAAAGAGCTGAGTCATATTTGCCTAAGTTTTCAGGATTATGTGGGGATCCTCTGGAGGCTTTGCATAATAAAAGTTTTTTAATTGGAAGATACAGGGACTAGTGAATAGATCAAAATTGCTGTAATGAGAAGTAATTGAAATTCTCATTTGGAGACTTCTGAGCTCAGAAGGAACAGCCAGGGAATACACCTAAATGGTCTTCATTTACTTTCCACCCCATAAAACTGGAGAGAATTGGAAAATTTTTTATTTTATTGAGGAATGTGCTCAGTTTGGACCCTAAGCAAGGGTCTAAGAATTCCCATTTGCTAGCTTTTACCCCCACAGTTCAGGATCTTTTACACCAACTATGGTTCCACCCAATTCAGTCATTGGTTGAACAAGTGAAGGTCAATGGGTGTGAATGAAGTTATAATTTCTTTTTTTTTAAAAAATGTTTATTTATTTCTTTTAGTTGTACACAATGCCTCTATCCTTGCATGGTGCTGAGGATCGAACTCGGGCCGTGCATGTGCTAGGTCTGCACTCTACTGGGGAGCCACAACCCCAGTCCGAAGTTATAATTTCTAACACAGCTGCCTCTGAAGATATGTAGGTATGGAATATATGAGCACAATATAAGGAAATATAGGAGAGAATTTTATTTCTAACCTAAGAAGTCATCCTTCTTCTAAAAAGTCCTGTTATACCTTTTGCATCTAGTTCTGTGATGAGAATTATACCAAAGGGTTTCAAATTTATGAGACAAAGCAGATTGCATCTTCTTCTACTTCCTAAGAAATTGCAACCTGAACATAAACTGTGGTGAAATGAGTGAGCAGTAGTATATACCTTAGCAAGGAAATCCAAAATTTCCAAACTTAGAACTTAACTCATTTTTAAAAAAATATTTTTAGTTATACATGGACACAATACCTTTATTTAATTAATTTATTTTTATGTGATGCTGAGGATTGAACACAGTGCCTCACATGTGTGAGATAAGCACTCTACCACTGAGCTACAACCCCAGACCAGCACTTACTCTTGATTATTTCTTAGAGCCCCTTCATCTTGCCTTTCCCTTTGATTGCCTTTGATACCTTCTGTGTTTGCACCCATCTCTAAAAAAATAACACGGATGTCTTTTGGGTCATCCCCTGACAGATGCTCAGTAGGCAAAGTTTATTTTAGCAGAGCAGATTCATTTTTGTGCTGAGAGAAAGCAACTGAACTACATATAACCTCTGCCCTTCTCTTGGGCATTTTCAGGACTTTCTATGACATCATAAATATAGAGATGTGGTACTAAGGATAATCTAATCTGAAAGAGTTTTATAGTACTCTGTAGCTATCTTCTGCTTCTCTTGTATTGAAAAGGAATTAAAGGGAGTTTAGGCCATGGATAATTCTGACTTATTGCATATATATTAACATAATGATAGATCATTCCTTATTTTGTCTAACAATGTGTTAGAGACTCATGTTGTTAACTGAACCAATACTTTTTTTTTTTTTTTTTTAAATAGCCTAAATAGCTTGTATTATTACAATGCATACATAAATTATAACACGTTGTCCATTTATTTGATAGACATTTGGGTTGTTTCCACTTTTGGCTGTTATGTACAAAGCAACTATTAACATTTTTTCACAACTCCTTTTGTGTACATATGTCTTCACTGTCTTGGGTAAATACATAAGAGCTACAATTATTGGGATCTAGAGTAGGTGTTGAAATAATTAGTTTTTCTGTAGTAAGACGTTCTTTTATACTTCAACAGGTAGTTGAGTGTTTTATTTTAATGAAGTCTAATTTATCATTTCATTTTATGGTTTTAATTTTCAGTGTCTTCTCAAAGAAATCTTGTCTACTTCAAGGTCATGAAGATTTTATGGTTTCTCTGTGGAGTTTATATTTTTAACATTATTGGCTAGGTCTTTGATGGATTTCAAATTAACTTTTGCATAGTGCTTGGAAAGACTTTATTTTTATATATTCATTCAGTTGTTATAGTACCATTTGTTGATTTCTCTTTACCCACTGAATTGTACTGCACTTTTTAAAAAATATTTATTTATTGGCTTTAGTTGTACACAATGCAATGCATTTATGTTTACGTGGTGCTGAGGATCAAACCCAGGCCACGCACGTGCTAGGCGAGCGCTCTACCGCTGAGCCACAACCCCAGCCCAGTACTGCACTTTTGACAAAAATTGTTTCTGCAAGTTTTATTCCTAAATGCTCTCTTTGTGTCTATTGAATTGTGTTTCTCTCCCCACACCAAGACTATAGTATGTGATTACAATGCCTTTTTAGAAATTCTTAAATTCAGGCAGTGACAGTTTCACAGACATTCTTTTAAAAAATGTTGTATTGCTTAATCTAGATCTCTGCATTTCTATCTAAATTTTACATCTGCTTCTCAAGTGATGCCAATAATTTTATTGCATTTTTGACTGGGACTACATTGAAACATATAGATCAATGTGGCACATCAAGAACATTGTCTTAAAATCCATGAATATGGTATATTTCTCCACTTCTTTGGATTGCCTTTAATTTCTCTCAGCAGTGTTCTTTACAGTGTTGAGACTGACTTTTCTTCCATTAACTCTATTCCTAAGTGGTTTATGTGAGCTTTTAAGTGTTTTTAGGAAACACAGTTCAATTTCTGAAAAGTTACCTCATATATTTTGTCTAGTGTTTTATTTTTTATTCTGGGAGGTCTCAACCAGTTACTTTGTCGTGGCCAGAACTGAAAATGATGCAGCAATCTTTTTATAAGAGAAAACAGAGAACATTTTGTTACCTTCTATTCGAATTTCTATTACAGTGGAAGGCCTTATAAGTCCTCAAGGGATCCTGTGGTTATACACCATTCCTAACCTCACAACTCACTACTACTTCTCCCATTGTGACCGTCATTCCAGTCATTACTCATTGTTCTTCAGAATTACCAGGAAAAATGCAATGTGTCCTTTGCTGAAATGCTCTCTGTTTCTGTGACAATCTTATGTGGATTTCCACGTGGCTGATTACCCCCCCTCCTTTTTGGCCTAATCTTATCCTCTCAATGGGGTCTACTCTAAAAGACCTATTTAACACCTAAACTAGCCTTTCCATTGCCTGGAAATAAGAATCCTTGTTAACTTACTCTTTTTCTTTCTTTTTTACCAATGACATTTTTGTCATCTTTTTTCTTTTTTTTTGAGGATAAATTAAAGGATTTAATATTATCAACAGTTTAAAAAACAGTCATTTGTAACATGCTGCTACAATTACAACAACCAGTTTGGGGGTTACTGATACAAGGAATTTCAACACCAAGCTTAAAGCTTCCTTAAAACATAAAAAGTCAATACAGTGAATTGATGCAAACATACTACATCTGAGAAATATACTCTTATTGTGAATGTTGCTACTCAGCTAAATATAATCACTGCCACTGTGACTTGAGCCAGGCTTTTAAATCTGGATTAAGCCAACCAGGAAGAAGGCTTCCAATGGAGGAAGGAATAGGACTCAAAGTTGGGATAACTTGAAATCCCATGGACAATGAAGAGACCTGTTTTGGGGGAGCAGAGTTACATATCAGAACAACAGGAAAATATTCTAAAAATTAAAATATATGTTTCAAAGCATATGCATCAGCACCTCAAGGTGAGTTGAAACTTCTTTAACAAGGCCCACTCTGAAAAATGCATATAAATAAGAATTTAGAGAGCCAAGACATGCCTAATTAGTCTTGCTGGAGTGCAAGGATATGGCTTTGCATTTTGTTCAGGGTCTCTACTAAATTGTAGGGACTTCAGAAATAATAGTCTCTTTTTACAAAAGATACTGCTTATTTATAATAAATGATTTTAGTGAAGATATGACCAGGTAAAAGCTCATGAGCAGTACACTGGCCTTCAGGTTTTACCTTTCAAATATTCCTGAGAAAAAAGTAAGAAAAAAAGCAGCTTTCCTCACTTTCTAAAAACTCTTTTTCAGAGGTTTTCCAGACTATTCTAGATGAAAGACACAGGCAATATTGCAGCTAACAGACAAACTGAGGGACTGCTTTCCATTTAAACCAAACAGGAAGAAAACTTAGAACTATCTGCTATAAACTGCAAGGCAAAATGCAGCTCAAAACTGAATGGAGCAGGGGCCCTTTGCTAAGTGAAGGATGAAGCATATGACCCACTTGAAGTTCCCATTACATCATGAGTACAATTCAGTTTGGGGAAAATAGTTTAATGTATCTCTCAGAAAAAAATAGTTTATACTTTGCATCACAAACAAAACAGTGGTTATGATGTCCAGCGCCACCAAGCAACTTTCATTCTGTCCCATACTGCCGAAAGCGAGTCCAAGGCAGGGCAGACGTCCAGGATAGTGAACTGGTAGTGCTTGTTGACTTCACCACCATCGTAGTAATCTATCACATATCTAACTTCTGTGCTACAACAGTGGATGATCCAATCATGCCTGTCGAAAGGCAGCTCATACCCCATCCAGGAACGAATTCTGGCCCTTGGAGAATATTGTTTTGCTTTCCCTCCAAATCGGATCAATGATGGACCACAAGGACACTCCGCAGCATGAAGAGCTTCCCATTTCAAAATCTCCTTCCAGGCCTGTTCATTGTTCTGATTGTGAATTTTAATGATATTATACATATCTTTCTGACTAATATCCTCATCCTTCCACTTCCACCTTTTCCTTAACATTGCTTTCCAGAACATCTGTTCAGAAGGATAAACCCACTTTTTCTCTGAATCTGCTCGTGGAATAGATGACTCCTCTCTGACGGTAGACAAGGCAAAGGGCTGATCTAGAGCTGGTGTTTGATTAGGTGGTAGCATCAGATTTGAAGGATCCAGGTTCTCCTCATTCTTAGCAGCAGCACCCATAACAGGACACTCCACATACTCATATGCACGATCTTGGTGGGCAGGCACAGAGTATGCTTTGTTCTCACAGGTTGGACCAGAGGGTTCTGCACTCATTGGACAGCCTTTCATTTTCCTTCATGCATTGGGCATCCTGAAGGCGGTGTTACTGTCTGATGATCTGAAGCATTTGAAGTCTGAACTGGAACAGCAGGAGTAGAGGCTGACAAACCCATGGTTGGAATCAGTGTTGACTCCAAATAATTTTAAATTTCCAACTGCTGCTCTTTCCGCCTTCCTCTCACTGGGTCACCGCTGTAGCCGCGGTCACCACCAGCACTCTCTGTCATCTTCTTACATACTTGAAGTTTATTTTTCTACTATGTTGGTTCCTTATTGTCTGGCATTTTGTCATTATTGTGTGGCATATCTGTCTGGGCCCTAACCGTACACTATTAACCTTTTACAGTATTCCTGCTCTTACCCAAGTGCCATTATTTTTTGCATCTCTAGACTTTAGGACTTTCTTCCAGAACTATAGAAGACTGTTCTGTGTGCAGCAGGCTGAACGTGTGGAGAAATTAACACCTTCCAAGTACTTCTCCAATGACTCACACAAGTTAGTCCATAAATACTCCAGCTTTCTCAGTTCCCTGGTGGATAATTCTCAAACCTGTGTTTTCAACATTTTCCAAAAGTTTCCACTCAAGAGTAAGTGGCAGTTGCCCACTGCCTACTGTGATAACTGATTTAATAATCCATGACTGATTGGCTGCCTTTCTGTCCCTCATTCAATTGATCACTACTGTGCCTTCCAAATAATGTACTTCTAAATAAATTATTTGCACTCAAATCCTTTATTCAAGATCTGTTTCAGAGGCGAATTGAACTAAGACATCAAATAGAGTGTAAGTGCCAGGAAGGCAGGGATCCTTGATTTTTAAAAATTATCATTACTTTTAATTAATGTATCTAAAAAGTCTACAACAATGTTGATTGCAGAGTGTGTGTGCAAATGTTTGTGGGATAACTTAATGAATATAGAAAATAGTTTCCAAAAGTATTCTTCAATAGTGAGACTTACAAAAAGCATCTGTTCTGTCTGTTTCAATTTCCTTGTTGCCAATTTTACAGTTTTAAAAATCAACCTCACTTCTATTTCCATTATAAAATCTCTTTAAAAATTGGTAATTTTGGATTTTTAAGGGATTCTTGTGGCTAAGATATTTATTTTATAATTTGACTTGTTCTTTATAAATTTCTTTTGGGGGGCCTGAGATTTTAAAGACTTTCTTTTTGCAAGTTTTTTTCCTTATATTTTTAATCTTTCAATTTATTCAGTGCCTAAAATGTTATATTTGTCTAGTTAGGTCATTCTTGTGATTCTATGTATGCCTATAATCAAAATATTAACTTGTGTATTCTGCTTTTATGTTATCTTTTAAAGTGGATGGTTATTCTTTATTTTCCCTAGAACTATATGAGTTTTTCCCTTTGATATAGATAATGATTACCTTCACACTTTTTCTTGAATATAGTAAGTCATATTTTGAAAAATGGGGATTAACTACAAAAATAAGGAAGGGAACAAATTTTTCAGCAGATGAAACCATATGATGGAAGACAAAAATATAAGTAAGAAAATAATGGGTCCCAGGATCCATAGTAATTTAGCACATTGTTGGAAAAGTGAGTTTGGACCTCTGTATTTGGGATCCCAGTCTTATTACAGTACAAGGATCTGATAGTCCCTGTAATAGAGATGGCCCATATGCTACCCTACATTTCCTGTCCTTCCTTTCAATTATGTTAGGACCGTTTGATTAATTATGTACTTAGGACTGTCAGTGGAAATTATGTGGGTCAAATCTGAGATGACACAATCAAAAACATGTGATAACTTCCATCCCCATTTTCTTCTATGGAACAGGGACAGGCCTGTGTTGCAAATGATAGCTAAAGAGGGCAGAGCCTTCAACAGCCTAGAAGAGTATAGACAAAGTCTCCCCCAAACAATCTGTGTGGGACACATAATGAATCTGAGTTCTCAGATGTGGGAGATAACATTCTGCATCATGGAGCACCCACCTATACTAAAACTGTATCCAAAACCAGAAAATTTAAACAGAATTCATTTTTCTTCACTCCAAATCCATTATCCCATTAAATTTCCTGATTTCTGTTTCTGGAAAACTGGTTCTTGGCTTCTAGGAATGGATTGAAGAATACATAAATAAGTATATTTTGGCACTTAAAATTTAGCGATTTTTCAGTTACTGTTTGATATCATTTTTATTGTTGTTAGTTACCTGAGAGCAGAATCTTGGACTTTCTTGTCTTAAACCTTTTTCTCATTTAATTAGTTATGAATATTTTTTCTGTCTCCTAAATTCAGCATTAAATCAAGCTCAATTCCAATTCCCCTCCTGCTATCTTAGTTTAAGCTTGACTTAGTCAATTCTAATAGTCTTATAACTAGTATGCCTTCTGTTACAAGATTCATTTTACTATCACACATGCAATCATATTCCTCTCAAGCTTCAATTGTTGCATGTTTTCCTATGGCATACTAAGGCTAAATTTTATGTCAGGTTCTATGTGATTTAAGTCCATGTTACACTCAAGCTTGATCTTATACCATCCTTATGAAACTTTTTCTTGTATTACTGACCCAAAATATACCTCAATTTTTTTTCTTTTGTGCTTATGGAGGTGATAGCTTTAAACACTCTATCAAATACACCAACTCTTGTTTGAGTTCCAATTCAAATATTACTTCTTCTCAATAACTTTCCATGCTTTTCCTAGTTAAAAGTAACATTCCCCACCACCTCCAATCTTTCAAGGCACATTGCATCTTACTGTATTCCAATAAATATTATATCTACAAAAGTCTATAAACTTAACTCATTTTTGTTTTTAATTGTCACTTAAAATAGTATCTTGAATCTCTTGAGTGAACAGTATATATTTCTTGATACAGACTGGATGAAGTCCCAAGGTGATCTGTTAGAAACTCTACATGCCAAGTTCTGCATAATCTGTGTTTCTTTTGAAGAACTTAGCTGTTGATTATTTATGTAGTTGGGGCCTATTTTTAAATCAACTCATTGAATTGTGTCCATTTGCAATTTAGTAGTTATTAAATAAAACATTCAAGTTATTTGCTTTTATTTTTCTACAAGGTGACATTCATGCCATTTTCCACTACAGACTTTAATTTCCTATGTGGAAAGGTCTAGATGAAGGAAATACACTTTGAAAGGCCAAAGAGAATACCATAAATTAGGACAAAAATTATTAGGGACATTAAAGATAAACACTGCTGTATTTTGAGAAGAAGAGGAAAGTATGGAATATCCTCTGAAGCAGCTGCAATTAAAAATGTTAATAGGAATCCTGAAAAAACAAAAACTGTAAATGAGTCTTTTAACAGGTAGAAATACAATAAATTGCACTACTTTGGATAATCACAATTAGCAAAATGGAGAATAATTAACAAAACCAAATGAGAGCACATATAGTGATAAATGAGGTTAGGCTCGTTAAGAACTGTGTCATTAGCAGATTCTTTCTGCTGGTGAGTATTAGAATAAGGAGAGGAAGAGAAGTTTTCATGAAAATAAAAGGTGGATGTCCATGCCCTATTACACTTAATGAAATGGTGGTCTAACAGTGAGCTGTCCACAGGGATGAAAATCTACAACTAGGCAAATGTTCCCAAGCCCTCAGGGAGGCAGCCTCTGTCTCACAACTGCCACTCAAGTAAGTACTTGGAAGATTCAGGTCACTAAATACTAACCTTTTCCTGCCCGTGTTTTCCTTTGCAGAGAGTGGCTATGAATTACACAGCAGGAGAGGTGCGTGTCTGTGCTTATTAAAGTCAGGGAGGCTTGATCACATGTTTTCTGATACTGAAGGTTAACTGTGCTAACTCTCTAGAATATTCTTAAGAAAATAGCATCCTTCCACATCAATAATCCCTAAAAATATTTTTGAAATGGAATACATTGTCAGAGTTATCCTTGAGTTTTCAGAAACAATAAGAGAATTGACTGTTGGCTAGACAGCATGCTCTAATCCCAAAGTCTGGGATTTGTGTTGAGTGCCACCTCTGAAATAATGGAAATGTCAGGCTTGTGCCTCAAGCCCTCCAGGACTGAGTTTATCAGTGTAATCTGGTAGAAATGGGTGTACTAAGTTGTTTTGTTCAGTTCTCCTGATCGAATTACTTTAGAGTCATGCCCTTAAATGACTAGAAGTTACAGATATGTGCCCAACACTTTTTAACTCCCGAACACTGCTTTATCCTGAAGTCTGTTACTTTCAGTAGCTGCCTACCTGCTACTGTTGTTTGGTCTGTGAAAGGTACACTGGTTAGAAAATACACACAGGTTCCAAATACACAAAACCCATGACATCTATGCTGTTCACAGATATCTAAATGGATTTGAGATTATTACCAAATTGTATAAATCTTTTAGATTATACCAAGCTGCTGTTCAAATATCTGCTCCCATTTTCATGTCTATTATGAGTCAATATATGTACATATATTTGGTTTTGTTTCTTCAACATGTATGGAGAGTCTCCATGAGTAAGTATTGGTCTAAGCATTAGAAATAGGGGCTTGAACAAGAAACAAGTTTTTGTGTAAAGATTATATTTAATGGGGAAAGATAGACAATAAATAGACGAAAACAAAACATTTAGTACAATGTATTGAATACAAAACAGGATGTTGTACTACAGATTAAGTGGTCAGGAAAGGCTTTCCTTCCTGAAAATATAACATAGGAAGCTGATTCCTGAATTCAGATGAGTAGACATTTAAATGTTCTAGGAGAAGTCCCTAAGATTTGAATGATATTTTTGTATTTGAAGAACAACAACAACAACAACAAAATAGTATTGTTAGAGTGTTCTGAGCAAGAGGCAGCATGGTGTTAGGTAGGTCTGAAGTTGGCCAGGGATCAGTAGTTTTGTATATTGCATGTGCATTTTTTTCTAAGTGTAGTGGGAAGCATTTAGTTAATTTTAAGGGGAGGAACATTACAATGTGATTCCATATTTTTATCTGCACTCAGGATTGAACCCCGAGCCTTTTGCATGCTACATAAGCACTCTTCTACTGAGCTACATCCCAGGCTCTTGATTTCTATTTTGGTTGTTCTGTTGAGAAGGATTGGAAAGAGACAAGATTAGAAATGGAGAAATCATTAGAAATCACAATAATCTAGATCAGAGTTGAGAACAGCAAAAATAATGTGAGGTTAAGTTCCTTAGAATTATTGGAGAGAGGGATTGGAGGACAATGAAAATATTTATTCTTTAAACATGTTAATTATGAGATGTCTATTAAACATCCAAGTGGATGGATGATATAGGCAGCTGGAGTCTGAGCCTTCAATTCACAAAATACCCTAAGGGTGAATGTGTACATTTGGTGGTCAAAGACACATCAATGTATTTTAAACTTGTGCTAAATGAGATTGTCAAAGAAAAGATGGAGAAAAGAATGAGTTCAGGATAGTATCCATGAATAGTGAGAAGTTGAGTAGAAATGTAGAAGCCAGCAAAGGACAGTGAAAAGGAGTAGCCAGTAAGGAAGGAGAACTAGGAGAGAAAAATGCTGAATGTCTGAGATGAAATAATTACAAGAAAGAAAGGATGTCCAATTGTGTTACATCTTTCTGAGCAGTCAAAATATGTAAGAGAGGAATCAGCCTCCTTATATCAGAGAAAACATTTGGCATTTGGCTCTTTGGGATTGGCTAACTTCGCTTAGCATTATATTCTCTAACTCCATCCATTTACCTGCAAATGCCATGATTTTATTCTCTCTTATTGCTGAGTAATACTCCATTGTGTATATATACCACATTTTCTTTATCCATTCATCTACTGAAGGGCATCTTGGTTGGTTCCACAGTTTAGCTATTGTGAATTGTGCTGCTATAAACATTGATGTGCCTGTGTCCCTGTAGTATGCTGTTTTTAAGACCTTTGGGTAAAGACCAAGGAGTGGGATAGCTGGGCCATAAGGTGGATCCAATCCAAGTTTTCCAAGGTATCTCCATACTGCTTTCCATATTGGCTGCACCATTTTGCAGTCCCACCAACAATCTATGTGTGTGCCTTTTTTCCCACATCCTCGCCAATATTTATTGTTGTTTATGTTCTTAATAGCTGCCATTCTGACTGGTGTGACATGAAATCTTAGAGTGGTTTTGATTTGCATTTCTCTAATTGCCAGAGATGTTGAACATTTTTTCATGTATTTATTGATTGATTGTATATCTTCTTCTGAGAACTGTCTGTTCAGTTCCTTGGCCCATTTATTGATTGGGTTATTTGTTTTTTTGGTGTTAACATTTTTGAGTTCTTTATATATTCTTGAGATTAGTGCTCTATCTGACATACATGTGGTAAAAATTTGTTCCCAATTAGTAGATTCTCTATTCACCTCACTGATTGTTTCTTTTGCTGAGAAGAAGCTTTGTAATTTAAATCTATCCCATTTATTGATTCTTGATATTAATTCTGTGCTACAGGTTTCTTAATAAGGAACTTGGGGCCTAATCCAACATGTTGGAGATTAGAGCTTACTTTTTCTTCTATTAGGTGTTGGGTTGGGATGGGGAGCATAGGAGGATTAGAGGAACATTAGAATGGTCAATGGGGAGGGAGGGAAAAGGAGGGGGGAAAAGGGTCAAGAAAAAATAAAAGATGGTAGAATGAGATGGATATCATTACCCTAAGTGCATGTATGAAGTCACGAATGGTGTAAATATACTTTGTATACAACCAGAGATATGTAAAAATGTGCTCTACAAGTATAATAGGAAATGTAATATATTCTTCTATCATTTCTAACAACTTAGAATAAAAAATAAATTTGAAAAAAAATTGAATTAAAAAATTTTTAATGCAAACAAGTAGAACATTACCAGTACCCATGTTATTCCTCCCAAAATGTTTCTTCCCTTTTCCCAAACATAAATAAACAGTGTTGAATTTTATGTTATGAAAAAAAATATGTAAGAGAGGATCCTAGGATCAATGGGAAGGGAAGTGGAGTAGTGATTATAGGAAAATAGAGAGATAAGCAGGACTTATTTTATTCAAGAGTGCTTGCATGCCACAGGCAATGCTCCCACAGAGATAAATTGCTGTTGCAAAAAAGAAGTCATTGCAAAGCTTCATATAAATTTCGTAGGGACTTGTCTGAATAGATCACTATGAGCTTGTGCACTGCAAAATTAAGAACCACACTTGGAATTACCAACACAGTACTAATCCTGGGAAAATGAACCTGAATAAGCTATTTAATGTGATTCACTGTGTTCCTGCAATACTAGGCACTGTGAATGTTGTTGTTTGGCATGTATTATTTTACCACTATCAATGTACAATGTGGCAATTTTGTGGAATAAAATTAATAGTCAAAGTTTTGTTAAGTTTAAATTATTTAATTAGGAAGAGTAATATAGTGAGGATAGAATATTTCAGTTCATAACATAACTTAGAGATATCTATTGTATTGAATTGTAATATGTGGAAACTTGGCTATAACTTGTTCAAAGTCATATACAACAATTATAGCTGTTAGAGAAGTTATGGAAACATGCTCTGCAGATGTCTTTGCTTTGTTACCTGCCACCCAATCAATATGTAGAGTAAATACAATATGGTGATGTGTATCTGTGAGTCATTTGCTTCTTTATATATATATATATCTTTAGAAAACATGCTTTTGGTTTGCTGAAAACAATAAAGATATTTCTCTCTCTCTCAAACAGACACAAACACAGATTACTGTTTTTTTGTCTGTGTTAAGTGTTCTTTTCATGTATTTTCAGCAATGTATTTTATGTGAATGAATGTCATAAAGTGGTAAACATATCTAATAACTGCCCTTTGAAGTAGTTTTTACTCATTAGCTCTGTTTTTCAGAGTGACCATTTAGTGAGCAATGCTTTTATGTTATATGGTCTGTAAACATTATCTTGAAACTTGACAATGGCCAACAAGTAAGTTATTATGTTGTAGCTTTACAGATTGAGGAAGTCTATGTAGTTGAAGAAACTTAACTAAACTCACTCACATTGTTGGTGAATTAACCTAGATTTGAACTAGTGTATGTCTGATTTGTCATTCTGTTTATCAATGACTACCTTTCTCATTGCAAAAGCTTAAGCTTGTAAGTGCCAATTTATTTGGTTTATTTAAATATAATTTTCATACTTGGAAAAATTAAAGTGATTTTCTTCCTGAGAGCAATGGTATAAAAGAAGAAACATGTTTAACAAGTTTAGCATCTTAGAAGTGTTATAATATTCATCTGTCAGAACAAAGTGAAGTATGATTTAAAAAATCTTATCTGAATTTGTGTCTTTGCTCAACAATATAACACGTGTAATCTTAGGCAAATTGACTCTATGAACCTGATTTCCTCATCAGAAAAAGTTTGTTATTAATTATTTCAGATTTTGTGAAGTTTAAATTATAGATATTTTCATAGTGCTTAGGGGCATAACGTGCTGTTCTTCAAACTTCAAGATAAGGTAAAGTTCAGAAACTAAACTAATGGAAAGTCCACATAGAAGTAATATTTATTTTGTAAACAAAATTTCCTTTGTATTAATAGGAATTTAGTGGTAGCAGAAGCATTTTGGAAGACTCAAAGTCCAATCAAGAATTAAATACTTAAGTTTGAATACATTATTTAAAATACAAAAACTTAGCACTGGGAAATCAGCCATAGAATAATCTGAACAGTTGAAATAAAAAAAAAATTAGTCTTTTATTTGCAGGATAGTCCATAAAAATGGATTTGAGTACTCTACATATAAAGATGTACATACTGTTAAAAGAAGGAATAGATAACCAGGCGAGTTTATGCATCCTAGCCTAAATAAAATAAATGTTAAGTTTTTCATTTTTCAGTAATTTTATTTTATTCCAAATAATGAAATGAATGTTGAGTAAGTTCATACTAGAAAGGTAGGTAATGCATGTGTATTTCCTTATTAACAAATCTATTAAGATATAATTGATATACTAAGAACTTCATGCATTTAAAGTTGACAATTTGTTAAATTTTGACATATGAATACACTTAGGAAATAATCACTGTAACCAAGGCAATGAACAGATCCATCACCCCCAGAGTTTCATTGATGCTCATTTAAAATCCCTCTTTCCTATCCCTCCCACTTCCTCCCACTGCCCAAATATTCATTTCCTTCCTGTCACTATAAATATGTTTGTATTTCCTATGAATTATATAAATGAAATCATATAGACTTTATCATTTTGCTGGATTTTAAAGCTGTGATAATTATTTTGAGATAATAGATGGACACATCTTGTGTGTATATTTACTTCATTATTTTTTTACATTTGAGTAGTATTATATTGTAATGTTTTTATACATTTCCCTTTTAATTGATATTTGTGTTTTTTTCCAGTTTTGGGCTGTTACAAATAAAGCCATTATAAAGATTTATGAACAATTGTTTATATGCTAATATGCTTTCATTTTTTTTTTCTTAGCAAATACCTGGAAGTGGAAATTCTCAGTCAAAAGTTAGGAGGTTATCATTAATTTTATAAGTTACTACCAAAATGATTACTAAAGTGTTTGTAACATTTCACATTTTACTGACAAAGTAGGGAAATTCTTGTTGTCCACATCTTTATCAACTCTTGGAATGCTTAATATTTTTAATATTAACTATTCAAATAAATGGGTAGCAATATTTCATGATGTATTTACCTTACATTTTTCTAATGTCTAATAGTGTTGAACATTTTTATGAGCTTATTTAACATCCCTATATCTTCTTTGGCAAAATTTCTGTTTAAAATCTTTTGTCCATTCCTTAAATTGGATTACTGATTATCTTATTGAGTTTGGAGGGTTATTTTGTATATTCTGGGTAATATTATATCAAATATGTATTTTGCAGTAGCTCTGTTAGTGACAACTTATTTTTTATGCTCTTATTAATATCTTCAAAATAACTTTTTTTTCATGAAGTCCAATTTTTCTTTTTTTTTTTGTGGATTGTGCTTTTGATACTGTATGTAGCTGAGATAATTGCCTGAACAAGATTGTAAACATTTACTTGTATGTTTTTCCCATATTTCTAGAAATTTGGCTGTTTTCTTATTATGACACTTCCAGTACATACACAAGTTGAGGACATAATATGATGAACTTTCATGTATTTATTATCCCTCTTATCAATTAACTCATTGAAATCTTGTTTCATCTGTATTCCTTCTTACTTCTACTTACCCTCAACTTATTAGTGTATTTTAAACATTTTATTGGCATATAACACATATACAGAGAAGACTACAAATCATAAATGTGTAGATTTTTTAAAAATGAGACATTTGTATATTCAGCATCCCAATCAAGAATCTCAGTATTACCAGTCTTCCAGAAATTCCATTATGTTCCAAAAGGAACTTCTACCCTTAATTCTGATATGATGCAAAAGTCTGGCCTGTAACCAAACCTACAAAATGTAATCATGTAATTATGCACTCCAATCTCTCAACTCCTTTATATGTCACTATGTTTATAAATTTATCCATGTTGTTTCTTGTGGTAAATATTTTATTTATATGATTGCCATTTATTATTCTATTATATAAATATATTACAATTTATTTGTTCAGTCTGTTCTTGATGGACCTTTGGGTTATTTTAAATTTCTACTTCTTACATATAGTGCTGCTCTGAACATTTTTGTTTTTAATTATATGCATGCAGTTATGTGTGAGTGTGTGTGTGTGTGTGTGTGTGTGTGTGTGTGTGTGTGTGTATCATAATATGGGTACAAAACTAAAGTTAGAATTGCTGGGTAGAAGAATATATGTATAATAAGCTTTAGTAGACATTGAAACTTTTTATAGAAGTAGTTGCATCAACAATGTATGAAAGAATACTGCATATATACATGCCATATAATATTTAGGATGATAAATTTTAATCCTTTAAATTATTTGTTTAAGTATTTATGCACCTGTAAGCAGTGTACAATAGTTTGATTCTATTATTAATTTGGGTGCCATTTGCACTTGTTTTATATGAGTGATTTCTCTGAACTCATTCCATTCTTTGGTCCAACAATTGAATTTCTGGAACTACAATGTTAAGACTGGATCTGTACATGAAGAATCCAACCAAGGTTTTTCCATTTCATGATACTTTAACAAAGTGATATTTGGTCTCCCAAGAAATTATTTTTGGTTCATTTCATTATAACTTCAACAGTTTGCAAAAAAGAAAAAAATCTCTTCTAAAGCCTAGTACATAGATGTACAATAAATGTGATTCTCTTTCCTTCTATTACAATAATCTTTTTACAATTTCCTTTAGCCTTTTCATTATTGTTAACATCTAGCCTTTTACAAAAAGTACCTTCATGGCCAAATCTAGACAAAAAGTAGAAATCCATCACCATGTAAGCCTCAAGCTTCAATGACAAATCAATACCACATCTCTATGAAACAAGTATATCTCAAGTATTTTCACAAAGGTCCTGACCCACCCTATCTTTAAGTTTGGACCCAATCCAATAAAAGTGTAGATCTGAACAAAATCTTCCCCATCAAGTAATGCTGTTGAAGGCTTTGAAATAAATTCATAACAAAAAAATCAATCTTTTGAAAATCTGAATGCCTCATTTTCACTAATGCAAAGAAATAAGTTACCGAATTGTGTTTTCAGTATAGTGACAGAAAGTATTTGAATCATACACATGAATATATTTTATGTACAGGTAGCTATTATTTAAAATGGTTACACTTTTGTGTGTGCCTGCCTCTCTAATTTGATATTTAATCTAGTTAACTGCTAGAAGGCAGAGAACATTGTGAACATAGAATCAACAATTGTACAGTTTGTATGACTTTACTAATCACTGATACTTGTGAATAGACATTTCCATATTGGGTAACAAATGGCTGAATTGATTACAGGTGATAAACCAATTAGGTTGCACTGAAGTGATTGAGGAACACACGATTATTAATTATTATTATTAATATGAGGTCTGATTTGCACATTGACAATGTATCTCAAGATGCATTAATAGTAAAGTGGAGCCACTCGTGTTTTTCAAAGAATCCCCTTATTTATGTGCAACTCTTTATTATAATTTACTGCAAAACAAGGAGCAAATCATAGACCTTGATCTTTTGGTATTTCTTGATCCCCAGTATTTTTGGAGGTGTCTTCAGGCCAAAAACAAAACAAAACAAAAACAAAAACAAACAAAAAAGGAAATTAAAAGAAAAATAGATTCTCTCAGAAAGTTTATATTGTGGTAGATCACATGTAATATATATTTATCGGAGGAGAAAATTTAAGATATACCTAAGTTTCTGAGATGTTGAGCTTAATATTTAACATTTATTTTACTGAATTTTAAATAAGAGATGTCAACTATTATGTTTTGTTTGAAATTTAACCTACTTAAGAAAGTCTTTCGATTTATTCTGTGGCTTAAGAGTTATTTTTTCCCCTGGATATTATAGGGCTGTTCAGTAGTCTCTTTAGTTAGTATCCGTTGAATCAACACACTGCTAATATAGTAGAATCATTTGTACAATGGTAAAATACAGAATCCTTAACTTCACAGCTGAACTAAAAAGGTTTAGGGTAGTGGCTTTGTCATTTGTACTTTTCTAGTAGTTCCATAGAAAGTTCTGATTCCAAAAGCTACTTTGCCATTCCTTACATTTAGGTTTCTAGGGGGTCCCTACCATATCTCCATGGCAGTGAATATTTGCCACTACATACCAGAATCATTGCTCTTTTCTTTCTAAGCAGGTAGACTGCATTTCTCACCTTCCTTTATAATAAGATTAAACCATGTGACTATGTTTCAGTCAAAGTGGTAGGAACCCATGTGATGCCAATTATGACACAAGCAGATATGATTTGTGATTTCAACAAAAAAAAAAAAAATTTACTGAGTCTTCCACTCCCTTTTATGTCAGATGGATGCTTTTTCCATCACCAAACTTTATAGTCAGGAGTTGGATTGCAGACTCTCCATCAGTCCATGTCTTTAAATCATTGTGAGTGAATGGTCAAAAATTAGGAAGCCCTAAAAAGGAAGTATTTTTGGAATATCAACTAGGAAATAAATTTGAATTTGCCAGGTAGAGAAGGCACTTTCTGGAGTATTCAAACACAGACTGCTTACAGGAGCAGGGGTTAAGCTTGCAGGACTGAAGACCCAGCAGCAGTGACTAACGGAAAAGAATAGATCAGATGGTGATCTTTATGCCACACTAAAGAATTGGGCACTTATTTAAAAAGCAATCAGTGGATACTGGTTTTGAAAAAAATTAACAGGGTTAGCTTTGTTTTGAGCACCATCACTTTCATGGAAGAAGAGAAAATGGAGACAGAAAACATGATTTGGAAGTTTTAAAATAACATCCAAAATTAAGTGATGGAAGAATGGCATTAGCAACAGGAAGGAGAGAAGAAGCTGCAGAAGATTTTTAGCAGAAGATGAAAAACCATTTGGTAAAGAACCAAATATCTGAATAATGATGAAGTTTTTAGCTTGGGCAAATGAGCGACATTGGTAGCGGTCACTGAGAGAAAGGGAAGTTGGCAATTAGCAACAAAAATGGCAGCTTTATCAGATACTTCGCACATATTGTGCCAAGTCATTTAAATGTACTAACCTATAAAAAGTTCATATCTCCTCTGTGAAGTTAGTGCTATCCTTTATGGATTTTGTAGATATAGTTATGGAGATGTGAAGAATTTAAAAACATGCCAGAGGTTATATAAAGTAGTCAATGGTGAAGCCAGTTTGCCAGTCTAGGTCCTGACCAAGCTCTTTTTTTTTTATTTTAGATTATTTATTTACTTATTCATAATGCACAAGTATATCATCTTTTTACATACAACTGCTTGTATACAAAGTATATAAGTACCATTCAGATCTTTAATCATGCATTTAGGATACCAAGCTCTTAATCACCACACTGTAATGACTCCCTGAGAATTGAAAAGACAAAAAGTCTGTTTTGGTTTTGTTGAATTAGAAATGTTTGTGAGTCATTTGGTTGAGAATTTGTGAACACTTAAAATATAATGTTCTATTTTGTGAAAGAAGAGAATCAACAATGGCTATGATAATTAATGATGCAAAAGTAGAAGAGATATCACAGTAAGATAATATATAATAAAAAAATAAGAGGGGTGGAAGATGGTTAATTAGTGAAGACAAATATTTATAGACATGATAAAGAAAGGGATAAGTGTCAGCACACCAAAAATAAAAAAAAAAAACTAAAAGGAGATTTAAAAAGAGCCTATTTTAACATCTTAATGAGAAAAGGAGAGTTCATAAAAGAGTAGTTAATAAACATGCCAGATATAGCAGAGACTTCAAGTAATATAATATTGGAGAGAAATCAGTGGCAACCTTAGCTAGATTAATGTTAATATGTGGGAATTGATATCAGAGTGAAAAGAGTTGAAAATTCATTTGTGAGAAATCAAGGAAATGAAGAAAAAAAATCAGATTTTTTAGTAGACCAGTTTTCAGGGAAGGAATTCTTAAGATAAATACAACTTGAGCCTGTTTTTAAGTTGTGCTTTCATAATTTTTCAGTTGCTTTACGTAACAAATATATCCAGAATTTTGACACTATAACATCTATTTTGCCATGTAACTCCCAGCAATAGTTCTTCCATTTGTTTTCTGTAAATTTTTTCTTTTGGAGTTTTAAACTCATTCTGTTCATCTATATGAGAGAACTACTGGCTGCTGTTCCTTACCATTTCCAACTTTTTGGGAACATAGCTGACTTATTCCAATTTAAATTAACTTCTAGAACTAAGAAAATGCTAACTGGAAAGGTTTCCAAGTTGGAACCCAGTATAAAGTCTTAACTTAAAAAACAGATACAGAGGGATTAAAACAAATCCATGAAACAATGAAGAAAGCAAGTAGAGATTTATTCTTAATGCACTAAATAAAATTCCAAAACAAAAGTTTATTACTATGCAGTGTAAAGATTATCAGAAATTAGTGCATTTCAACCAAACTAATAAAAGCATCTAAGCATCTCTTCCTTAAATCCTTAAAATTTACTTTGGTTTAATATGTGACTAACAGGGGCAACTACAATTACATAAACATGAGAGTTCCAAGAGTTTTATACAAAGAAAAACCTGTATTAAAAAAAAAAATCCTTGGAAATTGATTTTTGTTTTTATTTGGATCTGAGGAAGCAGAAAAGGAAAAAAAAAAAAAAAAAGGTATAAAATGCCAATCTCATTATTTTCATTGTGAATTTGTTCTTTTATATATTTATCTATGATAATCAGGCTACACAAATTCACATGGAAGTGCATTTTGATCTTTAAGAAAATAATTTAGAAATGGTGAAGATAAAACAAAGAGAAAAAAATTATGTTTTAACAATGTGACAACATGGAGTAATGGAAGAGTTACATTAAATCTGTAAAACTTAGGTCTGCCTCCCACATATTCTGTTGTATTCTCAAAGGACAAATCAAAAAGTATAAAAATATCTCCCTTAGTTGATTATATTAGAATCTAAAAGAAGATCATGTGGGTGAGGTGGGAAGGGAGAACTGCTAAGACACAAATATAACAGAGAAGCCTGCCCATTTTTTTACTAAACAAGAGAATCTAATGGTATTATCAACGTTTGTGGGACTTCACTCGCTCTTGAGCTATGTCTAAATATCTTAAATTTGAAAACTGGTAAGGAGATATTATATAGCAATTCTAGATAAATGAGTAAAAAAAAAATTAAGTTTCCTGTGCAAGGATTTGGGAGACAAATGATGAAAGCCACAGCTGATAGTGGAAATTTAACAAAGAAAAGGAACACTTAAAATTAAAAAAAAATCTATCAATGGCACCAAGTTATGGATAAAATTGTTTATTATAGAAGAGGTAGATGCCCAGGAACTCAAGAATTTCTGTCTTGAGTAATATTAGAAGCAATGGACAGATGAGTTTGAAGGAATTACATTGAGTTGGAGGTGCCTATGGGAAAACTGAAGTCTGACCTGTGTGAAGTAGAAGTCACTAAAAGTTGCAGATTTTTTTTTTTATAGAACCATGCTGTCTACCAATATTAAATAACCTACACATTAATTTATGAACATGAACAACTGTAGAAAAAGAAGACCAGCCCGAGAAAGACTTTCTTTAGAACAAAAGAGGAAAAATTTTTTAAAAGAGTATAAAACTTATTCTCAGTAATATTTGACTTGTATACTGCATATCAGAAAATAATTTCACAAAATATTGTAAAAGTTTTTAAGAATACAAATACAAAGCACATGTTACAAATTTTAAAAATATTTTACATAAATATGAAATAAACAAATAAACCTGTGAAGAAATTAAAGAGAAAGAGTAGTGAAATTCTACCTGAAAAAAGAGTTAAAAAATGAAGAAATTTGAAAGAATAAATGAAATTTAGAGGAAGCTAATTTGTTATTTATTTTTCAGAAAGAAAGAGTGAAGCAGAATTGGAAGACCATCAATAATAAGAAAAAGAGAAGAAAATATTACACAACAGCCAATAATATGTGATTTTTAAATTATTTGTTGAGCAGGATTAACATTAAAAATAGCTGTACTTGGTATTTACCAATGACATCTCTTTATTTTTCAGATAAAATTGAATTTTCAAAATATTAAGACACAAATTGTTACAAAAACTCATACATTGAAGAAATCATTGTCAAGAAATACATAAATAATGATCAACAGCAGGACTGGTTTAACATACACATTTTGATAACAAAAGTTTGGATGTTGCGGAATGGTATTTATAGATTTTTGAGTCTCTTGTTTTCTATACCTAGAAAAACTATCTTTTGTGAAGCTGATTTTACAAAAAGAGAACTGTCCCTCACTTGTGCATTCTGTATTTGTGAATTTGCCTGCTTGCTGAAATTTTTTTGTAGCCACTAAATGAATACTCATGGTGATTTTATGGTCATTTGTTGATATATACATTTGAAACTCAAAAAAAGTTTTTTTTGAGTAGTCCGAGTCAATACCTTTTTGTTTTAATTCTCAGACTATGAATAGGCATACTTCTCAATTTTTCTGCTCTTTGTGTGTATGTGTGTGTGTGTGTGTGTGTGTGTGTGTGTGTGTGTGTGTGATTTTGTTGTTTGAAAAATTTCAATCACACCCAATTCTTGTCTATTATTCCTAAGTGCAAGGCAACTTTAATATGCCTTACAGGAAAAAAATATGTGTTAAGTTAACTTCTTTCAGGTCCAAGTATAGATTATATCATGTGATTCAATTTATATAATTTTTTAAAGATAGTCAAGATGCTGTAAATATTGCTGAAATGTAAGTGTATATACATTAAAGTTCAGACAGAATGCATGGAAATAACAAACATGAATCTCATGAGAGTAGATACTTTGGGAGGAGAAGAGAAAATTAAGCAAAAGCATCTAAGAATTTTCAATTACAATTCTTCATTTCTTCAAGTGAGTGCTAGGTACCATATCATACAACCATTTTATATTTGAGGTGAAATGTTGCATTATAATAAAACAGCACACTTTACGACAAATCTGTGCAGAAAAGTCCTGATTATGTCATGAAATATAGGCAGCTTAAGTATATGAAAGTAAATTATTTAAAAACTCATTCATATTTCTATATGACACTAAGATACAGCATTAAAATTAAGAGATAAATCCATTTCAAAATACGGGAAACAACTTTTAAAGTATAGGTTTGTCAAGAGAAAATGAATGCCTGCTATAGTTGAGCTTATCACCTCAAGGGATTTTCAGCCAATAATACATAAACATTTATTGGTAGTCACCATAAAACTATTAAGACAATCTTCAAATTTTATGAAACAGTAGAGATAAACTTGCTTGAGTATGGTTTACATAGAGAGACTTCCCTGAGTCTTTTTTTTAAAAAATATTTATTTATTTGCTTTAGTTGTACACAATGTGTTTATGTGGTGCTGAGGATCGAACCTAGGCCGCGCACGTGCTAGGCAAGCGCTCTACCGCTGAGCTACAACCCCAGCCCTTCCCTGAGTCTTTTTGAGTCTCAATGTCTGTATTTATAAAGCTGGTATTTAAATCCATTTAGTACATGAATGGGTAATAAGGATTAACTTGTAAAGAACATAAATACTTAAGTGTGAAAGTGCTACATGAATACTATAGAATAATGTAAAACATTTGTCTACTGTAGGTGTTTTGTTGATATTTGTTCAACAATATACAATTATGTGATTTCATATACTACCAAGGCAGACTGAGTTTGTTTGCTTTTGTGCTTTTTCAGTCATTGTTACTATTGGAAAAAATTCCAGATGAAACAAGAAAAAGCTCTTGATTCAAGGTAAGAACAGTGAATTAATCTTTTTCTTACAGAGTTTAGAAAGACTCTAGTCCTCCACAACAATGGGAAAAAATGAATATGAAGGATTCCTCTCTCCTCAAGTGCTTTTTAAAACTCAAACTGATCAGTTCTGTAACAAGGATAAGTCAAAGTGGACCATTAGTATGACTTGGTGGGGAAGCCTTTCCTCACATGCTCAAATAAGCTGGCTTTTTTTTTGAAATGCAACCTTTAGCAGGTATTCTAGGAGACATGCATCAATCTGTAGACAGGCATGGGATAATGATAACTCTTACTCATGATGTCATGTCGGCAATCATCTCTTCCTATTGTGTTTTAGCTAGTTGTTTATCATGCCATCCTCTGCCATTTCCAACTAGACAACACATGTTAATTTTTATAACATGAATATTAGCTACCAAAGGAAAAAAAAAAAAAAAAAGAACACTAATAAAAAAGAATCAATAAATAAAAGGAAAGGGTTTTCTAAACACTTTTCTTGACCTAGCATGCTTTATGTTCCCTATTTGTTTCTAGCTATTAAAATGTTATACAAAACAGCAGGCTAAATAAGACAGATTTCCAAGGAGATGAGCTATAAATTTCTTGACATATTATTTGATGAAGGTAAATAGTGTCATTTTATACTTTATTAACTTCATATGATATGCACTCTGATCTTAAAAAATTTATTATATTAGGAAGAGAGAGGAGAAGCTTGTTTAAAATCCCCTGTACCTATAATTTATTAGGCCTCTTATGACTGCTGTGCATCTCACACTCTGATCTATTAACATTATCTAGTATTTGGGTAATTGGATGTATTTTGGTTTTTCTTTATCTAAAAATGTGACAAAATAAGAATAAGAGATGTCTTTTTAAAGGGCAATGGGATTTATGAGTCAAACAGGTAAATCAGGTTTGTTTTTAAACACTCCATGTCTATTTAAAAGATTGTCATTATCCTAGTTCTGTCATAGTTTTTCTTCTTATTGTAACTTCTGGCATTTATAAGCAATATGTGTGAATTTGACCTTGACATTGTTAATCCTGGCTGTGTTTGTCACAACTTTATCTTCATTTCCTCTCAAGCAGCCTGAGTAAGTAGACTGTGATTAACCAGGCAAAAGAACAATTTTCAGCTTATATTTTCTTGAGTCTAAGAAGTTGAATTGCCTCTTAAGTCCCTGGGAATTATTAAACAGGATGCTCATCAAAATTAGTGAATATGTGCAGCCCTTTTCCTTAATGAGGATACCGAATGTCTCTTTTCTATAGGAAGAGATAATTCCTCTAGTTCAGCGGTTCTCACAATTTATTATTTTCTGCAGAGACAAGATACTTGACAGATGATGCTCCTGTGACCAACATGCCCCCATGAACTTATTCAGAAGGGCATTCAGTCCTCTACATGAGCCCACTCTTTCCCACTTGTTTATAAATGCCCCATTCAATGCCAGTGTATGTACATCATGCTGTTGTAGGAGTGAAAACAAACAATTTAATTTAAAATTTTTTCCAAAGTAAATGAACTGAGAAAGGGAATGTTATAAATATTTTCAGTAACAAATCAGAAACATGCCTTTCTCACCAGTGGGACACCCAGTGTCTTGATTTCAGAATTGAATATGGCAGCTCTAGATAGTATCTAAGGTTTTAGACCTTAACTAAACACACAAACTCAAGGATTCATAAAATGGTTGTTTTCAATGCCTTTTAAAATATAACATGCTTTTACGAAATTGGTACTATTTCATATTAAGAAGGTGAGGGAAATGGACAAATCTTATATTTATTGGTGAAAATAGTGTAGAAATGAAAGAGTATGGATATTTATCATGTTTTTGTTTTTGATTATATTAAGATTTTCTACCATGAAAATGAAAGAATGTGAATCTTACCAACTTGAGATAATCTAAGGCTATTTTGGGACTGATTACTAAAAGAAAACAAATACAAAATAGAAAAAAATGTCCTTATTATAATGAAATTCTGATTATCAGAGAAATTATATGCTTGAAATTGTGTCTTAAGCAAAGCATGCTTTTAAGTATTCACTGACATTACTAGGTGCTGTGCTTTTTAATAATTCTGTGACATCTTCCATTTTTAGGTAACAGTAAGCTGAATGAAAGACCACTTAAAGCAGCTCTTTTCATTCTATAGATAAATAACTGTGAGCAGTACAGAAAGCACATCTAAAGAGGACAGAAATGAATCTTTATATCAGGCTTCAATGACTTCCTGATCCCTGAAAATCAGTGTGCATAATCATAGTTATATACACATTTAGGGGGAAGAGTCCATAACTTTGTTGTTTTCTTAAATGGGGTTGATGATCTATTCAAGAAACTAAGGACCAAACAATTTTAGTATTAATGTTTTATAAGAGACTGAGAATAACCACACTGGCAGACTGGGGAATGGAAAGGATGTGGTTTGCCAAGCTAGATGACTTTCTTCTCATTCTGACTTGAATAGACCACATCAGTGTTTCCTCTTTAGTTGAAGTCATTGGACAAAACAGACATAATCACAAAACTTTTGCAATGTCAAATACAAATTATTCTAGGGCTAATCACCTTTGGTGCATTTTACTTTTGCATCTCTCCATTAGGTTCGATCAAGAGTTAGCAAACTATATTCTGTGTGCTGAATATGGCCCGGAGTCTGTATTGATAATATTTGCCAGCTAAGAAAATTTTCACATATTTTTTCAGAGACACAGACAGAGGTTTCTTTAGGAAAGCAGAAACATATTCAAGGGAGAATGTGAACTTTTAAGAGTGGGCAGGTTTGGGGGGTAAAGCAAAGAGTACACATCCAAGGGAGTATACAAACTATCTCCAGAAGGAGAAATAGCTGAAAACTTTTATATTTTTAAAGAGTTTGTAACAGAAAACTTACATGGTCTGTAAATATCAAACTATGTACTATCTGGTTTTTTATAGAGAAAGTTGACTTTGGTCAGCCATGGATTAGATAAATCATTAAATTATTTGGACAATAGCTAATGTTTACTAAAGGGTTATCAAGCATTTGACCAGAATTTGGAGCTAGTAATACATCAGTGAAAAAAAAAAAAAAATGACCTAAATACCTACATTAGTAAATCTCACATCTATTTAAAGAACAACAACAATTTTTTTAAAAAAGGTAGTAAATGAGTAAACTTAATATGTAGAATATTATAAAGTAGTAAATGTGGGGAAAATAGAGCAGGGTATGGGATTTGGGGAGTAGTTAGGGCAGGTGGGATGTGTTTTTATAAGGAATGCCTAGAGTTGAGTTCACTGAGAAAGTACTTCCAGTGCAGACTCAAAAAAAGAGATAAGGTAGTGAGGCCTGAAGGTCTTCAAAGGACGAGTGTGTAAGCAGGTCAGGCCCTGATGTGGGATATTTTGTTTCAGGAAGATTGAGAAGAACACTTTAGAATTGACTTTGTATCAATAATCCATGCTTTAAGTATCCCAGGCATAATTTACCTATAACACATTTATTTTAAATTTTGGCAACATGTGAATCTATCTTTATTTTACTAATATCTACACAAACTTAATGACACATTTTGGTTTATGATTTAAGATGATATCCACAAGTGTGCTGACATTGTAATTTCATTAACTGCTCAGATCTTATGAGGGTTATCAGTATGATAAGTCACAGATGAAAATTTTAAACTATTATTAATTATGTTTAGGATATTGTAATGTGTAAGAAATACATGTAATTGTGCAAAATAGCTGCTTGTGCATACCATACATGAAGAAAAACTATCATTAAGCAAGCAAAAATATTTAATCGCTTTCAAACAACCATGCCTGAATGAGTACCTGACGATTTGTGTAGAAGCCTTTTAATTCTGCACTGTGCAATATAATAGCTATTGTCAACATGTGACCATTTTTAATTTGAGTGGAAGTTGTTAAAGATAACAAAACACTCAGCTCTTCAGGTGTACTGGCCACATTCCAAGTGCATGGTAGCCACACATGGCTAGTGTATTGGACAGCACAGATTATAGAACGTTTCCATCCTAAGGTTGCTTTGACAGAAATAGTGAATTTGATTATGCTTAATAGAACTTACCTGAGGAATTGGGACTTTAGATATAGAAGGATGAAGAAGATGACTCCAAAAATATATATTTCATGTAGGGGAATAATATATGGGAAAAAACAGTCAATTGATTAGTTAGTACAGACAATGCTTTTAGATTGCATCAATTAAAATTAATCAATGAATGTAATATAAATTACATCATTCTATGGCTAAATTAAGAAGCATTCTGCAATTTCAGAAATTATTCTGACAACTTCTTTGAAAGCTAATCTAGCAAAATCCAATTTAATCATATTAAGTATTGTTGTTAGAACTGGTTCATTGACTCTTTATCCCTTTTATATGTTACATACATAAAAATGATCTTTATTCAAAAGTTTGGCCAGAATAAATATAATAATAAAGTATCTTATATCTACCTAAATATGGTCATTTCCACTCCTTGAAGTTTAATGTTTGGTGCTCCAAGATAACAGTGTGATTCCTTTAATTAGAGAAGATAATTTTCTAGCACCATAAATGAGGCCAGCAACAGAGCAGGAAGTCATGTTGGCTCTGAATTAAAGAAACATACACTTAAATGCTTGTTCCCTGGGGATTCAAAAGGCAAGTAGCTAAAAGATAAACTTCAAAGCATCAACCCCATAGATTGTGATAGTCTTTGAAGAAGCCTAGACAGAATAATGGCTTCCCCTAGACACTCCAAAAGTTCTTCTACTCTTGCAAAATTTGAGATGGATAACAAAAAGAGGGTGAAAGAAGTTTTTCATATATGGGGCAATTAAATGTCAAGGCCCTGAGATTTGTAGTTTAGATTGGCTGTGACTGGTGCCCCATTGTAAAAGAAACCACAAATATAGTTGATTAACTCAAGCTGGAGAGAATCTTAATTTTTAAAAAGTAAATTGATAAAGATGTACTGAAGAGTCACAGTTACTATTTTCATAATTTTCTTTCCTAGACTCATGAAAAAATGTAAAAAGAATGATAATTTAATTATGAAATGCTAAGGCTTTGATACCTGCATACCACAGCATTTATAAAACTGAACATGGCACACTGTAATTTATATTCAGATCATTGCTTGGTATGCTGAGAGACATGTTCACATACTGAATGGCAAATGTTCAGGGCACTGACGATTTGGTGTGAGAAAAATATTTTCATATAAAATGTGCATTTGGGAAATTGAAATATCAACAATAGGATTATGGATAACCTGTTCTGTATGTTTATATTCATCTTTCAAATTTCATACAATAATCAGTTATTGATTTTACAAAGAGGAGAATATAGAATTAGAAATATTATAATTGTAAGCCTTTCTTATTTTATGATACTTTTTCTTTTTATCTCGATAGAAATAGGTGAAAAAAATAATAGGGAGTACAAATCTTTGAACATTTCTGTGAAGTTTTATCATGATAGTGAAAAAAGATGCTGCTTCATCATCATAATACATTTCCAGGTAGATCTGAAATTTTCATATTATTAATTTACTATTTTTTATATCATTAGTAGAAAATTTCATTTTATTAATAATTTAAAATAATTAATAAAATTAATACATTTTCATATTATTAAGATAAGTTATTTTTTGGAACATAAACTACCAAATTTCCAACAAAATCTTAAAATAAAAAGCAGAAAAACAGTACCAAATAAAATATTCAGTAAAGTGCTGCTAGAGTATAAGAAACTCCTGATATTTTCATTGAAATGTGCTACATTTATGCTGTGGGTCTAAAACATTGGGGAAGGAGGACAAATACAAAAATGTTTGGAAAGAAAAAAGAAGAAGGAAAAAAACCCCTAAATTCTAGGCAGCCTTGAAACTTAGAAATATAACATGAAATTGTTACAAAATGCTTTTGTTGTGGGACAGAAGATGGTGGGAGCAAATACGGTCTTAATTCAGGTGGCATAATCATTTTCGGTTAAATGCTTAGAAGTTCTGCTTTCTTCCACAGCACAACAATTACACAGCAGAACATAATTATTTTACAGTCAATTGAGTACACCAAATGGGCATATTTATGAAACCTGATTTATCCTTCATACTTGCAACACTACATGGAGCGTGGCTTTACCTCCCACCAAACCTGCAGCCAGTAAAGTTATCAGAAGGACTCTGCTTCAGCCCCAAAGCAAAATGATTTCAGTTTGAGCAATCCTTTTGAATGTTGGTACTGCACTTAGCTTTTTTCTATCAAGTTTACTGCAAAGAGTAAAGGCAAAGCAAGCAATGTGGTATCTGTGGAGAAGCTCCATAAAAGTTTTATGGCTTTAGTTCATGCCCTGATTCTTGCTGTGGTGAGCGAGTACATTTTTCATTAGCCTACCCCACAAAGCAATGAGACCGTCTACATTTAAGTAATGACCTTCTCCATATAAACTCAAATTTGTTTTCCTTGAACTTCAATAACCAAAAATTATTTATGAAGGTTTGCATAATTACCCAAGGTGGTATAGGAGTTTGATCACATTGTGACCTTCCTAGGAACTTCTCTGAACATGTTAGTTCTAAGATTTTGAAGATATTAAGCTCCTGTTCCTTTTTCAAAATGATGTCCTTTTCTCACTGATTTGTACAATTTGCAAGGCTTCATCTGTTTGCAGTGATGGTTTTTTAGTGCCATCAGTGAATTTGGTATTGCCTCTGTAATGCATGTAGATCTAGTATCTCTTTTATGCGCAACAACAACAACAAAAAAATTCAGGCTGGTATGCTGAGACTATTTCAGAAGTCACAGGATTACATAATAGGTGACTTTGTTGATTTGCTGATTAACCGTATTCAGTGTATATGTTTATACTGTTAATTGCTTCATTTTAGACAATTGCGTGAGAGTATAAAGTCTTCTGATTCCACTCAAGACTGAAAGAAGGGAAGTACTTATTCAGAATTAACGAGAGCACTGTGTGGTCTCCGGTCTCTTTGTAATTCTTTATCTTCAAGTTCTGAGCACAACATATTATGGGGACTATAAGATATGACTCCTCTATCTAACTTTGACTTCCAAATGAAAGAAGATTTTTCACTCCTTTCATAATACCTGTGTAAATCGGCTCATGTTGATGGCCTCCAAGCACAGTAAACTAACACATACGGGTAAACAGATGTTTTCTCTATTAACAGCATCAACCACCTGGCTGCAGGCCAAATCTAGTCTGGGGACTAATTTCAACTGGCCTGCTTGCTAATGTGAAAACTGACTAAACACTTTCTCCTGTTAATCTTCCCATCCTGAAGTTGATGTTTCTTCCAGTGTATGATTCATGCAAGAACAGGAAGGAGGGAGATCATTTCAGAGATTTAATTAATTCTTAGTTAAATTTTATTCAATTACCTATTTAAAATATAAAATACATAGCATTTGAGATGCTAGAATCTAAACTGAATATGATTTGGAGAATTAGAGAAAACATAGAAATAAATTTTCTTAAACACTGGAATCAGCTGTGGTATTTAATTTAATCTTTATTTAAACAACCTCAGTTCCTGGGAGACTATGAAACTAGGTTGCAGACTGCCTATTAAACAGCAAAGGAGTGAAAGTAACTTTTGCTAAGAGTAGGTAGAATCATGATCATTTCACATATTATTTAGTTTTAATCAATGAATATATCATTTTTTCCAAATAGAATTGCCCTAATTCATTTTCATATTTTATTTAGTAAAGACTCTTGAACGACATGAATGTATTGTGCTCTTAATGAACCCTAAATTATTTGAATGAAAAGTTGAAATTTATAACAATATCATTTTCACAGATGTAAAACTATCATGATTTAGGAAAAATATCAGTGTTTTTTATTCATGGGTACTTTTTATAAATACCCACCTTTGCAGAATTTCTCTTTTTTTTTTTCTTATTTACTGCTAAATGCTTTGATTATATTTTATTTGATTATATTTTATATCTAATATCAGATTAGGTATACATAGTGGGAAATTCAAACCCAAGAAGAGCAATCCTTACAAATGGAGGACTGATCTTGGTCTAGAAGTTATATAACTGATATTGATTCATGGCATCTTCTTGTGACTAAACCTAATGCAAATATTTCTCCTCCTGTGTTGAAAAGATCTCTAACTCTAGGAATGGTTAGAAATGGTGTTTAAGGCTTCTAGACTGAAGTAGGCTTACTTAAAGAATATGTGGTTTTCTATTGGCTCCATAGAATTTCTTGAATGAATCAGCTAACAGGGAGGTGAAACTTGCTGACAGTACTGATCAAGCACCTTGCCTGGTGTGGAGAGAGCTTCAAGTCTGTAGACTCTGACTTGAGTCTTGAATTAACACTTACTAGTTACCCATTTCTTGAAGAAATGCATTACCAAGTTCCTTTAAATAATTACTAATGGGTATATGTGTGCCAAGTACTGTGTTCATACCCCACACACCATTGTGAAAAAGGCTACTGCAAATTTTAACCCCATAGAATAGTCTTATGAAGAAAATAGACATAAGCTGGCATAATTAAACCTTGAGGCCCATGCAATAAAGGGGAAGAATTGAGTGATGTGACAGAAAGTTATGTACTTGAATTTTGTGGCTCATTTGGTATTTGTGAATTAGAAAATGAAGAGGCATTTAAATGTACACCACAGAGGTAACAGGGGCAGACATTTGATAGAAGAAGGAAGTGTGATCAAGACAATAAGAACAGAATCTCTAAGCTCCACAACAAGAAAGAACTGAAGAGGTTAAAAAATTGAAAGAAAATATGTCAGTTCTTATACCTCCCAGACATGTCAGAAGGGCATCTGCACAATAGATCTAATGTGATGTACACCTCAGATGCTTGTTTTGGGAATAATTATACCTAATGTTTATTAAGAAGTTACTATTTACCAAGTACAATCGGAAGCACTTGCCTTGAATTTATTCAGTTAGATTTTATAAGTCACCTCATAACTACTCCCCCTCCCTTTTCTAGATAAGGAAACTGAGATTTTTGATAACTTTTAAAGTTATTATGTGATTGGCAGGGTAAAGATGGAATCCAGAAGGATGGCATCTTGAATGGCATGATGTAGTTGATGCTTAAGTATAGAAATTGTTATTATCAATACTTTACATAATACATAAATATATCAGTCTGATGTATTGACCTCCCACATTTATATGGTTTATTTTTACAATTTATATTTCATGCCATAATGATTTCAGAGCGAGAGTGTTTAATTACATGAGAAGAAGTATAAATCTAAATTGTACTGGTCAAACTGGGATAGATGGTTGTCCTGTCTAAAATGTTGTAAATTTGCCACAATTGGCTTGAGGTCACTATTTAGTGAATAGCAGAAGTACTATGCCTTCATGAATTTATTAATCTGGAAGTGAATTTAGAGGCTATCAATTCCAATTTCTTGTTTTATAAATAATTTACTTTTAAGGGTCAGAGTTGAGTTACTTGCCTAATGTAGACACTGGTTAGGAATAGAGCTAAGAATAGAAATACATTGTCTTCATTAGTTTGGGCTACTATAACAAGCCATCCATTGATGGATGGCTTATAAATAACAGAAAAAGTTCTCAGAGTTCTGGAGACTGGAAGATTGAGATCTCGGTGTCAGCATGGTTGGGTTCTAGTGAGGGCCATCTTCCAGGATGCAGACTACTGACTTCTCTATAATCCTCATGTTAGAAAGATTTCAATAAGGTTCTCTCTAGAATCCATGTTATAAAAGCACTAATATTATCTGTGAGGTCCACCCTCATGACACAACTACCTCCAAAAAACCTCACCTACTAGTACTATTCCCTTGGGGGTCAGAATTTCAACATATAAATTTTTTTGGGAAAAAAACATTCAGTTTGTTGCATCCAGTGATTTTTTTTTTAATATAAAGCTTTAAAGTGGGTGTGGTGGTGCACACTTATAATCCCAGCAACTTGGGATGCTGAGGCATGAGGATGGCAAATTCAAAGCTACCCTCAACAGCTTATCAATGACCTACGCTATTTAGTGAGACCCTATCTTAAAATTAAAAAATAAAAAGGGCTGGGGATTTGACTCAGTAATTAAATCTCCTTGGGTTCAATCCCTGGTACCAAAAACCAAACAACAACAAAACAAAGACTGCCTTAAAGCAAATGTATATTTTTTAGTTGAAATATATGGAGTTTACTTTCCTATTATACATTTTTTTTAACCCCATGACCTGCATTACAGACATGACCATGATTTCCAACTAATCTTGGAAACTATTTAGAGAGAGACCACAGTGAGTTTACTGAGATGTTCAATTGGTATTTCTCAAACATAGGTTGTTAATTTTAACTTTGTCATTAATTAGTTAATTTAATGGTCTTAGATCAGTCACTTATTCTCCATAAGCTTATTCTCCATAAACTTATTCTTCCTTATACTGAGATAGAGTAATAAACTTGTCTTTCAAGTCCTTTTTGGTTGAACTTTTATGAGAACAACAGTTTGAGTTTGAGAAAGGAAGAGTTGGTAACGGGAAAAACAAAGATAATAAAAGATTTCAATTTTGCCAAGGGCTAGTCCTGAGTCTATTGCATGTTAAATCACACAGTTCCTCCACTGGATTAGTGAGTAGGTAGATAGAGTTATTGATTAGGACACTAGTGATTATCCAGTAAATTATGCATGACTGAGTTTAAGTAGACCAACAGGATACTTTTGGACTGCTTCCCACAAGACAAACTAACATTGACAGCTCATTTTCTGGAATCATGTGGGATTGTTCAAGGCTTTACAAATGGGCAATCATGGGTATTTTAAATTTTTAATCCTAAAATGAAATAGAACTAAGAGTCTAGAAAAATGAATTCCAACATTATTTGAATTTTAAAAAAGTTACTAAGGTGGAGACTTTCATTTACATCTCTATTTTCTATATGATCTGGAAACAATTGCTAAATATTTGTGTTTTTAAAAATATGGTAATGACAGTAAAAGAATACAGGTAAATTTTAGGCATTTGGATCTGGAGTCAAGAGGATAAGTTTAAATCAAATGACTAAAACATAATAGTTTTGTGATATTTGGGAAGAGTTATTTCCACATTTGTAAAATGTAGCTATTGCAATTGGCAGATTTAGAGGATTGTGATGAGAATCAATTGAGATGAATACTCACCTCATCCTTTATTGTGCCCTAGCTACGTGGATTTCCTTTCATTCTGTGATTGCATTACATTCTCTTCAGCCACAGAGTTTGTGAAAAATACTGTAGATTAGCTCATTCAACTCCCCTGTACAGAGGTTGAAAAGCTAGACTATTTTCTAGGATTCTAATGTATCCAGAACTTCTACCAAACAAACACAAATGAGATCAGGAAGGCAAAAATAAACACTGGGAAACAAAGCTAGTGTTTTAAATAATGTTTTACTTCATTTTTGGTTAACATGTAGAAATTGTACATATTAATAGAGTTCAATGAGATATTTTAATGTGTACATACATTGTGTGCTAATCAAATTTAGCCTTTTAAAAACCTCTGTCTCAGGCCCCACCTTTCCCAACCTCTAGTAATTCCCAACCTCTAATAATTGATCAATGATTCTTTTTTAGCTTCCACATATGAGAGAGAATATGCAGTACATGTCTTTCTGTGTCTGACTTATTTTACTTAACATGTTTCAAACATTTTACTGCAAATGGCTGGATTTTGTTCTTCTTTATGGTGGAATAATATTCCACATTCTCTTTATCCATTCATCTATCATGGGCATCTAGGTTGGTTCCAGTAGTGCTATAATAAACATGGTATGCTAATTTAATTTTCTCAATGAGGTTTCTGGTGGTAGTGTTGGGTATATCTTCTGGTTGAATCACCTGGTTATTTAGCATCAATTTTACCTCCTTGGTGTCACCCAAATTCCATGTATTTTTAACAAGCTATATATGTGCTCTTCTTTTTAAACTATCCAGAGTGGTGTTGTGGGTTGTGAGTAGGAATATTAAAGTACTACAGAGATTTTGAATATTAAAAGAACCCCATTAAAGCCTCTGACTACAGGATAAACTTTATTGTATATGTATTCTTTCAAAATAATTATTTAACATAAGACATTGTGTTAGATACTGCCAATTCACTGACAAATTAAAACATGTTATCCTTAGATGTAGAAGTTAAAAAATATTAGGGGAGACAGATTACTAACAATTGAGTAAACAAATCAATACATGTTAAAATAGTAATTGTGATGTGAATAAAATAGATGAGATGAAGTGATACAATAAAAGAAGAAGCCCAGTTATGTCAAGAGATTGCCTGGGGAAGAAAAGAAGCCAGAGAGTGTGAGAAGAGAATATCTCAAATCTCAAGGTAAAATTGTGTTTGATGCACTAAGAACTTCTGGTAATTTTACAGATGTCCATTAAATAGCCAGTAGTTAATTAAAAAAAATGTTAAAATAGAGAAAACGTATAGTGTGGTGGTAACTGATGTATGGTTATTAATGAAATGTAATTCTGATAACATGACAAAAGCAGCAAAAGTGACCTATTTCTAATAACTGGGTATGTACATAATTGTTTCCAAATATTTTTCAAAAGCTTTTTGATTATATATATTTTTTTTTTAAGAAAAGAGGATGGTGATTATCTCTCCAGCATCTAGCTCCTCTAATAACACTTTACTCAAGTTAAGGTTGTACTTTTATTAGATATCATGTGGCATATCTATGGTGGTAGAAATCCTGTGATCACATATGGTAGAAAAATAAGGTGAGGAAGAAATCTAGTTATGAACAGCAAAATGAGCAAACTAACAAATTTGGAATGACCCAGTGACTGCACACCATCATTTGCCACTGCTCAGTGATTACTGGGCTCTCTATAATTCTTCTTCCACATTGCTATTAATTTTAAAGATAAATTTTGTCTTTAGTATATTAATTTACCTTTTACAAAGGCTCAATGCTCTTAAAATTTAAAATGATATGCTTTAAAGTCAGCAGTTAGTTCCTGGAGTATTTACAGTTTTACTGTGTCTTCTACAGGAATATATATATATATATGCATATATATATATATATATATATATATATATATATATATATATATATATATATTACCTTGGTGTGCTTATTTGTACAGGAAATAAATTCTCTCTTTAACCTGTCTTTGGCTGGTACCTTAGTCCAGCTAAGCCTGTTCTTTGGATGGGCACACTGCCATCATGGCAGATGGACCTGGGACAGCTAGTTCAAAAGCCAGAACATATATTGTATTTGACAAAGAAGGGCACATTGACACGGGTGTGTATGGAAATAGCACTTGGTGTTCAATCTCCCTCCCTGTGGCTGAGGAGACATGACCCACTAGTCTGGCTGAGCAATGAATTAACTTCATAATCTAAAACGTTTAAGCCTAATCACTGCAGATTTTTACTGAGGAAAGTTAAGGATGGGATTCAGGGCATGTTGGGAGAGATGAAAATGTAAAGTTTTGTCTCAAGATGTTCTTTGAAGAAAATATTGGATATAGATATTTCTTCAAAAAAGGATTATTATTATCTACAAATATTATATTGATCTTATACTCCATTCATGCAATTTATAAGGTATTATATCTTATAAACAAACTCTTAGAGAAAAGATTTATGATTTGCTCTCTTCACATAAGCAAAAGTACAACATCCGAGCAATAGCAATTTTACACTTTTTATCTTTTTCATCTTTATATATCTTATGAATATATCCCAAGCTCTCCTCTTCCGTTTCTTCAACGCCATCTTTCCTCTTCTAATGCTTTACTGTAATTTATATTACACTTCACCAGGAATAAATATTTTGCAAAATATCCTTTAAATCATTATATACCTCACTTCCATCCTCTTAATCCTGCTTTTGTGATCTCTGCCAATGTTGTTACAATTACCTGGTTTGAAATATCAAGGTCATCTTTAACATTCACTTAACTTTCATTTCCATATCTAAATATTATTCAAATTTTGCCAATTGTATCACCAAATTACCTTTTCAATCAGTCTTCTTCTTTCCAAGCACAACTTTGTTACTTTAATCTTAAACCACATTATCTCTCACCTGGACCAAGAAAATATTCTCTTAAGTATTTACTATAATGACACTGTATCTGTTTCATCCTGAGAATTTTTAAAACAATACTTATCTCTAAAAAAAGGGGGGGGGAAGAGGATAAAATAGCAATATACATATGAATATAAATATGTAAATATTAACTAAAAGAAATGCTTCCTGTATTTGCTACTATTAGCATGATTATTAATATGTTTTCTGGCTTCTTCTTAGTGCTATAATTCATTAATTAGAAGCCACATCTAAACATATAATGACCAAACACCACTTCTACCCTCTACTTCAAACTTACCTAAGATATCCTCCCCATTTTTGCAAAATAAAATGGAAATACCTATGTGTGTACTGCAGCAGATAATAGATTTTGGGTGTCTAGAATACTACATTAAGATCTTAGCATGGTGATTTTCTGAAAAAAAAAAAATTGGTGTCCTATTGCTTACCTGGGGCTTTGCTGAAGATTAAAAATAGAAAAGTCAATCCAACAAACATAATCACCCTCTATTATGAATTTTAAATCTCAATTTACTTTGCTATTCTGATATCTACTGTCTCTATTTATAAAATAAGGGACAATATTTTAAACTGTGAAGTTCTTTAAAAGGTTTTATGTAATAAGAGTAAATGTGGTTATCACTAATTATTTTTAAAAGAATACACAATTCTAATTAAGAGTAATCAGATTATGTGACTAGAGTGGTAGAGTGAAAAAAAAAGTAATATATGTAGAAACAGAAGTTCACCTTCATAATGTTGAGGGAGTGCTCCAGATAGAGGAAGAAGGAATAAAACAAATCCAAAATCTGAAACACAACTGAACACTGTATTTATGCCCATAGATGCAAAAATAGTCTTTTAAAAAATCATTTGGATATGCATATGACTATCAGCTTTTGTTTGAGGTTGGTTGCTTACTTTTTAAACATATGTGCACTGATTTTCTACTTCTATAATATACTGCTTTTGTTCAATATTTAAGTGTTAATAGATTTACATATAATTCTTACCTTATGTAAAAATAAAATAGAATTATAATTACAATGATAATAAAATAAGAAAAAGTGAGTTGGAAACATGTAGGACTTTGGAAATTATAATAAGAATGTATTTTGTTACTCTGACAGGGGAGAGTTTTGGATGGAGATAATATGAGTGAATCTAGGTTTTAACTGGGTCTGGATCTCTCATTACTTTGTAAAGGACAGAAGGAAATAAGGCATACCAATAGATTAAGGACCAGTTAGAGGGAGGCCCAGTAGGAGTTGATGTTGGTAAAAGTGATAATGGTAAAAAGGTACCGAAATTCTGCAAATGTATGTAAGGAAGAAATAATGGATTTGATAACTGGTAGAATGTGGAACTTGAGAAAAATATGTGAGTGGAGGATGACTCCAACCAATAAAAATAGTAAGGAATTGCCCTTGGCTGAGAAATGTTGGACTGGAATGAGAACAAGTTCTGAAAGGTGGAGTGGTTATACTGCGTTTGGCATATTCTTAAATATTACAGATGTCCTTCTGTGAAAATAATAGGATTACACTTTTCCATCTTTCTTAGGACATGTCTGTATGATTGGCTTTAGCTAAATATTATATATATATATATATATATATATATATATATATATATATATGAATGGAAGTGATAGATATCATTTCTAGGTGGAAAGTTTTAAGGACCCATGCTTGATTCTACATGTACAGACCTTTTTCAGACTTGAACATGGAGGCTGAAGTTAAGGTGAAGTGTCTGGGTATACTTACTTTTGAGCTTCATTCACATACACAAGCAACTACAATTATTTTAGCTTCCTGTTAATCCATGTTGGAAATGTAGCAAAACCCAGGAGTAACTTTTTGTTATGCTGGACCAGTGAGATTTGGGGGCTTTTCACCACTGCAGCACCACATATCTTATCTTGATTGACACTGGAGAAGAATGGCAGAAGCTAAATTTTGAAATTGCTATGTTTGCAATGTTATTAGATATATGACTGAAGATGTCAAGATGGATATATCTGAAATTTGAGAGACAAGACTAGAGATATAGATGTGGAAGTCATCAGGATATAAATCATTTTTATGGCACAGTGGTGGATGAGATCACTAAAAGAATAATGTAGAGAGAAGAAAAGTGTCTCAAACCTGAGTTTTGAGCATTAATATTCTAAAAAATCCAGAAGGAAAGAAGGAGCTTGCAAAGTAAAGTTAGAAGAGCAAGCAGTAAGATTCTGGCATTATGGATGCCAAGTAAGGAGAGTGTTATCAAGAGAATAGATTAATAAACTCCCAAATGCTGCTGATGGGTTAGTTAAGATAAAAAATAAAAATTTGCTACTGAATTTAACAAAATGGAAGTTACTTGTGGGCTTGAGAAGGAAAATTTTGGTGGCATGGTAGAGATATAAACTTGACTTCCTACTTTTATCCTCCTTTTCTATCACTGCCTAATATTGATTTATACAATCATTTAAATTGTTTGTCTATCCCACTAGAATGGTCCCAGGTCTTTGTCTTTTATGTTTACCTTTGTATTTCTAACGACTAGTTCTTCAGTAATTATTTGCTGAAAGAATGGATAAAATCAAAGGCCCAAGAAGATTAAAAGAATAAATGAATATGGCTTCTATACTATTAGCAAGAATTAATACTTGGTCACATATTTTATAAAACTCCAGGATCTTTTCATTAGCACTTTTTGCTAGAGTTGAGACACTAATTATTTAGCCAGCAGGCCACTGCATCTCCCTTATCACATTCAGGACAGAAATTATGAATTAATCATAGAACTTTTAATATTAGTCAACATGCTCTCATAATCTTTCTCAACCCTTTGCTCTGTGTAGTCACAACCAATTGGATGGAAATTGTATAAGGTATTATTTAAAACATATTTATTGAGAGGTACCACTAACTAGAAATAGATATTCCAATTAATGGTGTTATGCAATGTACAAAAGCCATATATGTCTGTAACATCATTAAATTTTTTATCTCTTTAGGAAAATAGACAATAAACAAACATATAGTATATTAGAGATCAGGGGCTTTCTGTTGTATATAGGTTGGTGTATCATTTGAATTATACACAGCTCTTGCAACAGACAAGTGTTAAAATCTCATTCAAATATTTTTCTTCTTAATAATTGTAAATGACAGAAGCTGTGGGATGATCAGCTTTTTGTAGTAATTCAGAGATCTAGTCTAATGTGTGTCCTACTGTTATCAAAGTGTGAGTCCCAGTGTTAACTTGGGCAGCAGATATCTAGATGTCAGACAAGATATGAGGATGTAGCAATTTTACAGATTTTATGTGGTGGGCTCAGAGTGGTGGATCTCCTTTCCCACTCCCCCTTTCACTGTGCATTATGAAATTACATGATCCCAGTAGGTTGAAGGGAATCTGGCAACTGTAGTCCTTGCCTGGGCAGCCACTTGCTGTTCTGGTAATCATGGAAGATGAAAAACATTTTTGATACATTGAGTCAAGCAATTTTTGACTGAGAGTTCAGAATTTGAAGGAAAACTTGGAAGTAATGGAAGAGTAAACATGTAGCTCTCTCCATGAAGAAGCAGTAGGCACACAGAATAACAATGAGTGAGATGGATATCATTAGCCTAAGTGCATGAATGAAGACAGGAATAGTATGAATATACTTTGTATGCAAACAGTGGTATGTAAAAATGTGCTGTATATGTGTACTACCAATTGTAATGCATTCTACTGTTATATACAACAACTTTGAATAAAAAAAAGAAAAGAAAAGAAAGCTCCTGAGAAGGGAGAGAGGGGTTCTTTTGGAGTAATAGCAAGATAAGCAAGAAAATGAGTATGTAATAAACAAAAGACGATCCAGAAGACACAACGTCAGAGGTGACCTGAGCAGATCCTGAGCAGATGCTAGGGTCTAAGTGACTGTGGTCAGAATTTCACTTTTTACTCTGAGTGATATAAGTAGTCACAGGAAGGCTTTTAAACATAGGAGTGGTGAGTTATAGTTTGGAAGAGAAGATTATAGAGGCACATGAGCAGAAGTAGGGAGAAGAGTTATGATGCTAATTCTAAAGCTCACACAGGTTGAGAACAAAGTGGTTAAGAACAAGCAGGTAGAGTTAGTTGAGTGGATATGCTAAGAAATGATTAGATATGCTAAGAAATTATTAGATTCTGCGGAAAAAGAGGTTGTAGAATCATCACTTGTACCGGATTTCTTATTCTAACATCTTAAACTCAGAGAATATTGAAATAACAATAAAATAAATAAGGGTATACTTAACTTTCAATTTGATTCAATTTGTTATTATTTTACTATAGTGACTTTAGCTTTATCTACTTCTGATGATGTGTGTAGGTATGTTTACCTTCAGGTTTTTTTTTTTCTTTTTTCTTTTTGCTACAATAATTTAAAAGTAGTTCGTAAACAAATTCATGACCTGGCATTCCTCAATGCTTCATACTGCAGTTCTTAAGGATAAAAAAAAATAGCCTACATTACAAAAATACTGCAAATATTTTGAAGGCAGAACTGACAAAATTTCCTGATGGATGTTTGTGGGATATAAGAAAAAGACATAATCAAAGATGATTCCAAAGATTTTGGCAGGAAGCCGGGCGCGGTGGCGCACGCCTGTAATCCCAGCACTTTGGGAGGCTGAGTCAGGAGGATCGCGAGTTCAAAGCCAGCCTCAGCAATGGCGAGGCACTTAGCAACTCAGTGAGACCCTGTCTCTAATAAAATACAAAAAAGGGCTGGGGATGTGGCCCAGTGGTCTAGTGCCCCTGAGTTCAATCCCCGGTACCAAAAAAAAAAAAAAAAAAAAGATTTTGGCAGGAGCAACTGGAAGCATGGAGATGCCATTTACATAAACAAGGAAAACTGCAAGAGAAGCTGGTTTTAAGCCCAAAAGATTAAACTTCCTGTCATCCTTGTCTAGACTTGGTTGGGGAAGGTTATGCTTTAAAAGCTTGGGGGTATGCATGGTACAGTATAAAACTACATGGTCCTGGTGTCATAATATTTTTAGTAAAATATTTTTTATAGGAATCTCAAATGGAAAATGAAGGTCTGTCATTTGTAATATGTAACAGAATTCTTCACTCAAACTGCTGTAAACTTTTGAAAAATTATTAATTCTAATATGAAGAAACACAAAGTAGTGTAGTTTGCAGAGTTGGCTGAGTTGATGTTTAGAAGTATTTCTAGTTTTCCATCCTATCATGCTACTTACATATTTCAATTTGATAATGATTACCATTGTGTTCAAGAAACAGCTATTAGAAATACCTGAAGCAATGTTTATTTGTTCTTGCCCAGTGAAATAGCAAGAGAAGTGGCTTGGGTTGTAATTCCCTCTTTTAATAATGTTTGGTTCATTTGAATCACCATTCCATCAATTACGGTCTCCAGGATTTCTTTTGGAAGCTGGGGATGATGGAGATAACTAAAAATCAATCAATGAATGGATTTGATTGTATAAGGAAGTTGAAGGAGTAGGCAAATAACAGAGTTCATTACTCAAAAGGTTCTCATACCTCACCCAACATTGTCTTTTTCTGTTTTTTTTTTTTTTTTAATGATAGATTATTGTGTTTTGATCAACAAGTTCACATAAATTTATACATATAGTATATACTCATTTGGGTATAGTTTCTTTGGTTATGCATAATCTCTGTGAGATTTATTTATTCATTTATATTGTGTGTGTACACACATACAAGATATATCTATTCTTTGTGTTTTTGAATATCAGTCCATAGTATGAATATACTATATGGATGTTTAAGTCAGCTTTTTCACTGTTGTGACTACATGACCCAACCAGAACAACCTTAGAGGAGGAAAAGTTTATTTGAGAGCTCATGGTTTCAGAGGTCTTAGTCTATAGAAGGCCAGATCCATTTCTCAGGGCTCCAGGTGAGGCAGAACATCAGGGCAGAAGAGTGTGGCAGAGAGGAACAGCTTACATGTTGATCAGAAAGCAGAGACTCCACTCTCCAGGAACAAAGATACATCCAAAGCCACACCCAATTCCCACCTCCTCTAGCAACACCCTACCACTTCAGTTACCACTCAGTTAATCCTTATCAGGGGGTTAAATCATTGATTGGGTTAAGACTCTTACACCCCAATCCTTTCTTCTCTGAACCTTCTTGCATTGCTTCACAAATGAGCTTTTGGGGTACACCACATCTAAACCATAACAGTGGATGTTAGACTATTAGCAGTTTTTGGTACTTTTGATTAATGCTACTATGAACTTTGGGTAAATACCCAGGAGCAGAACTGCTATGTCACACAACAGGTGAATGTTTTATTTCTGTTGGGTAAATACCCAGGAGCAGAACTGCTATGTCACACAACAGGTGAATGTTTAACTTTGTAAGAAACTTCCAAAACTTTTTTCAAAGTGAAGTCTTGAAAATAACAGAAGCATAAAGAAGGTATTCAGCATTAGCATTTGTGGTTATGGATTTTTAATACAAAATTTAAATTATTGTATGAACTGTTAATTCATCAATTCCAAATTGCTATAAGTAGAGAAAGGAGTGAGGCATAGGTCTTATTTACTGAAGGTATGCACTGATTCTTTCCAAGGTTGACCAATGCAAAACTGCTAGCATATGATAATTGAATCTCACAAAGAAGTGTGTAAATGGATCTTCCTGATGGAAATAAAGCTCAGTAGGGTCTTAGAGATTCAGAAATTGAATCATCAATGTACTAGAGCAAAGAAAGGGTCAGGGCACAGTACTGGAGCCAGATATTCACTTTAAAATAATATTAAACTCCAAGAACTGTTACATCTCCTGAACAGAATGTGTTTTCTCTGAGTTAGGAAAAGTCTGGTCACTTATTAAATCATGGATATTAGTGAGTTGTTGTCTCCATGCTGTGGGCACTGGTGCCAAACCTGCAAGGTCACCTCTGGCTCACCTCTACACCCCTTCACCAGGTGCGCTTTTGCTCCCTGTCTACTTATAGGGCAGCATCCATCATGGGGGTGGGTGACATCAAAGATGTGTAATTCCAATACAAATGTAAAATTCAGGGAAGCTTATTTGTTATGGCCTTGTTAGTTTACTTATCTTGGCCTACCCTTTTTCTCCTTACAAAGCTTGAAAAATGGCCATGTGTAGATAATAAGCCCTTTCATTGGTCTTCATTTCTTTCTCCTCTACTTTTTACTAACAATTATTTACAGCTGGTTTTATTCTGTATGCCCTACTTTTCATGACTTGTAAATATGCAATTGGGCACTTCTTTGTTTTTTTCTTATCTTCTAGATGAAAACACCTTGTTCTCTGTAGGACACTTTGCTTTCCAACATATCTAACAAGTGCCAGGATCAGCTCACAAATGTATTCTCATTACTTTGTATATATACTCATTGGCTTCTGGACACTAAATGAGAGCCCATATACAGCCAAACTTTAGAAATGACAGCACTACTTAATATTGGTTTCATTTCCTTCATGTACATGATGCTACAATTTGTCATTGGCAGGAAAGTGGAACATTTACAGGCCTAGGGTGACATTTTTTCCCACTCTTTTTTGAATAATACCACTGGATTGTGGTCATTGTTATTAATAGAGAAAAGTGATACTGTGATTGTCATATTTCCAATTTGGGACCAGGGTGTTTTGATGTAATGATTACATAGGAAATACTTACTTACTTGACTAGTTGCCAATGTTAACTTGGACTTTTTCTATAATTATTGAAGTGGGGAGAAGTGGAGAGGTATCCATTTTCCTTTGTAACCCATTTTTTAAAATAATTAAAAATCCCTGAAGAAAATAATTGCCCCTGATTCTACATTTGTCGTTGACTCAATAGATACATGGTTAATAGATAAATGGATAGTTAGGTCAATCTATTGATCTAATTTCCTGGTGCCACATCTATATTCTCATCAATTACAGAGTTCAGTCTTGCAATTCTGAGAAGTCATTGCCTCTGGATTCACCACGTTATGTTCAATCTCTTCATTGTTCTAGGTTTTTGTAACTGCTTCATGGTAGGCCAAACCAGTTTGGTCTTTTCCTTCCTTTCCTATAACACTGCTCATATAGGTTTGTGCATCTAACAGACCCTTAACGAAGGATAACAGACAGTGGTTTGTTTTCCCACAGAAAACAAACAAACAAGCAAAAAACCTTTTATATTAAAATAGAAACAAAGACTACCCTCAAGACTCAAGACTACCCTCCTAAAAATGTATCATTTCTTCCCTGTCATGAGATAATTTTTGCTGATTACTACAGGCTTGGCCTGTTTCCCTACCAGCTTCTCTTTGCTACTTCCAGGCTATCAAGTGCAAACCTCCAAGTTGCTTTCCTGATGAATAGAGATTTCATCTTCTCCCTATCATTCTACCGCTCTTGCTCAGATATATCCAGAGACCTCCTACTTTACTAATATTATAGACTCAGCAAGTTTCTACAAGTATTTAATACATTGAAACAATGAAAATACTTTTATTTTCTTTGCTAAAAGAAATATGTGATCCATATTTAGTTACAAACATACCTCTTTTTCATATCTATTGAGATTCCTTATCCATTACCTCACTCTGATTATAATTTGAAACAGATTTCTGAGCTCTGTGATTGAAATCATTTTTGATAATCTCAGTATAAAAAGCAGTGAATATGAACTATTCTGCATTCGATTAAACTTTTCTTAGATTGCCCAACGTGTTTTCTGTCAATATTTAACTATTAAACTGAGCATATCAAAAGAGATTATCAAGTGATAAAAACAATTATTAACATAATACTAAATCATAGTAAATTTAAGTGTGTTCTCATACCATTTCGTTATTTTGTAAAGGGAATGGTTAACTTTATAATTTTGGTCATGAAGCAGATACATCCCTTTCATACACCTAGGTCATGTTTTTGCTACTTCATTCCTGAAGTCCAACATGGGAAAACTGATTGAAGACTACCCTCCTAGGTCCCACTAGTTTGTCATCAACTAAATACCCAGTGTCTTAGTCTTTTTGGTGTTGCTATTTTTAAATTCTTCAAGGTGAGCTGCTTAAAATATATAGAAAGTTCCTTTTCACGGGTCTGGAGCCAGGGAAGCCAAGGTCAAGGGACTGGCAGGTTCAGTGTCAGGTCTGCTTCCTCACTGATGTTGCCTTCTGGTGACCTCACAAATGCAGGGACAAACAAACTCTTTAGGACTCTTATATAAGGTCACTAATCCCATTCATGAGGGTTCAGTTCTCATGACACAATTGCCTCCCGAAATCCTATCTATTAATATTTACCACCTTGTGGGTTAGGAGTTCAACAAATGAGTTTTGTGGGAGACACAAACATTCAGATCATGTAGCACCCAGGAGAATAAAGCTCTTTTACAATCTATGAGCACCTTGTAAAGTGAAGGCTACTCAGGATTCCACTTTTGCAAAGCACTTAGAAGACATATAGAAAGTACTTAAATGATGTTGACTGTCATGATTAATAAGAGGTAGCATCACAGTAGTTATGAGACTGAGCTTTGGAATGAGACTGCTTAGATTCAAATCCTGTCACTCCTTACTTACTACTTGCTGTGACTTGGGGCAGTATTCTTATATTTGCTGGGTCTCATTTTCCTGTCTATGAGTAAAATGTTATAATAATGAAAAGCATATCAGGGTATTGATTAGAGGATTAAATCACTACATGTAATATACTTAGAAATGTGTTGATGCATATAAATACTCAATGAGAAGAGTTCCTCCCTTTTTTCTTGCTTTTGCCAGAGGCTGCCTAAAATCACTTCCAGCGGCCTAGAATCACTTTGTACTTTATGGCTTTGATAATTTCAGAAGTTGGTGATAAATATGAAACTATAGTGGTAATGCATCTGAATAATAGTAAAGGAAAAGATCTGGTGTTATCAGCATTGTTGCGACTATAGATCAAATGGGGCTCTGTCTAGAAAATTTTAGGACATCTCACAGGGTATCTAAAGTATGTGTGTGCTGATCCAGGGGAGACGTGGCAGTGTATGTTCACAGTTCAAACTAAAACATGAAATCTTAAATGGAATAAGATATATTTCTATTGGGGAATCTAAGGATACTCTACTAATTATAGAAAGCAATCAATGGAAATCTTTTCATGTAGACAATTTCTGCTGTTTTTCTTTAATGTTCAGATTTGGAAATTCAGCTGGTCTAAATGTGTATAATGCATCACGTTCATTCATGTTTTGGCAAGTGGAAGGCATGAGGATATTATTAGGGTTTTCTGGGCATGTTATGGGAGGTCTTCTTATTCCTTTTCTGCCAGTGTTCCCTCCAGCTACTGGCACTTGTCTGTGGTTTTGGTACCTGGATTGGGTCAGGTGAACCTTGGTAAGGGTTAGATCATCTCACTCGGAACCTTACCTTGGTGTTATTCAATTGCATGAGTCTTTTATTCTTCGGGTTCAGGAATGTGGGTCTGGGATTTGTTGGCTCTGTTTGGCAGTATACAGGTTCTGATTTGTAATAGAGGTCTGGGAAAATATTCATGTGTCTGCTGGAAGGCAGGAACTGAGCCAGGGTAACTGCTGGAAAGCACTTGACTTTTTGACAACAAAAACTGGTTGTCTTTGCTTTCACATATGCAACTCTGTGAACAAAGGCAGAAACAGGAATAATGAGTGGTGTGTGGCTTCTTATTTACCAGGAAGGGACTGTGCAATTTACTAGCATCTCCAAAAATCTAGCTGTGTGACTCTGTGGATGTATGCATGGAAGTGGTTATAAAGCTGAGCAAACAGACAACAATGAGCAAAAGATCCCAGCATCTTTCAGAGTTGGCTGAATTAAGTGAAGTGGCCTCTATATCATGCAGAACAAAACAAGGATTCAGAAGAGGAAGAAAGCCAATGCCCCATGAATCCACAAGACCCAAACTGAATGTATGATCTTTTACCATGTTGCTATAATATTTTAAAAGAAACACAGAACATAAAAGTGCTAGGGGCAGAGTTTTACATAAATATTTCTTTCACATTATTTTGCAATCAAGTTGCATGTTTCAATTAAGATTACATTTTAATGCTTGATGTGTATAGATTTACACTCTTAAATGAGAATTCATGGTAATTTTTTGAATGTGTAGGCAGGGTACTCCATGAATTACTTTAGGTCATTTAGTTGATGGTAAGGAAAGGATTTATTTCAGTCTAAAAATATAAGTTAAAGGGTTTATTGTTGGGAAAAGATATGGCTTTAGAACATTTTCCTTTGGTTGTTTTTAAGAAGCTAACTGACTGTTCATGGTGGCTCACACCTATAATCCCAGCTACTCAGGAGGAGGATATAGGTAGATCACAATTTTTAGGGCACTCTGGGCAACTGTCTCAAAATAAAACATAAAAAAAGAGCTGAAGATGTAGCTCAGTGGCAAAGTACCCTTGGGTTCAATCCTTAGTACAAAAAAAGTAAACGTAAGAATTGGGACATTTAGTTCAATTAATAATCCATCAAGCCCATTATTCATTAACAGATATTTATTGAGTGACACCTACACACAAAGCTCTTTCCTGGCTCTAGAGTTACTTCTGTATAAGATTGGTTTCCTGGTCTGAAGAATATAAAAATCTGATGAAAACTAATACTTAACAAGTAAAATCTTGATAAAACAGAATTATGTAGTCTCTGACAAGAGACATCAAAGATGAATGTTCAGGCTGTCACAACTGGGGTTCAACTTCAGCTTTCAATGCTTACAAGTGCTTTGATCTTTGGTTAGTTATTTATCTCTCTGAGCTTCAATTTCCTGTCTCTCAAATGGAGATAAAATTATCATTTAACTCTTGGTATTGTTAAGAATATTAAATAAATAAATTTTCATTAGATGAGCATAGTACCTAGCATATAGTAAGCAATATTCATGATTTTTCTGTGTATCCTAATCTTCCACCACAGTCAGTTTGTAATAAATAATTTTTAGGTAGTACTGGCACATTTTTGTTTTTTAAAAGGAACTTTACATAATGGTCCCATATATCACTGTTTGTGCAAAATAATTTGCTATAAAATCTGCAACAATTAGGTGGTGGAATATGGTAACATTAAGAAGGCAGGAGAAAATTGATATTGGAGGATCGTACATTCATCACTCAGGTACTTTCAGTGAAACTAAAAGAGAAAGACAATGGACTCCAAAGTTGACTGCCACCTACTGGATAGATGACTTTGGAAATATGCTTTTTATGCTTTAATGTACTTCTCAAGAGTACAGGTATGTTTCAGGAACAAACAGGTTAGTTTATGTAAGCACTTGAAGCAGTGCTGTGTGCATAGGAGGTGCTTATTTCAGTGTGTGGAAAGCCACAGTAGAAGATGGTGGAAGAATACCATAATCTGTCCAAAATGTTGACGTAAAGTGAAAAACAATAAATAAATAGAAGGAAGAGGGGCATAGAAGAGTGGAAAAGAGCAAAAATGACTACAGCAAAAGGACTACTACAGGGAACTGGATAGTGTCAGTAGAGTTTTGAGAGGGAATTATGTTTTGGGATGTTTATATATTTGATGGTAAGCAAATAGGATTTACTGATATGGGCTGGGAGAAAAGAGTTAAAATGTTTATAAAATTGAATTTGAACATCCTGTTGACCCTTTTTAGCATTATGTTATTATAACCATTACTTCCCCCAGTTCATACCATATGCACTACACTGTCTTGCACATAGTAAGGGCTTAGTAAAAATTTAAGAACACTGTGCTAATTTTTGTTTCTGTAAAATGCTTTAAATGCAAAAGGTATTGAAGATAAGTGATATATATTTTTTAATATTAGAGACAATATATTGACGTGGAAACAATAGGAATTTATAAAAAGGCAAACCGAGATTCAACTCTGAAGTCAAATATTTAAGTTTTCTGAATATCTATGTTGAGTCCTGGATTCTGATTCAGTTCTCTGTGTAGTACCTTCTCTGAGATGTTGTGTGCCTACAATTTTTGTTGTTATTATTATAACATCCATTTAAGTTGCTATTAAGCAATATGTTAAATTTTGGTTCCCTATTATGTTTTTTAAATATTTTAGGATAATCATATTATATTCCTGTATTCAGTGACCCCTAACATTTGATTTTTACCTTTTTTTTAGGTGACCTATTGTTGATGTAGGCTTATAGGATTTTCTTTTGTCTTTTGTATTTTTATAGCTCTTATCTTCCTCCTCCTCCTCCTCCTCCTCCTCTTCCTCCTCTCCTTCATCAATGGATGGATTGCTTAAATTTGAGATTTTTCATCTTTCATCTGTTTTTTTTTTTTTTTTTTTTTTTTTCTCCTAGGGCTTTTTTTTATCTGATACTGACATATCTATCCTTATGTATTCTCTACCTGCTTCTGATGACATTGGGGCAGTTTATTCATCTGGTCTAACTCAGAATTTTTTTCTTCATCAGAGTCCATCTCACCAGTTATACAACCATATTGTTTCATCTAATTTTTCTGATATAAATTTTCTTAGACCTTGTCTTATCTCCTAAATACACTGGGTTCGAATCTCAGCACCGCATATGAATAAATGAATAAAATAAAGGTCCATCAACAATTAAAATATTTTTAAAAAGGCATATTATTATTATTTTAAATTATCTGTAACTCTAGTTTGAATGATAGGTTACTCAGAAATTAGCTTTGTATTTAAAGGGCTCCAGCCAGGCATTAGTCTGTGTTGGTCTCATGAAATTTAGGAAGAAGTGAACCAATTTGAGTGTAAGTGTAGGTGATCCCCATGGTCACAAAATACCAATAAATATCTTAAGTCAGGTTGTCATTACAAACCTTTAGAAAAAATAAGCTTTGAGTTAACCAGTATCCCCAAACTGTAATCCTACCATGCTGGGTACTTGAAAGGGGAAGTTTCAAGGTTTTCTGGTTAATCCTCTCCCATTTCCTTCACAAAGTTCTACACTAAGTTCTGTGCAGCTGCTGAGACTGATTGCTCTGGTGAAGGCTCTCAGCATGATGCTCTGCAAACTGTGCTGGAGAACAGCATGCAAACTATGATTTCACCCTTGTCTTGCCACCAGTGACTGTCCTTAGCCCTGTGCTGGAGGCACACTGACCCTCATTCTTCCTGCATTCAGCACACACTAGTTCAAGAAGAAAGTCTTGCCAAATGATTGATTGTGTTTTTGTTGTTTAGTGTGTTAATTCCTGAAGTCCAAGCCCATTTCTGGTTTTTGTAACTTCTCTGGATTGATTTCATAAGAGAAAGCAAATAGTTCACCGCAGTTCATTATCTTGTATTGCACTTTACTCTTTAGGGCAGTACTCAGGTTTTCCCAAATCTTGAGGAAACACATGCAAAAATGAACATGATTATTCATAACAATGTAACTTTTCATTTGCATGTTTAGATTCTAATTTTATTTTTAATTTTACTCAATGTCTCTCCTTCACAAAATAAAATTTCCTCTTGCATTTTATTATCATCATTGGACATTGAGAAGCATGTAATATTTGCTTGTAAAACTGACTGTACTTACGCACCTTAAAAAATTGACTTTCTAAAATATAAGCTTTATTTCTATTGTCACACTTGTGAGATGATAAAACAGGAGGCCTGCAATGTGATGCATTATAGTTAGGTTTTATTTGTCTTTTATTGCTGTGGCCTTGCAAAAACAAATACTTCACCAACAAATAAAGTAGACAAAATAGGCTTGGCTATAGAAAATACGGCAAATGAAGTTAGAGAAAGTGACAGCTCACTGCTCTTCAAAATATTATGGGAACAATTGCTCTGAAAAGAGATTGGTTTTTTGTGTGTGTTTTTAACCTGCCCACTTACTTATACTCCTTTCATTTGTTACATTGGGTTTTTGTTTGATTATGAAATGGTATTATATGTGTGTGTGTGTGTGTGTGTGTGTGTGTGTGTATGTATATACATATATATGTATATTTCAATGATTCAAGCACAATACAGGACATTAGGTACTTGAAGAAACATTTAATGTTTTTTAAAATATTTTTTGCTTCAGGAGTTCTAAGCCAATTATAATCATAATATATTCATTAATGTGCTTATCTAGATGAGGCTAATGGACATGATTCATTGGAATTTAAAGAAGCAAATTAAATAATAATGGGAATTTCTTAATGATTGAGAAACATCATAGACTCTATTAGAAAGTGAGAGGTTGAAGGGGGGAAAACAAATTTGTGCCAGCTTTCTAGGCTAGCTCCTGCCTCTCCTATATAATTTGCAAGTTAACCTGGCATATTCTGTAGTTGTTTCAAACACATTTATTGAATGTTTTACAATTACGTGTTTTCCCTGTTTGCTTGGGTAGGTGACCTTTGGTTCGGCTTCTCTGTGTATACACAATTTAATTGAAGCTTTTAGAGAGTTCCAAGGAAATGGAATTAGTTTTCCAGATGTTGTCTCTCGGAGAAATCTAGCCAGGAGGTGTGAAGGTTCTGGAGTTAAATAGCTGCCTTTTAATGGTAAGACTATATCGTTTCTTCTCTCTACTCCATTTCCTTTCCTTTTGTCTTTCCATATACTATATTTTCTTGTTGGTGTGATCATCTACTGTGATTTAACTAGAAACCAGAACTAAAAGAATCAGGATGTTCATCTGACCTTCAACAAATCAGTATCTGATTAGATAGATATGTGTTAAAGCAAATGAATTAATCTTATATGTTATGAATATTATAATCATGAATTATAGTATAGCCAAATAAAGCTGATTTTAAGAATCCAATAGCAAAATAAATAAAAACTTTCAAAGCCAGTGCTATTTTTAAAAAGCCTTTTTGTAGGAAAAAACAATATTACGAGATGCATTGAAATTTTTTTTTTTTTAAACTGAGAAAGTTGTTCAAAACAAAATCTGATAAATAATGTAATCATCAAGTTGTATTACTATTGGTAAAGCCTTCCTTTAAAAAAAATGTAATTTTGAGAAAGGAATGCTTTCTGTGTTCTCTAAACTGATGGAGAGCAGTTCCTGAAAGAGAAGTTTCCATGTGATCAAGCACAAATAACATCATTAAAATAATGTGTATATTTCCAAGGGGACAGTAGTCAGCACATGTATTTGTGCATTTAGGTCCCAGTGTGTTTATGAGTAAATCAGGCCTATCCTTATAAAGTCACATTTTGTACACTTGTGCAGTTAAGGTTAAGATACTACCTGTCCATTTCATGTACTGTGAAAAGGGATGAAAAAAAAAAGTAAAGAAAAGAGAGGTGTTAAGAAAAGTTTATATGCCATAAATTTCAGCTGGATTGAAAACTTTGAAGCAAAAAAACAATTTTCCATGCAAGAATAATATACGACTCAATGATTATAGCCTATGCACTGAATTTGATGGCTATCACATGACAAAAACATTCTTAATGTCTATCAGCTTTTAAAAATTAGATCCCAGAAATATGGAATATAGAATTAGATACTAAAAGATAAGGAAGAAGAAAAATGCAGCCTAATCTGTTCAAAGTTATCCACAAGCAGAATAACAGTATTTGCATATGAATACAAAGGAATCCCTAACTACTGACTGGTCCAAGGATTACATTGTTTGATAATGTAAAATATTAGTGAACATTTTTGCCACCTCTAAGATGATTTTTGCTAATATGTAGTGCTGATGTTCTATGCATCTTTTCATCTTCAGGACAAAAGCAAACAAAAAACAGTCTTTAGTAACAAATAGCAAGAGGACATTTGTCTGTTTTTTGTGTTTTCTTTCTGCCCAGCCTATGAATTCCTTTCTTATGGTAGGTATAGACTGCTTCATGGATTCTCTACTCCATGGAGCTTGGTTAGGTAGAGCCTATCTGCAAGTATAGGTTCTGATAAAACCTTTGGACTTTTATGGCAGCTAAACATGAACATGACTTAGTAATCAGGGCTTGGTAATGGGGCCAGGGCCGGGGGTACATTCATTCTGCCCACGGAGCAGAAAACCACTTGTCATTTCTAGGGGAAGACATGGCGTGGTGCCAGCTGCTGCATCCAATGTCTGGTGGTGGTAAATGTAGAAACAATGTAGGGGAGATAGGTTGGTTATGATCCTTGGACTGGCAAGATTTTCATTTTAATTAATTATTGAGATCTTACTGTGTCTCCAGCACTGATCTAAATACTTTTCATTGATTTAACTCATTTATTTTTTATAAAAATTATGTGAGATAGATACTATATTTATCCCCATTACACAGATAAATTAATAAGGAATAGGAAAGATGAGCAGTTTGACTTAAGTAGGCAGACATGGGGATCAAACCCAGGTACCATGTCATTGGCACCTAGTGGTTGGCCACTTTGCTCTCTGGTCTTCCTTTGTTCCTGTTATTTTCCATGACTCATACCAGAACCTACCAATAATTCTAATCTCAATTATTATTATTATTATTATTATTATTATTATTATTGGTACTGAGAATTGAACTCAGGGGCACTCAACTAGTGAGCCACATCCCCAGCCCTATTTTGCATTTTTATTTAGAGACATGGTCTCACTGAGTTGCTTAGCGCCTTGCCCTTGCTGAAGCTGGCTTTGAACTTGCAATCCTCCTGCCTCAGCCTCTCGAGCCACTGGGATTACAGGAGTGTGCCACTGCATTAGCCCCAATATTCTTTTAATATGCCATTTTTATGTTCAAAATATCCAGTCAGCTTCAGTTGCTTGCAGTTAAGAACCCTACCAGATACCATAATTACTTTATAAATGAATTAGTTGTACAATCATAAGCAGATCCATTATTCTATTGAACCACACATATATGTACGTATATATATATATATATATATGCATATGTATATGTATTCTATTGAACCACATATGTATATACATATGAAAATTTATGAGTGTTCTTATTTTCTTACCCTTCAAGTTTTGAAAGAATAATAGAATACTGTTTGGAGAATTACTTTATAAACTAATACTATTAAACTCACTAATTTCACCTCAACCAGCATTACTTCTAACCTCTTGGATGTAATCACCTTATAGTAGATATAAACTGCATCATGGTAGATATTGCCCATCAACTATCACAATACACCAGTCACTGCCCAGACTAGAAAACAGTAACTACTATGGCTATTGTCAGTAACTGTTATAAAAATGTTGGAAGGACTCGAGGAGCAAAGTGATGGACTTTTACTCTATTTAGACTTCAGTAATTACGGGAAGTCCCTGCTGTGCCTGTTGTTGGAGGAATGAAAGTGATGAGGTATGAGTCAGTGATTAGAAGTTATAGAAAGCTGGCGCTCTCCCTGCAGCTGGAGACTTGGTATGGGGTTTAGTAGCAAAATATAATATTTGACATATTACATTAAATTCTAGAAGCTTTTAAATGTGTATCCATTAAAATATTATTTTGCTTAGCAAGTTATTTTTATCTCTAATATTATTAAATTATTATTGGTGGCAAGCACATTTTAGGAGGAATTCTGCTAACAATGACACCATTCTCTGCCTTATTTCAATTAGAAAGCAGATGAGATTATTGAAAATGTTCATTGACATTTCATCAATTCCATGTGGGGTTATCTTTTCATCAAACTTTATAATCTTGCTAAGATTGTAATTAATTCTCAAATCTAATACCACAACATTATCAAACTTTAGAGGGGTAAATGAATCTTTGAGACTTTCTGGTTTAATTTAGTATGTTATAGAACTTACCGGTCAGGCCATGACTGCAAGTCCCTTCAGATACTTCAGTTCAATTCCTGTGTCCCAAGAGTGGTGCGAGGAATATAGTTTCTGTCTGTGAAAACTGCCAGGGAAAGCCCTGGTAATTGTCCATGGTCAGGCCTCAAAATTGAGATATAGGGTTTTGTCTAGGAACCAGACTTCTCAGAGGTGAGAGGGGGTATAATATTCCTGACAATTGTTCTAATTAGTTAAACATGATAGTACAATGTATTTTGACCTATTGTATGGTGTATAATGTCTAATCGGGCTTGTCGTATATGATGTAGAATTACATTGGTCATGTAATCATATATGCACATAGGATGGTAATGCCCATTTCATTTTACTATCTCCCCTTTTCCCATTCCCCTGCCCTTCCCTTCATTCTCCTTTGTCTAATCCAAAGTACTTCTATTCTTGCCTAACCACCCTCCCACACCCACCCCCCTTGTGAATTAGCAACCATGTATCAGAGAAAACATTCGCCCTTTGGTTTTTGAGGATTGGCTTATTTCACATAGCATAATATTCTCCAGTTTCATCCATTTACAGGCAAATGCCATAATTTCATTGTTTATGGCTGAGTAATATTCCATTGTGTATATATACCACATTTTCTTTATCCATTCATTGGTTGAAGAGTGCCTAGGTTGGTTCCACAGTTTATCTAGTGTGAATTGAGCTGCTACAAACATTGATGTGGCTGTGTATGATGATTTTAATTCTTTTGGGTACAAACAAAGGAGTGGGAAAACTGGGTCAAATGGTGATTCTATTCCAAGTTTTCTGAGGAATCTCCATATTGTTTTCCATAGTGATTGCACCAATTTGCAGTCCCACCAGCAATGTAAGAGTGTGCCTTTGTCCCTACATCCTTGCCAACATTTGTTGTTGCTTGTATTCTTGATAATTGCCATTCAGACTGAGATGAAAGGAATTAAACTAAAAAGCTTTTTCACACAAAATGAAATAATCAGTAATGTGAAGAGAGAGCCTACAGAAGAGAAGAAAATCTGTTCTGCACCTGCACCTCAGATAGAGCATTAATCTCAAGGATATATAAAAAAATTAAAAAAAACTTAACACCAAACAAACAAACAAAAATATACCAAATAACCCAATCAATAGATGGGCAAAGGAACTGAACAGATGCTTCACAGAAGAAGAAATATGATCAGTCAACAAATATATGAAAAAATGTTCAACATCTCTAGCAATTAGTGAAATACAAATTAAAACTTCACTGAGATTTCATCTCATTCCCATTAGATGATGCTTCTAAATGTAGGTGTAGTGTGAATAGGAATTAGGAAAATTAATCCACAGAGAGTACCTTCACAGGGTGCCTAACTGTGAAGGACCAAATTGTGGGAGGAAATGATAGTTTGGGGCATCATAGAATATCTTTTGTCTTTTTAATTGATTTGGAAGATGTCTCAGGGACTAAGAACATATAATTTTTTTTGTGGCTTTTTTCCCCCTAAAATATGAAGCCCCAAAGTGTAGAAAGGATTTAAAACCAGTGAGAGGAGGACAAAAGGATAATTTTCTTGTTGCAAAATAAATTACTTTGGGCAGTAAAAAAAAGAAAAGAAAAAGCCCATGGAAATATGTGGGTCCTAGGATAGAGGCCTAATAATAAGGGCCAAAAGAAGGATAGTGGCAGGAGATACCTGTGCGGAGAGAATCCAAAGAAGCTAGTCATGATTTCCCTGCCCTAAGGGAAGTAGAGAGTATAAATGGTGACAGAAGACCTTATGTCCACAGCCTTCAGTCTTTTGTTTTGTTTTGTTTTTGGTGCTGGGGATTGAACCTAGGGCTGCTTAACCACTCAGCCACATCCCCAGCACTTTTTTAAAATATTTTATTTACAGGCAGGGTCTTGCTAAGTTGCTTAAGGCCTCAATAAATTGCTGAGGCTGGCTTTGAACTCACAATCCTCCTCTGCCTCAGCCTCCTGAACTTCTGGGATTATAGGTGTGCACTACTGTGCCCAGCTTACAGACTCCTGTCTTACTAAGAGCTTCCCACTACACATGGTTCCAGTCCTCTAACTAGTCCTGGTGTAGGAGGGAAACTGAGGTTGTGTTTAGATTTGAAATACAGCTGAGCTTGAAAAAATTATGTTATAATGTGAGCTGAGATTAACATGTCCTCTGTGAAACTGGCATAAATTATTTAATAATATGCACTTAGTTTTAATTAACATTTATTGTGTGCCTGATATTTTAGGAATAATATTTAACAATGTTCATGAAACCCCATTGGATACATATGATTAACATCTACACTATCCAGTTGACAATATTGAGGCTTGGGTATGTAAAATGACATCCCCATACTTTGCAAAGTTGTCAGGTTTCATCATAAGTATACATCTCTAGAGATTTTGCTGTTCACTTTTGTGAAGTTATCAGGTGGAAAACAAGACTGTTCCTTACCAAGAAAGGTAGATATTTCTCTAATCTTAGATAAAAACTGAGAACAAGTTTTCAGTTTAGAAGTCTGGGCTTGCCCTGGAGATGAAGGTTGTACTGGTCCTTGCAGATGTGAATTAGATAATCTGAGGAAAAAGAGATTTAGATGGAGGGGCTAGAGATCACATCTGTTTATGATCACAAATCAGTGTGTCCCCATGGCAAGCTCAATGCCTGGTATGAAAAACAAAATTAGTACCTTTATAGTAAAGGAAAAGAGAAGGGGGGGGGGGGGGGGGGAGAGAGAGAGAGAGAGAGAGAGAGAGAGAGAGAGAGAGAGAACACACGTGAGCTTCCATTTGCAGGAAAGAGGTGTGAGCACACAGTAATATGGCAGCCTCTTACAAATGAAGAGAAGTCATAATGAAATTGACCCTGTCAGCACCTTGATCTTAGACTTCTAGTCTGAAGAACTCTAAGGAATAAATTTATATTCTTAAGCCATCTAGTCTATAGTATTTTGTCATGGCAACTTGAGCAGATTAATACACAGGTATCTCAATTGTCTTAATACAAGAGATATGTTTAGAAAAAGTACTCTCTAAAAAGTTGGTCTGTTCTTTAGACTGTCTCTTTGAGATATGAGGTGTTTGCACAGAGCTTTTGGAAAGTGTTGGATTACATATGATTCAAGGTTTAATTATCTATTCTATAAAACCTGTCCTGTGAAATGGTTAAGAGAGCAATACTTCCTGTTTTATAGCTGTTTAAATTTCACAAAACACTTTTTCTAATATCCTCTTATCTGATCCTAAAATAGCCCTGTGTTGCAATCTTTTCCCACTTTACAGATAAAAAAACTAAGGTCCTTAAAGAAAAGTAGATTGCCAGAGATTAGCTTATTTTATCAACTGACAGTAAGTATACATTCACTGACTTTTGTTTTCATTCCAGGTGCTGTGCTTGCAATGGGGACACATTGATTAGTGATCATAAACAGATGTGATGTCTAGCCTCATGGGGACTCTACCTTCATGACTTCATCTGACCATAACTGCCTCCCCTAGGCCCCATCTCCAAATACCATTACATTGGAGGGTTACAGCTTTGATATATGAATTTTGGAAGACAAAATTCAGTCCATAGTAAATTGGATGCTATAATTTTAGTTCCTTGTATAAAGGGTTTCTTGTGTTATCATTTAGTTTTGTGTCCTGGGCTTTATCTTCCAAGGCTTATTATAGGACATGGCCTTTTGAAGAATGATTCTGTATCCTCATTTGATTATATCTGAAAACCCTGTTGGCCATGATAACCTTATATCTGGAAGCACAGGGTGGGTACTGACAGGACTTAGGCTCAAAGGAAGTTTATGCTCTCAAAATTCACTCTGGGGTTCCCATCTGTCTAACAATTAAATCTATACCTAATATATTTTTGTTGTCTTCAATGCCAGGGGGAAAAAGGACTAAAATCAGAGTTTAGTTTTTATAAGCAATTTATCATATGTCCCTCATTTAGTTTTGTACTGTCTTGATCATTTACAAAATTTCTAGCCTATCTTGGGTACTTGCTGTTTAAAAAAAATCATTATTGTTCATGATTATTCTTACATTTGCTTATTTTTACATATCAATTTCAAGATTTTTAAGCTACTATAAAAAAAATAAACTCAAAGCTTGGCAGACAGCAAACTTAAAAGAAAAAGACATATCCATTGCCCTCCCAGTGTGGCTGTCTAGGTCTCAGGTCTTCCTATGGCCTTGTTTTATTTTTCACATTAATAAATTTAGGAGAGGGATTGTGGTGACCTATTTATCATACAATATTGGGAGAAGATAATTTTATAAATTACAACACTCTAAAGAACCAGAGGGCTTAAATTCTAGAAGCAATATAAATAATACATTACACTTCAGTCCCAGTTAATTTCCTTAGACACAGAAAAGAATGAGTATGCATGAGGGTTTTAAATTATTATTAGTCTGAAAGGAGAGGATCAGAAGAGTGCCAAACTACATTTGGGGGTATTTCAGAGGCAGATAATGCTTTTAATATGCTTGCCTTGGTTAGAGTCTTGTCACAGCAACAGATGCTAGGAGGCACATAGCTCCTCTGATTGGAGGAGCGGCCTACTAGCTGTATGTACAGTGACATGTGAGGATGTGCTTTGTACATTAGGATGCTTAGTCCAGCTTAGAATCCGAGGGAATGACAAGTGATACTTGGTTGAGGTTCTCTTGCATTTAGATTCACCACTAAACAAACAAACACATAGCAAGAGAGATGGACATTTCAGTGTGGGAGCAGCTTCACTGCCTGCCTTATTTCCCCTGCAGGCACATTCCAAGTTCAATGGTCAATGCAGCCCTTACACAATGTGGAATCTATCATGTTAGAGGAGACCAGAAGAACAGGATTTTTTTCCTCATTAGCCTGTGGGCAGGTCCAAATTATAGCCAAAGGTCTCTCCTATTACCAGTAAGGTCATTCTGTCATTCTCGTTGACAATGTTTCCGAGTTCTATATTCTATTTGTTAATACTATCATCTAGCCTAGAGCAGGCAGGTCCATAACCTGCTGCAAATATCAGCACAGGAAAATAAACAGAAAAGAAAGCAGACCCTTTTGGAAAGAGGTGTAAATACACCATTAGGTGTTTATCCTTCTGGGGTTTCTCTACCCTGAACTGAAACAATGTTCTTTAAATGATATAATTTAATGGTACAGGGAAATAATTTTCTCCAGTGAAATAAAAGCACTAGACAAAGATACTCCTTCTAACTGAAGATTTCTGCAGTTCAGTTAACATCTGAAACACTTAGAATTGAATAATGCAAGTTACAAATTAAACCATATAAGAAAGTGATTTTGATTATTTTGTCTGAAAGAGTCACTATATGACCTTGGACAATTTCTTAGTTTTCTCAAAGGCACTTTGGTGCTTCCAAAATAATTTTTGTAATTATGATAATTACAAAAACCTGGCCAAGTTCGGTGGCATATGCCTGTGATCTCAGCAACTCCAGAGGCTGAGGCAGGAGAATTGCAAGTTCAAAGCCAGCCTCAGAAACTTAGTGAGACTAAGCAACTTAGCAAGACCCTTTCTCAAAATAAAACATAAAAATGATGGTTTTATTTTGTGGTTTTATTTGTGGGTCGGTGGTTAAGTACCCCTGGGTTCAATCTCTGGTACCAAAAAAACAAAACAAAAATATAAAACAAAAAACCCTAGCATTATATACTATATATATGGCTTACTGTACGGATTGTAATAATTGGCAAGTATTCCGATTAATATGTTATAACATTTAAAAAATAACTTGAGCTATGACAGGCCTTGAAAGTATTAGTATCATTACAATTTTTCAGTCTTAATCCTCTGAAAGGGAAACGAGGAAAACTACCCCATTTACAATAGCATTTAAAAAAAAAATACTTGGGAATCAACTTAACCAAAGACATGAAAGACCTCTATAATGAAAACTACAGAACACTAAAGAAAAAAAATATAGAAAATCTTAGAAGATGGAAAGATCTACCTTGTTTTTGGACAGGCAGAACTAATATTGTCAAATGACCATATTACCAAAAGTGCTATACAGATTTAATGCAATTCCAATCAAAATCCCAATGACATTCCTCATAGAAATAGAAAAAGCAGTCATGAAATTCATCTGGAAAAATAACAGACCCTCTATAGCTAAAGCAATCCTTAGCAAGAAGAGTGAAGCAGGTGGCATCACTATACCAGACCTTAAATTATACTACAGAGCAATAGTAACAAAAACAGCATGGTATTGACATAAAAATGGACCTGTAGACCAATGGTACAGAATAGAGAATACAGAGACTAACACATATAATTTCAGTTATCATAGCAATGGTGCCAAAAATGTACATTGGAGAAAAGATAGCCTCTTCAACAATTGGTGCTGGGAAAAATAGAAATCCATATGCAACAAAATGAAATTAAACCCCTATCACCATGCACAAAACTCAACTGAAAGTGGATCAAGGATCTAGGAATTAGACCAGAGACACTACCCCTAATAGAAGAAAAAGTAATATCGAATCTCCAACATGTCATATTAGGCCCCAAGTTCCTTAATAAGATTCCTGTAGCGTAAGAATTAATATCAAGAATCAATAAATGGGATGGACTCAAACTAAATAGCTTGTTTTCAGCAAAAAAAAAGCAATCAGTGAGGTGAATAGAGAGCCTACTAATTGGGAACAAATTTTTACCACACACATGTCAGATAGAGCACTAACCTCTAGAAAATATAAAGAACTCAAAAATCTTAACACCCAAAACACAAATAACCCAATCAATAAGTGGGCCAAGGAACTGAACAGACACTTCTCAGAAGAAGATATATAATCTATCAACAAATTCATGAAAAAAATGTTCAATATCTCTGGCAATTGGAGAAATGCAAATCAAAACCACTCTAAGATTTCATCTCACGCCAGTCAGAATGGCAGCTATTAAGGACACAAACAACAATAAATATTTGAGAGGATGTGGGGAAAAAGGCACATTCATACATTGCTGGTGTGACTGCAAAATGGTGCAGCCATTATGGAAAGCAGTATGGAGATTCCTTGGAAAACTGGGAATGGAACCACCTTATGACCCAGCTATCCCACTCCTTGGTCTTTACCCAAAAGACCTGAAAACAGCATACTACAGGGACACAGCCACATCAATGTTTATAGCAGCACAATTCACAATAGCTAAACTGTGGAACCAACCTAGATGCCCTTCAGTAGATGAATGGATAAAAAATATGTGGTATATATACACAATGGAGTATTACTCAGCAATAAAAGAGAATAAAATTATGGCATTTGCAGATAAATGGATGAAGTTGGAGAATATAATGCTAAGTGAAGTTAGCCAATCCCAAAAATCCAAATGCTGAATATTTTCTTTGATATAAGGAGGCCAATTTACAGTGGGTTTGGGACAAGGAGCATAGGAGGATTAGAGGAACACTTGAATGGTCAATGGAGAGGGAGGAGAAGGGAAGGGACAAAAGGGTAATAAAAAAAAAAGATGGTACAATGAGATAGATATCATTACCCTAAGTGCATGTATGAAGACACGAATAGTGTGAATATGCTTTGTATACAACCAGAGATATGTAAAACTATGCTCTATGTGTGTAATATAATCAAAAATTTTTTTCAGTCTTTTATCAAATTTTCTTACATTTGTTTCTTAAATATACTAATGACTGGCAGCAAAAATAGGAAAATCTATAAGATCTCTCTAATGATTTGTGCCCAAAATAGTTCTCTAAGTATAGAATTGATAAGTAAATAATGGACAACCTAGAAAAGGATTATAGAGTATACATAACCATAAAGCCCATTTTGAAAGTGTTATTTAAAGTAGCAAAAGGACATTTATATGCTTCCAACAGATAATTATTTGAATTACACCATTATTTTCTTCAAAAGCACCAAAATAAAACACCCCATATCTCTTAAATAATTTAATTGAATTACTTAATGACTTTTTACTGTTAAAAAATAGAGATTTTTTTCTCTATTCCTCGAAGTACAATTGAAATCCTTGAGTATTATACATAAAATAAACATAATAAAATGGTAGAAGGCAGAGAAAAGGAAGCAGATGAGACTTTCATGTCTGGCATAAAGTAGTGAGTCCTGGCTTTTCTTTTTGTTTCATATATCACAAATTTTATACCAGAGAAACACAGACATTTAACATATAGAAAAAAGGTCCAAGAAAATTCTGTTCTTTCTACAGAAGGGAAAAGGAAAAAAGTAGCCTATCAAGACAGAGGCCTTTTAGATAATGACTCTTGTATTTTTTCTAACCAGTGTGAATAAATTGTGGCCTCAAATGTATTAGCAAGGGCAGAATGGAAAACTTGGACTTCAACCTTTGCTAGACTATAAGGAATCACCCAAACCCCTGTCTCGACAAGGTCAGAGAAAGGAACAGGGACTTTCTTTTTAAATTATTCTTTATTAGAGAATTATAATTATAAATAATATTTGGGTTCATTTTGATAAAATCATGCATGCAAACAATGGATTTCAATTCTCATCCACCCCTTTTCCTTCTCTCCTCCCTCCCCCTGCTCCCCTTCACTTCTCTACCAATCTTTCTTTCTACTGCTTATACATAAATGTGAAATTCCCTTTGGTATCTTTATATATGGATATAGTATGATTTTGTGAAATTCATTCCATTTTTTCCCCTTTTCCCTGCCTTCCTCCATCATTTTATACTCCTTCTTCTATTCCACTAAACTTCCCTGTATCTTTATGACATCTGATCCCCTCCCCAACTTCTTCCTTTCCTCTATTTTGCTGTTTTTCACGTATGAGAGAAAAACATTCGACCCTTGATTTTCTGAGACTGATTTATTTCACTTAGCATTATTTTCTCCATTTTTATCTGTTTACTAGCAAATATCCTTATTTCATTCTTCTTTATGACTGACTAATACTCCATTGCATGTATGTATATGATATCATATACATGTATGATGTCATATCTATTTATCACATTTTCTTTATCCATTCATCTTTTGAAGAGCATTTGGTTGATTCCATAATTTGGCTATTGTTTATTTTGCTGCTATAAATATTGAAGTGACTGTATGCAATAGTATGTTGATTTTCGATCTTTTGGATCAATACCAAGGAGTGAGATAGCTGGGTCATATGGTGGTTTCATTCCTAGTTTTTTGAAAAATCTCCATATTGCTTTCAGAGTGGTTGTACTAATTTGCAGTACCACCAAAAATTATCAAGTGTACCATTTCCCTCACATCCTCACCTGCATTATTATTTGTATTCTTGATAATTGCCATTCTAACTGCAGTGAAATGAAATTTCAGTGTGTAGTTTTGATTTGTGTTTCAGGCACTTTTATTTTTGATAGTTAGGAGCCCTCCAGCATCATCTCATGAGTAGAGACCATGTGGTGAATCTGGACTTCTATCCCCATTAATATAGTAAGGTATGCTTCTACCCTTGTTGTTGTGGAGTCCTAAAAGCTTCAGGTGAGAACGGTGGCTTACACTCTGCCCTCCACTGTGTCAGTAGAGCCACATCAGAGGAAGTGATGAGAAATTGCTGTGCCTACAGGCCAGGGTGGTATGATGGGAAGTTTTAATTGAGAGCTTGAACATCCACCACCAACCCGACCATGACAAGAGGCTCCTCTTACACATCAGGAGTCAAACTCATGATGAAATATGGAAAATGTGGACTTCCATTCTCACCTGAAAGTAAGAAAATGGTGTCAGAGGAAGCCTGCTAAAACACAACCATCAATTAATATCCATTCTTATAGAGCCCAAACACAGATTTTAATTGAAAATCACTAACCATATGATGAAACAAGAATATCTAAAATTCAATGAGAAAAGGCATTGATATCACACAATTCTAGGGTCATCTAATAGGGATTTTAAAACAACCATCATGATATGCTTCAATAAGCAACTGTGAACATGCTTGAAACAGATAAAACAATTGAAAATTGTAGCAAAGAGATAGAAGATAGAAGGATAAAATGAAAATTTTAATACTATGAGACATAATAGCTGGAATTAAATCGTCAATGATGGGTTGAGAAACAAATTAAGAAGACAGAGGAAAGAATAAAAAAACGAGGACAGAACAATAGAAACTGCCCCGGTCTCAACAATAGAGAGACTGAAAAACCAATGAGTAGGGTGTTGGGTGATTATACCAAAGATATAATATTCATGTCATGAAAATGTAAGAGGAAAGAAATAAAAGGAACTAACTGAAAAATCCTTGAAAAAATAATGCAGAAATCTTCCCATATTTGGCCAAATACATAAATCCGCAGAGTCAATAAGTTGTGTAAATAACAAGGAAGATAAATTTAAGGAAATCTGCACCAAGACATGACATTAAAAATTTCAAAAATCACAAAGAAAACCCTTAAAGCCAATCATAGCAAAACAGTGTGTTACATGTGGGTATAGTATTTGAATTACAGAAATTTTTTTTTTGTGTGTGTGTGTGTGTGTGTGTGTGTGTGTGTGTGTGTGGTACCGGGGATTGAACTCAGGGGCACTCGACCACTGGGCCACATCCCCTGCAGGAGCCCTGTTTGGGGAGATGGCTTGAATTGCGGTTGACTATGGGCCATGGAGATTTGGGCATTGTCGCCTTCCATAGTCTCACGGGACTTGGCCCGGGATCTCGAGTGACTTGGTCGAGATTGCTGATCGGGTCAGCGCCATTTTGGTGGTATGTGCGGCGTGTGTTAGTCGTTGTTAGAGCCAGAGAAAAAAGTTATCAGAATAAAAAGCTGTTTGTCTCCAGTTTGCCTCTGAACTTCTTTCCGCGGCTTCGTTGCTCCAAGCAGCCATCGCTTCAGGCAGCAACAATCCCCAACCCTTTTTTTATATTTTATTAGAGACAGGGTCTCACTGAGTTGCTAAGTGCCTCACCATTGCTGAGGCTGGCTTTGAACTCGTGATCCTCCTGCCTCAGCCTCCCAAGTGCTAGGATTACAGGCGTGTGCCACCATGCCCAGCCTCAGAACATTTTTCATAAGGAATCATGTAAGCCAAAAGGAAATAACACATATGCTTCATGTGCTAAAAGAGAAGACCTACTACTTTAGAATTATTTATCCATTGAAAATATGTTGGAGAGGATGTGGGGAAATAGGCACACTCATACATTTCTGGTGAAACTGCAAAATGGTGCAGCCATTATGGAAAGCAGTATGGAGAATCCTTGGAAAACTGGAAATGGAACCACCTTATGACCCAGTCCCAGTCATCCCTCTACTGGACCTATTCCCAAAGGACTTAGAAACAGCATACTACAGGGATACAGCCATATCAATGTTTATAGCAGCACAATTCACAATAGCTAGATTGTGGAACCAACCTAGATGCCTCTCAGTAGATGAGTGGATAAAGAAAATGTGGCATATATACAGAATGGAATTTTACTCAGCAATAAAAGAGAATAAAATAATGGCATTCTCAGGTAAATGGATGAAATTGGAGAATATAATGCTAAGTGAAGTTAGCCAATCTCAAAAATCCAAATGCCGAATGTTTTCTCTGATATAAGGAAGCTGACTCACAGTGGGGTTGGGTTGGGGAGCATAGGAAGATTAGAGGAATACCAGAAAGGTCAATGGGGAGGGAGGGTAAGGGAGGGAGCAAGGGGTTGTAAAGGGAGGAAGAAAAAAAAGATGGTAGAATGAGAGGGTTATCGTTACCCTAAATGCATGTTGGAAGACATGAAAGATATGAATATACTTTGTATACTAACAGTGATATGTAAAAAGGTGCTCTTTATGCATACTACGAATTGTAAAGCATGCTACTGTTATATATACAACAACACTGAATTAAAAAATAAAGAAAGAAAGAAAGAAAGAAAAAAGAAAGAAAGTATCTTTCAGGAGTGAAGAGATGATATAGACACTCTCTGATGAAGGTAAACTCAGAACATTGGCTACCAGTGGACCTAAACCAAAAAAAATAGCTAAAGGATTTTCCCTAAGTAGAAAGGACATAATAAAGAGGAATTTTGGAAAACCTAGGAAGGAATAACAAAGGAAAGCACATATATATGAACAAATATTATATACATTCCCCTTGAGTTCCTAAGTTGTATTTGAAGGATAAATTAGAAATTTTAATACTATTTAACAAGGTTTTTAATGAATATAAAAGAAATACTTGAGGCAATCTCAAATGGGAATGGTAAAGGGGCTTAAAGAAAGATATAATTTTTGCACTTAGACTGGTAATGTGTTAACACAGTAGAGTGTGATAAATTATGTATATGCAGTTTTGTTGTGTAATGATGGAAAGCAACTCATATATACAATGGTGGTCCCATAAGATTATAATGGAGCTGAAAAATTGTTATTGCCTAGTGATGTGATAGCATAATGACATTGTCTTCATGCAACACATTACTTATTTGTTTGTGGTGATACTGGAATAAATAAACTGTACTGCCAGTGGTATAAAAGCACAGCACATACAATTATATGTAGTATATTATACTTGATAAAGATAAACAACTTTGTTACTGGTTTATGTGTTTATTATATGATATTTTTCATTATCACTTAGAATGTATGTTTTCTACTTGTAAAATAGTATTTACTGTGAAACACTATGCCATATTATGCTGGCAGCAGACATATAGTTCATATTTACCATGTATCTCTTGATCATGTGCTTAGTTTTCCATTTTTTAAACTTTATCTCATATTGTTTTGTTCAACATGGCCCCTAAAAATACAGAACCCACTGCTAATCTTGCCACTAAGAGGTTATGTTGAGTGATTGAATTAGAAATGAAATTAAAAGTGATTAAGGACTATGAAAGTGAAAACTCAGTCATGTTTATTGCTTGCCAACCAGGCAAGTTCCATTCTACCATAGCTACATTATTTAAGAACAAGAAAAAAGTAATAGAAACTGTTAAAGCATCCCCTTCTTTGCAAGCACTATACCAACAAAAATTCAAGAAGGGCCAATATCAGATATGGAGAAACTTCTATGATTGGACAAAAGACTAGACACAGAACTATATCTCTCTCAACATGACAATTACAGCCAGAGCAAAAATTCTGGCTTACAGTGTTGAACAAAAAAATCTAGGTCTGACCTTGTAGTTGAATTGACTGCCAGATATGGATGGTTTAATTGACTCAAGAATTGTTATTCATTACATAATGTGAGAGTGAGTGGTGAGTATATGAATATTGAATAGAAAGGAACTGAAAAGTTTCTTGAAACTTCACACATGCTGATTGTGGAATAAAATTACTTGTCAGAGCAAATCTGACAAAGCCATAGGCCATACTACATAACCTAGGAGTGTAGTATGTAATACCATTTAGTTTTGTGAACATACACTCTATGATGTTCACACAATGAAAAAAACTCTCTAACAAGACATTACTAGGAACATATTTCTGTTGTTACATAATGCATGACAATATAATGTATACCTTGGATGAAAACTAAAAAATAAATGTGGAGATACACTTAAAATTATTATAGGTAAATTAAAATGGGATTCTAGTATTTTGAATTAATCCACAAGAAGGCAGGGAAATGTAAACACAGAAATGAAAACCAGAAACATATCTAGAAAGCAAAAGATAAAATGGCAGACTTAAAATTTAACATATCAATAATTACATTAAATATGAATTACATAAACATATGAACTAAAAGACATAAATTAGGAGGGTAAATAAAATTATGATTCAATCTTCACAGGTTTCCTCAAACTCACTTCATATATAGTAAAGTAGACAGACTGAATATAAAGGGCTGAAAAAATTGTACTATTACATTAGGTAAGAAGCACCTCTATTGCTATATTCATAGAAAAAGGAACAAAATTGAATGGACTTACCTGTTCTTCTGTTTAAAAGACGCCTCATCACATCAAATCAGTAGTGGGAGCAGATGGAAACAAATCAGATTATTGGCAGAAAATATACTGGCAGAATAAAATACCTAAGCAAACTGAATTGCCTATAAAGAAAGGTAGAATTTATAAAATAAAGGAATAAAAAAGGGATCTCACGTAAATAGAAGGGAGACCAAAAGAGCAGAGGAACAGGATTGAGAGGGAGAAAGAAGGGTATGAGGAAGGACTGGGGAAAGAAATTTACCAAATCATATATGCCATGTCTATATATGAATATACTACAATGAATCCCATCTTTATATGTAATTATAATGTTTATTATTATAATTAATTATTAATTAAAATAATAATAGTAGTAGTAGTAGTATTAGAAGTAATATCAATAGAGTAAAACAAGGGGATCAGAAAGAGGAAAGAGAAGAGGAAAAGGAAACATAATGAGAAATGAAATTGATCATATTATATGCATGTACAAATATGGTATAATAAAAATGAATTTCACTATTTTGTATAATTATAAAGCAAAATTTAGTGCATGGGAGAGAAAACAAATGATATAGGACAGTGTGAAGATATCAACCTAATAAATGTGCTGTTTTATTGTGGAGGATAGGGCCATTGGCCTTTCTACCACTTTGGTGCAAATGTGGGGGCCCAGAATGATTGTGAAATGTGAATTGCCTTGTAGTTCTTTTACATGTATTTACATGTATTTTACATGTATTCTTTTACATTACAGTTATCAGTGATTTTCTTATTTACTCCTCAAGTCAGGAAATGTGCATGGCCAACCCCTTCTATACAAATAACAGGTTGTTGCTCCAGAGAGCTTGTAGTTAAGAGACATAGTAGGTATAAAATAATGTAGAACCAAATAAGCAAGAGTTCTCAGTGTCCCCTGAAGCTTAAATACTTAGGAGACAAGGAAACTTCTTTGTGAATTAAGAAAAAAAGAGACAAAAATATTGGAAAATTATGCTAGTTTCCTTAGTATTTTATATATCTTAGTATCTGTGACTTAAGCATACATAGCCAAGAATGTTTGGCTGTCATGTCGCGTTAGCCAAAAATTGGACAGAAACTAATAGAAAAGGAAGAAGTATGGGCAATAAATAATAATAAATTTATAGGCTTATAAATAATTTAATTATACTAGAGAGTAATCTACTGATGTTAAAATCATGAAAAGAATATGCTGGTCAGGGTTGTGTGTGCCTGTAATCCCAGCTGTTTAGAAGGCTGAGGCAGGAGGATCACAAATTCAAAACCAGCCTCAGCAATTTAGTGAGGCCCTAAGCAACTTATTGAGATCCTGTCTCAAAATAACAAAATAAAAATACAAAGGATTGAAGATGTGGCTCAGTGGTTAAGTGCCCCTGGGTTCAATAGCTGGTACTTATATATATATGTGTATCATATATATATATATATATATATATATATATATATATATATATATGTGTATCTTACATTCCATTATTGGTAGATTTTTCACAATATATATATAGAAAGTGATATTTTATATTTTATAGCAAAATTTTGAGAGTATTTATAAGTTCTTTTATGGCCTATAAATTCTTTGTACAATGGGTTAGGGTTAGGGTTAGGTTAGGGTTAGGGTTAGGGTTAGGGTTAGGGTTAAGTACTGAAGGTGATCCTCAGGTCACCTACAGATATGCATATCTTACAGTCACTGATGGCAGAATGATGGGGACCTTGGCAAAGATTCACTTCTGCAGTAAGTCCCTATTTAGCGCAGTGACATTAGGGATGTTAATGTGACTCTTCATAGTTTGCCTTTTTTTTTTTTTTAATCCCCTTCAGTAATAATAGTTTGATTTTTGTTGGTGGTAATGTTTAGAAAGAGAAAATGAGCCATATTCTGCTGTAGCAACAATTTAAATTTGTGATTTCCCAACCCCTCCTGTCCAGCCTGCCCAGCAACTCTAGTTCATGGCTATATAAAAACTACGGTAAAATCTAACTTATCCAGACTGTGAGGGGCAATTATTCTCTGGTTTCTAATGAGAGGTGATGACTCAGTTCTTCCTTTGGCCTGAAATATTGAACTAACCTAGAGAAATTATGTCAGCTTTTTGAGTTCACCCTAGAGTAGCTGAGCTCCAGATATGCTGGAAGGAAAGAGGGAAAGGGGAGGGAAGTTAGTGAGAGTACAAGTGTTTCTGGGATCAGAGTCAGAAGGTGAGGATGCCAAATAAATAGGACAACAGGCCACTCTAGGAGGGAAAAATAACAGATGACAGATCATTTGGATTTCAAAGTTGTTGATTCTATTGAACTGGAGCATACACTAGGGCCATACTTCTGCTGGCATGGAAAGCAGTCTCTGCCAAGTAAACACACAGCAAAGGTGTGAGATAGGCAAGATCTCATGACTCAATAAACCACCAGGAAGAAAATGAGACTACTAACCACAGAAACATGAGAGTGATTTCAGTATCATGCCTTGTTAGTCTTGATGCACATTTGAGCCCTATGGTATGCTGGTAAATTAATAGGAGCATTTGCTATTTTCTGTAGTACAGATAATTTCTCCATGGCCAATTTTAAGCTACCAGTAGTTTGACATTTCACTCAACAGACATCCATGGATATTTAGTGATTGGTTCTCATGGACCATTAGCGAATGCCTTCAGGAGACCACTGGTTGTAAAGTGGTATGTGGTATTATTTTTTCATTTTCTTTTATTCCTTTGGTCCTCTCTCCTTCTCCACCCTTCTTTCTTTTTCTTCTTTCTCTTCCTTCCTTCCTTCTTTCCTCCCTCTTTCTCTCTTTCCTTCTAACATTAAAACATGGATGATGATAGTAAAACTAGAATAATTTTATAGAGATTGAGGAAGAATGTCTTTATCTAAAGTATAAGGAGAACAAGGTTTTAGATTAAAAATTGAAAAATAGAAAGATTCTGGGCTGACTGCAATCTTGGGTACCTGGATGGATAATTGTCTCATTCACTAAGACAGAGAAAACAAGGAGAAAAATGCTCTATAAGGGATGGGCTGAGGAATGAAATTCAATTTTGGACATACGAAATCAGAGGTAAGCAAGAAAATAGTTGTTCTAAAAGAATTGACGATGATTAGAGCAGAGTCCCAAAGCAGGTGAGCTATGATGGAATAAGGAGTGTAATTGATTGATATTCTCTTATTGAGGAGGAAAGAAAGGAAGAAGCAAAGTATGGACCCTGACAACTTTGTTGTTGTTGTGGGAGGAAGTTGAGAAAACTCTTGGCTCATGTCATTGATTTACTCAGTAAAATGGGACACGCAGTCATTTGCTGAGGTTGAGGCATAATGTAGGCGTTTTGAAAAAAATAAGAGAAAATTTAGGGATATTTATTAAGGTAAATCATTAGCAGAGACAGCTGAAAGGAAATTTCCTAGGGAGTATTAATGACCCAAATGAAATTGAATTTGTAGTGGTTTTGATTCAATGTTTTAAATAGCTACATGCCTTTTTAGTAATTAGAGAATATTATTAAATATTCCCTAACTCATGCTTTCTACTCATTCCAATATAGTCTCTGGCTAAAGAGCAAACTATTATATGTTCTGAAAGCAAACAATTTAGTGCTGTTAACTTCTAATAATTTTGAATTTTACTCACTGATTTAATCCTTGTAGCAATGCTAGGAGGCAGGTACCATGACTTCTCTCATTTTACAGATGAGGAAATATAGTCCTGGGACATTAGTAACCTTCCCAAGGTCATATATCACCATTAAAATCACAACTCTTCCCCAGGCTTCAGATCTGGTGCTTTCAGTCACTTACATGCCTCTCAGTGTAGAATTATACATATAGAGCTGACTCAGGAACCTCAGTACTTTTATTCTATTTAATTGTATTTTATCATTATGTCATCCAAATTAAGAAGATATAAAACAAGAAAATGTGAAAGCAAAGCAGCAAGCAGTGAGGTTATAGTAAGCACCTTTACATAGTTTTATTTATTTATACTTAGGGAAATATTGCATAATTCAACACAGAACACAGAGGTTGAACAATCTTTAAGTAATGGAAGAAATATCTTTCATGATGCTCTCTGTGGAAGTTGTTTTTCTCTTATTAGAAATCAAGACAACCTAGAAATCCCATTTTATACCAGTATAGAAGCTATTCCCAGGAAAGCACACGCAACCATGTTATTTAAGGAGATCTCTGGAGGATAATTAGTAGTAAATAGAATGTTGGAATTATACGAATACATGTGGTGAGGACTTTATTTTAAGGGTTGATTTTGTTTAGATTGAGATGTCTTTGAAATTAGCATGTCAGTTTTGTTACAAGGATATGATTAATTCAAGTTGAGCGAAACAGCAAGAGGAAAAATTGACAGTTCCCTAGTGGCTCCTGTCTATGTTTTACCAACATTTAAAAGAAAGTATTTTGTATTATTTATATTTTGTGGTCTCTATATACACCAAGTATATGAATCTATGTCATTTAAAACACTAAGATATAATAATTTTTTTAACTACCACTGACCAATTTAAAAAATATCTTAAACATTTTAAATAAAGGACTAACAGACAAAACTGATAATCATGATTAAGATTTTAATGGTCAGATATGGCTGGTTAAGTAAGTTGAATTATCACAGAACTTTTTCTGAACAAGTCTGATTCATGAGTCTTCAAAACATCATAATAACACTATACCTTAAGTCACATTTTAAATAATATTAACATTATATCTCAATATTCTGGGATTTAGTGCATCATTTCTTCACAGCAGAACTTTTGGTATCTCAGTCTATTTTGCTGCAATACTTCTAACTTTGCTGAGAGAACACATGGGCTTTCTTATGATAGCAGCTTACCACTATTTAAAAGCATCAATCTGAAGAACACCATGCTTTTTAAAAAAGCCTGTGGTATCCCAAACTCATTTATATTTTATTAGCTGCTAATTCAGTAATGTGCGGCATTTTTTTGATGTAATAACATGAACAATGAGTTTGAAATAACCTTATGGTGCTTATTTAAGGATAAGAATTTGGTACATTTCTAAAGACTTTCCCTACCTCTGTTTTCTCACCACACTAATCTATACAACATATCAATTTACTTTAATAAACATTATTAACATTGTACTATATTCCCAAAAACGGACGATACAAAGCTAGGTGAAACACACTAATAAGAGAAATCAATAAATTTACTGTATTATATATTATGAAGAAGGTGAAGGAAACATGACATCTAAAATAGGTAGTACTACAATTAAGGTAGCAGCATATACAAAGGCATGAAATAGTAAATGTTGAGAATATAAATGTGGTTTGGTCTTGCTGAATTATAAAGAATGAAAATCAAAAAATCAAGCAAGAGTCATATGAAGAATTATAAAATCTTCCTTACTTATACCTATAATCATTATCTTCTGCTTTTATAACTGTGCATGTTTTCATGCTATATCAAATCAACCCTGAGTATTTATACATGAAAATAAATATTTTGTTTAAAAATATCTGGTGTTAGCCTACCTTACCACTCTTCCTTACTTAATCTCTCCTGCCATGCAAATTTAGCATTTGCTGATCTCTTCAAGTATTTGTGGCCTTTTTTTCACTGTCCCCAATGCCTGAGAAACTTCTTGTGTTTGCCATGACCCCACTCATTTTTGAAGGCAAAGTTCAACGACACAATTTCAAGGAGCATTCAAAATTTTCCCATTGGTATATTATCCCTCGTCTTCCTGGAAACACTTGAATTCCTATAATTCAGGGTATTTCTTCTTTCTGAAGTTTTTCATAGCATTGATCTTTTAATTTGTAAATGCCTCTGCTTTTCCATAAGTTTATGAGCTCTTTTTATTTCCTGCTAACCATAAAATAGCACAGGGTAGAGTAAAAAAAAAAAAAAAAAAATCCAAAAAGTAATAGCTTGACTCAATAGGAACATACTTTATGCACATGAAAAAGTGCTGGGGAGGTGGACAGGGCAGCTGTTGGGCTCTCCTCTGCAGATTTAGAAACCCCAGCAAGGAGAAACTGTGCCATTTTCACCAAGTACTTTCCAAAACTGACATTGGTATTAACATCCCAACCAACCAGAAGAGAGAATTGGCCTGAAACATAAGGAAGCCTTCCTTCCTGGGCCTGGCTTGGCCTCATTCTCCCTTGCCTGCAGTTTAGCCAAATGACCACACTTAAAAGAAAATGAGTCTAGATTCATAGTCCAGATAACATGAGTGTTCAGCTACTAATCTTGGCCATGGTGCATTGTCATAACAATGGTGTATTTTATTTATAACAATGTTAGTCAATATTGACCGAGCATTTATCATATGTTGGACAGTTTTTCTTAAGGGCTTTACATGTGTTTACTGACTCACAAAAAGCCTTGGAAATGCAGGCACTTTCTTATCTCTCTTATTTTCTACAAAGAAAGACTGAAACAAAGGAAATGTAAGTAATACTATGACGGTCACTTGGTTAGTATGTCAGGAAGTAGGGCTGTCTTTCCAGGGTCCATGTTCTAAGCCACTGCTTTTAGGAAGGTAAACTTTCAAATGTCTATCAAATGGGTACATTGTAGGTCAATGAAGTAGCTCATCAGCACTAGGACATATTTATAGTTCAGTTTCCTTACATACAGAGTTGGAAAGTGGCTTATTAGAGCTATTCTAAAAAGAATTTTTAGGCATCTACTTGCCAAATGTTTACACAGCACCTTTAGGAAGACATTATGGAATGTTTTCATGGTATTATACTGAAAGTCTCATCATCAAAATATTATAAATATTAGGAACTGGATTTTTTTTCATATTTTGTTATTTAGTATAATTCTTAATCAATAGATGAAAGTCAACAGTAAACATAAAGGCAGTTTACCTACCCTTCATTTAAAACACTGCCTGGAGGTGGCTGGTATGCCAGACAGCCTGGAGACGTTGTATTGACAGTTGAGTCTGAGTAAATCAATGGTTCTGTGCCTTGAAACCAGTTCAAAAAACATTTTCACCAATGCATTGAAGAATGCTGAAGGTAAAATTGTAATGGAAAGGTCTTCAGTGAGTGGGGTCAGCCATTCTTAGACTTTGTTTTCACTTTCTAATACAAAAGTTAACTAATGTGTCTTAACAGGTCATCACTTTTTTTAGTGTTCTTTCAGATTTGTGCTGTATTCTATGTGATTTCCCTCTACCAAAAAGAGCATTTATTGATTTTTTTGGGGGCAGCCAACTGCAAACTTGGAGTCTCTTGGCTCAATCAACCCAACCTGAGCATTTTGCAAAGCATTAACTGAAAGATTTTATGGAATGTTTCTTAAAAAACTTAAATTTATTAATTGAAGGAAGCACATTTCTTTCCTCACAGGTATGCATTAGGATGATATATTGATATTTTTTATTAGCACAGATATACAGTAGTGAATGTTTGCCATCTTTTGAGTTCCTAGAAATTATACCATATTATTGTAGTAACAATATTTCAAAAATAGAAATAATAATCTGTGGCACTACTCATCTTTTTTTCATTGAGGTAGCTCAGTAATTTTGGGGAGATAGTTTTTGCCCAAATCTGGAGAAATGATTATATTGTTATCCCCCAAAATAAGCTAGAGAGACTTATGGAGATTTAGACTGTGGCTACTTGAATAGGTGACTAAAATCTTTTCTGCTGCATTTAAGTTGTGAGGCTAGGAATCTGGAATTACTATTGCCATTTAACTTTCATTCTTTTGTTTACTTATTTACTCAACAAATATTTATGCAACATCTACCTAAGTATAGTATAAGCACTTTGGATACAACAACAAATAAAATAAACAGAAATTCCGGAAAACTGGATATAAGAATCAGCTTGAGAACAGAATTAACACTGTTGAAATAGAACTGAGAAATTAAAGGATGGGGTTTTTGTCAACACTGTTTGTGTCCCAGGATCAAGCCTGAATGAAGTTCATACTGGCATGAAAAATTCTATTTCACAGCCCAATACATTTCCTTCTTAAGTAGTATGGGTTAAATCTGTCACTTGCATTCAAAGGCACTTCAATTAACTTTCATACCTGCAATGACATATACTATGAAAATCAGCTGAGTCATATGACTTGTACACCCTATCCTATTATTATAAAATTTTATGCTCTATGTTTTCTTCTTGCTACTGCTGGCTTGCAATTTTAGTATAGGGATTGCATCATATTCATTTTATGGTTGAGAAAATTGAGTGTGAAGTTCTAGAACACATAAATATTCTTTGATTCCTATTGCCCAGGGCTTGGGATATAAATGAGGAAAAGACCTGGTATGTATAGATGTAGTCACTTCTAATTATCAACACATGTACATTGTATTGATTGAAGGTATGATTTATAATTATGAGGAGCAAAATATTTTGTCCTAATTATTACTTGCAGTGTGGACTCAGAGATTTTTGATGTTGTTTTAATGCTGTTCATTTGTACACTAATTATATCATTTAAGAAAAACATCATGCTCTAGTGAAGTACTTTCAAACTGAAAGAACATTGTATAATGATGTTTTATTAATTATACTTTAAATACCTCTTTCACTTTTCATTAAAGCTGTTTGTCTTAAGGTATGATGTATTTTTTCCAATGTGGAAAACAAGCATATCCAAAATTTAGATTGAAATATAGGTAATTTTGTAGGAATATGCAATTACCATATGCTTAGTATAGAAAATAAGAAAATGTAGAAGGATAAAGTAGATAAAATCACCAAACCAACTGATATTTTTTAGCATTTCCTTCCAGAAGTGTTTTAAATGATATAGAAATCTTTTAAAATGACTTATTTCTTATCTAAAGCATTAGGTATGGACTTTCATCACCTACTTCTGTTATGAGTTTCTACTAAGTAATTCTAAGAAAGTAAGATAATATCCCCTAACAAATCTAATTTATTGTCATACTATAATTTCTTTAAATATTCTCCTATTGTGCAAATTTACATTGTTTCTAAATTCATTATTTTTAAAAATACTATAGCCTGCTTCTTATTCTGTAATATTTATCTTCATTCCTAATTATTTAATGCAAAAATTCCTTGAAGCTTAGTTTTAAAACACATAAAGAATACTTTATCTTTTACAGGCATGGTGGCACACACCTGTAATCCCAGTGGCTCAGGAGACTTTAGGCAGGAGGATTGCAAGTTCAAAGCCAATCTCTGCAATTTAATGAGGCCCTGACTCAAAATAAAATGTTTAAAAGTGCTTTGTATGTGAATCAGTGGTTAAGCACCCCTGCATTCAATCCCTGGTACCCAAAACAAAACAAAACACCCAATACTTTACTTTGAATTTATGTCTTTATTATTGAAGATAAATAAGTCGTCTTTTGAACTTCTTTCTCCATTTTTCCAGTGGTGTGTGTGCTTTATCCCTTTGCTTGCTTCTCTGTGTAACAAGTAAATTAACCTTTTTTTCTCCCATGTTCATTGCCAAATAAATTTTCTGAATTTATTTTTTTAATTTGATTTAAGAAATTGTTGGCATAAGAAGATGTATGTTTGCATGCATGCTGAAAACTTACTATTTATCTTTCTTCATGATTAGTTGCAATGTCTTTTAGCTCAGAAAAATCTACACCCATGCTTAAATCATTTACATAATACTTAAAAGAATGTTTTGGTCAGCTTTTTCACTACTGTGACCAAAAGACTTGGCAAAAACAATTTTAGAGGGGAAAAGTTTATTTGCTCCTCAAAGTTTCAGAGGTCTCAGTCCACAAATGGCCAACTCCAATCCCATGGTGAGGCAGAACATCATCATGAAAGAGTGTGGTGGAGGAAAGCAGCTCAGGATATTGCCACCAAGAATCGGAGAGAGACAGAGACTAAGCTCAGCTCACAACATATATGCCCCAAAGTCAGGGCCTTAGTGACCCACCTCCTCTAGCCACATCATACCTGCTTATAGTTACCACCCAGTTAATCCCTATTAGGGGATTAATGCACTGATCAGATTAAGGCTCTCATAAATGAATCATTTTACCTCTAAACTTTCTTGCATTGTCCTACACATGAGTTTTTTGGGGGACACTTCATATCTAAAGCATAACAAATCCACTTTAAAATATTCTTTCAGCATACAAGATAACATTGGTACGTGCAATTTGTTAATCAGTGGGGAGTTTATTTTGAATTATTATGTGGACAAAACTTGTGTTTTTCCTTAGCTATTTTCCTTCATATCATTTGTTGCTTAACTTGTATTTTCCCCACTTACTTTGGTTTCTTTATCATGTAACTATTTAAATATAATACAAAATTATCTTCCATTGATTCTGGGATGTTTTGGCTCTATTTACAAGTTTTTCTCTAGTACTATATTACACTAATTTTTATAGCTGTGTTCTAGCTAATATCTAGTATATTATCTTTACCACATTTATTTTTTTGAGTAATTTCATATCAATTCTGGACTCTTTCTATTTATAAGTAAATTTTAGAATGGTATTTTAAAAGTTTTATAAAAATTCACCTAGGGTTTTCATTGGAGTTTCTCTATTCTTATATGTTGATTAAGAAAAATTTGATTAATCTTAAAATGTTTACATCTTTCTGGAAACCTAATGTTTATCTTTAATCATTTATAACTTCTATAATATCCATAGGTGTATCTATCTCTTTTAGTGTATAATACACACACACACACACACACACACACACACACTCACACACATATACACACACAAAATATATTATTATTTTCTATTTGTCAATATAGAGCATAAGAAATATATGTCCTGCCGGGCATGGTGATGCACATCTGTAATCCCAGCGACTCAGGAGCCCAAGGCAGGAGATTTTCTAGTTCAAAGCCAGCCTCAGCAATTTTCTGAGGCCCTGAACAACTTAGTGAGACCCTGTCTCAAAAGTAAACATGCAAAAAGACTGGGGATATGGTTCAGTGGTTAACCACACCTAGGTTGTATCCCTGGTACCAAAAGAAAAAAGAAAAAAATATATATATGGTCTTTAGGTGTTTCAGCATTACTGTGGTTTATATAGGAAATTATTTGCATGGAGTATGATTGGAAGAGTTGAAGGAGTGAGACCTACAATCCATTCATGATCTCAGGAGCACTGATATTGACTTTTCTCCATCTGCCTCTGTTTCTCATGAATTTTAACTGTCTGTTAAATGCAAACCATGCCCACTACAACAGATTCCTATTGTTTGTGTGGCTATGACATTGCTTGACCTCAGAAGGAACACTTCAGAGGGTTTCTGTATAATTTCTGTCTTCCAAATCTGGCAGGAGTAAAATAAAGCATTGGAATATGTTTTGCATACAAACTTTACTGTTAAGCTACTGTGCAAAATGTAGATTTTAGGTTGTGAGCCCATAACTGAATGTGAGTCAACCTATAAGATTAATCATAATGGTATTTTCCATTACTTATTCTTACAAATTGTCTCTGATATATAGTGCATCCATTGTGATTGAATATTTCTTAGATTGACTTTAATTCAAGTCAATAATGTCTGAGTGATTGGAGTGGTGACACAAGCATATATCTCAGCAAGTCAGAAGGAGGTGGAGGCAGGAAAATTACAAATTTGAGCCAGGAACTTAGCCAGACCATCAGCAAGCTACCAAAAACCCTGTCTCAATAGTGAAAAAAAAAAAAAAAAAAAAAAAAAAGGACTCAGAGTGTCAAATGCCTGTAATTCCTGTAGCTTGGGTGGCTGAGGCAGGAGGATCACAAGTTGAAAGCTAGCCTCAGCAATTTGTAAATACGTGAAGCAACTTAGTGAGACCCTGACTCAAAATAAAAAAAATAATAAAAACTGAGGAGGCTCATTGGTTAAGCACCTGGGTTTAATCCCCAGTACCAAAAAGTAAAAATAAAATAAAATAAAATAAAATAAAGGACCACAGATATATTCAGTAGTAAAGCAAACCTGGGTTCAATCCTCAATATAAATAAATAAATAGGTAGATAGATAAATAAAATGTCAAAGAAAAGTAAAAATGTGATTATTTTATTGGATAGGTTTTATTTTCTTCTCCATTTCCTTTTCTTCATGACCTAACAATCAGTTAGTTATTCATAGTTTTCAATGTCTAGCAATTTAAAAATTTACTATGCTTTTATCTGATTTATTTTACTATGAACTTTGAAAGACATTAATAATAACTTTGACAACATTTTCTTACACATTGATTTGATATCCTTAAAACCACGTAAAATTTTTGTTAATAGAATAAGTAACTGTAAATATATCTAGGTGATATTAATTTTGCTTCAGAAACTAGTGAGAATTGGCATGTAGACTATTTTCTCAGGTAAATGTTGGAATGCTTTTAAAGTCATATTTTGTTAATTTAAAAATGAGGATTTTTACAGTAACTTATTTTGAGAATGGTTTCATTTTTCTGGGAAACACATAACATAAAAGCTAGAATAAAAACCCCAAACATTAGAGTACTGCTGCTATCACTTTCATACTTCCACATTTAAAAAATACATTGAGAGTTTAAAAAGAAGCACTCTTTCCTGATTTTTGTTATTGAACATCCTTGTATAGTGGCTGGTGGGATGGGAGAGAGGATAGAATTTAGAACTAGCCATTAACAGTATTTTCTCATGTTCTCATATACCCCTGCTTTCAGTGCACTCTATAGTCAACAACAACAAAAAAAAGCAATGATGACACCCAACTATCAACATAAAAGAAATTCATTCCGTTTAGGAAAATGGCTTTCTCTGCTCACAGTGTGTCATTTTTATTTTGTAATATTTATGTGAGTAATGCTAGTAATATTTGGAGACTGTTCAGCATTCTCTACAATTTCAGTATAATTCAGTGCAACATCTTTATATGCAGTAATATTTGATGAGGTTTGATGATTTAGTATTTCTAATTTTACTATCAGATGGAAAAGTTTGCCAGTGTAAGGCTTCTAATTTATTAATGATGTGCTCCAAAAGGTATTGTCTTTATTATATATGGTGTCTGGATATTTTTATGTACAGTTGTATATGTGAATCCATAATTATAAACCTTTACCCCAGGCACTGCCTTTATTTATTATCATGCCTGTTCTCTTATTTTTAACCAGCAGTCCTCTTTTCTGTTTATTTCAGTTTTCTCTGAGCCAAATGCCCTAATAGCTTCAAGTAATACCAAAAAAAAAAACCCCAGAGTGTATAGAGTTCAATAGTAAACCAAACTAACAGTTTATGATTCAAATCCCCACCCAAATCTGTTTTTCATGGCTCGTTTGTTTTACCCTTCTTTCCTGTCATCTGCACCTTCTGAATCTGAAGAAGACAGTACACATGTTGGTTTGTGACTCTGAATGTCAGAACTTTCTGTAGACATAGTAGCTAAAGTTCACTCCGTCTTATTATGTTTCTAATAGAGAGAAAACTGAACTGGGAATCAGAAAATTGGATTTCTAGCCTCCTCTGATGTGTTGAACTGAACGGAGCTGTGTTTTCTTTTCTACCTCTTATACTACAAAGGCAGTTAGAGCTGGAGGGAGAATACTGTTGAGATTAATACTGTGATTGAATATGACAATTATATACAAGTTGAAGACAAAGGGGTTTTCCTAAAGAGGATGAAAATTATAGAGTCAGGCTTCATGATGGGAAATATAAATGGAATTTCAGAGGTTTCTTATGTGGATAGAAAACAATTGAATAATACACTTACCACAAACCTGTTCCAACTCCTGGATGATCAATTGAGTTTAGAAAAGCCACCCAGCAAAAAGACAAAAACTTTAAGATAGATCTCTATGTTAAAATTATAACTTGAGGGGCTGGGGCTGGGGCTCAATAATAGAGCACTCACCTGGCATTCATGAGGCACTGGGTTAGATTCTGAGCACACATAAAAATAAAATAAAGGTATTATGTCCACCTACAACTAAAAAATATATAAAAAAAACATATAGCTTGATACATACCTTTGTTGCTGTACATAGCATAATATGAGAAAAGAGTTTTAGAGGAATTAATTCACTGTTTACTGAAAACTCAATGACTGGATTACTGATTTATAGCCAGAGATACAGTACATCAGAAAACAGGAAAAAAATAAAGGAATACTTCTGGTCTTATACAATTTATATTTTAATGTATTTCAAGTACTATATATTAAGTTTGCCGTGATAAAAAATTCCAGTATTCTGAATATTGAAAATTCAGTAAAATAATGAACAAAACACTTGAATAATCACTTCACAAGAACCATCTTACATGAAACACAAATGGCCAGTCAACATATGAAAACAAGGCCATCTTCATTACTTTGTTGTGTGTGTGTGTGTGTGTGTGTGTGTGTGTGTGTGTGTACAATGTCTTAGTTTATTTTTTGGTGTTATGACAAAATACTTGAGACAGAGTAATTTGTAAAGAACAGAAATATATTTAGTGTGGTTCTAAAGGCTGGGAAATACATGATCAAGGGGCCATCATATTGGTTATCTTGTTGAGGGTCAGATCTCTATTTCCAAGATGGTACCTTGAATACTCCAGGAATGATGTGTCTCTTCACATGGGTAGACGCAAAGGGGCAAAATGGCTGAACACTGAATTTGATTTTTTTTAAAAAAATAAAGGCCTTAATCTCATTCATCAGGGGAAAAGCCTAACCTTCAATTTGCCATTAAATTTTAACACTTGAATTTTAGGGGGACATGTTCAAATCAGCAGTGATGCCCAATAAACTCCATAAAATGAAAAGATGGCAAAATAAACAACAACAAAAACACAAGTATTCTAAAGAAGAGAGCCCAAATACTTATATTGCTAGATAAAGTAGAAATGGCCACATTCACATTAGAAAACTCTTTGGCAGAACTTATCAAAGGTGAACACTTGGCACACTCTAAAGAAACAGTAGGAATTCTACTGTCAGGCATATATAGGACATAAATGCATAGATAGGTTCAACAGAAGATATGCACTGTTCACATGGGCAATATTTGTAACCAACACAATTGGAACCTTGTGAAGCATCCATAAATAACAGAACATAAACAGAAATTGTGGTATTCCACAGTGGAACGATTCTTGCAAATATAAAGTTGAGCAAAAGATGCCAGACATAAAAGAATATATACTCTGTTTTCAAGTATATAATAAACAAAACGAGCAATTGATGTTAGAAATCAGAATAGTAGTTATCATTGGGAGCAGATGTTGTGACTGGAAGGGAATATGAGAGGTACTTCTTGAGTTCTGGTAACATTAGGGATTTTTACTTGTGAGCTGACTATACAGGCCTTTACAGTTTACAAAAATTCCTTGAACTGCATGCTTATGAAACATATATTTTTGTTTTTATTATTGGTCAATTAAAAAATAAAGTGGTTTTCTGACTAGACCCTACTCAGTTCATTATATTAACTGATTGGTCTCTTTTTGCTCCATTAAAAATAGAGATGATTCAATAGCAAAGATAAGTTTACAACAGACTTGTAAGTCCATGCTGTTTCATGAATGTGAATAATCATGCTTTAAACATGATGATAGGACTCCTGAACTCTCAAAGTTTCTCCATATAAGTAGTAACCATAAGAAAAGACTAGTAGAAATAATGGGGGAAAATCTTGCAATTCACTATCCTATTAATGAAGATTGTGATAAAAGTAACTTTCTAGCTTTTTTTTTTTTTTTTTTTTTTTTTTTTTTTTTGTGTGTGTGTGTGTGTGTGTGTGTGTGTGTGGTACTGGGGATTGAACTCAGGGGCACTTGACCACTGGGCCACATCCCCAGCCCTTTTTTGTATTTTATTTAGAGACAGGGTCTCACTGAGTTGCTAAGTGCCTCGCCATTGCTGAGGCTGGCTTTGAACTCGTGATCCTCCTGCCTCAGCCTCCCAAAGTGCTGGGATTACAGGCATGCACCACTGCCCTAAGTGCATGTATGAAGTCACGAATGGTGTGAATATACTTTGCATACAACCAGAGATTTGTAAAAAAGTGCTCTATATGTGTAATATGAAATGTAATGCATTCTGCTGTCATTTTATATCATCTTAGAATAAAAAATAATTTAAAAAAAAGTAACTTTCTATATCAATTGCAATGAAAATAAATAATGGAAATTTACATGAATATCTTTGGATTCTTTGGAAAAAGGCATTTATTTAGAGATTTTCAAATACATAGACATAGTTCTAATCCACCTGTACCAACAGAGAGTTGTGTAATCCCTGGCAAATTATATAGTCTGAATCTCATTAATCCATATACTCTGAATTAGATTGGCCAGAACATGAGGAAGATAAGACAATCTGCTCGATCTATGGGGGCTCTCCTGTGCTGGTCTTCCTTTGCATCTCTGAAACTACCTTAATGTTTAGTAAACAGTGTCTCTAATGAATTAGTATCTGGGAAATAAATGAAATACATTAATATAATGGTGCTCAATGAGAGACTTAGTGTATTACATACTTACTTTATATTTTAGGATTTATAGGGTATCATTTTTAATCCTCACTGATGACTATCTAAATAATGTATTGTCACTTTTAGACAACGAGTAGAAACTGTCCAATTTCTCAAAATTAGCAAAGTAAGTGCTTTATCTAAAAAATTCATAACAAGCCTACTTCTCTTCTGACTATATGATACTAAAATATATGGTTGTTGTAAATACATGGAAAAAAACAGTCTTGTGGACTTTTGGGGATAAAAATGGCTTCAATTTTTATTTGTCTCTAACTCTGTGAAGGAGTGTAGTCAAACATATCATGAATATATGTGTAGCAATGGTGAATCCCCTACCATTCATTGGTGGGTACTTACTTCATAAATCAACAGCTGTAATGGTAAAATATGCCTTGTATTTATTTCAAAACTGCCTCCCAAATTAATTATACCCACTAGAGTGACAAGGATGAACTCAATGTCTACTTTGGTTTTTGTATATCCTAGAAAAGTAGTTCCTAGTTTGTAATGGGTTGCCAAAGAAAATAATAAAGATTACCCCAAACCAAACCAAACAAACAAAACATGATTAGAACATAGACTAACTCAGCCTAAAATTCTGCTGACATTTTCAGTAGCCACATTACAATATTGTCTGCACTATAGAATTTTTTCTTTTCAAACCTTGTTATGATGCACTTCACATAGCCTGTACAAGAACCTATATTCCACAATGGCAAATTATCAATCCATATTTTTTTTTGTGAAGGCCATAATATTTCCATTAACTTATTAAAGCAAGTATTTATTGATTGCCTATTATATGGCCTTGCTTTTGTAGAGTAAGGGATATGACAGTGAATAAAACAAAGTTTTCTGATCTCAAAGAACTTATGTTCTAGTTCAGGAAAGTAGTAACCAAGGCATAAATGGTAAACTGTCATCAACTTCTTTTACAGAAATGTACTTTTTAAAATAAGTTAAGTACTCCAAATGCCAATTACTGCCTATTATGGCTAATAAGAGAATGCTTTGATATTAACTTAGGTCATTAAGAATCAAGCCTTTTATGAGCAGAGTCCAATGAGATAATAGGTTTCTATTGTTCTTAGCCAAATGAACTTTTTATGTAATTTTGTTATTCTTTGAGAAGAGCTTTAATTAAAATTCTGATTTGCAAACCCTCCATATAATGTTGATTCTAGGGTGGGTGGAAATACTTTCTAAAATCCATTCACAAAAATAAAAAGGAAGATTATTTCAATGATCCTGTTTAATTAAGACTGAAAAGGAGGGTAGATATTTAAGATGTTTTTCCTGAGAAGGACAGGCATCATTATTTAAATTTCTGCATAGCAAAGCTGTGTTAATTTAGTATAAATTTACAATTCTGTTTATTGCTTTAGTTAGGTTGTGACTTCTTATGAGAAATGCAAATAATTTACATAATGATGGTGGTGGTGGTGAGAAATCCTATTTCCAGACTACATTAGTCTAGACCAAAGCATTGAGAGGAAGAGGAGGCCCATATACAAAGGCAAAAGGAGATGCTCCTCACATCAAAACACAGTTATATCATAAATGTGTTAATTATTTGAGGTCTAAGTTAAGTAGATTATAAGGGTTAATGAAGATTAGCTCACTCTGTTATTATCACCACTGTATTTTTGAAAATTATTATTTGAATGAAGCACTATTTTAAATCCAACCCTCTATCCATGTGAAAAATCATACAAGTATTACATTGTCAGTGTGTTAAGAGTTCCATTTTTTCTGCCTAAACATAGTTCTTTTTTTCCTAGAAATAGCAAATTTGTTCATCCTTAAATTCAGTTACCTGAAAATAGGATACATACTAATTTTATTGCAGTTTTAAATTAAATAGTGTATTCATTAACATTTTCAGAGTATATTCACAGATAATGAATATTTTCTCAGGTCCTCCCTAAATTTACCTGGGCATTTCATTCTGGTCATAGTATACACAGAAGTCAACATCATTCTTAATGATTGTTTATTATTCTGCTTGGTTGCCACAACAAAATGCTGGAGACTGGTAGCTGAAACACCAGAAATGTATGGGTTCACAGTTTTGGAGGGGAGACATCCCACATAAAGGTACTGGCAGACTACTTATCTAAAGAGGTCTCTCTTCCTGACTTGTAGACAGCCATTTCTCCCCTGTGCTTACATGACCTTTCCTCTGTGTAGGCTTAGTATCTCTCATCTTCTTCTTAAGACCCCATTCCGATTGGCTAAGGGCCCACCCTCATGGCCTCTTTCAACCTTCTTTATCTTTTTAAAGGCCCTCTCTCTACATGTAGTCACCATGGGCTTAGGGCTTCAACATAGAAATTAGAAGTAGGGTGGGGTAAGGAAGAATTCAGTCCATATCAGGTTAATAAAATATTACTCTTTTTTTCAAATAAACTTTTTATTTTAGAACAGTTTTAGGTTTACAAAACAATTGTGAAGATAGTATGGAACATTCCCATATGCACTATATTCAGTGTTCCTTGTTATTAACTCATATGAAATATATACATTTGTTACAATTGATAAACCAATATTCATAACATTATTTCTACAGTCCATGTTTTACTAATATTTATTTAATTTTTATATCATGTTTCTTCTTTCTTTCTAATTTTTATTCCTCTCTCACTCAATTTCCTTCTTTCCCTCCCTTCCTCACACACACACATCTCTCTCTTTCTCCCTCCTTCCCCCCTCTTCTTTTTTTTCTCCCACCCAGGATAACATATTTCTGTTAGTAGTCATTAGGCCCCACATGACTGTGATAGTATCTCATACTTTCCTTGTTTTTGGTAATCTTTACATTTTTTAAGATTATTAATCATGTGTTTTGTTAAAGCAGTTGGAATTTGTTCGTAGACAAACTGGGCTTATGCATTTTGGGAGAAAATGACCACAGAGATAAAAGCTATTTTTATTACACCATATAAAGGATTCATGTGATCAATATGACTTATTAGTGAAGGTGATGATTTTAATCATCTAGCTGAGGTAGTATTTGTCAGATTTCTCCACTGTGAAGTTATTCTTTGCTCACCTTTCCATAATGTATTCTCTGAGAGAAAGTAACTATACTCTGTCTATACTTAAGACCTGAGCAGTTATATCCTCTTCTTGAGAGCAGAGTATCTATATAAATTATTTAGTATTTTTCTGCACTGGTCACTGTTTCTTCACTTATTAATTTAATAATTTATATCAGTTGTACTCATGTGCAATTATTTGATACGTTATAGTCCAGTATTACTTTATTTTGTTGCAAAAATTTTTATAGCTTTGGCTACTGGGAATATTCTCATTTGGCTCCTGTCTTTAACATAACCCCATTATTGTGCCTTTTAATTAAAAAAAAAAAAAAATTGAGCAATGTCTTACTCTCTGGCATTACAAGGAACTCCAGGTTCATCTTCTATATTTTCTGGACCAGTCATAGAATCAGCCACTTTTCTAAAGTGATCTGATTCTTTTCGCTGGACTTAGAGATCAAGATTGGGGTGTTAGGAGTTCACCTTGCTATTGAGATATGTTGCTTCTAAGCCTTTTCAGCTTTTCAGTATAAAGGATATATGTGCATATGTAATGCTGTGTACATTATGAAATCTGTATATTAATGTACATTGAGTTAACATTTTTACTGATGTCCCAACTTCAATAAATCACTACCTGGGTCTTTGTAATCCCCCGCCCCCCTCGTTTATCAACAACTTCCCACTTTAGCACTTTCAAATTTCAATCTCATTAACTTCCCTTCAATTGCTTAATTATTATTTAATTCAATAAAACAACTCTACATAACACCATACCTTGGTTAAGTAGTTTCCTACAGAAGTATGGGTGAACAATTTGCTGCTTGTGTTTTTGGTGTCATATCCAAGAAGTCATTGTGAAGCTCAATGAAGATCTCCCACCAAGTTTTCTTCTAGGAGTTTCACAGTTTCAGGTCTTATGTTTATGTGTTTAGTCCATTTTCAGTTGATTTTGTCATTGTGTGAGATAGGGGTCCAATTTCATTCTTTTGCATGTGTATGTCAAGATTTCCCACTACCATTTTGTTGAAGAGACTAATCTTTCACCATTATGTTCTTGATACTCTTGTTGAAGATCCGCTGACTGTGCCTATGTGGGTTTCTTTCTCAACTGATGCTATAGAAATAGGAAAGATCATTAGAGACTACTATGAATGACATGCCACAAATTCAGATAGCCTGGAAGAAATGAACAAATTAACAGATTTGCCCGGACTTACTAATGAAGAGATAGAAAACCAGAGGAAAATAGCACAAAATAAGGAGATTGAATCAAAGACCAAAACTCCCAGCAAAATAACACCCAAAGATGAAATGTCCTTACTAGTGAATTCTACTGAATGTTTAAAGAACTATCACCAATCCATTTTAATGCTTTTCAAAAAATGGAAGAACATGAAACACTTCCAAATCTATTTTATGAACTCAACATTACCCAATATGATTACTATTATTTTAAAATAATATCTTTTTTTTTAAATGGTCATGTTGGGTTCTGTTTGAGTGTAATTGGTCTGTTGAAAGTTCATCATGTTGTACGATATAATTGGAACCAAGATATATAGGGCTTTGTTTTGTGACATTATGTAATCTCCTCTGGAGTTGAACTATGTTGAAGATTCCTGTACATGTAGGAGAGGGAGGTGTCCAAATTCTCAATTTCACCCTCTGCTCTTTACTTTTGACTGACCTAAGTATTTCTCCTCCAGAGTCTATTTCACAATGTAAGTTACATTTAATCCTGTGTTATAATATAACCCTTTTGGTGTTTTGGTATAATATCCTTTGGGAGAAGATGTGCTCTATAAACTTCAGATTTAATCTCATTCCTTTGTGGCATGGGTTCTTCTGTTGGATGTAGTTCTCCTGTTTGTTTATTGTATAATATTTTGCTCCCTTAGGTGAGACAGACAGGCTAGTAGGGACTGGGGGTGTAGAGGGTGAGTTTCCTTCTTCAGCAGGGCCAAAGTTCTGCTGAAGTCTTTCCTCCTGGAGAGCAGATCTTTATTATGGAGAAGGTTCTATGTGGTTTATTATGGAGAAGGTTCCATGTGGTTTATTGTGGAGAAGGTTCTATGTGGTTTTCCTAAGTATTCTTTTTCTCCTGCCAGTCATAATGGGATCTTTCTTGGATTTTCACTGAGATCCCTTTGTAAAACCTGGGGGTAAAGCTATAGAAGTGTGGGGAGCTTCCTAAGATAAAGCTGCCAGAGTCTCTCACTGTGATACTTGTGGACTCTCAGCCCCCAGGAGTTCATCAAATTACCTCTTAAGTGTTCCTACCAATTTGTGGCTCCAATAACTTCTGATCTAGTTAAGCAGATCTCAGCTCTGACTCTTTATTTTTCTGTCTCTCCACCTTTGAGGCTGACATTTTTTCTTGAGACCTTAGTCCTCTGATGGGTCAAAAAAGTAATTGGATTTTCAGTTCATTCAGTTTTCTTGTGGAAAGGGAACTGATGGCTTCCAGTCTCTTTACATGTCAGAGTTAAAACTGGCAGTCTCATATTTTTCTTTTAAAGATTTATGTGGCCAGATGTTTACCCAGACTCTCAATACAAACATCTGTAGCTATTTAGGCAGTTTAACAAAATGCTAATAATTTCCTTTATGTATTCAGAGCAAATGACCATCTGTGACTGCTGTGGTCAATTAAATTGTATATGGTCACTATGTGTGGCAAATTCTGAGTTCATGTATAAACTAAATTTTCGTTCTTAAGTCTTGAGTTTATGTGGTTTAACAGCTATCATAAACATCCTCCTTAAATTTTCAAAATATCCAGATTACAGCTGTGGTAGTCAGAGTCCTAATTAGCCCCTAGGATTCCAAACATGCTGATATACATGCTCTGTGTAATTCCTGTCTCTGTGAGAGGGACTTGTATGTGATGAGATACTTTCTGTGATTATATCACACTGTATGACAGAAGACATTTTTAAGATGTAATTAAGGTTCCCAATCAGTGACTCTGAGTTAATCAAAAAAGAGATTATCCTGCTTTGACTTGTTTTAATCATATGATGCATTGAAAAGGTCAGAAAAATTCAAGGCAAGAGGGATTCTTCCTGCTGACCTTGAAAAGACAAAGTCCCTTTTGGGAATTACCTATTGAGGGGGCTATATGGCAAGAAATTGATGGTGACCTCTAAGGCTCAGAGTTTTCTCTAACATCTGGAGAAAAAAAAGGAAAGGTGAATTCAGTTCCTGTAGTCACAAGGAGCTAAACTCTTTAAAGAACCAGTAAGTTTGGAAGAGAACTTTGAACATCCAATTAAAATACAGTTCTCACCAACACCTAGATTTCAGCCTAGTGAAAAATGCTGAGGATGGATCTCAGTTAACCCATAATGAGTTTTGAGTCTTGGAAACTGAGATAATGAATTTATGTTGTTTCATACCACTAATCTGTAGAAAATTAACAGAAAAAAAGCTGGGGAAAAATGCACAACATCAAAGTATTTGATTATTTTGTTAACGTAAGTCCTGTTGGAAACATAATCAGAATTTAGATTTAGTAGAATTAAATTCAATTTTTTATTCTTACATTTAACTTACTTAAATATAAGACTAATCTATAGACATGTGTAAGTGTGTTGCCACCTTTGGTGGGGGTGGAGTGTGATTTTCATGTGGTCACTGCAACCTAATAACATGGGAGTACCCAGCAGCACTACAAAACTCAGACATTAAAAATGACCAGTTTGATGCTAGCTGTTGGCAGGCAGGCAGCAAATAATTCCAAGATCTGTATTTGTTTCACAGTGTTAGTTTGCTTAACTGTAATTTTAAGAAGAATAAATATGATAGATCTGTGTGTACCTAATTAGCATACAAAAGTGTTAATTAATATGTCAAGGGCAGGCCAAATAGATAAAGAATAGAAATTCTTAACTGAGATGTAAAATGGCAAAGAACACCAAAGAATAAATAATGAGAATAATGAGAATAAAAGATAAACACTATTATTAATCAAATGAAAAAATTGCATGTGAAAAATTAATGCTTAAAATGCAAAGAACTAAAGAGGAGAATGTGTTGAACTGTGATATCTGTGTTGTTCTCATCTCCTGTCACCTTGTTTGGTCTGCTTTCCCGTGATTTTCATCTGGAACTATATTTGAGTTTCAACTTTCATAGTTGTAATAATCCACTATTCTATGTAGTTAGCTTTCCAGAGCCAGAATTTGCTGTTTTCAAAAATCTGAAATGAAATTTTCAAAATTTGAATTTTCACCTTATTATGTGTGGCTCCCTGAGGATGAGATCATGTTTATCATGAATAAGATAAAATGGTACCATACTATATATTTATTTTCTTATGACATTTTTAATATTTGAAGAGAGGAATTTAGAAATAGAAACAAATAGCCATCTTACTATGTAAATTCTCATAATATTTTTATTATAATAGGGAAATATTTTAAACACATACCCACCTAAAAAATCTTTAGCATAGTGGACTTATTTTCAAAAGTTGTTTATATTTCTGTTTTTTTCTGAATGTATTCCCCAATTTTTATCATTTTCTTTGTGGTTCTTTCCCTTTGGAATTTAAGACACCTCAAATTCTCAAAAAAGGATGCCTACTGCCTCCGTATTTGAAACTCAAATTCCTTGCATACAACTTCTTTGTGTGTTGAAAATTACTTCTCCACGAATTTCACTGTGAAGTGTGGTCTGATTTCTTCCTTACCATCTCCCATTTTAAGAGTTTATTTAAAAAATGCAGACTCTTTTGGCACTTTTGTCTTCCTGCATCTTCAGTGACTCCTCTTGGGACTCTTGTTAACTCTCTATCTGGTATCTGCAGTGCATGACCTCCTTTAGATTTGGGGAAATCTTTAAGTTTCACTTGGCTTATTTTCTCTTTTTATCTGCTTATCACCAACTACTTGACTATACTGTGAGTCACCAAGGCATCACAACTTGTGGTATGATTGTTTTTTGCTCATCTTGTTTTTATTTTTCAGTGTTACATCAATTCTCTTTTACCCCTTCTCTTGTCTAGAGGATAATGTTTAAGATTGACAGTTATATAGTATTTTTTATAATAATAGGTGTGATTTTTGTTTCTGTATATTGTTGGCATATTCCTATCTATCTTTATTAAAAACATTTTGAACACCTCAAAAGCCATGAACTTATATTGAATATGGATGAGATAATAGGAAGTTTTTATATATCTAACAAAGAAGACTGCTGATGTTTCCCTTTACCTAAAATAATTTAGCTCAGTTAAAAATGCTCCCATATTCTTTTTAAAAGCTAACTAGCCAATCTCCTGCTGTCTCTTAGATGACCTCTAAAATAAAGAGGAGACAATTTGTTATGTCTGTAAATAATCATTGACACATATTAAGTATGCTTCTTACCTGAAGAATCTGTATAATAAATCTTTATTTAAATTCATACTGAAACAACTCTTAAACTACTTTTCTACTTTACTTCACAGTCCTTTCTTCTTTTGTATACAAAAGAAAACAGGTTCAGAGAGGAATCCTGTATTGAAAATCTACTTACAAACTTTGAATTACCATCACTGTGCCATAAGTTATCCTAAGAGTGAACTCAGTGCTCAAGTGCCAGTTTTGGAGATCACTTTTCAACATCTTAAAGAATTCTCTTTTTCAAAGCAGTGACAATAAATGACTTTTGTGAGATGGCATGATCTGCAAAATAGAATCAGTTTAATTGGTAAAATAAAAGATGAATTTAAATGCATTTTCCCCCAAATAAATTGTCCAGTGTACAGTAAAATTAATTGTTTTAAATAAATTAGAATTTAAAAAAAGGAATTGTGGGATTGTGGGTTGAAACCCAGAGACAAATTAATTTTGGCATCATTATTGTATTAGTGATAATATCTTCTCTCTATATATAATTTAGTATTAAAGATTTGTATGTTTATTTAAAGATGATAAAAATGAATATGTACATTGTATCGTTTTGTTACATTGTTATATTGAATGAGAACAACTGTGCTTTACTTGTTAGATATGGTCATGTTGTTTTGGAAATGTTCTTAAATATTCTTTAATATTCTACTAAATTGCAAAGTGATGTCAGTAGGGGCATGTCTTATCTGTTTGAGTTAAACAACCATGAAAACATATGGAGAATCTTCGTACATCAGTGAAAGCAAACTAGTCATCAAGGAATTATTTTACCCAAATGTTGTAACTACTATTAAAAGTTGTGAGCCAGGCATGGTGGCACAAGCCTGTAATGGGTGGCACAAGCTTGTAATGCCAGCAGCTCAGGAGGCTGAGGCAGGACGATCGGAGGATTGCAAGTTCAAAGCCAGCCTCAGCAACTTAGCAAGGCCCTAAGCAACTCAGTGAGACCCGGTATCTAAATAAAATACAAGATAAGGCTGGGGATTTGGTTAGTGGTCTAGTGCACCTGAGTTAAATCCCTAGTACCCCACCCCAGGCCAAAAAAAAAAAAAAAAAAAAAAAAAGTTGTGTAATGATCAGTTTGGAATATCTGCAGAGTTCTGACTAGTTGTTTGTGGTCAAATGAATGAAAGGACTGGAAGAGTTGTAGATTGAACAGTCCAGAGAAAAATAATGCAATAAAAGTAGCAGTAACATTACAATCATACCATTATTGAACAATAATAGTAAAAGCAACATCTGCTATCAACTTCTTGAATATTTATATGTATGTTACTGAGTATAATGTTTCAGGTGGTGTCCTGATCACTTTCTAAGCATAAAATCATTTATTTCTCACAATAATACTGTACAATATTATTTTATTATCATATATTATTTTCCGATTTACAGTAGATGAAAAAATTGAAGCAGAGAGAAATCAAATAAACACACTGAAGCACTTAATACCATCAACCCAAGACGGCTCATGTTGGCCTTTCCTTTCTCTCAGGCAGGAGACAGACTAGCTGAACCTGTTCTTGTAGTTCTTAGTTTTATGCAGAGATTTTTAACACATGATGCGCTTGCTAAGGATATTCAACAAAGATTCATGTGAACAACCTAATGGTCTCACTGGACAACAGAAATTAACCTTTAGTTATATGTCCATTCTGAACACACACAGACTATCTCTCTGTCTCTCTCTTTCTCTCTGTCTCTCTCTCTCTTTCTTTCTGTCTCTCTCTCTCTTTCTCTCTGTCTGTGTGTTTTGTTTTTGCCTGGGCCTTGGGGCCATGTTCACACATGGCTAAGGGATCAGATAATTTGTGGAACCATTGAAAACTAGGTTAATCGGTCAGGAAGTATCACCATATAAATAATACGAATGAAAGCGAGCATTATGATAACTAGTATAACTACTAGAAAGATCTCTTGTAGTAAAATAATAGTAAGTGATGTGTTGATGTGTTGGTGTTTATACCTTCCAACTAGTTCTTAAATTGATTATTTGTATAACTAGTAAAGCAATATTATTGAATATATTTTATTATTGTCCTAAACTTTGAAAAGAGGAGCTAAGTTTCCAGGAGATAAGTCACACAGCCAGAACTTCGTGAAACCAAGTCTTGTCACTCCTGTCTTTTAATAACAAATCTTGCTGAGATTTACTCATTTAAAACAGTATGGTTAATTCTTGAGGTCCATGATTCAGGCTGAATTCAGATGGTCCTGGCCAGACTTTCTCAAGCATGTGCAGTCAATTGCTGGTCAATCAGGTAGCTCTGAAGGTTGGCTGATTTTGAGCTGAGATGAAGGGGAGGACTGAGCCAGTCTCTCTCATCTAACAGTGTTCTAAAATCAGTAAAAGGAAGAATGCTCCAATGTTCCATCACTTTTCAAGTTTTTGCTTGTATCTCATTTCTGTTGTCTCTCTGGTCATAGAAAGTGACGTGGCCAAGTTTAGTGTCAGTGGTTGGGGACCACCCAAGGATATTGGTCATAAGAGATGGGAAGTGCTTGGGGCCATAATTGTAACAATCTACAAACATACTTAAAAGACAAAGCTTCTCCATTTTGATAGGTCCTATGACAGTTATTTTTGAGGGCACATTGGTTATTGATTAAAAAAGAAATGAAAGTGTAAAATCTTTCAAAGGTTATGGAGAGAATGTGGTATAATGTAACAGTCACTTAAATCTCGAGCTATAAATCTCTAATATTTTTATAACACATTGTTCCTGAGAATTTTTCTTCCAAAATATGAATTTTCTCATAAAAATGTTTAGAAAATGTTTATATTCCTGTCTATAGTATCCTGAGATAACACACTAGCATGTATAATAGTTAATTATTTGTGTCACTTTTGACTGCCTAGACATTTGATTAAATATAATTCTGGGTGTGCCTGTAAGGATATTTCTGGATGTGACTAATATTTGAAAGAAAATGCCTTCATTAATGTGGGAGTGGGATTCTTATCCAATCAACTGAAGAACTAAATATGACAAAAAGAGGGAATTTTTCTTTTCTAACATCTCAACTGAAATATTAGCCTTTTTTCAGCCCTTGGACACAAGCTGAAAAATTGTCTCTTACTGGATCTTGAGGCTTCCTGATTTAAGATTTTAACTTACCCATTGGCTTTCCTGGTCCTCAGGACAAAATGGAATGGCAGAGTGTATTTATTCTAGCATAGAAGTTTTGAAGCTAAGCAGAACTTTCGATGAGATTCTTCTGAGCTACATCTTTTTTGGAAAAGGCTAATTACTAAATGGAAGATTTATATGTATGAGAATCTGGTTTGGCCTGCGGGCCCTGCAGAGATTTGAAAAACAACCTAAGTGAACAGATACAGGCAAAAAAAAGATCTCTCCAACAAAGAGATAAGAGATCAAATAAAGGCAACCATGGATCATACCAACAAAGAGATAAGAGAACAAATCCAGGTAGCAAAAGATTACTTCAAGAAAGAGATAGAGAGTTTGAGAAAAAAACAAACAGAAATTCTTGAAATGAAAGAAACAGCAACCCACTTAAACAATTCAATAGAAAGCATCACCAACAGATTGGACCACTTGGAAGATATGAACTCAGACAATGAGGACAAAATATATAATCTTGAAAATAAAGTTGACTTCACAGTGAAGATGATAAAAAACTATGAACAGAATATCCAAGAATTATGGGATACCATCAAAAGACCAAATTTAAGATTTATTGGAATAGAGGAAGGTGCAGAGATTCAAACCAAAGGAATGCACAATCTCTTCAATGAAATAATATTAGAAAATTTCCGAAACAGGAAGAATGAATTTGAAAATCAAATACAAGAGGCCTACAAGATGCTAAATGTACAAAATTACAACAGACCCACACCAAGGCACATTATAATGAAAATGCCTAGCATACAAAATAAAGATAGAATGTTAAAGGCTACAAGAGAGAAGAGTCAGATTACCTACAAGGGAAAACCAATTCGCATCTCAGCAGATTTTTCAACCCAGACCCTCAAAGCCAGGAGAGGCTGGAACAACATATACCAGGCTCTAAAAGATAAGGGATGCCAACCAAGAATTTTATATCCAGCAAAATTAAGCTATAAATTTGAGGATGAAATAAAAACTTTCCACGATAAACAAAAGCTAAAAGAATTTACAACAAGAAATCCTGCTGTACAGAACATTCTTGGTAAAATACTCCATGAGGAGGAAATGAAAAATAATAATGAAAATCTACAAAGGGAAGGACTACAATAGGGGAACAAACCAACCAAAGGAGAAACCAAGTCAAACTAAATACCAAAAAATAACAAAATAAATAAATAAATAAAAATGACTGGTAATACAAATTATGTCTCAATAATAACCCTGAATGTCAATGGCCTAAACTCACCAATTAAAAGACATAGGCTAATAGATTGGATTAAAAAACAGACCCAACAATATGTTGCCTTCAAGAGACACGCGTCATAGGAAAAGATGCCCATAGACTGAAGGTGAAAGGATGGGATAAATATATCACTCACATGGTCTTCATAAACAAGCAGGGGTCTTTATCCTCATATCAAATAAAGTAGACTTCAAGCCAAAGCTAATCAAAAGACATAAAGATAGACATTTTCTACTGCTTAAGGGAACCATAGATCAACAAGATATAACTGTTTTAATATATATGCCCCAAATAATGGAACACCTACATTCATCAATCAAACTCTTCTCAAGTTCAAGAATCAAATAGACCACAACACCATAATTCTAGATGATTTTTGTTGGATTCTAGGCAGAGGCCGCGCCTCCCAGGCAGAAGGCCACACCTTTCCAGGTGCCTTGTGAAAAACTACGGCCCCCGAGATCCTCAGCGTGACCAAAACCTGACCAGCAAGACCCTTGTCCACTACCACTACCTCCCCCCATGACCTCTGCTGGCCTATAGGACAAGGACTCACTCCAAGGGGGTTTTATGGCCCCTACTCTATTTAAGCCAGCCCCGGACTGAACTCTGCCCTTTTTTCCTTGTTCCTGCCGCCTTTTGTTCTTGCTCTCTGTTCCTGCCTCCATCCCTTCCCTACCCCCCCCTTCCCTTCCCTACCCTTGCCCATGTGGCACCCCAATAAACCCTTTTATTTCACTAACACGGTGTTCCCAGCTAAGTTAACTATGTTTCAGCAGTTTTCTAACATTTGGTTCCCTGACCGGGAAAGGAGAAGCGCATCTCTAATCAAAGAACAAAATTTTCCGGGAACACCTTTTCATCCATTATCCGCCCCTCCGCCCCAGAGCAGCAAGTAACAAAGTTTCCTGGTAACAGCTTTTCATCGGTCGGTAAGCCTCCCTCCGGTTCTAGGGCTTTTAACCAGCCCGCGCGTGCTTCTCCATTTACACGCCCCCCCCAGCGCGTCTTTGCGCCTCTCTGCTCACCCTCCAGTCCACTCTGACCCCCCGCGAGTTCGCGCACTTCTCTGGCCGCGCCCGCCCCTCGGTTCGCTCCCACGCATGTCCCACTCCCGCACGTGTCTGTCCCGGTCTGACCCGGGAACTCTTCCCCCCTCCCCCGCCTTTATCCGCCCGCTTTAAAAATTTGCAGCTGTCCTCTACGGCTCTCGGCTTTCTAGGGAAGTTCCCCTCCGCACTCCTGGCTTGAGCTTCCGTTTTTCCGTTCGGAACGGAAAAAATCCGAAACACGCCTCTCAATTGCCGCACCTCCCCCGTACCGGCAGCCTCGGAGGCTGCTCCCCCCACCCCCCAGCTCAGGCTTTAGATTTTGAAATTGGCGGGCTTCCGAGCTTAGATCCTCCCGATCCTTTGTCTTCATCCTTCGCCCCGCCCCCTCCTTCTGCTCAGTCAGAATCCTCCTCTGTAAACCCTCCCTTTCTTTCTACGTCATTTCCGGTGCCTTCCACTGTTTACCCCCTCCCACTCAACCTTCTGTTCCTAGCTCCAACCTCTCCCGCAGTTATCCCCGCCCCCAGCTTCCGCCGCTTGGTTCTCCATGGCTCCCCCGCCCTCTTCGGCCATGCGGGCGTTACTGGACGCATTGCCCCAGACTTTAGCCCCCACTTCTGCAGATTCTGCGATGTGTCCTTTACCAGACACGCCGCCTCTGGCTTTGGCCCCCTCCCCCGCGCTTCTTCCTCAGCGTCTTCCATCCTTAACTCTGCGCTCTTTCCCCCTCCCACGCCAGGGGTGCGCTCCTGGTCCGCGCTCTCAGCCCCGCTCAGCGGCGCGTTCCCGGTCTGCGCTCACAGCCTGCGCACATCCCTGTCCCCGTTCTTAGCCCACTCCGCGGCGCGCCCCCAGCCCACTGCCAATGCGGCTGCGACGCACCCCTTGCTCGCTTCTTTTGCTCTCTTATAGGTCCAGCTCTGACTGGCGCCGTCCTGCTCGCTCCCCGTGGGCTGCTATAGCCCACGGGCCAAATCCCCACCCCACCCCCATGCGCGGCTCCCCCGGCCGCCGCTCCCCCGGCCGCCGCGGGCGCCCCGACCAATGGCCGCGCAGCCAAGCCCTGGGCCGGCCCCGCACACGGCGACCGGCACCCCCGCCCGCCCCCAAGCGAGGCTGCCCGAGCCTTCGCAGCGAGTCTGTGCAGGCTCCACGTACAGCTCCCTCTCCCTTCCTCGGCTCAACACGTTTGTGCGTTTGTGCAGGCTCGTCTGCAGCGGCGCACTCCCAGGCCACTCTGCGGCACGCTCCCAGCCCGCTGCTGCTGGAGCCCCAGCGCGCCCCTTGCTCGCTTCCTCTGCTCTCTTAAAATCATCTTTGCCTCTTTAGCTCCTCGCTTCCCCTTCCAAAATGCGCAATAAATAAGGGTACCTTCAAACTTCAAACTTGATTCGCAAGTTTTTTCCAAGAAACGTCTAATTAATTTACAAGGTTAAAATGCTAACTGTTAAATGTACTTTAATTTCCTTCCTTTTAAACAAGTAATCTTAAGAGGAATTAAAAATTGTATAGCTATGGTTAAACAACAATTATTTCAAAATATCATGTCCTTTCTTTAAGAGCTAAACTTGATTTATGGAAACATCAATGTAATTATATATTGTAAAAACATTTTGCCATTTTTTTCCAAAAAGGTTAAATACTCTCAAAATTTCTTTAATCCGTTCTAATTGTAATATTTTGTCAGCTAAATGCTCTCAGCCTTTCTTTAACAGAAATCAACTTCAAAACTTAAACACCTGACCTTCAAAAACCGTCAAGACAGATAGGTACCACAGACCCCGGCTACTGTAAGTTTATAAACATTAAAATTAAAGCCCAATGTTCTCAATTTAAGATTAGCTTACTGGATGGCTAAGATCAAAACTTTTAAATTAATCAAAAAAGGGCCAAGAAGACCAGTATTTGGTTCTTGTTCCAGAGTCTGCCTGTGAGGGAAGAGGAAACATCTCTGCAGAGCTTTGCATCTCTGGGTCACATGATCTCTCGATAAGAGGGATAAATGAGACCATAGAGGAAAAGCCAATCAGTGCTCTTGCTAAAAGGAGGGTCCATAAAAAGGGAGAAACATCCCTAATGCTTCTGAGGAAAGCCACAAGGTCAAGCAAGACCTGGACCCATCCTTACAGAAGGCACCGAGCACAAAAGCTGCTCTCAAGTTTCCCATCAGAAACAGCTGACTCTTACCAATGGTCAAAACAGAAGTCAGTTTGACAAATTTCATCCTAGACATCCAGTAACAGTTAAAACAGATGCACAACCATTTCTGAGCATTTTAGAAGCAAAGGTAACTTCAGCCCTAAGTGAAGTGTTGTGTTTACATTCCCGATAACTCTATACATGCTAAAGCTTTAAATTATCATCTTCATGATATACATTGACGTTTCAGATGCTGCAACATTTCTTCGGTACTCATGTTTTTTGTTCCTCTAATAGAAGCTTCCGTTCCTGTTGACGTTACAACCTTCCCCAGGCTTCAATCTGACCTAACTTCTACAAGAGGAACTCCAAACTACTGCCCCCATCACTTCGCCCCCGTTCAGCCTGAAGAAGCCAGACTCGGTCATCGACCCATTCCCTTACAGTAGTAAGGAGGTTCCTAAGGTTAGAAGGGAAGTAAAGCCAAAATCTCATAGACAACATATGTAGATAAATCGTGTCAGGTCGAAAGCCAATTTGGGTGAGCCAATTTTGGGAAGTTGGGAAACTGTCCCCTGAGGGATTCAAATGCTGATTCCCTCAGAGCCCTTCTTCCACCCTTAACAACCTGCCCCAACATGTTGCCAAGGTAACCCATCTCAGGAATTGCCCCTCCCTACAGGGAGCTATCTCAGATCTTCTGCAGAAACGTTTTCTCAGATCCACCCATTCCCTTATAATATCACCTTCTCTGCAATCCCTCCTTTCCACAGCTCGTGAGTACTCTTGCACTCTTTTAAACTTTCTTTCCTCTCCTCTCATGGGTATCGTGTTTCCCCGTCTACCTTTCTAAACAGCTTGACCCCACTGTTCGTTGATGAGCCCCCTGTCTTCGGGCTCTGGCCGCTGCTTACCTACTTCTACAAAAAATCTAAAAAGCTAAATTTGGTGCTCATGTCACTATTGCCTCTCCTCACCATTTAAAGAGCCTTCAAACTCTCCTGCCCTTTCGCACTCAGCTCCTCAACCTCATTCCAGTCCTGCTTCTCTTTACACCCAGTTTTCCTTCTCCCAGTCTCCCCAGAGCCCCCAGAACATGATTCTATAGAGACACTTCAGGCTTAAACTCCTGCAAGCCTCTCTTCTGCCCAAACTAATAGGGATCTCCCATTGTCCTTCACAACAAAGTGGAGACTCTCCCATAGTTCAGGGAAACATGAAGGCTGAAGCAGCACTGTCTTCTCCTTCTCTTCTGGCTTCAGTCCAATCTACTACCCAGGCCCCCACATTCCCTGCCATACAATCAATCCTCTCCTATCTCCATTCACTTTTCCATCCCATTCCAAGGGCATAAACCTTCTGGAATCGCCTGACTCAGCCTCCGCTCATCTTTTCGACCGCAATATCATTAAATTTGGTGTCATTCCGGCAACATTTGCCTCTCAGCTGGAGACGGATACAGAGGTTCCTTTCCGGCCCTTTGGCCTACTCCGGACTTGAGTCTCTCTCTTTCCTGTCCGGGACAGGACACGGAAAACCCTTGCGCAAGGTGGCTCATGTCCTCCGATATCTTGAGCGGCTCTTGATATCCCACATCTGCCTGGCTCCGGTGACGACCGAGTCACAGACCTGGATCTCCCTCTAATACTTACTTTGAAAAGGACGCTTTTCAAAGTATCGTATTAGTCGTTGGAACTTCTTAATCCATCCCGCTGACACCCCTCTAGAAAATTTGTTTTCAATTTCTACTAACGGTCGAAAGTATGGGCAAAGATTCTTTTATATCCAAGCTTTCTCCCTCCTCTGATCAAACCCGATTCAGTTGTGCTCGTTGCACTAGTTACCCAGAATATATCTACTTCCCTTAACATTCCTCGGCATTTTTACATCCCGTATCACCCCATGTCTTCAGGGAAGGTAGAGAGTAATAGAACTCTTACTTCCCCTCGCCCTCTTTAGGCTCAGAGTCCTCCCAAAAAGCCCTCCTTACTATCCCCTTTTGAGGTTATGTTTGGGCGACCAGCCCTTCCACCCGGAGTTTCCCCAACTCAGGGACCCTTACCCAAAGATCTCTCTTCTCCTCTCTTATCCTTCAGCAGACATCAGATATGAAAGTGCCAAGATTTCATTCTGCCTGACCCAGGTAGACTCACTGCTTCATTCCCATTAATACACAGTTCTTGGGTATATTTCTCCCTTCCCCAGGACACAGGAACAATCTCCTTTGTCCCAAAGTGGACAAGACCTTTCCACGTTGTGCTGTGCACACCCACAGTTGCTAAACTTCGTGAAACCTCAGAAACCAGCTGATCAACCAACTGAAGATCCACAAAAGACAACTACTTCAGTGTACTTGTTCTCCCATTCCCACCGGTCCCCTAAAAATTCATTTCTCTTGTGTTCCTGATACTGACTCAAAATAATCTTTTCTGTTTTTCTCGTTTTGAACCTTTAACCAGTTTTTCCCAGGGACTATCAACTGTTAAAAACCAACGAATGACCTTCCAACCAGAGACCCCTGCTGAGTCCTGCCCTTATGCTGCCACCAGACACTCATTATGATGTGCTTCACACTCTCCATTGGCCTCCTCACCGTAAGTCCCACCTGGTGGAACACAGGCCTATGGAAAATAATCCATCTCACCTTCTTTCCCTTTGTTGCTTCCATAATAGTGTTACCTGCAAACTCGCAAGACCCACAATTTCTACATGCTCTCCGGCTGACTCCCTCAGTGACCTTCTTCAGAAGCCTGGTTTGACACCCTCACCGACATATGGCTTCAAAGGAACTTCATCCATCCCATAACTGGACAGATTCATCTTTTCCACGCCTACCTCCTGGGAATTTTTCCACCCTCCAGCTAGACCTGCCTGCCCACATCTCCCCCCCCCCAAACTATCCCACGTCGCCCCATTTCAGCTCCGAAGCAGCCAGATCGAAGCACGACGCCCCACTTCCTAAGAAATCAAAAAGGGGGGAATGTTGGATTCTAGGCAGAGGCCGCGCCTCCCAGGCAGAAGGCCACACCTTTCCAGGTGCCTTGTGAAAAACTACGGCTCCCGAGATCCTCAGCGTGACCAAAACCTGACCAGCAAGACCCTTGTCCACTACCACTACCTCCCCCCATGACCTCTGCTGGCCTATAGGACAAGGACTCACTCCAAGGGGGTTTTTATGGCCCCTACTCTATTTAAGCCAGCCCCGGACTGAACTCTGCCCTTTTTTCCTTGTTCCTGCCGCCTTTTGTTCTTGCTCTCTGTTCCTGCCTCCATCCCTTCCCTACCCCCCCCTTCCCTTCCCTACCCTTGCCCATGTGGCACCCCAATAAACCCTTTTATTTCACTAACACGGTGTTCCCAGCTAAGTTAACTATGTTTCAGCAGTTTTCTAACAATTTTAACACACCTCTTTCACCATTGGATAGATCTTCTAAACAAAAGTTAAACAAAGAAATTATAGAACTCAATAATACAATTAATAACTTAGACTTAACTGACATATATAGAGTGTATCATCCATCAGTGAGCCATAAACTTTTTTCTCAGCAGCACATGGATCCTTCTCCAAAATAGATCATATATTATGCCACAAAGCAACTCTAAGCAAATATTAAAAAGTAGAGATAATACCCTGCATTCTATCAGATCATAATGGAATGAAATTAGAAATCAATGATAAAAAAAAAAGAAAGAAAAGCTACTTTAACACCTGGAGACTTAATAATATGCTAATGAATGATCAATGGGTTGCAGAAGACATCAAGAAGGAGATTAAGAAATTCTTAGAGGTAAATGAGGAAAAGGATACAACATATCGAAATCTCTGGGACACTATGAAGGCAGTACTAAGAGGAAAGTACATTGCATGGAGCTCATTCCTTCAAAAAAGAAAAAGTCAAAAAATAAATGAACTAAAATTACATCTCAAAGCCCTAGAAAAAGAAGAACAAATCAACCCCAAAAGAAATAGAAGACAGGAAATAATTAAAATCAGAGCTGAAATTAATGAAATTGAAACAACAAAAAACAATTGAAAAAAATTGACAGAACAAAAAGTTGGTTCTTTGAAAAGATAAATAAAATTGATAAACCATTAGCTATGCTAATGAAGAAAAGAAGAGAGAAAACACAAATTACCAATATCTACGATGAAAAAGGAAATATCACCATGGACACTATAGAAATACAGAAAATAATTAGAAATTATTTTGAAAATTTATACTCCAATAAAATAGAAAATAACAAAGGCATCGACAAATTTCTAGAAACATACGATATGCCCTAACTAAATCAGGATGATATACACAATTTAAATAGATCAATTACAACCAAAGAAATAGAGGAAGCCATCAAAAACTTACCAACCAAGAAAAGCCCAGGACTGGATGGATACATAGCCAAGTTCTACAAGACCTTTAAAGAAGAACTAACACCAACACTTCTCAAACTATTTCATGAAATAGAAAAAGAGGGAACACTCTCAGACTCATTCTACGAGGCCAATATCACCCTGATTCCAAAACCAGACAGAGATAAATCAAAGAAAGAAAACTTCAGACCAATATCTCTAATGAATATAGATGCAAAAATTCTTAATAAAGTTATGGCAAGTCGAATACAAAAACACATCAAAAAGATAGATAATGCACCACGATCAAGTGGGCTTCATTCCAGGGATGCAAGGTTGGTTCAATATAAAAAAATCAATAAATGTAATTCATCACATCAACAGGCTCAAAGATAAAAATCATACGATCATCTCAATAGACACAGAGAAAGCATTTGACAAAATACAGCAACCCTTCATGTTCAAAATGCTAGAAAAAATAGGGATAACAGGAACATACCTCAACATCATAAAGGCCATCTATGCTAAGCACCAGGTCAACATCATCCTAAATGGAGAAAAATTGAAAGCATTCCCTCTAAAAACTGGAACAAGACAGGCATGCCCTCTTTCACCACTCCTATTTAACATAGTTCTTGAAGCCCTAGCCAGAGCAATTAGACAGACAAAAGAAATTACAGGGATACGGATAGGAAAAGAAGAACTCAAATTATCACTATTTGCAGATGATATGATTCTATACACAGAAGATCCAAAAAATTCCACCAGAAATGTTCTAAATCTAATAAATGAATTCAGCAAAGTATCTGGATCAATACCCATAAATCAAAGGCATTTCTGTACATCAGTGACAAGTCCTCAGAAAGAAAAACTAGGAAATCCACCCCATTTACTATAGCCTCCAAAAAAATAAAATATTTGGGAGTCAACTTAACAAAAAAAGTGAAAGACCTCTACAATGAAAACTACAACATGCTAAAGAAAGAAATTAATGAAGATCTTAGAAGATGGAAAGATCTACCTTGTTCATGGATAGGTAGAACTAATATTGTCAAAATGACCATTCTCCCAAAAGCACTATACAGATTTTCAATGCAATACCAATCAAAATCCCAATATCATTCCTCATAGATATAGAAAAAGCAATCATGAAATTTATCCGGAAAAATAAGAGACCTAGAATAGCCAAAGTGATTCTTGGCAGGAAGAACGAAGCTGGTGGCATTACTATTCCAGACCTTAAATTGTACTACAAAGCAATAGTAACAAAAACAGCATGGTATTGGCACCAAAATAGACCAGTTGACCAATGGTACAGAATAGAAGACACAGAGATGAACCCACATACCTACAGTTATCTTATATTAAACAAAGGTGCCAAAAACATTCACTGGAGAAAAGACAGCCTCTTCAACAAATGGTGTTGGGAAAACTGGAAATCCTAATGTAATAAAATGAAATTAAATATCTTTCTCTCACCATGCACAAAACTTAACTCAAACTGGATCAAGGATCTAGGAATTAAACCAGAGACCTTGCACCTAATAGAAGAAAAAGTAGGCCCAAATCTCCATCATGTTGGTTTAGGCCCCAACTTCCTCAATAAGACCCCTATAGCACAAGAACTAAAACCAAGAATCAATAAATGGGACATATTCAAACTAAAAAGCTTCTTCTCAGCAAAAGAAACAATCAGTGAGGTGAATAGAGAACCTACAGAATGGGAGCAAATCTTTACCACAAGCACAACAGATAGAACACTAACCTCAAGGATTTATAAAGCTCTCAAAAGCCTTAACACCATAAAAACAAATACTCCAATCAATAAATGGGCCAAGGAACTAAACAGACGCTTCTCAGAAGATGATATGCAAACAATCAACAAATATATGAAAAAATGTTCAACATCTCTAGCAATTAGAGAAATGCAAATCAAAACTACTCTAAGATTTCATCTTACTCCAGTCAGAATGGCAGCTATCAAAAAAACAAACAACAATAAATGCTGGCGAGGGTATGGGAAAAAGGCACACTCCTACATTGCTGGTGGGGACTGCAAATTGGTGAAGCCAATCTGGAAAGCAGTATGGAGATTCCTATGAAAACTTGGAATGGTACCACCATTTGACCCAGCTATCCCACTCCTTGGTCTATACCCAAAGGACTTAAAAAACAGCTTACTATAGGGACACAGCCACATCAATGTTTATAGCACCACAATTCACAATAGCTAGACTGTGAAACCAACCCCGATGCCCATCAGCAGATTAATGGATAGGGAAACTTTGGTATATATGCACAATGGAACACTACTCAATACTAAAAGATAATAAAATCATAGCATTTGCAGGTAAATGGATGGAGTTGGAGAAAATAATGCTAAGTGAAATTAGCCAACCCCCCCCCCCAAAAAAAGGTCAAATGATCTCTTTGATATGAAGATACTAACTTATAAAGGCAAGGGAGTAGGGATGAGCGGAATGAAAAAAATTTAAATAGAACAAAGGAGAGGAGGGGGAGGGGGCAAGGGGATAGGGAAAATGGCAGACTGAGTTATCCATGACTATCCTAAATACATGTATGAAGACACAATTGTTGTAAAAATACTTTATATAAAACCAGCAACTTGAGAAATTGTGCTTTTTATATGTAATATGAAATGAAATGTACTCTGTAAACATGTATAACAAATTAGAATAAAAAATGGAAAATACAGTAAAAAAAGATTTATATGTATGATAAGAAGATAATATAATAAATAATAGTAATGACAATCCCATATAGTTCTCAGTCATCATAAAGTTTCAGAGTATTTTCATATCTGTTACCTCATGTATAACATAACTCATGAACAAAGAAGCAGTTCTTTTGATATGGCCTCATAGTCACAAATGACTGAAAAGTTCCACTGATTGACAGATCAACTACAGGAAAGCAGAAAGAGGGTTGCTCACTTTGCACAATGGTCATGAATACCTTGTCTTTATGGATTCAGAATATGAGGTTGATAAATGCAAATAACCTCGACAAAATGGATCACTCTGAAATATCAAAAATAATAGTTTTGGGCTGAAAATGTTTTTTATTGCATCTAATAATTAAAGATTACATTAAATATCCCCTACTCCAACAAATCTCAATAATGGAAACTTCAACACTGTGGTGTCTGAATGAAAGTGATTTCATGTCTTTTCCCTTAATGTTCTCTGCCTCCCATAAAGCGTATTTTATCAGGAACCAACTATGTCATATGTATATCAAACTATGATGAAAAAATACTCATTATTATACTACTTCACCAGTTAGTTTATAATTAATAGGAGAGTCTGTCATTTTCCTCAACTTTTGTAAAACATCGTGACCTATTAGTACAAGGATGAGGAAGCTAGAAAACGTTTGGCTTATTACAGTTCAACATCAATGTTCTTAGCAGCTCAATTCATAATACCCAAACTGTGGAAACCAACCTAGATGCCTTTCAGCAGATGAATGGGCAAGGAAACGGTGGTGTATATACATAATGGAACATTGCTCAGCATTAAAATAGAATAAAATTATGGCATTTGCAGGTAAATGGATGGAGTTGGAGAATATCATGTTAAGCGAAGTAAGTCAATCCCAAAAAATCAAAGGCCAATGTTTTCTCTGATTAGTGGATGCTGATCCATAATGGTGGCGGGGGTGAAGAAACCTTGGGCAAAAAGGAGGGAGGGAAGGGAAGGTAGCATGGGGGCTGGAATGAGATGGAATGAAATGGATATCATTACCCTAGGTACAGGTATGACTGCACATATGGTGTGACTCTCCATTGTGTACAACCAGAGAAATGAAAAGTTGTGCTCCATTTGTGTATAGTGAATCAAAATGCATTCTTCTATCATGTATAACTAATTAGAACAAATTAAAAAAAAGAAAAAAAATTACTATTTTCTAACTGCAAATATAAAATCTACTACTTTTTTAGAGATGTGGAGAAATATGGACATTTTCTCACACTACTTATCAGTGACTGTTAGAAGTCAGCCTGATACAATGATGATAAAATGTTTATTTTTGTCTCTGTAGTTACATTTTTCTTTCATCACAGATGAGGCCTAATCAAGAACAATTTCTTTTTTATCTTCTTATTTTTTCTTCTAAAAGGCCTTGGGCAAAAGTTAGTTAACAGATGAATTTCTAGGAACCTAAATCTCTACTGGGACAGTCAATTAATTTGAGAAACATATTGAGAGAGGAAATGAGATCTTTATTTATGCAAAAAAAGCAAAGAAAGGAAAATCATCTTTAGAGTTCTCCAGTATGAAGCTTGATATCTAATCATCTCTCTCTTGAGAATATATCATAATTCAGCCAACCCTTTTCCTCACCATACATTTCATGGTCCAGTTCAAATCATAATTCCATTATTAAATTTTCCCCTGAATAGTCCATCTGAATGCAATCTTTTTCTTTTCATCTTCCATATCAATATTTTCTACACTACTTGTATTCTTGTATTGTCTTTTTTCACATGTAGGTGAATAATGTCATGGTTAAGAGCATGAATCACAAATCTTAAGGACTGAGGTTCAAGTCTAGCTCCACATTTGTTTGAACTATTCACTTGAGTGATTCTTTGATGTTCCTTTCAGTTAATCTCCATGACGTATAAAAGGCACATATGCCATTTAGGTCATTATAAAAATAATTAATAAAATAACTGGGACATAGTCTAATTTAAAAAAAATGATCTTTTATCATAATCTTTATGAAAATTCTCAATGTTATTTTTCTAGTTATAGTTTAGATACAATAGGATGGGACAAATTTATAACATTTATTTTTTTAACCTTCACATTGACAACACAATGTCTTGCTCATAGTAGGTACACAAAAATAATTGTAGATAAATAGTTGTCTGATACTGGCTAAAAAGGAAGAAAAAGTAAAGATACAGGATAAACTATCTCTACATGGACAATACTAATATTAAAATTAATATCTTGGTGTCAACACTTAACTTCTATGTTAAATCAATAGAGTAAATGCTAACATTTTAGACAAAGATTGTTTCAGGCTATGTTCACATAAGCTGTAATTCTTCTACTATGATTAAAATATTCTTGAAAGAACTAGAGGGCCAATGAAGAAATGATCTATAATATTATGAATGTGTCAGTAGGGTGAATATGAAAAGTATCGCATAGAAAATTTCTATAATTTGAGTATGTGCCAGAAAATTTTATGTATTAGAAATTTGATTCCCCAAATCATATGTTAATAATACTTGAAGGTGGGGTCTTTGGGAGGTATTTAGAATGAAAAGAGATCATGGGGGAGGAGCCCCCATGAATGGCATTAGTGGCTTTGTGAGAAGACAGATTCAAGCTAGCATTCTTAACTCCGTCTTGCCATGTGTTTCTCTCTGCCACATTGTGAAGTAATAAAAAGGCCCTTGCTAGATGCTGAGCACATGCCAGCCAGTGCCATGCTTTTGGACCTCCCAGCTTCCAGAACTGTGAGCCAAATAAACTTTTTTTCTTTATAAATTATCCAGTCTCAGGGATTTTGTTAAAGTAGCAGGAAGCAGACTTTATAAAATAATAAACATCTTCAATTTTCTAGGCATTGTGGTAAGTTCTGGGAATAAAGTGACTACAAGTCATCATCTCAAAGCAGCCCAAAGTCAAGAAGGCAGATAAGTAAGCAATAAATTGTGAGAGGGTGACATGACTTTACAGAAATGTTTGTTCAAGATGGTAAGGAGGCACAGAGGAAGGGCACCCAAACAAGTCAAGAGAATGTGTCTGGGAACCATTTAGGGAAACAAGTATATTTTAGCAAATTTTTAAGACTCTGACAAATTGATTAAGAGGCTACTGTGATTGCTTAGCCAAAGTATCTTGGAAGGATACTGATTAAAATTAGAAAAATAAATGAACCAGAAATATAATTCAATATAGTCCCATGATAGTTCATGCCAAATCAATCCAAATTTGTAAATAATGGAATTATTGATTAGCTCCCATCCTATACTCAATCTGTTCTTTAAAAGGAAGGAGACTTTGTCTTTGTCTTCTAAAGATGAGGCCAAGAATAGAAATAGCTAAAATTGCATCTTGAGCAGATTCTCATGTTCTCCTGTATCCATACTTAGTGATTATTGGTTTCAGACTGCACCAAGGAAGTTTGTCCATTCCTAGGCAGAATCCTGAAATCACTGCTCTGTCCCAGAAGTTCTAGACCCAGCATCATCCTCATTGATTATTCAAGCTGGGGAACAACTGCCACCAGGTGGCACCAAATTGCAGACTGGGCTTCCAACTATTTGGAGTACACAAGTTGTGAGATTCCTTTACCAGTAACATAGACAGGGTAACCCATCATTTCATTAAGTGCACCACAACATGAGCCAGCATTTCACATGAGTGAGTTTTCAGACCCTACACATCACATTACAGTAGGACTTTTTCTGTGTTTTCAAGTAAAAGAAGAAAACTAAAGCCTGGTGGAAGGAGACAAATGCAAGATCATTTGATTCTGCTGGCTCACCAAGGGAGGAAGTGATTCAGTTGTTGGGCTGGGAAGAAGACTGGATTCCTAGGAGTAGCGCAGGGAGAATCTTGGCCTTCAACTATTTAAGCTTCTGGAACAGATAAAGGAATGAGAATTAGAACAGAAGCAAGAAAGGCTGAGAGAGAAACCATTCTAACCATTTTTTTTTTTTTTTTTTTAAGCAACTGATGAAAAATGGAGCAGTGTTGGTGTTGAGAGAAAGATATGCTGCTGTTCTTATAATTATTTCATTTTGTACTATTGACCAGTTCCTGAAATAGAATGGTTAGTTTTGTAATGTATAAAATCATTTCCACTTGACCTTCTCTAAAATAATGTCATTGAAGTGATTCTTGCCTTCTGATAATGGTTTAAACTGTTGGCAGTCCCAGGAACCAAATCTTGATTCCTAATAGTTTGATGCTTATTTTTCATTTCTCCCAAATCTCCACCCCCCTGTCTTCCTAGTGCAACACCGAGTTTGAGCTCTGCCTGGTGATATAACTTTTTCATTGTCTCATGATCAAGCATTTTCTGTCCTCTTTCCTTGGGTTGCTGTTTTTTTCCCCTTGCTTTGGAATTGCTCATGCCTATGAAACTTGCCTCCTAGGAGAACTTTGTCTCCAATTTTCTTAATTGTTTCTGCTATAAAATTATCTTGAGAAGATTCCTAAATTGATGTAACTCTTAATCTTTTTTTTTTTTTTTTTTTTTTTTTTTTTTTGTAACAGGAATTGAACTCAGGGGTACTCGACCACTGGGCCACATCCCCAGCCCTTTTTTGATTGTATTAGAAACAGGGTCTCACTGAGTTGCTAAGTGCCTCTCCATTGCTGAGGCTGGCTTTGAACTCATGATCCTCCTGCCTCAGCCTCCCAAGTGCTGGGATTACAGGCGTGCGCCACTGCGCCTGGCTGGACCTGATCAAATTTATTCAACTAGGTGTGACTGATACACTTATCATGCCTGTTTCAAGACTGTGTTTGCTAACCTTCTGATGGGTTGAACCTTGTGTTCATTTTAACTAATACATTATGTAGCAGAATCTGCTTCTAGTGTGATACCTCTGAACTCTGCACAGTAGGGATTCTTGAGGAATCATCTTGTCCCTTGGATTTTTAAATTCAATAAATATGAGCAAGGGAAGCAGCCTTAATAATTTTTAAAAGTGTCCTAGGTATGTGCAGCATTGAAAACTATTTCCTACTTCTTCATTAAGGATCAATTTTTGTTTACATTGTAATATACTCCTTAGTTTGATCATTGTCCTTTTTAACACATGCAGGGCTATTTGCTGAATTTGCCTGGCTTGTCTATTAATGTACAGTCTGTCCTACAGTTGCTTGTTTGTTTTTAACATACTTTTCTAGATACTTTTTGAAGGTCTCCCCTAGCAAAAAATAATAGACTTTCCATATATATCCACTGTTCAAAAAAAAAATATTTTCTTTTTTCTCACCCTGAGTTGGAAAATTTCACCCAGTATCCATTTTCTCATAAGCTAATATCTGTCTCAAGCATTTACTGTAGCTTTACTGACTTTTGGGGGGTATCATTACTTCCAGAGCTATTGCATTTGGTTGTTAGGTGGTATTCTATACAGCTGACAGGTAGAACCTGAATCCCTATCACGGAGCTATGTGCCCTTACTCAACACGGTGTCTTTTTAAAATACATTACAACTTATTTCTGGTTAGCATAATTTTAACTATGGGGTAGCAGTGGTTCTGCATAAAATGTTCTCTACCTTCTATTCTGTAGTGAATCCTAATCTAATATACTTTTCATCAATGTATGTGCAGAGGACATGTAATACATTCACCCTACCTATGAGTATAGGGATTACTTTAGAATGTACTCAATAAATCCCTTAGTTTTCAGTAGTTACCTTTCTGGTCTTCTCTAAGTTTTTTGTAATGATTTGAGAAGACTGCACTAATTCTAGAGCTTTTCTTTTCTTTCTTTCTTTCTTTTTTTTTTTTTACTGTATAAGAGGGCATTTCTCAATATTTTCTGGGTTGTGAATCTTGCCTGGGAATTCATTACATTCTGCATTCTGTGATCATGATATCTTTGAGCCTTAGTCATAACAAGCTGATTTATTGATAACTAAAGCAACATTCTCTTTTCAGCTACTCTCTCCATTTCATTTCCCTTTTCTGATCTTCTGGAATTCATTTTCAAAATATATCTTCCTATGTTTTAGTTTTACTTTTGAAGAAGTCTCTCTTCCCCTGAAATAATTACCTTTTATTCTCATTCTTTTGGCATAATTTATCTAATAAAAAAAATTAAACTGTGTTTTTTAGGTAACCTCAGTTTCCCTTTGATTCACTATTATTGTTAGAGCTGGACGTTCTAAGCAGGGATCTTTGTAAGAACCTCCTTGGCCTTTGGATTTCCCATCATTTCATTTAGCTAACTCTTTAAGCAAAAGTAGATAGGGTATTCTCATAGGTATCCTTCTATTATTACTTGTTATTGAGAAAAATCTTATCATTTACTTGTGAAGGAGGCTCAATTTTATGACTACAAAACTGAAGTCATTGTTAGAGCTTGTATATTTAATCTAATTAACAATGAACCAAGGACAGTGGTTAGGACTTGGGCTGTCAGGCAAATCCCAGATATAAAAATGTCTGATCCCATAGGTCTATATTATTCTCCTGAACCCAAAAATAAGAGACATAAGTTTATTTGTTTGCTGGAGAAAAATAAGTTAGTAGGGAGAGACTAGACATTTTTACTTAATAAATATTCTTTTACAAGGTAGAAACTTAGTAGAGGAACAGACAAAATTCTTTCCTAATGTTTAGTACCAGGTCCAATGCAATTTCCCCTGAATGAATGGGGTATAGAGTGGAGGAGCTGAGAAAGTTCTCCTTAATTTTAAATGCCTCAAAGCTATTCTGGAAACAAGTGGGAAGGATTGCTTGACCAGATATGAGACAAGAGGGATCATACTGTATGACAGCTGGTTAATTGGGTTTTTCTTTAGTTCTACAATTGATAGTTCCCTCAATAGTGATAAGAAACAATAATGGTAAGGAATAATGATATCAGAATTCAAGTATATGTAAAATGTCAACATTCATATTAAAATATATTCTTTTGTATGTATCTTATTGCAAATTACAACATAATAGATTTATTATATAAAGTGTTAAGAAATAATAAACATATGAAAAACGCTAAACATCAATAATCATCAGAGAAATTCAAGTTAAAGCACAATAGGATATCACTTCATACCAATCAGAAGGAATATTATAAAAAAGACAAAAGATAAATATTGGAGAAGATGGCGAAAAAGGAACATTGGTATATGGTTTGTGGGACTGTGTTTAGTATAGTCATTATGGAAAACTCTATGATAGGTACTAAGGGGGGAAAAAGAAAAAGAAAAAGAATGAAAGAGAAAAAAATAGAAAGAGTACATGATTCAGCAATCCCACTACTGGTTATATATGCAATGGAAATGAAATCAGTGTGTTGAAGAGATACCTGCACTCCCATGATTATCAAAGCATTGTTTAGAATAGCTAACATATGGAATCAATTTGAGTTCCTCCCACAAATGAATGGATAAATAATGTACAAGTTTTGTACATATACATAATAGAATACCATTCAGCTTAAAAACAAAAAAGCAAAAAAGGAATCCTGTCATTTGCGGCAACATGAATGAACAGAGGACATTATGATAAGTGAAATTTGCCAGGCATTGAAAGTCAAAAATTTCATGATTTCATTTATATGTTGAATTTCAGAAAGTTGAACTTGTAAAAGTGGAGTAGTATAGTGGTTACCAGACCTGGGAAAACAAGGATTGGAAGCTATTGATCAAAGAATACAAAATTTCAATTAGAAAGAATAAATTCAGAAGATACACTACAACATAGTGACTAAGAATTGTTAAAGAGAGTAGATTAAGAGTTTTCATCATAAAAAAAGGATGGAAGAAATGTATACACAAATTAGTTCTATTTAGCTATCCCACAATGTATGTGGAACAAGATGTTTTATGTGGTCAATATTTACAAAGTTTTGTTAGTCATCAAAATAATCATTTTTTTTTTTTAAAAACAGACTTTCTTATTCCTGGAGAAGATGTACTACTGTATGGCAGTATAACCCAAACAAGGTGCTGTCAACACAGCTACCACAAGAATTTAAGAAATGTCTCTGCATTCAAAATCAATTGTGGAAATACATACAATCTTATGCAAAACTTTGAAGAATAGAAGGTATATATTAGGAATTATGACCTATATTCCACATCCAAAGCTCCCAGGTTTCTGAGACTCAGGGAAGAAATCCCATTTCTTGATCTGTATCATAGATTTTATTTATAAAAATAGATTAGTTTACTGACTCCAAGACTCTTTTTAGTTGTAAAATATTCAAATCCTGACAAAGATGGAAAGAAAACGTGTAATAATGGAAATGAAATAATTTTGACTTATGCATAGGATTAAAAAGTACACAGAATATGATTTGTTATATAATGATTAAATATAATCTTAATACTAATATATTAATTAAATGGATGTTTTATCTGTTTTCATATATAAATATTGAGCCATACATAATCTATACAATTATCCTTTTAAACTTTCATATCTTTTACCTGCAACCAAAGAAAATCTTAAGAAACAGACCCAACTAAAATGGAGAGGAAAGTAAGAACTTTGAGTGATGCCATCACGTACTCTGTTCATTGGGAAGCAGCCAAGGCACAGACTAGGGACACAGTCCAAGGATGAAGCCAAAGAAGATCAAAAGAAAGGGCCCTTAGCTCTTCTGTGGCCAGCTGTGTGCAGAAGCCACCTCTCTCCTCCATACATGTGTATCTCACTCTACAAAGGATCCAGCAAGAGTAGTAGGTGTGTGGCATATTTGAGTAACTGAGAAATTTTTCCTAGTAAAACTGATAATTGTTTAAATGGAGACTTTAAACTGTGAACTTAGCTTTACATTATTCAATTAATATATAGACACTTTAAATATTTCAAAAAGAAAATTTCAATTCATTTTGTTTAAAGTTCTAATTAGTCTTTCTTTATTGATTAAAAATTGGAGAACCACTCACATACAGATTTAGAAAAGGTACTCAGATGAGCTGAGCTGTAAAGATTTGCTTCATAAGCGGAGAATGACTGAAGAAAACAGAAATAAGGAACAAACAGCAAGTTGGTTAGCATTGGGATATTCCATGTTTGTAATGTACTACTTAATGAAGATAGGTCCTGAGAAATGTAGTATGAAGCAATTTGTCAATGTGTGAACATCATAGAGCATTCCTATACAATCCTAGAAGGTACATCCTACTATACCTCTAGGCTAGATGGTTTATATAATTTTATATTTGGCCCATCATTGACCAAAACACTGCTATGTTGTGCACAAACAAAATTTTCTTGTAAAGGTTAAACTAGGCTTTCTTATTATTCCAACTATAACTGTCCTATTTGGGAATTTGGCTTTTGTCTCTTTATCTCCTATTTGTAGATCAGATACACAACTTATCTTCAGTATGATGACAAAAAACTTCAGCACAAATGACTTCATTTTGTTTTGATTTGTTGGGGTCTAGTGCAGGAGCTCACTCCAAATCAATGGGATCCTTTAAATTTTACTCAACAAATTATTTACTTGGATTAATTTTTAAACACAATATAACCAAAGTAAAAGTGTTTGCTCTAACCATGAATGGAAACTTGGAGAATAAGACTCGTTGGCTATAGAGAAACTAAATTAGGCATATATCTTCCTGCATATCTAAGGTATTGAGAGTAAAACTTTGACATTCATAGCATTTGATGAATCAGAGCTCTCAGGCAATAATCTGTAAGTGTTGTGTGCAGATATATTGATGACTCTGAAAATACAATTATATAAAAAGAAACAGCTTCTCATTTTTACAGAAGCTGGAATTCAAGGAAAGGTACCTCAATGTGATCACTCAAGAATCCTACCAAAAATTCACAAAGAGAGGTTTGAACGACATTGATCACCTCCACTGATCTGTGTGGTGGGGATAAAAGGATGAACAAGGCAGATATGAATCTCATGTTGAAACAAGGGGAGATAGAGAAAATAAAACAATAAATAGAATCATTTCAGATGGCAATAAGTACTACAAAAATAAATAACTATGACAAATTCATGTGTCCAAGAGTCTGGAGCATGGAAATTTCTTTGGAGCAGAGGATGAGGGAAGAGGGAAGAACTCTGAAAAGGCATTTTTTTTTTTTTTTTTTTGTACCAGGGATTGAACTCAGGGGCACTCAACCACTGGGCTACATCCCAGCCCTTTTTTTTTTTTTTTTTTTTTTTTTTTTTTGTATTTTATTAGAGACAGGGTCTCACTGAGTTGCTAAGTGCCTCATCATTGCTGAGGCTGGCTTTGAACTCGCGATCCTCCTGCCTCAGCCTCCCAAGTGCTGGGATTAACAGGTGTGTGCCACCGCGCCCGGCTAAGGCATCATTTTAATTCACATCAAAATAATACAATGGAGTAAATTATATGACAGTAAGGGGTGAGAGAATAAGGCCATAAGGATCAACCTTGTTTGGTTAAACAAAAGAACACTGGTGAGTTTGGGTATGATGAAGGTTGGAGGTGGGAGAATAAGAGATAATTTGCAGAACTAGTCAGGGCTACATCATACAAAGTCACAGTTAGTAGATGGATTCTTTTCTAAGTGGAATTATATAAAAGATAGCATTGGTGCCCAATTCCCTGGAGATCTGTGTGATTTTTGTGTGTGTGTGCATTTCAGCTGCAGGGTTCTGTCCTAGGAATCTGTTTTGGAGGAACAACCTCTATGCTCTTGAAGTCTGTCTTGTCCACACTGTAAAGAAATATCTGAAAACAATCGCCAGAAAACAACGAGATAATTAATAGGTGCACCCTCTTGTTGGGAAAACACTAAGACTTCACATTCTGTCTGATGTTGGAGTTGCTCTATGGGATTAGGCTAAAGCTGTCATCCGTGGGAATATCAATCCTTGTTTGGATTTCTCCATTTCTTGTTCACATTTCTCCATTTCTCTGTCATCTTTTCCCAGTTTATCCCTGGAAACAGCTCCCTCTCAGTTTCCCTGGGAACGGTTCTTTTTCAAGTCCCTTGCAAACCAAGCCTCATCTAACATTGTGTCTATACAACTCAACCTCTGACAGTTGGAAGACATTGGAGGAAGTTAACCAAAATGAGAAAAACTGACTAATGTTCAAAAAATATCACTGTGACTGATGTGTAAAGAATGTGTAGTGGGGACTGGAGGAGAGCCAGAAAGTAGGGACAAAGTCAAGCAGGTCATTTACATAATCTGAACTAGATTCCAAGCTGTAATCACCTAAACTAAGTAGTTTAAGATGACATATGTGCATTGGAGAGGTTGCCATAAATGAAGCAACATTGTGTAAAAAGAATATGATATGTTTAATTTCTTTGTTTCATTCTAGAATTCAGGAAATAAATTATGGGTCACTATTAATTTGTAGATGAATAGATGTTTATGCTTTAAAAAATTTATATATTTGAGGATGTGCTCCATGATTTTGTACTGAGGAAGTGGGTCATCAAAAATGTTCAGAGAACACTGATTTTGGACCTCAACCATCTTTACATTTTCTATTAATATGCCTCCATTCTTGAAAATCTTATGGATGCTTTATATGTGTATCTGTCTCTGGTAAATACCTTTCCTTTTGAATTCTTCATTTTGAGGAAGGAGATTAAATTATTTGGGAGCTCCTATAGGATGGCTATTTTGAAAAATGAAGCCATTCAATTTGTTCTGAAGAAGTGCATAACTAGTTGTGGGGGCAAGTCTGATAATTCTCTATTATTTTCTGAGGATAAGAAAATTAAAAGTGCTCCAGATACTTTAAGTGTAATTTTCCACCTACCATAAATTTACTTCAGAATGCTTTCCTCAAACAAGGTCAGGGCATTAGTGCTCATTAAGGACTATATACATGCACAGCTTGAGAATTCATCAGAAAACCAATCAGTTGTTTGAACTCAGAGAAAGTCTGTAAAAAATTGTTGAGCTAACTTTTCCCCTCACTCAGCAATCCACTGACACCTTTCCCATCAGATATTGCTGTTTTAAAATGTAGATTTTATTATTATTTAGGTATAGTCAGGCCAGCAGATCAGAAGGCAATTACTGTTAAAAAGATAACTTGTTACTGAGAGATTCTAAAAGGAGGGGCACCAGGCCATGCACGCTACTTAGAACAGAGAGAGAGTCCTCTGGGTTTAAGAAGCATGTGAGAATTCAACAAAGGAGGTGCTTCATTCTGGGCATGAACTTTAGATTGGTTGATTGTCACATGAAAGGGATCTTACAGGTCATTTCATGCTCTCCAGAAACTGGCTTGCTCTGGGATGACAGTTTCTCCCAGGTCAGAAAGGTCCCAAGATATGAAGCATCAGATCATTCAGGAAATAGAAAGATGTTTAATACAAACACAAAAAATGAAAGAAAATATGTTTCTATGATGGGATGAAAGTATGAAAGAAAGAAGAAGGGAGAAAGGGAAACAAAAGAAGAGAATGAAGTAACAAGAGAAGGAAAGGGGGTGGGGAACAAAAGAGGAAGAATGGAGGAAATAAAATTGTGCTAATTTTTAAGGGGGAATGATTTTAATATGATATTCTAATAATAATTATATAGCTTTTATTTTAAAACTTCTTTCTTTCTAATGTGAATTGACTCATTTAGCAGTGTGGAAAAGTGTGGCTAAGTAGATTTGAGACAATTGAATGACTACATATTTCATAAGAATAACTCTATATTGAAAAACATATTGAATGTATTTTAACTTAAGCTTTGCATAATTTCTTTTTGTAAGTTTTGTGCTTGAATGATTTCTTCCTTAAATAAATAGTGGAGATTTCTAGTCATCAAGAACTGTGAACTTGACAGGTGTTCAGGAGAGAATGTGGAACTCTTTTTTTTTTTTTTTTTTTTTTTTCAGGTTAAATACTGAAAAATTAGAAAAAAACAGACATCTTTATTGCAGATTTTAATTTTTCCCTTTATTTTCCTTTTCTTATTGAAAAATACTGTGAACACTGGCTTGAAAGACGTACCATTTAATTATTTTAGCTATTCAAGTTTTTTCAGGTGTCAGACCTTGCTTTCACATTTACCTTGGGCTTTGACTCCTCTTGAAACCTTTCTCACTACAGATAAAACTGTCAACACACTCACATTTCCTCCTTTATTTCTAATCTGAAATTTCTAAACCAGTCCCAGATGCTTGAATGAATATAGAATGGACCATATGTCCAATGAATGTAATTGGACATATGAGTTCTGTAGTAAAGAGACCAAAAGACTAAATAATAATCTCTGCAGTACTCAGCACAGTATGTCCAGGACTTTGGTAATGATTACCAGCATCTATAACTTGGTTTCTCAGGACCAATCAGAGGAAGCTAAGTCATTCTCCCTTAAAACCAATCACACAGGATACCCTGCTTTTTAGGTAGCCCACATGCACCTTTCTTATGCCAACTAATCCTAGATAGAGTGTACTTAAGCTTGTTGGTTTGTTTATTTATTTACTTACTAGAAAGCATTCCCACTCCCTTACCTGACTTTGACTGTCTATCAAAAGCAAGTGACTGTTCCTGTGATTGAAAGCTCTAAATAAATAGCCTCTGCTAGTTTTCATTTAGATGGTCTTCCAAGATGTCTTTTTTTTTTTTTTTACTTCACTAGTTCATATATATATAAATATATGTTTATTTATTTTTTTGATACCAGGGATTGAACTCAGGGTGCTTAACCACTACACCACATCTGCAGCCCCCTTTTAAAATAGTTTATTTAGACACAGGGTCTTGCTGAGTTTCTTATGACCTCATTACATTGCTGTGGCTGACCTTGAACTCATTCTCCTGCCTCAGCTTCCTGAGCTGTTGTGATATAGGCATGCACCACTGCATCCAGCTGTCTTCATAATTTTTGCTGAAGAAAAGGTGAATGATACTGTCTTTCTACTGTACTGGATATTATTTGAAAAAATAGAGTGATATTATATCAACCGAGATGAACTTGGGTAAAAACATGACTGAAGGTAGTTGAATTTCCTCTCAAGGCTCCTAGATGATACAATTATTTTCTCTTATCTGGTTCCTGACATACTCTAAATTTTCTCCCTTCCTTCCTCCATTCATTCCTTCATTCCTTCTTTCCTTCCTTCTCTCTCTCTTTCTTTCTTTGTGAAGCATTGTGGTTTAAACCTGGGGCCCTTAATCTCTAAGCCACACCTTGAGATCTTTTCATTTTTACTTTTTCAGCTTGAGACAGGGTCTGGCTAAATAGTTGTGGCTGGCTTCAAAATTGCAATCCTCCTGCCTCAGTCTCCCAATTTGCTGGGATTACAGGCTTGCACCACGAATTCTGACATTTAACTTTTTACTTTATAAAACCAGAACCTTCTCTCAATACCAAAATACATTTTCAGAACCTTTTTGGGCATAATAGTGTGATAAGAGAACTAAAGGGACTCCATCTTGTTCTTCAGCAGCCATCTTAGGAGTTCCAAGAAATAGTTCTGTTTCTCAGAAATAATAGAATACAGAAAGTCCTGCCTGTGTACCCATTAATCATTACCTAGCATAATACGCTTGACAGCATAAAAACAGCAATTCCTATACGATGCAAAATTGCTCTCTTTGGTTTCCATTTTTCCTGGGCAAATACCTTATCAGAGATTGATTGTCTAGACATTAGTAACCATTCTCTAACATGTACCCAACTAGGGTCATCATGACCCCATTCCCTTCTACTTGATCATTGCTATATCAACCTAGAAAGTCCTGTGGGAAATATTATTGTACCCATTGCTTTGTCTTGCTAACTGCCTAGATTTAGCTTCTGTACTGTGGCTTGCTTGCATTGGCTGAAACCCTGCAATTGAATATTCTGCCCTCTGTGATTTTACTCTTTATAAACCCTTGAAAAATCACTGCCTGTGTGCCATCTTGTCACACTGTGTGATGTATGAGGATGGTGGCCTCTGATCAGCTTAATAAAGGCTTTTTATTGGCTCAAGTGTGACGTGGCTTGGAGTTTTAATTGCCATTATGCTGGATACAACATTTTTGGTACAACATTTTTGGAGGCCCCAGCGAGATCCTTTTTCCTTGTCGTGTCACACCCAAATTAACCTCCTGTCGCAGTCTCCTGGACTCCGTCCTGGAGTAGAGGGGAGCTCTTGAGAGACATTTCTCAGCCTCGCTCCTGGGAGGATTCCAGCCTGCCATCAGGACAATTTAAAAAAGCCACCTGTGATCTGTGATCTGGTGAGTTAACTCTCTGAGGACAAGGTCAGACTGGACGCAGTCGCTTACACGAAGTCCCAGGACCAGGCTAGACGTTGCTCTGGTTCACTGGTGGGCACCCCTGTGTGGCATGGCCCAGTCTGGTCATTGTCTGTTCTGGTTCACTGGTGGGCACCCCTGTGTGGTGTGGCCCAGTCTGGTCATTGTCTTTTCTGGTTCACTGGTGGGCAACCCTGTGTGGTGTGGCCCAATCTGGTCATTGTCTGTCTGTTCGTCTTTCTGTTGTCCATCTGGTTTTTTCTTTGCTCTGTGTGCTGAGTCTCTTTTTAAGTCAGTCAACCATAAGAACCAGTAACTCAGTGTGTCACATTCTTAACCTGTTTCTTAGACAATTTTCAGGATTTCCAGAAACGTGCTTCTGACTACGGAATGTCTGTTAACAAATTAGATTTATGAAAATTCTGTGAATTGGAATGGCTTATTTTTTAGGTCAGTGGGCCCTCATAAGGAACAACTAACCTCCCTACTGCCCTAGAGTCAAAAAAAAAAAAAAAAAAAATTGTTTTCAGGCAACAGGACAACCAGATCAAATGATTTATATACAAATCTAGATTGACATATTTACTGATGAACATTAATGGCTAAAATGTTGCCTTACAGGTTACAAGTCTTCTGATTCAGAGCTCCGAAGAAAGAGCACCATCTTATTGGCCCAAAAGAAACCTGTTAATCAGAAATCCCCTGGACCCCTGGTTTTAGATAACTCTGAAGCTGAAAACTAAAAGGTAAGCTTTGTACATCAACCCAACATGCCAACAAATTTGCCATCAATATTAACTATGTGTTTTCCAACCTCATCATAAATCCCTGTGTAAGGTAAAAAAAAGGTCTATTGGAAGATACCATTATCTTCCTTTAATCAAGTAGGTAATATATATTTGGCCCTGTACTGTGGGTAAAATAATTCTTTCTCTGTAATTAGGTATTTGCAAGGGTTGTAGCTTTAGAACAGGAAGCTCAGTAGGAATTATTAACTGAGGAGCAAACAACTCTTGTTGCCTTAGTTTCTCCCAGACACCTGTGGACGTTTCTCATTTATGTTTTTAGACCCATTCTGGAAATATTCTTGCATGTCTGAACATGTTTTTTCTCTCTTGGAGTTGGCAAATTTTCTGTCATCCATACAGTGGGTACTGGGACGCCTTCGCCACTCCTCGCCTTCTCCTCCATTGTCTCCACCTTTCCCATCTTCAAGTGTCTTCTCCACATTTCACAAAATCCTTCTTTTACTTATCAACCACAGAGACTCACCTCTCTTTTAGAATCAGTTTTCTATACCCACCAGACCACCTGGGATGACTGTCAACAACTTCTCCAAACTCTGTTCACATCTGAGGAATGAGAACTCATCAGACGAGAAGCTCAGAAATCTATCCTGGGTGCTGATGGCTGGCCCACAGATGACCCTGTCCTGTGGGAAGCCATGATTCTTTCCATCTGTCCCAACTGGGACCCCAATGAAGATACAGGTAAGGAGGCTCTAAACCGGTTTTGCCAGACTCTACTGTGGGGAGTTCAAACCACCATTAGAAGGCCCACTAGACAATCCCTAGCAAATCTCCAAGTGCATTCTTAAAGTGCCTCCTACAGGCTTACTGCTCTTACACCCTATAGATAAATATAGCCTTTGTAACTCTGTCGGCTCCCAATATTAGAAAGACACTCCAAGAACTTAAAAGGTTAGAGTAAAAGGTTTTATCTAAATTGGTGGAAATTGCCCAATGAGTTTATATTAACAGAGATCCTCCTGAAGAAAGACAAACCAAAAGACTTACTAAGGTCTTATTGGCGGTCAAATGACCTAATGCCCCTTCTAGAGGGCCACCTACTACAAGAGGTAAAAAAAAAAAATCAAAAAAAGGGACCAGTGTGCCTACTGTAAGGAAAAAGGACATTAGAAAAACAAATGCCTACAGAAAGCCTGGAATTCCAGACCCTACAAACCAAGGTTAGAAAAGGTCCTTTCTATACTGGATGAGGACTGATGGGGCCAAGGCTCTATTCCAATAAGCCCCCAAGAGCCTATGGTCACCTTACAAGTAGGGGGCAAACCCACAAAGTTTCTGGTAGACACTGGAGCTATCAGTGCTACAGCAATCCAGAGAACCCCTGTCAAAACAAAAAATCCCTATACAAGGAGCCACCGGAAAAACCCAACATTGCTCTTGGACAAGAGCTAGAATCACAAATTGTCAGAACTCCAACAAGAGGTTCCAAAAGTATGGGCTGAATCAAACTCCCCAGGGTTAGCTACCCACTGGGCTCCCATCATTGTACAACTGACTAGCAATGCTACTCCTGTAAAAATTAAACAGTACCCCATCAGCCATAAAGCACGATTGAAAATTGCTCCACATATTAATAAACTAAAAAAAGAGGGAATACTGGTGCCATGCAAATCACCATGGAATACTCACCTCCTGCCAGTCCAAAAGTCCGGAACTGATGATTATCGCCCGGTCCAGGACTTAAGAGAAGTCAATAAACGGGTGGAAACTATCCACCCCACAGTGCCTAATCCTTATACATTGCTGAGCCTGTTGTCTCCAGAGTACCAGATCTATACAGTAGTGGACCTAAAAGATGCCTTCTTCAGCCTTCCTCTGGCCGTGGTAAATCAGCCTATTTTTGCCTTTGAGTGGACTGATCCTGAGGGGGGATTTTCAGGAAAGATTCCCCCAGAAAGATGGATAACAAATACCAGGTTGACACATTACCAAATCTTGTTGCTAGACCCACAACGAGTAAAATTCTCAGCTACTACAACCTTAAACCCAGCCACTTTACTTCCTGACCATGATCCGTCTCAGCCTGTACATGACTGTCTAGACATATTACAGCTTCCAGGGAACCAGACCTGATCTACGAGATGTCCCCTGGGAGAAACTGGAGGAAACCCTCTTCACGGATGGAAGCAGTTTCATGGTAGATGGCGTCAGGTATGCCGAAGCTGCTGTAGTCACCAATGACAAGGTAATCTGGGCCCAAGTGTTGGGACATGAGACCTCAGCTCGAAGGGCAGAATTCATAGCTCTAACTCAGGCCCTCAGGTTTGGAAAAGACAAAACTGCCAACATTTATATCGACAGTAGGTATGCTTTTGCTACAGCTCATGTGCATGGAACCATCTATAAAGAGAGAGGTTTATTAACCTCAGGAGGAAAGACTATTAAAAATGTTCCAGAAATTCTGGCCTTGCTGGAAGCCATTTGGCTACCAAAAAGAGTTGCTATCATACATTGGAAGGCCCACCAAAAAGGATAGACATTAGAGATACAAGGAAATAATTTTGCTGATCAAGCTGCCCTAAGACCAGTGGGGCCATTAACTGTTCTTCAGTCCTCCCTGAGCAGATCCTGCCTTCACAGCCTATTTATTCTGAACAAGATAAAATCAAAATTAAGCAGCTTGATGCCCACAAAGACTCTGATGGGTGGGCTATGCTCCCAGACAGCAGAGTTTACCTACCAGAGGATATCGGCGAGCCCTCTTCCATCACCTACATCAAGGGTCCCATTTGGGTGAAACCAAAATGATTGACCTGCTCAAGATGAAGTACCACTTCCCAGGACTTTACTGAAGTAAAAGTCAACAGGTGTAGATATAAATATTTATTGTTTTTGTAGACACCTACTCGAGGTGGACAGAGGCATTTCCCACCTAAACAGAAACTGCCCACATTACAAGAGATTATTCCCAGATTTGGCCTCCCCTTATCTATAGGGACCGACAATGGCCCTGCCTTCATGGCAAAAATAACTAAATCTTTGTCTGAAACCCTAGAGATTAATTAGAAACTCCACTGTGAAACTTTAACCAAGTTAATTTTGGAGACTGGCAAAACATGGGTCGACCTCCTTCCCTTTACTCTCCTTCTTGTCTGCTGCAATTCCTATAAACAGGGAATAATCCCTTTAAAATTAAGTTGGACCCCCACCTTTGTTAATGTCAGTGCCCAGGAAGTTAATATAACTACTTGCCATTGGGGAAACATACCTAAATTAACACTGGGTGATTTACTAGGCCAAAGACTTTGTTTTCATACCTCTAGCTTCAATCTCCAATACTCGCCCTACTAAGAGTCTTGTACCAGAAACATCATCCCATCAGGGGGTTATAACAATTACCTGATTGCCCCCAAAGGGACATGGTTTGCCTGTACTTCTGGTCTAACACCTTGCCTTAATCTATGGTTATTTGGTCAAACTAGGACATAAATGCAAACTCCATGGGCTGAATTCTGTGTCACTGTCCACATTGCTCCTCAAGTATATTATTATAACGGACAAGCAGGAGCAGAACATTTTGAAACAAACAGAGTCAAAAGGGCAACATCAGTATTGGTACCATTGTTGGTAGCAACTGGAATAACAGGCTCTACTGCTGTAGGAACAACAGCATTAATACTCCAAGGTCAGAATTATAAATTGAGCAGTACCTAGATAGACAAAGACATATCAAAATTAGAAAAGTCTGTATCCAGGCTAAAAGAATCCCTAAACTATTTAGCAGAGGTCACCCTACAAAATAAGAGAGGTCTAGATTTGCTGCTCCTAAAACAGGGTAAATTGTGCATGACATTAAGAGAACAATGCAGCCTTTATGCTAATCATTCAGGTGTCATCAGAGATAGTTTGTCTCTAATAAGGAAGAGACTAAAAGAAAGGGAGGAAACCTGCAAAAAACAGGAAACCTGGTATGAATGTTGGTTCTCCTGGTCTCCATGGCTTACTACTTTAGTCAACACTACAGCTGGTCCCCTGCTTATTATACTTTTAATACTTATGTTTGCTCCATGTGTAATAAACTGTGTAAACAACATACATTCAACAAAACATCCAATCTGTCAAGCTCATGGTATTGTGTGCCCATTATGATCAGTTGGCCTCTGGATACTTAGATAAATTAGAAACAGATGTATAACGACAAAGATTTGTCTATTCCCATAAGACCAGTGGGGAATGTGATAAGAGAACTAAAGGGACTCCATTTTGTTCTTCAGCAGGCATCTTAGGAGTTCCAAGAAATAGTTCTGTTTCTCAGAAATAATAGAATACAGAAAGTCCTGCCTGTGTACCCATTAATCATTACCTAGCATAATACGCTTGACAGCATAAAAACAGCAATTCCTATACAATGCAAAATTGCTCTCTTTGGTTTCCATTTTTCCTGGGCAAATACCTTATCAGAGATTGATTGTCTAGACATTAGTAACCATTCTCTAACATGTACCCAACTAGGGTCATCATGACCCCATTCCCTTCTACTTGATCATTGCTATATCAACCTAGAAAGTCCTGTGGGAAATATTATTGTACCCATTGCTTTGTCTTGCTAACTGCCTAGATTTAGCTTCTGTACTGTGGCTTGCTTGCATTGGCTGAAACCCTGCAATTGAATATTCTGCCCTCTGTGATTTTACTCTTTATAAACCCTTGAAAAATCACTGCCTGTGTGCCATCTTGTCACACTGTGTGATGTGTGAGGATGGTGGCCTCTGATCAGCTTAATAAAGGCTTTTTATTGGCTCAAGTGTGACGTGGCTTGGAGTTTTAATTGCCATTATGCTGGATACAATATTTTTGGTACAACAGTGGAGACAATACGAATTCTGTATCAAACTGCCAAATTCAAATTAGTTTCTCCAGTTACAAATCTATTTGACCTTAGATAATTCATTTAATTGTTTTGAATTTCAGTGTTCTGATTTGTGAGTGGGACCATTATTGCTTACCTAATGTAGATCAAATTTTCAAAAAATATTATATAAATATTTTGCAAACATTTTGTATACCTTTTCCCTTTAAAAAATTAAATAATATTTATCCGGGTTCAATGGTCCATTTCTATAATCCCAGCTATTCTAAAGGCTGAAGTCGTGGAGGAACCACAACCATGAATTTGAGCTGGGCCTGAGCAACATAACAAAACTGTATCAAAAATGTTGTGAAATATATGTAACATAAAATTTATAGTTTTGAGTAAATAGTTCAGTGATAACTGAAGGAGCCTATAATCAAGGAGATAGCTAAAGATTGCGATTAGCTGAGACCCATAAAAGATGTTCTAGTTTCCACCTGATATTAATACATTATTCAAAGAATCTTTGTATGCCCGTGAACACTGCGTGACGCACCTGTAAGCTCGAGCTGTAAGCACGTGTCCTTGTTAAAGCTATGTGTATATAACTGGGTGAGGTTCGTTAGTGTGTGTGGGAAGAAGAAGAAGGTGGTGGTTGGAGTTAGAGCATTTGGAGTGATTGCTGGAGCTGGAGAGAGAAGAAGAAGAAAAGACCTTTTTTCATTTTCATCCTGCCTCCGAATTTTCCTGTGGCGTTCACTGCTCCAAGCGACTTCCGCTTCAGGCAGCGACAGGTGGTGGCATGTACGGGGAATTTGGCGGCCAGGTAAGAAAAAAGAAAATTTAAAAAGATGGGAGCAAATATAACAAAAAGTCGGTTTATAAAAGCCATGAATGAAATTTTTGATATTGAGAACTCAGATAGTGAGAAAAGTGAACAAGAAAGCATATCCTCTGATTCAGTTGAGACCAGCAAGGAGAGTAGGAATGTAAATTCAAAAGTAAGATCTGCAAAAGCCATCAGAAGCTTAATAAAATTAGCTGAGGAGTATGTACTCTCCTTAGAAGCTGAAACTCAGGATACTAGTGAAAGTAATAATAGTAACAAGGAGCCAAACCATGAAAGTACGGTCTCTTCCACTGAGCCGGTTAGGAATTATGAAGCTAGTAGTGAAGACGAATCAAAAAGCGATTCGGAGAGCACAGTCTCCAATAAAAAGAACAAAAAGAAATTAAAAAAGAGAAAAGACCGTCAAATAGAGGAACCACTAGTGCCCTCTGCTCCTTCATGGATAGAATCCCTAACAGAAACAATAAAGAGTATTGATCAGAGTGTACGTGCCCTTGAGGTAGAAATTGGTGGCCTTTCTGAGCGCTTATATGCTCTTGAACAACATAGACGGCAGGAGCACCTAGAACTGCCAGTATTTCAAAATGAAGAGGGACAAAGGTATCATGAGTCCCTAGACTTTAAAACAATAAAGAATTTTAAAGAGGCGGTAATGACTTATGGGCCTCAAGCTCCATTCACATTAAGTATGATAGAGTCACTTAACACCCTAATCTTAGCCCCCTCAGACTGGAAAAGTTTATGCAGAGCGGTACTAAGTGGGGGACAATACCTAATCTGGAAAACTCAATTCCAGGAACTTTGTTCAGAAATAGCAAAGAGAAATGCTGCAGCAGGTTTCCCTCAACACAATATAGATATGCTCACAGGGTAAGGTCAGTTCGCCGAACTACAAAATCAGCTACAATACGATCCCGGTGTGTATGCCCAGATACACACTGCAGCTGTGAAAGCCTGGAAGACAATATCAGGCACAGGGGATCTGCAAGGCAGCCTATCAAAAGTTATACAAGGGCCTAACGAACCTTATGCTGATTTTGTAGATAGACTCTTAAAAACAACATCTAGAGTTTTTGGCGAACTCGAGCAAGCTATGCCTCTAGTTATCCAATTAGCATACGAGAACGCTAATAAATATTGCCAGGATGCAATAAGGCCGTGGAGAAGTAAAAAAGACTTATCAATTTATACCAGACTGTGCAAAGACATTAACGAGGCTGTTATCACAGGCAACGTAATTGCTGCAGTGATGAAAAATTCCTCCCCTCAAAATTCCCAAAGGACTCAACCTAGAACAGGATATTCCAGACAAAAGTATTATAATCAACCAAGATATGCTAAGCAATATCCCCCAAGGGTAATAAGATCAAATTCATACCGCGCTCCAGGCTGATGCCCCAGGTGCAAAAAGGGTATACATTGGGCCAATCAATGCCATTCCAGATATGATATATATGGAAATGATTTATCAAGATTTCAAAAAACGGGGCACGGGGCCTAATGCCCCAGGGCCCACAAATGTACGAGGCACTAGAGGAGGAATGCGCACTAGAGGAGGAATGCCCTCAGATCCAAATGATTCCTCATCACAATCCCTCCTACCCATTAACTCCCTTATCAGAGGGACAAGAGGAAGTGCAGGATTAGATCTCTGTTCTACTGCTCGGATGGTCCTGACACCTGAAATGGGGGTTCAGCTGATTCCTACGGGAATCAGGGGACCTCTCCCTTCAGGAACTGTGGGACTAATCCTTGGGCGTAGTTCCAAGAGTTTATTAGGCTTTAATGTTATACCAGGGGTTATTGATTCAGATTATAATGGAGAGATTAAAATAATGCTAAGTACACACAGGGGCATCATCTCCGTAAATCAAGGAGACAGAATCGCACAGCTGCTCCTCATTCCCAGTCTCCATAGTTCTTTTAAAAGCATGCCACAAAATAGAAATAGCAGAGCATTCGGTTCCACTGGTTCAGGACCTATGGCTTTCTGGGTTCAGGATTGTTCACGGAGGCTGATGTGCAAATTAAAAATTTAAGGTATAGAGATGGAGGGGCTGATTGATACAGGAGCTGACTCTTCCATCATAAATCTACAACAATGGCCTAAGCACTGGCCTCTGCAGAAAGCCTCAACCAGTTTAAGAGGCTTGGGATACAGTAATACCCCAGCACAAAGTGCTGCAATCTTAAATTGGCAAGACAATGAAGGCCATACAGGAACATTCCAACCTTATGTTTTAAACAGCTTTCCAGTTACCCTATGGGGAAGAGATATCTTACATCAAATGGGGCTACACCTAGCAACCAAGCCTGCAGGTGTTAAGAATAAAAATCCTAATCATAATAAAAAAGGCAAAGGACATTTTTTCTAGGGGCCACTGAGAAAACAATTTTAAAAATACATGGCTCTCTAATAAGCCAGTTTGGGTCCCTCAGTGGCCCCTATCCAAAGAAAAATTGCAAGTGGCCCATCAATTAATTAAAGAACAATTAGAAGCAGGACACATAGAGCCTTCCACCTCTCCCTGGAATTCTCCCATATTTGTAATTAAGAAAAAATCGGGAAAATGGAGACTATTACAAGACCTAAGACAAATTAATAAAACAATGCAAATTATGGGACCTACCCAACCTGGACTTCCTAATCCTGTAGCTATTCCAAAAAACTATTACCTTATAACTCTTGATATAAAGGACTGTTTCTTTTCCATTCCCCTACATCCTCTGGATGACCCCAGGTTTGCTTTTTCAATTCCTTCTATCAATAATAATGGCCCTGATAAAAGATATCAATGGAAAGTATTGCCACAGGGAATGGCAAATAGCCCTACAATGTGCCAACTATATGTGGACAGAGCTATACAGCCCATTAAAAACAAATATCAAGACCTCATGTGTCTATACTACATGGACGATGTTTTATTAGCTCACCCTAATCAACAAATCTTATTTAATATATTTAGTGAAATAACAAAAAAATTTAAAAAATATGGATTATATATAGCAGAAGAAAAAGTTCAAAGCAGATCACCTATACTATATTTAGGCTTTAAAATCATGGATACTTTTGTTAAACCCCCCAAAATTCTAATAAGAACATTTGACCACCCTCAATGATTTCCAAAAACTATTGGGAGACATTAATTGGCTTCGCCCTACACTAAGCCTCACTACTGGACAATTAAAACCTTTATTTGACATCCTTCGAGGGAACCCTGATCCATCCTCACCGCGAACATTAACTCCTGAGGCCAGGAGAGCTCTAAAATTAGTAGAACAGGCCATTGAAAGATCCCAATGCCATAGATTTGATTTTTGCACAACCACTAATATTGATTATTATTCCTTCACAATATACACCAACAGGAGTATTTTGGCAACAGGGACCTAGATTATGGATACATTTGCCTGTCTCTCCTAAAAGTATAATTGAGTCTTATACCTCCATGGTGGCAAAACTTATTCTTCAAGGACTTAAAAACTCTACTAAAATATTTGGAATTCATCCCACTACTATTATTACTCCTTATTCATCGTCACAGGTTGAATATTTGTGCTTCAATGATAATGATTGGGCTATAGCTAGATGCTCTACTTCTGCAAATTTTGACAATCATATTCTTAAATCTCCTATACTGTCCTTTTGTATCAATCATCCTATCATATTCCCACAGGTAATAAAAAATCAACCCATTCCTAAAGCATTTAATGTATTTACAGATGGATCCTCTAACGGTACTGCTGCAGTAGTCACTCAAAATGAAAAAATGATTCATATCACTAATCAAAAATCAGCTCAATTAGTGGAACTCGAAGCTATAATAATAGCTCTGGAAAATTTTAAAGAATAGCCTATGAATATTTTTTCAGACAGCCACTATATTGTACATGCTGTCCCTAAATTGGAGCTAGCAGGTCCAATAGAACCACATACTCCAGTTTTTAAATTGTTTTCTCAAATCCCAAATCTCCTATGGCAACGAAAATAACCTTTATTTATAGGTCACATAAGAGCTCACACTAATCTGCCTGGTCCTCTCCATGAAGGTAATCAAAAAGCTGATGCCCTCACTAAAACAATATTTATATTTACTACAGTACAACAAGCTACTTTATTTCATTCCCAGTTCCACGTTAACAGCACTACCTTAAGACAAAAATTTAAAATCACAAAAGAACAAGCTCGTAGAATTGTAAAAGAATGTCCATCTTGTGTAACACTTTTGCCCAATCCACATTATGGGGTTAACCCACGAGGTTTGATGCCCAATCATTTGTGGCAGATGGATGTCACACATGAGCCAAGTTTTGGAAAATTACGATTTATTCATGTCACCATAGATACATGCTCAGGCATGATTTTTGCTTTTTACATTCTGGAGAAAAAGTTAAAGATACTATATCTCATTGTCTGCAAGCTTTTGCTGCATTGGGCATCCCCAAAATGCTTAAAACAGATAATGGCCCTGCATATACATCCACATCCTTCAAACAATTTTGTACAAAGTTCAATATTATCCACAAAACAGTTATCACTTATAATCCTCAGGGACAAGGAATAATTGAAAGAGCAAATTGGACACTTAAAAATGTTACTAAAGCAAAAAGATGGAAACTGGAAAAATCCTAAGGACAGATTGGCAGTTGCCCTCTTTACCCTAAATTTCTTAACTTTAGATTCTAATGGACATTCAGCTGGAGATAGACACTGGAACCCACACCAACAACATAAACCTTTGGTTTACTGGAAGGATGTTCTCTCAGGTGCATGGAAGGGTCCAGACCCAGTATTAATTTTTGGGGAGAGGATCTGTTTGTGTTTTTCCAAAGCACGAATCCTCTCCAATATGGATACCATCTAGATTGATAAAGCAGGTACAAAGTCAAAAGGATCAAGACGAAGTTATTGAGGAGTCTAGATTGAATAAACAAGTACAAAATCAAGAGGACCAAAATGAAGGTATGGAGTGATTCCCTTAAAAGAGTCCTCCATTAAATTTACAACTTAAATTTCATTCTTCCCAGCCGGGACAAGAAGATCTCTCTTCAGTGTATACACAATTGTACTTTTTTTTTCTCTTTTATATATGTCTTTATGTCTGTGCATTTGTCTAAATTTCATGTTAATGTGATGTCACAAATATATGTTTATATGTGCATCTGTCTAGTGTGACATCACAAATAATTAAGCGCTTAAAAATAATAGGTGGATATAGATCCAAATAACGTTAATTCATTTAAGCTTAGAATATTCTAATTAGATAATCAATAGATAGATAGATAGATAAATAGATATTCATATAAGTTCAGAATATTTTAATTAGATAATCAATTATAATGATAATCAATTTTGATTTATAGTTGTCTCCGGGACTTCTCTTCAGCTGTGAATATGTTTAATGTTGTATAACCTGATATTTTGGTGTTCCGACAGAGGATCATTTATTTGTTATTAACTTCATTTGTTTAATAGCTGATTAATTTGAATTATTTCAACAGGTATAGGATTGCTGTGTATATAGAGACTCGAGGATTCCAGCTAACAAATTATTTTTCCAAAGTGCCTTTAGCTTTTCTTTATCTTTAATGCAGTAAACACCCTCAGTTTCTCTTTGATTATTTCTGAATGTGATATTTTGCCAGCTTATGTTTGTGGGAGCTTAAGCAGCAATGTGTGTGAGCAGAGATCAACTTTTATTTTCTACTCTAATAATTCTTTTTTTTAGTTTGACAGCTCTCCTTTTGATCTCAGTGCTGGAATAGCACTGCCTTTCCCTTAATAATGGATGCTTGAGTTTTTAGGTAGCGGGCCCTGAAGATTTGCCGGTGGAAATGTCTAAACATAAAAAAGACGGCTGCTGCTACAACTGTAGGGACCGCGGTAGCCGCAAGCATCCCTGCTGCTCAAGCATCAAACAACCTAACCAGCAGTGTGGCCTCTGCTCTGCATGCATGGGGCCTCCTGAATCTATGTGTTATAACTTATGGACATTTTGATTTTCCATTTTTTTGGGACATTACGGGACAATGCCTTGCGGGTATTTGTCTAAGAGAACTCAGTGCATTACTTGATGAAACTAAGGGCAGCTGATTCGCTTAGAGAACTTGATACGCTATGGAAACTTGGCTCGTCAGCAGTAGGCTTACTGCCTTAAAGCCACAGCATCTCCTAAAAATTGGACGGCTGTTAGTCAACACACAGTCGATCCTGAAGGGCTCTATTGGATGGCTGGTTAGCCTATGACGGGTAAGATCCCCAGAAGGGGACAACTTAAGACACGGCACAGTCGCACCGGACAGTCTAATGTGGCCGGCATGTCAACCTAAGCCAGGAGTCAGGACAGCCTAGACTCCCATGACGGGTAAGAATGTCAGTTGCACATGGACGTCCTAGAACATCCCCTCTTTTAAAACTAAAAGGGGGAAATGAAGGAGCCTATAATCAAGGAGATAGCTAAAGATTGCGGTTAGCTGAGACCCATAAAAGATGTTCTAGTTTCCACCTGATATTAATACATTATTCAAAGAATCTTTGTATGCCCGTGAACACTGCGTGACGCACCTGTAAGCTCGAGCTGTAAGCACGTGTCCTTGTTAAAGCTATATGTATATAACTGGGTGAGGTTCGTTAGTGTGTGTGGGAAGAAGAAGGTGGTGGTTGGAGTTAGAGCATTTGGAGTGATTGCTGGAGCTGGAGAGAGAAGAAGAAGAAAAGACCTTTTTTCATTTTCATCCTGCCTCCGAATTTTCCTGTGGAGTTCACTGCTCCAAGCGACTTCCGCTTCAGGCAGCAACAGATAACAAATATATTCATGTTGTTGTGTGAATAATCTACAGATTGATTTTCATTTTGCAAGGCCAAAAACTCTATTCCTATTAAATAATTCCTCATGTCCTCTGTAGGGATGTTCCTAAACTAATATATGACAAAGACTGTATTTCCATTTCAAAGGGTTTGGCTGTTTTGGCTGCAGATTCAGGTTTCTTTCTGTAGGAAGAGGGCATGGAGAAGCATTATCCTGGTCATTGTAGTGGCCCAGGTCTGCCTACATTTACTAGCCTTTATTTTGATTCTTCATATCTAAATTTTGCTTATTCTTGTTCAGCCAAAATGATATTTCCAAATCAAAATAAAAGCGTGTGTCTCTTAGTAAAAATCTTTTGGTGGCTTTGAGGTGTTCTGAGTTAAGACTAAAATCTAAACTTTGCCCTTTTAGAACTTTTATTTTATTTCTTTAGCTTTATTTTTATAATAGTCTCCATCATAGGTTGATTCAGCCTCACTGATCATTGGATTCCCAGTAGGGGTCTTGCTGCCTTCATCACTCTTCCTTTTATACTTATGCTGTTGGCAGTTTTCTTCACTTAGGACCATTTCCATAAAGCCTGAGAGAAGGCTTAGAGCATTTCTTATGGTCAAAATAATCTTATAACAACAAATTTCCACTATTCTTTATCACATTACTAGGTAGGACCAGAAAAGGTAATAAAATTTCCATATAATATATTAATGGAGGAAAGAGATATAATATAATCAGTTACAATGTTTAAAACTACTAAATAGCAAGCAGAATGAGAATAACATGTAAGTATAATAGGAAATGATTTTATGTTTACGCAAAGATCAAGAACTCAAACTGTATTAAAAAATGACTTGGTTCCAAGTCAGTAGTACTGTTGCAATTTCATGTGATACAAGTGGTCAGCTGAGGAAAATTTCTGTGTACAACAAAGTGACTCATGGTTTTCATTCTCTCTTTTAATTAGAAAACTGACTTATTCATGTTAGCAAGTATATCTGAAGTCAAACTTTTAAAATATTGGGAAATGCCAGTTATTTTTAATTTCTTTTATTTTCTGAGTGTAAATGATAGTCCATCAAACCAAATCAAGCAATATCAAAGTATTTTCATACCAGATAACCACAGAGCAAAGTTGAGGTTCACTATTATATTCACCCACATCTTGGAAGACCTAAGTTGCTTTGCATAGTAAGAGAAGAGAGAGTGTGAGGAGGTATAAATATTATGCAAATGATAATTTTTTTTTAATCTGGAAAAGCAGCTGTGTTGAGGCTCGGCAACAATCTTAAAATAGCTTGGAATGTGCGAAAGTCTGGTCATTGTTGTCAAATATTTTCATGTTCTTTATGGTGATTTTCTCATAGAAAAGGTATCCACCCTGAAGATATTATGTGCTACTTGTCAGAACAATTTAAATTCATGGATATAGAGAGGCAGACAGAGAAGAGATTCAGGACCATTTTCTTTAGGCAACTATCTGTAACTATTTCATTTATAGTAGCAGACTTGGTTGCCAGTTACCATGGTGGTTAAACCACATCTAAAAAATATGACAGATTCCTGGAAAGTAAAATAGCCTCATTTCTAATTAAACATGGGTATACTTTTAAGAACTTTGAGGCTATAATTTATCTGTTAATCCACAGTAATTAATTTTTGACTTTCAGAATACTTAAGAAAAAACTAGAGGCTATTTTTCTTCTGTGAGTTATTATTAAAATTCAAGGATAAAAAATTAAGACTAAATTGGGCAGAGAATGACAATATTTGCAATAATTATGATTAATTTTGACAGTTCATCCCAGTGATGTGTGTGTGTGTGTGTGTGTGTGTGTGTGTGTATTGTGTGCACTCACTTTTAAAGAATTCACTGTAGTGTGAATTTCTATAATGTCTTTTAATACTCTGACCTAAAAATCAATCATTGAACATTTTGGTTTGGAGAAAATAAGTGGTTCAAGTTCAAGTACATGGCATTAAATGGGGTAAATAAGTCTTTCTCAGAAGTTCCTGCCCATCTCTCTAGTCTTTACTATCGAATCATACTGCAGATTTGTATCCAGAAACACTCATGTGTTGGCCATTTTCAGTCCGTTTCTTACGCTTCCTGAATGAAAATTTCCTTTTACAATCTCACTTCTGATTGAGCCTCAATACTCTTGCTGCCATTTCATCATATCCCTGAAATAAATTGGATTTGAAAATAGGATCAGATGAGCTACTTAGGTATCTTAATCTTAGAGCTTTGTTGCATTAGTTTCAAAAACATCTAGGGAATCTGGATATTTGTTGATTGCTTCCTCAGCATCCTTTGCCCCTTTTGTTTCCACCCCAAAGTACCTGAGTTTCTTCAGGAGAATTGACCCACCCACAGTTTAAAGCACACATGTGTTTGGGATGATAGATACCTCCCCCAAGTAATTCTAGAAGTGCATGTTTAAAAAAAGTATCAGAAAATAAATGAGAGAATTGTAAAACACAATAACAGTTTTACAACTCCTTGTAATAGCAAGGAAGTGGCATAAAATCAAAATGAAATTAAAGAATTTATGTTTGTGATATTGTGTAATAAATAAAATTCTCTCTAATCTCTTCCCTAATTTGTAAAATGGGCATTATAGTAGATGGAAGACTTTCCTCTACCTTTTCAGTTTCTCTGGCTGGGCCTGAGGTTTAACCAGATGCAAAACAAATTAGCAGGAGAAATGGATCATGAACACAGAATGTCTTTCTACTTTTTTTTCTTTTTTGATATATGTCATCTTGAGTTTCTTTCATGAATGTTTTATAGACTTTATTGCAGAGATATTCCACTTCTTCAGTTAAATTTATTTCCAGGTAATTTATTTTTTTGTACTCATTACATATGAGATCACAATTCCTGAGCTCCACTCTTGTTCTCTCTTTTGTATTCTTTTTTTTTTTTTTTTTTTTTCAGATAATTCACTTTCAGTGCATAGATACTATGGAGTTTTTAATTTTTATTTACTTATTTATTTATTTGTACCAGAGATTGAACTCAGAGGCACTCGACCACTGGGCCACATCCCTAGCCCTTTTTGTATTTTTATTAGAGACAGGGTCTCACTGAGTTGCTAAGTGCCTTGCCATTGCTGAGGCTGGCTTTGAACTCGCAATCCTCCTGCCTCAGCCTCCCAAGTGCTGGGATCACAGGTGTGTGCCACCATGCCCGGCTGAGTTTTTAATGTTGATTTTGTGTACTCTAACCTTGTTGAATTATTTTATTAGCTCTCAAGAGTGTTTAGGTGGAGTCTTTGGAGTTTTCTGTATGTAGAAGCATGTAATCTGCAAGCTGTGACAATTTGATTTACTGTTAATTTGAATGCCCTTTTACATTTTCCATTTCTCTTGCTTGGTTGCTTTTGATAGAATTTCTAGTAGTATCTTAAATAAAAGCAGTGAAATTTATCTGAAGAATTTCCTTCTGGATTTCTTGCAATACACAACTTTTGGTGATAAATTCTTTCAATTTTCCATTGTCTTTATCTTTCTTTCATTTCTAAAGGATAGCTTTGCTGTGTAAAATATTATCAATTGTTTATTTCCCTCAGCATTGCGAATATCTCACTGTACTATTCCCCAGCCTGTAAGATTTATGTTGAGAAAGCTGCTATCAGAAGAATTAGGAGACTCGTATGTGCTATTTACTTATTTTTCTCTTGTTGCTTTGAGAATACTCTCTTTATTGTCAGCATTTTAAACTTGATTGTAGTATGCCTTGGGGTAGATATTGTTTAGTAGAATCTGACTAAAGACTTTTGACCTTCCAGTACCTGCACATTTATATCCTTCCCTTGATTTGGTACATTCTCTGTTACTATCTCTTTTAATAAACTTCCTGTCCCTTTGGAATTCTCAAGTCTCCGTTGGGCCCCAAGAACATGAATGTTTGCTCTTTTAATACAAAGTAATCTGTCTTCATTCTTGCTTATTCTTTTGTTCTCATTTTCCTTCTACGTGTGTACTTTTAATTAGCTTTTATTTGAGCTCACTGATTCATTCTTCCCTTTGATCATTTTCTTTGACACCTTCTATCACATTTTGAATTTCATTTAGTGTACTTTTCAACTCAAGTATTTCTGTTAGATCTTTAAAATTTACTTCAATCTCTTTGTTAAGTTTCTCTGATGAAGTGACCAATTGCTTCTTCATGTTTTCTTGGAGTTAGTTGAGTTTTCTTAGAATAGTTATTTTAAAATTCATCAGAGAGTTTCACATATTGATGTCTAGAAGGTAGATTTCTTGTGTCTTATTTTGTCTGTTAGGTTAGGTGATGGTTCACTGAAATTTCTTTGTGATTTTGGCATGCAACATCTGTACTTTGAAAGATTCAACATTTATTTCAGTCTTCATTATCTATTTTCATAATCTATCTTTCTAGAAATTTGAAGCAGGTTATTTTCTCTGAGCCTGTGTTATTGCCACCATTTTCAGCACTAGATGGTACCCTTATTCCCATGTTTGCTGTGAGTTCACAGTTTTGTTTTGCCACTATTTCACTAGAGGGCTTCACTAGGTCAAGTTTGTCCCAGTTCTGTAGTTGATGGATTATTCAGAATAGCATAGGGTGCTCCTAAAAGGTTACGCCATCCTCATGAGACTCCACCTAGGGCTGGGGTGAGACTAGTCCTCACCCACAGTTACAGTCCCTCATCAGGTGATCTGGGATTCAGCCCGGCATTGGGTCTCACTGTGGAGGGACGAACCTTCAACTCCGAAGCAACTACTTGGTGCCTACCTCCCTCTTCTTTCCTGAAGAAGACAATCTCTCTGTGTTTCCTGAGCTTGGAAAAGGGATGGAGAGAGCAGTGCCATGGCCAATACTGAGTTGCATCAAAACCTATATCCATCAAGACCAGTGTATTACAGAGCAGGACCAAAGCCCATACTGCTTGTGCTGCCATCTGCTTGCTGTACTTGTGGTCCATGTTGGTTACAGTCAACTGTGAGTGATACTGGCCAGTTTTAAGTTCATCTGACTGTGGCTGTGGTTCTTTACCTGGCACCAGAGTGAGTTTAGAAGCTTTGTCCATGGGCATTGCTCAAGAAGGGATAATAGAGGAAGTCCCTTGGTCACTGGGTTAATGTGATTTTGGAGGCTTTGTCTGTAGGCACTAGCCTGGGGCAGGAGGTAGGGGGGTATCACTGAATTTTACTGTGGCAGACTTAATACTGGGTTTCAAGTGTAAAGCCTGGATTTAATTCCTTATACTTATGCTAAGCAGGAGGCAGCTCTTATTGCTGGGTTTCTTGGAGTTGGGGAACAGCTGACACGCACAACTCTTTCCTTCATGTCTTATTTAATACAACTTTTCTTATTCCTAACAAAGCCAGATTCTGTAGTCTCTCATTTTGTTTACTTAGCTGTGGTAAAGGTCATTTAGCTATGCCTCCTCAAAAGTAAATTCTGATACCAATATATAAGTAAATAAATAGATACATAAAAGAAGTTTGAACAGTTTGCAGTTAGTTAGTACAAAGGAAAACTTACATATTTCTCAGTAATTTGAGAACAATAGGCCTGGAAAAGGTACTGGCATAAGGAGTTACAGGCCTCAAAAAGCATGGGCCTTCTCCTTCTTTTATTTCTCATTTCTACCTATTTCTTATTTCTTCTATCTTATCTCACAGTCAATAAAATAGCAAACATATTCATGTCCAAAATCATGGGGTTTTCACTAGTATCTGATAAATAAAGTATTTGAGAGGGAAAGAAATATGTTATGCAAAGGATGTTTATTTACTGGTGATTGACAACACTGATCATACTTTCATATCCTTATTAGCTATTTGGGTGCATTTTCTTCTAAGTTGTTGTTCAAATATTTCAGGCACTTTCAATCTGGTATTTCTTTTTTATTTATTTGTAAGAGTTTTTATGTATCCTAGATATAGATATTTTAAAACCAATATATTTTTGTTTAAACATTTTTCATTTAAAGGAACCAAGAGGAAAAAGACACAAAAGAGAGTAGCAGAGAAATATGAAACTAAAAAAAAAACAACCTGTGTGAAATGATGGGGAATTAGACATTTTACCTATACATAATTACAAGCTGTTATAAAATATGAAGAATAAGAATGGGAAAACCTATTTGAAACAAAGTTAATAGTGAAGATTATTACATGTTCAGTAGGAGTCCCTTTGAATAAAGATTCAAGAAATTCCCAGAAAACATGATTAAATTGCAATACAAAAATAAAAATAAATGCAAGAAATATACAAAAATTAAATGATCAGTTAATAATGTTAGACATTCAAATTTTAAGAGTTATAAAAAGCTAGATATTTGAAAGTTGGAGCTAGGATTGCAAATTGCTGAAGATAGGTCCTCATGAGAAGATTCTAAATAATCCAGGAAAATGAAAAAAACAGTTTCATACAAAAAAATCATGACCTTAATATTGACAATTCCCCAACAGTATTATTAGAAAATGAAAATACATAGAGCAATAATTTTAGATCTCTGGGGAAAATATTACCTTATCAAAATATCAATGAAATAATAACTATTTTAAGCCTGTATGACTTAAAAATAATATGTATTTTCCTTGCATCTTTTTCTTAAGAAACACTCAAAACTTGTTCTAGAAAGACAAGGGAGTAATTATAAAAGTGAAAGATGGAAGACCCAAGAATCATGGTACTTACTACAGAAACTTAAAAGGTGTATTAGTTAGCTTTGTGTTACTACAACAAAATACCCGAGGAAGCAAACTTTAGTGTTTTATCTTTGATTTTGGAGATAGAACCCAGGGTGGTTTCCTATTGAGTTACATCCCAGTCCTTTTCATAAATATGTATATATATATATATATATATATATATATATATATATACATATATATATATGTATTAGTTTGAGATAGAGTCTTAATAAGTTTTTGAAGATCTTGCTAAGTTTCTGAGACTGGCCTCAAACTTGTGATATCCTACTGAGGCAGCTAACTTTATAAAGAGAACATCTTTATTTAGCTCACAGTTTCAGTAGTTCAAGGATATGGTTCCTGCATTTTTCAGGTGAATGTCCTCCAGTCAGTCACATCATGGAAGGAGCTTGTTTGTGTGTAGAAAGGCTTATATCACCAGATGGTGGGGAGAAATTCCAGGGCTCCATATTCTTCACCAATGGCAAGACCAAAGATGCAAAGCCATATCCAGGAAAGGTCCATTACTTTGTAACAGCAGCATCCAGGAGGCCAAGCTTTTATTCACAATAGACTCTTGGGGAACACAAACCATATTTTATCTTAGCCATCATTACCCTAAGTACATGTAAGAAGACACAATTGTTGTAAAAGTACTTTATATAAAACCAGCAACTTGAAAAATTGTGCTCTTTATATGCAATATGAAATGAATAGCACTCTACAAACATGTATAAAAAATTAGATTAAAAAAAACTTAGTATGATGTTAAACCATGGCAATTATCCCTCACACTAGGGTAATAATCACTTCTCAGAACATTGCACATGCCACACAAGCACTCAACAGCTGAGCTATATATCCCAGCTTTAATGGATTGTTACTATGAAAATAATATATACACTTAACAGAGCTGTTACTATGAAAATAATATATACACTTAACAGAGCTTGGGAAAGCATAGTTCATATACACACAGAAAATAAATAAATAAATAATGTTAATATGTGCACAAGAAAGTAAATGTATAATTTGTTTAGTCTGAACAATATATCCCTAATCAAAAAATATAAATATTTACTGACCATTTAACATAATCTTGTTATGTAACTTTGAGTGTGTATAAATAGAAACACACACACAAATTTGGGGTAGTAAAGGTATCCATGAGAGTGCTATGTATCATTATTTATCATAAAGGAGGCGAATGAAGATCTAACACACACACACACAAATAATAATATAATTATTTAATTAAGTATCAGGCAATAGAAACAGCTAAAAGAGTTCAGAATGTTTGTTGACTTGAGTGGGATTTGGGCATGATAGATTTGGGGATATTATTTTTCTGTGATTGATCTAGAGATTATAATTTCTTTATGTTACTCTGACTTAAAAATATGTACTATATTATTTTATTTAAGTATTAGTTTATAATATAACTGTTATTGAGTTCCCAAATATTACAACCTTAGAATTTCACTAAAAAATTTGGAAGCATATATATTTTGTGAGAAAATCAGCCACCAAAATATCAATAAGGAAAATACTTACTAAAGCCTGGCTATAGTAGATTGTCATTAATTTGGAGTAATTTTCATATTTTTGTGCAGGAATCTAATTAGTATTTATACAAAGACTGATGGGTTCCAGTGAGCAGTATGGAGGAAATCCAAGTGACTGATGCAAATATTAATATTTGGGATGTTATTCTGATTAATATACTTTTGCAATACTTAAAGGAATTGGAAAGAGTGAAGAATGTGAGTAATTGAGATCATTTCTCATATAAATTTGTAAGTCTGTGGAACTCACATGAATGTAGAGGTTCCTTTTTGTTTGCTGCTGCAAGCCAAGAAATAGTCCCACTAATTACTAGAAATAAGGGAGATTGTGAAGGCATAACATAATGATTTATCCTCTTTACTTATAATTTGGTAGAAACATGACCCAAATGCAGATACACTCATTTGCAGGAATTCGACAAATGAGATTTGATAACTTTTGATAGTGAGGAGTTAAAAGGGATAAAATTCAAGAGACTTCTCAGGTAATATTTTGAAATGCATCCCCGAGCTATCCTGTGATGACCAAAACATATTTATAATTTTAATGGAAGAATACTATTTTTAGTTCAATAAATCTGTTTAATAAATTATATTTTTAAAAGGCGTTTCTATACCAGGCAGTAAATAGTCCTTTAATCAATGCAAGCATTAATGCAACTTCCTTTTTCCTTATTAGTCACTGTATTGAGCAGATCCTGGATAGCAGATATTGTACTGGTATTTTAAATAAACCTATAAATATTATAACAACCCAGGGAATTTGAGGATCATTCTGAGAATAAGGAAATTTATGTTAAAAGATGTTAATTAAATTGCCCAATATCACAATGCTAGCAAATTGGAAAAAATATATCTTTCTGAAAACAAATTTATTACTTTTCCATTACATCATCTCCCCTCATTTTAAACATGTATTCTTTCAATCAACCAGTGTTCATAGAATGCCTAGTATCTCTCCTGCTCTATTCTTGACACTGAGATAGAGACATATACAATGTACTTTATTTTCTTATGATTCTCATAGCTTAATGAAGAGAAGTATTCACATAAAGAGGTATTTTGGGAAGCATGAAAAAAATTGCTTTTGGTATTATTATTACTTTTGGAGAATTTTGTATGTTGGGAAAATAAATTAAGAGCAGAATGCCATTACAGAATTTCATGAAGGAGAAAGACTCCAAAATAACTCTAATAAATTATCTTCAATTGTGACATTTTAAAAAGAGAATAATAAGAAAAAAATTTTAAAAGATGGAGAAAGCTAATGGAATGAAAACCTTATTTTGGTCCCATTTTTCTAATTTTAATATTGTTTTCACAAATTATTTGGGAACACAAGCATATGTAGAAAAAAATTGAAGGAATTTCTCATTGAAATGACTGCAATAAAATGTTAAGCATTTTCTGTATGTAAATATCAAAACATTTTTAGTTTTACCCAAGCCATAAATTCTAAGTAATGGAATTATATATAGAAGACATGTTGCTGAAATATTAATCTTACATTTTTCTGTGCACACCAACACAAAAGTTTCCATATTATTGAATCAATATTTCTTATTTTTATAATCACACATTTAGCCACAAGATACAACTATAATTATTTTCTTTTGTGATGCTAAATTAATGAAGAATTTAATTATTCATCTGCATTATTTTTGAGATATCTTACAAAGTTCACAACTGAGTGAATCTGATTGTCAAATTGTATGTAGAATAGGAAGATCAGTAAAGAAAATGTCATAATTACAACTGACAATAAAATCAATGTGGTAAAGGTTCTGAGTGACATGGGATAAAGAGATGATGGATATTTTGTTCACATCCTCTGGGATGTGTTGAGAAGGTAATTATAATACAGAAAATGTAACAGAATGCCTGCCCTTACCCAGGAAAACAGTAATCTAATGTTATCACTCCACTTAATCCAAAAACAATCTACATGACATAGAAAGACGATGGAAACATATTGTCAGATATCAGATGTTCAAACAAGATGGAATTGAAGCTGTTACACTTTTTAAAAGACTGAACTAAGGAAAGCTTTGTCACTATACTCTGCCAATAATAATACCAATATACAAGGCAGCTTGCTTTTAAAGAACATAATTTATTTGTTGGAATCTGCTTGAAAAATAACCAAACAGGTGTGACTTGAGAGTAGCAGCATTTCTTACATTATGCTTGCTATAAAGAGTCTCACAACACTTTGCTTCCCAGAACATGCAGAAATTAGTGTGAATGGAATTAAAGCTGAGATAGATGCAGGTGGTAATTTGAAGATTTGTTATATAGAAACCTGATTTACTTCATTTTCTTTTTGTATAGTAGAATACCACAGACTAGGCAATTTTTAACAAAAAGAGATTTATTTGTCTCACAATTCTGGAGACTTACAATAAGTCCAAGAACATGTCACTGGCAACAACTGACAGAGATTTTCATGTTAGATCAAAACATGTAGAAAGGGCAAATTATGTACATATATATATATATATATTTGTGTGTGTGTGTGTGTGTGTGTGTGTGTGAGAGAGAGAGAGAGAGAGAGAGAGAGGGAGAGGTCAAGAGAGAGGGCGGGCAGAAGGCGAGAAATAGAAAGCATCAGTGCCTGAGCTGGGTTTGCTATTATAAAGCCTACTATCTTGAAAATGACTCACTTCTACAATAACTAAATTAATCCAGTCATGAGAGTGGATTAGGTGCCCCAAATAGTGTTGCATTGGGGATTATGTTTTCTACATAGGTATTTTTGAGAGACACATTTAATCCATAGCAAAACCAGTTCAAATCATCATTACTATTATCTATAATCGTGATTAAGGGAAATTTTATTTTGGGTGAATGTAAAACAACAACTAATCAAATATATTCCCAATAAAACAATATGTGAAGACCTTAAGTGTCTTGAAAACATGCAGACTCTTTAAATAGTTGAACAACTTCAATTTGAAACATTGCTTTGATCACTTTATAAGCATTAAAAAGTTGATAAATCTTTACCTAGACAATGAAAAACTTTCAAACTTAGTGGTTAAATTCACCACAAATGGGAGTCTATTTCCAAAAAGTTACTCTAAATCATTTTATTTTTCTCATTTTGACATTTATTCCTTTTAAGGGCAAAAAATATTTCATTCTCTTATGAACTTTTGGATGTATGGAAATTGTTGGAGCCTACAAAACTAGATAAAATGATACCACTACATCTTCTCCTCATTGAATTAAAGTAGAATTTTCTTCTGATTGGTCACATGAGGAGTAGGAAGGATTAAGATTGGGAGACCAAAACAGATAACTGTGAATTTTGCCACTATACCTCCAGTTCTAATTTCATAGCTTTCTGCTGTTTCAAAAGAGGCAAGCAAAAGACTGAAAACAGCAGTCCAGTTTTACCCAGCCAAATAAGTGGAGTGAAACAATGTAGAGCTCAATTAAACAATTTTCAACTTAAAAATGACATCATAATATTTAGTAGGATTAACAACTTGGAGAATCTAACCCAGTTCTTCTAGTGTAAGGATTTCCATTTACGTTTTTGTGCATCATTCATTTTCCTCTTGACCTCACCTTTGGAAGATGGTGTAATTTTCCTCCAAATCCTTTCAGACCTTACCCAAAGTAGAGCCAACTGGATCACTGAAAGTCCCTGTCTAAATTAATTTCTATGTAATTATTCTTTCCTGCAGAAAACTAGAGCTTCTAAGAAAAGGTATTATATTCTAAAGTTGGTTAGAATTTTTTGTGTTCTTGGTTAGCTTCACTTTTGTGACGATAAGAATGTAATAATAATTTGACATTTTCCTCCCTTTTGTTTGGCTACTTTTCTCTAAGTGTCTTTGTGACACTTCGTGTTTCCAGAATATAATGGCTTCTCACATTTTCAAAGACTTCCCAATGGGTTATTACACTACTATTTCTCTTCAGTTTTAAAGCATCACCCAATAAAATCTCCCATGTTTTCAAGTATGTTAGGATGACATAAGGTGAAGCAAACTAATGTTATTGATATTTAGTCCACAGAGGTCTTCATTGTTTAGTGCTGATTTCTTTTAAAGGAATGATGATACATTAGTTCAAATGCGAAAGTTTGACCATCAAAAAAAAGTGTGACATTTAACTTTAAAAAAACATACACTCTTCTTAAAAGCATCTACAGTATGAATGCTTTTCTCTAAATCACTGTGCCATTATTTTCCAGGCAGCCTTGCTGAAGGTAATTAGTTTTGCTTCTCTTTGTGAAATCCATTGAGAACAGGTCAGTGGATAATGAATGTGAATCAGAAAATCTTCAGCACATTCATTTTTAAACAATACACCACAATGACTAGTTGTTTATGGTTTGGTCCCCACTAGACATGAGCAGCACAGGGATCCAAGTCGCCTGACACTGGTTCCTTTTTGCTCAATGATGTGGATCAACTTTTGACACATTGTTTTAATATTTCAGGTTTTATTCTAGATAGGCACACATAGATATTTCCTCTTCATTAATGTAATTTAAATCTTAAGAATGAAGATCGGATTGAAATCAAATTTTAAGAATGTTGTTGGAAACATAATTCCTTGCACTTAGTTTAGATATTTGAATGATGTTTCTGGAAATTAGTCATGTGGAAAATGGTCTGTCTTAAAGGGCAAATGACATGGTGAGGTGACTTAAGTGGTACAATTTATGACTTAAAATAATATCAAAATTATTTAAGTTCTCACTTGAAAAAAAAGAATGGTATAGACCATTCAAAAAGTCTCAATAGTAACCTGATGATTATCTCAAAACAGCTTTAGCCAGCCACGGTGGGGAATGCCTGTAATCCCAGTCACTTGGGCATCTTGAGTTCAAATCCAGCCTCAGCAAAAGTGAGGCACTAAGCAATTCAGTGAGACCCTGTCTCTAAATAAAATACAAAATAGTGGTGGGATGTGGCTCAGTGGTTAAGTGCCTCTGAGTTCAATCCCTGGTACCCCCCCAAAAAAGAAAAGAATAAAACTTTTTGGGATTTTCTTAGAGTCCTTCATGAAAAGCTAATGTCATCAATTTTATTTTACAAATGTTGATGTGTGGATCTAGCCAATTTTAATATAATTGATTAATTAGTACAGCTAAATAACTAGTAACTCATTTATAGTTTATGGTTAATGAAAAATATTCATTTAAAATATTGTATTATAAAAATAATATGAAAATTAAATTTGTGATTCTAGAAATGCATAAAGCATTTAATACTCCTATTTATTACACCTCTGTGCTTACTTTTTAGAATTTGTGATGGCTTTTTAAAAACGTTATTCATTATGCTCTTCTTGCTTCCATCTAGACTAAGGAGATTGGCAATGAAAGGCATTTTCATGATAGACAAAAGGGGTCTGCAGGGAAGAGAGTAGTAATCCAGGCCTTGAAGCTGAACCTGGTGAAGGAAGCTTGGTGTTTGTGCCAGCCATAATTCTAGGAGCTTCACTTGGTAAGTTGGCATGTCTACAATTGATTCCATGTGAAGATAAAAGCTCTGACTAGGAAGCTCTTGTCTTCAATAGATACATCCAAGAACATGAGTCACAGCAAGTGATAATAGCAGCTTGGGTCCTAGTTTTTCTTTGAAGGTGGATTGGATTAGTCAGCCAATTGGACCACACTGCAAAGCATATAAAGGGCATATGGCTATTCCTAGACAGTGTGGAATCTTCAGTATATACAAGAATCAACTGTGGTGTGTGGTACAAGGAACTTTCCTCCATTCCTCTTTCATAAATCATGATTTAGAAAATATATTTTTGAGTCCATTAGAAAACAAACTTTTAGGGCTGGGTCAGTAGTTCAGCTGTAGCACACTTGCCTGGTGTGTTTGAGGCACTGAGTTCAATTCTCAGCCCCATATATAAATTAAAAAAAAAAAAAAAAAAAAAAAGGTCTAACAACAACTAAAAAAAAAATTTTAAAAAACTAAAGTTTTACTTTTAGGAGAATTTTTGATTCATGGAAAACTCCTAAAGATAGTACAGAGTTTCTGTATATCTCATACTCAGGGGAATATTTTCCAAGGTAAACATGATGCAGATTTGTATGTTTTGAAACTTGGAGAAGAATCATTTTCTGCTGCTGAGGAATCAGAGTGGGGAATGTTTGTTATTTAGGCACAGCTTGCACTATCTGAATCCATCATAACCTATACTGTTGGAGCTAATGGGTAGCAGGCTATGACCTTCTTTATAAAGGAACTGACAGGCATTGTACATGAAATTATGGTACTGGTAATGTGCCTAAATTCTACAGGACTGAGAGACAGGATTGCCAATATATTTCCTTTTTCAAACAGAAAAGTCCTGACCTAAGCCTGCAGGTGGGTGATTTCTGTATTTCAAAGTAAAACTAACCAAGGAAAGCCTATGAAGTAAGGTTTTTATTCAATACAATACATTGGCCTAGTTATAAGATATATGTTCCTAAAGGATTTCATATATCAAATTTTCTGATATATTGATATAGCTTTCTTATACTGTTTTGTAATTATTCAGGAAGCTTATTCTGTTATGAAATGACATGAAGTCTTCAAGTTAAAAATATATTCTAATGTTCTTGCTTTCAAAGTGCTATCTGTATATCATTCTGTATACTTTGTTTTAGGCCATGGGTAAAACAACTCTAAAAAGTGGGAGTTGGAGGGGGCTGGGGCTATGGATCAGTGGTAGAGCGCTCATCTTGCATGTGTGAGGCCCTGGGTTCGATCCTCAGCACCACATAAATAAAAATAAAGTTATTGTGTCCACCTACAACTAAAATAAATTTTAAAAAGTGGGAGTTGGAAATAAATATAACCCAAAGGAGAGCAAAGAAATATATTCAACAACTATGTGTTCATGAGTTTTTTTTTTTTTTTTTTTTTTTTTTTTTTTTTTTTTTTTTTTTTAAGAATACTGAACATGTACTTCTGAACATGGGATTTAGAAAATTCTTTCATAGTTTAACTTATAGACTAGTCTAATGCTTTAATAGATGCATCTTAGAAATGAAATGAGTCTAAATTCATCATGATGAAAGGATTGATGGATTTCTGACAATGCTATGACAGCTGAATTGATGTGTGTGAAGTGTTAGCTTTAATGATAAACATTAATAAATGCTGCATGTAATTGAATTAACAGTGATGTTAAACAATTTTTTGCTTCTATGCAAAACTCATTGAACCAGGCAGATACACTATATATTCTTTTGCCTAATATAAATAATTTCCAAGTATAGTACCTAATTCTGGATATTCATTGAGATTCCATTTACATTGCCTAAGCTTGCATTCATCAAAGCCAATTTTCTTTGTGTAACTTCTTTAAAAGAAATCATAGCTTTGGTGCTAAAGTTCATATTTATAACATATTATTTTTAAATAAATTGAGTGCTAATGAAATATAAAAATGTACAAACTATGTAAGACCTACTAGTCTTTTACCGTCCTTTATAGTAGGATGATACTAATAGCCTATACATACTAGCAAAGGCTATGTTTTAATCAGGGACTACATTATGTATTAGTTTTTGAGCTGTTCCAAAGCAAATGTTCTCCCTTCGTTCACCAAAAGAATTAACATAATACTGTAATAATCCAAAGTACTCTTGCTCCTTTCTTAAACCTTTAGTGAATTATATAGTATCAAAAGAAGACAGTGCACTTGAAGCATCATTTAATTCAAAATAGATGAGTACTGTTCATGGATAGAAGTAGAGTGAACTTAATTTAAAAATTTTTTAAAAATTGGTAATGATTAATTCCTTCCTATGATTTTCGTGTCCTGCATGCCCATTTATTCAGGTTCCTGAACCAGGTGTCAAAGGGATTGAGAAAAGAAAAAACAGACACAAAAGTAGGGAAAAAGCTGGGGCTTGGTAGTTCAGCCAACCTTTGATGGAGGAAGAATGACCATGAGCAAGCTCAGCACATTTATTATATAGGTTTTAACATCAAAGGGGTTTATTGTGAGAAAGTTACTTTAAAATAAACATAACTGAGGGCAAAGGTAAGAACAGCCCAATTATAGTTATAAGCTTGCACCCATAATTCTCTACCCCGGATCAGCTAGCATTTGAACCTTAGGTCATGAACTGATAAATTCTGCAGCTGGCACAGAATTTTCCTTTGAACAGGGTGTCACCATAGCAACTGGCCAATCATCAATTGGTGCCTTTCCATGGAGAAATTCCATTCCCAAGAGAGATATCGCTTCTGTCTCTGGGCTGTTCAAGACCCATAATTCAGTTGTTGCTTCTGAAAGTAGATGTGTCCCAAAACACCAAATTACGACCAGAAGCCAATATTATGTACAACTTTTCACTATTATTATTTGTAGATTCTGCCACATTTTGAATTATAGGTTCTACTGAATTATACATTTTCTAAAAATGAGTAAGGACTTTGCACTTTGCTCAGGTTGAGTTTGTCTAATTTTTTTTTAAACTCACCATCCCACAACTATGCTTCATTTTTTAAAATAATTATTGTGATATATTTGTGAAAATTATATGGTTTTGTAGAGGAGATGAAAAATATATTTTTGCATATATAAATGAGGCAAGTAGATATGCAAGCAAGAAATTTAGTCTCATCCAAAACCTATTGAAAGACTGAAATTTCCTTCATCTCCTCCATTAGAATCAAAATAATATTTTTTCTTAGATATTAAATGGTTTTGTGTGTAACTTTTTTTTCAGCATTCTAATTGTCATTGCAATTTTCCTAGAAGAATTTATTTTATTTTAATTATGTTATTATGGAAAATTTAAACCATACACTAATCAAGAAAGAATAATCAATATATTCCTATGAATGTACCAATGACTAATTTTTAGTAGCAGATTCATTGTTCAGCTCCAGATTAATAAATATACACTAAATACCTAATAATGTCTGATAAGTTTTTCTTCCTTAGGAGTTTTAACATAATCCTTTGCATTTATCTTTTCCAAATCCATAAGGTGTTTAAAATATGTTCTGTTTCTAGTGTTGAAAATGACAGTCAGTGAAGGGAAGTGAGCCATAGCTTACTGTAGGGACATGTTTCAGATGATTTAAGAATTGTATCTCAAACCAGACCCTTTAATTTCAGGTTCCAGTTTCTTTCCAAGCACAGGAAAAGGAGAATTCTTGTGAAATCAAGAGATGGAACAGGAAGGTGAGGGCAGAGATTAATGGGAATGCCAGAAAACTATGAAAGAAGGTCTAAGACTGGTTTGCTTTCTAAATCCCCTTTCTTGAGGAACAGATAGTTGGGAGGAGATGACAAATCTTGTCATACAGGGTTCTAAGCAAAAATCTGACAGTGACTTAGGAGGATCTAGAAGTGAATGGATGGATGTTACCTAAGTTTTTTTTATAAGTCCAATCAGGGAGACAGAACAAGATGATCTTTTTCACAGACATGAATGTGTTTTATAAGCCATCCTGCAAGTTGGTAAGATATATATTTCTGATTAACATTCATAATTACCAATAAGTCAGGTTTTATTGTTTCAATAATTTTATGCTTATGAATTAATTTTTAATTAGAGAAATGACTTTCTATTAAATTGGAAGATTGCATATAACATAGTAATACTTTTAACAGAGCAGAGACTAAGTGAACTGTGGAAAAATTCTTTTCATACTCTACTTCTTCAATAGAATCAATAGTTTTTTTTTTCTTTTTTTCTTTTTTTTTTTAAAGAGGTTAAAGCTCAAACACTTAACTTTTTGGATGCTTAGCTTGTTTTCTAATTTTAGTAATATCTAAGTCTTATTCTTATTTAGCCTTCAAATAGAAGGCCTTCTTGAAATAAAAAAATAAGTTGAAATTTTTGGCATTGCCTTTGTTGATTTGCATCTTAAAAATTCTTAAGATTGTATTGTGGGAAATGACCTTACAAGGCTTCTGTTTTCTGACAATGTCTGACAAGTTTTCAGAAAGCTGGTTGAACTCATTCAAGAATGAGGAATTTAGCCAGGCACGGTGGTGCACGCCTGTAATCCCAGCACTTTGGGAGGCTGAGACAGGAGGATCACGAGTTCAAAGCCAGCCTCAGCAATGGCAAGGCACTTAGCAACTCAGTGAGACCCTGTTTCTAAATAAAATACAAAAAAAAGGGCTGGGGATGTGGCCCAGTGGTCGAGTGCCCCTGAGTTCAATCCCCGGTACCACACACACAAAAAAAAAGAATGAGGAATTTGCCACGTACGTACAGGGGCTGGTGTAAACAAACTGCTGGCTAAAAGAAATGTCTATAAAATTTTTTTTTTGTCTGTTTGAACCTCAGGTCTGTCTCCTAATGTTTATTATTAAATTATTGAGCTGATTTAATGACTTAATATTCTAAAATTATTCAGATAGTGTGACAGATGGTTAATGTCATGTGTAAGAGTTCTTTCACATCCAGGGCAATCATCTCATTTCTGAATCGATATGCTTTTGAATACTTAGTATATATCCTAATTTATTCTATGAGTTGGAAAAATGTTCTTGTGAAGAGCCAAATAGTAAAATATTTTCAGGTTTACAAGCCATAGAGCCTCTCTTGTAGCTACTTGACATGGTCACAAGTGCAAAACAGAGTCATCAACAGTACGTAAGTGAATAGATGTGGCTGTGTTCCAACAAAATCTATTTGCAAAAACAAGTGATGTGCTAAGTTTGGCTCATAGTTCATAGGTCACTAATTTCTGATTATGAAGAGTATTTCCATTCTTTTATAAGTTTATCATTCAAACTAGAAGATGCCTTAAATCCAAGTTGAAACAAACATGCCCTATAGAAGAAAATTATGTACTCTATGCTTCCTTGACAACAAATTCATTTGGACTACCAACCACAGAATATCTGTCAACACACCGGAGGAATAATGGCCTCTAGAAGATGACTATTAACTACAGTGAAAACTTGGAAGGGAATACCAGGATTTAAATTTATGACTAAAACATGAGTCTATCCAAAGAAATATGTTTAAAAATTTCAGATAACTTTTGCCAGTGTATTAGAAGAACTCAGTATAGATTCATGACAATTTAATGAGCATAATAATATTTTATATAAATTGATGCTTAAAACAGGACATATATGATTTGAGAATCAAATTATAAGTGTAAAATATTGAGAATTTTTAAAAGATCAATAATAATACCTATTTCAAAAATTATACATTAGAATCTGAAAAGAAAAAAAAATATAGTTAATAATTCTAAATAGCATTCTACTAAGTAGCCAAATGAATCTTTAAACTAAAAATTGGAATAGCATTAATATTTAAAATATTAAAACTTGTAACCACTTTGGAAAGCAGTATGGAGATTTCTCAAAAAACTAGAAATGGAATCACCATATAATCAAGCTATCCCATTCCTTGATATATATCCAAAACATATAAAATCAGCATATTATAGGAATGCAGCCTCATCAATGAATTGAAGCACAATTCACAACAGTCAAGATATGGAACCAACCTAGGTCCCCATCGACAGAAATTGGATAAAGAAAATGGATAAAGATATACACACAATGGAGAATTATTCAGCCATAATGAAGAATTAAATTATGACACTTGCCAATAAATGGGTGGAACTGGAGAATACTCTGCTAAGTGAAATAAGCCAGACCCAGAAAGTCAAAGGTTAAATGTTTTCTCAAGTAGAAGAGAGTCCAAATAAGGGGGGAAATGAAATGAAAGAAAAGGAAAGGGGTGTGAGGAATTCCATCAAAGTAGAAGAAAGATCAGTGGAGTAAAAAAATAGGATTGAGGTGGAAGAAGGAAGGATAGGATAAGGAAAGAATAGTGCAGTGAATCTGACCAAACTTTTATATGTACATATATGAATATACATAGTGAATCTCATTTTCCTGTATATCCACAAAACATATTTTTTAAAAGGTAAGTAAATAGCAGAAAAATAATAGAGTAGAGAATAGGGACCAGGGTGAGGGAAGAAAGGAAGGAAAGGGAAAGTATTAGGGACTGAATTAGAGCAAATTATATTCCATGCTTCCAGAAGTGCCTTGTTGCTGTGTTCTTGCATGGTGCAAGGGCAAAAAGGGTAAACAGCTGCTTTGTACCTCTTTTATGAGGTCATCAATCCACTTCATGAGGGGTCCACTCTCATAACTTAATCACATCTTAGAAGTTTCTCCTATCAATACTATCACATAGTGATTGAGTTTCCATATATGAGTTTTAGGGGAAACTTTCAGACAGTAGTAGCACAACCAGAAATCATTTTGGAGAGGAAAAAAGCATATGTGAGAATTTTAAGAGACTGAATGTTCTTTTCTTTAGAAATGAGCTTTATTTTAAAGCTGTTTTAGCTTATGTTTATCACTATTACAAAATACCTGGGGTTGGATAAGTATAAGGAAAAGTGATTCATTTATTTCACCATTCTGGAGATTCAAGGGCCTGCATCTAGTTATAGTCTCCTTGTTGGCAGAGTCCCAGGGAGTGCAGGGGATCACATGACAATCAGGCATGCATGTCTGAATTCTTTGGTACTTCTTTATTACAAAGCCACTGGTATTCAATCATGGATCTTCCACCGTGGTGATCTTATCCAATACTTATTCCAAAAACTACACCTGTAAACAACATAGTGTGAATTAAGTTTAACCTTTCTTAATATTTCATAATGGTCCATAAAATTCAACCCTTAGGGGCAAACTCAAAACATACCCAATCACTAGCAAAGGAACTCTGAAAATTATCATTTTGGTTTAATTGTAAAAACCAAATTACACAATCAGATGAATTTACCCACCTCAGAAATAGTACATGTTTGATAGATGAAGACAAAATGAAATGCATACTAAATAAAGAAATTCTATACAACTGAAGTGTAGTGAAATTATATTATGTGATCTCGATTCCAGGTCACTCTTGTAATTTGTGAATGTCTTCACAGATCTATTATAGACACTTCAATAGTATCTATACACTATAGAACCAATGTATGATTTATTAATCATGGAAAAAGGAGATAAAGAGCATGAAACTTAGTTAACAAATAAATAATTAAGATATTAACTTATTGCTTCAAAATTCTCCCTGCCAATTTTTAACTAATCCATAGTAAGTAATTATTTATTTAAAAGGCTTATTAAGTATTTTATGAGTTCTGTGTTCTTTCATGAGTACTAAAAAGAAGTAATAACATTTTTCACTCTTGGGAAACTTATTTAAGAAGATAAAATTTGAGTACTTGGAAAATTAGATATTAACTCTAATAAATAACAGTAGAGAAGGTAAAATATTGTACGAATGATTGTTATTGAAATTGAAGGATAAAGATCACTGTAGTTTGACCTTATAAAATTAATGGACTATTTGTAAAACCAAATTAGACAATCAGATAAATTTACCCACCTCAGCAATAGGTACATGTTTGATAGAGGAAGACAAAATGAAATGCATACTGAGCCGGGCGCGGTGGCGCACGCCTGTAATCCCAGCACTTTGGGAGGCTGAGGCAGGAGGATCGCGAGTTCAAAGCCAGCCTCAGCAATGGCGAGGCACTTAGCAACTCAGTGAAACCCTGTCTCTAAATAAAATACAAAAAAGGGCTGGGGATGTGGCTCAGTGGTCGAGTACCCCTGAGTTCAATCCCCGGTACCAAAAAAAAAAAAAAAAAAAAAAAAAAAAAAAATGCATACTGAATAAAGAAATTTTATACAGTTGAAGTGTAGTGAAGTTATATTTTGTGATCTTGATTCTAGGTCACTGTTGTAATTTGTGAATGTCTTCACAGATCTATTATGGACATTTCAATAATATTTATACACTATAGATCACCTGACAAAAATCAGGGAGTGGATGAATGTCTGAATTCTTTGGTACTTCTTTATTATAAAGCCACCAGTATTAAATCATGGATCCTCCACCATGGTGATCTTATCCAATCCTTATTCCAAAAACTGCACCTATAAATGACATAGTGTAAATTAAGTTTAACCTTTCTTAATATTTCATCATGCAAGAGTTAGATTGAGATATATCTGAAGGGAGAGCAAATATGGAACATGACAGAATTGAAGCATGGTTATAGACTCATTTAAAATAAAGAAGTATATTTGGAGTCATTAAGCAACTATCAACATGATAGCCATATTCAGAACTTACTTTTAAAAAATATTAATAACTCTGTTATTGAGTTATTTTCTTTACTTGTATGTAACATTTCCCAGAGTTAAAAAATAGATCTGTTGTGTACTAAACATAAGCATTTGCTTAAATTTATGTATTGAAGTAGTAGCCCAAATTACGGTGGTACAGGGGTGGAACATTTGGAAAGCAATTTTGTGATTAGTGTGGATCCATGAATAGGATTTGATTCCTTATAAGAGGGTCTTTAGATTATTCTTTCCTCCTCCTCCTCCTTCTCCTCCTCCTCCTCTTCCTCCTCCTACTCCTCCTCCTTCTTCTTTTTTTTGCTATATGAGGTTGTACAGAGTCTGCAACCTGAGTCTCACTAGAACCTAACCATTCTGGCAAACTGATATTGGAATTCTAACCTGTGAGAAAGAAATGTTTGGTGTTCAAAACCACCCCATCTTCAGAATTTGTTGGGTAGCTCAGATTAAGACAAGATCTGCACTTGAATGGCAATGTTTTAGCTCATTGTCTCAAACACTTTAAGAACCTGAAAGACTAAGGTAATATCAAATAAGAGTGCACATGGAATACCAGACTGAAGAATTTCGACATTGAAATAAGAGATGTGATAACATAAACTCATGGATATAACAGTAAATTTTGATAGAGTTTATGTTTAGAAGGAATGATGAGAAAAGCAAAGATAAATAATGTGTATAATGTAAATATTAAAGCTTTCTGGTATTATTGGACTTGGTTCTGAGTCTGGGCTTGCTGATTACAATCTGTATTACATTAAGTCAATTTCCTGATCTAAAAAGCAAGTTAACCCTAACTTGGTTCTAAAAAAATGAGGGATGCTGGAGTTAGCACTTCTACCAAGATTTCAGTGCAAAGCCTAGAAGTTCAGGCAAATTGTAGCAGAGTTGAAATTCCTCCAGGCATTCTTGTGAGAATGAAATTGAAATTGCAGTGTAGACTCCACAGAATTAAGAGATGCCAGTAACATGGAACATCTGCTGATAAAAGCTTCTGGTTATGAACAGAGTCACCCTAAGAAGGAGACCTTACTGCCTAGAATTGGCAAGGGTCTGTACATTGAGCTACTGAACTTGTTTGCCCAACTGGGTTTTGATCTTGCTTTGGTCTGATTTCTTCATTCTATGCCACTATTTCTCCCTTTTATAATGAAAATGGTTACTTTGTGCCATTATATATTGTACATGTGTAATTTGCCTTTGATCCTTATGAGGACACACTTTAAAGGGTTTTGCATTGAATCTTACAGGATTCTTTGAACTTCAAATGTTGAGCAGTGTTGAAATTGTTAAGACTATGGAGACTTTTGGATATAGACTAACTTCATTTTGCATTTGGAGATGAACAAATGCTTTTGGGAATCAGGGTGAGAATGTTATGGCTTGGATATAAGGTGTTAAGTGAAGACAAGGGCTGAATTTCCTGGATTTGAGAATTACCTTGAATCATGACAAAAAAGAAATCATTCAAAAGGCACTTAGTATTTTTCAAATATTTATCAAATGCATATACTATTTGTTATGATATATTGCTGGGTATGAATTGTGATGGTATAAGAAAATTTTATTGTCCTCATATTTTCTGCAGTTCTGTATGGGAAATATCCTATTTTATTTTTTATACTCATTCACATTTAATGTACCATGATAATTTTTAAAGCCTTTAAAAATTACATAGTCAACTTGAATTTGTCCTTTAGCAAAATTAGTCTAAAGGATAAGGAGTAAAATAAGTGGATATAAGAGTAAAGAAAAGTATAATTTTGAAAGACATTATGAAACATCAAAAGTGTTTAAATTTTGGGCTGGGGTTGTGGCTCAGCGGTAGAGCACTAGCCTAGCACGTGCGCGGCCCTGGTTCGATCCTCAGCACCACGTAAAAATAAAGGCATTGTGTACATTTTCTTGTTCTTTGTATACTGACCTTGAACCTAAGACCTTGCCATAATTTACTTAACCTTTTTAAGATATCTTCATATTTTTAATTTATGTAGTCATTTCATTTGTTAATGAAGACAGTATTGCTTATTGGTTACCTATTTTTGTGATCTATATGTCTTTTTTGTTGCACTTGAGTAGGAGGTTGGATAGTGGTGATACAAGTGGAACTTTTTGCTGGGGTAAACAATATTGCTTTCTTTGAATAAATTAGTTAAAATGGATGATTCTACATTAAAAATTGCTGAAGTTAGTCTGAAAATTTTTCATTTATAATTTTAATAAATAATAAATTACTTGTAATTTTATTAATAATAATTACTTGTACTCAGTTATCTTTGTTGTACCCTTGCCCTGAGATCACTGATAAATGACTGTGAAATAAGTTAAAAATGTATCCTTTTATTCCTATTCTCTGAAAGATTTTGGTTATTTCTTCATTAAATGTAAAGAATTATAGGTGGACCCTTCCTGGGCATAGAATTTACTTTGTGAAAAGAGATTGGATAATTCAATTTCTTTAGCAGACAAATGTCTATTCAGAAAAATATCTTGTTAATTTGGGTAATTTTGTTATTTTTCTTAGAGAATTTTCCAATTCATTTAAAATTGCAAATGTATTGGAATAAATTTATTCATAATGTTCACTTGTTATTTTTAATATTTATGGGATTTCTGGTGCTATCATTTTTCTATTCATAATGTTGTATATATGGTTTTTCTTGTTTTCTTTTGATTCTTCTTATGACGGACATTCCAATTTTGTTTTCTAACTTTAGGCATTGTTTCTTCTAATAAGTATTTCTTAATACATTATTTCAGGCCTTTTACTCTTCTTAACATGTTTCTGAAAGTACAATTTTCTTTTTAATCACAGAATTAGCTACATCCCACAAATTTTCATTATTTTGATACTTTCAACATTTTCACTGTGAGTTCTGTTTTCATTAATGGGTTAGCACTGTGATTTTTTTTTTAATATTTGGAAAATTTTGAGTTACATTTTTATTATTTTCTTGATTGATTTTATTGTACTCTGCATGAATTCAAAGTTTGCTAACACTTAAAAATTCTCAGTGTTTACAAATGTTCCAAAGACATGAGAAAATAATTTGCCTTGTGAAGTGCTTGAGTGAAACATTCCATAGTGTCAACTTTGTGAAGTTGTTTAATCTTTTTCTAATCCTTTACATTCACATCTCTTGTTTCATCCTTTATCAAAAAAAAAGTATATTACTAAGGTATATTACCATTTAGATATGTCTCTCAGTTTTCATATTTCTCTTTTTATTTTTAGTTGTAGATGGACACAATGCCTTTATTTTATTTTATTTTTTGGGAGGAAGATGCTAGGGATTGAACTTAGGAGCACTTGACCACTGAGCACAGACAGGGTCTCACTGAGTTGATTAGTGCCTCACTTCTGCTGAGGCTGGCTTTAAACTGGAAATCCTCCTGCCTCAGCCTCCTGAGCCACCAGGATGTGCTGCTGCACCTGATTTATTCATTTATTTTTACATGGTGCTTAGGATCAAAACTTGTGCCTCACACATGCTAGGCAAGTGCTCTACCACTGAGCTACAACCTCAGCCCCTTACTTCTTAATTTCTATATTTTTAACATAAAATAGTGAATTCTTATAAAAATAGAATCTGTTTATCTTCCTGGTGGATTTGTTTTTATTCTAACAAAAATGATTCCTCTTTATTGTTATAATTGGCCATTGCTTTAAAGTCAACTTTCTATTACTTGTTTATGTTACATATTTTTCCTGAGGTTTCTGTGTACTACCAGATATCCTATAATTAAGAAATGTCTCTGCAAAGAAGACCACAGGTATGTTTGCTTTAAAATCCAATCTGAAAATATTTGTCTTTTAATTGGTCATTTAATCCACTTAGATGTGTTTGGTTATAAATACACAATCTTAACTATTTATGATTGTGCCACTTAACTTATATTCTTTAGTTTGTTCCTCTTTTCCTGACATTATTTGGGATTATTTAGGATTTATGTTATTACATCATCCTCTTTACTACCTTAATATTAATACATTCTGAAACTTCTATTGGAGGATACCTTGGAGAGTGCAATATGTACCATTAATTTGTTTAAACTATGAATTGCAGTAGTATATTATTAACTACATTCCGGATAATGCTAGAACATTAAACCTTTGCTTGACAAAGTGTGATCCATAGACAAACAATATTACCATCACTTGGTTATATTTAAAGCTTCAAATTCTCCCCCTTCAGACATATTGCAAGAAAACCTGCAGTGTTAAAAGAATCTCAGGTACATATTATGTACATTATATTTGAGGAGCATTGACTTTGAACACTTTAAACTCTATTAGACTTGTTTCTTGTCTTTTTTCTTAATTGTGCCTGTGTAATTTCACTGAAAAGTTTTGCAAAATTCAACAAGCATTTTTTTTAAGCAAATAGTTTGGCTACCTATTTACCCACAATTTAGAAATACTCACAAATCACATATTCACCCTTTCCCCCTCTCTTTCTTCCCTTCTTTTCCCTCCTTTTTGATAATTAACACCTAGAATAGTTTTCTTTCTACTAGAGTAAGTATGTCAATATTTCCATTATTGTAGACAAGCTGGTATTTATTTCTCCCATCTTTAATGTTCTATAAATGTAGTTATGTATCTTTAATTTGGGGAAAATATATATAACATTATAGTTAATGTTGCCCAGAGTGTCTAGCACAATGTGTATGCCACAGTAGATCCTCTACATGTTTGGTGAATTAATAGTTGAATTTAAGAAATATAGCTACTTAATTGAGTTGTGTTTGATATGTGACCCAGTGGACAGTATCGGAGTGTTTTTCTTAATAGGGAAAAGTGATTTCTTGTTTTCAACAAAATAAAACAATCAATTATATTTTTCTACTTTTTTTGTGCATGTGGAAATGATCTTTATAAAACTTCATATGTATCAGTCACAGTAGTTTCAAGGTCTGTATGGAGGTCACCAATGTTAATTGACTACATGAAATTTTAAAGTTTTGTCAAAGCAAATAAATATGTAAGAGCCTCCTATTGTGCATTAAAATTTCAGTTCAGACTGAAATAGTATAATACGATCTATTTAATTTGGTGATAAGCTTGATTATAGCTGATCATGAATAGTTCTCAACAAAAGAGAGAAGAGGTATATTAAAAAAAAAAACTACATTTCTCTTGATAGATATACACCTTAGCCTGAAAAGAAGTGATTAAACCCTCTAGCTAAAGAAGCATTGTTAAATACAGAATGTGCGAAGAGTTAAACATCAGACTACTGCTGCGAGTCTTACTGCAAATTAAATGGAACATCTAGAATTGGCAATATCTAGGTTTCTGTTTTAAGCTAGTGTTATCCAAATCATTTAAGTACTTTTCCTGTTCACAGTGACAGCTGTCAGTGTTCAGCAAACAAACCTACAAAATCCTTAACATCTGTTCTTGTTTAGCTGTAACTCTTTTAATAGAGTTTGTTTTACATTCTTTATAATGGGAAGAATGGGAAACTAGCAAATGAATATTTCTCTTGGAAATTAATTTTTACTCATATTTACTAGTCTCTAAATAACTGAAATCCCTATAAAGTAAGCATATGTTATTTATTTTAAATTAAATTTTTATTGTGTGCATAACATGTTGTGATATATAATAATGTAATGTTGTGGAATATATAGCCCACATATCTTCTCATATGGGTTATTTTTGTGGCAAGAGCAGCTAAAGTATACTCATTGCAATGATCTCAAATTCTGCACAATTTTATTACTTATAATTTTCATGTTGTACTTTAAATCTCTACACCTATTACTCCTACATGTGTGATAATTTGTATCCTCATACTTTGTATCTCCCACATGCTTTTCAAGCCCAGTGTCCCAACTCAGCTCACAATAACCACTGTTTTGTTAATTTTGTGTATTTAATTATTTATTTATTTTTATTTAGTTTTAGATCCCATGTATAAGTGAGGTTATGCAATATTTTTCTTTCTGCATCTGACATTTCACTTTGCTTAGTGTTCTCCAGCACCATCTAATCTGTTACAATGGCAAGATCTTCTATTCAGAGGTGAATATATTTCATTATATGTATGTGTGTGTAATCTTTTTATTTTTGCATATAGGATGATGTTATATGCAAATAAAAATAATTTGACTTCATTTTTTTTCAGTTTACATCTCTTCCATTGGTTTTTCCTTGTCTGATTGCTTCTTGGTAGCACTTCCAGGACTAGGTTGAACAGAAATGGTTAGAGTGGGTATCCTTGCCTTCTACCACATCTTAATAGAAAATCTTTTAGATTTTCCCCACTAATTGTAATGTTTGATGTGGGTTTTTCCTAAATGGTCTTCTTTATGTTATGGAACTTTCCTTTTATACCTAGACTGTTGAAATGTTTTATCAAGAAAGGATATTGGACCTTGTTGAGTATTTTTCTACATCAATTAAGATGATCATGTGGCTTTCATCTTCTATCCCAGTAATCAAATTTATCATATTAATTGCTTTTCATATGTTAGACTAACTTTTCATTCCAGGGATACATCTACTTTGGTCATTATGTTTAATCTTTTTGTTGTCTTGTTGCATTTTGTTTGCTAATACTTCCTTGAGGATTTTTTGCATCCCTTGTAATGTAGCTGTCAGACTTAGGTGTTAAGATTATGCTGATCTTATAAAATATTTACCAGTATTCCCTCTAGGTCTATTTCTTGAGAGAGTTTAAAAAGCATTGACATTATTATTATTATTATTATTAATTTTTTTGGTACAATTCAGCCATAAAATCATCTGGACCGGGTTTTTCTTTGTTTGAAAAGGCTTTTTTATTACTTCCTCAATCTCTTTGTCATTGGACAGTTCAGGTTTTCTATTGTTTTTTAACTCTATCTTCAGAGTTTATAGTTTTTAGGAATTTTTCCATTTCTTCTTGGTTATTCAATTTTGTAGGCATATAACTGTTCGTAATAGTCTCATGATTATTTTTACATCTAAGGCATCTGTTGTCATTTCTTTATGTTTGGTTTTATTTATAATGAATCTTCTTAAGTTCTTAGAGTTGCTAAAGGGTTGTACAATTTATTTATTTAAAAAAATCTACTTCTATTCATTCTTCTTCCTATACTACTTATTTTCTCTAATTGATTTATTTCTGTTATGATTTTTATTATTTCCTTTTTTCTGGTAATTTGGGGTTTAGTTTGTTCCTTTCCTAGTTCCTTGGGACATCATGCTTGGTTATTTTGATTCCTCCTTCATTTTTAATGTAGACATGTATTAGAATTGCATTTGCTGCAATAGGCATGCATAGGTTTTGCACAGGTTTTGGTATGTTCTATTTCTGTTTTCATTTGATTCAAGACATTTAAATTTTTCCCTTTGATTTCTATTTTAACCTATTGAAATTTCAGAAACATGTTACTTAATTTACATGTGTTTGTAAAATTTTAAAGATTCCTCAGACTGTTGATTTCTGATTTCATGTTATTTTCTAATGCAATACCTGATATGATTTCATTCTTCTTAGATTTGTTATGACTTGTTCTGTGTTTCTAACATATGTTCTATCCTACAAAGTGCTCCTTGTGCCCTAAAGGAAAATATGGATTATAATGATTTTGGATGGAAAGTTCTGTGTATGTTGTTAGATCCATTTGGTCAAAAGTATAATTCAAGTATAATATTCCTTATTAATTTTATCCACCTTGACCTATCCATAATTGAAAATACTCTGTTGAAATCCCCACCTACTATTGAATTCCTATCTCTTTCTATTTTTATGTCTATTGTTTTCTTATATACTTAGGTACTCCAATGTTGTGTGCATGCATATTTACAATTGTATATTCTTTTGATGAATTGAACCCTTTATCATTAAATGGTGACGACTTTGCTTCTTGCAACAGCTTTATTTTTAAAAAAAATTACAAAAATTTTTTGTTTCTTCTTTTTTATTGGTTCATAGTAGTTATATATAATATTAGTTTTCACTTTGACATAATTATAAATGCATAGAGTATAGTTTACTCCAATTAAGTCTTGAGTACTCCCCCTTCCCCTTCTCCCTCCCTCTGTTCTCTTTCCTGTATTCTATTTTATGTTTATTTACTTTTTTTAAAATAATGTTTTGTGGATATACATAATGATTACATTCACTGTAGCATATTCATATATTTACATTGGAAAGTAAGCTAAGATTCATTCCATTCTTTTTTTCCTTATCCCGTCTCTCTTCCCTTTCTCTCAATTTCCTTCTTCAACTACCTAACCACTCCTTTATTTTGATGGAAATTCCCCATATTTCTGTTTTTTCTCTCTCTCCCTTCTCCACCCCACTAATTTTAGAATGGATTCTGCATATCAGAGAAAATATTTGGCCTTTGACTTTCTGAGTCTGACTTATTTCATTGTGCCATAAGTCTCCAGGTCCATCCATTTAACAGCAAATGACATAATTGCATTCTTTTACACAGCTGAGTAATATATATACATAATAATATATATATACACATACATATATATATATATATACATAATATATAATATATATACACACACATATATACATATATTAACAAACAAACACATATATATATACACACAGACACACACACACATATATATGTATACATATATGATGTATATATAATATGTGTGTATGTATATATGTGTTTGTGTAGATATATATAGCATTTTCTTTATCTATTCTTCTGTTTAAGGGCACCTAGGTTGGTTTCATAGTCTGGAAATTGTGAATTGTGGTGCAATACATTTTGATGTGGTGTTACTATAGTAGGCTGATTTTAGATCATTTGGATATACACTGAGAAGTGGGGTAGCTGGCTCATATGGTAGTTCCATTCCTAGTTTTTTGAGGAATCCCCATACTGCTTTCCTGAAAGGTTGCACTAATTTACAGTCCCACCAATAGTGTATGAGTGTACCTATTATCCCACATCCTTGCCAATGGTTTTCAATTGTATTTTTGATAATTGCCATTTTAAATAGAGTGAGATAAACTCTGAATGTGGTTTTTATTTGTATTTTCCCAATTGCTAGAGATGTTGGATTTTTTTTTAGTTTATTCAAAATTGTTATATATGACAGCAGAATGCATTACAATTCATATAACACATATAGAGCACATTTACATGTCTTCAGTTGTATACAAAGTATATTCACGCCATTCGTGTCTTTATACATGCACTTAGGGTAATAATATCCATCTCATTCTACCATTTTTTTACCCCCTTCCCCCCTTCCTTTTCCTCCCTCCCCATTGACCTTTCTAGTGTTCCTCTAATCCTCCTATGCTCCCTGTCCCAAACCTACTGTGAATAAACCTCCTTATATCAGAGAAAACATTCAGCATTTGGATTTTGGGGATTGGCTAACTTCACTTAGCATTATGTTCTCCAACTTCATCCATTTACCTGTGAATGCCATGATTTTATTCTCTTTTAATCGCTGAGTAATATTGTATTGTATATATTTACCACATTTTCTTTATCCATTCATCTACTGAAGGGCATCTAGTTTGGTTCCACAGTCTAACTATTGTGAATTGTGCTGCTATAAACATTGATGTGGCTGTGTCCCTGTAGTATGCTGTTTTTAAGTCATTTGGGTATAGACTGAGGAGTGAGATAGCTGGGTCATGAGGTGGTTCCATTCCCAGTTTTCCAAGGAATCTCCATACAGCTTTCTATATTGGCTGTACCATTTTGCAGTCCCACCACTAATGTACGAGTGTGCCTTTTCCTCACATCCTCTCAAATATTGTTGTTTGTGTTCTTAATAGCCGCCATTCTGACTGGAGTGAAATGAAATCTTAGAGTAATTTTGCTTTGCATTTCTCTAATTGCCAGAGATGTTGAACATATTTTCATGTATGTGTTGACTGATTGTACATCTTCTTCTGAGAAGAGTCTGTTCAGTTCCTTGGCCCATTCATTGATTGGGTTATTTGTTTTTTTTGGTGTTAAGATTTTGAGTTCTTTATATATTCTAGAGATTAGTGCTCTGAGGTGTATGATAAAAATTTGTTCCCCAAAATAGGCTCTCTATTTACCTCACTGATTGTTTCTTTTGCTGAGAAGAAGCTTCTTAGTTTGAATCTATCCCATTCATTAATTCTAGATTTTAATTCTTGTGCTTTAGGAGTCTTATTAAGGAAGTAGGGGCCTAGTCCTATATGTTGGAGGTTTTGGCCTACTTTTTCTTCTAATAGACACATGACCTCTGGTTTAATTCCTAGGTCTTTGATCTACTTTGAGTTGAGTTTTGTGCATGGTGAGAAATAGAGATTTAAATTTCATTTTGTTACATATAGGTTTCCAGTTATCTCAGCACCATTTGTTGAAGAGGCTATCTTTTCTCCAATGTATATTTTTTGACACCTTTATCTAATATAAGATAGCTGTAGTTGTGCGCGTTAGTCTCTGTGTCCTCTATTCAGTACCATTGGTCTATCAGTCTATTTTGGTGCCAATACCATGCTGTTTTTGTAACTATTGTTCTGTAGTATAATTAAAGGTTTGGTATTGTGATGCCACCTGCTTTACTCTTCTTGCTAAGTATTGCTTTAGCTATTCTGGGTCTCTTATTTTTCCAGATGAATTTCATTACTGCCTTTTCTATTTCTATAAGGAATGTCATTGGGATTTTGATTGGAATTGCATTGAATCTGTATAATGCTTTTGGTAATATAGTCATTTTGACAATGTTGATTCTGCCTATCCAAGAATAAGGGAGATCTTTCCATCTTCTAAGGTCTTCTTTAATTTCTTTCTTTAGTGTTCTGTAGTTTTTGTTATAGAGGTCTTTCACCACTTTTGTTAGGTTAATTCTCAGGTATTTTATTTTTTTGAGCCTAATGTAAATGGAATAGTTTTCCTTGTTCCCCCGTTAGAGGATTTGTCACTGATATACATAAATGACTTTAACTTGTGGTTGTTGATTTCGTATCCTGCTACCTTGCTGAATTCAATTACTAGTTCTAAAAGTTTTCTGGTGGAATTTTTTTTTGGGTCTTCTAGGTACAGAATCATATTATCAGCAAATAGTGCTATTTTGAGTTCTTCTTTTCCTATCTGTATCCCTTTAATTTCTTTTGTCTGTCTAATTGCTCTGGCCAGTGTTTCAAGAACTATGTTAAATGAAAGTGGTGAAAGAAGGCACCCATCTTGTTTCAGTATTTAGACGGAATGCTTTCAATTTTTCTCCATTTAAATTAATGTTAGCCTGGGTCTTAGCATAGATAGCTTTTATAATGTTGAGATATGTTCCTGTTATCCCTGGTTTTTCTAGTGCTTTGAACATGAAGGTGTGCTGTATTTTGTTGAATGCTTTTTCTCTATCTATTGAGATGATCATATGACCTATCTTTAAGTCTATTGATATGATGTATTACATTTATTGAATTCTGTATGTTGAACCAAACTTTCATCCCTGGGATAAACCCCGCTTGATTGTGGTGCACTATCTTTTTGATACATTTTTGTATTCGATTTGCCAGAATTTTATTGAGAATTTTTGCATCTATGTTCATTAGAGATATTGGTCTGAAGTTTTCTTTCTTTGATGTCTCTTTTCTGGTTTTGGGATCAGGTTGATATTGGCCTCATAGGATGAGTCTAAAAAAGCTCCCTCTTTTTCTATTTCCTCAAATAAATTGAAGAATATTGGCATTAATTCTTCTTTGAAGGTCTTGTAGAACTCAGCTGTGCATCCATCCAGTCCTGGGCTTTTCTTGGTTGGTAGTTTTTTGATGGTGTCTTTTATTTCATCACTTGAAATTTTTCTGTTTAAACTGTGTATATCATCCTGATTCAATTTGGGAAATTCATATGACTCTAGAAATTTGTCAATGCCTTTGATATTTTCTATTTTATTAGAGTACAATTTTTCAAAATAATTTCTAATTATCTTCTGTATTTCTGAGGTGTCTGTTGTGATATTTCCTTTTTTATCATGGATGTTAGTAATTTGAGTTTTTTCTCTCCTTCTTTTCATTAGCATGGCTAAGGGTCTGTCAATTTTATTTATTTTTTCAAAGAACCAACTTTTTGATCTGTCAATATTTCCCATTGTTTTTTATTCTCAATTTCATTAATTTCAGCTTTGATTTTTATTATTCCCTGTCTTCTACTGCTTTTAGTGTTGATCTGTTCTTTTTTTCCTAGGGCTTTGAGGTGTAATGTTAAGTCATATATTTGTTGGTTTTTTTCTTCTTTTAAGGAATGAACTCCATGCAATGAATTTTCCTCTTAATACTGCCTTCATAGTGTCCCAGAGGTTTCCATATGTTGTATCTGTGTTTTAATTCACCTCTAAGAATTATTTAATCTCTTCCTTGATGCCTTTTGCAACCCCTTGTTCACTCAGTAGCATGTTGTTTAGTCTCTGGGTCTTGCAGTAATGTTTTTTGTTTTTTATTTATCATTGATTTTTAATTTTGTTCCATTATGATCTGATAGAATGCAGGGTAGTATCTCTCCTTTTTTATATTCTCTAAGAGTTTCTTTATGGCATAATATATGGTCTATTTTAGAGAAGGAGCCATGTGTTGTTGAGAAGAAAGTGTATTCATTCACTGAAGGAAGAAATGTTCTATATATGTTCGTTAAGTCCAAGTCATTAATTGTATTAATGTGTTCTAAAGTTTCTTTATTTAGCTTTTGTTTGGAATATCTATCCAGTGGTGATATTGAAGTCTCCCAGAATTATTGTGTTGTGGTCTATTTGATTCTTGAACTTGAGAAGTATTTGTTTGGTGAATATAGGTGCTTCATTATTGGGGGCATATAAATTTATTATTTTTATGTCTTGTTGATGAATGGTTCCCTTAAGCAGTAAAAATATCTTTCTTTGTCCCTTTTGATTAACTTTGACTCAAAGTCTTCCTTACTTGATATGAGAATGGAAACCCTTGCTCGCTTCCTCAGCCCGTGTGAGTGGTAGGTAAGATTTTTTCCAGCCTTTCACCTTCAATCTCTTGATGTCGTTTTCTATGAGATGAGTGTCTTAAAGACAGCATATTGTTGGGTCTTTTCTTTTAATCCAGTATGTCAGTCTGTGTTTTTTGAATGATGAGTTTAGGCCATTAATGTTTAGGGTTGTTATTGATACATGATTTATATTCCCAGACATTTTTGTTTATTTTTGATATTTAACTTGACTTGGTTTCTCCTCTGATTAGTGTTTTTTTTTTTTTTGTTTTGTTTTGTTTTGTTTTTTAGTTTATATCTCCCCTGATTTTCATTGTTAATTTTGTTTTCTTCTTCATGGAATATTTAGCCAAGGATGTTCTGTAGTGCAGGCTTTCAAGTTGTAAATTCTTTTAACTTTTGGTTATTGTGGAAGGTTTTTATTTCATCATCAAATCTAAAGCTTAATTTTGCTGGATGTAAGATTCTTGGTTGGCATCCATTTTCTTTCAGAGCTTGATATATCTTGTTCCAGGATCATCTTGCTTTTAAGGTCTGGGTTGAAAAATCTGCACATAATTAGTTTCTTCTTATATGTAATCTGATTCTTTTCTCTCATGTCTTTTAATATTCTCTCCTTATTCTGTATGTTAGGCATTTTCATTATAATTTGCCTTGGTGTGGATCTGTTGTGTGATTTTGTACATTTGATGTTTGGTAAGCCTCTTGAAATTGGTTTTCACATTCATTCCTCATGTTTGGAAATTTTTCTGCTATTATTTCATTAAATAAATTCCTCATTCCTTTGGTTTGGAACTATTCACCTTCTTCTACCCCAATAACTCTTAAATTTGGTCTTTTTAAGCTATCCCATATTTCTCGAATGTTCTGATCATAATTTCTTGCCATTTTCACTGTGTGTTCTATATTTTTTTCAAGATTATATATTTTGTCTTCATTATCTGAGGTCTTATCTTCCAAGTGGATTTAATCTGTTGGTAATGCTTTCAAATGAACATTTAATTTGGTTTTGTTTCTTTTGTTTCCAGGATTTCTGTTTGGTTTCTTTTTAGAACCTCTATCTCCCTATTGAAGTAATCTTTTGCTTTTTGTATTTGTTTATAAAGTTCTTTGTCAAAATGATCTTTACTGCCTGTATTTGCTTTCTTATGTCATCTTTCAACTCACAGAACATTTTAATTATGTACCTCCTGAATTCTTTCTCTGTCATTCCCTATACTGTGCTTGCCATGAATCTAATAAGGAGGTATGTTGATTTGTTTGGGACACTTTCTTCCCTTGTAATTTCATATTGCTTGTGTGACTTCTAGCACTGTGGAACCATGAGTTTTTCCTTTTTACCTTATAGCCTTATAAATACCCTGTAGGACAATGTTAACAAATCCAATTATGAACACTCTACACCCTAAAACCAGACATTTTCTATTCAGATGTTCACAGTTTGGTCACAATGTACAGAATTAGTGAATTCAAATATCATCCTCAATATACTCTGTAGGTTTATAGTTTCTGATGTTGGATTAAAGATATGATATGGTGAGGAGCAGGGAGGTGAGGATATTGAGTTATAATTTCTTAGGAAGTGTGAAAGAGAAATCTATGGATGTAGTTTTATATCAGCAGAAGAGAGAGGAAGTGAAGTGAAGAAGTTAGACGGAAGACCAAGGTGTACATCAAACAAACTCATGTATATATTAAGAGAAATAAAAAATGTCAAAGTAGTAGAAATTGGTGAAAAGAGAGAAAAAAATGAGTCTAAAAGAGAAAAGAAAAACAATATATAACACAACTTTGATATACTATTCACTTGCCCCAGTTCTCAAAATCTCAATTCATGTATAATATTTGGTTTCATATATGTTGGGAGTGTGATGACAGGGAATGGACAGGGAGAGGAAAGAAAAAGGAAAAGAAAAAAAAGCAGAGAAAAAGAAGAGAGAGAAAAAAAACAAACAACCCAAAACCAAACAAAAAAAAAAAACAAAAAAACCACAAAGACAAACACACAAACAAAAAATCTTGAAGGAAGATTCCCTGCTTCCCTTCACATTCAGTAGGTGGGGTCATCTGTGATCACCAGCAACTAAGCAGTATCCTCACTACTGAGCCTCAATTTACCTATTGACACTTAATGCTACCTCTCTCTGGTCCACCATCTTGGATCCTCTTCTGGATTTTTAAAATATATTGTTTGGTCATTTGTATTTTTTTCTTTTGAGAAGTGTCCATTTAGTTATTTTGCTCATTTAATTTTTGGGTATTTTGCTTTTTTGGTTAGTTAGTTTTTTTTTTTTTTTTTTTTTTTTTTTTTTTTTTAGTTCTTTATATATTATTGATATTAATGCCCTGAGGACCAAGTGGCAACAGTTTTTTGACTTAAGGTCTATTTTATCAGATCAAAGTATAACCATTTCTGTCTATTTTGGCTATTATTTCCTTGGAATATCTTTTTCTGTGCTTTCACATTTGGCTTCTGTACGCCTTTAAATCTTAAGTATATGTCTTGTAGGCAGAACATAGTTACATCTTTATTTTTATCCATTCAACCATTCCTTGTCCTTTAATGGGAGAATTTTATCCATTTTCATTAAGGTTATTGCTTTGGCTTAAATATGTAATCTCAAAAGTTTGAGTTGAAAACTTAACCCCAATACAACATTCTTAGAAGACAGGATCTAATGGAATGTGTTTAAGTCATGAAAGTTCCACCCTCATAAACATATTAATGCTGGTTATAATAGGGCTTGAGACTATGAGTTCTTCCTCTCATTCTCTCACTTTCCACAATGGAATGAAATACCTTCAATCTAGACTTCTGAGACACCATAATTGTGAGCTAAATAAATTCATTAAGTATAAAATAGTCAGTTTGTGATATTCTGTTATACCAGTCCAAAATGGACTATGGCATTTATTACTAATAATTAAGGATGTATTGTTGCCATTTACATTTTTTTCTCATTGTTTTAGAATTCATTTGTTCTTTTTTCCCTCTATTTTTGGCCACCTGTGAGATAGATTTCTATATTGTCAAGCTTTGATTCCATATTCTTAATGTTTGTACATCCACTGTAATTTTTATTTGTGATTACTATGAGGTTTATATAAAACATCTTATAATCAACTATTCTAAGCTTATAACAACTTAATTCTGTCACAGACAGAAACTATAGACTTTTATCCTTCAGCCCCATAATTTATGGCTTTAGTGTCACAATTTACATTTTTTATATTGCACATTCCTTAGAAATTTCATTTAGTTTTTGACTATTCTGACTTTATATCTTCATGAAAGAAATATATAGATATACATAATGTACACACACACCACCATTACGATATTGAAATTTTTGATTTGACTATCTTTTACCTGTACCAATGAGTTTTATATATTTTTTATATATCTATGATAGTAAGTACCATCCTTTTGTTCCTACTTCATGAACTCCTTTAAGAATTTCTTGTAGGGCAGGTCTAGTGATGAGGGAATCCTTCATTGTGCCTACAGAAGATTTATTTTTCTTGATTTAAAAAGTATAGCTTTTCTAGACAGTATTCTTGGTTGGAAATTTTCTTTTTTTTCAACACATTCAATAGCATTGTCTCCTGGATTGCATAGTTTCTACTGAGAAATATGCTGAGAATCTAATATCACTTGCTGTTTCCATGTCATTTGCTGTTTGTCTCTTGCTGCTTTAATTTCTTTGTTTCTTTTCTTTTCTTTTTTTTTTTTTTTTTGTCCTTGACTTTTGACAATTTGATTATAATGTGCCTTAGAAAGCATCTCTTTGGGTTTTATCTTTTCAGGGACACTTGAGCTTCATGGACCTGGTTGTTCATATTGTCCCCAAGACCTGAAAATTTTTTAGCAATTATTTCATTAAATAAGCTTTCTTGTCACATTCTCTGTCTTTCTTTCTACAGTACACATTAAGCAAATATTTGTGTACTTAAGGTGTTCCATAAATTCCATAGGTTGTCACCACTCTTTTTCATTTATTTCCTCTAAGTCATTTCAAAAGATTTATTTCCAAGTACAAAAATTTGTTACTCTGCTTGATCTAGTTTGCTGTTGAAATTCTGTATTGTAATTTTATTCCATTATTGAATTCCTCAGCTCCAAAATTTGTTTATGTGTGGTATTTATATCTGCATTTCTCATTCAGATCATGACTTTTTTTTTCCTGATTTCACTGAATTGTCTGTCTGTATTTTCTTATATCTCACTGAGTTTCCTTAGGATCATTATTTTGAATCCCTTTTCAGGTAGTTAACAAATACCATTTATTTTGGGTCAGTCACTAAAACTAATTGTATTCCTGTGTTCCTTTGCTGGTGTTATGCTGCTGCTGCTTCTTTTTCTTCTTATTATTATTATCCCTTTTCTTCTTCTTTTTGTATCCCTGAATTAATGTCTGTGTATATGGTAATGTGGTAGTGTAGTCAAATGTTACAGAGCAGCTTTTGTTGGGAAAGATTTTCATCTGCAGATGGGCCTGAGCTGGGGTTGTTGGGCAGGGTGAGGTGACTGTAGTTCTATGTGTCTGTAGTCTTATAATCTTGGTGTAAATTCTTCTGTTGTGGACAAAATTAGCAATGGCAATTGTTTTAGTCACCTTTTTGCTGCTTTAGCTAAAGCATCTGACCAGAACAATTTTAAAGGAGGAAAAGTTTATTTGAGGGCTCACTGTTTCAGAGGTCTTAGTCCACGCCTTGGGGCTCCAGGTGAGGCAGAACATAATGGCAGAAGAGTGTGTCAGAGGGAAACAGCCCACATGTTGATCAGGAAACAGAAGGAGAGATTCTGTTTTCCAGTTACAAAATATATACCCCAAAGCCACAACCCCAGTTCCCACCTCATCCAGTCACACCACCACTTCAGTTACCACTCATTTAATTCCTATCAGGGGATTAATTCACTAATTGGGTTAAGACTCTTATAACCCAATCATTTCTCCTCTGAACCATCTTGCATTGTTCCACATGTGAATTTTGGGGGACACCTCACACCTAAAACCATTACAACTATGTATTCCCAAATGGTCCAGACCACAGGAATTTTTACCAGATTATTCTATACAGATTATTATGGTAAGGGCTGTAAAGATCCTCCTGTTTATGTCTTTCCCATTGTAGTTGGTCTTAATTGAGGTTTTTAAATATTTCTTGGTTTCAGTTCTGACACAGCCTACAGGTAGCCAGAGTGACACTGAAATTGAGGGCATCAGTGCTTAGAGTAGCTGTGGAGCTAGATTCCCAGGCTCAGGATCTTGTGAAGTTATTAGTGTGCATTGTCCTTGAGGGATACATTCACTTTCTAAGACACAAATGAATGTAGTTTTCCCAGTAAGTAAGGTCTGTTGCTGTGAGGTATATTCAGCAGCTCAGGTCCAGGTGGCTATAGTGCTCTGTTGCTCTGATATAGAGGGAAAGGGTGCAGTAATTGCTAGGCTCTGGAGAAGAAAGGTTGATCTAGAAGGCTGGAGCCAAGGGGGCAGCACACAACTACAGTTTGGAGCCTCCAACAAACATGGCACAGTGATAGCTTGGGCTTTGTGGGTGAATCTGAATCTTGATATAGCAGAATGTGAAAACACCTTAGATGCTATGAGAGTAGATGCATCAACAGCAAGATTGTGCATGGCTAGTCCAGTTCCAGATAGGCATGGTACCGAGTCTGTTCATATTAGAGGGATGATTATCTCAGTTATCTCTGGCTCTGATTCCCTGGGACATGAGGCATTGCTTCTACTCAGCACCAAATGCATGGATACACCGATTGGTGGGGCTCTGGATACTAGGGCAGAGAGCACTGCATCAACTATGGTATTTGGGAGTGTACTTGGAATAGTATTCTAGAGGCACAGTGCAGAATGTTTTCTATCTGTGACAACAGGGGAGGGATCAACTTTTTCAGTGGACTGGAGTTCTGAAATCCATAAGGGGTGAAAAACTGCCTCAGCTATGTATATGATGTCATGGAACATGACTCCTCTGGTAGGCAGTTGTTCAGGAGATCTGAGGTTTCCAGAAGTTGGGTTCCATTTAATCTAAGTCATAGAGGAAGGTGTACCAGTAGATAGAACCAGGTGAATGGATCAGATTATGAGTATTGTCTGTAGGGGATAGGGAATAGCAGTAACTTGGTTTTGGGATGGCACACCACTGGGTGGGTGTGTTACAATGGTGGGAAAGCTTTAGGGACAGAGGGTGCAATGGCTGTTCATCCCTGGAGAAGGATGCATTCAAAAGGTGGTTCTGGTTTCAAGAAGGTGCAGTGGTAACATAAGCCATGGAGCCTGGGACATTGCACCAACTCTTCTGGGGATACTCAGCATGTATACTGTAGGTAGCCCCATTAGCTGGATCAAAGCTTGTAAGGACTACAGAAATCTCTTCTAACAGAGACTGTAGATGTCCACAATGATGATGAGCCTTCTGACTTTCTCTTCCTTACAAGAGAAAGGAAGTAGTCCTCCAGATTCTTAACTCATCTTTACTGGGGGGATAGTGTGAGGCCATGTGTTTCCTTCACTTATCCATGCAGCTATATCAGTCTCTGTATTTTATAGAACTTCTGCTTGTCCTTTTTCTGTTCTTTGGAATATGCTAGTTATTTTTGTTTTTGTATGCGTTTGTGGGGTAAAGTGTGTTAGGAGTTTCTAATCACCATCTTGCTTGGTATTTGTTTTTTTTAAAAATGCACTGAACAGTTATGTTATAGGTAGGCAATAATTTTGATAAGCTTAACTTTAACTAATTAACTGATACAGATTTAGATTCTAATTGCTTTAAAAGACAGCCAAGAAAATATATTCTCTATATCATATAGAAAGGAAATTCTTTATCAAACCTAAATTTTGTATGTTGTATCTTACTTTAGTGTGCAAAATAGTCTATAAGAACAGGAAAGACTGCATCAGCCAATCCACTTATTTTGTGCATTTTTTTCTTTTACCTGATAAATTATATGGTTCTTTTCAGAACCCTGCTACTGTTATTGCCCAGGCTATATGGGCAATGACCAAACAGACTCCATTTTACCCTGAGACTCCATATCATGTAAGAAATGCTTCTCCCATGGGAAAGCTCCACCTCTGTACCCATTAATAGTTACCTAGCATAACATACTTAGAAACACAAAATAGCAATTCTTATGCAATGTACAATTGTTCTCTTTGGTTTCCATTTTTCTTGGGCAATGTACCCTGTCAGAAATTGATTGTATAGATATTAGTAACCCTTCTCTAACTTGTACTGAACTAGGCTCATTTTGACCCACTTTTCTTCTGCTTGCTTGCTGCTATGCCAATCTGGAAAGTCCCATGGGAAATACCAATATTCCCATTTCATTGTCTCACTAACTGCCCAATTCAGCTTCTGTACCTACTTGCTTGCAACTACATCAACCTGGATATGGTTTTTGCCCTTAAGTATCCTAAAATGCTCAGGCTCTGGGCTGTTCCTTGCAGGGACAGTTTTGGGTCTTGCGGAGAGCAGTTGCTGGCCAGCTCAATAAATACTTTCCAATTGGGACAAAGCTGGGACTTGGTGTGTTTTCTGATTGACCTGCCCCACAACACTACTTGATTTAGAAGTAGCAATAATACTTAAATTTTTATTCCTGCTCATAAACAGATTACTGTGTCTTGGCATTATCATCTCAGGGAGCTACTGAAACTTCTAGATACTCTAGTTTTTGTGTGGAAAAAGAGCTGACTTATTTTCTTTATGAAGCTACTACGTAGTACCAATTTGTGGAAGTTCAACATTTTGGAATTATGTAATTTATAGTAAAAAAGAACAATAAATAATATAAGTTCAAAAATATTATTCATCAAGCAATAAGGAAGAAGATCTTTAAGAATCATTTTTTTTCCTTCATATGGGGTTTGAAACATTTTTAATGTTTGTATTGTAATCAACATTTAAAAATTATCTATTAGCTCTACCAAACTCATCATGGATTGGTATTTTGTTTCCCTAATTATTGTTATTTTTATTTAGTTAAATCAGCTTCCATGTTTTTTATACCAACTATGCACCAAAATAATATATATGTATGTGTGTTTGTGTATACATATATATATGTGTGTGTGTGTGTGTGTGTGTGTGTATATATATAATATTTTATCTCCAACTGGAAAAGGAAACTCAGTCTCAGGATAGTTGTGCTGTTTAATCATTCTACTAAGTAGCTCTGAGAGCATGTCTTTTTGACTCCAATAAACTGAAATTTGAACTATATTATTTTTCCCAATTCATTATATTTTTAGTACAAAATATGCCAATTTGAATTAATTAAAATTGCCATGGTAACATTATTATAGATGGCCTGATAGAAATTGGACTCAAACATGTTCTCTGCCTTGGAACTGAAAATTTTGTAGCAATTGTAAAGTTCACCTCATACTTCCAGATTATTCAGTCTTTTGGAAATAATACAAAATTCTTTCGTTTTGCATTCAGTGCAGAATTTAAATAATAAAAATCTTACTTCTAGTTTAGAAAAAAACATAATCTAAGAAATGCTGATATAAACAAAAATGTAGTAGATTCTTTTTTCCATTCAATCTGGCAACTTTTTAATAGAGAAAATAAAGATAATTTGTAAAACCATTGGATGGCAACAGATCTAAGAAAGATTTATCCTTTATGCTTACTTATAGATATGTCCTTTTATTACCTAATATTTTTGCTTTTTGTTATGATTAATTTGCTTTAGTCATCTAGTTTAGTTATTAACGATATACATTATCTGCCTTTTCATGGATTACCATGTGAGATAAATTCAGATATTTCATGTATTTATATTATTCTATTATCTATATTTGTACTATAATGAACTGTCAATTATAATTTGAAGTTGTACATAATGATATGAGGAATGTATAATTAAGAATAATTCATTGATTTTAGGCATTAAGTATTGATGTTATATTCTCTTTGAATTACAGCTTGTAGCTTCCATGGAAGTTCATATACATAGTTATTAATGACAAAGAATAAGCAGTGTTCAAGAAAAAATATTGTGAATAATCCACAAAGTAGATAATTAGGACCCTAACACAAAATTATAGGCTTTACCATTAAAATAAGAACATTCATATAGTTTTCTTTACTTAAGAAAGGAATATGGAGGTGTATAAGATATACTATCACTACTACTGATACCATTAGCTTTAATAATAAACACTCTTGAGTGAGAATATTTGTTTTACATATGATATTGAGTTTAAACCTTTAAAAATTACTATGGTTCTTCCCACTTTTGAATTATGACACTGAGTTACAGAGAATTAAGAAATTTGTGCAAAAATATACTACAAGAAATTAATAAAAGTACTAATACCCTCAACGTGGGAGGCTGAGGCAAGAGGACTGCAATTTGAGGCCAGTCTCAGCAAGTAAGCAATGCCTTAAGCAACTGTTTTAAAAAATAAATAAATAAATAAATAAATAAACACTGGGTATGTAGCTCAGTGGTTAAGTGCCTCTGGGTTCAATCCCTGGTAACTACCCCCACACACACACACAAAAAAAAAAAAAAAGAAGAGAAATTTGTAAAGCCAGGATTCATGTACAGATAGATTTGAGTCCATGATGTTAAGCTCAGTGAAACTGACTTTATGATGTGAAACTGACTTTATGATGACATTATTTTCCTACTACGTCTTCTTTATACTTGCTAGATCCTGGTAATGAATATGGTAATATTACTTTCATTCAAAGTTCTATAACTTTTAATTAAAAGATACAAGTTATGATTAATTGGCAGAGTAAATTAGAATTGCTAAGTTAAATCACGTTTCAAAAATAAAATTATTTATGCCCAAATAAGTGAAGCTAGTTGTACAATTCTTCCAATACCAAGTATAAACCTATATTAGTCATCTTTTGCTGCATAAAAGGGTATCACAAACTTAGTGACTTAAACCAAATCATTTATTATCTCATAGCATCTGAGGGTCAGGAGTGCAGTCACCACTTGGCCATGTTTCCTGTTCAGGGTTCCCCCAACCTATGAACAAGGGTTCAGCTAAACCATGTTCTCATCTGGAAAGCCTCAATGAAGAACTAGCTTCTAAACCCTTGAAGCTGAGCAGCACTTTGCATAACTGAGCTTCATTCTGTTTTTGGCAAATTTGCTCCTTGCACTTGTATAACTGAAGGTTCTGATTTTTTTTTTTTTTTTTTGGCTGTTGATTGGAGACCATCCTCAGGTCCTAGAAGTTGCTTGCAATTCCTAAAGGTCACCTACGGATCCTTACCACAAAGGCTTCTCTAATATGTTCAATTACCTCATCAGGGCCACAAGCAGAATCTCTCACTCCTCTGCCAAGACTTATAAAGGCTCATATAATGTAACATAATTACGGGAGTGATATCCCATAACCTTTGCCATATAATGTTACACATTCAAAGCTAATGGTGGGAGTGAAACCCTTTGATGTATGACATTACCTAGTTACAGGAGTGATATCCAATAACTGTGTCTTATTCCATCAGTTAGAAGTCAATGGCTACATTCATAGACCAGAGGAGCAGTTTAATATTTCAATAGTGATAATTTTGGATCTGCAAATAGGCACCTTTACCTTCTGGCAGTTTAACTTAGCTCAGTTCTAGTTCCCATAATATCCAAAGATGATAGGAACTGTATCTTGCCAATTTAAGGATGGTCAACTCCTTTTTGGTTCAGAAATCTTCCTTCTTTTCTTTCTTTCAAGGGAATTTCAATTGTCAAACGTAAGTTCACATATTAAGGCAGAATTTAGTCAATAAGTTGCATTTTACTGGCAAATTCTTAGTTGTAGATTATCTGTTATGTGTTACTTTTTCTCCTTGGCTGCATCTGCTGCTGTTGTATAAATCCTGCCATGATCTTAGTTCTTTGACCTAAGTAGTTACTTCCATGAGAATGATCTCATTTTTTTCACCATGGATTGAACCCATGGAAGCTTAACAACTGAGCCACATTCCCAACCCCAACCCCCTCATTTTTATTTTTTCCTTTGAGACAGGTTCTATCCAATTAACCTAGGGCCTCATTAAATTGCAAGGCTGGCTTTGAACATGTGATCCTCTTGCCTCAGCCTCCCAAGTGGTGGGTCACTGAACCTAGTGCTTTCACCTACTCTTACCCTCCTTGGGGGATGGAGTAATGGAGTTCTCAGTATATGGGGGCAAGACTCTGTAAATTACTCTCAAGACCATTAAGGCAAATCATTGTCCTTCAGCCACTACTACTCCATTACTCTGGTTCCTAAAAAGAGGAGCTTCCTGAGAATCTATTCTTCAATCTCCATTTGTTTAAAGATATGCTACCTAGAAGAAAGAATGTGTTATTTTAGTTTGTCAAACTAGGATAAGTGTGTGGTATCTCATCTGCTGTCACCCTCTAAGCTTTAATTTCACTCCAAGCTTTGTTTTCTGATAGTCAAATTCTAGCTCATCCTGTTTGTCTCTCGAAACTGTCTCCTAAGGCCATCTTCAGTTTACCATTTAAATCTCAGCTCACATGTCATTTCCTCCAAAATTCCTTCCATTCACATCTCTCTGAAGTCCCCAGCACACTTGCTATCACTTTATCATGCTCTTTTCATTAAAGCACATATCTGATGTTATATCAATATTTTGCCTTTCTCTCTTGCACTGTGAGATAGGGAGCCTTGTACCAGGTCCCATTTGTTCCCTTAATACTTACCAAGACCCAGCATATACAGATAAGTGGTTGCTTAATAAATGAATTACAGAGGAAATAAGCAAAGGATTCTTTATTTTATATATAATATATGTTTAATATTCTTTATATTACTAGATAATTTTTAATAACAAATCTCTATCAAACAGGTTATTAAATTTCACTATGGGTGACTTTATGAACACAATTGTAAATTCAATTAAAATAGACTTCACAAATCTTTTTAATGAAAGCTTGATCAGAAATTTGAAAAGGAGGTTTATAGAAGAAACTACTTTGTTTCATCATAGTAGATCATTACTTTTAAGTACTGTGGAAGTAGTATTTGACTTCAATTAGAGAAAGTTAAGGGAATTACGCATTTATAATGTTTAATAAAGAAAAGTTCAGTATTGAAATATAGAAAATTAGAAAGATGCTGTATTATAAAAAGATACCATAATAAGAGTAGATTAAATTATAATTTCATTTTGAAAAGAAGTAATGAAAAACTGGTACAAAATGAAAGAGAAAAAAGAGAAACAGTTACTCTGAAAATAAAGCAAGAAGAAAAAAATAGAATATGAAGAATTACTTACAAATGAAGGGAGCACCTTGAAGTAGAAAACCAAAAATAGAATGAGTTTATTGTTCATAAATGGCTTTTTAAAATTATAATAAAAAGCATTTATAAAGATATACTCAGAGGAAATATCCTATTAGTGAAAAACTCCAGAAAGGAAAAATATTAATGATGATTTTAATAAGGAACACTATTGTCATGTTATTTGTAAAATTTCCTTTAAATTTTAGAAAAGAGAGAAATAAAGACCTCAAAAAAATTGTTAGTTGACACAAAGTGGATGAAAGAATGGTAATTAGAAAAAATGACCACATGCAAATTAGCAGACCTGTTGACCTTATTTTCTATGATTTTAAAGGATTTGTTTGTGTATTTATCATTTTTGAACAGTTCTCAAAATTTCATCTTGCATTTGCCTGTATATGAAAAGTCATCTGGTATTGAAAAATTGTCTGAAAGTCTATAAATAGCCCCTGTGAATCTAATTAGAAGGAGGAGTCTAACAGGGTGCCAGCCATTTGATGTCACATTGTCAGCCTTGAAATGTTTAAATAGTTTGTAAAAAGCTATTCAAATGACCTTTATAAATTATATTAAATAGGTACTGCAAAAAGCAGTGGGATCAGAAATATTGTAACAGGTTTTAAGCTGTCAGTTCAATTTCTCAAATTTTGACATGCTACAAGTAGTAACACATCTAAAATCTCCACAAAGATTTCTGAGACTTCAGTTTGACTTTAACTGAACTGAAGATCTAAAACATCTTTATATTTAAGGCTTATCCCCATTTGAAGGTGAAAGAGAATTGAAAAAGGAGATACGAGTAAAAGATAATGCAAGAAAATTAAGCAAAGAGGGTGATAGAATGTTATATGCCATGGAGAAAGAGTTACTGCTTTTATTGCTCAGTTTTCTGGTTGGATTTTTCTCCAGTCTTGTATTTCTGAAACAGAAAGGTATCTTTTGAGAATCTAAAGGATGGATGTAAAATATGATGTATATAACCTTCCAGGAATGATTAGAACATACTTCTACCAATTTTATAATCAAATGAGCTCTGATGGAAAATAGATCATGAAGTTATTAATCTTGTAAAATTTTGTCAGATACTAACAATATTTATTTGACATGTGTATAAAAATAGAACAGATAACATTGCTACAGGTGTATGTAATTGCTTTTCTTTACATCATGTGTGAATTGCACACATCTTTACATGAAAAGGTAAATAAGAAGGGTGAGAAGAGTTCCTCAGCAATGGGTACTTGCTACTAAAATTTATTGCTTTAAATCCATTTTGAAACTAATCATCAGTGATATATTAATAATTGTCACAAATAATCTAGTTAGGTACCAATCAAAATCATTTGCATTTTAAAAATTTTTTAATTTTGTGTGTGTGTGTAGTACTGGGAATTGAACCCAGGGTCTTGTGCATACAAGGCAAGTGCTCTAACACTGAGGAGCTAACCCAAGTTATCATTTTGTCATTTATTTTTGAGTAGAAAGTGATCATTTAAGTAGCCTGGAAGGAAAGTATGTGGTACATTTATTAAACAAACAATGGAGTGCAAGGGCATTCATTTAAAAGATCTTATATACTTTCCTGAATTTCCAGCCAGCCAACCTGACCATAAAATCAAGCTCATATAGTCGAGTCTGGTGACACAGCAAATCCAAAGGCTAAGGCAGGAGGATTGCAAGTTCAAAGCCGACCTCAACAACTTAGCAAGTCTCTAAGCAACAAAATGAGACCCTGTCTCAAAATGAAAAATAAAAAGGGCTGGGGAATTAGATCAGTGGTAAAACATCCCTGGGTTAAAACCCTAGTACAAAACAAAAGCAAAAAACAAACAACAACAACAACAAAAAAAAAAAAAAAAGGAAGGAAGAAATCTGAACCCACAGATTTTGAGTTTTCTAGTCTTCATATTTTGTGAATCAATTCCTTAAAATTTCCCTCTGTGTCTCTGTTTCTGTATGTCTCTCTTCATAATCAGATATGTATATTATATATAATAAAATATGTATATTGATGCACACACATGTGTACACATAAGCATTCTTATTTCTGATTCTTTAAAGAACCCTAATATAGGGCTCAATGCTGTCCTAGGATCTATGGTACACACTAACTTATATAAACAAAAACATTTATTAAGTACTTGAGGGAATATTTTTATCTCCTATCAGCAGTGCTACAAGAGCCTAAAGCTCAGAGACAAAAAATATGGTGTTGGACTACTTTCATTTTTCCTTTTAGTAATAATAAAAGCTTTAAAATTAACATCACTGTAAAGTTAATACTATAAAACTACATAAATACAAGACTGTTTTGTTAGTAAATGCCAATTATGGTTCATCTAAGAGTTACATTTCAGAGTGTCATTACTGATTATTTCTCTCATTTTTCTATAAAAAAATTATAGAAATTTTATCATATCTACCTATAAAGTCATCAGGAACTTATCAAATTTTGGCATTTTCAGATATCCCTTCTAATCAACATTCTTAATAAAGTGATAGGGTTGTTAAAATATATCATTCTTCTAAATATTGTCACATTTACTTAAATTGTTAATACAAGGAATGATTTCAGGAAATTTGGAGCAGTGATTAAGAGGAATCAAAAAAGATTCATGTCATAATTTTGTCTATTTGGAATGGCATAATAAGCCAGAATAGTGTTATATATTGTTTAAACTCCTTAAATACTCCTATTATAGAAATTATAATTGAAAAAATTATGATAATTTTAAAACACAGATTTCTCAAAAAGCATTAAATAGCCATGAAAATATTTTAAAAAACAGATGGCAATATGTGGGAGAGGGTTTGGGGTTGTGGCTCAGTGGTAGAGCTCTCACCTGGCATGTGTGAGGTACTGGGTTTGATCCTTGTACCACATAAAAACAAATAAATAAAATAAAGGTATTGTGTCCATCTACAACTAAAAAATAAAAATAAAAAAACATGTGGGAGAGTCAGAGAAGTCATCCCGTTTTCTTTTTCCAATAAATAAATTTATCTCTTTAAAGTTTACAAAACAATTTATATACAATTTTTTATTGTTTTTATGTTTCTATTATGTGCAATAAGACCAGCCCACAGTACTCTTTTCATGACAATTGACTCAGCTGGACAATAATTGATGAGTAGAAGTGGATATTGACTGTGAGTTCAACCCAACAAGGCAATTGTGCACACTATGGTATGGACACATGAGCAAATGTATTGTCATTTCTTAAAAATATAAAACAGAATATAATTACAGAAAATAAATCAAGCACTGAAAAGAGCAAGAAGGTTGTTCATTTTCCCTGTTCCTTTTTTACATGAATTTCTCCCTAGTGGAAATGATCCTTTTTATTTATTTCAGCAAAAAGCTATAAGGAGTATTACATTTGATGGCTATAGGGAAAAATTAGTAGTCACATGGTACACACACTTCATTAGTCATTTATTTCTTTGAAATGGTCCCTAGCTTAGCACTCTCATAGAAAAACTTTCTGGCATTATGAGCTATTTCTTGTACTGAAAGCCTTTACTTTTAACCTTAACTATCTTGAATAATAATTGTTTTGGCTAAGTAATTATTTGATAACAAGACCACTATTTGCCTTCTCATAAAACTTTAATAGATAATGACTGATTTGCCAAAGGTTAAAATGTTAGCCACAAGGACAAAGCTTTGGATTGTCATGATTGTCTGATAAACATTTTATTCATTCTGCAAATATCTTCTTTGCATTCTTGTTCACAGTTCACTTTCTGGTTGTCACAGTAGTCAATTTTCATAAATCTTTCTACTTGTCAAAAGTCAGGTTACAATGAGTCTAATTAGTTTATTCATTTCTGGTGAATGCAAATGAATTTAAGTTTTTTTTTTTTCTACATCAACTTGTAAAGTCTTTTCAAATTTAGATCATTTAATAAACCATTATAGAGCAAACTTAAATTTTCCATCTTTGACCAAGGGAGCTATATAGTTTAGATAATTCAGGGAGGATTATTTTATTCTATAAACCCAGAACCTGCAGTATGTCATTAAATTACCTCAGAATGGCAAGACCTTTCTATCATTCACTCCCAACAACATTCATTATTTTTGGTCTTAGACAAATTCCTGAAACTATTATGATCCTTCTTCTCTTCGCTGGCCCTTTGATTCAACACAATATAGTGCCTCATAGTGTCCTTCAAAATTACCATCTGGAATAAATACTGAAAATCTTTGTAAGGCTAAGTAGTGGTATAATGATTGCCTAGCATATGCAAGACTCTGGATTCAATCCCCAGCACTGAAAAAAATGAAGAAAGAAAGAAAAAAAAAAGAAAGAGTGAGCAAATATTTTTCATGCATGTGCATAGTTTCAATTTCCAAGAGATTTTAAGAGGGATATTTGATATCCTTACACCATTGCTATGATCAGTCAAGAATCATCTTTTCAGAGGGAACAATAAGGCTGTTGAACATGTTAATATTATTTGCAGAACTGATTAATATGGTTAGTACAGAAAAGTATCTTTGTGAATTATGTATTGGAAACTCAACGTCAAAATCTTGAGGAGGCCTATGAGGGTTGTAATTAACCTCTTTGTTTTAAATTAATATCTATTTAAATAGAGAAGATATATTGAGATATTTATGGGATTTTTAAAATGTTTATAATTAGACAAAACTATGTAGTCTTGTAAATATTATACTTGACTTATACATTCTATAAGCTAATTTTCCACTGTACCAAATTTAACTCCTTATGCCTGTATACCTTTGTAAGACTTATATTCAATATTTAAAAATATAGAATATCAATATGAGACTGTAAAATCATTTTTTTGGGGGGGTGCTGGGGATAATAAAATTCTTGGAGGAAGGGAATAGAAAATTAAAATCTAAAGGAACAAAAATGTTAATAATTGAGAAGTGTTAGATATTTTTTAGGAGAAGCTTCAGAATCTCTAGGAGGTGTTAGGAAATTGGCAGAGAGACTTGTTTTGAAGGTATTAACATTTTGACGTATAGATTTTTTTTTTTTTTTTTTAGCTATGGCTTTGAGGTGGGAAAGAATAGTGATTTGGAATGGAGGCTGAAGAAAACATCTGCATCTTAGAATCTTTAATGCAACCTTAGGGTAAAAAATCACCTGAATCTTGAGATTAAAGCCTATTTAGAGGTGTTGGGGTATTAGAGGTAGCAATTAAGTAAAGCAGAATCTTCTGCTATGCTTTGTGATGTCTGGAAACATCATAAAATAAGACCACTGCAGTGGCATGCCTTGCCTGCTTCATATTACCCATTCATATTCACATTCATATTATAAGACATGTAATATTTAAAGAAAATAATTCATTTATGTCTTTCTACACACAAATCTTTTGTAATGATGAACTGAGAATACCTAGCTGTACAGAACAGCTGGTGCTAATAATAGGATAGCATTAAACCAATAGAAACAAAAGAAAACAAACAAGAAACATTCCAAAATTAATTACAAAAGAAATCATCTAACAAATTGAAAATAATTATAATCGTTTTAACAGATTATTTTCTTTTTACAAAGGATTAATGGTATTTCCTGTGATATTTTCATATATGTGTAAGTTGTGATTCAACCTGTCCATATACCCTTTTGGTAGCTTTGCCCCTTGCAAGCTTCCTCTTCTACTTTCAGATCAACTTTTTAAAATTTATTTATTTATCTATTTTTAGTTTCCATGTTTGAGACAGAACATTATACTTGTTTTTCTGTGTCTGGTTTATTTTTCTTAACATCGTGTCCTTCATTTCCATCTATTTTGCTGCAAATGACATAATTTTTTTATAACACACAAACACACACACACACACACACACACACACACACACACACCATACACATTTCTTTATCCATTCACTTGTTGAAGGGCACCTAACTCATTTTAAATCTTACTTATAATGAATATTGTCACAATAAACATGGGCATAATGGGATCTCTTTTGTATATTGATATCATTTACTTTGGATATATAACCAGGAATAGAATATCTACATTATATCATTGTTCTATATTTGTTTTCTGAGGAACCTCATTACTGTTTTCCAAATTGCTTATACTAATTGACATTCCTACCAACAGTGTTTAAGGTTCCATTTTCTCCACATCCTAATTAACATTTGTTATTATTATTACTTTCCAATAATAGCAATTCTAAATGGGGTGAGATGGCATCTCATTGTAGCTTTGATTTGAATTTCCCAAATGATTAATTTAGCATTTTTTCATGAATTTATTGGCATTTTTATTTTTTCTTTTGAGAAGTGTTTCTTCTGATCACTTGCCCACTTTTTAATTGGTTTAATTGTTTTTTGTTGTTAAGCATTTGAGTTCTTTATGTATTCTGACTATTAACCCTCTGTCAGATGAGTAGCTTGTAAATATTTTCTCCTATCCTATAGTTAAAATAAGCCAGACATAGAAAGACAGCTAGTGCACATTCTCTCTCATCTGTGAAAACAAACAAACAAACAAATAAATAAATAAATAAATAAATAAATTGACCTACCTGAAGTTAGGTAAGGGATTGCTAGGGACTAGGAAGATGCAGGGGGCAATGGTACTATTTACTCTGTTGATTTTTTGGTGTAAAAGCTTTTTAGTTTGATGTAATGCAATTTGTTAAACATTTATTTATTTATTTGCTTTTGGAGTCCCATCTAAGAAATATTTGTATGTACCAATATTATTATCTGTTTCCCCTATGTTTTCCTCTTATATTTTCAGAATTTTAATGTCCATTTCAGGTTGATTTTTTGATACAGGGTGGGAAATAGGAATCAATTTTCAATCTTCTGCATGTGCATATCCAGTTTTCTATGTATCATTTGTTGAGAAGGCCTCACTTCCTCCAATATATGCTTGGAGATCTTTGGAAACAGTTAATTTTAGTTGTATAGATTTATTTCTGTGTTCTCTTTTTTTGTACTATTGGTCTATGTGTCTGTTTTTATGCTAATATGATGCTGGTTTTGTTACTATGGCTATGTAGTGTGTCTTAAAATTGGGTATTATAATTCCTCCAGCTTTGCTCTTTTTGCTTAAGATTTCTTTTCTTTTCTTTTTTTTTTTTTTTTTTTTTTTTTTTTTTGGCTATTTGTGGTCTTTTAGTCTTCCATATGAAATTTTAGGAATTTTATTTTTAGTTCTGTGCCAAATGTCATTGGCATTTTGATGGTGGCTGTATTGAGTCAGTAGATTCATTTGGGTAGTATGAAGTCTTTCAAAGACAGTCAAGGGTAATTATGTTTCAAAATATAGAAATAGATTGCTACATATATATATATATATATATATATATATATATATATATAATATGTATTCAAGAAAGAGAACTTTCAGAAATGGAAAGGAAGATAGCCAACATGAAAGACAAGTTGAAAGTTGAGAGAGGATATACACTTTAAGAATAACCAAGATCACAGAGCGAAAACAAAAGACTGAAATAGATAAAGAGAGAAGATAAAGAGCAAGGTATGTTAATTCAAGACAGCCATTATCAGAACAACCCAGTTTTTAATTTTTTTTTTAAAGAGAGAGAAGGTGACAACAAAAGAGATTTCTCAAAATTGAGTGTAGGCTTTCTGTGCTGTCGTAATAATTGAATACAGACCACATTTTGTCATACCAAAGTAAAATTACACCAATAAAGACATAAGATGATATTCTAAAAGCTTCCAAAAAGAAATCAACTCAAACTAAACTAAACTAAACAAACAATCATCCTGGAACAGAACAAAAACAGACAGATACATGTATTCTCATTGGTGACAACAGATGTCAAAAGACAGGCAGAAGTAAAATTTCTACCTGATCACTGTTACCTTGGTGAAAATGATAGCCTGAAGGTATGTAATAGTCTTTGATAATAAAATATTAGTATGCTGATAAGATACAGATATTTAAAATCTCTAATCTCAGAAGCATAGTAAAACCAGAAGACTATTAATGTATCAGACAAGTGCAAAAAGATTGTTATTTAATTTGGAAAACATTTTATTGTTCATGTAATCTATAGACTATTGTAGGAAAATAAGTTAATGAGCTGTGTTAATCTTAGGTCTATAAAAAAGGGTTTAGGCTTTTCTGTTAGCTGAAAATTATCAGTCTCTAGTGTCTAGTTTTTCTCCTAAGGGATATGCAAGAAAAAAAATGGTGGTTTTAGCAGATTTAAATCTAAACATAAAATGAAACTGATTTCTTTGGCATAGTAAAAAAGATTTTCAGAAATCATTAGAAAAAAAGAAAAATTTTACCTATTATTCATACCTGAATAATCTATGTATTAATTGTTAGGATATTATAAAATAATCTTAAACTGTTGTGGACTTAGTACTTTGACTTGACAGGTACTTTTTTTTAGGGGGCTCTTTTAGGATATGCCCCAAGAAAACTAGGTAATACTCCAGGAATGTTTTGTAGGTCTCAGATGTAGACCAGTTGGATTGAATGCCAGCATGTGCTGTGGCACTGGTCAAATTATTAGCTCTGGCTCTCATTCAGAACGGCAGTGTATATAAGGCAAGGAGTCACAGGTCGGCAATGTTTGCAGGCTTACTTTATGAGAAGTACAGATTGGAATAGTGGGATAAAGGGCTCTAAGAGGAAGCTGTCTGGGGAAGGACTTGGTGTAAAAGGTGAAGGGGAATTAAAAGATTATGTGATCATATAATTTATAGTCAGGATAGCAGATTGCATTTAAGATCATAAACTCTAACCAATGTTATGCTGCTCAATAAATCTGTGCCTTAGTTTCTTCTTCTGTGTAATTAGAATAATAATAGTATTGTAAAAATCAGTTGTTTTAAATAAAGCAATAAGAATAATGCAGGATCCATGAGAAAATGATATGTAAGAGCTCATGGAAAAAATGAGGATAGGATAAGAAAAAGAACTGAGGAAAACTAATTGCAAGAAGTATTAATTAACTAAAATGTGGCATGACTTAAAGAAAACAGTAGAAGTTTGAATTTTATCTTGATCCTAGGTGCAGGCTCTTGATATGCATACAGTGGTTGAAGAAAGTAATTCCAAGCCACGACTTGACTTAAGATCAAGTAATATTTGAAAAATGATAATTATGTAAATATAATTTACTGGGATCAAAACTTTAGAGTAAACATAAGAAAAAATAAGTGGTTGAAAAACAAAGGTAAGTGATTTTCTCTATGACAAATGTAAAACAAAAGAGAAAGTAGATTGTTGCTGAGAGAATGTTAGCAGTGAAGAAGGAGAAAAAATAATGCTCTGCCATAGGACTTTTTCAAATGTTGATGGAGTTTCAAGAAAAACATTTACAAGGATTATTAATAGAAAATAATATCACATATATAAATTCTCATTTAAGGGTAGCAAATTTTAAAGATTTCAAAATCCTCATCATTCCTATCTAGGTGTTAGTAGAAATTGCTTTGATTTTGTTTACCATAGAATAATGGTAGTACAATCTAAATTCAAATCTCCCCACTTAAAAAAATGTAATAACTCACATCTTCGGAAATGCTATGAGACGAGAACACTATCAACTTCACATTATGAGCACAACTAGAAAATAAACTCTCTATCCACTAGGCACAGCTCCAGACCCCACACATGAGTGTAGGGGGACAAGGGCACAGTCACCTCAAAAAGACAAATCCTACAGTGAATGCTAAATATGGAGAGCAATGCTGAGATCTAGTAGATCTAATAAGGAAGAGATTGAAACAAAAAAGCTTGGAAGGCTGTGGGAGCTGACTGTGAACACACTGCCTCTGTAGAGTAAGGAGGTCACTTGGAAGAAGAAGCCATCTCCTTTTCCTGCTCTTTCCTTCTACCACCCAATTCAGGAGATTGAGTGGTAGAAGAAAGGAAGAGAGCAGAGAAAAAAAAAAAACTAATGGTCCTGTTGAAACACAAACACCTTATAAATTCAGCCTTTATAGGTTTCCTATTGTATTGCTGCTGTAATAAATCACTACAAGTGGGCGACTTAAATGACTCAAATCTTTTATAGTTCTGGAGGCTGGAAGTCTGAAACCACCGCAGCAGGCTAAAGTCAAGGTATCAACTGGACTGATCCTTCCGGAAGTTCTACAGGAAAATGTTTCTGGCCTTTCTAAGCTTCCAGTGGCTGCCTGTATCCTCAGCTTGTACTCCCTTCTTTCCTCTTCAAAGTGTATCTACCAAGTTCCTCCTTTAGCCAGGGCAATTCATTCTGTCTCACTCCTGCTTCATTCACACTTACAAGGACCATGTGATTACACTGGCTCCACCTTATAACCCAGGATAGTCTCCCCACCTCAAGATAATTGGTTCAGCCATAAAAGTCCCTTTATTCTTAGAAAGCAGCATTCACAGATTCTGGGGATTAAGACACAGACATTTGGAGGGCCACAATTCAAATGAACTACCTTCTCCTTACTGAAATATAAAATAAAATATAAAAGAAACTGCACTTTTCTATGCTAATGAAAGAGGGCAGTCTTGAACTAAGAAAACTAGTTAGACCCTCAGACATTTCCTACATCTGCATACAACTAGGATCACTGGTCCCTAGGGCAGGAGGCAGAGCATTAGGAAATGAACAAAGAGTGGAAGACAACATCTATAAAGTGCTTCAGGAAGAAGAAACAATCAGAAAACTAAAATGAAATTATTTCAAATTGTGGAAATCCTTTCAACAAGCACAAGTTCAAGTCAGAAGACAACTTCATCACAATACTCTAACCTCATAAAATATACTCAAGAAAATTTTTATGTGAGGAAAGCATCTTGAATTGAGAATTGAAAAAGTCAGGAAAATATGTAAAAACCAGAAGGATGTCAAATAATAATTCATCAAACTTAGGAGAAATTCTTGAACAAAAGCACCACATCTTAAAAGTAAAGATTAAATTCCAAGCTACCAAAAGGAGAGTATACTCACTTAAAATTTAATTAACATTGACAAGATGCCTGAAAACGGATAAGAGAATGAAGAATACAAATGTTTAAAATCAGAAAGAAGCATTCAAAGAAAAATCTATAGTATATTCAACTAGAGTAGCAGGATGAAGAAACAAAACGAAACAATGTAAAACAAATAATACATAATAACAAAAGCAATCTGAACATTAATCTGGATATTAAAAAGAGTTAAAAAGAAAGCTGAAGAATCAGACTACCTAAAGAAGGAACTGTAATACATTTGATAACATACAATAGCGGCAAGAAAATAAAATGGCAGAGTATGTTGGTATTCTAAGTAAATGTAACTCGATTTAATTCACTTATTTAGAAGATTTTCAGAGTGGCTCACTAACAGAATTCAACTCTGTGTTGTTTAAATAAAAATATTTTTTTTAAAAAAAATTATTATATTTAATTATTTATACCTGACAGTAGAATGCATTTATGCACTTTGATATATCAGACATAGATGGGATATAGTTTCTCATTCTTCTGAGTGTACATGTTGTAGAATCACATTGGTCATGCAGTCACATACATACATAAAGTAATAATGTCTATTTCATTCTACTATCCTTCCTATTCCCACATCCCCTCCCTCCCCCTTCCTTCACTTCCCTCTACCTAATCTGAGGTAACTTTATTATTCTCTAGTGCCCTCTCCCCTTATTGTGAATTAGCCTCCATATGTTAGAGAAAACATTCAGTCTTTGGTTTTATGGTCAAATTGTGGTTCCATTCCAAGTTTTCTCAGGAATCTCCATACTGCTTTTCATAGTGGTTGTGCAAATTTGGAGTCCCACCAGCAATGTATGAGTGTACCTTTTTAAATAAAAAATATCTCTAAAACAAAAGAATTCACAGAAGCCACACACACACACACACACACACACACACACACACACACACACAAACACACAGGTCACAGGTATATATGTACTTGTTTAAATATCAAGAAATTAAAGGTCATATTCCAATATTAGATAAAAATTCAGGATGAAAAAAGAACTAAATATGTCAAATGAGACAATTTGAGATTCTGATAGCTCCAGTCCACTTTGAAGTGTAACTATCAATATCTCTATATAGAATAACATAGTAATCTTCATAAGTAGAAACAGCGAGAGATACAAGAAAAAACAATCAGAAACACTAACCGGAGACCAGTACAACGTTCACAGTTAAAAATAGGCTGAATGAACCAGCCAATAAGGACATAAAAGTCATTAAAAACATAAACCTTAAGGCAGATTTTAAGGTAATGTCTCAAACATTATACATTTTAAGAGTGAGTATATTCAGGATGCAAAGAACACTCACAAAAATTTTCTTCAAATATTACATTTTAAAAATGTAATTCATCACATTAATAGACTCAAAGATAAAAATCATAAGATCATCTCAATAGACGCAGATAAAACATTTGACGAATACAGCACCCCTTCATGTTCAAAATGCTAGAAAAAATAGGGATAATAAGAACATACCTCAACATTGTAAAGGCCATCAATGCTAAGCCCCAGGCCAACATAATCCTAAATGGAGAAAAATTGAAAGCATTCCCTCTAAAAACTGGGACAGGGATGCCTTCTTTCACCACTCTTATTTAACATAGTTCTTGAAACTCTAGCCAGAGCAATTAGACATATGAAAGAAATTAAAGGGATACAGATAGGAAAAAAAGAACTCAAATTATCACTATTTGCAGATGATATGATTCTATACATAGAAGATCCAAAAAATTCCACCTGTAATATTCTAGAACTAATAAATGGATTCAGCAAAGTGGCTGGATATAAAATCAACACCCATAAATCAAAGGCATTTCTGTACATCAGAGACAAATCTTCAGAAAGAGAAACTAGGAAATCCATCCCATTTACAATAGCCTCAAAAAAAAAAAAATCAAATACTTGGGAATTAACTTAACAAAAGAAGTGAAAGACCTCTACAAGGAAAACTACAGCATGCTAAAGAAAGATATTAAAGAAGATCTTAGAAGATGGAAAGATCTACCTTGTTCATGGATAGGTAGAACTAATATTGTCAAAATGACTATACTACCAAAAGCACTATACAATTTCAATGCAATGCCAATCAAAATCCCAATATCATTCCTCATAGAAATAGAAAAAAGAAATCATGAAACTCATCTGGAAAAAAAAAAAAAAAAAAAAAAAAAAAAGAGACTCAGAATAGCCAGAGCAATTCTTAGCAAGAAGAGTGAAGCTGATAGCTTTACTATTCCAGACCTTAAATTGTACTACAAAGCAATAGTAACTAAAACAGCATGGTGTTGGCACCAAAATAGACCAGTAGAGCAATGGTACAGAATAGAAGACACAGAGATGAACCCACACATCTACAGTTATCTTATATTAGACAAAGGTGCCACAAACATACAGTGGAGAAAAGACATCCTCTTTAACAAATGGTGTTGGGAAAACTGGAAATCTTCATGTAATAAAATGAAATTAAACCTCTATCTCTCTCCATGCACAAAACTCAACTCAAAGTGGATCAAGGACCTAGGAATTAAACCAGAGATCTTTCGCCTAATAGAAGAAAAAGTAGGCCCAAATCTCCAACATGTTGGATTAGGCCCCAACTTCCTCAATAAGACCCCTATAGCGCAAGCATTAAAACCAATAATCAATAAATGGGATGGATTCAAACTAAAAAGCTTTTTCTCAGCAAAAGAAACAACCAGTGAGGTGAATAGAGAACCTACAAAATGGGAGCAAATCTTTACCACAAGCACATAAGACAGAACACTAACCTCAAGGATATATAAAACTCTCACAAACCCTAACACCAAAAAAACAAACAACCCAATCAATACATGGGCGAAGGAACTGAACAGACACTTCTCAGAAGATGATATACAATCAATCAACAAATATATGGGAAAAATGTTTAACATCTCTAGCAATTAGAGAATTGCTATGATGATACTGACTTATAATGGCAAGGGGAGGGGGGGTGAGAGGAATGAATGAATGTTAAATAGAACAAAGGGTGGGGGAGGGGAGAGGAGGGGTCAAGGGGATAGGAATAATGGTAGAATGAGTTAGACATCAATACCCTAAGTACATGTATGAAAACACAAATAGTGTGAAAATACTTTATGTAAAACCAGTGACTTGAAAAATTGTGCTCTGTATATGTAATACAAAATGAATTGAACTCTACAAGCATGTATAACAAATTAGAATAATTAAAAAAATATAAAACAGCATTATTAAGTTCTATGTCAAATAAAAGTTATACTCTCTGATAAAATTATTAGAAGACTAGAAATTAATAAAAAATCTATCAAAGTCCTTCCACTTGGAAGTTTGAAAGCTCTCTGTTTAAAAGCCCCCGATAAAAGGGGGAAATGCAAGTTCAAACTGAAAGTCTTGTAAACTGTGGTAATATAAACATTTCATTCAAATAGGGAACATTTAAAGCAGTAGGTAGAGGAAAAGTCAATACATTACTCTAACAATAAAATCTAAGCAATGTGCATGTGATTCATTACCAACTCAAAAATGAAAGAATAAGATAAAAAGAAACAAATATAGTTCATAATAAATATGAAAAGAGAAATTGATGAGACAGAACAAAGAAAGATATTATAAGCAACTAATAAATTGAAACATTCATTTAAAATCGATAACATAGGCAAACAAAAGAAGAAAAACGGGAAAACAAATCTCAAAAATTTAAAAATTACAAAGGAAACATTTCAAAAGAAAATAAGAAAAATGTACTAGGCTTAAATGTTTAGCAACACTTAAATCCAGAACATTATGTTGCTACATAAATTGTTCCAGAGTTTATATAAAGCTTATACGCAAACCCGATGAATGAAATCCCTTAAAGAAAATTATATACAAGACTTAGTAATTCATACTGATACTACCATCCTAGGTAAAACATCAGCAAGCAGAATTCAATACTTTATTCAGATAACAAAGTGTGGTGATAAAAATCTATCATTTTTAGTTATGTTTGTTTTTCTCAGAATTCTTCCACATTTATTTTTCAGAGTTTGAAATCTGTCTCCACAGTTACTATCCCTACAAAGGATTTGGACAAATGACTCAAGGACAAAAATATGTAATGAAATCATGCTGAATGATATTTGGAGAGAAGACTTCCATAAATGAAATCTTTGTTCAAGTAGCTTCAACAATATTAGTGATGACCAGGCCATCCCTGATGACCCCTATTGCATCTTTGCTCAAGAGCAGAGCCAAAGGGAGAGTAGAAAAAAGAAAAGATTCCTCCCATCCTTGGGCAAGATCTGTTTCAGGATTAAGTCAGACTTACAAGAGGATTCTGCAGAGTGTTTGCTCTGGAATTGAGTCATCTGCTGAGGAAAGACCAGACTGATTTCTGCCTTAGAAGTGTACTTGTATTTGTGCAAAGGCAAGAAGGGATTAAAGCTACCTACAGAATTTTGTTGACCAGAGTGAATCCACCACAGATTGGCTGACTTTCAAAATGTGAGGCAGCCACCAATTGATTTGCTTTCAGAAGAAAGCTCACTGTAGTGATCTGTCACTGATCAATTAAACATGAAATCAGTTATGGTCTTGCCTGTCATGGTTGAGTAACTGCCATTAATTAAAATTTTTAAATCTGTTTCAATATTCATTTATAATTATTGGTATAGGCTTTCTTCCCTCCATAGAACTATGGGAATTCATTGTTGTCATCACCATGACCTTGTGTAGATCAGGAAATGCTCCCCTCTCTAGACAAGCAGAATTGGTTTAATAATTTGAGCTTTCTATTTAAAGGACCCATTTTCTCATCGTCCAGTTCCTTTGTTGATCCACAGCTTTCCTCACCCAGCCCACTTGTTTGCAAAATGCTTTAGGAGTGTATCATTGCAGCATTATGGCATAACAGAAAAAATAATATCTCCTAAGCACAGTGTGCGTTAGGCTATGTAAATTTACAGAGCTCGAGCATTATTATCTTTTTATTCTAAATAAAAGATAGAATCCAAAATATTTTTTTGTCAAGGACAACTTGCTGCTTTTCTGTTATACCTGTTATTCTGTTATTTTCTGTTATACCTCAATTTTTAATATGTACTCCTAAGTGTATTGTTATTTGCATGTTTCACCATTCAATAAATGATGTCTGCTTATTCAATAATTACAATTAGCTAATGATCATAGTTATTAGACAGAGGTAAGCTTTTACATTTTTGTTCAATTGTATTTTGGACATATTAAATCTTACCCTATTTTGTAGTGGAATAATAGAATATTGTAGCAGAGATTCATAATTACCTACGTAATATTTATTCTCTCTTATTTAAAGGGGAAATTCCAAGTGGAGGGGGAGATACTTCCCAAAAATTGCATTACTTCCCTACAGTTGGTGCCAAAGAGATGGAATTTATGAGATGGGGCTTCAGGAAAACCCTGGTAAAGTGTGCTGTCTACTGTCATGATCATTGGCCATCACCTTTCCCTCTTCCCTTCCTATTTATCTTTACTAGAAAGGTTATGAGATGTTAGAAATGAAGAATCATCTTTTGACATGCATAATCTGAAGATGCTGAAGAAAAACCATGAAAGGGACCTTGGATAATGGTGATACAATAAAACAACAATGCTGGCCATGCACTGCTTTCCTTTGATTTTTCTCTGAGGCATAAAAAAACCTGCTAATTTTTATAGAAGACTGTGTTATTGTTGTTGTGTGTATGATGTGTGTGTAATTATTTCCAGTTAAATGTATACATCCTTTCTACAAATACCTTTAAATAAGTGTTATTGCTATGCTCAGCAATACTGATCTATGCTAAATAATCATAGAGCAAAAATAAATCGCTTTATTTTTCATTGACGTGGGTCACATAATGTGGGCTTTAGCACACGTAGTCAGATGTATTATACTAGAAAGAGACAACAGAAAAAAATATATATATGGAACATACTCTTACTGATATATGTTGCACAGAATATGAATATTTATTTGGGATTCTAGTGTCCAGGATGCTCTCATTGATCAGTTTAAACACAGGCATAAAATTTGATGCATATTGGAATTTGAAATATTCAGACTCAAAATCAACTGAACTAAACACATTTTAAAGCTGTTTTGGCATCATGTAGGTCTAGTGGATATTTATGGTACTATAGAAAATAATAATGACATATATTAATGATTCTCTGTGGAGAGGGAGAGGACATTGGGATCTGTAGTAATGAAAAATTCAATCGCCTTTTGAAATCTCACTATGACAAGAGATATAGCTTGGCATTTATTATCCTTCTACCAAGAGCAAAATTTACTCTTAAGTACCCATGCTTAATCAACCTTAAAATAATTTAATTTTGATCATTAATTCCTTATTACAATACTAAATATAACAAAAGAGAGACTGATTTTATTGAATATTAAAGAACGTTTTGATTGATTCTAGGCCAAAAAGTAGCTGCCCCATATTTTCACTGGCATAAGTGTGCTCTCTATTTCCTTTATGTAAAGTTTGCTGCATTAGAGGGCCCATTTAGGAAAAGTGAAGCCAAAGCATCATTTTGTATCTGCTGCATGGAAATTTTCAGGTCTTCTACTGCTTCTTTTCTAGAAATTCTCCAAGTTCAGGTTAAAGTCTTTAATGGCTATTATTAAAAATATAAATAAACACTTAAATATCTTTAATGGCTATTATTAAAAATATAAATAAACACTTAAATATATTTCAAGGAAAGCACATGGCTTGTCCCTGAGTCTAACACCCATTAATAGGTATGTTCATTTAAGGAGAATGGTATAACAAACGAGCATTTGCAATGACACAGGCTCACTCCTTCTTTAGGGGAGATTCGTCATACTACAAGTGTAATTTCTCGAGGCATCCAGGGTACAGTGTAATCACATTCTGTAAATACAGCAGTGGCCCAGCTCTGAGTCTGTGTACGCAGAGTTTTTGCAATTTGAAGGAGACGCATATTTCTGAGTTTAGATTCCAAAAAGTAAAGGAGTGCATTGGCATATAGGACATTCAAAATTCCTACTGTATGTGAAAGACACTGAAGTTTATGGGTGGACATAGGAAATGTTGTTCTATTTTAATGTTTTTCTTCCAGGCCAAGTTTGAGCTTCATCAATTATCTCACTTTTCTGTGTTAAAGCATGAGCAGGAGGAAGGGCATAAAGCATGTTGGCTTTAATATCAGCAGATCAGACAAGAACTGGACTGAATCACATTTTGACTGCTTACTCCCTGTGCAACCTTTCACAAAGCAATTAACCTTCAGACACTCAGTTTTATCATCTGCTAAATGGAGATTACTGTTCCCTCAGATACAAACAGTGAAGGAAATTTTGAAGGCACCTAATAAAGTGTTTGGCACATTGTATAAAGTCAATTAATATTAGTCTATTTGGAACTTTATTTTGAAACATAGAGATAAACTCTGATATGGAATACAGTAGTTTATTAACATTCATTGGAAAGGAATCCTGTGTAAATGATTCCAGCACAAAAGGAATCATGTTTGATTATGATACTAGCATCTTGAATGAATAATGCTTATCTGTAGGAGTTGGATAATATTAGCAAAATACTTCAAAGAATAAATCAGACAGTTCTTATATTTTGATGGAGGATATTGTTTCTAAAAATCTGGCTAATTTACTAAACATTTAGGTGTCATAGGCAGGGAGCTTTTAAAGAATAGTTAGTTCTATGATGGGACATTTTAAGAAGACTTGCAGAAGCATCAGTTGAAGAGACACATCTCAAAGGAAAAGGAAGTAAATCAAGTTAAACATAGTAAACTTAAACTGAGTTTTTCCTGTTGTTGTTTTTTTTTCTCTCTTTTTTCTTTTCTTTTTCTTTTTCTGGTTACCCAAGTGGGTTTGGGTTTTTCATTAGAGAAGGGGATATCATGATTAGTGTCTCTTGTGGTTTAAATTCTACATATATTTTCATGAATACATACTGTAATCAAGCCACAGTGTGTTTGACTTTATTTCTTTATTTTTCTAATCATGTACTCTAAAAACTGGGTGAAATTAAATACCATTTTAGAGGTAACCAATTTTTTTTCCCCTCTACTGTTGAAATGAATTCACTTTTTGATCTTTCGCCATGATGCATTCATACTAAAATGCCTATGAGTAATTGATGAAGGAAATTTTTAGCCTTATGCTAATGCTGTGGTCACTGTTATCAAATCTACCTCTTCTTAGCTGGAAGACTGTATTTTAATATAATTTGCATATTAATTATTATAATTATCTGTGATTTGCAAACCAAATGTAGACCTCTATTAAAAGATTTTTCTTACTCATGAGTCTCTAAATATCAACTGGATAATAGAAGCAGAATTTTCCAAACTTTCCTTCTATAGTGTGGTCCTCATGGCATGCTAAACCAGCTTTTTCAGTTTTTTTTTTAATTTGATAAAGTCATTTTAGTTACTTAACAAAGAAATTAATGAACTACTCTATTCTATATCAGTTTGTGTGTTTTAGTATCTGGTTTAGCATAGATGAGTAAGTCCAGTGTCTTTTATCTCTCTAGTGATATTTATTATTTCTATTTTCATAATTGAAATATTTGGCTATCCATCCCAGACTGCTTTTATAAGTACTGGAAGATTTATGATCTTATTAAGGTCTAAAATAGAATTTTAAAATTACTTGTGTATTGCAGCTAAAGTTTGAACAAATATTGATACTTAGGGACTTCATTGTTTATTTTTATGCATCTTTACACTTTTTGCAGAAATAAATAAGATAATGTTATTCATTTGTAAAGTATTACATATGATGACCATGCCCATCGTACTTCTTATGTTATCAGTTAGATATCTAAAACTTCTTATGTTATCAGATATCTAAATGAACAAATAAAGAGTGAGATCATATGAAAATGAAAAAAAGGATTCAAATCTACAATTTACAGTATCCAGCCCAGGAAGCCATTCTTTCTTGTGTTAGACTTGTACGAAGTCATCACCATCTCTAGAGATGTCCACATTACTAGACTATAAAAACCGCTGTAACAACTGTTCCAGAATGCCCAGCATTTGATTGATGATATTAACTGACAGTTTCCCCAGTTTTTTGGACTCATTTCCAAGTTAGAATCAACCAGATAAAGCAAATATACATTCCCTAACACATCGCAGAGATGCTCCGCTTTTAGTTAACCTGCTCTCTGACATCTTATGCCAACATCCTCCAATTATGCCACTTGTGAATCATTCCCTCTTTTTCACAGTGCTTTGCCACTCCTTTGCCTGTCATTGACTCTGCCTTCACACAAGTGGTAGCAGCTGACTCTCTGCTGAGACAAGTTCTGAATAAATTGCCTGTTCCTGTTTTTACTTAGTTGACTTTTGTTTATTTGTGCACTGGCCTAAACTATATAAAATGACTTTAGTTTAATACATTCAATGTGAATTTTTAGTGGTAAATTTTGTGCAAGGAATTGCTTTTTTGACAACAAGGTAGTGAATTCATGCCTTCACTAGATTTAAATTGGCAAAGAAAATGATTAGGTGTATATAAAATATTAATATGATGAAATAACTTTGATTATAGAGGTGGCACAGGTTGTTATGGTAACACAATGACCTCAAAATAGAAATGATTATGTTCTGGAATCTGGACTTGATGGTGCATCCTTGTAATCTCAGTGACTTTTGAGGGTGAGGCAAGAGGATTGTTTAAGTCAAGGCCAGCCTCAGCAACTTATTGAGACCCTAAGCAACTTAGTGAAAACCTGTCTCCAAAAAATAAATAAATAAAGATTGGGGGATATAGCCCAGTGGTAAGGCACTCTGAAAGAAAAGAAAAGAAAAAAAAAAAAGATTACATAGCTTAAAGAGAATGGTACATATGCAATATGTTTTAAATGTCAATTTAAAAACAAAAAAAATTATTTTACAAACAAATCGTTTTTATGCTTTTATTTTCAAGAAATTCCTTTCAACAAAAGGATTATTATTTTTATTATTATGGCTTAAAATACTTCCAATATATGTTTCTCATATATTCCTTCAGATTTTCTTTTATGCTGATAGATATTCAGCTCAGCACATCTTTTTGTCTTTTTGGACTAATGAGATTAGACACTCCTTTGATGAGTATGTAATAGATGTTTCCTCTTAGGTTCTCATATGTTTTTGACATTATATAAGGATCAAATGGAAAATTGTACTAATTTGAATTTTATAATTAGAATTCTTCAACTATCTCACATTTAAATAAAACCATTTAATTTTAGTTTAGAAAATAATTCCTGCACATTTTGGGGCAATTATTACATGATGGATTGCTTCTCTTCTTGAGGCTAAAATGTGGTGTTAACTACCTGGTGTGTTGATAGACTGCTGAAATCTTTTTGAAATCTTAACACTATTCAACAGTTAAAATATTGTCCCTCATAATCTGTCGCTTAAAACAAGCTTGAGATAATCTACAATTTGCCAAATTCATGAACTTATTTTTATCAAGTTTATTAAAAATATATAAATGGATTTCACTCTGTTTGCAAGGCACAGATTATCAAACTAGTGAAAACACACACACATACATTCCATATGTTGATATCGAAAGACATATTCAAACTGAAGAGAGTAGAAAGGTTTAAAATAAAAGGATGGAGAAATATGTTAGAAAAGTATTTTTAAATATGCTTTGTTTGATATTTATTTTGCCATTGAGATTCAAAGGCCAAAAAGCAATATAAGAAATCTGTATGTAATTTTATCATGAAAAAGTTTTAATTTAATGGAAAGATATCATTATTATAGATTTTGCTGGGTATATATAAGGAAGCTTCAAAATATATAAAGTATATATCAGACAACCACAACAAGAAAATATGATAAATTCATTATCATATTTGAAGACCTTTATATATATCTCAGTATTTTATCACATAATAACTACACATTAAAAATATAGAACAATTAACATGTTTACAATTGTCATAAACCACCTTTAGATGATTTTTTAAAAATAGAAATTATTTATTTATTTATTTATGGTACCAGGGATTAAACCCAGGGGCACTTAACCACTAATTCACATCCCTAGCCTTTTAAAAAAATGTTTTATTTACAGACAGGGTCTTGTTGAGTTGCTTAGGGCCTCTCTAAGTTGCTAAGGCTGGCTTTGAACTCTTGATCCTCCTGCATCAGCCTCCCAAGCCACTGGAATTACAGGCTTGCGCCACCGCGCCCAGCTTTAGCTGATTATTATAAAACACACATTTTAAAGCATGAACTTTAGCATATATCATTCACTAACGTCTGAGCCAACAAATTCTAAAAAACAGGTTTTGTTATACAGACCAAAATTTCTTTACCAGGGGGCTAGGGTGTGGCTCTGCAGTATAGCATTTGGTTCTTTCAAAAGATGGATTAAATTGATAAAACTCTAAGTAGAATTAAGAAAAAAAAAAAAAAAACAATGCAAATAAAAGTACTAAAATATAATAAATATACTATAATGCAAAAGTGTTAGAATTAAAATATAACTTCAGTGGCATTATTAGAACATAACAAAATTAACTTGGACAATTTATATATGTTTCTTGAAAAAAGTAAATTGCCAAAACTGACAAAGAGGAACAAATCCAAATCATTCCTACAATCAATAAAAACTTAAACCAGAAATTTAAATTTTCCCCAAACAAATTCCAATTCTAGATATTTTAGAATATGTCTGGTACTCTTAACAGACAATGAAGAAATTGATAGTTGCTCTTACATGATTTTTTTTTTTTTTTTGTTCCCCAAGTTCATATTTTGAAGTCTATTCCCACATTAGGGTACATGGAAGTGGCACCTTTAGGTGATTGGGTCATGAGGACAAAGCCTTTAATAAGGGGTCTTGTACACTTTTCAAGTGACTTTATACATAGATAGAGCTGTTCACAACACAGCATTTGCATCTCCCAGAGCAAGGTATCTGAGCGAGAAGTGCACATGATAGCAATCAATATTGAAGTCACAGTACTTTTAGAACTTACTATTGAAAAATAGCATCCCATCATTCTGGAATATTTTTAATCACTAACAAGTGACTAAGTTCAGCCAACAACCAAAGGACATATATGTGTATGAGTAGAAGGAGTCAGGGAATTCATAGAAGTTCATTTTAAAGACTACTGCTCAAGCTAAAGAAATTATTTAAAAATCACAGTCAAGTTCATATACAGAAATGCAAAAATCTTTAAGAAAATGATAGCATCAATGTTTTAAAATTACACTATATCCAAACCAAATTGAGCTGGTGCATGAATTCAGAGGTGGTTTAAAGTTAGGAAAAGAAAACAAAAACTAAACTATAATTCACCATGTTGACAGTGTAAAAGTGGGAAAAAGGTGATTAGTTGAATGGATACAGCAAAAAAACAGCAAATCAGGACAAGGAGAGAAATTCCATCGTGTTATGAACAATGTCAGTTAGAAATTTTTAGCAAACATTATGTTGAATAAAGGAAGTATAAGCAGAAATGTAGTCTAAACAGACACAAAGCTGGGATTTCCTTGGTGTACTGGCTCTGGAGAATTCTGCCCTTTTGGACATATACTCACAGTGCTGTAAGTGGGACCCATTTTGAGAAGATGCATAATGTCTGAGCTTATGACTCTGAGCACCAAATGCTCCTTAATTTCCCTGTCTTTGGGACATTGCAGCAATATCACTGCATTGTTTCAGTGGGTGGTGGCCTCAACAATTAGTTCAGCCCAGGGGAGAGACTTTGACACAAATTCCTGACTTTTATGCATTGGGAGGCAGAACTGTGGTACATGGGGGAATGCAAGGTGCTTCTCTTTGGAATCAGAAGTTCAGCAAGGCAGTTATTATAATCTGGGGGAGTGAGTAGTCACTGGTGATTATGCTTGTGAGTCAGGACTAGGAATGCCAGAATCACAGGAAGTGCATTATGTGCCACCATCCCACCTAGCACAGACCTTTGAGACTCCATAGCCTCTCTCTACCCTCAGTGATGTAAGATTGCCCTGTAAGGCCGGTGTCACTATGCCTCTGAGTGCATAGCATATAAAGTTCCTAAGAGAATCTTTGGCGACTATTGCATTCTGCCCTTGCTCTTTGCCACAAAGGCATCCACCCTGCCTTTGGAATGTGTAGCCTAAATAACTCCAGAGGCAATATGTCTGGAGAGAGCCTCATTCTACCATAGCTCCTTCCACTATACAACAAACTGATGTTCCAAGATATATCTTCAAGAAGGTTGCTTACAAGAAGGCCTTCACATAAAAGTGGAAGACATATCCATTCCAACAGATGGACAAATCTCAACACAGAATAACAAGAAACATGCAATAAATGAGGCAATATGATACCTCTTAATGTTTCTAACTCTAAATCCAATATCTTCGGATACCCTTGCAATCCAATCTCTTTGGCTATTCAATATCTGCCTCTCCTCATGAAATGACTTGCGCTGCACCAGGGTCTAAACAGAGAACGGAGGCTTCCAGCTTATCCAAAGAATATATTAAAGAAGATAAAATGCTGGAGAAAGAATTCAAAAGAATGATTTTTAAAAATCTCAATGAAATCCAAGATTATACAAATAAACTACTGATAAATTAAGAAAGACAATATAGGAGATGAGAGAGCATAGAAAGGGGGAGAGAGAGAGAGAGAAAGATATTGAAAAAGAACCAGATAGAAAACTTGGAAATGAAAAGTTCAATAAGTAAAAAAAATGCTCAGTTGAAAGTTCAACAATAAACTAGATGAAGTAGAAGAAAGAATATTGAAGCCTAAAGACAACTATGCCAAAATAGTACATTTAGACAGCAGTAAAGAAATAAAAAATGAAGGAGGTTCATTGAAGGTCTTGGGCATACCATTAAAAGATCAAACATCCATGTAATAAATGTGACCAGGAAAGAAACTATCTATGGTAAATTGCTAAAAAAAAAAAAAAAAAAAAAAAAAAAAAAAAAGGACCAAAAATATTAAAACCCCGCAAGAGAGAAATGCCAAGTTATATTTGAAGGCAAACCTATCAAAATAACAACATATTTCTTAGAAGAAACTCTAAAGCCCAAGAAGGCATGAAATGATGTGTTTCAATTCCCAAAATAAAATAACTGAACTGCCAATCATGATTACTATACCCAGCAAAGTTATCCTTCAGAATTAAAGGACAACAAAGATAAGCATAGACTAGTCTATGCTTCCAAGATAAGCATAGACTAGCCTGGCATGGTGATGCGCATCTGTAATCTCAGCCACACAGGAGTAGAAGGCAGGTGGATCCTGGTTTCAAGACCAGCCTCAGCAATTTAGCAAGGTCCTAATCATCTTAGTGAGACCCTGTAAGAAATTAAAAAAATAAAAGGGACTGGGAGTGTAGCTCAGTGGTTAAGTAACCCTGGGTTCAATCCCCAGTACCAAGAAAAAATAAATAAATAAATAAATAAACAGAAACTAAAGGAATTCGTGACCACTAGATCAATATTACAGAAGATAATTCAGGAAATCCTATACCCAGAAAAGCAATAAAGATTAATGTTACAATAATGACAGCATGAGAAAGAATAAATCTCACTAGAAGAATACACATGCAAATGAGAAATAGGAAAAGATCAAATAATATAATCATCAAACATCTATGATGAATGATAGGAAGACATGAGCAAAGAATTTTCAAAACAATGAGAAGAAAATAAAAAAAAAAATGACAGAATCAACTAGATACTTTTCAATAGTAACCCTGAATACAAATTGTCTTAATTCTCCATTTAAAAACACAAATTGACTGATTTGATTAAAAAAAAAAAAAAAAAAAGACTCACACTCTATTGTCTTCAAGGAAGTCATCTCACCAGCAAAGACTTACATAGACTTAAAGTGAAAGAATAGAAAAAGTTATATCAAGTAAATGGAATCCAAAACCATTATTACAGATAAATCTCTAAATGTAAACAATTCATATTTCTTTGTTTTAGTTTCTTGAACTTCCTTTTATTTATTTTTTTGTGTTGTGAAGATCAAATCCAGTGCTTCACATGTCTTAGGCATGGGCTATACTACTGAGCCACAACCCCACCTCTCATGTTTATTATTAATAAAAATAGTAAAGACATGGTAAGTTGAAGAGACTAATTAGAATTACAAACACAATGGAAGGCATTTATTGAAAAACCATAATTACTTTAAAATATAATGATAATAAAATATTTTTATAAACCCTACTACTTACAAATATCTGAAGGATCAAATCTGTGCAACAGAACTTATCTTGAGGCCTTTATGACATTTCATTAGTCAATAGACTACATTGAAATAATACAGGTTGATTTCACACTTTGTGTTCAATTGCCATCCAAGTTCCTTCTTTTGTATGACATCTATAAAAACAGACAAGCAAATCTGGAATTACGTTTTCATACTGCTGGTCTCCATTCAACTGCAGAAGTTAATCGCCTGCTCTGAATTAAGGTTCATTATTTTGTATCCTCTTCTTTTGTGTTTACCATTACTTATAATGCATTGTGATAGACTATGGGGGAAAAGGAAGCCTTTTGTGGACTGAAATGGAAGAGGTTTACACTATTGTATGTTAGGGAATATGAACAATATGATTCATCCCTAAAGATTTGTGCAGAGATCTGGGACAGGTTGACCTCATTTGTTTTTTTTTTTTTTTTTTTTTTTTTTTTTTTGGCTGTGGAGGTGGGGGAGGGGTACTGGGGATGAACTCAGGGGCACTCGACCACTGAGCCACATCCCCAGCCTCGTTTTGTATTTTATTTAGAGACAGTCTCACTGATTTGTTTAGTGCTTTGCTTTTGCTGGGGCTGCCTTTGAATTCGTATCCTCGGGCCTCATCCTCCCCAGCAGCTGGGTTTACAGGTGTGTGCCACCTCCCCTGATGATTGACCTCACTTTAAAGGTGATAGAAAATTTTTTTTTATCATTTTTAGATTTATGGTAAACATTATATAGAATAATTAAGTGATGAAATTAGTAAGGCAAAATATCTATATTGATTCCCTTTAAATTATGATCTCTCTGTCTCTATGGATTTTTTTTTCTTTAAATATGTAACTGAAAGACAACAGTATTGTTGAAGACCAGATTTTAATGTGTGTTAAATTAAGCAAGAACAAGGAACTTCTGATGGACCCAGACTCTACCACAGAAGATTATTTTGTAGGGTCTAAGTTCGTGTTATGCTCTCTTCACACTGATAATAAATTAAGATTATATATTACTTCTCTTTGATTTTCCTTTCCATATTATAATTGTTAAGACGCTAATTAGCAAATGGCGTGTTTGTTCACCAGTTTAATTTATTTTGGATTTTTTAAAGTGTAGGAACAAATTAGCATGGCATATGACACACAATCACCATAACAGCATAACAAGCAAAAGAAAATAGATGAATATGTACATGTTGAAGTTACTTGGAAGATTTAATTTTATTTTAATTTTTGAGAAGGAAGTTGATAGTTTATCTACACTTGGTGGAAAATTCCATTAAATTGGGACATGTAGTAGATATTTCTGAAAGTTGTATTGAAATTAAACTAACCATTATTATGAGAATAATAATTTCTTTTTTATTTTATTAAGTTTCCAATATTGAATCATTGTTTGCATATATTTCATAAGCAGTTTATCTGTACCAATATTCTAGAAACTTCTGCCTCACTTGTATTCAGAATATGCCTGCACAATTTTTATTCAACATAGATGAATCGAAATATCTTAGTATTTTGTGTATAGAAAAAAAATCACTTCTAAAATCCTACAGTAAAAAATTTTGTTATTTGATGAAAACTAAATTTTAACAACAACAAATAAAAACAGTCTCTTAATATCTTTATATGCAGACAAAGATACCTAGCATGTAGTAAGAATGCATTAATAAAAAATGAATACAAAAATGGATCAATGGCTTTCTAGATAACCAAAAATGATTTTGTTTTAGTTATTTCTTGTTATATTAGAATACCTCACAATATATGTAGAATGACAATTTTAGATTTTCAATGACGTAGAATGTGCTGAAGAGAAAATGTATTCTCTGGGTGACCAGTCACACAGTATAATGAAGTAGCATAAAATGGTACATAGAAATGAGACAAGCATTTTGGCAATCTTTTTGGCATGTTATGTGCCACTTTTTTTTCCTCCTTGAGAAAGTCCCTCTTTGGTGACAGTGCATTCTAACTCGTACTGCAGTTTGGTTTGACTGTTGAAGGTAGCTCATGTTTGGATGCCAACATCATCACCTGGAAAGAAAGAAGATCTGTGTCATTTAGACCTATAACAGAACCTGATGTTTACACAAAGACCCTTGGCACAGAAGCATCAATTCTTAGAGCCAAGAAACCTCTGCAGAAAAATGGTTTAAGAGAGGGGGAGACAATGGAATGCTTTATATTTCTTTGTTTGTTTTGTTCAAGCTTACATATAATGATAATTGATGCCTTTTGAAGCATAAGTGGCCTCTTACCTTGAATTGAATTTAAGTTTTGTTGCAGATATCAGTTCTGTGAATTTCTTCATTAAACTGATTTTTTTGTTTTTTCCTTTCACTTAGTAAGGGATTCCATATATACCCTCCTAAACTGTCATGCTTGGTTTTCTTCCATTAAAAAGGAAATCCAAACATGACTTACCACTTATATAAAGCCTGAAATATCTTTTTCTGGAAAGAGAGGAATGAATATTATCAGTGAATGGATAACTCCTTTTGAGAGGAAAATCAAAAGGACTTAAGTGGTCATTCCAAATCAAATTTCCATGGTTTTCTCAACATAGTTTTATTAACTGAGTTGAATAGTGTCCCTATTAAATTTATGTTTACTCTGAACCCATGACTGTGACTATTCTACTTTGAATGTTGAAGGACCCCAAAGATCAGTGTACTAAAGGCTTAGTCCCTATGGGGAAATGAAGAATAATTAGGAGGTAAGGCCAAATGGGAGTTCTTTTGTCTTTTGGGGACTGTGGGATCCTGGCTTAGTCTTTTTAAGCTTTTTATTCCTGGTGATGAGGTGAGTGGTTTTGCTCAGCAGGCACTCTCACTGTAATGTGCCACCCACCAAAGGCCCAAAGCAATGGGACCAAAAAATCATGCACTGGAAACTTCAAAACTGAAAAAAATACACCTTTTATGGTCATAAATTAAGCATCTCAGGCTTTTTTAAAATACTGACAGAAAGTTGAGTAGAAAGTGACTTCATTTGGAAATGAGATGTTTGTAAATGTAATCAACTAACATGATGATACTATATATATATATATTATAATATAATATATATATTAACATAAGCCCTAAAGCCCATAGATATTTGTCCTTACAAAGAGAAGAAAATTTGGACACAGATAAGAAGATACAAAGGAAAGAAAGCCATGGGAAAATTAAAACTTTTGACACCCAACAAAAGTAAGAGAAACAAAGGAAAGATTCTCCCACACAAACATAAGAGGGACCATAGTATGCATAAAATTTAATTTTCAATTTCTAAACTCCCTAACTATGAAACAGAAAAATCCTTCTTAAGCTATCAAATTTGTGTGATTTCTTTGTATCTCATGGTAACACTTTTATTCAGATTTTGCTGCTGGAAAGTTGGATACTTATGTAAAAAAAAAAAAAAAAAACCCTAAAATGAGAAAGTGGTAATCCAGTAGGCCCTTTATCCAGAGTTTTGCTTTCAATAGTTTCCTGAGGTTAACTGCAATCTGGAAATATTAATTGGAAAATTCCATAAATAAATAATTCATGAGTTTGAAATTATGGGCATTCTGGTTAGTGTGATGAAATCTCACTCTTTCCTACTCCAACTTATATGAGATGTGATTAATCCCTCTGTCCAGCTCAGTCACTCAGTAGACTTTCCAGTTATCAGATACTGTTGTGGTATCGCAATGGTTGTGTTCAGGTAACTCTTGTTTTAATTAATAATGGCTCAAAATATCAACATAGTGGTGGTAGCAATTCAAATTTAGCGTAGAAGCCAAAAAATACTGTCTTTAAGTGAAAATGTGAAAGTGCTTAACCTTATAAGGAAAGAAAAAAAAATCATATGCTGAGGTTGCTAAAATCTATATAAGTTACTGTTAATTTTTCTTGTGCTTAAGCTATGAATAAAACTTTATTATAAGCATTTGTGTATAGGAAAAAAACACAATAAAATAGAATTTGTTACTATCTGTGGTTTCAGGTATCTATCAGGAGCCTTTGAACCTTATTCTTGCAATGTCATGGTTTCCCTAGACTTCAACAGAAGACAATCAAAGAATTTTGAAAATTTTATATAGGCACAAAACTGCCTGCCTGGACCAAAAGAAATAGAGATAGGACAAATTTCTATTTTAAGCCACTGTTTTGTGGGATCTTATTATTCAACCCTTGGAAATAAATGCAACCTCTAAAAGAAGAAAACTTCAGTTGAGTAATTCCTACCTAAGGAAGTGACGTTTTCCTCTAGAACAGAGAGGAGATGTCTGAGATGAACCATATGAGATTCCTAATGTTTTTTGAACAGTGGCTCTAAGATCTTAATTGTTAGGAGATCAAGAATAATCTGCAGGTTAGATCAAAAGTAAGTATAGTAATTGACAATTTATGTTACTATGGGGCTATATGAGCAAATTAAAAGAGTGAAAACACATGAAATGTTTAGATTTCATGTGGAGATATTTTTGATTTACACAAGAAATGTGTTCTCACAATGTTTTGAAGGTATTATTTTAAAAGGCTTTCTGTTTTCATCAAAACCCTTTTTCTTCTTTGGAAGAGACATTGGTATAGGCCCATGGTTTTGCTGGCAAGTACTCAACTTTGTCATTGTAGGGCAAAAGGAGCAGTGCAAAATAAGTGAAAGAGCATGGCTGTATTTTATCTACAAAAAGAGACAAGGCTGAATTTGGTCAATGTACCTTCATTTTTCCTATAGGTTGATCTCTGCTCTAGATGACAACAGAGATAACACTTTTATTTATCACTAAAGAAATATGTAGGCATCTACACTGTATAGAAACTGCCCTTAAATTCAAAGTTTGGTGGCATGTAAGTAGAATATTATAGTAGCCTCCTTTCTAGACAGGCCACAGATAGTCTCGGCTCTGAACCTTTTTACATGCTAGTGCCCTTAAAGTACAGTTCAGTGCATGTTTATTTTCTGTACATACATCTTTATAGTGGTTTCCACTAATAATAGAAGAAAGTTCAAATTCCAGCCTCTCATCTTTCAGACCTCCTTAATATTATTTTAAATCATGCCAACTTACTAAATTGAAACATTGCTTTCATTAGCCTTCCTCCCTTTGCTCATTCTATTCCTTCCAATTTGATATGCCAATATTCTTAGGTAGTTGAAATGTCATTTTCTTCTTTTTTAAAATATTTTTCCCTAATAAAAAACTATTCTTCATTTTCCAAGTTGATGATTTCCAACCTCTGTTACAACACCCACAGGATTTGTTTTATTTATGCTTTTTTCCTGGCAGTTCATCATTACATTCTGTTCTAATTTTTGGTGTAATACATGATCTTTTTTAACTATAGTAAGATTTTTGAGGATAGGATTGGTGTATGACTCATCCCTGTTTCTTCCCAAATTATCTCACTAGGAGCTAAAGAAATACTGCTTCTTTGAATTAATGTACAATGGAAAACTCTAACATAGATATATTTGAAAGATGTATATATAGCATGTATATATATATATATGTGTGTATGTTTATATAATTTATACATTCTTAATCTTCCTATTTTACATATAACTAATCATTCTTACTGAGGCCTTTTCTTACAGTAGCTATTTTATCAATAATGTAGGTACATATATACATATATTTGCATTGTTTTATATTTTTAAACAATGTGATTGATTAAGTGTGGGGGTGATTAAAAAAGAAGGAATCTGTTTAGAATAAAATAAATGCATATTCAAGAACAGGAAATATAGGGTCAGAAACCTTAGCTTTCATCTTGACTCCTCTATTTATCTGATAGCTGGCAATGAGAAAATCACCTAAATACTTAACTTTAGCCTTTTAATCTGTAAAACATGGATAACGAAATTAACTACCTCATAGAGTTTTTATTTTGACTAAGTACTTGGCACAAGTGAAGTACAATGTTATTCCTTCAATTATTTTCGGTTTTTAGCATAATTAATCACATGTATAAGAATACTATATCTGATTTTAGACTTCTATGTTCATCATTAATATCACTGTAATAATTTTCACTTTTTAAACATCTCAAAGCAGGTATTCATTTGTTTTTTTTTTTTTTTTGTTGTTGTTGTTGTTGTTGTTGTTTTTTTCCCTGTAGCTACAGCTTTTACCACATTCCAGTGGTGCAAACAGAGAAGACACCACATGAGGTTCCTCAATCACAGCAACCTCTAGATACACTAATATATACAGGGACTTGTAGCCGCCTGAAGCGCTTGGAGCAACGGAGCCGCGGGAAGAACTTCAGAAGCAAACTGGAGACAAACAGCTTTTTATTCTGGTAACTTTTCTCTCTGGTTCTAACAACGACTAACTCACGCCAAACACACCACTAAAATGGCGCTGACCCGATCTGCAATTTCGGCCAAGTCACTCGAGATCCCGCAACAAGTCTCGTGAGACTACGGGAGGAGACAATGCCCAAATCTCCACGGCTCATAGTCAACTGCAATTCAAGCCAATCCCTAAACAGGGCTCCTGCAGGGACTACACTTAATTGAATAATTGAAGAATAGCACAAATTATAATAGGTAACATTACTATTTAAACTGAGTGATTTATGCTAGAATGAAAGAAGTAGTGAAAGATGAAAAGTGATTAGAATCTATTTCCATAAAGAAATACCAAAATTTTGGGCTGGGGCTGTGGCTCAGTGATAGAGCACTTGCCTCACACTTGTGAGGTACTGGGTTTGATCCCTAGCCCCACTTAGAAATAAATAAATATATGTATATTAAAAAATAAGAAATACCCCAAATTTTCAGTCTTTTTTTTTTTCTTTTAAAACACAGCAAATTGCTTTATTGCATCTAAGCCTTCTTTTCTGAAATTGAAGAATATTTGAATTCATATTTAGCAGGCTAGAGTTATCTTACTTTGATTTCTAAACATAAGTCATTGATAAATAAAACATCATAGACCACAAAAACAACAAGTAAGTAATGCACTTAGAGTCTGGAAAATTATTCTATTATTTTACTTTACTTGGGCATTTAATGATTCATTTCTTCAGTGCATAACACAAACTTTCTGTTATGTTTTGGATAGGTGACCTCCAAAGTCTCTTGTGTTAAAATAGGAGTATTCAGAGTTGTTATGGTTAGATTATGGGAGCTGTATCTTAATCAGTCCATCCTAATTTGAATGGACTAATTGGATGGCAATTATAGGGAGCCCAGGGTGTAACTAGGGGAGGTGTGTCACTGGAGACATGCCCTGGAGTGGTTTATCTTCCCTTTTTCTTCTCAGCCACCATGAATGGAGCATACCTCCTCCACCATACCCTTCTACCATGATGTTCTACCGCTCCTTGGGACTGTAGCAATGAAGTGATTGACTATAGACTGAACTTCTGAAAACATGAGCCAAAATAAACTTTTACTGCTCTAAGTATTTCTTTTTTTTTCAAATTTATTTTTTATTCTAAGTTGTTAGAAATTACAGCAGAATGTATTACATTTCATATTATACTTGTAGAACACATTTTTACATATCTCTGGCTATATACAAAGTATATTCACACCATTCATGACTTTATATATGCACTTAGGGTAATGATATCCATCTCATTCTACCATCGTTTTTTCTTTTTTCTTCACCCTTTTGCCCCCTCCCTTCACCTCCCTCTATTATCTTTTTGTATTAATCATCCTATTATATTTCCACAGGTAATAAAAAATCAACCTATTTCTAAGGCATTTAATGTATTTACAGATGGGTCCTCAAATGGTACTGCTACAGTAGTCACTAAAAAGAAAATATGACTTACATAACTGCACACAAATCAGCTCAACTAGTGGAATTGGAAGCTGTGGTAAGAGCTCTGGAAAATTTTAGAGACCAGCCCATAAACATTTTTTCAGATAGCCACTATATTGTACAAGCCGTCCCAAAATTAGAGTTAGCAGGACCAATAGCACCTCATACTCCAGCCTTTAAATTGTTTTATCAGATACAAAAACTTTTGTGGGCAAGAAAAGAACCTCTATTCGTAGGCCATATTAGAGCACATACTAATTTGCCTGGCCCCCTCCATGAAGGTAATCAAAAGGCAGATGAACTTACAAAAACAATATTTATACTTTCAGCACTACAACAAGCTACTTTATTTCATTCCCAGTTTCACGTCAACAGCACCACCTTGCAACGTAGGTTTAAAATCACAAAGGAGCAAGCCAGAACAATTGTAAAAGATTGTAAATCTTGTATAACACATTTGCCCAATCCTCATTTTGGTGTTAACCCTAGAGGATTAATGCCCAATCATTTGTGGCAGATGGATGTTACTCATGAGCCAAGCTTTGGAAAATTGCAATTTATTCATGTAACCATAGATACATGCTCAGGCATGATTTTTGCTTCCTTACATTCCGGAGAAAAAGTTAAAGATGTCACATCTCATTGTTTACAAGCTTTTGCTGCATTGGGCATCCCCAAAATGCTTAAAACAGATAATGGTCCCGCTTATACGTCCTCATCTTTCAAACAGTTTTGCGCAAAATTCAACATATCCCATAAAACAGGCATCCCATACAATCCTCAGGGTCAAGGCATTATTGAAAGAGCAAACCGCACACTAAAAGTTATGTTGTTAAAACAGAAAGAAGGAAACTGGAAAAATCCTAAGGACAGATTGGCAGTTGCCCTGTTTACTTTAAATTTTTTAACTTTAGACTCTGATGGTTATTCTGCTGGAGACAGACATTGGAACCCACATCAACAACATAAACCTTTGGTTTACTGGAAGGATGTTCTTTCAGGTACATGGAAGGGTCCGGATCCAGTATTAATTTGGGGGAGAGGATCTGTTTGTGTCTTTCCAAAGCATGAATCCTCTCCAATATGGATACCATCTAGATTAATAAAGCAGGTACCACATCAAAAGGATCAAGATGAAGTTGTTGAGGAATCAAGATTAATAAAAAAGGTACAAAATCAAGAGGACCATGATGAAGATATGGAATGATTCCCTTAAAAGAGTCCTTCAAAATATGTCACAACTTAAGTGTCATTCCTCCCGGCTGGGACGAAGAGATCTCTCTTTAGTGTGCACACAATTATATATATATATTTTTTACTTTTTATATATGTGTTTATTTGTGTATTTGTCTAAATTTCATGTTAATGTGACGTCACAAATATATGTTTGTATGTGCGTCTGTCCAGTGTGACATCAAAAATAACAAAGCGCTTGTGAATATATATATATATATATATATGGATCCAAATAACTCTAATTCATTTAAGTTTAAGAGTATTCAAAATGGGTAAATAATTTAATAAGTGAAGGTACCTTCAATTTTGTTTTATAGGTGTCCCAGGGACTTCTCTTTAGCAAAAAATATGACTAGTGCTGTATAACCTGATATTTTGGTGTTTTGACATGAGGTTGCTTATTTGTTATTAACTTCATTTGTTTAATAAATGATTAATTTCAATTATTTCAACAGGTAAAGGACTGCTGTGTATGCAGAAACTCGAGAGTTCCAGCTAACAAATTATTTCTCCAAAGTGCTTTTAGTTTTTCTTTAATCTATCTTTAATGCAGTAATTACCCTCAGTCTTTCTTTGTTTTGTTCTAAATATGATATTTTGCCAGCTTATGTTTGTGGGAGCACAGGCTACAATGTGTGTGAGCAGAAATCAACTTATTTTTCCAATCTAATAATTCTATTATTTAGTTTGACAACTCGCCTCTTGACTCAGTGCTGGAATAGCACTGCCTTTCCTTTAACAATTGATGCTTCAGTCTCTAGATAGCGGGCCCTGAAGATTTGCCGGTGGCATCGTCTAGACATAAAAAAGACGGCTGCTTCTACAGCTGCAGGGATCGCGGTCGCTGCAAGCATCCCTGCTGCTCAAATGTCAAACAACCTCACCAGCAGTGTGGCCTCTGCTCTGCATGCATGGGGCCTCCTAGATCTACGTGTTATAACAAGTGGACATTTTGATCTTTCATTGTTTGGGACTTCATGGGACAGTACCTTGCGGGTATTTGTTTAGAGAACTCACTGTGTTACTTGATAGAACTTAGGGCAGCTGATTTGTTTAAAGAATTTGATATGCTATGCAATTTGACTTGTCACCAAAAGGCTTGTCGCCTTAAAGCCGCAGCATCTCCTCCCAATTGGACGGCTGTTAGTCATCTTACACAGTCGATCCTAAAGGGCTCCATTGGATGGCTGGTTAGCCAATGACGGGTAAGATCCCCAGAGGGGGACAACCTAAGACAGGCACAGTCGCACGGGACAGTCTCATGTGGCCGACATATCAACCTAAGACAGGAGTCAAGGGCACAGCCTTGATTATCCAATGACGGGTAAGAATGTTGGTTGCACATAGACGTCCTAGAGCATCCCCTCTTTTAAAACAAAAGGGGGAAATGCAGGAGCCCTGTTTGGGGAGATAGCTAAGATTGCGGTTGACTATGGGCCATACACATTTTTGGGCATTGTCGCCTTCCGTAGTCTCACGGGACTTGGCCCAGGATCTCGAGAGATTTGAGCAATGACTCAGCAGATTGACATTTTTGGGCATTGTTGCCTTCCGTAGTCTCACGGGACTTGGCCCAAGATCTCGAGAGATTTGAGGAGTGACTCGACAGATCGAGCAAGCACCATTCCAGCTCGGGCGCATGGGATGAGACCAGAGAGAGAAAGGACAGGGTTATCGCTATTGTATAGATACATTGTAGTTTCTTGTAAGAGTACGTGGCTAGGTTTCTTGTGAGAGTGAAAGGACAGGGTTATCGCTATTGTATAGATACATTGTAGTTTCTTGTAAGAGTACGTGGTTGGTTTCTTGTGAGAGTGTGTATGTAGTGTTAGAAATTACAAGAGACAGAGACAGAAAGATTAAAGAATTTTTTCGTCTCCATCCTGTCTCCGGACTCCTTCCCGCGGCGCTGCCGTTCCAGGCTGCAATCCCTTTCCGGCGGCTAACAACTTTATATATGCACTTAGGGTAATGATATCCATCTCATTCTACCATCGTTTTTTCTTTTTTCTTCACCCTTTTGCCCCCTCCCTTCACCTCCCTCCCCATTGGCCATTCTAGTGTCCCTCTAATCCTCCTATGCTCCCCATCCCAACCCCACTGTGAATAGGCCTCCTTATATCAGAGAAAACATTTGGCATTTGGCTTTTTGGGATCAGCTAACTTCACTTAGCATTATATTCTCTAACTCCATCCATTTACCTGCAAATGCCATGATTTTATTCTCTCTTATTGCTGAGTAATACTCCATTGTGTATATATACCACATTTTCTTTATCCATTTATCTACTGAAGGGCATCTAGGTTGGTTCCACAGTATAACTATTGTGAATTGTGCTGCTATAAACATTGATGTGGCTGTGTCTCTGTAGTATGCTGTTTTTAACTTCTTTGGGTATAGACCAAGGAGTGAGATAGCTGGGTCATAAGGTGGTTCCATTCCAAGTTTTCCAAGGAATCTTATTGGATATTTTTGTCACTCTGACAAATAGCTTACTAACAGTTTCTATTTCAAATCCTTGAGATTTAGAACTTTAGTACTTGTTTGTTTCTGGCTTGGAAGCCACTACTTCTATAGGAACTTAATTTTGGAATCTTTGATGACATTGTAAGGTCACTGATTGCTACTTTGACCCTGTAGACTACTACTCTTAAAGCCTAAAAATAGGACACTCTCATTTGAGGTAGGATTTGAATATTTTTGCATGAGCTTAATATGCATTAGTTTAATTGTCTTAGTCTGTTTTGTTCCAAGACTAACAAACAGTGGGTAATTAATTTATAAAGAAGAGAAATTTATTTCTTACTGTTCTGGAGTCTGGGGAAATCTAAGATGAAGGGATTGTACCTCCTGAGGGCCTACTTCCTGCATCATAACTTGGCAGAAAGTATCATACAGCACATGAGCTCACCTCCATAACCAAAATACCTCCAGGAAAACTAATCCACTCCCTTCATAATAGCACAAATCTATTCATGAAGGCAAAGGCCTCAAGACCTAATCACTTCTTAAAGGTATTATACCTCATCGCTATCGTACTGTGGGACACATTCAAACCATAACAAATTGCAAATAAGATTTTCTAATGTATCCAAATGAAAGAAACTTTTTATACACATTTCAAACAAAACAAAACAAACAACAACAACAACAAAAAAAAAAACAATATTTCATAAGTGATCTTAACAAAATAGCAGGATTTAAGTACATGAGTTTTGAAAACTACTGTTTTTGAGTAAGTCAGACAATAGATACTGCTGTTACACAGCCTCAGGGTTTCTATGAGGGCAATATGTAGATAAAAGCCCAGGGTAAAACAATTAATATCCTGGCAGGGCATGGTGGTCAGCCACCCTGAAACTTTAGAGTAGGCCACAACTGAAGGAGTGGTAGTCTTTGTACTTCAAGGCCTAAATGAACAACCTGAAAAGACTGCAAGATGAATCAGACTGAGGTCAAATATAAATGGAGTAGCCCTTCTAGAGCATGTAGCACTATTTTAGTCAAAGGATCTCATGTCAAAAATTTATGTCTTTCATATATTTTATTTTAAGCAAGTAGAGTAAAAATCTGCCTACTTACCTCTATCATTAATGGCTAGCTGCTTAAGTCATTTTCAGTTGTCTTTCATCAATCTGTAGGTCTGGATATCCAGAAGATTAGACATGTGATATTGCATAGTATTTCACAATTGAAACTTTTGGAAACATTTGGTACTTTAGTGATTCTGATAAAACTCAAAAGATGAAATTTAAAAATAAATTTAAGATAAATTTGGATGTGTGCACAAATGTATAAAGTTGTAGATGTACCAAGACATTATTCCGTATCAAATATATGCAATTAAATAGTATGCGGGAGTCTATGACAATTTATAAATCTGTTTCAATTTGTTTAATACTGAAATATATAGAATGATCTTACTTAAGGAACCATGTTATAAAATGAAGATAAACACCTATAGATATGAATCTCAGTGAATTGGAAACAGTTAGTTATGTATATATTTGGACTCTATTTTCCTTTGCTCTAAGAAGTATTTCTAGTTCTAGGGAAAGACAGACAAGTAGATGGACAAGAGCAGCATGGAAGAGAAAAGAACAGGATGAAGAAAGAATAAAAGGCTCAACCAAGACCAACAGGATTTGGACCTCTTATATAGTCGTAGTAAGAGAATTACTAGGGGGTCAGTTATTATTATTATTATGACAAGTTATGGAAGGCACACTTTTCATTGGCTTGAGTTTCCTCATTAATGACCTAAGAACGTCATTTCATAGAAGTTCTAAGTTAAAATAGTTTTAGACTTTGACAGATTAACTCTCACTTGCTCCACTTATGGCTTTTTTTTTTTTTTTTTTTTGGGGAGAGGTGGTGGGTACTGGGGATTGAACTCAGGGGCACTGGACCATATCCCCAGCCCTATTTTGTATTTTATTTAGAGGCAGGGTCTCACGGAGTTGCTTGGTGCCTTGCTTTTGCTGAGGGTAGCTTTGAACTTGCAATCCTCTTGCCCCAGACTCCTGAACTGCTGGGATCACAGGTGTGTGCCACCATGCCTGGATCACTTAATGGCTTTGTCTGCCTTACCAAACTTATTAGCCATTTTGAGTTTGGGTTTGTTAAGTTGTAAAACAAAAATTTTATCTACCTTAAAGAATTCTTATGAAAATTCAATGAAAGGATAGATATTGGAAGCTCTGATGTAATTAGCACAGTACTTGTAATACAATGAGTGCTTTGTAATGCTAACATGACTCACCTTTTTTATTGACACATAACTATCAGAAATATACAAAGAATTCAAGAACCACCTTTACAAGCCCACAGTTGAGGTTATAATTTTATTGATTTGTATCATACTCCTATTATCAATGCAGCCAATCTGTACATTTCATCAGATCTTAATGCATCTTCCTACTTATTTAGTTATTATTCAGTTAACTGAAATCTCAACTTCTGCCATAGAAACAGCAGCACTGAGTTAGTGTTTTCCCTGTCCTGGAATATTGGTATGTAAATGTGAGACATCATTTATGATTTTATCTTTTGGGGCTTACATCATCCTGAAAATATATCAACTCTTTTGGGCTTCTGATTTTTGTCTTCTCAGTTCATTATTATCATTGAAAGTGATAAGAATGCTATCTATATTATAATTGTACAAAATATACAAAACATCTTTTCAGTGGAAAATGCCAAAGTTCTCTGGATTTCCAGTTATTGTCTCTATTGTTTCTATGGGAAGCTTCAACTTCATCATCATCCTGCTCATGCATTTCATCTTGTGAATATGACTACAATGAGACTTTGTTAATGTCTTCTTGAAATTTTAAAATACTGTAGTGATGATGTCTACCTGATCTGGCATTCTAATATCTAAGTTCATGAAGGAATTGATGTCAGTCCAATATGATTCATACCCAGCCATGACTATTTCATTTTCCAAATACTTAACAAACCATTATTTTAATGAACCATTTGAAAATTTGGTTTAATTACAGATTCTCTGGTTTATAATTTTTTTCACTATTTTTACCCTTTTAAAATTAGAACATTATTTATGCATGTCTTTTTTGCCACTTTTGAGCTAGCCTTGATCAGTCAAAAATTAATATCAATGCCAATATAGCACTGAAACAACTTTTCTTTGTAACCTGGTAGGAATTTGTTCTATGCCTTAAAGTTGTATATCCTGAAGAGCCTAAGTGTTAGCTAATTTTTCTTCACTGTGACCAAAATACCTGACAAGAATAACTTGGAGGAGGGCAATTTTATTTTGGTTCATGTTTTTAGAGATTCATTCAGTGGTGATTAGCTCCATTTCTTTGGGCCTGGGTTAGGCAAACATCTTGACTGTTTTAGTCAGCTTTTCCACTGCTGTGACCAAAGGTCCTGCCAAGACCAGCTTTAGAGGGGGGAAAGTTTATTTGGGGGCTCACAGTTTCAGATATCTCAGTCCATAGATGGCTTACTCTATTGCTCTGGGCAAGAGATATGGTGGAACATCAGGGGGGAAGTGTGTGGAAGAGGAAAACAGTTCAGGACATGACAATCAGGAAGTAGAGAGTTTCCCTTCATCAGGGAAAAATTTATACCCAAGGGTCATGCCCCAGTGATCCAACGACTCCAGCCACACCCTACACAGTTTACCCACCTACAGTTATTATTCAATTAATCCCTATCAGTGAATTAGTGCACTGATTACGTTAAGTGTCTCATAACCTAATAAATTTTTTTTTGTTTGTCCATTTGTTGATGTATACTTAGGCTTGTTCCAAGAATTGGTTGTTATGAATTGTGCTGCTATAAACATGGGTGTGCATGTGTCTTATAGTATGATGACCTTAATCCATTTAACCTAATCATTTTATAAGATCCAAGGCATTTTGAGCAGTTTTTCTTGGTCCTAGATGTAGTTCATACTCCTTTTCACAAAGGATTCAATCCTTAAGCATAACTGAAGTTGTTTGTCATTGAATTTAACTATGACCTAGATTCAAATGCTTGTTACCTGATGGACCTTGGAACTATTGGTTAAACTCTGTGCTCAAGAAAATATTATTTTGACTTTTTCAAATGTGTATTTGAATGGGTCAGTGTAGAAAGAATTTGTAATGGATTTAAACTTTGGTATTTAGACTTTCAGTAGCCAAGTTGTATGACAGGCTACACAAAAATATTTTAAGAATTCTAAAATTAAAAATAAATAACACTTAGGGTTTCCTGAGAAACAGACCTTCAGATGGAAATTTGCATGACTGTAGTTTATTGGGGAGTACTTTTGGGATCAATACCTATTATGTAGTGAGATGAGGGAAAGTTGTACCACTATGTACAAAGCTCTGCATCTGACATGACTTTATTTTAGGCAAGGGGGTCTGGATTTTATATCTCTGCATTGACCAGACACAGTATGAGGACTGCCCCTGAGACAGGGGACATTGAGCTCTGGTGAAGCAATTCTTTTTGGTGGAAAATAATTTTTGAAGAATGAAAGATTCAATCTTAAGAGGTATCTAAAGGGAACATCACAGAATCGTCTACAGTTCATTTCTTGTGCCTCTAAGATCCATTTTATTTCATATAAGTGACTTTAGTTTTGATCAGATCCTTAGGGATTCAGATTTTTCTCTACTCCTTGGAAAATATATAGGACAAAGACGATTGGGACAAAGTATAAGCTACCTACTGCAGCTGGAGTTAGGGCTTCAAGTGATATCCATCACCACTCTTCCCTACTAATAATTCTAGCTTTTCCCCATACTTGCTTATAAACTCTGTGCCTTACTTGGTGGTATAACTCCACTAATTATTGCTGATGAGTCAGCACATCAACTCATGTATGTCTCATGCTGTATCTGCCAGATTTTCAATTTAAGTTTAAATTTGGGCAGAGGAATACTGTTAGGTGTCCAGTGGATCACCTTCATGGCAGACATGTTCTTCCTTGCCCTCATAGCATAATGGCAACCTAGTTTCCCCTGGTGATTCAGGTCACTGGGAATCAATTTCAATTTAGATTTTGTGTATAATAGTCCTTCAAATGTCAGAGCATTCTCTCCCTCCTTCTTTTTCAACATACAGTTATATGAATAAACGATTCATAGGTTTCAATAAGAGTGTGGAATTATTAACTGACGTATTTGCTGTGGTTGAAAGGTCCTTATTCCTAGGAAATGTGTTCTGGTACTCAAAGAATTGTAAATCTAAAAATTGTCTCAGTCTTTGATATTTTGGGGCCTCAAGTTCTGTAAGCTCCTGCTTATTCAAACTTGATTTCTTTTTGATCAAATAGATCAACACCTTTCTTCCCCATCTATGTTGTTCCAAGGCTTGCTGTGTTCCATTAATCATCTCCATAACTCTGTATCGAATTATCATGGTTGCCATCAATCCAGCCATTCATCCATTAAGTATGCCTGACTTTTATGACTCTATTTTCTTCTATTATTAGGACTCTTTTAAATTAGCATCTCCTACCCTCAGTTCTAGTTTACAAAGGACAGTTTCTATTGATTTTCTCAATCCAGTGTTTTGTTCTCCCTGGAACATTTCTAATTTTTATAGTAAAAAGAATATCTGCTGTCTCTTTTGTGGATATTATTCAGCTGATAGGTTTTCTGGCTTTATGTATCATATCAATTCTAGCATGACTGCTTCTTTGAACTTATTTTTTTCCTCTCTGCCAAAACAGTTCTGTTATTTCTCCTTCATATAGTGTAGGTCATCAATCTGCTGGCTTCAAAGGGCCATTCTAGCTGTATTTTAGCACCTCCTTCTGGAAACTTGCCAAGTTATTCAATTCTGTATCATGGGAGAGTTCTCCCATACTGAAATAAATTCTTATTAATCCAACTTTATATGCCATTTTCCTTGATCCAGCACTTTTAGCAGCCATTCCAAAAATTACATTCTTTACTTCTTTTGGTACCCATATTGTAGTTCTTATAGAGAATATTCCTTTTTTTCCCTGAAGAGACATGATATTTTCCTGGCCAAATTATATTGACAATTCTAGGTATTGGTATAAAGGTCAGGACGAAAGGTGAGGGTAGAGCTTGAGGTTTGTGACATGTAGTCTATTAAGCCAATGGCTTCTGCCTCATCTTCAAGGAAGGAGAGAATACTAGTGTTACCTTAGAAGCACATCACTTCAAAAAATCATAAAGATCAGAGAGACACAAATTGCAAAAATATTGAATATAAAAATACCCAATTTCTCTATTCCACATCTCAGTAGAACACTCATTTCAAATCAGGGCCATGATAATAATTTATTAGCTTACTACCCTTATAAGAGATTCTTCAGCAAGACCTTTTTTTTCTTTAATTGAAATCTAACTGTAGGAGATAATAGACTCTTAAGTAAGCATCAGAGAGGATTCTGTTGCCTTCATATTATGTATTATTTTTATGAGTAGCAGAGCAAGAGGTTTATAAAAAGACAGAATACACTTAAGAAATTGATTCCAAGTGATGAGAGAGAGATAATATTTTAAGTTAGTATATGATTAATTTTCTTCTTTTATTATCCTCCTTCAAAGAATGGTTTGTGTGTGTGTGTGTGTGTGTGTGTGTGTGTGTGTAATATGGTTACATATATATTACATATATGTGAATATATATTTATATTATATATAATATATATGATACACACACACACACACACACACACACACACTTAAAATAATCATCCAAATCCACAGATCTTATAACTACTTTTATCTTTCAGAGGTCATGATAAAGCTGAGACCTTACATCTGCTAGTACATTTCTGTATGCTGTATACATAAATAAGTCCTATTCTTCACCAGCAAAGTTCTCAACTATTTCTTCACTACTGCTTGATGAGTTCTATTAGCATTCTGTCTCCTAGCGAGACGGTCGTTGTGAGCTGACTGACCAATAATCCAGCTCCCAAATCCCACTGTACCTACTCTTGTAGACTCAACTTTTCAGAATTCAGAATCTGCAAAAAGGTGTTACTCTTGGGAGTAACACTTGGAAGAGAGTGAAAAAAGCAGGATTGAAGTGAGGGAGAGTTTCAAATTTGATACAAAGGCTTCAGCTGATCCCCGGGGAATTTCTAAAGTTTGAATGGTTCTTCAGAGATGTTCTGCATCCAGCCAACTGGTTCAGGCTGCCCTCTAGTGATGAGGCATACCTCAGAGGAAGCAACTTTCTTTGGCCAAGGGAGATTATCAACTGTGCATGGCAGCTCCCAGCAGCTGAGAGAATGAGCACCTATATTCTGTAAAATGTTATCTTGGTGGTATACTACACCAACCACTACCCTTCCTGATCTCATGAAATTTACATCAAAGCAGATTAAGAATTATTTGCATGGGAGCAGGAAGAGAAATGTTACAATAAGTCAATATAGCGAAATGTTGTAGCAAGCCTCAATATTTTCAGCTAACATAATAATGGTACGCTGAATAAAATATGATTTTTACTTTTTTCCATTGGTGCATTATAGTTATACACACAAGTGGAATTCATTTTAATACATTCATACATGCACATGACATGATTTGATTATATCATTCAGCTATTCCTCCTCTTCCCTGTCCCTTTTCTTTCTGTTTTTTTTTTTTTTATCTTCCCTCTATTCCACTTTTATTTCCATGAGATCCTCTTCCCTTTTAAGAAATCCCATATTTCTCTCTATCTTCCACATATAAGCAAAAACATTTGACTCTTGGTTTTATGAGCCTGGCTTATTTTACTTAGCACAATGTTCTCTAGTTCCATCCATTTACCATCAATGTCATAATTTTATTCTTTTTTATGGCTGTTTCCATAGCTTGGCTATTGTGAATTGTGCAGCTATGAATCAGTATAGTATGCTGATTTTACTTCTTTTGGATAAACACAAAGAGTTGGGTAGCTGTGTCATGCGGTGTTTCCATTTGTACTCTCTTGAGGAATATCCATACTGCTTTCCAAAGAGAATGTACTAATTTGTAGTTGCACCAACAGTGTTTAAGTGGGATTTTACTCTCACATCCTCAACAGCATATATTGTTCCTTGTATTCTTGATGACACTATTCTTACTGGAGTGAGATGGATTCTCAGTGTAGTTCTGATTTGAATTCTCCCGGATTGCTAAATATGTTGAACATTTTTTTTTCACATATTTTTTGCCCAATTGCCTTTCTTCTTTTCTCCAATATAGGTTTGGAGTTATTATTTTTCAAATTATTGTTTATCAAAAGAAGCAACATTTGATTCTTGAAAGATAAATGCTTGAAATTCTCAAAAAAAGGACGTTTAAATTTTTTTTATTAAAATGTTTTCTATTTTCTATTTCTCTCACTTTTTAAATTGTTAATTTGTTCTTTCCAGTTATACATGACAGTAGAATATATTTTGACATATTGTACATACATGGGTATAACCTCCCATTTTTGTGTTGTACATGATGTACAGTTATACTGGTCGTGTATTCGTACACAAATATGGGAAAGTTATGTTTGATTTATTCTACTTTTTCTCCCATTCCCATCCCCCTCCCTTCTTGCATTAACCTTGTCCAATCTGGTGAACCTCCCTAACTCCTTCCCCCTGCTTATTGTGAACAGCCTTCTCATATTAAAGACAACATTCAGCCTTTGTTTGTTTTTTTTTTTTAATTTCCCACACTTTTGAAGGATTTTGGAATATCAGTTGCTGTGCTTTTAACTCAGTGTAACAGAATATCCCAAGAGTGAGTTACATGTTTTATAAATATATATGTGTATACATATACATATATACCAAATTAGCAATTAAGCTTGAGGTAGAGGGTTAATTCAAAAACTTCACAATGTCAACAGGGGCTAGGTTCTTACATTTTTTCACTAGGTTCTCAGTGACATTTAGAGCACTTCATTCTTACTTAACTCTGTTGTGCAAACTGAAAGGGAGAGTCAGAGGAGAAATGGTTCTCCCTTCTTTTCTCCATTTATGTTAGACATGAAACTTTTTCCTAAGCTTCTTTTCTTCCTTGCCCATAAAATATTCATCTAATTACTCCTAGAATTGCAAAGAAGGATGAGATTAATATAGTTGACATAGATCAATTGATTCATCACTCGGGACAGGGCATATTGTCCCTCATCCCATCTGAATAAGCATCTGTAAGCAAGAAAAAAAGAAAGAGTAGGTGTGGTATAGGCAGTTAATTTACTTTGCCCCTGTTGCTTTAGCAGGATGAGACTGGTGTGTAAATCAGGATGTGGAGGATAACATATTCACATTTAAGGAATGATAGAAGAGCAGGTGTGATTATATCAAATAAAATTGTATTAACTCACTCAGGAGCAATTTTTACATCGTAGAAAGAAACGCTGCTCTTGGAGACTTTGAATAAAAACAATGTCTTGATCATCATTTTATGGCATAATATTTATCTTTTCATTGAATATACTCCTAAGTTTCTCATCATTTCAATGTATGGCATATCAGTATGTCAACTGAAAATGATGACAGGTAAATTTTTACTTCAGTATTTAAAATATTCTGATATTTCAGGAAGATATCAAAGTATCTTGAGAGCATGCAATTCTTGCTTTTATCTGTCTGAACACACATGTATGCACATGTACACATGCACATACACCCATGCACACACAATTTTACCATTGTCTTCTGATGAAGCATAGACTTCTTCCAGGAAATGTATGTTTTAAAGGAATTAATTACTTTCAAATGTATTTATGAATGAATGAATCTAATGTCTGCCTTTAAACTTTTCTTTAAATTCTATTTGTAGCTCTCTGACACTGCTTATTTTTGCTTTCTGTTAAATGTTTGAGGCAGTGGACTTCTGTTTTCTAATAACTCTCCATACTTTTTATATTACTCCCTGTTTTTCTTCTTTGGCTCCAAAGACAGCACTCACTGGACTGTGACTCACTGGACTGTTTCTCACCTGTGGCCATCTTTCAGTTCATGTTGCCAACTCAGCAATCCGAAGTTCAAATTCAACTTTGTTTACTCTCAGATTTGAAAGTTTTTTTTTTTTTTTTTTTGCCTTACATTTAACACTTTTAACAAATAATCTGTTTTTGAAGATTAAACCATACAATATTGAGAAAATTAACTTTCCACTGAAAAGTCTTAAAAAGAACTATCTACATATGTTTAACTTTGATTCTATTTTTTAACAAAAAGAAATTGTCATTGTATGCCTTTTCCATTTTTCTTTTCATGGTAATGTCACCGGACAGGGTTCCTTGGAGGTACTTCCAAAAGATACTAGAACATCAACTCAGCCCAGGTGGATTCTTGACTTACACTACTGAGAATAATTTCAGAACTTGTTGAAAACAAAGCATAAGAAAAATTTATTAAAGGATAGTATAGGTGCACATAACCCAAAGGCAGGGTGAGGACACCCCTTGTCTCAAAGAAGACAAATGACTCACTCAAAGTTGAGGTATCTGAATATATATATAGATAAGATTTTTCAGGGAAGAAAAGTGCAGGTTTCCAGGCAAGCCTTTGTGATAATAAAGTGTAATGTTAATCATTTAATATTTGGGATTCCAAATGTTTCTTCTTGGTTAAGCGGTCTAGCCATAAATCAGTTGTGGGCACATTGTGTAGATTTTTGAGTCTGTAAGCATGTCTGGTCATGTTTTAGGTTTAGGTCTCCATCTAGTGAGGTTCTGTCTTTCTCTCCTTGAGAACCTACCTATCTCTCAATAACTTTTTAAGGCCATCTATGTTACTTTTAAAGAGATCATTTAATAATTATATTTCACATCACAATGTTAAAATTTAAATGTGCATATGGAAATGTAACATATAATCTGAATGCCAACATGAAGTTTTACAATTTAAAATATACCATGTTTTAATTAATTCACTAGATTATTCAATATCCATCCATGAATTTGGAATATAAGGGAAAAAATTAACATTAAGTACAAATTAATGTGGAAGCTTCTGTTGTGCAGAACCATCAATTTCTCTGCATTCTACCCAAATAGTCTTAGATCAATTTAAGTTTATGAAATAATCAATTATTTTCATGGTTGCAATAGCTTTAGCAATGTGCCCTTGAAAAGCATTATGATTATTTTCTTTAGAACAAACTCATTCTGGATTATTATTTTTTTTTTTACTAAAATCAATGGAAATTATAGAAGAAGTTTAAGCAAAAAATAACATAATTAGTTAAACTATTCCTGTGGCATGATAATGGATGAATCAGAGAACGAGATGCTTAACTACAGGAACAGTTAGGGAACAATTCTAGTCCAGTGATGGTTGGGCAACCCAAAACTTTGGTGGCAGGAGTTGTACAAAAATTTCTTAAACAGTACAGGTTCAGAGGAAGTCTAACAAGTGGAGTTTAACTCCAGTGTGGGTATACTGCAGTGATTTGAGGACAGCTCTAGAGAGAGCTGATGATCAGTTATTAAGAACAGAATCTCTGGAATATTTTAAAAAAATGTTTCGTTTTCTCCTCTCCCTACTAGAAGTATAAGGGTATATTCTCTGATCATTGAAAAAATCTGGTAGAGCTCCTGGGAAATAAAAAATCACAAAAGTCCCATCCTTCCATTACTGGGTCCTCCTGGATTTAACAAAATCTCAAACCCAGTCCACAGGTAGCCTCCAGTAATTTTGCGCATTTCAGTTCAAGTTTCTCCATCCCTGTGCTGGTTCCCCTGGGGTTTCTGTTAGTCAGTTTCTGCTCCAGTAAGTTGTGATTCTTATAACCTCCAGCCCCATTATGTCTTTCAGGTCTGGGGGTCAATTGTTTGTGCTGCAACCTTACTTTTTTGTCACTTCTGGGGAGATTTAATTTTTCAGTTTGTAAAATTTTTGCTTCTTGTTAGGATGGAGTGACATCTTTCAGGCTCCTTACATGCATGAACAGAAACAGGAAAAGCATCTTTTTTCTTTTTTAAGTCAATTATGATAACTCTTTAGAGCAACTGCATCTGAATGGGACTTATGTCTGAAGGCAGGATGAGTTAATTGAACTAAAGAACACAAAACCTGGGCTGGGACTGTAGCTCAGTGGTAGAGCACTTGCCTAGCACGCATGAAGCACTGGGTTTGATTCTCAGCACCACATAAAAATAAACAAATAAAAATAAACAAATAAAATAAAAGTTGTCCATGTACAACTACCAAAAAAAAAAAAAAAAATTAAAAAAACCCTCAAAACCTGAAAGATACTTTTCAGTTGATAATATAGAACACAAGAAGGTGAAGATGGAAATAATATTGAGTAAAAGAATTGTAAAAAATAAGAGGAAACTACAAGCATGTGAATTTGTTTGTTAAAATAATCACTTTTTTAAATCAAATTGATTCATTATTAGGTCATAACATACATTTAACTACAAACATTTAAACAAAGTTATGAAATAAAGAAGAAAGGAAGACTTCAGAATATTGCCTGTAGTGAGTTTAAATATTTTCTTTTGTACTTTTACTTCCATATTGCATACATTATGATTGTGTGTGTGAATTTTTATCAAAAATTTTCATTTTCATAATATAAAATGACTAATATTACACATTAAATGTTAATTGTTTGTTTGCTTAATGATCAAAAATGTAGTTCTATTTTCAAATCAACAGATCTGATATGTGTTGGTAGTGGCAAAACTAGAAGTGGTATGTACAGAAGACAAAACTAAGTCCCAAAACAAGGACCAGTCATGCTACCTCTTGAACCATATTGGCTGTGGGCTTCACTTTCTTCTTATTGTGAGTTTTTATCCTCTCAATATATTGGTGGTTACCCATGCTACAGATGGAATGTAAAATGATAAAAGAAGAATTTTTTGGTGCAATCTTGTAATAACAGATTGTTTTACGAGTACTTTGCACCTGGCTGTGATAGCTGAAGGACATTGAGTATAGTTCTTAATTGACCTGGCTGAATGCAGATACATATGACTCTTTGGTGTCTGGGTAACTTCCTCATAGCTGCTTATTCATAGCGTTTTTGATAAAATGTGAAAAGACCTTTTTAGATGACACATAAGTATAAAGTCCAACCATGTTCAATGTGTTTCTCTTCATTTAGAAAAAGAAACTTAGAATAGGCTGTTTGAGGTTACATTTTCATGGGATTTCTAAGACAATTGAGGTAATATATTTTTGCATTAGACATGGGAAAAGGGTGATAGTTTTGGGAAAAAAAAGTGTAGTTTTTAATATTATCCAAAAATTTTAAAAAATGTCACTGCATATTTTTAGAAATATCTAATTAATATGCACATCAATGAGATATAATGAGAAAAGAAATGAAGAAAATAACATATGAACAAGGAAGATTTCACCAGGAAAAAAAATTCTAAACAGTTTTTCTATTTAAGAGATTGTTGAAAAAGTGAATCTTGCTTAAGAATTTTGTCATATTGAATGGTAAAACACAGTTTCATTGTTTCCATTAATTTGTTTTGTAGTTAAAGTGTAAAGGCATGGGATAAATAGTTTCTGTTTATCATAGAATTTTGATAAGGTTTTATACAAATAATAATCCAGAGCCTGCTGTGTGTTGGAGAGTATTGCAAACTATAGTGTTAGGCATAAAGAAGAATTAGAAATGTCTGTATCATAAACTCATTTATCAGTTACATTTTACTGTATAATATGACAAAAATTTAGAGGTTTAAAATAACCATACGTTTAGTTCACATTTTGCAGGTTGGTTAGAAGTGTTGAATTCTAATATGGGCTATGTTTGCCTGATCTTGGTTACCTGTCATGTGGAATAGGACTGGCTGGTTTAGGATAGCTTCAGCTAGAAAGGCTAGGATGACATAGACCTCTTTCCTGCAGGCTAGCCCAGGCTTATTTATGGGAAAGGTCTTAGATTTAATATAATATCAAAAAGGCAAGTTCCTGTATGCATCCCTTATCCTCTGCTGGCTTCATATTGCTGCTTTCCAAGACCTGTTACATCATGTAGCCTTGAGAAAGTATGGGCCAGCACTGACAAAGAACATAGTTACAGGATATATGAGAGACTGTTCCTGCAATCAGTCCACTTTGGCTGCTATGATTCAGGATGAGAATAAACGATTTGGCATGACCAAGTCAAGCTGATACTGAAAGAGAGATATACACACTTATATTTACCATATGTGGAGAGCAGGCTATACCCCATTCTGAGTTACTCATTGTTATATAGAACAGCAGTTTACAAACACCTGAGTTTGTAAAGGAGTAATTTGCCATAAGTGGATCCATTTTGAGTACAAGTATCAAGATAGGATGATGCCATATCTTGCTTGTATATTTAGAAAGATCAGAACCACCATCTGCTCAGCACCACCATAAGGCACAAATTGATAAATGACTTATACTTGCGAATTTATTAAACTAAATCAGGGGGTAACTGGACATGTGGACGTACCAAATCACATTAGGGACACCAGACATGGGAACTTTATCAGCCTCACCAGATGAGAACCACTCACTCATGGCCCATAAAAGGAGGAGTACCCCAAGACTGGAAAAAGTGTCTCCTTGAACCTGTAACCTGCCTCAGGAAAATCTCCATAGTGACCATCATCCAATTTCCTATCCCTATATTCTTCAGCAGATTGTGGTTTCTCCTGCCTGTGATGACCACATATAACTAAGCTGACACCTTAAGCTGACGCTCTGAAACTGAAACAACTGTCCATTTGCAACCTCTGCTTTGACAACTCAGCAAAATTGGTCCATTAAAATCCTTATTTGACCAATAACAGTGTCTCTTTGACTCCACTCATATCTTTCTCTTCCTGTGCTTTTGGCATCACATCCTGTAACCCTGAGATGGTTTTATAACCCTTTCTTAGTCTTTCTGTGACCTATTTATATATCATTGAATGAAGTATATGTAACTTGAGTATTATAGATATTAGAAGATTGGAATAAAATAATTTGTGTTTGCCCAGCTTATAATTACCAAGTAACTCACAAATATTCAGTGAACTGCCATTGATGAGAGTGGTGTAGTCTATGAATTTATTGTTAGTCCATAAATTGTAACACTGCGGAAAGGCACAAATGTGTTTCATCTATGTCAATGACAGAGCACACTCATGACACCATAGTGCAGCAAATAGCCATTTTGCAGTGCTATAACCTTGCTATGATTTTCCTCAAATGTCAGCAAAAGTGTGTGTGTGTGTGTGTGTGTGTGTGTGTGACAGAGAGAGAGAGAGAGAGAGAGAGAGAGAGGAGAGAGAGAGAGAGAGATTCCCTATTCTTAACACAATGAATTTTAGTGTGCACTCTAATGAAATGAATGAACTTTGTTGTTACCCATTATGGGGCTATTGGAGTATAAAATGATAGAGATATTAGAAGGCAACATACAAACAGAATATTGTGAATTCATTATAAAAAAGAAATTTGGTTCAAGGATACTTAGAAAGATCAGAACCCTTATAAACATCTGCAGGTTTTGAAAATATTTTGGGTTTCCTGTTGAAAGTGTAGTAAGCATTTGAAATATTAAGAGATAAGCCTTGTAAGATACTCAGCCCTTTCTATACATTTTTTATCTTATTCAACACTCACAATATTTTTATATAGTATATTTTCTTGTTATTCACAATCTACAAAAATGGAAACCTAAGAGCAGAATATTTGAGTGATTTCTATGTCGGCTTAATCTCCAAAGGGCTGGTAGAAGTTGAACTCATGTGAAAATAGAAATAAATTTCCTATTGACCTGAAACTCTTAGCTATTTATTGAGGTAAAATGAAAATGAATCAGTTCACTTATGAATATAAATCTAGAGATTTCAATAATATTGTTTAGTATTTGAAGGACAATTTATTTTATTATGAGTTTTTAGAATATATCCATTTTAGGTAAATACATATTCAATATTTCCCTGTCCACTGTTTATTTCTCTCTTGCCTTTATATTCTATATTTGTTGCTACTTAAAATTTGTGCTTTCATCATAGCTCTCTCCTTGGCTTTAAAAACAACCTTGTTGCTATATCTACCCTCACTTCATATAGACCTCATTGGTGGTGTGATTAAGCTGTTCTATTTTAATATTAAATAAAAACTATAAACAAAACACTACTTAGATTCATTAACCAGTCTTGGATTTTAATAAATTGTCTGCTTCCTGTGACTGAGCTGCCTATTTTTATCCAAATGTCTTGATATGTGTCCCTCATAGTCTCATCAACATACATAGAGAAAGTTTTTCATATGACTTCAATATTGAATAAAGTATAACTATAAAGAGGCTGAAAAAAGTAGACAGCATTAAGCTAGATTTTGGCAGTCCTCTGTCGCCCAGCAGATACCACTTCCTAATATAGCATGAAAAGGTTTTTTCCATTAGTGAAAGTGGAGTAATAATGACAGTATTTACCTTTTCAGGCTAGTAACAAAGTGCCATAGAATATGTGGTTTAAACAATAGAAATTTATTTCTCAAAGTTCTAAAGGCTGAAGATCCCAGAAACAAATGGTGTTGGCAGGTTGGGTTTCACCTGAGCCCTCCCTCCTTGGTTTGCAGGCAGTTGCCTTCCCACTGTGTTCACCCATGTCCTGTCCTTTGTGTACACTCACTCTTGGTATCTCTTCCTCTTCTTATAAGGACAAGTAGGGTTCTTATTAAATAGGGACATTGCAGCTCAATATAAATAAATACACCTTTCCAATTAAAAAGTGAAGAGTTACCATTCTCAAAATGTTTCCAGAGAAGAGTCGACCTCACTTTCTGGGATGTGGTTGTGCGGTAGGTTGGTGTAAAAGAATTCAAAGGTTAATTCCTTCCAACTTCCAAACTCTGATCTTAATTGATTGAGTTTTTAGATTTGCCTGCATGGGTCACACTTGATTGTAGAAAGAATTTTCAACACCATGAAGGAAGAGAACTTTCAGCATCTGAAGGCATAGAAAAAGAAATAATTTTAAGGGGAAATTGATGCAGTTACTCAGATGAAGAAATGTTCTTAGAGAAAAAAGGAAACCAAGTTGGTAATTACAATGAACTTCAGGTATAAGTGGTACTGGGATGCAGGCAATATGTACGTGCAAAGAGAGGAAGAGGAAGATTGAGATGGTGGAGTTATGAGTGTGAGATCATTCAGAACACTGAAGTACAGAGCCAGACTGAGCTGTTTTTGAACCCAATCTAAATTGAGTCAAGCTCAGCAATTGTCTGTAATTTGTTTGAGAGACTCTTTATCACATATTCTTTGAAATTGGATTTAGAATTAAGATTAGCTATACATAATGGATTTTTGATAGGACTTACAGAATAATTGGCTGAGAGAATAATTCTGAGATATCAGTGATGAACTAGGCTCAGGAAATATTATTTTTTTTTTTCTTTTTAGAAACAAATTGAAACCAGAGCTAAGTCTATACATATTAAGTATGTCGATATAAACTGAAATTCTTCAGAATGCTGGATATCATTTGATTGCTATAGGGGGAATTAAATTTAATTATTTTTCCATATTTCATTCAAATATTAGTTATACTGAAATTAATATTTTGTGCAAAATTCTTAGGTTTTATTTTTCACAGTAATTATCTTAGTATATCATCAGTTTCATAAGTTTAAAATTTGCAAAATTTAAAATAATTTTAATTCCACAAAACAGAATGTAGCCCTTTTTTTTGCATGGGTATTATTATTCCAGTTATGTTTATATGTTTATTGACACATTTTCATGTTTTATTAGACAAATTAGAATAGTTTATAATGTAGTAAACAAATAAGCTAAAATTTCAGGATGAAATCCACATAGATTTATTGCTCTTATTATATTTGGTGCAGCTTTAGTGTCTTTCCTTGGAATCTATGCTCATAGGAAAATCTTCAACATTCTTAATGGTATCTGATTCTGTGACACTGCCTTCTTATATATGTGCTCCCTCATGTCAAGACAGAGCCAGGAATAGGCATATAAAGGAGATTTTAGCACTGCCAACCACACCATCAGCTGCATCTGTTCTACAAATATGTCATTTTCATGAACTCCCTACCCAACCTCAATCCAAATGCAAGCACCAATCCTGAAAACTCTAGTTTTTTTTTTTTTTTTTTTTATCAGGAAGGAGCAAATGAAATCAGAATTGTAAAATGCATAGCATGGTTTTGACTATGTGATACTTAAAGATATGTTCGGGAAAAAAAAAAGGAAAGAAGAAGAAATGAGAATGTTTTTGGCACATGTGATCTAAAAGGCCGGAGGCTGATAAGGGACAAAGTTGCCTAGTAAATAAAATTAAGGAAACATGTACTGATGAGAATTCAGCAACAACTTCAGTCCAGTCAACCAAAGAGGAGAGGATTAATGGATTATTAAAACAGAGATGCCAGACCACTTATTAAAAAGTGATGTAGGGCTGCAGTAATTGGAGGGACAAGGGAAACATGTGCTGAGGCATGATGTGTAGGGGACTCAAATGTGGGAGATGGTATTAATTTTCAAAGATATATGCGATGCTCTCCCTGAAGCAAGATTACACATTCTCATGCACTTGAACTCTGAAATGGAAATATAACTTGCTTTGACAAATAAAATATGAATGCAAGAAACAGGTTCACTCCCAGGCATCACTGTTAAGAATGAGTGTGCTGTATTTCATGAAATCTTTCCCCCATTCTTTGGACATGAAATCTTGGGTTGAGATATAGACTCTATCAGCTGATGTTTGTAGGTGATGGAAATGAGCAGATCCTCCTAAGTACATACAAACACGCAGTGTAAACCAGAAATAATGTTGTAATTACATAGAGATATTCAGGTTGTTGGTAATTGAAGAACGACTTATCCCCTCCTGACTGAGACAGAAATTGAGAAGAGGAATAGGGACCCGATGTACCAGAAAAGTACATTATGTGTTTTGTAATTAGGTAGTGCAAAGGAATGATTTTCTTACTGGGGGGGACAGAAAGTGTAACTTAGATTATGCAAAAGTAAAACCTCCCCTTGGATAACGTGGAAGGTTGAGGAGTCTTAAATATTTTGTACCTTTCAAAGAAGATGGAAAAACACACAAAAGAAATTAAGAGACCAACTCTCATAAGAGTCTGATAAGCACAAAGTACTCAGCTTTAATTATGGAGTAAAATTGTTCTCATAGACACAAGACTATGTGGGTATATCAAAGAATTCTGCAATAAAGTACACATAGATGATGCACACTGATGACTATATTTATCTTGTTGATTGTTATTATTCCAACCACCCAGAAAATGTCTGAAACATAACAGTGTTGTCACAAGTGTTGTACAATATTTCCAGTTTGTAATATTTTCTCTCTCTAGAGACAGAAAAAAAAAATGAAAGAAATAATGCCATACATTATTAGGTTATGTTTACTAGTCATCTTTTCTCTTCTTTTTCACTTGTTCATTGTTTTCTTTTGTTACCAATATAAATAAAAGAAAAAGAACTTTATATATGCAGCTTTTAAGTTTATAAAGTCCCCAAACACTTGTCCCCCTGAATAGACTGCCAATCTTCTGAGCATCAGTTTCTCTGGATGGTATTCTGGTAATAACTGAAGTCCTTGACATTACTTTCATATATTCAGTTCAATGAAAAACTTCTCCATTATTTTAATACGTTTCTTAAATTTATTAAAATCTTTCTTGGAAATTTTCTACTACACGATTTAATTTTTTGTATTATGGAAAGTTTGTTATTTGTAAGGTTTTCTATACAGGTTTGGATTTCTATCTTCCTACTAGCTTTAAAATTTTTTAATTCATTTTCTGTTTTCTATTTTATATCTTTTGTCTCATTTTAAAAACTCTTAACCTCCCATTAATTAATAAGACAAATATAATGCCTTTCTTTGTTGGAAATTTTGTCCTTCCTAACTTCAGTTCAAAAACTATTTTTTATGTATATTGCAGTCCATTACTTTATGGGCCTTTGATTTTTATTTTATTAGATCTGGATTATCTCTACAACTAAAAAAATACTTTATCTAAATATTCTAAAATTTTATAAATTTTGCTTACTTTGTATACTTGAGAAGAGGAGATATTTTTAAAGTTGCCAATGTTATATAGTTTTTTTTTTTCATTTCTTACTTCAGACAGATAATTTGAGGAATATACATTTTACACAATGGCATGAAAACCCAGTCATACTGCTCATGAACCATAAAAGGATCTGATAGAATTTGATAACACATTTTTAATCATTTTTTAGCTCCTATTCTGTTAGTATGTTGTATCATTAGCATTTGTACTCAAACACATTTATTAAATTTGTATTCCTACTGAATGGCTCTATTGTATGATACCATAGGCTTCTATTTATCATTTACTCTTCTCTCACTCAGTAGATTCAGTTGAATTTCCCTTTAATAATTCAACTGTCTTATATATAGAAATGGTATCATATTCTTAATTTTTTTCTCATCTCTTCTTGATGTTATACAAATTTAGAACACTGATATTTTCCCATCCTGAGGTCTGGAATTATGAATATGGATATGAAATGTGAAATAAAATATTCACATATTCTAGACATCTATTCCAAATACCTATACACATACAGTAAACTACTCTGGGCTGAAGCTATTTTCATGATAATGGTAAAAATGACACTATGGAGAGAGATAACTCAAGGGAAAAGGCATTTAATGTGTCTTCATGGAGGTTAAAGAAACCCACATACTTCCCCTTTCACTTGACACAATTATCATGACATTTTCAAAAGTCCTTTTTCTCCTAAGGAGTCCATAAAGGCAGGACCTTGCCCTCCTTTCCATCCCAAGTGCCTTGCATGTTGTCTGTCACATAAGAGTTTTGTTATGAATGGAGTTTTTTGACTAGGATGTCTTTGGGGACTGAAGCAGGTTCTTCAGACAGAGGACACAGCTGGGTTTACTCCCACCTCCGTTACCCTCTGTGATGTGATGGTGCTGAACTAGAGAGCTTTACTGTTTCTTATTCTTTTTTCAGCTATGTGTGTAAAACACTACTAAGTTTCTAGTCAAAGAAAACATATTTAATTTATTTTCATTTCCTAGATTACATACAATGACTTTAAATTGAATTCATGTTTTCCCATGTGCTTTCCTAGTTCTTATTAGACTATACCTCCACAAGGAAACTCAAGTGCTCCTGACTTAAATGTTCTTATTCTGATACCCCAAATCTGTCTCTAGCTCCTGCTCTATAGACATAAATACAACCAAAATCCTAAATATAATCCCTTAATTTCCCCATAGATATTTGGAATTTAGTCTACCTGCCTGTCCTGTTCTGGTCCATAATTCATTGAATGACACCATGAACCATTAAATTCTTAAGGAAGTAAACTTGTCTTCAGTTTGATTGCTCCATCCTCTTTTAACACACTTTCATCATTTTTGATCTAGCATATTTTGGTCATAGATGGTTAGCAAAGTTGTTACAGCTTCCTACTCCCATTGCTAACTTCCTTTCAGGCCATTGTCAATTCCAGTAAAGGTTACCTGGAAAGCATAGCATTTTCACTCCAATTTTATCCTCCTCCATGCTTCTGGCACAATGAAGTTTATAAAATGCAAACCTGATTCTGGCATTCCATGACTAATTTCATTCTATCATTTCCTTTGCAAGAATTTATTAATTGACAATAACCTTATTTATTACCTCTTTCATCCTTAAAATTCTAAGCACAGTTTCTTATATCATTAGTAATATGGCATTTGCTTGCCCTTCCAGATTTTTCTTTCACCAGTTGCAATGTATGTTGAAATTATACTCAACTCTTATCAGTTTCCTTATGCCTTTGGGATATGCCTATCCAACCACCTCATCTTATTTTCTTCCTCTAGCTAATGCCTGTTTATTATGATTGCCTCAGCTTTGATGTCTTCTCTTCCTGTTACTCTTTCCCAATATTCAAATATAGCTTAGACGTCCCTGACATGAACTTCTGTTGGAACTTATACTGCTAACTTACGCCCTCAGAAAATATCATTGTTATTTATTCTATATCTAAATGCACTATGATCCTTGTGACTAAAGCATGTCTTCTTCACTCAGCTTTGTATTCTTAGCACTGAGCACAGAACATGGAATTGTAGGCTATTCAAATATGTACTATTGAATGTTAAGGGAAGACACTTTTTTATTTATTTATTTTTATTTTTTTATTTTTTGGTACTGAGGATTGGCCACTGGGCCACATCCTTAGCCCATTTTTGTGTTTTATTAGAGACAGGGTCTCACTGAGTTGCTAAGTGCCTCACCATTGCTGAGGCTGGCTTTGAACTCGTGATCCTCCTGCCTCAGCCTCCCAAGTGCTGGGATTACAGGCGTACGCCACCATGCCTGGCTGGAAGGTACCTTTTTAGAAGTGCAAGTTTCTAAATTTTATTTCTAAGAGTTCATTTTTACATTTTTATCAGCAGACAAAACCAAACATTGAAGTTTAAAAAGTAAAGCAGACAGATAAAAAATTTTAGCTTTTGAGAAGTGGAGCGTTAAATGTAAAGAAGTCCATAGCAAATATTCTGAATCAATTTGGACACAAAGACAATGAATTCCCAGCTGTAGCACCAAATGTGGAGTGTACCATAGTCCATGAGGCACTAAGCGCCTAAAGCAAAGAACCTGAATCAACTTTTAAATATTGTGGTCTATAATTAAAAAACACATAAAAATTCTAAGTTCCCACATTGGACTGCAAAATGGTGCAACCACTATGGAAAGCAGTATGGAGATTTCTTGGGGAAAATGGGAATGGAACCACCCTATGACCCAGCCATCCCACTCCTGGGTCTATTCCCAAAAGACTTAAAAACAGCATATTACAGAGACACAGCCACTTCAATGTTTATAGCAGCACAATTCACAATAGCTAGGTTATGGAACCAACCTAGATGCCCCTCAGTAGATGAGTGGATAAAGAAAATATGGTATATATACAAAATGGAATTTTACTCAGCAATAAGAGAGAATAAAATAATGGTATTTGCAGGTAAATGGATGAAGTTGGAGAATATAATGCTAAGTGAAATTAGTCAATCTCAAAAATCCAAGTACCGAATGTTTTCTCTGATATAAGGAGGCTGGTTCACAGAGTTGTTGGAAGGGGGTACATAGGATCAGAGGAACACTAGAATGGTCAACGGAAAGGGAGGGGAGGGAGGGAGTAAGGGGGGGGTTGGAAAAAAATTGGTGATTGAATGAGATGGATATCATTATCCTAAATGCATGATTGAAGATCTGAATGGTACTTATATACTTTGTATACAAGCAGTTGTATGTAAAAAGATACTATACTTGTGCATGATGAATAAGTAAATAAATAATAAAAAAATTAAAAAAAAAAATAAACGCATTGTGTACAACTAAAGCAAAATAAATAAATATTAAAAAAAAAAAAAAAAAAAAAAAAAAAAAAAAAAAAAGAAAAAAATTTTGGTTTATGGAAGTGTTTGGTGTGCATAGATAAATATACAGTGAATTGCACAAGTTGGGAATTCTTGTGGGGACTGTGAAAGTCACGTGGCTCTCCCTGACAACAGTCACAGAATTAGCAACTATAGATCCATCAGAAATCAATTCAGCAGGCAAATGCCTTACATTCTACAGATACAGAAACACAGGCCATTTTGTGTAGGTATGTACGATAATCACTCTGTAACTTTAAGCCAACCATTTTAACAATAAAAAACTAATAGATATACCATTACTTACAGGCTAGGTTATACCATCAAAAGAATTGGTTTTGGCTAGTAAACTGCATTTTCTGTAGTTTAAATATAACACTTAGGCCTCTGACTTCCTAGAATTCATAATATGATTATACAATTTGAAATCTCTTAACAATACTTCTGAAATTGTATTTTTGGATAAACATGAAGTGGAAATAGACATATTCTCCTCTATTGTAGCTCTATCTTTATGTGTGTGTGTTTGTGTATGTGTGTGTGAGGTATGTGTTATGGTTACATTTAGCTTTTGTTTGGTTTGAAATACAGAAGTTATTTTGCTTTTTTATATGAACTTTCCGTACCTCACTTCCTTTGATTAGTTTATTTTCAATGGCCTGATATGATTGCTTTCTCTCCCTTCTCCACTCACTTGATCCTCTATCTATTTTTAGTGGGCCTCTGACATTTTTCCCTTTGGTATTTATCTGCCTTTATTCCTTTAGATGTCTTTCCTTGCACTGTTCCTCCACATTCTGAGAATCTAGGAAAATACACTTCTCCTGCCAACCAGCCCCTTGTCTCCTTGCTAGTTCTGCACCTTGCTTTCTGTTTCTTCCTTATTTTGTGTTTATTCCTTGCTTTCTTTTTCTTCCTTATTTTGTGTTTATTCCTTGCTAGCCTGTTTCTCACTCACTTTTTTGAAATTCCCCTGCTCTTTGAACTTTCCTATTTTTCCCCACCTGTCCCATTGTACTCCTTTTATCTTTGTGACAGTGAGGCAGGGGTCACATAGAAAGATTCTGAGATGAGGACTCAGAGATTGCTAGGCTTCAACATGGCTTGTTTCTTGATATCTGTGTAGCCTTGGGCAAATAATTGGCACTCTCTGAGGCTCAGTTTCTTTCTCAGTGAAACAGATAATAATAATCACCTTGTGAGATTGTTGCCAGAATTAGAGATAATGAAAGTAAAGTGCTAGCCTGGTAGCTGGCACTATACATCAGAGGGCCCTTCTTGTCATTTTCATCCTTATTACTGCCCCAGTAGGGTTACTGCATTCACTAGTGTAGACTTAATAGTTTTGTTGATTCATTTTTCCTTCCAATTTATGTACCCTTGAAGCTGTACAGCTGGGCCTGTTTCAGTTCTCATTTGACATGTTTTGGGGCAGTTTGTATGGAAAAAGTTTTATTTTTTGGAATAAACTTTGGGTTACATTTAATCTTTTTTTCATGAATAATCACTAAAATATACTTCTCCTTTATTTAAAAAACTTTATGTCTGATTACCTTTATCATTTTGGGTGGTGTTTTGGGCCACCATGAATCATGAATGGTCCATTAAATTTACTTATACACTTAGATTAATGGCCCTTTATGAAATAATGTATTATATTTTAATTTCACATTTTAAACTAGAAGTAAATATGCTGATATTTCTTGGAACCATTATGACATTATTTTTAAAATTAATTACTAATATTCACCATGACTGTGTATGTATTATTAGGGCATTCATGTTTTTGGAAGAGTGACTTCTTATTTTGAGTAATATAAAAAACAGAAATACCCACAATAAATTTTATAAAACTGTCCACCAAGTAAAGATATTTGGGACTGAATGATTGATTTATAACACTAAATACAACAAAGAGAACTGCTGTCTTTTTAGCTTTCCCTTACCAAAAAGAACGTCTAAAAATTGTTGAATTCTTGGGTATCAAAGATAGTATGTGCCCCACAGGGACACATTACTTGGTCCTTCAGGTGGACTAACTCATAAACAGTGTCTTTTGAATGAATCACAAACAAATAGACTGTATGGAAGGCATTTCATCAAGTCCTGGCATTCTCCACTATAGGGACACAAACCCTGAGTGACTTCTTGAAAACATGTGCACTTGGACTGGTTTGCCTTTGAAAATGGGCATCCTCAAATTGGAAATGATCCTTGGGGTTTTGAATTCAATATGTCCCCTTAAGGTTATTTTCCATCATGTATACTTATTTGGAAAATAAGTGAGTGTATATATTAGTCAACTTTGTTTGCCAATAACAACAAAAGTCAAAAAAGAACAAAAATATAGACTGAATGGCTTGAAAAATAGAAATTAATTTTCTCATTGGTCTGAAAACTGGAATTTCAAGATCAAAAATCACCATAGTCAGGTTTTGGTAAAGACTCTCTCTTCAGGTTACAGATGGCCATCATTTCATTGTGTCCTCATGTGGTAACGGTGGGGGGCGGGACAGAAAGAGTGAGCGATCGATTGCACACAGCGAGCGAGAGAGAGCATGTGAGATCTCTGGTGCCTTTACTTAGTAGCATTAATCTTATCCTGAGTATGATCCCACACTCATGAACTCATAACTAACTAACTATTTCACCAAGGCCCCATCTCCAAACACCATCACATTAATATGATTAAAGGTTTGGTTTCCAGTAAAACACTCTTCGGAGGTGGCAGAAATTTTGGGAAGTGAGGTTCAATAGGAGACTGTTAAGCCATTGTGGATTTGGGGATTTGGGGAACCCACCTCTTTCTGATTCTAGTTTGATATGCAATTACCTGCATATTCCTGTGTATGTGCTCCCACAGTGATGGACCACTATCTGATGCCCTTTACCTACAACTATAGCCAACTACTGTCAGAATCTGTATTTTTAACTTACACTTTTTTTTTTCCCTAAGAAATAGTACATATGTCTATATGTTAGACACTTTAGGTAAGTCTTGCATTAACCTCATGACTATTTCATCTCCATTTTACAGATGGTAAAAGGGAGACCTACAGGGGCTCTATAACACAGTAACAAAGCCTTGTGGGTTAAACTCTGTAGAAGCCCTGATTAAAGAGTTGACTGAGACCACGTTTGTTTTTTTTCTACATTACTACTTATATGGGAAATTTAAAAAAGAAAATTACTATTATTCTTTATTAAGACGCAGGCTAAGCTCCCCATTCCCCATTCCTTGTAGAAGAAAGTTTGAGTTTTTGTTCTTGGATCCAAGGGGCTCTCTGATCTAGGCCTAAGTTAGTTTGCCAGCAATTCACCAATGAAGAGCCTTTGGTTGGAACATCCTGAACTCCCTTTCTCTCTCTCTCTCTCTTTTCACAAATATATATGTATGTATATATATACATATGCATATATACATATATATACACATATACATATACATATATTCATATATATACATATTCAAAATATATATATTCAAAATATATTTATTTTTTGAAAGGCATGACTGTCATTGTTTCTTTGCCTTTGTATAGTTCTCTGTTTTCTAAGATATGCTCAGAACTGTTTTGTATTATTTATATATCACTATCCTTCTAGAATTTGAGCTGATAATAGGGACCTATTCATAATTATAGTTTTGATTTAAAGCCTAGAAACTTATATTTTATTAAATCAGTCATATAACCATGTTTTTGGCTTGTGGCTCTGGAAAATGAGTTAACTATATTTTTGTTTATGTTCTATTAAGCAAAGTTGTTGTTTATCTCTATGTATTTTCAGTTGATAATGATGTTTATGCTAACATTTCTTAAGTTTTCTTAGTTACTGAAATTCTAGATGTGCATGTAATTATTTTATCCCTTTACTTCCTATCTGTTTCATTATTACCTGACAAGAGCAGCCACTGAGCCAAAGCTAGGATCCATAATGTAGGAAAACTGGATTTTAGGGAGTTCCACCTCCCATGTTACTCCTGGGCTTCTGGCCTCACAGGAGATAATGCAGAAATCTCACTTCATGTAGGAGGGTCATGAGGTCATTGCAAGAGAGGAGTCGGAAACCCAAATCTTTCTTCTGGAGTAGAAGGCAATTAATAATATATAGACACACAACAACAAAAAATGAACCAGATCTAAACATTTTGTTAGCTTTCTCTTATTAATCTTCTTAGTTGCCTCTTTTTAAGCATATTTTCTACTGAATGTATTCTGTGGTCCTAACAAACACTGGAAACTTTATTGACATTTTTTTTTTAATTTAAAAGAATTTTAGTGATGCTAATTCCAGCTGATTCTTCCTACATTCTGCCCTGGGATAGACATGTATTTCTTGACAGTAGAAGAGCAAATACAAGACATGGGCTCTTGACACTGAAGGATTGCATTTTAATTTGTTGCATTTCTGAGGTTCTTTTTCCAGAGTATTTTTAACTCACTTTTCCCAAACACACTAACTTTAACAAATATTCTTTCAGAAGTGACAAGTATTGAGATCACTCTGGGGAATTCTCTGGATCTTTCTATTACAGTTCCCAGATAACAGATTTGAAACTTAACTGCCCACACATGTTTCCGCTATAGCAACATCTATATTAATGATAAAATAGAAGAATTCTTATTTCAAAATGCAGCACTTGAAGTATAAAAGTTATAGGATCGTTTTTATAATCTTTGTTAGAACATAAAAAATACTCTCAGATAAATAGATTATATTTAAGCAAATAATTGGAAATAAATGTCATTCTTTTTTTTTTTTTTTTTTTTTTTTTTCCAGAAAAAGAGTCCTTCAGAGGTTTTGGTGAGAAACTATTGCCTCCAGGAGTTGTTAACTGTTTGCAAATATTTTATCTTTAAGCATTTGAGTTAGTGGATGCCATTATTTTAATTAATGTTGCATATAAATATATTTTAACAGCAATTTATTCTGAATACATTAAGGCTAAACAGGCATAATATTTGATTTACAAATATGAATTAAATACCTGATGAATAAAAAAAAAAAACTTTTATAATAAAAAATAAAGTTTTAAAGTGAATTTTAAATACAAATTCGATGTAAAATCTGGTACTGTTTTGTTACATTGTGCATCACAGAGAAATCCTGAGTATTATTTGACAGTTCAGCATGATTGCCTAGGTAACACTATGGCCCTCATATGTAATTTTCAGAGGGCAGGGATTTTTGTCCATCTTTATTCACTGCTGTAAGTCTACAGGGTCTAGAAATAGTGTTTGATATATAGTAGACCCTTAAAACGTTTGTTGAAATAGTAAGTATACCATCACCTCTTGACTACTAGGTCAATAGACATACAAGTCTGAGTATAAATCCCATAATCCAATATGATTCCCTTTGCTCCTTATTAAATATATGGTCATTCCTTAAGGAAATGGAAGTTACTTCATTTTAATTTAAAGAAGAGTAAGAATAAAATGACATTTAACAGAGATTGATTTTCTAGGGGACAATACAGTGAGGATGAGAACATTTTTATAAACTTAATTAGATTGTTTTTGTTAATTTGGGGATTAAAATTGTTGTTGTTGCTATATTTTTAATTTTTTTTCTTCCCAAATTCCAAAATAATGAAATGGAAGAAATAAATAAATATTCAGGTACTCTTCTGGATTGGTTGTGAGTGGAGTGTGGAAATCCAACCTGAGGAACAAACCTGAAAATCCCTTGGCCAATATCTGGTCTACTTATTTTCTTGCCCTGTGCATTTTCTCCCCTACTAACCCCAATAAGAAACCACCACCTTCACAGCCCCCCAAAAATGTGTATAGATTTGACTTTATAGTGGACTCCTTGAAAATTATCATCTAGTTTTTAATCTGTAAAGTTGTTGTTAAGATTTAAACTTATCTGTCAGAAATGCCTCTCCTTTGACAAGTCTAAAAATCCTTGGGAAAAATTGTTAATCAGTTCCTAATTTAGCAAAGATGACTTAGAATGTCAGTAATTGGGATGTAAAAAAAAAAAAAAAAAAAAAAAAAAAAAAAAAAAAAAAAAAATCGGCAGCTTAATTGATGCTTCAATACCTTTAAAGGTGACTTCCCTTGATACTGCTGATTATGTTTAAAGGTGCTTCCTGGACATTAAATGAAGGGTCTCATCTCCTTCTGACAATGAAACTGAACATTCAGCAAAATCTTTTGTTATCTCTTGCTGCTTGTAATCTGACCAACTGTCACAAAGCATTGTCTCTTTAGCCTGACAAGTAGTAAAATACCCTGAGGAACCCTGTTTTGTTGCGATCTGGCAAAACAATGATTAGAATAATGACAGTTTGTAGGAGGCAATGTATGTGCAAAGCCTCTTAACTCTGTAGTGCTCTGTACATGTGAGCTGTTTTCATTACCCATAACTGAAGTTGTCATGACTTACTATTTTCTCTGCTGGGCGAGAAAGTCTTTATTTAACCCAGGCTTCCTTTTGCATTGGCTGAGAATGTATGTCTCATGGACATTAACTGTGACAGTTTTCTGGAAAGCTTCTTCTTTGTAATCTCTTTGGGGAGGATTTCTTAAGGTTACAAAGCTAGTTTCAGAAGGTGGCTTTTTAGTTGGTAAATGAATTATTCGTGAAGGAAGGTCACTGTGCAATGTATTATTGAAAACACTGAAGATGATGCAGTTTGCTGACTTTTTCAGAAAATAGTGATTCCTGCATATTTTAATATTAATCGAACCTAGAGTTTGTAGTGGAAAGAGTTCAGAAACAGAAAGAAAGGAATTGGGAGTCTAATGAGGAAATGCTAGAAGGCATGCTCATTAGTATCCACTGGAACTTTAACCCACAAGAGTGCAAGTACCTATTCTCTGTGTCAACACTAATTCACATATTCGTGCCTAGCCTTACAAAGGGACAGAGAAACTGAATCTGTCCTAGTCATCCTCCTTCAACTTTGTATCTCTGTGTGTGTTTTGGCATACGTGTATCTGGTGTTGTCAGAAGTAGTCACTTAGTATTTCAGTATATATAATGACATTTTTAGATTCAAAATATCAGCATGTGACAAATTAGCAGTTGAAATTTTCCTATTAATTTCCTCATTAATTTTCCTATTAATTTCCTATTATTCCTATTAATTTCATCATTTTTCCCCCTGCAATTCTCTGCTCCTTATACAGCTACTAATGAGAGGTGAGTCCCTCAACAGGAAGCAGTATGGGAAAATGGTAAGAAATCCTGCTCTGTGATGGTCTCCTGTTGACACATCCTCAAATAGCTTATCTCTGCTCCCTGATCAGCAGTGGAATGAACATTAACTTATGTGATGAATGGAAGAGATAAACTAAATTTCTCTATACTCGTACTTAAGTTACATGTATCTATTAATATGATCTATTAATATAATTTACTTTTATCTAACTTTTGCACTAACTTTGAGGAGTCACACACACACACTTATTTTTTTCCTGGAATTGTTCTATAAAACTATATCTTCTTACCTTATAATCTTACTGAAATGTTAGGTGTGCATGATTTGTTAGAGGTCAGAGTAAATAGGGGAGTAAAGTCAAGGCTTTTGTCTCAGATAATTGTTCCTCAAATACATGATGTCAAAGACATGTACTTTTGTAAATGCACCTTACAGGTCTGTAAATATTGCATTTCTCTTCTAAGAGCCTACTATGTGTTTTGAAGACACAACATCCTAATTGTAGACCTTGGTCTACTTGCAAATGGTGATTATCTCGTACTTTCTGTAATAGGCCATATTTGCATAATTGCACAATGTTCTAAAGTTAGGAGAAACTCCTTTTCAGTCAAAATTTAGGCCATCAAGGAACTTGTCTCCTACCTTTGATTCCACCATTGTTATTAATGGCTGCTGTAGCAACAGGCATCACATGGATAGTTCCAGCAAAGACAAAGATGCAGAGCAGGAGTACTCTGGTTCACTGGACAAACTTGAAAACATGGCTTAGTTTTTACAATTTCTAATAACACATGTGGGCACACTTCTATCTTCCATATATCAAAATGCCATTGTTCTGTTTGCTATTTGAGAGGCAGCAGCTCATTTGGAAAGCAGCCATTTGTCATTGAGCAGAATTATCCACGGGAAGTTGAAGAAAAGATTCTGAAAAATACCCTGCATATCATAATCTCACTTAAAAAAAAGTAAAACATTTGTGGGACAAAAAGAAAGATAATTCTGTAATGTCAAAAGTGTTTATCTCAGTTAAACATAGAAGGAGGATCTGCAGGCTCTCTGGAACATCCTGTCCCTAAAGACAAGTGGGGCAGAAGTCTCACTCTGTCCTTAGGCAGGCAGCGCTCCAACTGTCATCTAGGAACACTGAAGTAAATTCAAACTAAGGAGAGTTTTATATCCATAAGAACCAGGGAACAAGGCTCATTAATGTACTTACAAGACCTAAAAAGGAGCCAAGGATGTGTCTCTTATTTCCCCACTGAGAAATCCATCAGATTTTTTGTTCAGGCACACAATTGCCAAAATCCTTTTCTCTATTTCTGAATCTTAGTTCCTCAGCAGTGATAAAAGAATAACAGTTGGAAACATTTCTCTTAAATATTTATCCTGTCAATTATAATCATCAGAGGCTTTAAAAATTCCTTGGCTTCCATATTACTTTTTAGTGTGGTATACTTCCCCACTATTCTATTTCTGTGCAAATCCATATAATTTAAGAACAAAGATTTCTGAAGCTAGAATAAACTTCAAAATCACTTCTTCAAGGCTTCCTGTCTTGAGGCAGGCAAGATAATACTATACTCATTTCAGCGAAGATATCCTAAATCCAAAATGACTTTTATACTCTGTTTATGGGAGAAAAATGCAAATGAGTGTTGAGAGGAATTGATGCAACTCAGTCTTGGAAGTCAGATCAGCAGTGAGCTGGCTGCTGGATTTCCAGGCAGGGGTGGCAGAGACAGATATTTTACAGTTGCCTTTCTAAAAATTATGTGAGCAATGGTTCATAAATGAGGTATAAGAGACGAACTGGTACTGTGTGTTGCATGAATCACAAATGATTGAATAAAACCCTGACTGATTGAGTGATGGAGTGAATGAAGGAATGGAGAATGAATGGAGACTCCAACCAGCAGTACAGTTCAATCGAGGATACCCATTCAAGTGTCAAGTCATTGCCAAGAGTTATTGCAACTGAGGTGTCCATAAGCAGGAATGAGACAGGAGCCCAGTTACTCGGACACCATATTTGTTCTTTCTCATGAACATTTTAATACTCCCATTTAGAAAAGTGACACAGAGACATGCCCAAATTCTAATTCTGGTACCAGTTCAAATAAATGATGGTCTATGTTGTTCTTAGGTTCCCACGATGGGAATAAGAAAAAAAGAAACTAGTCAAATTCCTGATGCAGGAAAAATGTGAAAGATTCATTTTGATTGGTAAGAGAATCCAAAGATATTAAAAGGGGGTACAGTGGTAAAAGGCATTGAAAACCCAATGTTGATTGATTCTCCTGGAGAGTCCTTAATGAAGGATGACCGGACCAGAGGTTGGGGTTTTGTCGTTATGGTAAAAATGATTAGAAAAAGAAGTAGGTCAGATCAGAGCTTGACTTGACTTGCAGTTACTTGACTAACTGGTTATTTCTTTTGTAAATTATTATTTGCTAAAATATCCAGTGCACAAAGTTTTAAACATTAAGAATTTTTATAGCTTTATAATAACATTGAAAAAAACCCTGCTCTATCACTCTGCACTTCTGATTATTATTTCTTACAGATAGCTGTTTTAAACATTTCTTCTAATAACCACCTCTGCATGTCTGTTTATATGATATTCTGAGCTCTCAATTTTAGTTTTAGATATTATCTGTTGAGCTATTAGATAATATGAGGATGTTGTTTCCTCTACTTGACCAGCATTTCTTCCTAAACCCATTTCCCCTCTTCCAATGCTTCCAAGAATTAGTACATTAAAATTACTATCTAATGTATACATTATTATCTTAATGTAAATACCACATACAACTAGTCCCTTTGATCTACAAAAATTACATTTCCTTTCTCATAAAACTTGATTTTGTTTTGCTTTGTTATAGTTAAAATAACCTTAGCCTGCTGTGGTGGCACCTGCATAACATCCTGGCCCCCAAGGGGCTGAGGGTAGAGGATTGCTTTAATTGAGAAGATAAAGACCAGTGTGGGCAAATTAGAAAGCCCTCCATTTTACAAAAAAAAAAAAAAAAAAAAAAAAAAAAAAAAAAAAAGCCCCATTTTTTAATTCATTTTATTTTCTGTACATCTGTTGTAAATTTATTATCAAAATTGAAAGTGTAAATCAATGTTTTTCAACATTTTTTGCATCATTCTTTATTAGAGTCTGGCCCTGTTATAGCTATCCTACCCTGGGTCTTCTCTGAGCCCTTCACTCAAACCATGAAGATTTCCTTTACCTATCCCTTGGGCTTAATCTCTAGTGGTCTCAATTCTATGTCATTTCTTTCTTGATTATCTTATTGATGTTGATAGAATGTATCTTTCAATATGCTTTTTAAAAATATTTTTTAAAAAATTGCTGATGGGCCTTTATTTTATTCATTTATTCATCTGTGGTGATGAGAATCAAACTCAGTGCCTCACACATGCTAGGCAAGTGCTCTACCACTAGGCCCCCAACCCAGCCCTCACTATGCTTTTAGGAAGAAATGATCATAGCTAAACATGTTGAAACTGTGCATTACCTAAAGTTCCTTCCATCCTTGGTTGGTAGGATGTTGGATATTGAATTCCCCAAACTGGAAATTAATGCTCTCCCCACCCCCAGAATTTTTAAAGCATTACTCAGTGACACTCTGGTTTCCAGGGTTGCATTGGTGAAGAATAACTTCTCTGGAAATTTTGAAATATTCCTTATTTTATCTTTGTATTTAGAAATTTCACAGTGATATACCTTGGTCATAATTTTAATTTTATCCTCTGCGTATGAGTTTTGTAGGACTACCATATCAAAATGTCACAGGATGAGTGCCTTCTGGAGACTGAAAGTCCAAGATCAAGGTGCTGTCATGTTTAGGTTTGGTCTCTTCAGAGCCTCTTTCCTTGGCTTGTAAATGGCCACCTCTACACACCCTTTTGTCTATGTGAGCATGAACCTGGTATGTCTTTGTGTGTTCAAAATGTCCTCTTTTTATTAACACACTGGTCAGATGGCATTAACAACCATCCTAACCATCTCCCCTCTTAAAAGGTATTTTCTACAAATACAGTCACCTTCTAAAGTACTATATGTTAAGCTTCAACATACAAATTTGAGGGCATAATTCAGGACATGCATCTTGCAGATAGCCCTTTAATTCTGAGATACTTCTTTGAATCATTATGATTAATAGTTTTTGTGGTCTACTCTCTATTGATTTTTTTTCTTTTTTGAGATTTTTCTCATGAAGATACTGAATATTTTAATCTTCTTGTGTTTAAATGTTTTCTTTCCAATTTTTTATTATATTTTTCCTTGCTTTTCCAGCACACATTATGAACTTTATTTTTTATATTGATTTTATTTATGTATTGCGGTATTCCTTTTTAACGGATGTTTTGTATTAGCTGTTCTTATTTCATTTAGTTTAATCATTTTCCTTACTCCTGAAATATCATGATATGTTGTTTTTAAAATTTTTCTGCTTTTTTGCATTTTCTCTTTTTTACTTTTTATCTTAGAGGTTTTGTTTAGATGAATGGTGATCTTTGTCGATTTAAATTTAAGAATGGGGCACCATAAACATGATTGGAAGTTTTGCAATTAAGGATGAATCTTACCAACTACTTGGTTCCATTGTGGGATGTTCTCTTATTAGAAAAAAAATCTCTTAGTATTTGTAAATTATTTCTTGCTATCCTCTCCATAGCTGGATCCTTCAAATTCTTGACTTCGGCACACAAACCAGTATTCTAGAATTTTCAGAATCTATGGAATAGGGGGCTTGATGCTTTCTAGTAACTATAGTCACTTTACCTCCTTCTATTGAGTCCTGGACCTCTGGTATCTGTGTTTTCTGATAGTACTCAGTCCAGTCTTTGCTTTAACGTCCTCACAATAAACTCTATTTTCTGGAGGTATATAAAACTTGATCTGGGAGACTAATTGCTCTATATAAAGGTTTGCAACCCATCTCCCTGCCTTTCCCCTGCTATTTTGTACCTTATTAAACTTTTTGTGCCATTTTACTGAGGTTTTTATGAGGAAGTGAAGGAAAACATGGATGTTCAATCCATCATCATTAAACAGAATTCATTACTTAGGCCCTGGTTAGGGACAGGAGTAATTCCAAAGCAGTGACTCTCAGCCAAGGACACTTGACAATTTTGAACTCCTTTTTGTTGTATATATTCTGCTAAATATGCTACATACAATGTACTGCTCAGACCCCCAAGAAGAGAATAATTTAGCACAAAATTTCTATAGCGTTAAGGTTAAGAAACCTGTCCTAATGGGAATTTACAAGGATGTCTGTAGGGGAAATTAAAGGGTGTTAAAGATTTAAAGGATTTGTACATGAAGAACAAGTCAAATGCTAAAGGGTATAGTAAGCATTGGAAGTATTTTGTGCAAAGAAAATAGAAACAACTCCATTGTGAGCATTTGTTTTAAATATCTTAATAAATATTTAGATTGACATTTGTGCTCATTTAAAAATTTCATGGCAAGAAGTTAATGGAAATACCTACATATACTTTTCTTAGATAGGAAAATGAATTTACCACTGTGCTTCTCAAGTCCATATGGACATTAGAGTCAACTGGAGAACTTTGAAAATGAAATAATGTTGCCTATATACTACACAAACAAATTGAATCAGCATCTCTAGGGGACATATCCTAATAGTATTGTTTCTAGAAAAGTCCCCAATTGATTCTAATGTGCAGTCAGGTTTTTGAATCACTGATCTAGAGCAAATGTCCAAGTTCTTTTCACATCCACCCAAGGTTAATTACTGTTTATTTGATGCATTGTGGTCTCTCTTCTTTCCATTCTTACATCATGAGAAAAATTAAACTATTGTACATGCATTATGATATGGTAAATGGCTCCTTTCTCTTTTGTTAAATAAAAAACAAAAGTTTCTCATTTTAATCTGTCCTTCTTTGTAATGTTTTCTTTTTACTTTCATTAAAAAGTAAAGTTGTGGTCATTTCAAGCAGTAGGGTATTTTTTTTAACTTTATATATCTGTGGTGATTTATTTCCTGTCCTTTTAATAATGCTTACATAATGCCTGCTTAGCAGTGGGTCATCTATCTCAATTTCTTTGACCTTCTATTTGGTTTTCCTCAAAGTGACCATATTCCTTCCTTGCATAGATATTACCTGATTTTTGCCACTACAAATATTGATAACATGAAAAGAGCTTTTAAGGATAAGTTAAAATAATTAATACATTTTTATGGCTTTAATAAGATTTTGGAAATCCTGAGTTCTATGTATGTATTTTTAAAAATTATGTAATCATTAATAATATAAGTTTCATTAAGACTATAGAATAAGATAAAAATCCAAATGTATAATAAGATATAAAAATTTTTAAATGACACAATTGCCACATAATGTTTTGTAATCTAAATTAATCTATTTAATACAACCTATCTCTCTGGTAGGTATCATTTGAAGAATGAGGATACAAAAACATAAAAAAGAATATGTTGCCTGAGGACATAAAACTGACACTTAAAGCACAGGATTTTATCTCAAGTGACAATGTTCTTCACCACTTTCCACTAACTTTGATTTTATAAATGCATAAATTCATACAGTAAAGTTATTGAAAAAGATAAAGTCAAAAGCAGGCACTGTTTTGTAAAAATATTCCATATTTATATTTTCCTTTATCATTTTATATTTTTTTGTGAAAATAACATGATTGATCTTAAATAAATTTATAACCATATAACATCTGTTTGTTTAAAAATAAATATCTAATGAAAATTAATTTTTAATATCTCTTCCTATATATGTTTATTTTCACAGATTCTCAACTGCATATGATAAATATGTATAGATATGGACCTTTAATTTATATGGGTTTATTTATCTTTAGGATTGCCAAATCATTTTAATGTCAACTGATATATAGCTATTAAGAATCAAATAACTATTTCTTACACTGGCCACTGTAGAATGTTCACAATTAGATTTACAATAGCATTTCATTCTAAAATCTCAACGTTCTTGGGTTTTTTCTTCATTTGACAAGGTACAGTAGTGGACTCTAGACTTATCCAAGATTCAGCATAACATCAACATTTCCTAGCTCTATGGTTTTTAGCAAGTTGCTTAATGTCTCTGAGTTTCAACTAAAATAACAACCTAACTCATTGCTGTGCAGAGGAAGACTGATTTAGTGTAGAAAAAACACTACTTGTAGGCACCCCAAAGTTATATCTACCCCTGCTCCAGGCACTCAATCCCAGATCACCACCACCTGAGTTATATTTCTGGCAGAAAAAGGCCTATAGATTCTATTATTATCCTTTTTAACTCTATTTGGCCAACATTCTTGACCAGGAGGATTCAAAATGCCCAATTCTAAAGGTTCCAAAAGATGGTCTCAAAGCTTGGGCAGAAGTGTCCTAATGGGTATGAAGGTGGCATTGGGGTGGCTAAAGAAGCAAGTAAGTAGTGTAAGATGCCTTCTTGGCAGTTTCTCTGTCTCCATTCCTTCTAGTAAGTAGACAACATAAAATCTGCTCAAAGGAACCAGATCATCCTGCTCAATTTTGTAATACTTCCTTCTTAAGTTGGGAGTGTTTAGCTTTACTCCTTAGTGATGTGTTTCTCTTTACCATAAACTCCTCAGCCCCTATGCTCTGAAAGCTTTTATAGATTATCTTTTGAGAAGCTCAGTACTTTATTTTTCTCAGTAATCTTTCAGTGGCATTAAATATACCATAATCACCAAGAAACTAGTCTAAAAGTATTCTTTCAATAAAAATGAGATTGAAACCTGTGTGGTCTAAGTTCTTTCCTTTACATCCTAGTGATAAAAGATTTGTAGACTCAAAGTGCTGTACCTGGCTAATTTAAAGCTTTCATACATATAAAATTCACATATAGTTTCCCTGGCTTTAGATTCCATGTGATTTAGACAAATGTAGTTAAAATTACACAATCAAATGTCTCCAGATAGAATGACACCTTAGGAAACCACATGTCTTAGTGCAATTATGCTACTATATCAAAATGCCAAGACTTGGTATTTTATAAACAACTGAAATTTATATTTTACTGTAGTAGAGGATGAGAAGCCCAAGATCAAGTCTCTGGCAAGTGTGGTGTCTGTGGAAATTCCATTTTTTGTAGTTAGTATCCTCTAGGTATCCTAATGAGACATAAGAGATGGAAGGACAAAAGGAACTAGATATTCATTCAAGCTCTTTTATAAGGTTATGAATTCATTTATGAAGTTAGAGCCTCCTAAAGATACTTCCAGTGTTTTACTTAGATCATTTAATTCAAGAGATTATTATGGCCTATGCACATTTATTAAACTATCCAAACTCTTTCAACATAAAGTTTTGCTACTTCTCAATAAATCTCATAGTAATAATACAATAAGATTTTTATATCAAGTTGGTAGTTTATTCTGAAAGTACTATTTTTGCAATTTAATAATCATATTATTTTTGCATTTATTTGTAGTAAAATGCATTGAAGTTAGCATTTTAGAAAGCAAAAAAAAAATCTTAGCTAGTTTTTTTAAAAGATGAAGTACTATGAAGTTATCATATTGAGGACTGAATTAAATTATAGAATTGTACTTCAATGTATTTGGTTAATCAATAACTGCAAAGTTTGTTTGGACTATTGTATACAACTTTAAAATTATAAATTATGATTTAAAATGTCATATTCATATCAAATTAATAGAGGATTGCTGAATTGCAATGTAGTTTTTATTGAGACATCGCTTTGTGTATCTTTATGCAGGATGTTATAATTTGATATATGTGCACAATATATATAATCAAATCAAGTTACTAAGTATTTCTAGCTTTTCAAAAATTAACCATTTGTTATGGGAACACATAGTAATGTTAAAATTTGTAAACAATAACACCACCACCAGTTTAAAAAATAGTGGTATATGACAATTCCAGATCAACCAGAATGTACCTTCAGGAATTTCTTAGTTTCAGTTTTACACAATCCTAGATTTATGACCATCTCACTCATATAGATTTTATCTATTATTTATGTTTAGAGCCTTGAAATTCATATTGACATTTAATTCACTGTTTCACAAGTTTTAGAAATAATTTGTCTAGAACATTATTTTTTGTCAATTCTCAAAGCTTAAGTCTTCCAGCTTTATCAATGGACCAAAAACCCAAAATAATATTTTTTTTTTGTGGTGCTGGTAATTATTAACCAAAATAATACTTTTTAATCTGTCAAATAAAAACTTTATTGCAATATTTGTACTTCTTTTGTAGCTCCTTATTTGACTAAATCTTCTCCATGTCTTTATCTGAAGCATTTTTTTTTTTCTTTTTTGCAATTAAGAAATATTCAGCAGGACAGATTTTCTACAGACTAAGCTGAAGTTTAGGGAGCTAGGGAGTTATATTCTCTTTGGTTTTTTCTTTTTCTTTTTGGACGGGGGATCTAATCCAGGGGTGTTTTATCAATGAGCTACATCCTTAGCCCTTTATTTATCCTTCCTTCCTTCCTTCCTTCCTTCCTTCCTTCCTTCCTTCCTTCCTTCCTTTTCTTCAGTACCAGGGATTGAAACCAAAGGCACTTAATCACTGAGCCACATCCCCAGCCCTTTTTTTCATTTTTTAAATTTGAGACAGGATCTCACTAAGTTGCTGAGGCTGGCTTTGAAATTGGGATCCTTGTGTCTGAGGCTCCCAAACCACTGAGATAACAGGAGTGCACTTCTGCTCCTGGCAAAGGGGATTACATTCTTAAGAAAAGTACTACAAATTGTGGTATGTACAAGACATAAATGTTTGTTCTACAGAAAGTAAGATTTTTTATTTGCGATTCTCCTGAAATCCCTTAAACTTGAGTTAGCACATTGGTGAAAGTTTGGAGAGCACACCTTTCCTGCTTACTGTCATTTTCTTTCTATAGTGAAAGTGGTTTTTATTTTGTGTGAGTACTGAGAGTTGTTGCCAACATTCTTGGCAATTGAATATTAAATACTGAAAGACAAAAAGCAAATAATTGAAAACTCACATTTTTGTTCTCTCAAATTTTTATCATATTAATGAAATAACTACCTGAAAGTTAAGAATCAGAATAGTATCTAACAGTTGAATGTGGAACATTAGGAAGTAAAATGTTGCTTACTGCTGTCAAAATTGATCAGGAGGGAGGAAAAAAAAGAGATAGAATATAGTGAAGAGTACTTTAGTTTGAAAAAAAATTTAATATAATGAAAACATAAAGCTGTTACATCACAGAATGTTTGTCACAAAACATTCTATTTTGTTTTTTATTTACACACGTGTGATTGGTATATGGACTCACAACATTAATGAAGACTTCCTTTTGGAAGAGATAGTAATGAAAGTTTTTGAATGCAGACTAGAGAATGGATAGAGGGAGAGATGTGGGATACTGAAATTCAGAAGGCCAATTTCCATCCTTTAATTGACATAAATATTTTGTTTGAGACTTCTTTTTTGTGAGTCTGCCAGAGTATATCTATTATATCTTGGTTACATGAAGTTTATTTATATGATGATTATTAATAATTAACAGTATGCATTAACTTATTTTTATGTTTTTATTAGGGCTTTATAGTTATGCATAATATTGGAGTTCATTGTAACAATCATATGAGCATGGAATATAATTTACTCCACCTCAGTCCTCTTTCCCTTCTCTTCTTCCTTGCCTTTTACACTTACTCTACTCTATGCATATTTCCTCTAATTATTTATATTTTTTTAAAATTAGGGCTTCATAGGTATACATAAAGGTGAAATTCACTGTGGTATATTCATATATGTACATAGTACAAATTAGTCAATATCATTCTACTTTTTATCTCTTTTCCTGTTCCTCTTCCCTTCCCTCAATCCACTTCCTCTGCTCCATTGATCTCCCTTCTATTTTTGTAAGATTACCCCTCTCCCCTTTTTTGGTCTAACATCAGCATATGAATGAAAACATTTGACTTTGACTTTCTGAGCCTGACTTATTTCATGTAGCATATGTTTTCCAGTTCTACCCATTTACTAACAAACATCATAATTTCATTCTTATTTATGGCTGAGCAAAACTTCATTGTGTATATATATATACCACATTTTATTTTATCCATTCATCTGTTGACAGGCATCTGGACTGGTTCCATCACTTAGCTATTGTGAATTATGCTGCTAAAAACACTGATATGCTTGTGTCACAAAACAACACAATTATAAATGGGCAAAAGGACTAAACATGCCCTTCTCAAAAGAAGAAACACATATGGCCAACAAATATATTTTAAAAATGTTCAAAAACCTTAGCAATCAAGTAAATGCATATCAAAGCAACATTGAGATTTCATCTTACTCCATTCAGAATGGCAATCATTAAGGATACAAATAATAACTGTTGTTGAATAGGGGGGGGGAATGTACACTCATACAATGTAGGTGGGACTGCAAATTAGTACAACCACTTTGGAAAAAAGCATGGAGATTGCACAAAAGACTAGGAATAGAACTACCATATGACCCTGTTATTTTACTCCTAAGTATTTTTTTTAAAAGAACTAAAATTAGTAACTCATATTTTAGCATACTGCTTCTTTTGATTAAATTTTATATGAAGATGGATTGTCACTGGCTCACTAGCTTTATTTTTTTAATTATTTAATTTTGGGAGGGTGGGTACCAGGGGAACTCGACCACTGAGCTACATCCCAACCCTATTTTGTATTTTATTTAGAGACAAGGTTTCACTGAGTTGCTCAGCACCTCACTTTTTGCTGAGGCTGGCTTTGAACTCGCAATCCTCCTGCCTTAGTCTCCCGAGCTGCTGGGATTATAGGCGTGCACCACCACACCAGACTCACTAGCTTTATTTTTCCCAGGACTTTTGCTTCAATTTGTAAAACTTAAGTCAGTATTCACTTATTTTCCCTGTGCTTACACTCTTAGGATTTTATAACAACAATTTATTTTGGATTATGTGTGTTTTAAACTGAGAAAGAGGAGGGGGGGGGGGAGGGAGGAGGAGGGAGGAAGGAAGGAAGGAAGGAAGGAAGGAAGGAAGGAAGGAAGGAAGGAAGGAAGGGAGGAAGGGAGGGAGGGAGGAAGGGAGGAAAAAAAGGAGGGAGGGAGAAAGATTCCTGTCAGATATTTAGCAGTTAAATCCTCCCCATCTGAATTCTAGCTTTCTGCACTTAAAGAGCTATCAATGGACATTCTCTTTGAAGCCTCATTTCTAATATGGCTGTCAGAATACTAAAGACAAGAATAGGTTTGAAACTTGTATTTTACTTATATTTATCATGTGTATGAATAATCAAGTCCTTTATATGGAATTGTCTTATGACTTCATAACTTGTTTGCACGATTATTCTTTACCCTATTTTAATTTTTAAAAGAAGAGCACATAATAAAGGTCTCATCTGTAGCCTCAGTATTACTCTGACCTTTCCCAAGGCTGTCTTCCCTCTGCAATTACCAGAATGGTTGTGAGCTAGAAGAACAAAAAATATTGAGATGTGGACAGAGTTAATTAGCTTTAGAACCCTAGTAAACCTCCTTATGTGAGAGCTGTAATTGTAAATAGAAGCCTGCTTCAAACCACTCTCTCATTTGAGAGCAATCATAACGAGTACCATCTGCCAAAGGGGAGAGAGAAGGCTGCTTGGAGCAGTTGGTTTGTAGGACAAGCTGCTCATTGTGTCATTGTGTTCTGGCTCTTTGTTTCAAGAAAGTATGTTTGATTTGACAATGAGCTCTTATGTTTTCTTTTAAATATTGTTTACATGGGAGTTAAACATCAAATAAACAACAGGCATTGATGTTAAAAAATTTAGAGCTGATTTCCTTTACATCTTTCTTTCATCTAGAAGAGGATTATACTCTATTGTTCCTATTTGCATTCAAATCACTTGCATATGTTATGATTAAAGTCTTTGAAGTTTACTGATCACCAATATGAACAAAACAAGTTATCATTTTTAATCTATATAAGCTGCACAGATAGATATTCTGGACATAAAATGTGCTAGGCATTCATGATATATACTAATATTATAGGAAATATTTTTCTATTATTAAGGGCTTTCTACCCAGGTGTCAAGGCAGGTTATATACATAACCTGTATGTTGTATACCTGTAGGTTGTATACATATATACATTATTATTATAATAGTTAACTTTTTGATGTACATTATAATTCAGGCAGCTGTTAATTCAAATACTTTTTTTTAAAAAAAAGCATGCAGTGAACTTTATAATTCATGGCGATGCCTGGTTCCAAAACAGGTACTGATATTGTTATGAGAGTAGAAACTATAATGTTAGTCAAAATGGTAGGACATTGAATAAGAGGCTATCCAAGATTATTATTATTATTGATAAGTAGGTAGCAATGAATAGAGGAAAAAAGTAGAGAAGCTACATGGAGATCCATTTTGTAAAAGAACATTATAAAAGTTGCTGCAGGCCATGGCCTGTTTCAGAGAACAGAGGTTGATAAAGATATAAAAAAGTGTCCAGTTGAAGAGGTGGGACTAGAACTCAAATGCCTATTTGGGTAAGAGAGTAATCAGTCATGATAAGCTTGTCCTAGAGTGAAAGTGGTAGGTCAAAGTCAAGGCCATGATTAGAGAAGGGATAGAAGAGCATTATCTGGGTTATACTGAGTTAAGTTGGGAATAAATGAAAGAGAAAATGAATGATAGACTTGCAAACAGGATGAGAAATTTGGTCATTAAAAGAAAGGAAAGAAATAAGAGGTAGTCAGAAGGATCAGTGGAATCAACTAAATCAATCACCAAAAAATAATGGTTATTGCTCAACTGCTAAGTATACAACATCAACATTGTTTTCTATTAACACTGCCTGATAGAGCATTCCATGATAACGGAAATGTTCTATATTTACAGTCAGTAGCTGTTTGTGTTTACTGACCACTTAAAATATGGCTGGTGCAACTAAGGAACTGATTTTAAATTTCATTTGATATTAAATTATTACCCACATGTGATTAATAGCTGCTCTTTTGAATGGCAGATCTAGACAGTACCAATATAAACAGGAGCAGAATAGAATATTATTGAATTAGACATATTTTGGGCACTAAAAAAATACCCGAGGTAATCAACTTATAAAGAGAAAAACTTTATTTTGGTTCTCAGTTTTGGGGGTTTCAATACATTTTCAGTTGACCTGTTGCTTTGGGTCTGTGGCAATGCATAATGGTGAGCGTGTGTGGAAAAGCAAAACTACTCACATCATGGCCAGGAACAAAAGCAAGAGGAAGAGAACAGACTGCTACAGACCCATTATTACAGTTTAGATAGGAGGTGTCCCCCAGAAGCTCATGTGAGAGCCAATGCAAGAAGATTTACAGGTGAAATAGTTGGTTTATGACAGCCTTAACTTAACCAGTGCATTAATCCACTTGAATGGATTAACTGGGTGGGAACCCTACTGTGTATAGCGTGTGGCTGGAGGAGGTGGGTCTCTGGGGGCATGGTTTTAGGGTTTATATTTTGTCCCTAGTGAGTTGAGTCTCTCTCTGCTTCCAGATTGCTGTGTCCTGAGCTGCATTACTCCTCCCAACCTTTCCTCCATGGTGTTCCACCTCACCTCAGACTCAGAGCAACAGAGTCAGTTCTCTATGGACTGCAACCTCTGGAACCTTGTGCCGCAGATAAACTTTTCCTCCCCTAAAAAACACCCTTTCAAAGGCATGTCCCTAATGATCAGAGGATGACGGATGGCCCCCAAGATCCTACCTTTTAATGTTTCCACCACTTTTTTTTTCTTTCTTTTTGGTACAGGGAATTGAACCCATGGGCTTTACCATTGAGTTACATCCCCAGTTCTTTTTATTTTTTTTATTTTGAGACAGGTCTTGCTAAATTGCTTAGGCCTTGCAAATTTGCTGAGGCTGACCTTGAACTTCAGATTTTCTTGCCTCAGCCTCTTGAGCTGCAGGGATTACAGGTATACCCCACTGTACCTGGCTACTCCACCCCCTTTCAATAACACCAAGCTGGGATCTAGCCTTTAACATAGAGGCCTTTGGTGGACACTACCCAAACAATAAAAATCATCTTCTTTTGAAATAAAAAATTAATACACAATAAAATCCTTAAATCTTAAATGTATAATTTGTTAAGCTTTAAGATCTGAATAATTGCATAAAACTACCACCCAAAAGCAGACACAGAAATTTTTATCAATCCAAAATGTTCTTTTATGTCCCGTCAAATTAATCCCCTTCCTAAGTCTGAGAGCAGCCACTTTTTAGCTTTCATACATATAGATTCATGTAATATTTTCTCATTTCTGTCTGGATTCTTTCATACAAAATAAAGCATTTGATGTTCATGTATATTTGTGTGCATATAAATATAGTATATAGGTCCAAAATAGTTCATTCTGTTTTATTGCTGAGTAATTTTCTATTATGTAAATAGATGATAAATTATTTATATGCTTTCCTATTCATGAACATATGTGTTTGGGACTTGTATTATATTCATATACAGTTTGGGATTTGTATTATATTCATTGCTGATAATCCAGAGGGAAAAATCTATCAGCCATAATTATTTCTATTCAAATTTGTGGGCTACCCAGAATGCCCAGGCTCATGTGACTGAATTATCTTATCTACGGGAAGGTTTGGTTTTAGATGTAGCTTCATACACATGCACACATATCACAATTAAGATCCAATTTATCTTTATCTTATTCCTTCTTCTTTCATAGTCTAGCTCCTTGGTGGCAAAATCACTTGCAGTCACTTAAACTTCCTAAGCATAATTTCATCAGATAGCATAAAAATAATATATAAATAAATATTATTCATAAGTAATTTAATTCAATTCTATTAGGGATTAGACAATTTTCCTATGAACACCAAATATTTCTCCAAAATATTAAAATAATACAAATTCCATGAGCATATTTTGGTGGAGAGTTTGATTACCATGAAAGTATTGTTTTTGAAGGACAACATGAAGAAGAGACAAACATAGTAGAATATTTATATTCTAATGGTTACTATTGTGGACTTTGGACTAAAGCAGATTTGAAGGTCCAAATATATAATATTGTCCAAGTTTTTCAGTACATTTATTTCTTTATATATAAAATCAGAATAATTTATAGAGCTCAAAACATTGGTAAATGGTAAAGATTAAATGAAACAAAGTATGTAAAATGCTTAGCACAGGAGACTGGCATAAAATATTAATAAATATTAATATTAATAATTATTATTACTAAACATGCTTTATGAGGTTTTTTATGCATATGTAATTTAAGATTGTTGAGAATTTTTATTCTGTATTTGAGGGACTCATGATGTCTGGTGCCAACTAACTTTTCTAAGTTTATATACCAGGCAGTTGCAGAACCAGAGCTGGAACGATTCCTTATTTTTCCCTTCTACTAGAACAGTATTTAAGCATTCTTGCAAGTCCTGACCTATTTGTATCTTACTTTCCTCCTTTTACTCTGAGAGACACAAAAAAGAATTTTACATACAGGCAGGCAAACCAAATTACCTTCTAGGAGTGATCCCATTGCCAGAGTGAAATCAACTTATGGAGTATAGTTTTTGTAATATGAAAACAGTTTAGATTTAGGAAAACAATCAGAGCACTTGACTGTTTTCATCTCTGTCCTTGTGTCATCTGCTTCACCTTTATGCTCCTCCATATCCCCACCATTAATGCCCCCACTAATTTCTAGTTACTCATATAAACTCTTCCTAATGGAGATTCTACCTTCTGCTCCCTTATCAGCTTATCTAGGAGTTTTCAATGAAACTAGGCAGGTGTTCCTCACATGCACATATCAGAAACTATCAACCACATTGGGACCCTGAAAGGATTGCTAACCCTGACCAGAGTTATCTATACTAGCATTTCCTTCCTCTCACCACCACCTTCTCCATTCCTATCCCCACTTACAGATAAAGCAGGGTATATGTTTCTATGTCAATGCACTTTCACAGCTCATTGTCAAAAGGGAATGTCAAGGAGAATTGAAGGTAAAAATAGACTAAAGAGGACAAATATAAAAGAGTAATTGCCATGATTCAAATACACTGAATTCACTTTCTGCTGTTCCATGAGGCAATCACATTTGATATGTGGCTTTTATTCTACTGGGAATTGCTTTATACTGAAGAAATAGAAAACAGTATAGAAGATTTGTATTGATACTTAGCAAGAATTTCCCTCTTGGTGGCAATAGCCTCTTTTCTCCCCAAGTGCTCTGATGGTGGTTTCCTGGAAGGGAGAAAGTATACCCTCCTACCAAGCTGAGAAGAAGGAAAGTATGTGAAAGAATTTGAGCAGACAACACAGAGTCCTTGAAATGTGAAAGGGTGTAGGGACAGGGAATGTGGGCAGGCAGGAAGTAGCTCAAGAGAAAATAAAGAGCTAACAGGTGAGTTTGAAGAAAATCAAGGAAAAGAAGAAGGTCATGGCAGAAAGGCAGAGAGCAAAAAGGAACATTTGATAGCAGAGGCCAAATCAGGATGGCGAGCCTAGAAAAACAAGACCTATTCATGATAGTAACAAGAGTAGCAGTGATACTTGCAGTAGAAATCTGTTTGATACTTCAGTGTGCCCTATAACATTAACTGAAGGAGCAATCAATCAAGACCAAATGTATAAAGTAAATGCATTGGTATAGACCTGACTCCCCAGATTAGCGAACTTTTGGAATTATTTATATAGGAGGAAATGGAAATTTGACTTATATTTTTAACTTTCACCTAATTGTAGCTGTAAGTAGTTTATGCATTCAGTTTTACTGGTTATTATGTCTGGTAATAATTTTGCACGTACTGTGTTGATTGAGCTGTTTTTAGATCATCCTTTTACTTTGAGGTATGAATTAGAAAATCTTAACCCAGAAGATTGAAAATTGAAACATTTGAATTGGGCTACATTTTCCTAACACTTTTTATTATACTTTCATGTTTTATTGATGCAGTTGGAAAAATCCTTATCTTAATTTCTAACCAGCCTATTATTGTTATACTATGGAAGATCACTAGGCTGATTGTGTCCTGGAAAGAGAATCTGCCTGTTTTACAGTGAAATGATGTAATTTGGAGATACTGTCCAGAAGATAGAGTTTATTGCAGCGTGGGGAAATATCACTGGGGAACTGTTTTTTTTCCAGGTTTCTGCTTATTTAAAAAGGGTTTCATTCTGTTTAAAATGTTTAGCACATGTATTAGGTATATGTATATGTTTGTAATATGTATATTGTAACTGATATATATGTACATGTTTGGTAATAAATACTGTTTTCAGTATTACCATTTACATTAAGTATGTACTATTATACTTTGAGTATTTAGTATTACTGAAAAAAATATGGTCTCAATAATGTCTACTCATTCTGCTGATTTTTTTCTAGGAAAAAAAATTGCAAGTCATGTCCCTCTAAATGTGTTATGGTTTAGATCTTAGGTGTCCCCTAAAGCTCATGTGTAAGATAATGCAAAAAGACTTAGTGGAATGATTGTATTATGAGAGCTTTAACCCAATCAGTGAATTAATCCCTGATAGGAATGAACTGAGTGATAACAGAAGGCAGGTAGAGTGTGGCTGGAGGAGGGGGCTCATTGGGGGCATGCTTTGGGTTTATATTTTGCATCTGGTAAGTGGAACCTCACTTTCTGTCTTCTTCTTGGTGGCCGTGTCCTGACCTGATTTCCTCCACCACACTCTTCCACCATGATCTTCTGCCATACCTACAGTCCTGAGGAATGGAACTGGCTCTTTATGGACTGAGACATCTGAAACTGTGAGCCACCAAATAAACTTCTCCTTCTCTAAAACTGTCCTTGTCAGGTCTTTTGGTCACAACAGTGAAAAAGCTGACTAAACAGATTGATAAATAATGTTTGAATGACCTCTGTATATTTTTGTTTTAGATATTGTTTTAATGCCTAAATAAATATCAATACATTTCTCAAGTGGCTTTTCATATCAAACATAGTTAAAATTTTGCTTAAAACCATTTACATGTGGATTTTTGAAGCCTTGTATATAGAGTCATACTTCTCTTTGTTCAATGTTGATTAAGGTTTATTCCTCCTTGCTATCTTCTAAGCAGTTTGTAAGATGGTCAACTATTTCCTTGTTTTATTGTTGAAACAATTCTTCTAATTTTTTTTTTTTTTTTTTTTTTTTTTTTTTTTTTTTTTTTTTTTTTTTTGGTAGCAGGGATTGAACTCAGGGGCACTCGATCACTGGGCTACATCCCCAGCCCTTTTTTGTATTTTATTAGAGTCAGGGTCTCACTGAGTTGCTGAGTGCCTTACCATTGCTGAGGCTGGCTTTGAACTCACGATCCTCCTGCCTCAGCCTCCCAAGTGCTAGGATTACAGGCGTGCACCTCCATACCCAGCTTCTTCTAGACATTTTATCCAATAGTGAATTTTTTTCTAACACCGTCCCCTCAAAACTGATAACTCATAGTGTGTATTTCATTGTACCTTTTCACAGCAGCTTTTTGTTGGGGAGACTGGTTATTTTGGGGAGTAGTTCCCTTAGTAACTATAATAAAAGTTAGGTCTTTCAGCCCACTTTGATCTAGGATTCATATTCTTGGAAAAAAGACAAAGAAAAGTACTGGTGGAACTGCTAGAAGTTATTTTCTAGTGAATTATAAAATAGATTTTTATATATTTAAGGATAGAGCAATGTGATGAACATAAAATTTCTATTTAGAAACAGATAAAATTCTTATAAAATCTCTTTTTTCTTTTCCAGGTGAAAAAAAATAGTAATATTTGACATCTCTTAACTGATGGGTAACACCTATCCATAAATAGTTCTTTGTGTTTTGCTTTGTTTTAGACTGAACTTTTGTATGATTTCTTAAAATAAGTGTTGCTTAATAGCCATTGCTTTAGGTTTGATGAGATATTGATTAAAGATCAAATCTGAATCTCCATATTTTACTTTGGGTTCAGAGATGAAATCACTAAATCTTTTAAGACACACCTCTGGTTTACAAATATTCAAATGTTATTTTGATAAATTCTAATATGTTTAGGTAATAGTTATTACATGTATGTTTGCTGAATAAATAAATATAAATTCAGTATATATGACTGAAGCACAAAATGCTGTATTATTTCCATGGCTGATAAGTTAAGGATGGATGTTCCTAGCCTTGGGAAAGTTATCACCATATTTGCATAGCTATATACCCAGAATATTCTTTTCCTGAAGTTTGCTGGCCATACTGGCAACCTTTTAGGTGTTCTCATAGCAGAAAGCTTCACTGATGGAAAGATGAATGTCTACCAATGAGTCAATGAGCTCAAATGTTTATGTTCCAAACTATGCAAATCCCAGTTTGTTCATATCAACGTAACTATTCACATTCATTTTTTTCCTCAACTTATCTATTTTCTGCTAACTTTCCCCAAGACTAGTGACATTTGGGACCTTGTGTCATGTCCTTCCTTTATCTTCCATTCTACAGCTTGTGCACTTCTATGGGACACACTTGTTCTCACAAACCTTACATTATAGTCATCAACATCTTTTTACAAAGTGCTGAAAGTGAAAACACAACATCTCCAGGTTTATGGTGAGGTGTTTATCACTACATTTTTATGTGTAATGTATCTTTTTAAAAATATTTATTTATTTGCTTTAGTTGTGCACAATGCGTTTATTTTATGTGGTGCTAAGGATCTAACCTGATCCGCACATGTGCTAGGTAGGCAAGGGCTCTACTGCTGAGCCACAACCCCGGCCACTGTAGTGTATCTTAATAAAGTACTTTCATATAGATTATCTTCATTGTTTTTCACAATTGTATATGATAATGATAGTATTTCCATTATGTAGAGGAGATAATTGATGTTTAGAGTTTCTGTCACTTAATCAAAATCACTGAACTGATAATATCCTTTAAATGGGGACTTTATACTAACTGTAACCCAAACACTTTATACTATATCAGGCCAGTAGCCTTACCAAAAATTATTATTGTGATGTCCTTGTTATCAATATTTAGATATATTTTCCTGATTTTCATTAAATTCTGTGATTCAAGTATGTACATTCTCAGAATGTGCTACTGTAAATGATATTCTATGATCCAAGCCAGAGATTTGTTGGAAATTTGTATCCAAATTAAGTCAAATTATTTTTTATTAAGTCAATACTCTCCTTGACATCTCAGGGGGCTGAAAATAAGTAAAATGTGCAACTCATATGTAGAACTAAAACACAGAGATTACTGGGACAACATCTATGTATGTAGCATGCACCCTTGACAATGTGTGATTGATTGTTAAATGAGAGGAAAACATGAGAAATGCTTTAGTACAACTTATGAAGCACTTGCTTGGGAACTGTGTGTCACACCCAAATGCAAACACACACATGTACATACACATACATAATATATATTAAAACCAGTCTTTACAAAACCATGTCAATTACATATTTTCTCCCATTTTTATGACTAAGTTCAACACAGAAAAATTAATAAATTTGTTCAAGTTTGAAAATCATAAGTGACAAAATCAAAATTTGAAACTCATTCAGCCTGTTATTAAATCCCACCATACTCTAATGCCTCAGTAAGTGGGGAGATTACCATAGGCTAACATGTACAAAAGAAAATTCCTGAAATGGGTGAAAGGTGTGCTGAGCTTTTAAGCATTAGTAAGTTTGGATATGTGAATTTATGGGGGAGAGATTAATATTTAGAGAAATTGGTAGCACAAAGGAATGGAAATATTTTTAAAATATTTGAACCTAGTAGGAATATCAGCTTGGTTGGAATTATGGTGACGCTTTCCAACATACACAGTTACAAGAAGAAAAGGAAGCACATTTATTCAGGGTTTATGCCACTTAGATTACTAGGCAAAAAAGCAAGAGGATTTACTAAGTGATCATTGAACTGTTTGTGTGTGTGTGTGTCTGTGTGTGTGTGTGGGGGGGTATGTGTGTGTGTGTTGTGCTGGGGATTAAATCCAGTGCCTCCTGAATGCTAGGCAAACCCTCCTATCAATGAGTTACATCCTCAATCCAACCACTGAACATCTTTGAGAATGAAAATATCTTAACAAAATTTGTATTTATGTTTTAGGGAGATTAATCTGATATTGATATAGTTTAAGGGTGGGAGGAAATATATGAACAGTATTTATCATAGTTGTCATTTGAAAGAATTTTTTCATTCACTGTATGTAAAAGGAGTGCCCAAAGAAAAATACTGAAAGACTGAATCTCTAGAGAAAAAATAGAGCATCAAAAATGGCTGAGTTTTCCGTGTAGAAAGTAACAAAAGACTGTGAACTATTTCATTCTACATTTTTAAAATACCTATATAGTGTGATGTATTAAGTGTTAGTTTAATCCTGTCTCAATAAGTAGGGAAATTTAGAAAGGACATTTTAAACTGAAGGTGAATTTCATGTTAGGATGTAAGGAATTATTGTAAATCACCTAATTTGAAGGTTGGCCTGAAATAGGAGGTAGAGTTCAATATTGGGAAATTTAAAAGTGATCTTATTAAAGGTCTGATGGCAGAGTTGAAGGTATGATGGTCATGAATTCCACCCAGCAGAATGTGTTCTTTTACAAGGAAGAGGAACCAGTAAAGAGAAAACAAGAATGTTTTGTGTTCATGGAGGAAAGATAGTTTATAAACTATGGAAACAAAGAGTCATCTGAAGGACTTTGGAAGATGAAAGACTTGTATATTGTTTATATTTTTATTTTATTTTATTAAAAAATAAGTTTTTTTATGTGGTTTGGTTTTTTTTTTTCAAGTACACATTTTTCCTCTATAAATTATAGACTTCAAAAGAAATCTCAGATTCATGATTAAGATTTTTTTCCAAGAGTTTTCTCCAGTGTTCTTACAAACAACTAATAAATAAAATGAAATTTAAAAAGGAACACTTTTCTAAATAAGAAATAAAAGACTTAAATAACAAAATTATAGTTCTTTTATAAATATTATTTTTTCAAGTAGTTTCATAAAATGTAACCCCTTCTACTTTATACTTATAGGAGAGATTGTAAAAATGTGTGCAATTTCTAATACTTTATGATTGATATATTAGGATATTTTGAGGGGACTGCAAACTCTTGATAACTATGGTAATTCATTCTGGCTATTGGAACAAAGTGACTTAAAGTATTTAAAGCACTAGTGCCTACAATAAGCCACCTTGTTTTGAGTTGTCATGATTTTTATGTAGAGTATTTTTTTTTGCCCTGAAGACACCATGGTATTACAATCTGGCATAACACACACAATGTATATAGCATTTAATAGAAATCCATGTCTTTATTTAGTAGAACTATACCTCTTCCTTATATCACAGGTTTATTGTGTGAGTCAAATATACATTCAAAAGCCAAGGGCAGAAAAATTAATATTTGTTTTTAAGTCAGAAAATACATATTTGGAAGTTATAGCCAAGAGATATTGATTATATTTGGTGGAAATATTACTCAAAATTGGGGTAAACTTAGGACCAAAACAAATTTGGAGTTCACTTTGGATTATCAACTTCTATAAGTTAATGAGTGATTGTAACTGGAGAGCTGAAGTGAACATACAGAATTTTTCTGTAACTGTGAAAATGGCAGTGGTGGGTAGGGTATGAGGAGGACAGTGGTACAGTGGAAATTCGGTGATAAGATAAGCCCCCACTTCATGCCCCACCCAACATGTTGGGAGAGCTGACCAATAGTAGAAAAGATTTAAGAAAATATGTTGTCAAAACTGAATGAAAATCCCTTGTATATTCACAAACACCCTAGTCAGTTGAAGTCAGGAAGGCAGAAATCAGAGAGCTACAACTGAACAGTGGTTATAAAGACTAGAAAGGAGAATTACCATTGAGCTTAATTCCATATAACCAATAGTATAGTCCATTTAAGAGTCTGAAGTGAGAATCTATTCTCACTGTTGCTGATGGTTCTGTTAATACCATAAAAATTGTGTGAAAGGACAAAATATTAGAGGAAATGCAATGTACTCTTGTTTTCTTTGTTTATATTTCACTAGCTAATAAATGATTACTGAGTTGATCTTATTCAACGTCATATCAGGGTACACACAATAATGTGTTACAATATACAGGTAAGTCACAAGTTTAGAAATGAATGAATGGCTCTCTTGGGATTAGAGTATAAATAAAAACATGGAATATTTAGAGTATATCATAGCACTTTACAAAATGTGTACAATTATAGCAATTCAGCTCAATGTAGCATAATGTGATAAAGTCATTTACAGAGGACAAGTGAAAAATATTCAGTTACTCTTACCTTTTTTGAGTCATGAAACTTTTTTAATACTCACAAAGAATGGATATCTATGCCCCCAAAACACTCATGTGTTACTCAACCCTTCACCCATCTTCAATCTAAGGGTCATCAGAAGCTTGTATTTGATCTCATGAGGGCTTTTTCTTTATTTTCTAATATAAGGTAATCAGACTTATTCAGTATGTCTTGTATCATCTTAGTTTACTCTTGTGTTCCTGAGTAACTGATACCCAGATTTTGTAGAGAAATCTCTTTTTTTCTAAGTTCATAGACGTATACAAATTTGTTCTATTAAAGGCCATCTGAGTAAGACCCATATGCATGATTAATGGAATAATGAGATTGTAACCTAGGAAAATTCACATGTCAAAAAAATCATCAAAATAGTTGTATAGTATATAGTATATAGTTATATAGTGGGTTTAGGTGCCAACAGTATTTATTATTTATATAATGCCACATTTGTCTCCTAAAGCTGTGAGCATGTAGTATCCAAGAGTGAAATTTGGATCTATGTTTCCTAAAATATTACAAATGTTTAATATTGTAAGAATTATATTGAATGCTCATAAGAATCATTGAAGTAGTAATTCTCCTGTTTTTTATAGCTGAAGTGATTTTCCAAACATAGTCATGGGTACATGTGTGTTTATATTGGGGCTTTAATTTTGAAAATAAGCACATGCTATATTTCCAGTATCCTGAGAGATACTTTATGATAATGCTATTTTTCACTAAAACATTTAATATATGTTTGTATAGATATAAATCCACAGTTATTACACATACATATGCCAACCAATTAATTTTTGCCATTAACATAATTTTTTCCTCTCTTATGCTTTTAGTCAATGAAAGTTAGTGAATGAAATTATTCTGTATGTTTATTATAAGAAATGTCTTCCACCATATCACTAATTCTTAGACATGAAGCCCTAGATGTAGCTACTATAAATTGAATAAAATGTCGAGTACCTTCTATTTAATTAATTGTGGCTTCACTTTAATCAGTGTTTTCTAGTTTGTTAAAAAAAATTCACAATAATGCCTGAAAAATTGTGAGCAGGTGATAGCCTAATAGCACTGTTTGGAGCATCAAAATAGAGAACACTTCTCCACAGTGGTTCTAGAAAATTCAAGGAATACATAGCGTACACAGATCTTGGTAATTAGAGATTTAAGAAAGTATGTATGCATATTAGGCACTTATGAAAATATTACTATATCTGGGAAAGATATTCAACAATTATAGAAAACGTAACTGGAAGCAATTATGGTCTAAGGTCTATTATTACTCTTTGGATTCAAGAAAATGGAATGAGTGGCCACCAATCTGCAATCTGAGAGCTTAGCACCGATTCACTATGAGTGCCTGAACTAGAGATGCATTACCTCTCCTCTGCTTCCAGGAAAAATGTGTTATGCAAATACTGAAGTTGTTTTTAACGTGAATGCTGTCCTCTGTGTGTTTCCTGCTAAATTTTGGTTGTATGTGAAAAATTATAAAATAGTTCTTTATATTTAAATAGCATAAGAGAAAAATTTGGAGTACATATCCCAGAAGTGAGCATAATAATATCTGTTAAGTATCTACACAATAAAGACAACACAAGGCTGTCATCAGCAGAACGCACTACCTGGAGAAGAAAGGTGCAGATAAATAGTGGAAAGGAAACACTCCTCAACAGAGGATAAGTTGACTGTGATCACAAAGGAAAGGCAGGGTTTGCCCAAAGAGAAGGTAAAATAAAACCTTCTGGATGGAAGAAGAAACATTGAGCTGAGCTGGCACTGGTGTGCCTAGCAGACCTATGGGGACTGTAACTGGGAGAGCCAGAATTAGTGGGTAATGAGATTAGAAAAGCAGACTGTGATCAAACTGAGGAGGAACGTAAATACCAGGAAACAAAGTCTGGAATTTATCCTTATAGGTAATGATTCCTGAGAGAGCCATCAGCATAGTGAGTGTGACAAGAATAATTGAACATAAGAATTTGAGAGAACACTTTAACTTAATAAATGTATCAGCTGTATCACTTACCATAATGGATAGAATAATATGATTTATTTTAGTGCTAATAGTAACACAGGAGGCCAGTGTTCTAATGAAAATGATTTGGTTAATGAATTAGCTTGTAAACCTACTGGGCAAGATTTCTAATGCTATGTCAGGTTCCAGGCTTCGTGTAGTGCCAGTACTTCAGGAGTAAAATGCAATAACAGGACTTGTCAAGACTGAAGCAGTAAGAGTGTCATTAAACCCAAGAGACAAGGAGATCACTCAGTTTTCATTTTCCCAAGAATATATATACTTCCAGTTTTCTCAGGAAAATCTAAAAGCCTGTTAATGAATTTATACTGAAAAATGAATACATTATGCATATGTACACCATGATTCAGGTTCCCAAATCATAAAGAAAAAGGAATCATACCTGTGTTGATTGGTCTCTTAAGAGGTGTATGGGGGAAACACCCCTCTACTAATCACTGAATTAAGTGGAATTTGCTAGCATTGGTTTAATCAGTACCCTGTAATCAAATCAGGCATGAAATCAAGTTTTGATTATATATTATTCTCCCTATTACTAACAAATTGGCAAATCATTGGAAACACCCCTACTTATGAAGGAGGATGGCAAAGAATTGGCAAAGCAAATAGTTTATTTAGTAAAACAGAAATACAATTAGATCTCACCATATTTACATATTTACATATTTTCAGCCTTCATTTTTGAGCTATCCTGAAAAACTTATTCCCAACATCTTGTACTTGATCTTAAGCTACTGTGAAGAAATGAAGCCTGTAAATAGATAGATAAAACTACTTGTTTCCTCTATCTCCTCTAAAAATTCTTAAAAACCTGGAGGCGTTTTAAAAAACAAAATACAAAGACTTTCTAGTTTTCTATCACTATTCTTACTTAATCATTCCATTAAAAGTGATTCTACAAAGCAAAAAGTAAACTTTATTCTAAAATATTTGCTTCCCTCTAGGTAAATATATAATTAAGGTTATGATAATGCCAATTAACTTACTTACATTTTCACACTAAAATATTTTTGTTGTTCTTTTTGCAGTTTTTGATACCAAGGATTGAACCCAGTGGTGCTTAACCACTGAACCACATCTCTACCCTTTTTTTGTTTTTTGAGAGAGGGTCTCACTGAGTTCTTTAGGGTTTTGCTAAGTTGCTGAGGCTGGCCTCAAGCTTGCAATTCTCCTGCCTCAGCATTCCAAGTCTCTGGATTTACAGGTGTGTGCCACCTTGCCCAGCTATATTTATACATTAAATTCTAACAACTCTCATAATGAAGGTATGTTCCATTGCATAGTTAAGAAAAATGAGATCAATGTCTTTCATCATAGAACTTACCAAATATTAAATGTGAAACTGAGATGAAATCAATTATATACAACTATTTTCATATTTCCATTAGAAAAACATATTTCCATTATAAGGTATATACATTTTACTGTTTCAGGATATCTGCAGACAAGATGCCAGCAATGGGAAATTGTGTCCTTGAGGCCAATATAAGAGAAATCTTTTCAGACCAGGATATGACACAAAGATTTTTATTAATCTCAAGTCATTCACAGATTGCCTATTGTATCTGCATCAACTCAACAATGTACAAATGTAATTATTCAGCATATCTAAGTATAGTCATGTGCCATTATAATGACATATAGGTCAACTGTGGGTTGCATTCATGATGGTGATTCTCCAGAACTATAATGGGACCGAAACATTCATATCGCCCATTTGAAGTCTTAATTAGCATTCAGTGATGAGCTTTTGAAAATTGATGGGCAACTTGGAATTGTGGATCAGTGCCTTCACATATTGTCCCACTGAAAGATCTTTGGGTGAAATAATACACTTGGATCTACTTCTTTTCTTCTGGTATTCTTTCTGTTGATAAAAGAGAGAACTGTAAGCCATGCACAGTCTTATACCAATACTTCAGTTACATTCTTTCTTCTGTCACATGAAGCTAGGACTGCTGAACTACAGTCCTTTTCTGTATACAGAAAGTCTTCTGAAGCATATCATGACATCAAATTCAATGTCATTTTCAAGAAGATTAAAGTGTCTCCAGGGTGTCAATATTGATAAACAAGCCACTCTTGCAGAGATGATGGTATTTTTATTTAAAAAATGAAAAGCAACCAATGCACACATTTGGTCAGGGTGAACACCTCCCTCCCTATACAAAACTTTCAAAAGACTCTGCAGGATCCTTTGCTTCATGGGCTCGCACTAGTAGGCCTATTTACCCCTACCGTGGCAAACATATGTCTCCAATGTTCACATACAGTTTAAGTCTTTGTCAGGCATCAATTGCAGCAAACGTCTGGTTTTCTGTATTTGATTATACCTTTTGTTCATGATTTTCCTCAAAGACTTTAAATCTGAGGCTCTCAAGGACTAACAAAGAAAAGGGCAAGTGGGAAGTGAGATGTGCACATGCCCCACATTCTTAGAGCCTGACTAGAAAACCAACACATGTCTCACAGTATCAGGGATCACTGGGTTTTCTATCCTTTGAACCTACTCCAATATATTTAGAGTAAAATATCCCTCTATTTGGTTATTTAACATGAACACATTACACATTACAAACTTTCCTTTTTTTGTGGTAGACAAGTATTGAGATTTTTCTTTATCCCAGCACAAGCTGTGCACAGAATAATGAGTATATGCATAAATTTTTGGAGTTTTGGCTGTAGCACCCTACTGGATCATTATGTAACATCAATATAAAGTGGCTCATGATATTAAGTGGCTAAAAGCTCCGCTTTGACAAAGACAAGATTCCTGTTGCTATTGGTTACACAATATTTTTCATCTGTTTAAATCATACACTCTTCTATCAGGCTGACATTGTTTTTTTTCCATTCTATTTCAGAACTTGATCTCTAGAAAATAAAACCTGAGGCAAGGAGTATTGCTGGTCCTTGACTGAGAAGGTAAAGTTCCAGAGCAAGAATGAAAGAAAATGGAGGTAGAGTGGAAAAGGATGAAAAGAAAGGCAAACTCATTAGAAGCTTGGAAAATACAGCTGGGTGTTGAGCAGGCATGCCAACTCTGCAATGTGGGACAGATCTCACCAACATAGTATAGTCAAGGGGACAGAGGAAAAGGACAGTTTTTTGTTTTCATTTTTCGTCCAACTCTCTGCATGTCTGTTTCTCAATGGTCAATGTTTCCACATGGGAGAAAAAAATTCTCTTTTGACATTTTTGTTTTACCCTTTCTTCAGTTTCTTCAAAAGTCACATCACAAGCCCTTTGATGGCCAATTCATTCTATTAGGAAATGGTGGTAAAAAAAACAAGAAGTATCATCATATGGCATGTTGTTATGAACACACAGAGACAGCCAAACAAAAAGATCTCAGCCCTGTTAGGCAAACAGCCAGTACACTCTGCAAGTAAAACCACATGGGCCCATCCTAAGCTCAGAAGAAGCCACAGCAGAATATGTGGCTGAGGATCTGGGAAATAATGGTCCTGAGTGATTGAGAGGAGGCATAGGAGGCATATTTAATATTCAGCAACCCTGTAGGACATGTTTATTGCCTTCTATCTTTTAGGGCTTTTTAATGATACCCATTAGGAAGGAAATACATACTTATTCATGATCATTATCAAAATCTACAATTTCACACTGAAAAATGAAATTAATACTTTATGTGAATTACACATCAATTATTAAATATTTTATATGACTGACAAGTAAGTTGAGGTTAAAAACAAAATAGCCAATATTATTTATTGAAGGCCTAATATTGGAGAGAATTGGTCTAACTTCTGTGGATAGAAAACTTATTTTTCAACACTAAAATCTCACATTTAAAAGATTCATGGTGCAGCAGGAGATCTATAAAAGTACATAAAAAGTATATTATCTCACTAAACGGAAGAAACCTCAGGATGTAATTGGAATATAGAAGAGAAACAGTCACATAATGCTTGAAGGTATCAGAAGAAGCTTCCTTCAGGAGACTGTAGTTTAGAGTCTCAAAAGATAAGAAAGTAAACAGGAGGATAAAGTGGATACACTCATTAAAAATATGACTTCAAATTGTTCAAACAATTGAAAGAATGTTAGTTTATGATGTCTCGTGAGATCATCAACAAGATTTAATTGAGAGAATGGTAAGATTGAGGTTGGAAAATTAAGAACAGTACGTGTATATAAGAAAAGAAGGGAGGAACGAGGAGAGAAAAGGAGGAAGAGGATCAGGGGCAAAGGACAAAAAGTGGGGAGAAAGGAGGAGAAGAAAGAAGGGGAAGAGGAGGACAGGGAGAAGAAGAAAAGGGAAGAGAAGAAGAAGACGGGGAAAAGAAAAGAGGAAAGTTCATTGCAGAAGCATAATTGAAGATCAAGTAGCTTCTTTGACCTTCAGCAGTCACCTCCTTCCTGACCATTTCAAGCCTGTTTATTCCACACTATTGCAACAACTGTGCCTTATACATAATGTTTTCAGCATATGTGTTAACTGAGTTGCATGCAGGAATTTGTCAATGAAGGGAATTGGTTCTATCAGGAGTTGAGTTTTAAATTGAACTTGTCATTGTCTATAAGTTCATGAGGTATAGATATATGTCTATATCTCTTACATGTAAGTAGAATACCTACTCATAGTATATAAATGTTAAAGTAACCTGACATGGGTAGTCCAAAAGAAGCAGAAAAGCATTTAAATCCTTTCTCAATGATGATGCTCATTTTTATTTAGGAAACCAGAAATCAAACTGGTACTGATGCTGAAATTTCTGCATACTGATCAGTGACATCTGATAAATTAACTTTTGTGATTTACTAAGGACGTATATTTCAGGCAAACTAAATAACTTCAATTATTCTTTAATTAGTATTTAGGCTTTATTAAAAATCATGTTAATTCACAATAATGAATTAAAATCAGATACAAATAATCACTGAGGTGGAAGAAATTTTATAATATATTAACTTTATTGAAAATTATTTTTCTGACCTTTTCCAGCATCATTCACCCTTTCATTCAGAAGTGATATGAAAAAATGCAATTTTAATTAATAAATGAATTTGCTTAACCCAATCATAATTCTGTATGGAAATGTTGCTCTGGAAACAGATTTTTTTTAGAATACAAGACAGTAAATTAAGTTAAATTGTCTGTATTTTTTAATGGAGCAGCAAATTTCATTATTCATTGTCTTACCTGTGTTATCAGTTTGTTTTATAATCTTCAATTTATATCCCAGTTACATGTGTATATTCTCTTAGTTTCAGCACAACTATTATGATAGAGATTTTACTTTGTCTTTTGTGCTTAGTCTGTGAAATAATTTGTTTTTATACAATTAAGTTTATTTATTTATGCCTTTATAAATATTTTGAAAATTCAGTGAGTTCATGTCACCCTTGAAATCCTTCAACCAATTAATGATAAACAGAAGATAAAATTCATACATAAACGAAAGGTATGGGTTTTGATAACTAGCATAATTGTGACCTTAAATAGTGTGGACACTCCAAGGACTCCTCTCCATGTGCCCTTTCCATCAGCTTAGCACTTATGCTGTCTTATTGGTGTTCTTTCAGTAACTCAAAGTCCCAATATAGTTCCTACTTCAAGCAAGTGCTACTTGCATTCCTTCTAATACTTTCACTCTCATTCTTCACTTGGTATCATTCCTCAGGTATGTTTTTCCTGTGCTACTTATTCAGCAAATAATTATGAGCAAAGATTAAATGCCAGACATCTTCTTGGTCCTACTAATATAGCATGGAATACAGAAGAAAAAATATCCAGGCCTTAGAGCTTATATTCTAATGTGATAGAAATAATAAATTGAATATATGGTTAATGCAATAGAATGCCAAGAAGTGATAAGTACAGAGAAAAAATAAATAGCAAGATAGAAAATAGAGTGGAAAGCAGGTGCAATTTTAAATGAGTGTTTAAAGAAGGTTTCTTGGGTTACACTTCTTAGGTTATACTTGAACAAAAATCGAAATCACAAGAGTGAGTCATGCAAATATCTGGAATAAAATGGTCAAAAAAAGAGAAAAACATGGCAAAAGCCCTGAAGGAAGAGCCATAATTTATGATTTCAAAGATCAGCAGTGAGGACAGTATAGCTGTGGCCCAGTGGGGCAGGAAGAGAGCCCAAAATGGTATGGACAAAATGAAAGGGGGACCACATTATGTAGGTTTTATTGTCCAGGTGTGCTATTTTGTACTTTATTAAAAATGCAATTAAGCCTGGCGCGGTGGCGTATGCCTATAATCCCAGCACTTGGGATGCTGAGACAGGAGGATCGCGAGTTCAAAGCCAGCCTCAGCAATGGCAAGGCACTTAGCAACTCAGTGAGACCCTGTCTCTAATAAAGTACAAAAAAGGGCTGGGGATGTGGCCCAGTGGTCGAGTGCCCCTGAGTTCAATCCCTGGTACCAAAAAAAAAAAAAAAAAAAAAAAAAAATGCAATTAAAATCCATTGAATATTTTGAATAAAGAAATAGAATTGTCTGAATTAACTTTAAGAAGAATAAAACTAGCTATTCAACAATGGATTCTGGAAAATGTAGTAGCTGTGTTTTGCCAAGAAACAATTAACCACAAACTCTCAACACAGTTGAGGGAGAAAAAAGCTTATGACATTGATATCACATACAAGAGGTAGTTATCATGAGAAAGCAAGAAATAAAAACCATTAGGGACATGTGTTAACATGAGGAGAGTTGATGTGATAGTCTCTGCTGTTCTCCACTTCTTGTTTAAAAAAAAAAAAAAAAAAAAAAGTAGCATTAAAGGAAATAGACTAGGATGAGAGGAGTTGGAGATGAAAGAGAAGGAGAATTTTAGCAAAAGTTTGGATGTGGTGACATTATTGTAATGTTTAGGATATGAACATAGGAATTGGTAGGTAAGAGAAGGCAAAGAGTGAGACCAGGAGAAGTGAGGAAGTCTGAATATTAAAGTAACCATATGACAGAAATAGTGATGAATAAAAAACCAGAGAACAAAAATTTGATTTCTTTAGTGAATAAAGCACAATAGGGAGGGCAGTGGATGACTGTAATGAGCAGAGACCATTGGAACCATGTTTGATATGTGTTTTAGAGAAGCTGAATTGTTGTAGGCCTATGGGAATGCCCTCATCTAGAAACAACCATAATGAGAAAAGATAGACACATACATAGGTGATTGTGGTGGGGTATATCAGAATCAGGCAGAATTCATGGTGTTCCTTCTCTTCAACACATAACAGGACCTCATTAATTATTTGCATGGAAGAATAATAAATGATTAAAACAGGTGAAAGAGGAGGGACTTGAGCTTAATTAAATTAAAATACTTTTAAAATATTAGGTATATTTTTGTTTCTTACTGAAGAAAATGGGCTATATTTCTTCGTGTGATGATTGACTCAAAATAGTACTATCTAAAGTGTTATTGTTAATTGCAGTTATTCAAAGATACAGGTTATTTTAAAAAGTATTTAGAATAACAGTCAATACTAGTTATTTTGAAAATTTACAAAACATTGCATTTTTAACCTATTTGGTATGTTTAAATGTATCTCCACATTTTTTTGCTTTGAATTTTCATATATTTACATTTATATTCTAAATATTGTTGCATTGCTTTTGTAATGTTCTTTTTTCATTTTTTAAAATTTAATTAATTTGTTATACATGCTTTGAGAGTGCAATTCCTTTCATATTACGTATAAAGAGCACAGTTTTCCAAGTCATTGGTTTTATACAAAATATTTTCATGCAATTTGAGTTTTTATACATGCACTTAGTATATTGATGTCAAACTTCTGCCATTGTTTAACATTGAAAAGACTACTATTGCTTTAAAGTAATCATTTTTTTGTATTTTTTCCTTGATATTTTCATCTACTAAATTTCTCTTACAAGTCTATACATTTTCACACCAAAATTACATTGGTATCATTTGTATTTTTCTGAATATTCTTGAGTTCACTTAGGAAAATATTATCAATAAAATGTGCCTTCATACTGATTTTTAATAAAATAAAATAGTAAAATGGATATTGACATAAATTCTTTGGAGCTTTCAAATATATTGAATGATACTGTCCTCTGAGGGCATTTGCTCCTATGACCAGAAGTTTTGCTGATATTTTTGAAACTTGAAATGTGGCTAAAAGAACAAGTATAAAAATGAATTGAAGAACTATGAACTTGAGTTTTAGAACATTGGAAGACAACCTACAGAGAGAAAAGTTGATAAAAAGATGTTTGAAAAGTTATAAGGAGATTATTGAGTTATACTCTAGGTAGTTTTTCTTAAAAGGAGTTAAAAAATCATTTGGAGATATTTTGTAGATAATAGGAATTAATTGAAAGTATATAAAGCTATGTATTCCTCTAGCAAAAGTATAGGTAGAAATAATGTGAAAAACATAAAGTATTACACAATTAAACAAAGCCAACGGGAAAATGTATTGAGTACCTTTGCCTATTCTTAAATCACAAAATCAATTAAGATTTACCTCTGTAGGGCAAGGTCTTCAGAAGATAAATTTCAGTACATGAACACTACAGAATTATTATTTTTGTATCTAAAATATATTGAAAATAAAACATTTTTGAGGGTAATGCAAAAATATATTTCAATACTAAATTTCTAGGCATTATCATCAACAACTATTAATTATCTAGTATGTGCTTAACACTGGGCTAGTTTCCTGGATATATACCTTTAGTTTTTGGATTTCATGTTGTAATTTGCAAATTGCAAATGAAATCTCAAAGATACAATAGAGCAATAATCATTTCAACCCTTCTTTAAGTAAATATTTAAACACTTCTGTTTTTTCATATTTTATATAACAAATAAATGTGTTATTATATAATTTATTTTTTCTTATATAAAATAAACTTATCCTGACACTTAAATACAGTGTCACTCATGCTGTTAGGCAGTCTAAAAAAGCCAACTGTATTCAGCATATAATAGAGAAAGAAAGAAACAATTTGCAAGCTTTCTAAAAATATTTTCAGAGGTTGTTTCATGAGCCTAATCAAATCATTAAAGCAATATAGGATGAATCAAGAAACAGGTCAAGATGACTGTGAAAAAAAGCTTACTTAAAACATGCATTTAATATTAGCAGTCTTAAAATACTATCACAATATCATACTGGAATGACTAAATTGTTACGCATTTAATCATTTGGAGGATAAAAAACTCCTATGTATATATTACGGCAAAGATTATGGGATACATGAAAAATGATGAGTTTTTCATTGCTGAAATATGTAAATGACATAGAAAATTTAAAAATAAAATTAATTATTTGCCATTCAGAGTTTTTCCTTCCTCTTACTGGTGTGTATACATGCATGTGTGTGCAGTTGTACATGTTAATACATGGAAAACATTAATCAAAGCAATAGCAACAAAGAAAGGGTATGTAAAATATGAAAAAGATGAAATTAGGTCTAAAAATGATAAGTAGGAAATAAAAATATGGTCCAAAATGTAAGAAGTTTTTTTCTTTTTAAGTTAGGTAATATTTTACATATTTTGGAAGATTTTTCCTGTCAAGTAAAAAATGTATTTTTAGTACAATATCACAAGATGAACACTATTAAGGAATAATTACAATTAAATATAAAAATAGGCAATATTAGCCACTACTAGTCTGAGTAAAATTATATTTGTCCATTTTCTCTCTTGATTACTTGTAAAGGAGTATTAGTTTACAACAAAGTCTCTTTACACTAAATCAGTTTCATATTTGTCGATCTCATTTTATTTATGTTGAGGGATTTCTTTGTTTTTGGTTGCTTGTTTCGGTACTGGGTTTTGATCCCAGGTTACTATATTACTGAGCTTCATCCCCAGCCCTTTTGATTGACCAATTTATTGATTGATTGATTGATTTTGAGACAGAGTCTTGCTAAGTTTCTTAGAGCCTCAATACACTGCTGAGGCTGGTCTTGAACTTGTGATCCTCCTGCCTCAGCTATGTGAGCCATTGGGATCATAGGCATGTACCACCATGGTACTACAGGCATGTACCACCAATCCCAGACCTTTTAATTTTTGAGATAATTCTTGCAAATTTTCCCAGGCTAGCCTTGAACTTGTGATCCCCCTGCCTCCACAGCACCAGTTGCTGGGATTACAGATATGTCCTACCACATCTTGCTGTGTTGAGAGTATTTATGCATTATTTTGCTAAAAACACAGTTGTGGACAATAACTAAACATACTAACACCCATGTCACTCCATGTTATCTTTTTAATTTAATCAATCATAATAAGTTGGGTGGTTAATTTGTTCATTTGTTTTATTTAATTTGAACTCTGTACAGTTTGTTCTTTTTATCTTCCTTTGATAAAACATATTTAGAAAGTATTTGTTGTGAGTTTTTTTTAAAAAAAGCATAGAGTCTTACTTTAGAGTAAGATAAAGTGTTATTTAGGTGATCATATATCACTTCAATACCATTAAGTAGTTGGAAGTAGTGACAGCTTAAATTCTTCCATTAATAAATTTTAAGAATGATGTTAATTTAAAATTCCCTTATCAACTATATTGGTTTGCTAAAAAAATCTTAAGGCATCTGTCATATGCCATTGAATTTTTGTAAACAAATACAGCATACAGCCATAGTTGCCTCTGAATACTGAATGTAGTTGCTAAGGGTTTGGCACAACTTCTTTTAAAAATATTACAAATCCAGGTCACCGTTTCTTCTCATCAATCACCCACTTACTCTAATAATGGCATGTGTAAATGTGCTGACAATGTATTGTCATCTCAGAATATGCCTTAACATGCTTATATGTGAGTGATTTTTAAACATGATTTACTGTTCAAAAGAAGGAATAAAAATACTCATTGGTAGATACAGAAGGCATGTCATTATTTACAATATCAATTTCCAAAGAATATGGAGATCTCAATCGACTAATTTGGGACTTACCCTCTTACACAATTTGCACATATTCAGATCTATTGCCCTAAAGTAAGATGGTGAAATGCTTTCAATCAGATTAGCTTCTGCATCACTATACATTCTATTTTAAGACTTTTCATTATGGCAAATTTTGAGTGTGCCTCTGCTGCAATATCACACACAAAACTTACATTAAACAAATGTGTCTTTTTCCTATTAGAAGACTAGAAAATATATGTACCCAAAGTGCCATAAAATTTTAGAAATCTTCTAGGTCCCCAAAGTGAATACACTAGTCAGAAAAATAAGCTATTATGCAATAAAGCACCAGACAATGAATGTTTTTTTGTTTCCCAATTGAAGAATTGGCATTATATTAAGTCTTATGAAGGACATTAAGAATAATTGAAATGTATACCTTTATGGGACATACAAGGCAAATGTATGCTAAAATGTAGACATGAAATATACCAAATTCCTGTAGAAGAAACTACTCAAGCTCTGAATAAGACATTGAGTTAATCATATGTCCCAGAGTCCAGTTATCATTTAATACAAATGCATCAACCAGGGGTTTTTAAATAGGAATTTTAAGGTTGGGAGGAGAAGATAGTGTGACAGGAGAGGAAAGATGATTTCCGTCTACAGCAAAGGTTTATACAAAATCCAGGAACACATATTCAAAATGTATCAGTGAGAAAAACACAATCACATTAGTCCAGAATGGAACTTGTGCAGAGATAGTACTGAGAGATAAGTCTAAGTAGATGAGAGAGGGTAATAGGAAACAGATGGCATACTCTGGAAAGACACATTAAAGAGCTTGCGTTTGAAAATAATGGCAAGAACATGTCATTTTTTATAAAGAAAAAATAAATTTTTACCAGATCTAAAGAGTTTACAAAATTGATATGCTGTTGTAGAGTGTTCAATTAGACCCTCCTGTAATTGATACCCAGTAAGCTGGGTGGTCAAGGATGCAGTGTTCTCTAATTGCCAAACAACTACTCTTCCCTACCTGGAGTGATAGTTTGGGCATTTCCAAAAGTACTAATGCTTAAATTTGAAAAGATCATGAAGAATTTCCTTGAATTGATAAATGAGTTATAGATCAATTTTAAGGCATTTTATTAATACAGTTAAGTTTCCTTGATTTGACTAATGATTTCCAATGCTGTACTATTTCATATCTGTGTATAATTTAAAGAGGTTTTAAGGAATAAAGAGCATTTTTCGGCTCAATATCACAAAATTAGGATTAGTATTTGGACAGAGAAATGCATTAATGTGAACCAAATCTCAATATAATTGATTATTTCAAAACAATTACCTCCTATTATAAATCAGAAAGGATTTTTGTTTCTTTATATTCCTGCTCATCTATCTAAATACAGTTATAAAATCTCCTATGACACTTTAGTAGCTGACAATTCTGCTTGATGTACGGTTTAATAAAATAATTGATGACTTTTTCTGCATGATTACAAATGGCCCCACCCACACGAACAGATAATGCTGTTTTCTTGTTTCCCTCTATGTAGTTCAATTTCCTTGACTAATGGAATCACACTCTCTACCTTTCTTATTAGATCCTAGTCTCCCTGAACAAAAGGGTTGCATGGAATGCCTTCCTTCAGATATCTGTAAGAACTGTTCTTCTCTCTCATTTATATTCACTGATGAGGATTTAGAATGCCTAGATCTATAAGGAGCCATGGTTCCTTTCTTTAATTTTTGACTACTTATTTTTCTTTATTGAAATATATCTTTTTTTTCTTCTGGCTCTTCCACTAGAATGTAAGCTTTGTGAAGGGCCAAAGCAGATATATAATAAGCATTTAATACTTGTTGAATAAATGCAAAAAAAAACCCAACAACAATTATGGTCATTATAATCAAATTAATATTATTTATCTTTGCAATCATTAAAATTTAAAAACTTTCATACTTTCCTTGGATAAAACTTTTTAAAAACCCATTAAATATCATTGGCAACTATTACTGATCTTAATGAAAATTAAAGGTGAGAAGTAGCCAAAGAATACTATGGAATTATAAACAAACTTGTCCTCTTTGTAGTGAAAATCATTTTATAAAACTGAATTCAAATTTTCAGCTCATGGGCAGATTCTGTATTAATTGCTAGAGTTCCTCAGAATTCAGTTCTGACCTACTTCCTTTTCATTTTATATTTCGTTCTGGGGGTGATGTCTCCATGTCCATGATTTTACAATTGCTTACATACACTTTTTTTTATGTATTTTATACCTAGCCCAGGCTTCTCCTATGCATTTTGGATTCTGAATACAAATGTGTATTTGCATTTAAGCATGGATTATCTAAAGGTATCTTAAGATGAACATATCTGAAAACAAATTCACTATTTTCTACACCCATCACTCTCTTTTGTTGTTTTTCAGTCTTACTAAATCCAACAGTATTTATAGGAAAGCAAGATACCTAAAACCTTGGATTAATCCTAACATGTGTAACTTTCATTTCAAGGATCCCTTAATTAATTTGGTACCCTTAAATCAGGATCAATTTTCCTAAGTCTTTATGTATACCATTCAGAATTTCACTTTCTTGGTTTTCCATATTTTCATGGTGTTTTGTTTGTAGAAAATGTTATTTTGTCCTAATAGCTGATGGGTATTTTGATTTCATATGACATCTGAGATTGACATTCAATTTTTTCTTAATGCATTGAATGTGTTTTTCTGCTGTATTCTAACTGCCATTATTTCAGTTAAGAAATTCAGGATTTAATTCAATTGAAATTAATCATCTTTTTGTTTCTGATTGCTTTTTTCTTTAGTGTTTAATGTATCTTGATTCATAGCACCTATGTATTATTACCCCTTATGTTTTGGGAGGGACTCAGCACTCTTCTTATATCTGTGGAATGTTCAATTCATTTTCATGTCAAATATTGTGTCCTTGAATTTTCTTTCTCATGCCTTTCTGGATCCCCAGATGGATATATATATTAGATATTTAAATTCTACTCCTTATGCCTCCAGTTAGAATTTTCCTATCTTCAACCTATTTTTTCTATTACATTTTTAATAATATCCTTATGACAATTTTTAGAGCATGAATTTCCTTCAATTATGCTAAATCTCCTTGTCCTTTACTGGTAATTCCAGTCCTTCTTATTACTTTAAGTACTTTTTTTTTCTTTTTTTTTTTTTTTTTTTTTTTTTTTTTTGGTACCAGAGATTGAACGCAGATGTGCTTAAGCACTCAGCCACATCCCCACTCCTTTTTCATTTTTTATTTTGAGACAGAGTCTTGCTAATATGTTGAGGCTGGCCTCTACCTTGTGATCCTCTTGCCTCAACTTCCCACATTGCTGTGATTAAAGGTCTGCACCACCAAGCCATGCATGGCTCTTTAAGTGCTTGTTTAACAAGTTTGATAATTTCAATATCTGAAATTGTTTAGTGGACTCTCATTCTTGTGTTTTTCTTCTGTTGCTCTTTGCTGTAGTTTTTGTTTCATTTTTACTACTGTGCTTTTTCTTGTAGATTCACCTCTAGAGATTTCTAGATGTTCCTATTGTGAGAACCTTTAAGAGGAATAAGAAGAGGACATGGAGGAAGAAAAGAATGACAAAGAAGGAAAACAAAGAGGAAAAGATTTTTTTTCTTCTTTTTTTTGTATCAGGGATTTAACCCAGGGGTTTGCTTTACCACTGAATCACATACCAAGTCCTTTTTATTTTTATTTTTGAGACAGGGCCATGTTGAGGCTGGCCTTGAACTTGTGATCCTCCTTTCTCAGCCTCCAAAACTCTGGGATTACAAGCTTGTGTTACCATGCCCAGCTGTATTTTCTTTTTAAAAGCATATAGGACTACTACAAACTTTTAATCATTTTAAATTAAATTCTCACTTTGAGCTTATATTTAGGATTCCTCAAAGAAAACTTTATCCTCTATTTCCATAAATTAATCATAGTTAATTTTGTGTTTAATACAAATTAAACACATAGTTAATTTATTGTGTTTAGTTATTCTGATAAAAATAGATAATGTGCATTTTAGTAAATGTATTTGTTCTAAACTGTCAAAATGATAAAGATCTAGACAGGCAAATAGTAGTATATCTAAAACAAAGAATTGACAAAGGGAACATAAATAGCCTTCTCAACCAGTTCCTTTAATTGAAAAATATAATACCTGTCCCACCTCTTGATACTTCAGGTTAATTTTAGGGAAGGATAATAATCTCACTAGGTGCAAATGAAGCATGAATATAAATAAAATTAAACCACTAAAAATGCAAGCAAAACATATGTCAAGCCATTTAAAAATGCTATTCTTTAAATTTGATAGGAGTGTGATATGTTACCTAAAGGTTTACCAAAATTGTATTTTAGTTGCTCAAATGCCAATTTTAGTCTAGAGCCAAAGTATAGCTGCTGAAGTGTTGGCTGGCTCTGCCCAGCCCAGACACACAGTCTGTCACATTTGAGAACTTCTACAGACTGACAAAACAGTGACTTCCCTGTAATCTAATGAGATCTGAATATTCTGAGACACCAACTGTTGTCAACACCCACCATTTTAGAAAACGTTTTCTAAAGTCCGCTTTGTATTTTCAACATTTTCAACTGAGCTAATGCTGTGGTTAGTAATTAACTAGGCAGCATCTTTTCTCTCTCTGCAAGTAAAACAAAAAAGCATATCTTTGCCAAAGATTCCAACATAAGATCAATACAAAAACAAAATATCAAGTGAACAAAAGTAGGAACTGTACATTCTTGTCTTTTAAGCTGCTGTAAATTATTTTATTATGTTCTGTTAACAAGGCTCATTTTTTTTCATAAATTGATTGCCAGCTGTTCTCCTTTTTATGCTAAATGTAAGAAAAAGTCCTGTACAATTGTCGAAGAATATTTTATTAAAATATATTATTTTTCTTTCTAAAGAAGATATTCTGCTTGATGCAGCATGAAAAGGAAGCTAGGAAAAGCTAAAGAAGAAATAAAGGAAGAAAAAAGAAAGAATGAAAGAAAGAAAACAAAATTGGCTTAAAACACCTACATCCAAGAATGATCATTACATTTGAGAGCATCCTTCTAATTGTTTCCCTATATATAATAGATAAATTGCATAAATCATGCAATGTGCATACATACATATATAAGAAATATTCATAATCATATATCTCACAAAGCTTGCTTTCAAAAATACATAAATATGTAGTGGATATGAAGTTTCTGCAACTATTCTCTTAATGTTTTGATAAGCAAAGGGCAGTAGTAAATATCATAGATCCTTTAATTTGGTATATTTTAAACTATGAATTTTAATTATTCATAATATCTTCCCACTAAGCCTAAATGATACCCACTCATCACACTATTTCCTTATTTCTCTAAATATTTCCCATCTTGAAAAGACACTGCATCATGGGGAGATAAATTTTATCTGATCTTTATACTTTAAACTTGAGTACTAGTGAATGTCCAATTCACATATACAAGTCTTGAGAGATTGAGGGTTCTATAAATAACTATGATAGCTACAACTTTTATAGCACTTTAGATTTTATAGATAAAAATTTACAATCACTATTTAATAATATCTCTGAGGTAGATGTTATTAGTAGCAGACTGTATAGATTTAGGATTAAAATAGATTTAGTTGAAATCATCCCTGCCAAGGTCTAGTTATATATTAATATCTCAGATCCGTAGTTTCTCCTTCAAAAAAAGCAGATAATATGGTCCATCACCTCTAGTAATTCGAGTAAATTCAATGGAAAATACATATTTGATTGTTTAGCACTTTGTTAGCACACAGTAAATATTCTGTTGCCAACTACCTTCTTTTCAGATGAGGGAATGGAAGGTTGGAGAGATAGCAATCATGTATTCAAATTTATTTGGGAGTAATAGAAGCAGAGTTGGAACTTGAACCCCAGTTTTTCAGCTCAGCATCATCTTAAATTATTGCCCTTCTAATTCTTAGTGCTGTCTACTGACATGAGGTATGAAAGAGAAAAGACAGATTCCAATTTTGGCTCTCAGCTAAGAATTGTAGAATGAGGGAAGAATTGGATATATTCTCTGTTCCTGAATTACACTAAAACATAAGGGAAATAATTCAAGTCTTCACTCTTATAAATGATCACAAAATATTAGAAGGGATTAATGGAAGTAGAGTGAAAGCAAAAAATGAAATTCTGCTCTGATGATGATTCCAAACACTTTGTTCTCAAAAACTAGCAAGGGAAAGAGGGCTTTTGTATATTGCTACTCAATATCAAGTCAATTTTGCACAACTTTATTCATGATAATGTACATTTTGTAAAATTCTAGATTGGAACATTTAGTTATGCAATATTATAGCTTTAAGAAGTTATTTTCTATGTTACTGTGACTAAACTGATGTAAATATTGAAAATAAAGTTAATGTGAACTAATTGTGTGTGGAATATAGGGAAGCATTTCTAATGCTCTGGTTCAGTGGATTTAGTTTTGTCTACATTTGACAGTGGACCATCTATCTTAGTAGGCATTGAATGTCCTTATTTTAAAAACTGAAATCACTTTAAATATACTTAAAATAAGGACTTCATAATACTTATACTTGGGGTAAACCTAAATGTCAGTACTGATAGTGAAATTGGAATGAACTATTAGATAAACAAAAAAAAAAAAACCCATTAAGTAATAGTCTTCTTTAATCATCAGTATATCTGAGGTCCAAAAATCTATCTAGTGGCAAAAACAGGCCTTGGATAATATATCCTCCACTATCTGATTAGTTTAGATGAATATAAACCTCAGTTGACTTGTCTTTACTGTAGACTCACAATGTCTTGAAAATGACTTGGAACCCCCTTTTAATTTTATATTTATTCCTAACTCACCACTAGCCATAGTTGGGTTCTCAATGTTGCAAGGATTGAAATTTGCTTGTAGGTATTGCTGGAATGGATTTACTCTGAGGATACTCCATGTTGCCTATGAATGAACAAGATAATGCTTTATAAATCATATTCAAATGCATTACTTCACTGCAGAAGATCTAACTTTTCTCAGAATATTCATATCTTTCTCTCTTCACAACTTCATATGTTATCAAGATGACAGAGAAAGAAATCCATAAACAGAATCTGTCAGTTTTGTTGAACACAGCACCAGAGTGACTGTGAGGAGAGATTAGCAAATGGAGCTGATTCTGCGATGGGCCAATCGTCAAAATCACCTGAGGAATAAGTCTCCCAAATTCTAACATTTGATAGAAATTCAAGGATAATAAACACTTATAATTTTTTAAATATAATATATCCTAAGAAGTATATGAAGTTAAAAAAATCCTCAAATGACTCTGATATGTAGTTTGAGAACTACTGATATTACATTTTTAAAATTCTAATTTGTTATACATGTTTGCAGAGTACATTTCATTTCATGTTACATATAAAGAGCATAATTACTTAAGTTGCTGGTTTTATATAAAGTATTTTTACAACAATTGTGTCTTCATACACGTATTTAGGGTAATCATGGATAACTCAGTCTGCTATTATTCCTATCCCCTTGCCACTCCCACCCCCCTCTTTGTTCTATTTAAAGTTCTCTCATTCCTCTCATCCCCACTTCCTTGCCTTTATAAGTTAGCATCTTCATATCAAAGAGATCATTTGACCTTTGGTTTTTTGGGATTGGCTAACTTCACTTAGCATTATTTTCTCCAACTCCATACATTTACCTGCAAACGCCATGATTTTATTATCTTTTAGTGTTGAGTAGTGTTCCATTGTGTGTATATACCAAAGTTGATATTAAATTTATTTCTTCCAAGCCACAGGGCTAGAAGAATTTCCCCATAGTGCTAGAGAACATTTATTTCTAATACAGTAAAACTCACACTTTCCAGATTGTCAGGTGTACCTCACAAGAGCAGCATTACATAAGCCTATTTCACTCATCCAATAACAGAAAGTTTGATCCTATAGTTTTGTTGTTATATTTGTACAGTCTTTATAGCAACTGAATGTTAACCATACATTTTGTCTCTGGTATTGAATAAATTCCTTTTTATTGATTATCTCTTCACTCTTTTATAGATATGAGGGATTTTTAATGAAATATGTATAGTGATTTAGTCAATGTTAATATAGATATTAAGTAGTATAATTAGGACACAGATATTTGTCTGCTTAAAATTTAAATTCTTATTAACTAGCTTGTCCTTACAAGGGATGGTGTCCATAAAAAGTTAAAAAATAAAAAAGCTGTTTCCTAGAGCACTATTTTGTACTTTACAAATACATATATATTCCATAGACATCATAACATATTTTCATATGACAATACAATTAATATTTTAGTCTATTTTAATTTTGATGATAAATTTTATTAGAAGTCTAGGGATTCCTAACTTTTCTTTACATTGCAAGAAATTTTGATTTGATTACTCTGCTTACAATAAGAACTGACAATATACCCAACAAGGATTATGTATCAGTAAGCAATATGGTCAATATATTAACAACTAGACATAATAGGACTGGGGGAGGACTTGAAGAATTCACTAAAAGATACTTCAGAGTACATTATTTGGACTTAATATAGAAACACCAAAACCTGTACTAAATGAACAGCATTTCTAACTAATTGTCACTTTCTAATAGCTGAAAAGAAACAGCAATGTAGAATTTACCTCACTTGCAGCGTTTTGAATCACTTTATAAGAATTTTGACAGGCTCCCCACCCCACAGCCTGAATTAACTATACACATTGTTAATCTCTGGAAAGCTATTCACATTTACCAAGTTTGATTCTCTGTCTTGTGAAATGATAGATAAATTAATGTCATCAGGGAGTAATGGATTTTTCAAAGACTTAGATGGTAGTTTAATGCCTCTCTCATGTAAAATAAACTCATAATCTCTAGCAAAAATAGATTATTTAAAATCATTTGTACTTTCAGTGGACTTTGTGAATTTACATTATGAAGGCTACATTATGACTTGAATAAAATATAGTATTACAAGTACCCTGACACTATCAAAATTTTCTGTGGAAAGGATGCTGAAGTTCCTGAGAAGGTAATGTTACAAAGCATTCTCTCTTAAGGACATTGGTATCCATTGTCTTTGACAGCACTGCCATGATTGGCTACATTCTTCCTTAAGACATTTAAATGCAGCACAATATCAATTTCACATAATTTAAACGAGAGTCATGTACTATTGCATTTGTGCTTATGCTGTAAAATCAAGATTCATGAGGGCTCAAGGAGAATCAGACAATGAATGTGTTATAAATGAAATTGCTAAAGGCCGTAAAACTAAGGAAGTCAAGTTATGACAAATTGGTACTCCTATTACAAATACAAATCTGAAAAATATATGCTACATTGTAAGAAATTATAATGAATACATATAAAAATTATATCCATTTAATCAGATTTTCTAGCATTTGAAAGAAAAATATTATTTCAGAATCTTCTCCTGAGAATGATTGACATATACCAGAATGCTTGTGATGCTTTATAGCTGAGATATATTTGGTTTTCACAATGAAACTTTGGGCTTTACTTGACATTCCTATGTAATTGAACTATGCTAAAATAGACATTTTAGAAAGATGATATTTGCCTTAAGGAATAGCTTTCTGAATTCATAGAGACACAAAATAATGACCTTAGTCCTTAAATCCACTTTCATTGATTAAGATACTAACTCACTTTGATTTTGTCAACATTTTGTACTTACCTTATTTCTTCTGGCAGATCATGCATTGTTATTTGCATGATTTAAAAAAAATATTTCTACTAAATATAGTATCTTTGTTAGTAGGTGCAGTATTTTTAGTTTAGATACACCAATGAGTAAAGTGTCTTTTTTTTTTTTTTTTTTTTTTTGGTCTGTACACTTTGAATGTATTGTAGAAGTTTTAAGTACTATATATTTTAGTTTGGTATTTGCCTTTGTCTGTCTGAATCTACATTTAATTAAACTGGCAATGATATAAATCATAATACTTATCAAAACTGTTACTTGATTAATTTTATGGATATATAATCATTTGTATGGGCTTTAGAAAAGAGTAAGTCAACATGTTTAAGTAAAACATCAAGAATTGTGATTATATTTTAAACCAATGTGCTTTGCAGATTTAAAATTGACTTACACTAAAAATGCTTATTGTTGGAACATGCTTGATGTAGTAAGTACACACATGATATAGAGAAAACTTAGTATGATTATGGCCTTTGAGACTTAACTGTCCAAAGCAAAACATTGTGACCATTAATTTAAAAAGCCTGCTAGTTTTGTCTATATTGTTTAAACGGATGTCCAACATCCCCTATGTGTTTTCTTATTCTTTATGTTTTGAATTTTATTTCCAATTGCTCTTACAAATGGCTTCTATATTTATGTCTCACCTGCAGTCATAACTATTCTTGTCCTAATCTCCCAAGCCCTTCAACTTCATCACCTGATAAACACTTCCTAATTAAGATGATCTGATGCATTATATTCTGCAACTTCATCCATTTACCTGCAAATGCCACGATTTTATTCTTTTTTTTTTCACATTCATAAACATATTTAATAGCTGTTGTGAAGAAATCTCTTAAGATTAATGAAAAGTTAGTGGTGCAGATAGGCAAAATACATGGTAAAATTTATTTTTATTTTAAGATAATAATGTTGTGGGATAGAAGACAATGCTCAAATCCCTTTCAAAATGGAAAGTTTAGCATGTTGAATTTTAATACAAAACAAGGAATAAAACATGGCTTCATTCAATATGAGTGTAACAGCACAAAAAGCGCTCTACATCTGGTAAACTTGATACATAAATAATAAAATTCTGTCTTACTTTTTAATTGTTTCACAAGACTGGGGTGGGGGTATGTCTTCTCTGAAAATTAATAACCAAAACCCATCACTTGAGTTTTTAGACCTAATTTACAGTGGCTATTAATAAAAATATGAAGCCAAGAATTTAAAATTTAAAATGATAGGACTTGCATGTACTTGATTAAAATCCAAAGAAATATCTCTCTCTTTTTGTGATCTTTTTTTCTTTTTCTTTTTTTATTTATAATAGTAGTATGTATTACAATTCATAATGCACATATATAGCATCTTTTTATATACAACTGTTTGTATACAAAGTATATAATTACCATTCAGATCTTCAATCATGCATTTAGGATAATGATATCCATCTCATTCAACCACCATTTTTTTTTCTCCCCCCCTCCCCTTGCTCTCTTCCTTCCCTTCCCTTTTCTTTGACCATTCTAGTGTTCCTATAATCCTCCTATGTACCCCCATCCAACAATACAGTGAACTAGCCTCCTTACATCAGAGAAAACATTTGATATTTGGATTTTTGAGATTAATTAATTTCACTTAGCATTATATTCTCCAACTTCATCCATTTACCTGCAAATGCCATTATTTTATTCTCTTTTATTGCTGAGTAAAATTCCATTTTGTATATATACCACATTTTCTTTATCCACTCATCTACTGAGGGACATCTAGGTTGGTTCCACAACCTACCTATTTTGAATTGTTCTGCTATAAACATTGAAGTGGGCTGTGTCACTGTAATATGCTGTTTTTAAGTCCTTTGGGAATAGACCCAGGAGTGGGATAGCTGGGTCATAGGGTGGTTCCATTCCCAGTTTTCCAAGAAATCTCCATACTGCTTTCCATAGTGGTTGCACCATTTTGCAACCCCACAGCAATGTAGGAGTCTGCCTTTTTTCCCACATCCTCTCCAATATTTATTGTTGTTTGCATTCTTAATAGCTGCCATTCTGACTGGTGTGGGATGAAATCTTAGAGTGGTTTTGATTTGCATTTCTCTAATAGCCAGAGATGTTGAACATTTTTTCATGTATTTGTTGGGACAGGGAGCATAGGAGGATTAGAGGAACACTAGAATGGCCAATGGGGAGGGAGGGGATAAAGGGGGGAAGAAAAAAAAAAGGATTGTAGAATGAGATGGATATCATTACCCTAAGTGCATGTATGAAGACACAAATGGTGTGAATATACTTTGTATACAACCAGAGATATGTAAAAATGTGCTCTGTAAGTATAATATGAAATGTAATGCATTCTGCTGTCATTTATAACAACTTAGAATAAAATAAATAAACAGAAAAAAAGATGATATGATGAGATGTGATTTTTTTTGTTTGTTTCTCTTTTGTTGTCATTGATGTTCGTTTGCTTGGGTCTTAATTTTTTAAATACACCAATTCTTTCAGACTCATAGATTTCACAACCACTCCTTCTTCCCTCTGGACTCCACTTATCTACTTTTCTCTTGGCTCTTTCTCTGCTCTTCATTGGGTCTTTGGTTGAATGCAACTTGTTAAAGCCTTTCCCTGAGTTCTCTGTCTGAATTGCTTCCCCTGCGAGTTCCTCCCATATTAACCTGTTTTGTCCTTTATATCACAATATTTATGATAATAATTATGCTTCTTTTCAATTATTTCATTTCTATATTTTTTTTTATGTAAAAACAAGCCAATTGAAGATAAGTCCCATATTCCTAGGCTTCATACTTTGCATTAAATACTCATACTGGGAAAATATTTTGAATGAAAGAATGAAATATTGTCAGTGTGAGCATTAAATTGATGTGAAAAACAACCATCTGTGAACTATCTAGGAAAGTTAATTATGAATTAAGATTATATTCAAATAGTATCCACAGTGAGTGCAAGTCAGTTGTAATAGATTTAGATTTCAGGCAGTCATTTGAATCTCAGTTGTGATACTTACCTGCTGAAATATGACTAAAATAATTTATATATTTTACTAAATTTTCCACATCTATAAAACAAGATAGATCTAGTACAATGATTTAAATGCAAGATGTGTGAAATCAACAGCTATTTTTGAACTACATAGAACTATACTATTAAATCTCTTTTCTCAAATTTAATAATAATAAACAAAACAGACTCAAACTCTTCACAATTTTAGAGTGTGAGACTAAATTTTTTAAACATTTTTCTTCTTTTTTGGTGGTTATTGCTTCAAAAAGTTCACTTAGTAGTATTATTTTACTTGTGGTTTATTACAAAATGAAGATTTTAGCTGCATTTCAATGTTTTGTCAGATTCATGTTATATTTTCTTTTGCAGGTAGGTCTATGGCTCTTTTTGCATAATCTGTAAAAGCAAGTGTGTATGTGTGTGTGTGGGGGGGTGTGTGTGTGTGTGTGTGCGTGTGTGTGGGCGCGCATGCACGCACGTTTGTGTTGGGGCTGAGAGAAAGAGAAAGGGAATGGCCCAGTATACACACTCTTAGAATATACATATTCTTCTATAACAAGTGAAGATATTTTTTTTCAAGTTACACTTTTCTTTTAGAATTTGATTAGAGATGAAAGTTTTGCAGATTCATTGGGAGAAACATGAATATTCATTCTACAGGGACAAAGTTAAATGACAAACAAACAACAATAACAATAAAAGCACCCATTTTATCATTACATTTTTGTGTTTTATGTTTTCACTAGTTATTTATGCAAAAATGTAAGCATGATGATAAAAACAAGTAAGTTCCAACTTCCATTTAGTCTCCTGAAGATGATGGTCATGTATGAGGCCTTATTAAAGTAGCAAAAAAAAATATTCTTTTGAGATTTTCTTTTACTTTTTTAAAAAAAATTAGCTTAAAAATAATCAAACTGACTAAACATGTTGTAACAATGAAGCATTAGGCTTACTTCATCATCTTAATGATGTGGCCTAATTAAATGTTAAAACATTTACCATGTTTATTTCAGTGTTTTTTTTTAATTTTTTATTTGTTCTTAGTTATTCATGACAACAGAATGCTTTTTAACATGCCATATATACATGGAATATCATTTCCCATTTTTGTGGTTTGTTTCAGTTTTGTGTATTGGTCTTAACATAAATTTCTATAGTCATTTGATAAATATTTTTCTATAGCTTCAAATGTTTCATTTCAGATATATAGTTATTTTATTTCCTTCTTTTCTAATCAAAAATTTTTAAATTTCTGTTGTAAACATGATCACACACACAGATTTATGACAGAAACCTATACAAAAATTGAAGTAATTTATTCTGAGATACCACATCTGCCCGTTTAGGAAATGTATTTTAGAATGCACAATAAATTGAGCTTAATAAAGTTGATGAAAAACATCTAGAGAATTTTTTTTTTCATGGAGATTCTCTGCTTTACCTTATTTTATCTGACCCTTTGCTAGTTCCTCAAAATAAGATGGGTCATTAGTGGTACATTACCTTTCTGAGAATTTCTCAGATCACCACATTTCTTTTATATAAAATTTAAATTACAACACTTAGTTGAACCATAGCCTAAGATTCAGAGCTGATCACTTTGAGAAGTTGTGAATTACTTGAAAAAAAATATATAAAAGGGGGAAATTTCTGTTTAGCATTATATAACATTTATTTCTCAGCAAGCCTATGTCATTAGAAGGTGCACAGGATGCCACTTGATCTATTTTTTCCCTTCTGAAAATAGTTGGCAAATTGAATGTTTTTGGAGCCTGAGACCCGTCAGCACCACACTGAGCTTTCCTTCCTTGGTGCTCTTATCAGACAATGACAATGATTAAAAGTGATGAATAGCAGATGCATTTGAATCTATAATTGAATGTCTTTAAGCATAATGACATTTTCTCTCATTTTGAATTGGCTTGTAGGATCCTGATGTTCAGCAAGAGCAAACATTCACAGTAGAATGACTTATCTGTGGTCCCAGGTTGGCACCTTCAAATACTCTTGTTGCAGCTGGCAACCTTTAAATCAGAGACTAAAGCCAAATCACAAGAGAGCTGAAACTTGTGTCATATTGAAATTCAAGATATGTACTAGTCTTGGAGTACATATTATGCATTTGCTTTTCAGAGGATTATGTTTTTTCCTCCATTGATAGGACCAGATGTTGCTGTTAATACATTTGGGGAACACATTTTTCTTTGTTTTGGTGTCATCAATGAGAAGATGCTGTCAATTCTGGAAAAATGCCAATTGTATTTCTCATGTTTCATAGGGCACAAGGAAGGTAGGTATTTGTTAATTAAAAAATGGAATTGCAGTGTTTTGCATTATTAGAACTTTGACCAAGCATTCACATTATGGTATGCTATATATTTGTCAGAAAATCTACAATTCTCAGCAATTTTCAATGAGTACTGGGTGATGTGTCTTTCATCTGGCCTTCTTAGTGTATTGCCTGGAGAAGATTTTGAAAGTCAGTCATGTATATTGATAAATTAGATTCAAATACTGACCATTTATCTGTTTTCCTTCTACAAACTGGAAATAAATGTGTCATTTGTTTGTCTCTGTGAGACAATATGATATATTAGAAAAACAATATTGACAATTATAATATCAGAGTGTTAGTTGTAATTTTGTAAGATCTTGACTTGTGGCCCTATTTTTCAGTCTTTTTTTTTTTCTTAAATTATGAAAAGAGCCTGACATAATAATCTCTGAGGCCTTTTGATTTCTAAGCATCTATGAAGTTCTTTGCCTTTGACATGAAAACAAAAATAATTTACATCATACTTCTTTAGAACAGAAACTCTATATTTAAAATGCTTTCCATTCTAACCTCATCTACTCTTCAACCACTTTCATTCTTCTATTTTGACATTATATGTTTAAATAATTTTCTACCATAAAAATACTGTTCACTATGAATTTTTATAGTCTTATTGCAGTGTCTTAAACCGAATATATATAAAATATTAGTCTTATTATGATATCACCACAGTTGTTATTGTTATTAGCAGTAACATTGTTTGTTACAGAATCATTAAAATCTTTCTTCTATTAGGGATAAGGCAATGGAAAAGTTCAATGAGTGTTATGGTTTGGATCTGAAAATATCCCCCAAAGACGTCATCTGTTAAGCTATGTTCAGAAATGAAAAGATTAGATTATGAGAGCTGTAAACCTTATCCGCAGATTAATCCACTTGGTGAATTAATAACTTGAATGGAACTACTGGGTTGTAACTGTAGGCAGAGAAAGTCGGTCCCTGAGAGCATGCCTTGGACTATAACTTGTTCCTGACTTCTCTCCTGTACTTGCTACTTCCCAGCTACCATGAGCAGAGCAGTTTTCCTTTGCCAAACCTTCTGCCATGATGTTCTGCTCACCTAAGTACCAGAGCAATGGAGTTGACTAACAGTGGACTAAACCTTTGAAATTCCAAACAAACTTTTCGTCCTCTAAATTATTTTTTACCAGGTATTTTTTCATAGTGACAAAAAGCTAACTAAAACAATGAACTACCTGAAGTTGGCCAATTATTAGCTTGTAAAGAACCCAATGTTGAATCCAAATCATTTCCCTTAAACATTCAAAGTATATCTGTCTATTCTCTTTGTAAACTTGGAAGTAAGTCAAATTTCTTCACTCTGTGTAGTCTTTGTAGTTGGCTAGTGAAGGAGCCCTAATCAGGAAGGGCTGTTGCAGCTAGCTGGAAGCCATAAGTTCCACCTGATATGTATGTGACGCACCTGTAGGCACCCGCAAAGCTGAAGGTATATTACCGGGTGAAAGCGGTCCGAGTTAGGAGAACGGAGAATTCAATCAGTTGGGTAGTCACTCGGTCGGTCAGAAGAATCAGAGCGGCCAGAATGTAGGCAGAGCGGTTACAGAAGAGAAACCAGATAGAAGAAGTAATGACTGGTCAGAGTTAGGCCGAGGCTCCTGAGGAAGACAGAAGAAAGAAAAGAAGAAAGAAGAAAGAAGAAAGAAGAGAGAAGAAAGAAGCTCTAATCTTTCTCTACTCTAAGCTAAGCTCTATCTTTCTTTCTCTCTAAGACTCTAAGCTAAGAAGACAAGAAGAAAAGCTCGCTTTAATCTTTCTCTCTAAAAATCTTTCTTTCCCTCTCTAAGCTCTCTATAAGAAAGTAGAAGTAAAAGTAGTAAAAGCTTAACTCTGCCTCCGAGAGTTTTCCTCCCGGTTTTCGGTACCAGGCAGCTTACAGGCTAGAAATTTGTAGTTCAAGGCCCACAATGCCACACTTGATATAGGTAAAACATATAAACAAAATCAAAAACTTATAACTAAAAAGTGAGAAAAAATGCAGATAGTAGTAAGATAGGTAAATAATAGCAAAATGAAATATGGGGGGGGTGTATTACAAACTCTCCATGTTATAAGTCACATAAAATATCTTCACTTTTTACCAACAAATTGAAATTTTCAATAAGAATTTAAACATGACAATCCATTTTATGGAAAGTTAAAATAATTGTTAAAAAGAAGAAACATCAGGCCTATGATACTAAGCTTGATATTTTGCCCTTAGGGATGTGGTCGTGGGTATGTTAAAGCTGTTCTATGTTTTAGTTTCTTCATTTTAAAAGTAAGGATGGGCCAGAGAAGCATTAATGTTTTTGGTTTCAAAAATTTGAGGCCTTTTTTTAATAAAAAATGTTCAATCAACTCTTCAAAGAATATAACATGAAGAAAGAAAAAAAAAAACTGTTGATTTTGATATAGCTTGATTATATTTCCCCAAAGATTCATATGATTGGGCATTTGGTTCTCAGAGTAGTGATATTGTGAGGTGGTGTAACCTAGGTGGTACCTAGAAGGAGGTTTTTAGATTATCAGAGGAGTCAGGTATTTCTCATGTAACTCTTTGATAGGTCTCAAAACGGTTGTTATAAAAGGAGCAAGCCTGGTCAAGTCATCTGGCTTTACTTCCCGTGTCAATATTTAATCTGCTTGCTCCATAATGCATTCCTATTATTGCTATGTACCATGAGGTGGTGCAAACAAAAATCGATCATTTCTGAGCTTGTACGATGCCATTTGGTTTTAAAACCAGAACTATGAGTTAAATAACCCTTTTTTTCTCCATAAGTAACTTTTGTCAGGTATTCCATTACAAGGCAACAAACTGACTAACCTAGCAATTCATAATACAAATTATGTATTTTTTTTAAAATTTATTTATTTACTTTAGTTGTACACAATGCAATGCATTTATGTTTACGTGGTACTGAGGATCGAACCCGGGCCGCGCACATGAGAGGCGAGCGCTCTGCCGCTGAGCCACAACTCCAGCCCCGACAAATTATGTATTTTTATGTCTCCTTTATAACTCGTTGAACTATATTGAGTTTGCCAAATCCCAGCTGCTCTATCTATAAAATTGGGATTACATTAATATTCTCCTCCAAAGATTTTTGGTGATGATTAAATAAGATAATGCATGCAACACTTCCAAAATAATGTCTACAAGGTTGTTTATCCTCAAGTTATAACCTTTCAGATGTTAGGTATTATTTTTAGTAGTAGAGTGTAATATTATAGATCTTTTCTTTTTGTATAGTACATGTACAAAAATACAGGATTAAAACCATATCTATTCTGTTCTTAGAACATCCTCTGAACAAAATACCTGAAAAGAACAATTTAGTGGAGGGAAAGTTTATTTTGGCTCACATTTTCAGAGGTTTCAGTCCATGGTTAACAGACTATATTGCTCTGGGCCAGATGTGAGGTAGAAAATCATGGTGGAAAGACATGCTGAGGAAAGCTTGTCAGGCCATGGAAGCTGGGAAGCAGAGAGAGAGAGAAAGCCGGGGGGGGGGGGGGCAGAGAGAGAACAGTACTGGGGACATGGAATGGGGAGACAAATTCTTCCAGGACATTCCACCAGTGACCTTCTTCCTCCAACTGGGTCCCACTACTGAGTACTCTGTTCAGCTATAAATGGATTAATATATTTTGTAGATTAATTCACAGATGAGGTCAGAACCTTAATGATTCAATCATTACCTAAAAACCCCACCACTGGGCCTTTCTGCATTGGGAACATTGCTTTCAACACATGACCCTTTGGGTTCATTCCAGATTTAAACCATAACACCTTGGTTTCAGTGATACTGGGATTCCTTATTTCTCTTGGGCAAACAACTCTATTTTACTTTTTCCAACTTTTGAATATGAGTTACCCTCCATTTTCATGTTCTTTTAATTCCAAGACATCAAGTACTACTTGTGGTAGCTTATGATCACAGAAATCTATGTGTCTCACCATGACTTCCCTCCTGAACTCCAGATCTGTATGTTTTAAAAGCATATTAAACATTTTATGGTAGTGTCATTTGTGCATTTCAAACTCAGTTTATCCTATTAGGACTTGATTTATTTTCCAATCCAGCTGTGCCTCAAATGTTAGCCTATTCTCCACATTTCATTGATATTTAATGGCATTTTATTCAACTCCATCCTGCAAGTACTTTTGAGTGTGTGTGTGTGTGTGTGTGTGTGTGTGTGTGTGTGTGGTGCTGGGGATTGAACCCCCATGGCCTTGTGCATGCGAGGCAAGTACTCTACCAACTGAGCTATATCCCCATCCCTCATCCTACAAGTTCTAACATCTTATTCTCTTGTTCTGTCCCACTTTCCATTTCCCATGTCATGTAAGATTCAATTTGTGTAAAATTCTCCTTGCTAACTCTTATATATTCTCGTCTCTTTCTATGCTTACTATTGTAACAAATTATTCTTCCTTCTTGTTAGAGGTATTTGTATCTGTGATGAGATCCTTCACTAAATCATGGATATATGAAAGTCAAAGACAAAACCTTAAAAATACTGTGACTGTATTGCAAGTAGAACCATGTTTTATCAATAGAAATCTTTCATAATTTTGGGTTTATTATGATTTTTGAGCTTTTTTCTGGAGATAAAATGTGCATTTTATTTACTTATTCTAACAAATTATAGCTGTTATGTCTGACAATGCATAGTTTCTGTCATTTGGTTATATAAAGAAATCATAACAATCACAATCACAATGGTTTTATTTATTTATCATCAATTATTTAAAAAACACTTAAAGCAACATAGAACATGCCAATGATAGTTAAAATTATATTAATATTTAAAATAAAGAATGGTCAAAACATCATGCCTATAGTACTAATCTCAATATGATGTTAATTTTGTTACATAGGTGTCATAAGAACCAAACATTTGATATAATAGCTAGTTTTAAACTATAACTGAATGCTCTATAATTTTAATTAAGTAGTATACTGTTGGTGGGATTGTAAATTAATACAACCAATATGGAAATAAGTACAGAGGTTCTGCAAAATACTAGGAATAAAACCACAGTGTGACCTAGTTATACCACTCTTTGCTATATATCCTAAAGAATTAAAGTCACAATAATCAAATGATACATGCATACCCATATTTAAAGCAGAACAATTTATAATAGTTAAATTATGGAACCATCCTAGGTGTCCATCAATGGATGACTGAATAAAGAAAATGTGGTATATATATATATACAATGACATTTTATTCATATAAAAAATAAAATTATGTCATACAGAGGAGAATGTAAGAAACTTGAGGACATTATGTTAAGCAAAATAAGCCAAAAGGTCAACAGTCATATGTTTTTTCTCCTCTGTGGAAGTTTGAGAGGGAAAAGGGAAAAAAAGAGGGGGCTGGAATCTCATTCAAATTAATAGAGTTCTGAGGAGTAGAGGAAAGGGACAAGAGGAGTGAGACAGAAAAGGAAAGGGGAAATACTGGGGAATGATATTGGCCAAATTATATTGTTATATTGTGTGCCTGTGTGAATATGTAACTATAATTCCCACTATTATGTACAATTATATTATGTAAATTTATCAAACTCTACATGAATCTGGCACTAAAGCCAGATAAAGTACAATATCCTTGTCTAATCTAGCCACTTCACTACTTGGCTCTTCACTGCCCTCAGATGAAGTCCAATCTCCTTAGTACGTGGCTTGCAGCTCACTTATCCAGCTTCTACTCTCGGTCCCCCCAAAAGTGAGCATAGTCTCACACATTTGCAGTTTCTTTTTTTTTTTTTAACCTGCATAATTTTCTACCATTCAGACTTTTGCCTGCGTCGTTTTCTTTTTCTGAAAAGAGAATTCCTCCAGACTGTTGCCTGCTTCGTTTTCTTTCTCTGAAAGAGAAAATTCCTCCTAGTAGGGGAAATTTACTCCTACTCATTTCAATGACTGGACCATGAAAATCTCACATGTATGTATGTATGAATTTCTCCTGAGAACTCTTTCTCAATTGGCATCTCTTCCCCCTAACTTAAGTGCAGTTTAGTTATTTGTTTGCTGGAATCTCATAAGAATGTTCTTCTTTATCTTGCCATTTCTCTCCTTGTTTAATTCCTCAGTCACAGTACTGATTCTTGCCCTAGCCCTTGTTCAATTGCATCCTCAGTGTCTGACAATACCTAAAATAGATCCTGAATTAATATTCTTTAGTGGAATGAATTACAGTTTTCATAATTTGTCCTAAATTTTTCTCCTTAAAACTCATTTAATTATTGGTGAACTTGACGAACTTTTGTAATTTTAGCTTGTTCTCATACTTACAATTTGATAGTTCAAGGGTTCATTATCTATGAGCCAGAAATCTGTCATGCAAGTTAGGCATTAGGATTATATTTTGAACCCAAAGTAATAGAAACTTGATATTCATGGGTTTATCATTGGCAGCTTCAACAATGATTTTCTGATTATACAGAAGGCTAATGAAAACTGACAATATTTGTACATTGGTTATGAAATAAATTGGAAAAATTCAATTTTAGGCTGATTTGAAGAAAAAAGTCACTTAACTGATTATTGAGGCTACTTTCACTTTCTAGCTTCTGACTCTCGGTGTGTGGCTTTATTTCTGTACAATGTAATCATGTTTGTAAAAAAATGGATTTGTAGAAAAATCCAGTTTAGGAGTTGTTTATGATTGAAACAAAATTTAAGAGTTATGATTCTTAGCTTAAAGAAGAAGTTTTATGGGGGAAATAAGGTATAAATGATATTCGCTCATCTCCAATAATTCCTGGGACAAGTTATTGAGAAGAAAGAAAAAAGGAAAGAAGGAGAAAGAAAGAAAGAAAGAAAGAAAGAAAGAAAGAAAGAAAGAAAGAAAGAAAGAAAGGTGGGAAGGAAGGGGGAGGAAGAAAGAAAGAAAGCAAAGAAAAGAAAGGAAAGGGAGAGAGAGGGCGGCATAGTGATTTTTACAAAATTGATATTCACAAAACTATTCAGCTGTATCAGCTGTATCAGCTACAAATATCAAAAGTTTATTTTATCATGGCACCATTCTACCACAGAACAATAGATGTGTTAAATAGTGAAAAAATACAATTGGACTCTGACAATGCATGTGAGAATTATGGTTTTCCATCTTTACTAGTTTTGTGTAGGTCTATAAAGCATTGTAATGTAAAGAACTTTAAATTCTTTAACAACTAAGTTGAGGCCTTTTGTATTCTCAATTTTCTAACATTTTGTCTGGTTTCACACTGCTTCCTTGAAGAACATTTTATCACATTTCACTTTTCCAATAATACTTTTTTTCCCCTTTACTTTGATTGAAGATGTTCAGCATCTCTCAGTTTTTGAATTCCTTTCTCCTTCCTGCCAAGGCCTTCATAATTACATAAGAATTGTATCTCAGCTAATAAAATCCCAAATCCTATAGTAAAATTGTATTGACTTAAACAAACAAGGCACCAAGGCTGTATACTAATTAACTGGTTCTCTCTTTAATGGTGACTTCAGTATCAGATTAGGCACTCAAGTTCTCTGTATTGATAGAGCGATGCAAAATTATTTCCACATAAGATTATTATATGAAGATTGTAATAGTTTCCATGGAGATCTGGACTCTGAATTGAGAAGGAATAAAAAGAAAATAATTGTTAAGTAGGATAATTTCTCTTAGGACCAAATCACTGTAATGACAAATTATTATAAATCACCACTTTTGGATATTGAATTAGAAACAATTTCAGCAAAAATTTAAAAAAAACTCAATTGAATTTTCAAATACAAAATATCAGCATATTATATGATGGAATTATTTCTAAAAGTTAAAAAGTTTTAAATTTGACAAATTATATTGAGTAAATTGTGTATAAATTACATATCAAGTATATATTCAAAAATTAATCTATAACAATTTAAAAATATTTTAGGTAATATACTAAAAATAGTCAAATATAAAATATTTATTTAATTTTAGTACTCAAGGTTAAGTACCTACTGTTAATTTGTGGACATTTTTCTATCAGAAAAGCACCCACATGACTGTAAATAACATCCTATGATCATGCTGTGGTATATGTAAACACAATACATATTATAATATTACTGAATAAAATATACATTTATAAATATTTACTTTTCATATCTATTTGTTATGATTTATATATTAAGAATAACTTGCATGCTTCTATTAAGAGTAGTTGAATACAAGATTCTGAAATGTCAAACTTTCTTACTTGATGTTATCAATGGAAAAAACAGAGAGAATATGCATGTTGGAATTAACATTGTAGAATTAATACAGTAGTGTCTGTATAGAATATACACATGAGTAGGCCCCAATAATCATCAAACACCAAAAACATAACTGTGTGGATAAGCTAGAAATTCATGGGACAAGGAGGTAAGAGATTCCACAAAGAATATTACTAAAATATAGGATCAATGAATTTTAATGCAGTAATAGAGGGTAATTTCCTTCCTGATCTGCTTTAATTTATCATTTGTAATGAGATTGTGACATAATTACTAAGATATTAGAGTACATAGGCAAAATCTGCATCAGATTTGGACACATTTGTAAATGACATGAAGATCTTCATAGCTACCACCAATTCTTATATTCAAAACACTAGAAGGTTCATTTAACTTGACATTGGTAGTAGCAACTAAACCTTAATTATGCAAACACTCTTTAATTCAGAAGTACCACTTTAAAAAAAAAATTTTTTTTTCCTAAATTATTGCTTTATTTTGTTTTGCAGTACTAGGGATTAAACCTGTGGGTACTCCACTGAGATTCTTACATTTTACTTTGAGACAAGGTCTGGCTAAATTGTTTATAATGGCTTTAAACTTCAGATTCTCCTGCTTATGGCTCCAGAATAGGTGGGATTATAGGCATGCACCACTGCATCCATATTTCTTCACATAAATATATTAACCCTTTTATTTCAAATTTTCCATCTGTGTTTTTTTCTACTTTTTATTGCAATCATATTGATGGTGCCTATGTCCTGTCCAGATACTTTTCTTACACACACACACACACACACACACACACACACACACACGTATGACATACAATGTCATATACATATAAATATGTCTTTCATTGTATTTCAGAAATTCATCAAGCAAAAAATCAAAATGAACATAATTTCTGTTGTCATTCATGTACTTGATGTTAGTATGAAAAGAAACTGAGAGTTAATAAAAAATAAATAAATTCACATTTGAAGAGCAGGTTGTGCTCTGCTTCTGGGTTACTCCATGATGTACACAACAGTGATTTTTAGTCTGTGCCTAACCCTGAATTACTTTACTTTGTAAAGCTGTAGTTTGAAATAAATTACTTCATTTTGAGTATGGGATGACTATAACTTGGTAGTACAAGTAAACAACCAACAGCTACCTTTTGTGTCACCTGGAAGTTGTATGCAGGGAAGTCACATTCTTAATTCTGAATATTTATGACACTAAAGTCACTTTTAATACTTTAAGCAAATATAGGTAAAAAGGACATATATAAAGATGGAGGCAGAGATTGGAGTTATTCACTCCCAAGTGTTGCTCACACCCATAGGAAGCAAGGAGATCAAACAAGGAACACATTTTCCGTCAGAGTCTTCAAAGTAGACCAATTCCACAAACACCTTGACTTGGGACTTTTGGCCTTCAGAACTGTAAAAGAATTTTTTTGTTGTTGTTTTATGGTAAAAGATTGTGGTAATTTGTTATAGCACCCCCAAAAAACTGACATTTGAGAGTACACTGAGATGTACTATCTAATGAAATAGGAAAGAGATTTAGACATATGTAGGTATTTCAAGAAATTACAGGGCTGGGGTAAACACTTGTCTAGCATGTGTGAGGCACTGGGTTCAATTCTCAGCACCACATATAAATAAATAAATTTAAAAAAATATAAAGTTTCAGGTTCATTTACAACATATATATGTATACACACATATAATATACATATTTATATATATAAAAGAAAAATTAGATATATATATGTAAAAAAATTTACAGAGTTAGGTATGTTAATGAGTATAAGACATTTAGTCAAAATATCTAAAAGAAGTAAGGGTGAGCCATGCAGAAAATTCCAAATGTAAATACATTCAAATACAAAGAAGAAGAGGTCAGAGTGTGGCTATACCTTATAGAACAATAAGGACAGGATGGGTGGGTCCATTTGAATGACAGGCAAGGGGAGATAAAATCAGTGACAGGTTCAGGCTGCTTCACAGAGTATCATATAGTTAAGGATAAATAAAAGGCAATATTGTTTGTTGGAATATCATATACAGAAAAGTGACATGTTATGGTTGAGATTCTGTGTTGAGGATAGTTTTGTTTGAAAGGGCTAACTCCAATAATAGAGAAGATAGTTAAAGGGCTATTATAGTAATCTAAATAAAAATAATGGTAATTGTTTGGGGGCAGGGTAATAGGACCAAGATACTAGTATCAGGTGAAGAGAAGGTCAATTTTCAGATATGTTTTTAAAGTAGAACCAATAGGATCTAATAAAAAAAAATGTGTAATGTGAGAGAAAGAAAAGAGTCAAGATGAGTCCATAGTTGTGGTCACATTAGCTGGAAGAATGGAATAATTTAGTGAAGGGAGGAAAAAGCAAGAGAAGTATGAAGGGAATTAACAATTTGGTGTTAGTCAAGATAAGGTTGCAATGAGCTGCTTTTTATTCCCTTAGTGGATTAGTCCTCCAACATCACTTCAAGCCAGACAGGTTCATCCCCAGATCTGAATTCTGTCTTCTAGCTGAGGTTCCAAAAGAAAATCATATGGTCACAATATTATCAACTTTCTTCTTTCCAATTTAAATATGTTACTTTTTTTTTCTCCTTTTCAACAATGACATCACTGTTTATTTATCCAGTTACTCATTATAAATCACCACTAATTGTGGTGGCTACTTCTATGTATCATGTTGACTATATCACGGATTCCTAGAGGTTTATCAAAACATTTTTTGTGGATGTATTTGTGAGGATGTTTCAAGATGGGATTAGCATATTTGTTGACAGTCTAAGTAAAGACAATGCTTTCCCCAATAAAGGTGGGTTTCATCAAATCTATTCAAATCCTGAATAGAACAAACAGGTGGAGGAAGAAAGTATTTCCTTTATTACTTTTTCTCCCTGACTGCTTGAGCAGCGTTCTTGGACCTGAGATTATCACCACTTGTACTCCTGGTTCTAAGGCCTTCACACTCAGACTAAAATTTGTACTATGGCTCTTCAATTTTTCAGGCCACAGAACTTGTATGACATTTTATATTATTGATGGTCTAGATTCTCAGGCCTACAGATTCAGGCTGGGAATAATATTTTACCAGCTTTTCTGGTTCTATAGTTTGTAGGTGGCAGATTGTGGGACTTAGCCATCATAATTTTATGAACAATTTCTTATGATAAATTTCTTTCTAGACATTTTTGAAGCCCAAGTATACTTTGTTAACACAAATGCATTGTGTTTCCAAAACACAATGCGAAAGACAAAGAATATCCCATACATCTTCAATGTTGGCAAACTTTGAGCCACATTTGTGAATCATCAGAGAGAAAAAAAAATCAAAGTGGAGAGTGTCAGTGAAAATAGTAAAGAACTGCCAATTTCTGTTCCTCCATAAAAAGCAATGAAAAAGAGCAGAACTGCCAGAATCAACTTCATCAGAATCCTGGAACTAATCAAAACCTTACTGTAATCTGGGAAGTGCTTATTTTAAAAAAAATGGCTGAATCTCTGCTAGAACAGTAAGACTTGTATTATTTTAATTTACCCTAATTCCTTTCCTATCTGAGCAGTAGACTTGAAGATAACAGAAAGTATTTCTAGTGCTGGGAAGAACACAATAGGTCTTATTTTCAAATAATTGTCCTCATTTAATTGGTATGGTGACTTCCAAGCAAATCCACCCAAAAGCTCTGTCTAGCTTGTTTGGTGCAGAATTCTCCCTATGCTAAACTTTTTCTGGGAAATGGGGAATAACATTGGTTGAAAACATTTGCAGGCAAATAAATAATAATTGGGTCAAACAACAGCTTAACTAGAAAACTGGGGTTAAATGGTTTGGGAATGAGATGTTTTGGGGAAATTAGTTTTGGAAAGCTCTATGAGTCTTGGGAATCTCAAAGGCAGTGTGCATGCTCAAGTAAAACATGAGACGATACTCTGGGTTATTTTGAGGCTCTGTGCAAGCAGGAAAATGATGAAATTAGAGTTATAAACTGCCTTTGTGTTGAGGATGTGCACCAACATAGGTGGAACCCTCTTCAAAGACTAGGAGCATTCTTTGTTGCAGGCTTAAAAGAAAATTTCTGTCCAATCTTTAGCTGATCACTAAACAAATAGAATATGTATTTTAATGGGAAAATGATTCCAACACAATAAGATGGTGATATAGCCAATAATAAATAACTTATTTTTAGACTCCCCAATACGATTTGCTCTTAACAATATCACTATACTTCTTGTAACATGTATATAATCTCTCCTGTCCTGGCTGCTGTAATTATTTTATTCCTCCATTTGTTTCAATTTGTGCTCATTTGATAATATCATAGTATAGTGGAATTTCAGTTATAACAACCGAGCGACAAACTATTTCAGCTTCCTCTTGCCTTTCATAGTTTCACTGAGACCCCTCAGGTTATCTAACTGGATCCCCAAGGTAAATTTTTTTCTTGTTGTTGTTCTATAACTATAACAATGTACATCTCTGTAGCTTTTAAATTAATACATATATTAATTTACTAATTAAAAGATTGTACTTTTCAAAAACTGGATACTGTATATTTGCAAACATAGTAAGCATAAATTTTAATTGTACTAATTCTGTAAGCTTAGATTGAACATACCATGATTGATATGTTGCAACTATAATGCTTTAAAAGAGGTTCAATCCATAGGGACAGAGACCCAGCAATATTTTGAAAAGAAAAATAGATATATACACATTATATTTCATATACATTACTGATATACATATTATAAAATGTTAGGATTTCATTTTGAACAGTTTGGGAAATAGGCTTTATAAATATTTTGTATATTTCAAAGCTATTCTCCTATTCTTCCATTGGCCCATAAGAATAGTACCTTAAGCAATGACTTAAGATCCATAACCTAAATTTCATTAAAAGTTTTAACTTTTATTAAAAATTAAACACTTTTTTAAAAGTAAGTGTTGTAAAAATTAAGCTTTGGTATTTCAACAGGGAAATTTATTTATTTATTTTTGGTTTCATTTCTTTCATTTAATTTCACTCAATATCCTAAAGGAATGGCATACGTTCACTCTTGTGGAAGCTATTTTCCCCATATTGGATGACAGCTTTTCTTCCCAACCACAAATTAGTGTAAATTATTACTGTCATATATTTAACCAAATGAAGTTAAGTCTTCCTCACAGGTATTCAAGATGACAGGTCAACATTTGGTTTGTTCTTTGACATATAAAAGTATATGAGATGATAAATCAATACTATGTGTATTTTTACTTCTTTTCTCTCCATAACAACACTTGCATAGTAATTATTGATTGTGTGCAGTATTTGAAGAATATAATCTCAAAGGAAAAGTTTGGAGGTTAAGTGAATATCTGATTAAAGTGTATCAGATGGCTTAACATTAATTATAAAATCCGTGCACATTAAGTATTACTTTTCTATTGATGCATAAAATATTCTTATGATATGCATATTAATGAAAACTTAATGACTACCAAGATGCAAATCCAAGAAATCATTTTCCCTTATGTTTAATAATGTTTTATCTATAAATTTGAGATACTATTTTCAAAAAACTACACAAACACCAACAAAAGTAAACTAACATTTTCTTAATTCATAACTAATTTTTCATAATGATCAATAATACATATTTCAAAGAGTAAACGTTATTATGTTGCAAGGACTTTTTGTATATTAAAGAAAGAAGTATTTTAGGCAATCAGTGAAGCTGTTTGATTTATTTATGGATTAAAACTTCCAAAGTACCAAATTGATTAGTAACTGAACATCCCAGGTAGGAAATAATAGAAAAGAGAGTAGTGGGAGCAGGGCCCTCCAAATTTAACAAGGAATTAAAACTTTAGGCAGGACTTCCGTTTTATATTTTTGGCTTCAGAGGTAATGAATACCAGACCATCAAGGCAAAGATCAGTTTATCAAATGATCGTGAGACAAGATTTTTCCCCATATCTCAGGTTCAGGCTAAAAAAGTTTGTTACTTCTATATAGGCTCTAAGTCTGACCAACCCCAATAACTCTCTCTCTCTTACAAATCAACTTATAAACCCAGAAATGAATTGTTTATTTTCCACTCTGCTTCTTGTCTCCTGTACACTTAAAACTAGATATATTTTGTGGGATATGATATAGCCTAAATTAATAGCTTTCCTCATTTCTCATATGCCTTTTGACTTGTGAAATTGGAAGATGATAAAGTTAAGAAGTTAGTAGCATAACCTAACCATAAATTTCCTGCAAACTTATTACATTTTCACTTAGTTAAAACAGTTAAGAGATTCATTGCTAAACAAATACAGTTTTCAATAAAATAAGAAAACAGCAACAATAAATTAGCAAAATCAAAATGATAAGGCAATTAGGCTTCACATTTGCAGAAATATGTTACATAAGTTATTTTACCATAAGCCTCAGTTTTCTTACCTGTAAAACTATGATGAGGGGTTATTTATTTATTTAGGGTTTGCTGAGTGGATTAATTCAGTCAATAGCATACACAATTCATATTTTCTAAAGACTTTCAACTAGAAGCTTTGTATAAACCGGAAATGTATGGGAAAATAGTTGGGTTTTTTTCCATGTATTGTTAGGTCTTAGTGCTGTTTTATTCTATAAAGGAATTCCTACCTTGTATTTTCCTCATGGTATGTGGTCCAGCATGACTGCTGAGTAGGGAGAAAATATTTTACAGCTGCATTAACATCATATCGCCAGTAAGGGTTATTTTGTTCACTCTGGAGCCATAATTTATGACATCAGCTTTTTATTAGTTTGAAGGAGTCAATACTAGCATTCCCTATGCACTAATATGGTCAGACTTATTGTTGGGAAACTGCTGTGAAGTTCTCAATGAATAATATTCTATAAACATAATTTGATGATGTTTTAATAGCGAAGGGTTGGTAATAATTATGCTTTCCAATGTGCTGAGTAGAAAAGCTCTTTAATGTCTTATGCTCTTGAGGTCTTAACTCTGCAAGATGACTCTTGCTAAATATCTGGCAGTGATTCACCACCAGGAAGTTAACTTTGTGCCTTATATTTGTGTGTGCATGTATTTTCCAAACGTTGAAACATCTTGTCTCATTTCTAGTTGATGCAGTGGTGACACCACTTAATTACATGCTTATCAAGAAATAATATGACAGCAATTGCAGTAGACACAGCAGTGAAAGTAGATAATTTCCTGCAGCGTTCTTACCAGCCATTCAAACAGAATCTATGGAAAAAGAAAATTGAAGCAAATTCATTGTTCTTTGATAAATACATGCATTACTTCAAGAAATAAATAAAGCTGTTGAATCTAATCACTTTAAAATATCATATTGTATTATTTAAAGTTATTAAAGTTATTTTTCTGCTCCTCCTGCAAGTCTTTAGCTTTACCCTATATCTGCTTTATTTTCTCCCTAGCACAATAGTCCAATTTTATGAACTCAAACCCAGTAAACCCAGTTTTTATCATTAATAAAGTATGTTGCCTGACATAAATTTGAAAATTAATGGAAAAAAGAAAAAAATAGATTAGGTTTTAATGGACCCATATTAATTATTAAAGCTTTTTATAAAGCAAAGTTGAGATTTTTAAAGGCAGACTTGGAAATTTCCATGTATCTAAGAAATTAAGCAGGGTTTCTAGGACAATAAGATATTCTCATTTCTCCTTACCCTTTGTTTAAATGATGTGGAAAAATGTAAGTTGACCCATTGGCCAATGAGTATTTTTCTAGTTACAACAAGTTTATTTTAGCCTACATTTAAAATGATTTTAAAATGTATGTTACAAAGTCTTTGTTTTGCTAAAAATATTATATTACACTTTGAATCCCACTCAACTTGATGTTTTCTTATAATCTAAAGCTTATTGATGGGAATTGAAAGCTGCACTGCCAAAGTAAACAAAATGATACAACTGTAAATATATTATTTTCATTGAATCATAACAAAAAATTAGAAAATAAGATTGGTATAATAAATAAATCATTTATAGTTTAGGCTACTGAGAGAAAAACATGCATGTATGAAAAGAACAAGAATTCAATTTTATTCATATCAGATTTATGTTTCTAGGATAATATTCTAATAAACTAGAAATGTAAAATATTCTTTAAAGCTAGCCACAAAACTAACTGCTTATAAAATCTGACATTTAATAGTACTTTGGGATTCTAAGGAGAAAAGCCTAGCATGTAAAATTTTGTGTCCATATTTAAATCAACATATACTCACATATATTTAAGGAATTATATTAATATACATTTAGATGAAAACATATGTTTATATATGCATTAATGCAGCATTTTGAATCTATATTCTTTGGGTAACTTTGGATAGATTTCCCGGTTAATTAAGTCATAAAAATCACATATGACAAATAGGTGAAGAAACTGATATTCAGTGATGTTGTAAGTTTATCAGTTATTTTTTATTTTATGAATTATTTAGGAAACATGAAAATAGACTTTCAGACTCACTACTGATGATACAACAAATAAAGCATTATACATGTACTCTTTCTAACCCCAGCTTTCTCCCTCCTCTCCAGAGGTAACTACTATCCTCAATGTGGTGTTAATAAATGCATAGTTTTATATTTGCTAATTACATGTGGGATTTAAAATAAAATACAATATTATGTTCACATAATTTATTATAAAAATAGTGTCAAATGTCATGTGTATTTCAATTTACTTCTTATGCTCATTAATATGTCTTTTTGACACTTATCTATATCCATACACATAGTTATTAACTTATTCATTATGTTTGTTCTATACTAGTAAACTAATCCATATATAGCAATATAGTTAACCTTTCTTATGCTAATCAACTTACTTTTTTTTTCTTTTTAGCTATCAAAAAAAAAAAACACACTTCCATGAATATACAAATTTACTGCATACTTGAGGGTTTCTCTAGCAATTGGGCTGTTTGACAAGTAGGCATGTAGTTAACATTTCTCTTGCTAGGGTACTTTAGGTTTTCTGTCTTAGCTATCAAAAATAATGCTTATATGAGTTTACAAATTCATTGCATACATTTGTGAGAGTGTCTCTAGCAATAGAACTGTTTTAGGGTAGGCATGTACATTTTAGCTATATTAAATATTACAAACTTTACTGCATAACAGTTTGCTGTCATATATCCCACAAACAACATATAAAGAATTTTTGATAATTTCATCTTAAACCTGTTTGTTCTTAGAACTTAGCACAATCAATCTGAAAAATACACAAAAGAAGTCCAGTATATTTTCGTGCTTTATAAATATAGTTAAGATTCATTTAAAATTCAACATGACCTTTTATATTCAAATGATGACTCTTAAACAAGTTTGTTTCTTGAGAAATTTTACATCAATAATCCCTCTCCCATTACTAAATTGAATAGTAAATAATCCCTTTGTGCCAAATAAAAAGTTCAACTTAACCAATTTACAAACATGTCTCATTCTGAATTATTTTGGATGTGATTGAATTAGATTTTTTACATATGCATTTGTGTCCTTTTTACATATCAACCTTTTTATTTAACAAAAAGTATAGTTTTGCAATAAACTAAAAGCACAATATACAAGTTTCAAAGTTACTATTGCTTTGGTCTTCTTAAGTCAATTTTTAAAATTTATATAACTTAGTAAGGTTATGTATCATTTATATTTCATCAGCAGAAATTTAAACAGTACTAAACATGTGATATGTGCAGAGAAACATGAAATAAATGAAGAAATAAGATGAAGAATTGTGTGAAAACTGGTATTAATAAGCTGAAATACAAAACATTATCCTGTGAATGAATTACATTGTAAAATTAAAATAGATGTCTAGTACTGACATTTAAAAAGCTTGGGAGTTTTCACACACATCCTTACAACCACAAAAGGCAGAACTTACTGAAAAGCAGACACATAACCTCATTAGAGCCTCTAGGGTGCAGGACAATGCCCTGGCCTGGAATCTGGAAAGATCCATGAATCAAGAGTAACAGCTGAGATTTGCTTACTAGGAGCAAAAGCCGTGGGAGTCATAAAGTGGTAAAAACATTTACATGGTAATACTAATGAATGAATATAGACTGAGCATTGAATGACAGGTGAGTGAGAAACTACTGGCATCAAAGTCTTAAAGATCCATCCACACTTTTATGAGATTTTTATTCATAAACACCATTAGAACCAAGAAATACCCTACTTATAGCTCTATCTGAAGAAGTGGAAAAATAATCACTATGAAATATGCCTAGAGCTTTGTTCATAACACAGGACAATTCTTTAGGAGAAACGACTTTACCAAAACTTTATTTCATTTGTGGGGAAGATATTCCTTCAACTCTTGTTCTTTCTAGACTTTTTGTCTCACTGAAGGGTGGAGGTAAAAAAAAAAAAAAAAAAAAAAAAAAAAAAAAATAAAAAATATATATATATATATATATATATCTTTGAAATAACACATGTGAACTTTTCAGCCAAGAGTAATAGGTCCCCTAAAGAAATTTAATCATAAGATTAATAATGCTTTACCTCTGCAGCACCTGACCACCATATCAACAGGGCTCCAGTATAACAATAGATTGTAGCTTAAAGCTGTGCAAAATGAAGGCATTTTCTGAGGAGGAGTACTTAATGAAGGCCAAAATTAAAAGAAGGAAGAAAGAAGGAAAGAAAAGAGAAAGAAAGAAAGTCCAAAAGGAATTAAGAAATATGTGGCCTTGTGCATTACATCTTCATACACAGCAAATACTAATCACAACCTAATTCCTAGTGCACGTGCTCTCGTTCTCTCTCTCTCTCTCTCTCTCTCTCTCTCTGTATATATATATATATTTTTTTTTTTGGGGGGGGGAGGGTGATACCAGGGATTGAGCAGGGGAACTTGACAACTGAGCCACGTCCCCAGCCCTATTTTGTATTTTTATTTGGAGACTTTAGAGACAGGGTCTTACTGAATTGCTTAGCACCTTGTTTTTGCTGAGGCTGCCTTTGAACTCACAGTCCTTCTGCCTCAGCCTCTCAAGCCACTGGCATAGCAATATTGAAGTAAATATTAACTCAAGACTTATATAACTCAATTTTCATTTTGTGGTATGACATATTTTGCTCTCAACAACAACGAAAATACCAAATATACTAAAAAAAAATGTAATCACAGTTTGAAGAGACCAAGTGAACAACTTAACCAGACTTAGATATGACACAGATGTCAGGATTAGCAGACAAGGCATTTAAAATTGCTATGATTAATATGTTAAGGGCTCTAATGTAGCAAGTAGAAAACATTAATGAAGAGATGAAAAATATAAGCAGTAATATGGACAATCTAAAAATTGAAAGGAAATGCTAGAAATGAAGAACTCTTCAATGGATTCATCAGTAGATTGGACATGACTGAGGAAGAGTTACTAAAATTTAATATAGGTGCATAGAAACTTCCTGAGCATAAATACAAAGAAAAAAATCACATATTATAAAAATAGAAAGTATAAGAAATATGGGACTATTTCAGAAAGTGTGACATGTATCTTCTTTGAATTCAGAGAAGAAGAAGGAGTAATTAAAATAATTATTGCCAAGAAACTTCCAAATTAATGAAAGTTGCCAAACCATGAATCCAGAAAACTTAGAGAACAACAATTAGAAAAAACAAATAAATAAAACTTAAAAACAAAGTGAAATAAGCTACAATGAAAATAACAATATGTAGGTATATACTTTTCACTTCTTGGAAAACCATAGATCAAAATAAAATCCTGAAAATGCTATGGGCATGGGTTTGGAAGTAATTCCATACCTACAGAAAAACAAGGACTAGAATTACAACAGACTTCTCATCAATAACCAAGCAAGCAGGAGACAGGGACATAGAATAATTAACTTATTAAAAAAAAAAAAAACACAAGAAAGCTAGAATTTCTTATTTAGTGAAATCTTTATGTGGTAGTGAACAAGAAATAAAAATTTTCTCAAGTAAATACTGAATACATCATCAGGAAACCTGCCCTGCAAGAGGTAATAAAAGAAATTCTTTAGAGAGAAGGAAAAGGATAACCAGAAATTCATAACTATATAAATAAAGGAAGAAGTCAGAAGAAATAAATAAAGGTAAAACAAAATATTTGATTTTTCTCAACTTAATTGCTCTAAATCATAACTTTAATATACTCATAAAAGCAATACATTGGGTGTATATAGCATGTGGGTAAGTAAAATGAATTAGAGATTATCACAAGGATTGAGGGGAAGAATTGTATAAACTGTTATAAAGTATCCTTACTACATGTAGCAGTTTAGTGTTATAGGATAGTGTACTTAGACTAGTCAGAATTGTATCTAGCAAATTCTAGGGCAAGCACTAAAACTAAAAATAATAATAATAATTAAAAGAAGAAGAACAAGTGTTTATATTATAAGAAATAAAACAAAATGGAATCTTAAAAAATACTCAATTAAACCAGAAAACTCAGAAAAAAAAAAAAAAAAGATGGATTAAAAAGGCAACAAGGAAAGAATGCAATAAATGGCAAACACCATCAACTTCATGGACATTAATACTACTCTATCCATTATCATTTCTAAATGAACCACTAATTGAAAGAATCTGCTAGAGAAAAATAAGACTGAATTATGCACCATTGATAAAAACACCACTAAAAACATAAAAACTCAGAATCAGATAGGTTTGATGTCAATGTAGGGAAAAGAAATACATTCTAAAGTAATCAAATGAGCAGAAATAGTAATATTAATTTGAACCAATCAGATTTCAGAACAAGTAAAATAATTAGAGATTAGGAGGATTTCATAATAATAAAGTGGTGGTTAATTCTCCAAGAAGACAATAATTCTAAATGCATCTACACCTAAAGTAGAGCATCAAAATGTAAGCAGCAAAACTTGATAGACAAAATTGAATAATAAACATACAAATATACCAATTTACTTGGAGATTTCAAAAGCTCTCTTTCAGAATTGCTAAAATCAGTAATGATATACTTGATTGAAGAGCACTATAAATCAACTTGATCTAGTGGACATTTATAGAACACTTCTAACAATAACAGAATACTCATTTTATTTAAACTCACATGGAATTATCACCTGAAAGGAACACTTTGTATGCCATAAATCATATAGAATGGACCTTAACTTATGCACACTTAAAAATCATTTAGGATGCCAAGGGTTCCTAGAATAAAATGTGGAATAAGACAAAATGATTTAACTGCAGTATAAATATATGAAATACACACTGCAAGCAGTTTCTGGGAAGGCGCTAACCAAGATAACTAAAGAAATAAATTATGCCCTTAACATCTTTTTTGTTTTGGAGTATATTTTTTAAGATGTTTTTGTAGAAAATAGACTCAGAAGATATAGTGTCTTCTATGGGGAAAAAGACAAATTTGTATACCATACAATAAGTATTTCTTCCTCTGGGACAAAAGTCAAGCAGAATTACTGGGGATTGAACTCAGGAGCACTCAACCACTGGACCACATCCCCAGCCCTGTTTTGTATTTTATTAGAGATAGGGTCTCACTGAGTTGCTGAGTGCCTCGCCATTGCTGAGGCTGGCTTTGAACTCGTGATCCTCCTGCCTCAGCCTCCCAAGTGCAAGGACGCATATTTCTTAAGCCTAATGTTCTTCTCCTGTAACACAGTCTCCAATTTGGCAGGTAACAACTGGTCCCCTTTGCATTACTCTTCAGCTATTGGGATATGGCTATTGTTATTGTGGTGAGTAATATACTACTACCCTTGTCTCTAACTCAGGATTCTGCCAGCATTCTTGAAACTAGAAGATTAATTACTTATCTCAGAAATAGTGCAAAATTTCAGATACTTCACAAATTTTGTTCTATGAATATCTGGAAAAATGTGGTTATCAGCTTAATTAATTTAAATTTATCTCAGTAAATTACAGTGTTGAAATTTTTTTTAGTTAAAAAAACTAAACCATATATTTTGGTTCTCACCCAAATTTCCCTGTGAACTAGGTGTACTCTTCAACTAGAGTTATTAAGAATTATAGTAATTGATTGGTAAATAACCACTGGCTGATAAGATTCTAATAGTTATATTATTATGGTACTATAGTCAGAAGTCTGTAGGTTTAGCTCATTTCTCTGCTCCAGAAACCACAAGGACAAAATCAAGGTATGTGTTGGTATCTGGACGACGCATTAGGCATTATCCAATTTTATGTCATTGACAAATTTCAGTTTTGTGTGGTTGTTGGACTGAGATCCTTTCTGCTTCATGTGTGTAGGCTAAGGATATGCTTAGCTTATAGAGGCTGCCCATTTTCCCTTATTTGTCACCCTTTTCTCTATTTTCAAAGCTTGAGCCCTTTTCCTAGTTTGATACTATCTTTTCCTTTGGACTTATTTCCCTTTATTCCACACATCTCTTTGACAATTCTGTTCCATCTGTTACTTTTTAGGTTCCATGTTATTACATTTGTACATGTCAATTATAGAAGATAATTGCTATATAACCACCGAGTCACATTATTAAAAAAAATATTTTTTATTCCAAAATTCAAAGAAAAAAGAGAGAATTTTGAAACCCACAAGAGAAAAGTAACTTGTCATGTACAAAGGAAGTTACATAAGATCATCAGTGGATTTCTGAGAAGAAATTTTGCAGAAGCTGGGTGTGGTAGTGCATACTTGTAAATACCATGGCTCCAGAGGCTGAGGTATGAGGATCTCCAGCTTCAAAGCCAGCCTCAGCCACTTAGCAAGGCTAAAGGAACTTGTGAGACACTGTCTCAAAATGAATAAGTGAATAAATAAATAAATAGGGTTGTTGTTGTGGCTCAGTAGTTAAGTGCCTCTCAGTTCAATCCCTGGAAACCTCTTTCCCCCAAAAAGGAAGAAGAAATTTTGCAAAATTGACTGGGATGATTAAACCCTTATCTCTCACCATGCACAAAACTCAATTCAAAGTGGATCAAGGACCTAGGAATTAGACCAGAGACAATACGCCTAATAGAAAAAAAAGTAAGCTCCAATTTCCAACATGTCAGATTAGGCCCCAAGTTACTTAATAAAAATCCTGTAGCGCAAGAATTATTACCAAGAATTAATGAATGGGATAGATTCAAACTATAAAGCTTCTTCTCAGCAAAAGAAACAATCAGTGAGGTAAATAGAGAGCCAACTAATTGGGAACAAATATTTAATACTGCACATCAAATAGATCACTAATTTCTAGAATATATAAAGAACTCAAAAAACTTAATACCAAAAAAACAAATAACCCAATCAATAAATGTGCTAAGGTATTGAAAAGACACTTCTCAGAAGAAGATACACAATTAATCAACAAATACATGAAAAAATACTCAACATCGCTGGCAATTAGAGAAATGCAAATCAAAACTACTCTAAGATTTCATTTCACTCTAGTCAGAATGGCAGCTATCAAGAACACAAACAACAATAAATGTTGGAGAGGATGTGGGGAAAAAGGCACACTCATACATTGCTGGTGGGACTGCAAAATGGTGCAACCACTATGGAAAGCAGTATGGAGATTTCTTGGAAAACTGGGAATGGAACCACCCTATGACCCAGCCATCCCACTCCTGGGTCTATTCCCAAAGGACTTAAAAAAAGCACATTACAGTGACACAGCCACTTCGATGTTTATAGCAGCACAATTCACAACAGGTAGGTTGTGGAACCAACCTAGATGTCCCTCAGTAGATGAGTGGATAAAGAAAATGTGGTATATGTACAAAAATGGAATTTTACTCAGCAATAAAAGAGAATAAAATAATGGCATTTGCAGGTAAATTGATGAAGTTGGAGAATATAGTGCTAAGTGAAATTAGTCAATCTCAAAAATCCAAATACCGAATGTTTTCTCTGATATAAGGAGGCTAGTTCACAATGTTGTTGGACGGGGATACATAGGAGGATTATAGGAACACTAGAATGGTCAAAGGAAAGGGAGGGGAAGGGAAGGAGCAAGGGGGGGGGGGAGGGAGGGGAGAAAAAAAAATTTTAAAAATTGGTGGTTGAATGAGATGGATATCATTATCCTAAATGCATGATTGAAGATCTAAATGGTACTTATATACTTTGTATACAAACAGTTGTATGTAAAAAGATGTTATATATGTGCATTATGAGTTGTAATACATACTACTATTATAAATAAAAAAAGAAAAAAGAAGTGACTGGATGAAATTTCTAGAGAGAAATGAATTGCTATTAAAGTGTTGAAAGAGGAAAAACTGCCATCCAAGAATAAAATAGTCAGCAAAAATGTCTATAAAAAACAAAGGGAAGATAAAAAAAAAAAATCCCAGATAAACAAAAGCATACCAACTATCTCTTCTGACCACAATAGAATGAAACCAGAAAGCAATTAATACTCACTCTTGAACAACCAATGGGTCATTAAGGAATGAAACAGGGAATTTAAAAACATTCCAAGACAAATAAAAACAGAACCTTATCATATCACAACTTCAGAATATAGAAAAAGCAGACTTAAGAGGTAAGTTACAGTGATCACCACCCACATTTAAAAACAAAGATCTCAAGTAAAAAACAAAAAAAAAAAAAAAAAAAAAAAAAAACTAACTTTTATACCTCAGGGAAATAGAAAAGTACAAACTAAACCCAATGGTATTGAAAGGAAGGAAATAATAAAAATTAGAGCATAAATAAAAGGAATAAATAATGGAAAAAAATCAATGGCAACAGAGTTAGTTTTATGGAAAGATAGACAAAGTTGACAAATATTTAGCTAGACAAAAATGAAAAGAACACAAATAAAAATAAATGAAATAGTAGTTGGTACAAATGATGTGCAATTTATTCATAACTATCTAACAATCAATTATGAAAAATTTCTAAGAATATTTATGCTTTCTAATAAGGAAGTATTATTTCTCTTTGCATTTCTGTATTTTTTCTCCCCTCAATTATTTTACTGTTGTGTCAAAAGTTTAATGCATTTTTTTCAAGCCTCATATTTTAAGCTTTTTAAAAATTTGTAGTACAGTGGGAGCACTTTACCACTGAGCTGTACCCCTAATCTTTTTAAAATTTTTTAAGATTTTGATACAGAATCTTGTATTGCTGAGGCTGGCCTCAAAGTTATGATAACTTCTGTCTCAGTCTCACAAATCACTGAAATCGCAGGTGTGCACAATGTCATGCCTGGCTCAAACTTCAGATTTTAATAATATTATTACTTATAATTGTTTTTTTTTTCTTCTAATTCTATATTCCTTTCCACTCTGCAATTTTATTCCATGGTTTAGGGCACTTTATTTAAGATTTAAATAACACTTTAACAGAATTTATATTTTAATAATATTTTTGACACTTTAATATTTCTTATTGTTGCCTTTTGTTATCCAGTTGAAAATACACAAAATCTTTCTATTAGTTATTAGACATAATGTAATAGTTTATTCTATAATATGGAAACTATAAAATTCCTGATTAACATGAGATGGAAGTCTGTAATATGGATTCATTTTCTTTCAGAAGAAAAGAACATGATAAAAACTTAGATTAAGAATCCCCAACATTGGTTGAAATTCTTTAAAAGTTTGTATTTTTTGATAAAGCATTTTCTTTGATTATGTAGTTAATTAATAATTTAGCAAAATATATCTGCTTGGTAAAGATTTTTAGGATAATACAAAATTTACAAAAGCACAACACAGTTATTTTCCTATCTCTATTGGTTCGTAGAGTTAATAATTTGGTCTACTTTCCTCAGACATTTTTGTTGTATATTTATCTACTAGTGTGTACATTTTCAACTGTTAATTTTTCTTTTGTGTAGTGTGGATTGTAATTCTGCTGTTTTTTCCCAAAATAATTGTTAAATAAAACCACCTTAATTTAATTGAATCGAACATTTACCATTAATAAAATGTGTTATAAATTTTAAAAATTAGTTATAATGAAGAGAGATATCTTTGTGTTGTCTTGGAATTTAATACAATATTTTAAGCATTTTAACACTGAGATTAATATTTGATTTCAGTAATTAGGAAATACTGGTTATTCCTGTGATAACTTCTGTGCTATTCTTAGCTTGCTAAAGTTATAATGAATGATTGTTATGTTTAACATTTATTTTCACCAAAACTATCATGTTTTTATGTGATCTGACAACAATAATAAATATTAGATCTGATCCTGAGTTCTTGGATTCTGTGATTAAGTTGTAATATTATTTTAAAATAACAGTGCATATAATTTGAAATATTTTGGAGTGTTTACATGCATATTAAAAATAAAATTGAACTATGGCTTTGTTTTATTATGCTCTACTTTTTTGTTAAACATCAACCCAAATTTAAACATATTTGAGAATTTCCTCTGGCAATTATCTGAAAAAATTTTTATTCACAAATTATTGCTCATAAATATTACAAAAAAAAAACACAACACACACACACACACACACAGAAACTATTTTGTCCTATAGTTAAATAAGTTTTTATTTCTAAATGTACACTTTTAAGTATGGTTTCATTCTAAAACATAATATATGCAATAATCTATGTTTATATCATTAATCTGCTTATTTATTATGGAAGGTTTTAAAATTTTTTCCATATACTTAGAAATTTTACATTTCTAAGGACATATTTAATAAAGACATATTTTACTAATACTATGTATGAGTGTTTGTTTCTTTAAATCTGAATGCTAAGGTTTATCTTCAGATAAAAAAATTATTAATTCATTGACTCTCTATTTTAAAAATAATTTTTTTTGGTGCATTATAGTTTTGCATCATACTGGGGTTCATTTTGGTATACATGCATGGAATATAATTAGCTTCATCTCTGTCCCCAGTGCTTTCTCTTTCCCTCCCCTCCTACCAACCTCTGTTCCCCTTTCTCTACTCTATTGTTGACCCTATATTTTTCAAAACTTTCATTTCCCTAAATTTATTTAAAAATCAAAAGACACAAATATTAACATTTCTGTTTTCAATCACTACATCTTTTATCTTATCTTTGTCATATTTTATTTATTTGTAATTTTGAAAAGTATTTTCAGAACCTTTATCAGCTGGTCTTCCAGCTCAAAACTTGGGTCATATACTCTTTATTCCACTGCTAAGGGCATCTACTAATAATTTTTAAAATTCGTAAAACATTCAATTATTATTTCATGGATATTCTCTTATCCCTTCCTTGGAAGGCACTAAGTAGACCACAAATGATTTTCTGTTTCTCCATGAACTTTTTTGTTGTTTTTGAGAAAATCAAAGTTATCAAAATTGTCTTCAATTCTAGTATATACATTATCAAACACCCAAAGAAGTAACTGAAGAAATTGTCATATAATTTTATGCCGTTAAACTATCACCGTATAGAGAAAAAGATATTTATTAAATTATTTTAAGAGGCAAGCAACATATTCATTATTAAATGTTTACAAAAATATTAGAATATATGGAATGTTATCCATGTATAAAGTTGCCACACTTTTAAACAGTAACAAATCAAATATACGTAAGAATTGGAAAAATAATGTAACATGACCAAGTAATGCTTCTCTGTCCCCATCACGCAAATGTAGGAATGTTCAAAATTACTGTGATTTTACAATAGTACTTCAAAGAATAAAAAATTGTGATAAACACATTTACACATAGTATTGGTCAGTAAATCTTAAACCATGGAGTACATCTAACTGGAGCCTAACAAGGCTCTGCTACTTGCTAGCTCTTGTACTCTGGGTGTCAATTGACCCTCTAAGTGTCAATTCCCTATGGCATTTTTTGAAATAATTCAAATAAGTAATATACATAAAATACACGTAACACTGGCACATAGTGGCATTATTAAGTTTCACCTGCTATTACCATTATCATCATTGCCACTAAAGACAGAATCTGTCAGTGATGTCTGTAACCAGCACTTTCTTCAGCATTGTTCTGAATATTTTAGCTAATATAATAAGATGAGGAAAGCAAATTAATGTACAGAAAATTGAAGACTTATTACAATTATTAAAAAGAGAGTGGTACTGCTGTAGTTACACTCAGTGTAAATATGTAATTTTTAAGGTCTGATTTAACATATTAAAAATGTGATAAAGCATGGGATTTCTTTCAAAACAGAAATAGTGACTTTTTTATTTCTAGATTCAAATATGTAAGAAATGTCACAGAACTTTATGACAACTCAAAAAATTATTAATATGTAAAAATAGAAGCTAAATAATTAAAAAGCATGACAACTTTGTAATAGATAATTTAAAATATTGTGATTATTCCATCTAATAAATACATTTAATGCAGCGTCACTATGATTCTCATATTGGGGGGTGATATTACAAGAGGATGCTTATAAAAATTCACCTGGTAGAATAAATGTGAGAACAGCTAAGAATATTTTTAACTATTGGGAAAACAGTGGGGAGAAATCCAATATTTTTAAGAACAGAGGATGCATGACTGAGATCAATAATGGTAGATAAGATTATGCTGCTGCTTCAAGTCAGGGAGTATTGTGAAAATTTGTGAATACTGGAAATGCAGCTCTGGGTATTACATGAGAAATTGAAAAAGCATTGTCAAAATTTTTAGCATAACATTAAAATGTTTGAATCTTTATGTTAAAAAATTAAACATTCTTCAAAATACAGTCAAAATTCTGAAAGGTAAAAATCCAAGATGTCAGATTTCAGACACAATGGGTTCTTCCCCAGATACCTTGAGTTAAAATTTCCTAGACTGGAATGTGGTAATTTGCTTTCTAATGAATACTTCTAGTGATTTCAATTTTTGACATCTGATCTTAATTCTCAGAGGGTATTATTCCTAAGAAATCAGTTTAAGAAATTCTAAGAAAATGCAGATGTTAGCTTCATCCTTTAAAAATTCTATCACAAAAGACCTAAGCAAAAACAAAATAAGACTCAATATTTAAAACATAAATATTCCAAATTAAACTACTAAACTTTAAGAATAATGCAGCTTCATGTTACCATTTGTCTAATATTTATTTTAATTCTAAATTTTGTCTCCAAGGTGTATCTGATTACTTTTGGTAAACAGAATTATATCAGGGGAGGATTGAACATGGGATTAGGAGTTAATCCTAATAATGTGAGTCTAAGATTGTTTGGAACAGGTGGTTTTATACGGTTTGGCCCTAATTAGCATTGTTTGAATAGAATTGATAGCATTTGAAGAATTAGGGTGACTTGAGACAGGAAAGGGTCAAACATTGACATCAATAATGTAGTTAGAAGAAGAGACAGGTTTGTAGTATGTGAAGAAATATTTATTTAGATTTACAAGCTTCATCAGATATTAGAGATGGATATGGATGCGTGGGTCCCAGGACATGAAAATCTGCCTTTAAAAGAATAGAAATAAAAATTAAAATACTAGAAAGGAAAGATGACTGACTGGCAAAGGCTCAAGCTTAGAATGGAATTTCTGAGAATGCAAATATTTCAAGAAGTAAGAGGTAAGCACCAAAAATTTATGAAATGAATGAGAATGCAAAATACTCAAAAATTAATTAAGTGCATATTGCCTTAATCCCTTGGAGAAAAGCTAAAAGTAGCAGCCCTCTAACCTAATATTTTTTTCTCATACAGGCACAAAGAATATGCGTATTGTACTAATTTCCCACTTGTAACACAAATCTCTGTAACCTTTAACTCAACTTTTCATTGATTCTAAAGTGTTTTTTCTTCCCCCACTATTTGCAATCCAAATATAGTGTGGAAACACTTGAATAACCTGTATTTAACCCCAGACAAGTATTAAATTACGAATTACATATGTCCAATATCAATCAGCTTTAGCCCTTTGAAATATTTTCTTATAGCCACCAGCTGTAACTTGGACCACTTTTCATCTGTGTTTAGAGAAGATAGTATGTAGGAAATTATTATATGAAGTATATGTGTTCTGAAAGAACTCTCTGGGAGTCTCGTTTTCTATATTGAATTATATTTTAAGTGAATAGAACACTTAAAGAAATTCTCCAGTGAATCAAGCTGTAGATGAGAGTTTTGTAATCTCCCCTTTGAGCGTTTTTTTTTTTCTATTCTGCCTCTTGTACTTAAAACTTTCTTACATCACTGAGTCATAAAATCACAAAATCATATCTCTTAGTCCAATCTTCTATAAAATTTCAGAATCCCACAAACTGAGCAAATAACACCAACAGAGAAACTTCTGTTTTGCACACTGATATGAAAATATTCCTCAAATAAAATAACTGACTTACTTGACATTAATACAAATTAGTTTTAACTTTAAGTATACTAAAAATTACCTGCCATTTTATGGCATAATTCATCTTCCTTTTTTATTATTATAAACTTTTGCATATCCCTTAGTTACTTTCTTTGAAGCACAAGAAGACTTCCAAGAAATTAAAGGGTCCAAAACAATTTTTTGTACTAGCAAATTTTCTACCTTTAAATCATTCCACTGACAATATAAAATCAATTGAAATTTAAGCTCTTGTTTCTATATTTCTAACAGAAATGCTGGTCGTAGTTCAGGCAAGATATCCTACGGTGGGCCATCTCCTTGAAAGTTTTGAGTCACTAGAACCTGTTTATTCTTCATTCAGACTCACCCATTTTTCACCAAAGACTGTCCTCTTCAGAATTTACCCTATGCCAATGAGAAACAGTCCTAATGTCATATGGAAACTTCTCATCCTAATGGTGTTGAATTTAGCCTCTGTCAGAGTGTATAGGCACATTCACTATACAATATACTATCGTGGGAGACCAACAGTGTATTTAGACACCTTCTAACCTAGCCCATAGCCTTTAATTTGATTTCTCTCTGAAAATGGATCTTGATTTAATTTTCCCTGAATATAGATCTTGCTTAAACTTCTTATTTTATATGCCTACATTGGCAAAACTGCCCATTAGTTTTTTTCTTTAATGTCAAACATGTCCAGCAATAAGCACAAATTCATTATATTAGAGTCAATTTTGTGTTGTGTTATTTATCATTTCCCAGGAGAAAAGTGACACCCCTACAATAATTAATGGTTCATACATCCTGGTCTTGCTGAAATTTTTGGTTTATCTGATGTCCTTGTTTTATAATATAAGCATGTTTTGAAACTGTTGTTGTTAAATACTTGAATAATGGCAGCTCTCTTCTTGGAACAAAATTCTTCTCTGTAGAAAATTAATCTTATTTCATCATCTTATTAATAAACTATTATTTTCCATGGTTGAGCCAATTGGCTGTCTAGGGATTTCTTTTTAAAAAATACTACCTCTTTTTATCAAAATGTCTATTAGATTGTCTATCAGGTTGATGTCATATATAAGGTTGTCTTAGTCCCGTATTTCCTTTCCATTGAAAAAGTCTTTCAGTAACTGATTCTGAAAGCAAAGCTATAAAATGCAGTTTATTAATTTTTTGCTAGATCTAACATAAAAAGCAGCAATATTTTTTTATTAAAATTAGCAATTACATTCCTTAATGTATAAGTAGTTTGTCTCACTAGTAATTAAATAATACAAAGTAGAAAGAAATTTTCATCCCAAGTTATAGATAGTTTCCTTACATTGGGAAATTTAATTTGACTGGTATTATTTTATTTTATTTTTTTTAAATTCCAGACATAAATAAAACTAAGGAGGTACTAAGCTTACAATTTATGTTTACTAGAGTTTAACAAAAATTAATACTCAAATCCATTGATCTGTGTTTTTGGTATGGTTAGTTAATCTTTGGCTCTTACTGAATTTTATATAAAATACTTTGTGATCTATTCTAAACAAATTGACTTATGAAACCATAAGAACTCAATTCTGACTAGCTTCTTTTGTCTAATATCATTTCTCATGCTTTCATCCCCAATCTTACATTTTGGTGTTCTCAGTTTATTTTTAAGTTAACCAATGGGTAGTTGCATATTTGAGGTCACTGCTTCACCAATAACAAGAGAACCCAGTTCCTTAAAGGTGCACATATTTATTGAAGGCATACATACATGGCAAATTTTAAGTACTGAACACTGTGATCAGAACTGTATGTACAACATAATTTATGGAATCCATATATGTGACACCCCATTTTTCCTCTCCATTACAGTTACTAATATTACCATTATTTACCATCATTCTTTGATGTTTAATTTCTTCTATGATTCTGATCACTGTTCTTAATGCCCTTGAAAAACACAGTGAAATAACTCAACAATAAAATTGTCTCCTTTCTGGACTGTTTCCTTTGTGCTATAGACAAAGTGTTCAAGTCATTTATTGAAACCTAATTCCCAATGTGATGATATGTGGAAATTGGATCTAACAGGAGTGACTAAATTATAAGGGTAGAGCTAATGAAAATGGTATTGCTGTCATTTTAAAAGGGACCAAAAGACCAACCTGGCCCCTTCCATTCCGTGAGAACATAGTGAAAATATGGCAGTCTATGAAATAAAAAGCAGGTCTTTATCATACATAAAATCTATTGATACCTTGATCTTGGACTTTCCAACATAAATGACTGTAAAAAAAATAATTATTGTTTATAAGCTACCAGGTTTATTGCATTTAGTTATAGTAGTTCACATTAAGGCGAAAATTGATTCATAGAAGTGGGGGTGGGTGCTGCTGTAACAAATATAAAAATGTGGAGGGGGCTTTGGAAGTGGGTAATGAGTAAAAGTTGGAAGAGTTTTAAGATGAATACTAGAAAAAATTTACATTGTCATGATGAACCTGAAAGGCAATTGTAGGAAAAATATCTGATGGAAAATAGGAATTTATAGACAAAGCCTCAGTCTCCTTAGAGAATGCCTAAGTAGTTACAAATAGACATTGGTAGAAATATAGATGATAAAGCCTGCTCTAATGAGATCAGAGGGAAATTGTATGTTTGTACATGAGGTATTCCCCCAAAAGCTTATGATTAGATTATGAGAACTGTAACCTAATCAGTGGATTACTACATCTGATGCATTAATAATTTGAAAGTATTACTGTAGTGGGTGACAAGTGTAGGTAGTTAGGGTATGGCTGGAGGAAGTAGGTCATTGGGGACTTGCTTTTGGGGTTTGCATTTTGTCCCTGTCACCTAACTCTCTCTCTCTGCTTTTTGGCTGTCTTGAACTAGTAGATTTCTTCTGCCTTGCCCTCCAAATATGATGTTCTGCCTCAACTCAGGCCCAGAGCAATGGAGTCAGCCCTGATCATGGACTGAATCTATGAAACAATAAGCTCAAAATAAATGTTTTCTTCTCTAGATTTTCTTTTAAGGTAGTTTGGTCACAGCAATGAAAATGACATACAGAGGAAATGAGGAACATTTTATTAGAAACTAAAGGAAATATTCTCCTCATTATAAATTGACAAGGAACTTAGCTGAATTGTGTCCATCTAGTGTTTTTGGAAAGTAGAACTTCTGATAAATTAAAGGAGGTATTTGGTTAAGGAATTTTCTAAGGCAAGTATTGAAGGAACAGCTGTTTTTTTTCCTGATCACTTATGGTAAAATGTGAGAAGTGAGACACTTATGGTAAAATGTGAGAAGTGAGAAAATCACATAAAGACTGATTTTTTTAATCAAAATGGAATAAGAACTTAATGATTAGGAAAATTTTTGGTGTACCCATAACTTGCAGTAAAGGCGATGTGTTTGGTAAGAACACTAAAAATCTCCAACATGTAGGATTAGGCCCCAAGTTACTTAATAATAAGACTCCTGTAGCACAAGAATTAATATTAAGAATCAATAAATGGGATAGACTCAAACTAAAATGCTTCTTCTCATCAAAAGAAACAATCAGTGAGGTGAATAGAGAGCCTACTAATTGGGAACAAATATTTACCACATGCACATCAGATAGAGCACTAATCTCTAGAATATATAAAGAACTCAAAAATCTTAACACCAAAAAAAACAAATAACCCAATCAATAAATGGGCCAAGGAACTGAAAAGACACTTCTCAGAAGAAGATATATATCAATCAATAAATACACAAAAAAATGTTCAACATTTATGGCTACTAAAGAAATGCAAATCAAAACTACTCTAAGACTTCATTTCACTCCAGTCAGAATGGCAGCTATTAAGAACACAAACAACAATAAATGTTGGAGAGGTTGTGGGGAAATAGGCACACTCATACATTGCTGGTAGAACTGCAAAATGGTGTAGCCATTATGGAAAGCATTATGGAGATTCTTTGGAAAACTAGGAATGGTACCACATTATGACCCAGCCATCCCACTCCTGGGTCTATTCCCAAAGGACTTAAAAACATCACACTTCAGCGACACAGCCACATCAATGTTTATAGCAGCACAATTCACAATAGCTAAACTGTGGAACCAACATAGATGCCCTTCAGTAGATGAATGGATAAAGAAAATGTGGTATATATACACAATGGAATATTACTCAGCAATAAAAAGGGAAAACAATGGCATTCTCAGGTAAATGGATGAAGTTGGATAATATAATGCTAAGTGAATTTAGCCAATCTCAAAAATACAAATGCCGAAGGTTTTCTCTGATATAAGGAGGCTGATTCAAAGTGGGGTTGGGTCAGGGAGCATAGGAGGATTAGAGGAACACTAGAAAGGTCAATGGGGAGGGAGGGAAAGTGAGGGGGCATGGGGGTATGAAGGGAAAAAAAAAAGATGGTAGAATGTGATGGATATCATTACCCTAAATGTATGTTTGAATACATGAATGGTATGAATATACTTTGTATACAAAACAGTGATATGTAAAAAGGTGCTGTATATGTGTATTATGAGTTGTAATGCATGCTACTGTTATATATACAACAACTTCGAATAAATTATTAAAAAAATGTGACCCAGTGATTGGCAAGGATGTGGATCAGTCATTACAATAGAAACTAGGCATGATCCAAGGAAATGGAATAACAGCCCTTAAGATAATGTAGAGATCATGTATTATAGGCTCACAGTAAAAACAAAAACACAAACGCCTGTGTGGTCTGAGTAGTTTCAAAGGTGGAGCCACCAAAGTTTATGGGACCTTGGTGTATGTTGCCCAATTCTGCCTCATATCATAGGCTCAGCTTCTGATAATCTGGAGCGTGACAACATGATAGCCTCAAATGAAGTTTGCGTAGGCCCAAGTGCAGCATATGCTGCATTAGCCACCTCTCCTGAGAGCACTGTCTCTTGGCGATCACAGAGCACAAGAACTTTTCGGGCATAGTTACCTCCAACTGGATTTTAAAGAATGGGACCTGTGTCTCACGATACCAGTTTGTTATTGAAATGGGACCACCATCCCAGTTGGCTTTAATTTAAATGTTTTTAATATTTAAAGTTCACAGCTGGAAGAGAAATTTTCTTCACAATGAATATACCTTGAATCTCATCCCTATCTGATTTACGTGATATTTACATAATATATTTTACTTTAAGTTGAGGTTGAATGAGTTAAGACTTTTGGGCTATTGGAAAATAAGAATGAGTATGATAGAAGTACTTAAATTTTGAGGAACCAATGATGGAATTCCATACAAGGAATGTTTATGTTCCTCTATATTCCTATGTTGAAAGCTAATCTACCATGTGATAATATTTGGAGGTAGAAACATTAGGAGATGCTAAAATCATGAGGGCAGAGTCTTAATGAATGGTATTAATGTCACATTTTAAAAAAATCATTTTACATGACAGTAGTGTATATTTTAAAATATTATATATACATAGAATATAACTTGTTCCAGTTAAAATCCCATTATTGTGGTTGTACATGATGTGGAGTTACATTGGTTGTGTATTAATATATGCAGATAGAAAAGGTGTGTCCAATTCATTCTACTGTCTTTCCTATTCTCATTCTTTCACCTTAGGAGTCTTATGAGGAAGTCAGTTCCTAAGCTGATATGGGGAGAGTTAGGCCTACTTTTTTTCTAGTAGGCATTGAGTCTCTTGTCTAATGCCTAAGTCCTTGATCTCCTTTGAACTGAGTTTTGTGCAGAGCAAAAGACAGAGGTTCTATTTTATTTTGCTACATACAGATTTCCAGTTTTTCTAGCACCATTTGTTGAAGAGGCTATCTTTTTCAATGTCTGTTAATGGCTGCTTTGTCTATTATAATATAACTCTATGTATGTGGGTATGCTTCTATGTCTTCTAACCTGATCCTTTGGTCTTAATGTCAGTTTGTTTGTTTGTTTTGTTTTGTTTTGTTTTCTCCACAATACCAAGCCATTTTTGTTACTTTAGCTCTGTAAAAAATCAGTTGTGTTCCTCCTATTCACTAATGATGAATCAGCTGAAATAGAAATAAGGGAAACCATTCCATTCACAATAGCCTCAAAAACATAAAATTGGGAATCAATCTAACAAAAGAGGTGAAAGACCACTACAATACAGAGTACAGAACACTAAAGAAATAAATTTCAGAAAACCTTAGAAAATGGAAAGATCTCCCACATTCTTGGATAGGCAAATTTAATATTATAAAAATAGTCATACTACCAAAAGTGCTATACAAACTTAATGTGATTCTTATTAAAATTCCAATGACAATCTTCATAGAAATAGACAAAACAGTTATGAATTTATTTGGAAAAATAACAGGCCCAGTATAACCGAAGGAATTTAGAGTGAGAAAATTAACCCAGGAGGCATCACAATATCAGACTTTGAAATTATACTACAGAGCTAGAGTAACAAAAACCATCATGTCAAGTTATACCGAGAAAAGGGCACTTTTTAAAATATTTATTTATTTGTTTTAGTTGCACACAATCCAATGCATTTATGTTTACATGGTGCTGAGGATCGAACCCGGGCCGCGCACGTGCTAGGCGAGCGCTCTACCGCTGAGCCACAACCCCAACCCAAAGAGGGTACTTTATCAACCTATAAAAGGGCTCTCCACAGACATCAGATTTTTTGTTTTTGCCTTGATCTTAGACTTAGTAAGACTCCAGAATTGTAAGAAGTGTATTTTTGTTTATGATATTTTGTTTTAGTGGGCTGAACAAGCTGACACCTATTTTGCATGATTATTTAATTATTTTCTCATTTGTTCCACAAGACAAAACCTCATCTTGTATCTATTAAGCCTTTCCTGCTCTTATATTCTATTTATGCTGTATAGATTTTCCAGTCCTTTGCTAGAATCAATCTGTGGCCAATTTTTGAAAATTCCTCAAGTCTTTCCATCACATCACTTTGATTCTGTGTAATTTCATATGTTATCATTGCCTCTTCCTGAACAACAGAGAACAGCTGAGCATAGTAATAATAGGTAACATGAGTAGAAAACTTACCCTGTACATCTTCTATTCTAAGTGATAATATATACCCATTTTATAATCCTCCCAATCATATAAAGTTAGCCCTAGTGTTAATCCATTTGATTAAATGAGAAAATTAAGATAAAGGATCTTAAGTAATGTGACTAGAATCATATTGCCTGTTGTAGTTTGGATGTGAGGTGTCCCCAAAATCTCATGTATGAGACAATGCAAGAAGACTTAGAGGAGAAATGATTGAGCTATGAGAGCCTTAACACAATCAGTGAATTAATGCCATGATGGCATTAATTGAGTGGAAACTGAAGGAGGCTGTGGTGTGTATGGAGTGGGTAGGTTCCTGGGGCCATGCCATTGGGGTATATATTATGTATCTGGCAAATGGAATCTCTCTTTGCTTTCTGATGATCATGTGAGCTGCTTCCCTCTGCCACATCATGGTGGAAGCCATTGATGTTCAGCCTCACCTTGAAACTTGAGGAATGGAGTTGGCTGCCTATGGATTGAGACCTCTGAAACTATGAACCTCTAATAAACTTTTCCATCTATACAATTTTTCTGTTCAGGTCTTTTAGTCACAGCAGTGAAAAAGATAACTAAAACAGGGTCATTGAGTTGTAAAACTTGAATTGAAATCCAGGTGGCCTGCTGCATTTTTCTCACTCTACTATATATAACTGACTCCCTCCTACCAAAAAAAAAAAAATAGCACAGGCAGACTGTAGATATAATTTGGTAATCCTTAATTTCAACTGGGTCTTTCATATTTCCACACAGTCCATCTATTTTCTAACAATTCTGTCAAAAAGTTAGAACGTGATATGGAGAAATCCTTTTCTCATCAATATTATTAGAATTGTACACTGTGTGAACAGTTGTCTAGATAAAAATTTTTCAAATCAAACTCATAAATTTATAAGGTTTCTGTTAAAAGTAATTATAAATAACAGTTTCCTTTCATTAAATAGCGATACAGTACCATACAGAGAAATAAATATTCTCTTTTAATTTTTGGTTTATTTACAGATGGAATCCTGAAATTTGAAATGGGAAAAATAGGACTCTTCTCTATTTCACCAATGTTTTTCACTCTCTTTCCTTGTAGATTTCTATTTTTTTTTTTTTTGGGGGGGGGGGGCGAATACCAGGGATTGAACCCTGGGGCAATTGACCACTGAGCCACATCCCCAGCTCTATTTTGTATTTTATTTAGAGACAGGGTCTCACCGAATTGCCTAGCACCTCATTTTTGCTGAGGCTGGCTTTGAACTCATGATCCTTCTGTCTCACCCGCCAGAGCTACTGGGATTATAGGCATGCACGACTGTGCCTTGCAGATTTCTAATTTTATTTAGTAGTTTAGACTCAGAAAAGAAACAGAAAAGATATTGTAGTAAAGAAAGAGTTTACTTGCCTGTCAATATCATGATATACCATTGATGCTCCCTTGATTTAGAAAGCATTTCAAAAGTTGAATATTTTGTGGTAAATTGTTAGTTTGTTTGAGATAACTATTCATGAGTGTTTCTTCTTTTGATTAAAATAATAATGCTTGAAAATACAAAACCATTAAACTTGTACATATTAATGGGATACTATGTAATGTTCAATACATGTATACATTGAATAATGTTTATCAATTATTTGTAGTGAAAACTCTCAAAATCCCTTCTTCTTGTTTTTTGAAATGAACAATACATAATTTTCTATAGTCACAATAATGTGCAATTGTACCCCAGAGCTTCTTGCTCCTATATAACTATAACTTAGCATCCACTGATCAAATCCCCCCTCCTGCCCACCCCCAAATATCCCCAGCCTCTATTAACAAATATTCTGCTCTCAACTTCTTGGCAATAAACTTTTTAAGATTCCACATATGAATGAAATGATGCGCTATTTGTCTTTCTGTGCCTGACTTATTCACTTAACACAATGATCTCCTGTTCCAACCCTATTGTGATTAATGATGGGATTTCATTCTTATTATGGATAATAGTATGGAGGGTCCTCAAAAATTTAAAAATATTCCTGGTTTTTCTCATCTGCTTCCTTAGTATAGGTAAATCCTCTGGCTGGCATCTTTTGATTTCCTCTTCACATCAGGTTTTGGTGATCCACTTACATACATTTTAAAAAATTGTTTTTTTTTTTTTTTTTTTTTTTTTTTTTTTTAGTTGAACATAGACACAATACTTTGTTTTACCTATTTATTTATTTTTTTAATATGGTGCTAAGGATCAAACCCAGTGCCTCACATGTGCAAGGCAAGCACTCTACCAGTGAGGCACAACCCCAGGCCCCCACTCACATACTTTGCAGCAATCCTTTTGATAATTTAGAAAGCCTTCTTTGGCAAAGCACCTTAATGATGACTCCCAAATGATTTTATCATTCCCATTTGGCTCTTTTCTAATTAATATGAAATATGTATTTACCTCTTACCCCAGCAAGTTCTGCAATGTTGACTCATTCTAATGTAGGTGTCTATTTTTTTTCCTCTCTCTCCATTAGTGATGTAAAGCTGGCACTGCTGTTCTCAGGAGTGATGAATGGATTAAGGAGTATCTCTTACTCTTCCTCACTTCAGAGGCATATATAGACCTCTTCAGTTAATTTCATTTATTTATTTATTTTTGTATGGGAAATTGAACTCAGGGGCATTAGGACACTGAACCATATTTCCAGCCCTATTTTGTATTTTAGTTAGAGACAGGGTCTCACTGAGTTGTATAGCTCTTTGCTTGTTGCTGAAGCTGGCTTTGAACTTGTGAACCTCCTGTCTAAGACTCCGGAGCTGCTGGTTATACAGGCATGCACCACTGTGACTAGCTCTTCAGTTAATCTTAATGAAGCTCTTCTGTAAAATCTCCTTTAAGTCTTTTATATTCTTGAGATACTATATGAACTAAACACCAACCACAACAGTCTTTTAAAAAATACTGTCATAATACCTACAAAAATGTTCTAACATCTTTAAATAGAAAGTGAGATAAATTGACTTTTGCTGTTTTGTATTTGGATTTTTAGGTCTTTAATTTAGACGGAGTCAGAAAGGTTCTGATTATGATATTTTTCTGTAAATACATTGTTACTCATCATCTTGGAAACTTAGAAACTTTTACTCATCATCCTTAGACTATTTTTAAAGAAAAACTTTATTGAGGTATTTTTTATGTATCATTGAATTTATCCATTTGAAGTATGAAATTAAATAAATTTTAGTCACTTTATTAAGTGGTTCACCATCACTATAGGTCAATTTTAGTATGTTTTCATCTCTCCAATAGAATCCCTCATGCCCATTTACAGTCATTTTTTTTTTTTTTTTAAACCTCTAGCTCTAGGTGACAATGATTTTACTTTCTCATTATAAATTTTCTTTCTGGACTTTTCTTGTAAGTGGAATTATGCAAAACATAAAGCCTTTTGTCTGGTTTCTGAGATCTACCTACAATAGAAAAGATAGTTCCAATAGTTAGTTTTCCTCTATTGCTAACCACTATTTTTGCCCATGTGTAAATATCTAGGAGTGAAATGACTGGTTTATATGATAGTAGTATGTTTAACTTTTTGTGAACCTTCCAGAATGATTCCAATGTGCCTGCCTGCAGTATACATCAATTCCATCAGCACTGTATGTAGATTTCCTATTTCTACATATTCTTGTCAACACTTGTTACTATCTTATTTTTAATTATAACCATCTTAGAGTTCTAAAATTATCTCTCTTTTATGGTTTTGGTTTCCATATAATAACTTACAAGGTTCTATATTGTTTCTCAAGCTTATCAGATACCTGTTTCTCTTCTTTGGTAAAATATCAATCCATATTTTTCCCATTTTATTGGATTATTCAACTTTTTTTGAGCTGTAAGTTTATTTCTATGTTTTTGATACACATATTTTATCAGATATATGCTTTGAATATATTTTCTCTCAATCTTACTGATACTTAGTGGTTATTTAAACTATTATATGATAGTCATGTGTCAGGGATGTATTCTGAGAAATGCATTATTAGTTTATTTCATCATTGTGCAAACATCACAGAGTATATGTACACACACCTAGACAATATAGTTCACTAACCAATTTTGTAGTCCTTGATCACTTTTAATTTCATTTCTATGATAATTACTTGATATGACCTCTAACTGGCAACAATTGTTGTGGATTTTTATGCATTCCAGATACCACAAATAAAACAACATGAGATTAAGTCTAACATAAGAGAGTATGGTACAATCAAAAAAACATGGTAAACTCAAGTTGCATTAAGCTACTCCTGGTATGACATGGTATATTTTACACACACACACACACACACACACACACACACACACACACATGAAGAGGTAAATAGGAGCACAGTAAAAAATAATAACAAAAATATAGTATAGTAAATAGTAACATAGTCATTTAATATCATTGTTAAGTATTACATACAGTGAATAATTAAATGTGCTGTACTTCACACAACATCAACACAAACACATGAACAGGGCATTGTTCTATTATGCTACATTGGCTACATTACTATCAATAGGACCTTTCCATTTCCATTATAATCTTATAGGGTCTTCATCATATACATGATGTTATGCACACCAGAATGTTATAAGGCACAAGATTACACTAAAATCTTCATTTCTACCTCAAACCTCATGTTCCCATTATATCTAGTAAAATTTGTTTCCATTTTTCAGAAAGTCTGTATGCCATCAAACCAATAACATACAAAAGATTTTTAAAATGTTTTGCTCTAAGGAAATTGATTATTTGTGAATTGAAAAAAGTGATTTTCTGAAGTCTTCTTTATATTTTCTTTAGGTCTTTCATTTTTCTGTTACATAACTGTTTCTATCATATACTGTGTCTGTGGAAGAAGCTGAAAATGTGCAGATGCAAAGAGGAAATATGAGTCAGTTATTTAAGCATTTTTATGCTGTTGCATATTTGTTATGGATATCTCTAGTAAGAAATAATTATGGGGCCTTATTTTTGATGCAGCTATTAGATATTATGTAGATCCAGAAATCTCTTCATTAATTGCATGATAGGCAGTCTCAATTCAGCTGTGACAAGAAAACAAATCTCAATGACAGAACTTAGCATGAAATATTTAATCAATTATAATCTTTCATTTATTTCAATGATAGCTATAATACATTACAATCAAACTGTTTATAACAGCCTATTTAAATTAAATTTTGTATCATGTTATTCAATTATAAATGTTATCTTTTGCTGAAAGCTTAAATTCAAATGCTTTAATAGAAAAGTGGATGATAAGGTTTCTAGGAACACTTGCTAAATAGTATACATATTTACTGTTGAGTAGCTTATCAAATGTGGAAATATTTAGAATAATTATAAATCTGAACCTAAATAATTCTTACTGAATTTAAATCACAAAAGTTTCTCACCCACTAAAAACTACAAAAATTCAGAGAGTTGCAATATTATATTTTTGAAAAGAAATAATCAGTTCAATTTTCAACAGAATTTTGAGTAACTGCTTTCTAAAATAAATGAAGTAGACCTTGTAGACAAATTAAATGCACAGGCGTACACACACACACAGAATACTCTCTTTGAAAGACTGAAAGCACACAGAAAATATACAATTATGGTTCTGCATGGAAACAATAAAATTGATGTACTGAGAAATGATGTAATACCTTTTCAGAATATTTGGTATTGTTTGTTTTTCACTTCCCTGCAAGACTGTTTTTTCCATTCATAATAACCAATTTAATGTTTACAAATTATATTACACTTCTTCTATCTTCAGAATTGTGAATAAAATCTACTAATTGTTGCAGATTTATGTCACTACCCTCTCCAAAATCAATTATCTGATTCAGACTTGGTGATGTAAAAGTTTATCTTAGGCTTTATTTTCTTTGGTAGTCCATAAAGAGATATTTAACAATAGATATAGGACCATGCTTATATACCCCAGTGTTGGACAGTGGCAATACAGTTGAATTTTCTACAATTTACTGTGATATTTGCATCGTACTCATTTGAAGCAGTATTGCTACAAAGGCTGAATGCATTTAAAACATTACACAACTTAACAAATAGTAGGACCCAGTTTTTCGTGTCAGTGCTTACCAATCTAGTAACTAGTTATGTTTATTATTTATTTAAAATTATACTAATATATATGAATTGTATGTGATTACAAAGACATGCATAAATGCAAGTAAAAGCCATCATGCCTTAAAATATATTATTTAAAAATCAAAGAATACATCTTTAAAAATTAATAATTACATTATTGCTTTCATATCAGTGTAGACAAATAAAAATATCACTATAACATTCTTAAGTCATGTGTCAAAATTCATTAATCAGTATGTAAAAACTTAGGAAATACTTTTATTTTTCAATATTAGGGATTAAATCCAGAACCTTGTGCATGCTAGGCAAGTAATGTACTACTGAGCTACATTTCCAGAGCAATAGATGATATTTTAAAATAAAACAACAACAACAAAAATACATAAATGAATACATTTTAAAGTTACTTTAAAATTAGAAACTTAAGAGAATAACAATAAAATAAATTGCATTTCCAAAAGAATCTTAAATACAGTTCTGCTTACCTTGTTCTGCAGTATGCCTCCCTAGGCTCTATTTTTGTTTCAATTTTATAATTTATTTTAAAAAGTAGGAAAGATTAATCTAGATTTTGCATTGGCCAAACAGCAGACATGTGGATTTGACTGTCTTTTATACATTATGCTGTGGCCAAACACCCTGCTACGATCAGAGCTTAGACTTTAAGTGAACAGCTCCCTGTCCAAAATTATCCACCAAGAATATACGACAGTTGAAACAGTGGAGCATGCCTGTAATGCCATCAACTCAGCATACTGGAGGATCACAAGTTTGAGGCTCATCTCAATAAATTATCAATATCCTGTCTTAAAATGAAATAATAAAAAAAAAATAATTACAATGTCTGGAAATGTAGCTCAGTAGTGCAGTGGTATAGGTACTCCAGGTTCAATTCCCAGGACCACCAAAAAAAAAAAAAAAATCTGCTATATGCTGTTATCTTATGAGTTGGCCTCACATGTATTAACTCCTTTCTATTTCCTTCTTAGCTCTTTGTTTATACCTTTGCATGCATTTGAAGGACTGACCTTGCTTGAGAAAAATTTCACTTGCCATCCTTCCTGAATAAAAAATATACCCACAGAGAAATCAATTGCCCTTATTCTAATTGATACAGAACTGAGGTCTTATAAAGATTATGTTGCTTTAATTTAATTTAGAGTTCTCTAATATTCTGTCCTCATGTTTTCTGTCTCAGGTGCATTTTGTTTGTTTTAGTTATTCTTTACTCCATAGGGGGTTATTGTTTTTTGCTGTGCATTTTTAATCAGAAATTGAGAGGCTGATTTGAATATGAAAGTCCTAATCAATACTTTTAGAAAGAGAGTGATGACAGCTAGCTCAGATAAAAATGAATTGAAATCAGTATGAAAGAAAACAGAAAGAAAAAGATAGGTTAAATTTATTAAAACTAAAAAAAAATGAAAACACAATTAAACCTGGGAAAATGCATATTAAACATGGAAATAGACATAAATGTGTTTAAAATGGGAGGATGAGAGATTAGAATATAAGTATTCAGTTGTTTATTGTTTATAATCATATTTTGTACAGGCATTTAGTATGAACTGGTTTTGAAAATTGTTCTTGTTAAAGGATTCAGTCTTTGGACTGGACTCAGTATTTACCAGCCTTCTTTGACCTGGAAGAAACTGAATATTGATTTCCAGTCACCATGAAATATATGACAAGCTGGGCTTTTCTTTCCTTAACGAAGGACTTCGGTACCTTAAAGAAAAACAAGAAAAGAGAAAGAAAAAAGGAAGAAGGAAATAAATGGGATGGGGTAGGGTAGAAAATGGATGGAGTTAACCACTTACAATGAGTGGTATGGATAACACACACACACTCCTTTTCTCTCTGTCTCCCATACACACATGGATTGGAACACAGAATGCGATGTTTCAAATTGACAAAACTACTAAACTTAAGCCCCTAGATGATCCAAGATGAAAAAAAAAAATGTTTCTCAGCAAATGTCTATAAATGTCTATTTAATCTAGTTTAAAATATGTAAGAAATTGACAGAATGGAGATTTTGGAGGGCACCATTTTACAAACTACATTTGAAAATAAATTTTTATCTGTGAATGTGTTTGAAAACACTAAAATTTCAACTGAATTCTATTTGGTAACTGACTATTAATGTGGAAACTATGGAATGTCTAAAACAGACAAATTTTGGAAAAGGTGTAGTAATACACAAAGGAAAGCTATTGTCCAATAATTTAAGTCTTGATTTATTGATTTAAAAGGCTTAAGAATGTCATTTACTTGCAATAAGTGGTACATGCAACACACACACACACACACACACAGAGAGATAGGAATGTAGAGAATGATGTGTTTCAGGTTGGCAAAAGTTCTAAACCTAAGCCCCTAGATGAGACAAGATGAAATAAAATGTTTCTCACTCTGCAAAAGTTCAAAAGAAAAGAGACTGATGAGATAAAATAAAAATAACAGATGAGACACCTTTGCCATATTTAGTCATGCACTTTGGGTACTCTTTCCATGTCATTTTTGGCAGTGATTGAGAATATCAATAAGGAAAAAATTAAGACAACACCAATTATTTTGAGGGCATGCAGTTAGGTACATAGCAACTAACCTGAAGCTTTGTGGATTCCAGATGGGACAAGTAATCAGATTACTTGTGGGTGTTTTAATAGTACCCAGAGGGTATCATAAAATCACTCACCATATGTTTAATATCCATATAGCTCTCTTTCTTTGAACTGCTACTTTAATCTTCCTTTTTTTATTTACTTTTTATTACCATATACTAAAATTGATGTCTTTTCTTATCTACAGATAAACTTACAGGCAATATGTGAATACTCAGGCACATCTCTTATCTCTCATCTTACTGTATTTCCTACTTATGTATTTTATACTTTGGTTTTCTGTCCTATAATACAGCTGTCATTCAAGCTTTATGACAAAATTTTCCATTCTCATGTCTCTTGGTGGCATCTACTTTAGGTTTTTTTTATTAGGAGTTTGAAAGTTAGAAACCAAATTGTCATGGGCTGAAAAAAATGGAAGGTATAGAAACTTGGAAATAAAATACAGGTTCTGTGTAACTTGACATAAATATTTAAGTGGTTCTAAGTCACTTTTATGGTCTCAAGTAATATGTTCCAATGAATTATTGTTACTTAGTTGTTTGCAATGCTAATTTAATGTTTTTGCAAGGTTTTTTTGTTTTTTTTTTTTTTTTTCTTTTTTTTTTTTTTTTTTTTTTTTTTTGATAAATTGGGAACTTTTTTTCAAATCAAAGTCCAGGAGGGAAATTCCATCAGCCCTCAAAATAACCTGTTGTGTATTCAACACAGAGCAGCATGGAAATCACAGCAGAGTGAACACAGAGGATTCAAGATGAAGACAATGGAAACCAGAACATTACATATCTGCTCCTACAAGTACACCAGGCAGGCAGCTACATTTTTTGCAAAGTATTTAATAAGAAAAAGTAGAGATTGTTAACTATCACCCAGTATTCATTTTCCCCCTGTTTAGTAAGAGAATTCCATCCCTGAGTTTAATTTTGTGTGGCAACCCAGTTGTAGAGGACGCTCCCAGACTCCCCTGCCACTGTCTGTGGCCACGTGACCACACTTGAAAGAAGGTCATGTGGACATCACTGAAATGTGCAAAGTGAGTCATTTTCTGAGACCAAGATGTTGTCTGTGACTGTGTATTCCTTTCTCGTCACTGGTAGGGCAAAGGTTGATGACAAAGTAACAAAGAAAATCACATGGGGAGTATGTAGAGATGTCTCAGTAGTTCCAGCCAACTCATCTCTGGATTGTTATGTGTGTGAGAGAGATTTCTCGGTCAGGAAATTAACTTACGATTCTTATATTTTGAGAATCTTTTTAATAGAAATTTAGCTTTTACCCTAGTACTGTGTTTTCTTAAATGAGAAAGTAAGCAATTGGAAATTAAGAAACCATGGGTTTAACATACAGAGACTTGCTACTTAATGCAATACTGCGTTAATGCCCTTCATTCCTGTGGGCTACATCTTGAAGCCATTATCTCATCAACAAGGAACCATGTAATTAGGTTTTTGGTTTCTTATCAACACATCTAGGAGAAATTTAAGAAATTTGTCTATGATTTTGATAAAGCATGTTAAGATGTATTTGTACAAGGTGAGTGTGATTTGGAATTTCTATGTACTCCCAAGTTTTAAGGACTTTTATATTTCTCTAGATTTATTAGGTATTTTTGATAGTTACATCTTTTTAAAATTAATTTTCATGGTGTTCTTGGCTTTGTAACAACATCTTTCAACAGAATCTATTAAGCTTCCTTTCTAAGCCACTACATATGTTATAATATTTTAAATTTAGCTTTTCATTATTCTCTTATCTCCAAAATTGTAACAAACAAATGTGTGTAAATATACACACTCATACATATGTACATTTTAAATTGAGCTTTTTCTCTATACATTTGGCTTTTAGTAGGTACACTATTTCTGTCTTAAATCTATTTTTATGCAGAGCATTTATCTCATCTTAATGATTTGAAAGCAGTTGAATATAATTTAATTGTCCCGTGCATTTGTGACAAATGTTCTTTTTGCATTTTAATACAAATATGTTTTCTGAAGTGATTTTAAATTTTGACTTACTTGTTGGTAAGCTGATTTCTTTCCTGTACCACAAATATGATTTTTAAAAAGAGGTATAACTTGATATAGGTACCTATTATCTACCATGAACAGTGAAGAAAAGAAGAAGAGGGATATGTAAGAGATTTTATCTCTGTTATACCCAACTCTTTTTTTTTTTTTTTTTTTTTTTTTGTGGTACTGGGGATTGAACTCAGGGGCACTCGACCACTGGGTCACATCTCCAGCCCTTTTTTGTATTTTATTTAGAGACAGGGTCTCACTGAGTTGCTAAGTGCCTCGCCATTGCTGAGGCTGGCTTTGAACTCGCGATCCTCCTGCCTCAGCCTCCCAAAGTGCTGGGATTACAGGCGTGCGCCACCGCGCCCGGCTTGTTATACCCAACTCTTTAGTAAAAATCAAGATGTATAATTTTAACAAACACCCCATATATATATAGGGTGGCTTATGAAGCATTCGGTGATATGAAGTTTCCCACAGCTTATTAGAAATCTGCATGCCTATAGAGAACGTCCCAAGTAAAACATTTCTTGATGGGAGTGCAGGATGATAGCATGTATAAATAGATAGATGAACCATAGTTGGTGATCAGGACCCTCCCTTACGGATCTCAGCATCCCTTAAATTCTTATATGCAAAAGTAAGAAGATGTCAAAGATAGAAACTGACTACATCTGTTAAGGCAATGAAGCCACAGACTATGAATTCACTACAGATAATAACTTCTAGGGACGTGAGCCGTAAGTTCTATGTTTAAGGGTGTAAGGCAGCATTTCTTGCCCAAATGCAGACAGTTGTAGCTCCCTTCTGAAACAAACCAGTCGAGATAGAAGACAAAATAATTCAATTCCTCACTGAGATATGTGGATGGTCCAGAGGGTAACGTGTAGCTTCAAGGATTGTTTCACCTGCATAAACCCCAGCTCTTGTATCTGTCAAGCCATCTTTGAGTGAGTTGTACGAATGAGAGGAAATTTAAGAGACTCAACATATCATATAACCATACTGAATACATGTTTAAGCAAATGTTTAAATTATAATATTGTATAAAAATTAAAGCAATTAAAGCATTGGATTAAAAACTAATTTTGTTTCCTCCTGCTACTCAGCAACTTTGGGCCCATAAGGAACAGTCAAAAAGAAACAAAGTAGTATGCTTTTCTTTCCATATATTAATGGAGGATATTTGTGTTTTGTGTTATACATACTTTCATTCAAGATGGTATCTGAACATATGAGTCCATTTTTAATTCACTGTCTCTCAGCTCTAACTTCACCCTCATTTGCCCTGATTGGTAATTCTGGACCTAGGGTCCCTTAACATTCCTCCTTTGCCATCAAGCACCATGCTGGGTCTTTTCAGTGAGAGGTGCTGGAGGAACACTGGGAGCAGAAGGGTTGGCTTCTGATTCTGGGGCTCTGTTCCATGTTATCACAGCATGATTGCCATCACCAACTCCTGTGCATTGGCAGTCTCCTTGCCAGCAGATGAATTTTTTCCTGAGATTTGTTAAGAAACCCAGTGGTCCACTAGCAAATTTTGCTGACTCTTGAATAAGTCTCAGTTTTGGTAGCATCTCTGTTTATGTATTCTCAGCAAATTTTACCAGAACTATGATAATAAATTTCCTACTGAATTTGTTTTAAAAATAACCTGTTTCACAAATACATGTGAAAAAATAAATGAGATTTTTTTTTTTTTTAATTTTTGAGCTTTGAACAAAAGGAAAAAAAAAATGATGAATGACTTTAAGGACTACTCTTTAGCTGGTAATAGAGTTTGAGACCTGCATTTCTAATAGAGGGACAAAATTTGACAAAGTCTCTCTCTTACTAGAAGAATATGAAAATAAAAATTCCTCATTTTCTTTATTGTAAAAGTACCATGTTAAGAAAACTTAAAAGATGATGCAGAAATTAACCCTCTTAAAATGTTTTAGTAAAATACAGTATTGGTGACTCTAGGTATAATGTTAAACAGCAAATCATAATTCATCCTGTGTGATTGCAGTTGTTTACCTATAGAATTGCAACTTTCCATTCTCCTTCTCTCAAACCCTGAGATCCAGCATTCTACTTTGTTTCTAGAGATTGACTTTTTTAAAATTCTAATTTGTTAAACATGTTTGCAGAGCACATTTCATTTCATATTACATATAAAGAACACAATTTTTCAAGTTGCTGGTTTTATATAAAGTATTTTTACAACAATTGTGTCTTCATACATGTATTTAGAATAATCATGGATAACTCAATCTGCCATTATTCCTATCCCCTTGACTCCTCCCTCTTCCCCCTCTTTGTTCTATTAAAAGTTCTTTCATTCCTCTCATTCCCACTCCCTTGCCTTTATAAGTTAGTATCTTCATATCAAAGAGATCATTCAACCTTTGTTTTTTGGGGATTGGCTAACTTCACTTAGCATTATTTTCTCCAACTTCATCCACTTACCTGCAAATGCCATGATTTTATTCTCTTTTAGTGCTGAGTAGTGTTCCATTGTGTATATATACCAAAGGTTCCCTATCCATTCATCTGCTGATGGGCATCTGGGTTGGTTTCACAATCTAGCTATTGTGAATTGTGCTGCTATAAACATTGATGTGGTTGTGTCTCTGTAGTAAGCTGTTTTTAAGTCCTTTGGGAATAGGCCAAGGAGTGGGATAACTGGGTCAAATGGTGGTTCCATTCCAAGTTTTCATAGGAATCTCCATATTACTTTCCAGGTTGGCTTCACCAATTTGCAGTTCCACCAGCAATGTAAGAGTGTGCCTTTTTCCCCACATCCTCACCAGCATTTATTGTTGTTGTTGTTGTTGTTTTTTTGATAGCTGCCATTTTGACTGGATTAAGATGAAATCTTAGAGTAGTTTTGATTTGCATTTCTCTAATTGCTAGAGATGTTGAACATTTTTTCATATATTTGTTGATTGTTTGTATATAATCTTCTGAGAAGTGTCTGTTTAGTTCCTTGGCCCATTTATTAATTGGGTTATTTGTGGTTTTTTTGGTGTTAAGCATTTGAGAGCTTTTATAAATCCTTGAGGTTAATGTTCTATCTGATGAGCTTGTGGTAAAGATTTGCTCCCATTCTGTAGGTTCTCTATTCACCTCACTGATTGTTTCTTTTGCTGAGAAGAAGCTTTTTAGTTTGAATCCATCCCATTTGTTGATACTTGGTTTTAGTTCTTGTGCTATAGGTGTCTTATTGAGGACGTTGGGGCCTAAACCAACATGATGGAGATTTGGGCCTACTTTTTCTTCTATTAGGTGCAAGGTCTCTGGTTTAATTCCTAGGTCCTTGATCCACTTTGAGTTAAGTTTTGTGCATGGTGAGAGAAAGAGATTTAATTTCATTTTTATTACATGAGGATTTCCAATTTTCCCAACACCATTTGTTGAAGAGGCTGTCTTTTCTCCAGTGAACGTTTTTGGCACCTTTGTCTAATATAAGACAACTGTAGGTGTGTGGGTTCGTCTCTGTGTCTTCTATTCTGTACCATTGGTCACCTGGTCTATTTTGCCACCAATACCATGGTGTTTTTGTTACTATTGCTTTGTAGTGCAATTTAAGGTCTGGAATAGTAATGCCACCAGCTTCATTCTTCCTGCTAAGAATTGCTTTGGCTATTCTAGGTCTCTTATTTTTCCGGATTAATTTCATGATTGTTTTTTCTATTTCTATGAGGAATGATATTGGGATTTTGATTGGTATTGCATTGAATCTGTACAGTGCTTTTGGGAGAATGGTCATTTTGACAATGTTAGTTCTACCTAGGTCTTTCCATCTTTTAAGATCTTCATTAATTTCTTTAGTGTGCTGTAATTTTCATTGTAGAGGTCTTTCACTTCTTTTGTTGATTCCCAAATATTTCTTTTTCTTTTTTTTTTTTTTTTTTTTTGAGGCTATAGTAAATGGGGTGTATTTCCTAGTTTCTTTTTCTGAGGATTTGTTACTGATGTACAGAAATGCCTTTGATTTATGGGTATTGATTTTATATCCAGCTACTTTGTTGAATTCATTTATTAGATATAGAAGATTTCTGGTGGAATATTTTGGATCTTCTATGTATAGAATCATATCATCTGCAAGTAGTGATAATTTGAGTTCTTCTTTTCCTATCCGTATCCTTTAATTTCTTTCATCTGTCTAATTGCTCTGGCTAGGGCTTCAAGAACTATGTTAAATAGGAGTGGTGAAAGTGGGCATCCCTGTCTTGTTCCAGTTATTAGAGGGAATGCTTTCAATTTTTCTCCATTTGGGATGATGTTGGCCTAGGGCTTAGCATAGATGGCCTTTATGATTGAGGTATGTTCCTGTTATCCCTATTTTTTCTAGCATTTTGAACATGAATGGATGTCGTATTTTGTCAAATGCTTTTTCTGCATCTATTGAGATGATCATATGATTTTTATCTTTGAGCCTGTTGATGTGATGAATTACATTTATTGATTTTCTTATATTGAACCAACCTTGCATCCCTGGAATGAAGCCCACTTGATCGTGGTGTACTATCTTTTTGATGTGTTTTTGTATTCAATTTGCCAGAATTTTATTAAGAATTTTTGCATCCATATTCATTAGAGATATTGGTCTGAAGTTTTCTTTCTTTGATTTGTCTCTGTCTGGTTTTGGAATAAAGGTGATATTAGACTCATAGAATGAGTCTGGGAGTGTTCCCTCTTTTTCCATTTCATGAAATAGTTTGAGAAGTGTTGGTGTTAGTTCTTCTTTAATGGTCTTGTAGAACTCAGCTGTGTATCCATCCGGTCCTGGGCTTTTCTAAGTTGATAAGTTATTTATGGCATCCACTATTTCTTTGGTTGAAATTGATCTATTTAAATTGTGTATATCATCCTGATTTAGTTTAGGCATATCATATGTCACTAGAAATTTGTCAATGACTTTGCTATTTTCTATTTTATTTGAGTATAAATTTTCAAAATAATTTCTAATTATCTTCTGTACTTCTATAGTGTCTGTCATGATATTTCCTTTTTCATCATATATATTGTTAATCTGTGTTTTCTCTCTTCTTTTCTTCATTAGCATAGCTAATGGTTTATCAATTTCATTTATTTTTTTCAAAGAACCAACTTTTTGTTCTGTCAATTTTTTCAATTGTTTTTTGTTGTTTCAATTTCATTAATTTCAGCTCTGATTTTAATTATTTCCTGTCTTCTACTTCTTTTGGGATTGTTGTTTTTTTTTTTTCTTCTTTTTCTAGGATTTTGAGATGTAATGTTAGTTCATTTATTTGTTGACTTTTTCTTTTTTTGAAGGAATGAGCTCCATGCAATGAACTTTCCTCTTAGTACTGCCTTCATAGTGTCCCAGAGATTTCGATATGTTGTATCGTTGTTCTCATTTACCTCTAAGAATTTCTTAATCTCCTCTGGATGTCTTCTGCAACCCATTGATCATTCATTAGCATATTGTTTAGTGTCCAGATATTAGAGTAGCTTTTCTTTCTTATTTTATCATTGATTTCTAATTTCATTCCATTATGATCTGATAGAATGCAGGGTACTAACTCTAATTTTTTATATGTGTTTAGAGTTGCTTTGTGGCATAGTATATGGTCTATTTTAGAGAAGGATCCATGTGCTGCTGAGAAGAAAGTGTATTGGCTTATTGATGGATGATACACTGTATATATGTCAGTTAATCTAAGTTATTAATTGTATTATTGAGTTCTATAGTTTCTTTGTTTAACTGTTTTTTGGAAGATCTATGCAGTGGTGATAGAGGTGTGTTAAAATCACCTAGAATTATGGTGTTGTGGTCTATTTGATTCTTGAACTTGAGAAGAGTTTGATTGATGAATGTAGATGTTCCATTATTTGGGGCATATATATATTTATAACAGTTATATCTTATTGATCTATGATTCCCTTAAGCAGTATGAAATGTCCATCTTTATCTCTTTCAATTAACTTTGGCTTGATGTCTACTTTATTTGATATGAGAATAGAGACCCCTGCTTGTTTACAAAGACCATGTGAGTGATATATTTTATCCCATCCTTTCAACTTCAGTCTGTGGGCATCCTTTCCTATGAGATGTGTCTCTTGAAGGCAACATATTGTTGAGTCTGTTTTTTTAATCTAATCTATTACCTATGTCTTTTAATTGGTGAGTTTAGGCCATTAACATTCAGGGTTATTATTGAGACATAATTTGTATTACCAGCCATTTTTATTTATTTATTTTTGTTATTTTTGGCATTTAGTTTGACTTGGTTTTTCCTTTGGTTGGTTTGTTCCTTTATTGTAGTTCTTCCCTTTGTAGATTTTCATTATTATTTTTCATTTCCTCCTCAAGGAGTATTTTACCAAGAATGTTCTGTACAGCAGGATTTCTTGTTGTAAAGTCTTTTAGCTTTTGTTTATCATGGAAGGTTTTTATTTCATCCTCAAATCTAAAGCTTAATTTTTCTGGATATAAAATTCTTGGTTAAGCCCTTATCTTTTAGAGCCTGGTATATGTTGTTCCAGGCTCTCCTGGCTTTGAGGGTCTGGGTTGAAAAATCTGCTGAGATGCGAATTGGTTTTCCCTTGTAGGTAATCTGATTTTTCTCTCTTGCAGCCTTTAAAATTCTATCTTTATTTTGTATGTTAGGCATTTTCATTATAATGTGCCTTGGTGTGGGTCTGTTGTAATTTTGTAAATTTGATGTCCTATAGACCTCTTGTATTTGATTTTCAAATTTATTCTCCCTGCTTGGGAAATTTTCTGATATAATTTAATTGAAGAGATTGTACATTCCTTCGGTTTGAATCTCTGCACCTTCCTCTATTCCTATAAATCTTAAATTTGGTCTTTTGATGGTATCCCATAATTCTTGGTATTCTGTTCATGTTTTTTACCATCTTCACTGTGAAGTCAACTTTATTTTCAAGATTATATATTTTGTCCTCATTGTCTGAGGTCCTATCTTCCAATTGGTCCAATCTGTTGGTGATGCTTTCTATTGAATTTTTTAAGTGGCTTTCTGTTTCTTTCATTTCAAGAATTTCTGTTTGTTTGTTTTTTTCTCAAACTCTCTCTTTCTTGAAGTAATCTTTTGCTACCTGGATTTGTTCTCTTATCTCTTTGTTGGTATGATCAATGGTTGCCTATATCTGTTCACTTAGGTCGTTTTTTTTCAAATCTCTTATCATTTTAACTATGTATATCCGGAACTCCTTCTCTGACATTTCACCTACTGTGCTTTTTATGGTTTCTATTGTTGTAGTATCTTGGTTTGTTTGGGGCATTTTCCTCCCTTGTTTTTTCATGATGACTATGTATTTCCCTCTCTTGCAAGTTAAGCCTGGGGTATTACAGCTTCTTCTCTTTTGTCTTATAAGATCCCTACAGGTTACCCCAAACCTCACTTTTTAGGGTAATATTAATATTAGAGCTTCCAATGTACCCAATGTGTATCCATATATCAGTTAGTTTCTATTTTTATATTTACAGTTTTGTTGCTGTGGCTCCTTAGTAGGTGGGCTGAGTTAGAATGGATGCAGTCTGGTGGGGCTTGTTACCCTGCTGTCCTCAGCAGGAATGGCCTCTCCGAGGTGGGCAGGCAGATCTTGAAAGCCTGCAGGCGGGCCCAGCTGGAACTCACTCCAAGAGGTCTAGCTGGGAACTCCTGCTGGCAGGCCAAACTGGGAACCCATGCTGGCAGGCCAATTGGGAACCCACGCCTGCAAACTGAACTGGGAACTCAGGCTGGCAGGTAAACTGGGAACTCACACCACTAGTCTGAACAGGGAGCTCCCACCCTCAGGCCGAACTGGGAACTCACACTGGCAGTCCAAACTGGGAGCTCCCCCTGCAGGCCGCAGGGCTGGCAGACCGAACTGGGAATTCCAATAACCTTCTTCTTAAAGCTGACTTCCAGCAGCAATTATGATCACAGGAGGACACTGCCTCATCATCATGAGAAAATGGAGAAACTCCTGTCCTGCAGAGATGCTTTGTTTTCCATTGAGAAATGGATACTTTTATATGTACAACATCCAACTAGGGCTATATCCATACTGTTGAAGAGTCAGAAGGGTCAGACTAGAAATGGACCAGATGTGATATCTAAGTTGGAGAGCTAAGATGGCCGAAATTCATAATATTGCATCTTTCAAATATTGATGAATGTGGTTTCAGAGGTCTTAGTTTGTAGATGGCTGACTACATTTCTCTCAGCCTGAGATGAGGCAGAACATCATAGCAGAAGTGTGTGGAGGAGTAAAGCACCAAGAAGTGGAACCAAGAAGCAGCGAGTTTGACTATCTTAATTTGGTTAATTTGTATGTTTTCTCTCATGATTAAATTTTTGTGAGATCATTGTTTTAAATTCTTTTTCAGACAATTCACAATCCATTTCCTTAGGGTTGGTTACCAAAACTTTATTTTGTTCCTTTGATTATGTCAAAAATTTTCATGTTCCTTATGGTTTGCGCTAGCTTTATATTTGAAGAAACAGTCACTTAACTCAGTTTTTATGGTGGGGTTCAATAGGAAAGAAAATACTTTACCAGTTAGCTTGGCTAGAGGTTCTGGAAGGCTTTCAAACCTTTCCACTGGCTGTATAATCTATGGATTTTTGCTTTGTAATGAAAGGGGACTTATTGGCTTCTTTCTTTCCTCTATCTCTCTTTCCTTTCTTGTTCCTTTCTTCTTAGAAGCCTATAATATGCTGTTCTCTCTGGGATTTGACTGCTATAATTTGGGTTGGGACACTGGAGGCAGGCTCTAATCTCTATCCCTCATGTAGAGAAACCTCAAGTTCTGTGCCTTGTCCCAGTCTTGCTGATCTGTACTATGCACACCAGCTTATTGTTTGTTTCCTTTGTTCTTAGCTGTACTTGACACAGCCAAGAGGGTGTTGTGAGTGTTCTCTGGATGAGTCAAGACAAAATTGGCCCCTCAGGCAGCACTCCCTCCCTTCTGGAGAAGAAGCCTCAGGTTATGCACTCTTTATCAGTTTTTACAGAGACATGCTGGACATAACAAGCCTTCCATTCCTTTTTTCTTTTTTATTAATTGCCCCAGGTGTTTCATCTATATCAGTTTTGTCTGAACTCCATGTGAGGTTAACTGGCCCCTCAGCAGTGCCCTGAATGGTCAGGCAATTGAATGCCTGCTTCACCCTCTTCCCTACCAAGGAAAAACTTCACTGGCACAGGAAATCTCAGTTGCTGATCTGTGCTGGAATTGTGGGTTGGCTGATGTGATTAAAGTATCCATTTGCATCTATTTATCCATTTCAATGCAGATGCTCTTTGTTTTGTGCTTGTATGGAGTAAAAGAAATTCTTAAATAGAATCTAGGTTTCTTATATATTGTTAAATTGTTGATATCACCTGTTATCTTCCTATTTTTATATTATTCTGTTAATACATCTCCTCTCAGATTGACACATTCATTTTTTCGAAGGGAATCATAATAAAGTTTTGCAGGCTTGGGGAAAAATCTGTCATTTATTGAATTTTTTTTTTTTTTTTTTTTTGGTGATTGAACATCATTAATTGAAAACACAATGTATAGTGTGGTCGCATGGAACTTGCATACTAGTATTTATGTAATAAAACTTTATAAGTACACCATTGATATAGAATAGCACAATATAAATATCTTTTAGTATGAATGCTAGTGTAACTAAGATATAAATATGACACATTGTGTGATTTCATCTGATATTGAGTGCACATCTGATGTTACAACCGTAATCTAATGTTTGTTTCTCATTTTTTCAGTAGCAAAAGTTTGAAATTTTAAAATGAATGAATCTAATGACTCTAACTAGGTTATAATAGGACATCAACTGGAAGAGGATGTATGCCTAAAAATTAAAACTTACAAAATACATGCAATTATTCATTCCACAAATATTTCTAGAGCACTTTTAGATATGAGACTCTCTGCTAAAGTTTGGGAATAAAATACTATAGAGATTGTAACAATAGTCTTGTGTTTTATACTGTAATAAGGGATATAAAAATGAATCAGTATGCAAACAAAATAATCAAAATAATAAATGATAGGAAGAGGTGCTCTGGGCTACAATGAGTACTAGTTTATCTAAGTTAGATTTTCACTAGTAAAAAGTCAAATTTTCACTGGTTTTGTATTTCCACTAAAAAAGGAAGAAAAGGGGATTCTCTAAAAAATTATTTTAAAAATGTTTTTCATTAGGATATAGTTCATGATAAGAAAGTCTACCATGCTGAAAAGACAGATAAAGACCCACACATGAATGGAAAACTTAAAATATTGATAGTTTCCAAAATATATATATAAATATATAAAATCTATAACAAGCATAAAATTAATCATTTTTTCTATGTTAAGTGCCAACAAACTTCTAAAAGCTTTTAGCTGAGCCCTCTGGAATTTTACTAAACATCAGCTCTCCCATATTCTAAACCTTTGCAATGATTATGACATCTTTTTCTAAGCACCCATGACAAAAATATCATGAAATGGATAGCTTATAGATATAGCAAGCTATTTCTCAGAGTTCTGGAACCTAAGAAGAACAAGATCAAGGTACTGGCAGATTTGTTGTATGGTGAGTGTCCATACCTCAAAGATGGTAACTTCTAGCTATGTCCTTACATGGTGGAAGTGTTAAATAACTCTCTGGGGCTTCTAATCCCATGTGATGGCTATACCCTCATGATCTAATCAATTCCCCAAAGCTATGATTACTTATGCCATCACTTTGAAGGTTATGAGTTAAACACATTAATTTTGGGGGGGGCACAAACATTCATATTATAGTATTCCACCCCTTGGGACCCTCAAAGTTCACATTCTCCTCATATACAGAATACATTAATTCCATCACAGTAGCTCTCGAAAATTTCATTCACTCCTGTGTCAACTCAAAATTGTCAAATCTAGAATCTGATCTAAATCACATATGAATAAGACTCAAAGTATGATTCATCCTGAGGCAAGTTTTTCTCTAGTTGTGAGCCTCTGAATAAAATATATAGTGTGCTTCCAAGAAACAATGGTGGGACAGAGGTAAAATAGTCCCATTCTGAAGGCATGAAAAAGTAAGAAGAAAGAATAACAAGTCCCAAATAAGCCCATATCCTGAAGTACAGAGAAGAGTGTTCACTTGAGTCTCTATTCCCAAGGCTGAATGGGACTCAGATTATTTCTCTGTAGCTGTCCTAGGGAGGTCTGAATGTCTCTTCTTCAAAGCATTAGATGTCCCTATTCCACAATGCAACTGACTCAGCTTTCATGGGTTGGAGTTAGGTGCTTGCAGCTCTCTCTAGAACTTTAGGACTCTGGCTCTACCAGTCTAGAGGTGGGGGTGGTCCCTTTTCTCACCCCCCCCCACTGGGGGCATCATTTGAAATTTAGATAGAAACCTCCATGCCCTCACAACATGTGCACCCTGTGCACCTACAAAAATGGTCTTGCATGGAGATGGCCAAGATGTACAGACTATGCTGTTTAGATAAGAGGTCGCCAAGGCCAAGACACCCCTGGATTCACTGCAGCCACACTTATGGTGGCAGAGGGATGGGGCTGCAAAATTTGGGAAACAGAGAATTGAGGTGCATTTCACTGCAAGTGCAGAGGTCCTGCAGGTCTCTAAGGCCCCTTCTTTGAAACTGCGGTGTTCCTAAGGTCCTTGTATTCTGTGTCTGTGTCTGTGTGACCAAATCTGCAGAATGTCTGGTGGTTTTTCTTTCCCTATCTTGATAATAACATCTCACTTCTGTAGACAGAGCCTAACCATGCTAATCTCTTTAGAAAATAATATGTTGGCTACACTTTTGGTCATCATTTCTGAACATGCTCTCTCATACTTTTCTATATGGGTGGGCTGGGAATTTTTCAAATCTTTAAATTCTGCTTCAAGTCTTGAAAATTAATTAATTAATCTATCAATCTTTTTAGTTATTTATTTATTATTGGGGATTGTTAAATCCAGGGACACTTTACAACTGAGCTACATCCCCAGTCCTTTTTATCTTTTATTTTGAGACAGGGTCTCATTAAGTTGCTCAGGCTAACCTCAAATTTGCAATCCTCTTACCTAAGCCTCCTCATTACTGGGAATATAGACAAACACCATGCCCTGCTGAAAATTCCCCTGCCCCTGGTGGCAGAAAATGGTCTTTAAACCAAGGATTTTATTTATTTTTTTTAAAATTTGTTCTAATTAGTTATACATGATAGTAGAATGCATTTTGATACTTCATACATAAATGGAGTATAATTTCTCATTCTTTTGGTTGTACATGATATAGAATCACACCAGTCATACAGTCATATATGTACATAAGCTAATAATGTCAGTTTCATTGTACTATCCTTTCCTACTCCTAAACCTCCTCCCCTCCCTTCACTCCTCTTTATCTAATCCAGAGTAAATCTATTCTTCCTTACCCCATCCATTATTGTAAGTTAGCACTTTCATATCAGAGAAAATATTTCTCCTTTGTTAAATAGGGGGATTTGCCTATTTAACTTAGCACAACATTCTGCAGATCCATCTATTTACCAGCAAATGCCATAATGTCATTCTTCTTTAAGATTGAGTAATATTCCATTGTGTATATATACCACATTTTCTTTATCTGTTCATCTGTTGAAAGACAGTAGTTTGGTTCCATAGTTAAGCTCATTTGAATTGAGCTGTTTTAAATATTGATGTGGCTGCCTCACTATAGTATTCGGATTTTAAGTCCTTTGGTTATAAACGGAGGAGTAGGATAGCTGGGTCAAATAGTGGTTCTATTCCACATTTTCTGAGGAATCTCCATACAGCTTTCCAAAGGAAGTTGAAAATCCTATCTTTATAGTCTTTTCTCACATTGCACCATAAGCATTTAAGGAAAGCCATGTTACAATGTTACACCTTCAATCGTTTGCTCAGAAAATTTTCCACTAAATACCAATTTCATTTCTTGTGGGTTTTACCTTCCATAAAACATTTGGATACAAATACAATTCAGCTGTTATTTGCTTTTTAGCAATAGTGACTTTTCCTCCAGTTTCTATATTCTGTATTTTCCCCTAAGACTTTTTCACAATGGCTTTGACCATCCATATTTATATTAACTTTCTGTCCAGAAACAGATAATCTCTAAGAAGATTGAGCATTCTGTCCTTTTTGGAGACCTTACCAGATTCACTCTTAAAGGTCCAGTCCAGAAAAAGAAGGATTTTTTTTCTAACATAAAAATCCAAACACTTGTAGACTTTGCCCATTACTCAGAATTAAAGCAACTTCTACATTTTTAGGTGTTTGTTATAATAACATTGTATCCTGTACTAATTTCTATCTTACACTCTTCAGGCTACTATATCAAATATACTGTAGACTGGATGGCTTATATATACCAGGTATTTGTTTTTTAAATTTTTAGAGTCTGGGAAGTCCAGGATCAAAACACTAACATTTTGGATGCCTGGTGATGCTTGTTCTTCTCATAGACAGTGCCTTCTCTCTGTGGAAAGGCAACTCTTAAGAATTTCTTTATATAAGGGCACTAATTCCACTCTTGGGGCCTCCTGCTCCCTTGATCTAATCACCTTACCTTTCCAAAGACCACCTCCTAATATCGACACCTTGGGAATTAGCATTTTGACATATGAATTAAGAAGTAACATTAAATCTATAGCTTAATATAAAATCCAAATTTTACCTGGGTCTCTGTTTTTTATCTCTTTTCAGCAGGGTTTTTTTCTTGTGAATCGCGATTTATATCTTTGGGCTCAGAATTTGAATTATCTGTCTTCCTTTATTCTCATTGCTTTTTCCAGGTCCTTCTCCCTTCTTACATACCTATTGGTTCAGAGAAAGAACTTAGATTCTTCAATAGTACAAATCACCATGTTCCTCATTGCAGAAACCTACTCACCCTGGGTTAACATCCTTCATCTTACAATAAATTTTGTTAAGTATTTCATAAGAAACAAAATCAACACCCATAAATCTAAGGCATTTCTCTATATCACTGACAAATCCTCTGAAAGGGAAATGAGGAAAACCACCCCATTTACAATAGCATCAATAAAAATAAAACAAAATACTTGGGAATCAACTTAACCAAAGATGTGAAAGACTCCTATAATGAAAACTACAGAACACTAAAGAAAGAAATCATAGAAGACCTTAGAAGATGGACAGATCAACCTTGCTCTTGGATAGGCAGAATTAATATTGCCAAAATGATCATACTACCAAAAGCACTATACAGATTTAATGCAATTCCAATCAAAATCCCAATGACATTCCTTATAGAAATAGAAAAAGCAGTCATGAAATTCATCTGGAAAAATAAGAGTCCCAGAATAGCTAAAGCAATCCTTAGGAAGAAGAGTGAAGCAGGTGGCATCACTATACTGGAACTTAAATTATACTACAGAGCAATAGTAACAAAAACAGCATGATATTGGCACCAAAATAGACTGGTAGACCAATGGTATAGAATAGAGGACACAGAGACTAATGCATATAATTTCAGTTATCTTATACTAGACAAGGGTGCCAAAAATGTACATTGGATTGAAAAGATAGCCTCTTCAACAAATGGTACTGGGAAAACTGGAAATCCATACGCAACAAAACTAAATTACACTCCTATCTTTCACCATGCACTAAACCCCTAGGAATTAGAACAGAGACACTAAGCCTAATAGAAGAACAAGTAAGCTCTTATCTCCAACATGTTGGATTAGGCCCCAAGTTCCTTAATAAAATTCTGTAGCACAATAATTAATATCAAGAATCAACAAATGGGATAGATTTAAATTACAAAGCTTCTTCTCAGCAAAAGAAACAATCAGTGAGGTGAATGGAGAGCCTACTAATTGGGAACAAATTTTTACCACATGCACATCAGATAGAGCACTAATCTCTGGAATATATAAAGAGCTAAAAAATATTAACATAAAATAAAACAAAACCAAATAACCCAATCAATAAATGGGCCAAGGAAATGAACAGACACTTCTCAGAAGAAAATATACAATCAATCAACAAATACATGAAATATGTTCAACATCTCTGGCTATTAGAGAAATGCAAATCAAAACCACTCTAAGATTTCATCTCACTCCAGTCAGAATGGAAGCTATTAAGAACACAAACAACAATGTTGGAGAGGATGTGGGGCAAAAGACACACTCATACATTGTTGGTGTGACTGCAAAATGGTGCAGCCAATCTGAAAAGCTGTATGGAGATTCTTTGGAAAACTGGGAATGGAACCACATTATGACCCAGATATCCCACTCCTTGGTCTATACCCAAATGACTTAAAAACAGCTTACTACAGGGACACAACCACATCAATGTTTATAGCAGCACAATTCACAATATCTAAACTGTAGAACCAAACTAGATGCCCTTCATTAGGTGAATGGATAAAGAAAATGTGGGATATATACACAATGGAGTATTACTCAGCAATAAAAGAGAATAAAATCATGGCATTCTCAGGTAAATGGATGAAATTGGATAATATAATGCTAAGTGAAGTTACCCAATCCCAAAAATCCAAATGCAGAATGTTTTCTCTGATATAAGAAGGCTGATTCATAGTGGAGTTGGGATGGGGAGCATAGGAGGATTAGAGGAACATTAGAATGGTCAATGGGGAGGGAGGAAAAGGGAGGGAGTAAAAGGGTGAAGAAAAAAAAATAAGATGGTAGAAAGAGATAGATATAATTACCCTAAGTGCATGTATGAAGACATGAATGTTGTGAATATACTTTGTATACAACTAAAGATATGCAAAAATGTGCTTTATAAATATAATATGAAATGTAGTGCATTCTGACGTCATTTATAGCAATTTAGAATAAAAAAATAAATAAATAAAGTATTTAGTAAGGCGTATTAAATTAAACATGCTCTAGTGTAGTGTCTTAAATGTTCTAAATTTAAGTACAAATAAATATATTATTTGAATTTCTCTATTGGATGAATTGCCTTTTGAAGAGCAATACTGCTATGGCAGCATGTACAACCTATAATGTTACTTGGATTTTATTGCATGCATTGATTACTTTTTTTTTTTTTTTTTTTTTTTTTTTTTGGTACTGGGGATTGAACTCAGGGGCTTTCGACCACTGGGCCACATCCCCAGCCCTTTTTTGTATTTTTTAGAGACAGGGTCTCACTGAGTTGCTAAGTGCCTCACCATTGCTGAGGCTGGCTTTGAACTCGCAATCCTCCTTCCTCAGCCTCCCAAGTGCTGGGATTACAGGCATGCGTCACCACGCCTGGCTGCATTGATTACTTTTGATGTCACCTTTTATGAGGTACAGGTGCCTTTCCTGACAGATATGATTTGGCAAAAAACAAACAAACAAAAACATTTTACAATGGTGAATGTCATTTTTTCTCTTTGAGACATATTTGAGGTCATGATGTATAAATGTTTATCCCCTGAAGATTTCAAAGGTAATTTACCCATAGGGACTCATTATTTCTTTCCCTGTTGAAATTTTTGTTTTATCTCTAGACTTGCATCTGTACAGAGTTGGCATAGAAGAGACATACTGTGTCTAGCAAATATCATAGTGTATAAAGAGGCAGCAAAACAAGTTTTATTGCCACTTCGAACATTAACTTTTATATGGAATGCACTCAAGATTTATTTATCTTTTTGTAAATGAAAGCTGGAAACTAAATTATTTAATTAAGAACAGTTTTACTGGTTACTATATACATTTGTTGAGATATGTCAATTATGCTCTAGTAGCAAGCAATTTACAATTTTTAGTGGCTTAAATTTACAAAGTTTCACTTCCTGCTGCAGATTGACTGCATTATGTATTTTATTTTTATAGTCCTTCAGGATCCATGTTAGTAGAGTTGATCTTCTAGAATGTTATCGTCATCAAGGCAATAGGAAATAAATTTTGGAGGAATTCACAGTGTAATTTAATGCTCTTGTTTGAAAGCCATGTGTCCCCTCCTCTGGATATCTCAATATCCCAATCACTTCCAAAGAAATCAGAAATGCAGTTCCATTTGTTAGGAAGATGGAAAACAGGAAGTGTTTGGTGAAGTACACTAGTAACTAATGTATTAGTACCAGTTTTGAGTAAATGACAGATACTAAACTACAAGAGGTCTTAGGGAGCTAGTCTTACTAAGATATGTCTTTAAATCATACCTAGAAAGTCAAAGTAAACAGACAAAATGTTATTAGAGATGGCAGAACAAAGAAAGTGAAGAGTCTGTTTTTCCAAAAAGTCTTGATTTGTTATGCTACTAAAATATTTTAATTAGTCTATACTAATCCATATGTTAATATAAATGTAATGTAAACATAGGTTAGAAACTAAAATATATTATCATAAAAGTGTTTACAATGTAAAAGTTTTTCTGTAATTTTAAAAATACTTTCATTTTCTGAAAGTTTGTAAGCAAATGGATGTCAAGCTTTCTTATTTTGAAACTTTACAATTTTGGAAGTAGAAACCCATTCTGAAAAAGTACATAATGAATTAAGCTGCTAGAAGTAGAGAAAAGTGACTTTATTTTTACCTAAATACAAATAGAAGGAACAAAGACAGGTGCAAGTTAATGTGCATGCAATATTTAATTCATTTAATAATACTTAATCATAATTAATCTGAAATTATACATTGATTTTTTAGCATTGATAAATACTAATCTATTTCAAATTTAAGGGTATAGAACCCTTGATTAATATGCCATGATGTGCTAACCTTTTAAAATGCTTGGTTAAATATTACAATTCTTTAATTCTCTTCTAAGATTGGAAAAATAACAAGATTATAAATTTTAGAAAATGTTTTTAATATATAAATAGATATTTATTTTCAACAAAATAGGCTTTTGAATATTTATTTTCATCTAAATCTTTTGCCTGAGGGTAAAATATTTTTTTTTATTAACTAAATCTTTTATGTGCCAATATCTATTCTCTATAATACACAGATTTCATTCTGAGACTGGCTGCATGCATAGGCTATGGTTGTAGGATAGAGTCTTCCCTTAGAAATAAAAGGAATGATATATTCTTACAACATTATCTTGGCCTTAATGTTATTGTGTTGTTCTTGATTATATAGAAAAAATAAGAACAGGAACAAGAAATCCCCCTCTTCATTTCCACAATGACTTGGCGAAGGCAGAAGACCAAGAAGTCTGATAATTTTCTGTAATTTCCTAAAGAGAAAGGAACTCATAGTAATCATCTATCCCAGAAAATCAGTTTGATAAATCATGAGAATTAAAAGATGAACTGGAAAGCAGGAGTCAAGACAAATTATGAGAATTGGAAGTTTGAAAATCAAGATTCAGTCACAACAGAAACAAGTCTAATTTTCCCATGTTTGTTTTTTGCAATTTCAATAGCTTCAAATCTATGAATAATTTCCCTTGCTTTAAGAACAATTCAATATTTTTAACAAAAAATGAGACACTATGAATTAACTGATCTCTGATTATCTCTGTGGACTTACAACAAGATCCTAAATCTCTATGCCTATGGATTTCTTGTTCTTTTGTTTTCACCTCCATTCCTCCAGCCCTATACCAAACACCTTCAGCTGTCAAAAACTTACTTGTATCATGCACTGTGGTCTACAACATCATTCTTCTCAGAGATCATTTCTGAACCACCAAGCCAGGTTACATGCCCCTAGTATATATCAACAGATCTTTCTATACCAAGGATTATCCAATATTTTCAATAGTCAATCACAAACATTCTGATTCAACAAGCACCAAATAGAAGAATAATACAATGTACTTCAGCAGCATTAATTAGTCGTTAATTAATGCCTTTGTATTATGGAAATAAAACCAATTACTAGATTACATAGTATTTGATCTTTTCTTAAGGGTTTTCCTTTTATTTTCCCCTTGCCTTCTGGTTACATGAAAATCTAAGATATTTCCACCTGACAAAAGGATTAGCCAGTATCCCTATTTAAATACAAATCCAAATAAACCATCCTCTCTAGATATAGGATCTATTTCTTTTCCCATGCCAGAATTTTAAACTAATGCATAAAAGAATAAATACTTAAGCCTAATTTAATTTAATTTTACTAAGTCTGGATTAGATACAAAAAATAAGAAAGTAAAATGCTAAGGTCTAAATGATTAAGCTGGTTTACAATAATCCTCCTGAATACGAAGTATCTGATCAATTATCTGGAATCAGAAGAAGAAAATTTCGGTTTTCAGGTGCCATAAACTTAGAATTTTTGAAGAATACTTTTCAGAGAATGCTGCTATAGAACCAAAGAAAATAATTAATGAAAATGGGAATAGTGTGTCCTCCCTCTGCTGGTCATTTTATTATATAAGATTCAGCCTGGTAAAGTATCTTGCTGGTGATTGGACATCTTACATTTTATCTCTTTTTTTTAGCAGAAATAATTCCATTTGTAGTTAGGCATTTATATCTAGATTTTCCTCTAGAATGAGTAAGTTCCATGTAGTTCAACTGGGTATTACTTCAACATACCTCTATGCCATCACCATGCAAAGAGTGGTACAGACGTTCAACAAATGTCTCTCGTTGAACAAATGAGAAAATGAAAGGGTATGTGCATGGAATAAGTGAAAAGCATGTCTTTAATATCATAATACTGTGTGTTTTCCCCAACGTCTTCATTTTCTTTGGTGTGATTCATTTTCTTCTAGTAGAGACATGTTAGTACAGAGAAACTTCATTTCTGAAAATATTTTCAAGTTGACATTTCTTTTGAAACCATGGATTAACCTCAAAAGGGTTATAAAGTCATCAACAGGGGAAAACAAGCTGTACTTTTCTAAACTTTGTTTTTCTTTTTATTAACTAAAGTTTGGCATAAATTATTATGTTGTCAACAAATATTTACTAAATATTTATTTGTATAAGGCCTTAAAGAACTTAAATAAAAGCAGTTTTAGATGTTGTGTTGATTCTGAATACGGACTAATTGAGGAATATTTTTCCCGGTTTATGTAATATTACTCTGCAATTACCAGAAATAAAAAAAAAATTACATTTGGTATTTTAGTACACTAAATATATAAAATTAATTTACACCTCCTACTGTTTCATAATTACTTCCAATTCTCTAAATGTGTTACTTATGCACTTTAAATAACATTAATTTCAAAGTAAGGAGAATTTGCCTCTAAAATTTATTTTCCAAAACATATAATGAAAATGTGTTTTGACATCAGGAAAATATGTAATTTGGTGATAAATAACAAATATGCAGATTAAAAATTTATTTGAGGTGCATCATTAGATGTAAATTCCACGCACTGGTTATTTCAGAACAATCCAGATTCAGTAAAATACTTCCATTGCTCTGTAAAGAAACAAAAAACATTGAACCTGGATTTGCCTTTGGACTGAAAGCTACAATTGTAACACTGCAGTAAAGTATTTCGGTCTGAAGTGGAAAACTGATTAATAAAGCAGGTCACAGACAATTTCTGAGGCTATTTTATGTGCTTTGATTAACAGCATTAGAAACTTTGTTTAAAGGAAAATCCTTAATAAGAACAGAGAAGTAAATTCAGGATGAAATAATTCTCAACATCACACTATTTGCTTTTGTGTTATTTTCCCCTTTGCAAAATGCCTGCATGACAAAAAATCCATTAGATTTGTGTCTTTTACTGAATAACATGTTTATTTTAGTGGATTCCTATACAAGTAAAATATTGTTACCTGTTGTTTATGTTATCTAATAATATAAATGAAGACCATAAACTTTCTTTCCAAAATTCGTGTAAACCAATGATGTTAAACAGTACACTTAATTTTACTGCAATGTAAAAAAAATAACTTACTTCTGCAAAAAGTGCTGCTATTCCTAAAAGAGAGCATATGGTGGACAATGATTAACACTTAGGAGTCAATATTTAGATGTACTGAGTAATATAAGATTTGGGTCTTGAAACAATAACAATAAAACTTCTAAGCTCATAAGCTTGTTTCCAGTTACCAGGCAATTTCTTTTTTTCATAAAAAACCCTCAACTGGCCCACATTTATTATTGCAAACTTGGAAAAATTTGGGTCAGATTAGGACAACATGCAAGCTTAGAGTGAAATGAGCAGGTAGGTTCTTGGGTATCAGTTCTGGTCTCAAAAAGGGGTAGGGAAGGAGACATTTTAAAAAGGTGATTATGCTACACACATGAGTAAGTAAGAAAGGAAACATGGTCAACATCTGAAGTACTTCTTCCAGGAAATAAATAGGAGAAACTGGAAAGGAAGCCGATTTAATAATGCTTATGGTATTTGCCCTACAGAGAGAAACATAACAAAAATGTTTACATTTTAATTTCTCAGTTAAATTATATGGTGATAGTGTATAGACAACAACCATAAATTAAATTCTCAAATTCTCGAAACAAAAAAATAAAATAAAACCTAGCAAAATATATTTGCCAACTTACTGGAACTTAAAAGTATTATCTTTTTAGACAGAGTTGAATTTAAGATAATCTTCATTAAGTGCATTTAACTAGTACTTCTCTTCCACCCCTCCTTTCTTCCTTTTCATTTTGAATACCACTGGTTCTTGAGATTTTGTAACAATTCTTGGGAAAACTCAATATCAAAGAAGTAACTTTCTGTATTAATTAATTATAGTCATCATCTCCTGCTTGCAAAGAAAAACTGCCACCAGTATAATTGCAATCCATCTTGAGGTCACTGTGCATAAGGCCAAGCTGGCCAGAAGCCTTGGCAAACTACCATAGGTATTACAAAGACAATAATTATGTGATAAGCATACGAATGAAACCTAATGTGTGAAATAGAGAGATAAATGCTCAGTGTGTGGCCTGCATTGCTTACTACCTGCTGGCACTTAGCAGACAGCAGCACACAGCATGAACTGCGGAGATCAAGATACCCAAAGGACTTAAAATCAGCATACCACAGAGACACAGCCACATCAATGTTTACAGCAGCTCAATTCATGATAGCTAAACCATGGAACCAACCTAGGTGTCCTTCAACAGATGAATGGATAAAGAAACTGTGGTATATATACACAATGGAATATTACTCATCCTTAAAGAAGAATGAAATTACGACATTTGCTGGTAAATGGATGGAACTGGAGAATATTATGCTAAGTGAAATAAGCCAATCCCAAAGAACCAAGGCTGAATATTTTCTCTGATATGAGGATGCTAATTCACAACAAGAGTAGGGGGAAGAATACAGGTATTTTGGACTAGACATAGGGGAGTGAAGGGAGGGGAATGGGCATAGGAGTAGGAATGATAGTAGAACGAATTTGACATTATTATGCTGGGTGCATATATGATTACATGACCTGTGTAACTCTACATTATGTACAACCAGACAAATGAGAAGTTATATAAGTTATATTCTATTTATGTATGATGTCTCAAAATGCATTCTACCATCATGTATAACTAATTAGAACAAAATTTTTAAACAGTAACATGAAAGCTGTAGTTTGAAGACTCTATAGAATTTAGATATGCAGATGCTAAGTGAAGCTAGCCAATCCCAAAAAGCCAAATGCCAAATGTTTTTTTTTTTTTTTTTTTTTCTGATATAAGGAGGTGGATTCACAGTGGGGTTGGGATGGGGAGCATAGGAGGATTAGAGGAACACTAAAATGGCCAATTGGGAGGGAGGGGATGGGAGGGGGCAAAAGGATGAAGAAAAAAAAAAAAAAAGATGGCAGAATGAGATGGATATCATTACCCTAAGTGCTTGTATGAAGTCACAAATGGTGTAAATATACTTTGCATACTACCAGAGATATGTAAAAATATGCTCTATGAGTATAATATGAAATTTAATACATTCTGCTGTCATTTCTAACAACTTAGAATAAAAAGTAAATTTGAAAAAAAAAAAAAATAAAATAAAGGTATTGTGTCCAACTAAAACTAAAAAGTAAATATTAAAAAAATATATATGGGCAGTTTTGCTTCTTCAAAATGACAAAAGCAAATGTTGTCAACTACACTTGGCTATACCAGTGAAATCAGTCCATGTACCATTCCAACATGTTTTGGTCATCATATGGGGTTAAAACTCTATAAATGTAATTCAAATGGTATGAAAATACTTTGTGTAAAACCAATGACTTGGAAAACTGTGCTCTTTATATGTAATATGAAAGGAATTGCACTCTAAAAGCATATATAACAAATTAAATTAAATAAAAAAAAAAGTTGATACTTCAAAAATAAAGGGGGAAATTCAAAGATTTTCTGTTGATTTTAAAAAAACATAGGACCAGAGCAAGAGGGCCAGACCTGGGGAAGGGCTTCCTCCATTCCCGGGAAGAGTGTGACCTGCCCAGCTGCGAACAGAGCAAGAGGTAGGCACCCACCCGCCAGAAAGAGAGACCCAGCCACCAGTTTGCCTGGTCTTCAGGGCCCAGAGTAGCATCTCCCCACTGCTGTACGCAGGGCCCAGCTTGAGGATAAGCCCCTTCCACTATTCCACTGTGCCATTCTGCAACCGACCAAAGGTGCAGCCTTGACTCCACAAACAGGATTGCTGACTGGACATAATCCGGGTCAATTGGCTTAAACTGGAAGGGAAAAAAGAAGGGCTTACAAGTGTCCATTTTGTTTGAGACTTGTTCTTGGGTTCAACGTTTTTGTTTTTGTTTGCTTGTTTGTTTGTTTTGTTGTTGTTTCTTGGGGTTTTTTTTTTGTTTGTTTGTTTTTGCTTTGTTTTTGTTTTGATTGACAGTGTGTTTGTGTACTTCTGCTCCTCTTATCTTTCTTTTCTTCCTTCACACTTTTATATTTTTTCTTCTTCCTTCATCTTCCCTATTTACACCCCGCCATTGCATTCTCAACAGAGGCAAAAACAAGTTATACGCAGAAATTGGGATTTCTAGAACGGGTACAATTGAAATATATAGCAAAGTGGTGTTATATATAGTTTATTCTCTATTTTCTAGATTCACTCTCTCTCTCCTCTCTCTTTCACTAATTTCTACTACTTGGTCATTTTTTTTTTTCTCTTCTTTTTTTCTTTTCCATCTTTCTTTATTTCTTCTCTCAACCGCTGCATAAGTTAGGCTTATATATAAACCAGTCTTTCCACCTAATCATTCACTCCATTCTCTTTTCTCTCTCTTCTGCTGATACTAAACCACTTCCATAGAACTCTCTCTTCATACTTTCTAAGAAAGAACAAGTCAATACACTCACTTTCTTCTTCCTAAATATATCACCTCTATGTCCATTACTTGAAACTATAAAACCCCTTCAGAAGCATACAGAGTAAATTGGAAACAATATCTGGGTTAACTAAATCTGTACATTGTGATCAAATTGGGATTCTCTGAATAGAAAGTGTTTGATTTTAAAGTGTAAAGGAAGTATAAGGGGATCTGATAGCATTGTAATTCAGGAGCAACATAAGGTTTTAAGGTAAAATCAAAATAGACAAGGTCCCACAGTGCAGGAAGAATAGACGCACAAGGAATATGAAGAAACAAGGGAAGAAAGTGACACAAACAAATCAATATGCCTCCTCAGTAGATTCCATGGCATGCACAGTTGTTGAAATGCCAGAGATGGAATTTAGAAATTACATATTCCAAATGTTAGCAGAACTTAAGAATGAACTCAAAAATGAGATGAGGGAGCAAATACAGGAGGTGAAAGATCATTTTGACAAAGAATTACATAAACAAATACAGGAAGTAAAAGATTACTTCAACAGGGAAATAGAGGCTCTAAAGATAAACCAAACAGAAATTCCAGAAATGAAAGAAGCAATAAACCAAAATAAAAGCTCAATCGAAAGTATCACCAACAGAGTAGATCACTTGGAAGAACCTCAGACAATGAAGACAAAATATATATCCTAGAAAAAAATCTAGATTAAACAGCAAAAATGGTAAGAAACCAAGAACAGAACATTCAAGAATTATGGGACAACATAAAAAGACCAAACATAAGAGTGATTGGGGTAGAGGAGGGGGAAGAGTTTCAAGCCAAAGGAATGAGTAATTTATTTAATGAAATAATTACAGAAAATTTTCCAAACTTGAGGAATGAATGGGAAAACCAAGTTCAAGAGGCTTACCAAACACCAAACATACAAAATCACAACAGATCCACACCAAGACACATTATAATGAAAATGCCTAATATACTGAGCAAGGAGAGAATATTAAAAGCCACAAGAGAAAGGAAGCAGATTACATATAGGGGGAAACCAATCAGACTATGTTCAGACTTTTCTACCCAGACCGTAAAAGCAAGAAGATCCTGAAATAGCATATTTCAAGTTCTGAAAGAAAAGGGATGTCAACCAAGAATCTTATATCCAGCAAAATTGAGCTTTAGATTCGAAGATGAAATGAAAACCTTCCATGACAAGCAAAAGTTAAAAGATTTCGCATCTCGAAAGCCAGCACTTTTGAACATACTGGGCAAAATTTTTCATGAAGAAGAGAAAAATAACAAGGAAAATCAACAAAGGGAGATATTAAACTAAGGGAAATACCAACCAGAAGAGAAACCAAATCAAGCTAAAGATCATAATACAAATAAAAATGGATGGGAATAAAAATCACATCTCAATAATAACCCTGAATGTTAACGCCCTAAATTCACCATTCCAAAGACACAGATTATCTGAATGGATTAAAAGAAATGGCCCAACAATTTTCTGTCTCCAAGAAACACACCTCATAGAAAAAGACATCAATAGACTAAAGGTGAAAGGCTAGGAAAAGTCTTATCACTCACGTGGCCTGCGGAAGCAAGCAGGGGTTTCCATTCTCATTTCAAATAAGGTAGACTTCAAGCCATAGTTAATCAAAAGGGACAAAGATGGATATTTCTTACTACTTAAGGGAACCATTCATCAACAGGATATAACAATCATAAATCTATATGCCCCAAATAATGGAGCACCTACATTCATCAAACAAACTCTTCTCAAGTTCAAGAATAAAATTGACCACAACACAGTTATTCTAGGGGATTTCAACACACCTCTCTCACCAATGGATAGATCATCCAAACAAAAGCTAAACAAAGAAACCTTAGGCCTCCTTAAAACAATAACTTAGACCTAAAGGACATATATAGAATATTTCATCCCTCAGTAAACGAATACACTTTTTTCTCAGCAGCACATGGCTCCTTCTCCAAAATAGACCATACATTATGTCACAAGGCAACTCTCAGCAAATATTAAAAAAATAGAGATACTACCCTGCATGCTATCAGACCATAAAGGGATGAAATTGGAAATCAATGACAAAACAAGATATAAGAAAAACTACTCCAACAACTGGAAGCTAAACAACATGCTACTAAATGAACAAGGGGTTGAAGAAGACATCAAAGAAGGGATTAAAAAATTCCTAGAGGTAAATGAGAACACAGATACAACGTATAGAAATCTCTGGGACACTATGAAGGCAGTAGTAAGAGGAAAAATCAATGCAATTCCAATCAAAATCCCAATGTCATTCTACAAAGAAATAGAAAAAGCAGTCATGAAATTCATCTGGAGAAATAAGAGACCCAGAATAGCCAAAGCAATCCTGAGCAAGAAAAGTGAAGCAGGGGGCAACACCATACCGGACTTCAAATTATACTATAGAGCAACAGTAACAAAAACAGCACGGTATTGGCACCAAAACAGACGGGTGGACCAATGGTACAGAATTGAGGACACAGAGACTAATACATATAATTTCAGCTATCTTATATTAGACAAAGGCACCAAAAAATGTACAGTGGAGAAAGGATAGCCTCTTCAACAAATGGTGCTGGGAAAACTGGAAATCCATATGTAACAAAATGAAATTAAATCCTTGTCTCTCACCATGCACAAAACTCAATTCAAAGTGGATCAAGGACCCAGGAATTAGACCAGAGACAATACGCCTAATAGAAGAAAAAATAAGCTCCAATTTCCAACATGTCAGATTAGGCCCCAAGTTCCTTCATAAGAATCCTGTAGCGCAAGAACTATTACCAAGAATTAATGAATGGGATAGATTTAAACTAAAAAGCTTCTTCTCAGCAAAAGAAACAATCAGTGAGGTGAATAGAGAGCCAACTAATTGGGAACAAATATTTAATACATGCACATCAGATAGAGCACTAATTTCTAGAATATATAAAGAACTAAAAAAACTTAACACCAAAAAAGCAAATAACCCAATCAATAAATGGGCTAAGGAATTGAAAAGACACTTCTCAGAAGAAGATATACATTTAATCAACAGATACATGAAAAAATGCTTAACATCGCTGGCAATTAGAGAAATGCAAATCAAAACTACTCTAAGATTTCATTTCACTCCAGTCAGAATGGCAGCTATCAAGAACACAAACAACAATAAATGTTGGAGAGGATGTGGGGAAAAAGGCACACTCATACATTGCTGGTGAGACTGCAAAATGGTGCAACCCCTATGGAAAGCAGTATGGAGATTTCTTGGGAAAATGGAAATGGAACCACCCTATGACCCAGCCATCCCACTCCTGGGTCTATTCCCAAAAGACTTAAAAACAGCATATTACAGTGACACAGCCACTTCAATGTTTATAGCAGCACAATTCACAATAGGTAGGTTGTGGAACCAACCTAGATGTCCCTCAGTAGATGAGTGGATAAAGAAAATGTGGTATATATACAAAATGGAATTTTACTCAGCAATAAGAGAGAATAAAATAATGGCATTTGAAGGTAAATGGATGAAGTTGGAGAATATAATGCTAAGTGAAATTCGTCAATCTCAAAAATCCAAATACCGAATGTTTTCTCTGATATAAGGAGGCTAGTTCACAGTGTTGTTGGAAGGGGGTACATAGGATCAGAGGAACACTAGAATGGTCAATGGAAAGGGAGGGGAAGGGAGGGAGCAAGGGTAGAGGGGGGAGAAGGAAAAAAAATTGGTAGTTGAATGAGATGGATATCATTATCCTAAATGCATGATTGAAGATCTGAATGGTACTTATATACTTTGTATACAAGCATTTGTATGTAAAAAGATACTATACTTGTGCATTATGAATAAGTAAATAAATAATTTAAAAAAACATAGATACTGTCACTTACATAAACAGTTTATTCATCGATATTTTAAAACTTTTTTATCACTTAATCTAATTATCATTGGAATATAGCATATGTACTGACTGCGCAACTTCACGAGCCAATCAGAAGAAGAGGCTCCTCTCATGCCCCTTCTGTCATCACACTCTTAGATGTAACCCTGTCCTGAAATATAAAACATAAATTATTTCTTGAACATTATGCACATAGAGTGAATATATTCTTTGCATTTCATTGTGTCTGTCTTTTCTCAGTATTTTGAGATCATCCATATTATTTTGTGTAGTTGTGGTTTGTTCATTCTCATTGCTGTTGTATCATTCTGTTGTTAAATATACCATAATTCATTAATTCATGATGCCATTGGCAATAATGGCTATTTTGAATGAACTATATTGCGTATGTCATTGGATGAACATAAATACCAGAATATTTTTTTAACATCAGCACATGAGCTTGGATTGACATTTTTGCCCTTAATTCTATTTATGTAGTGGATTACATGTATTGATTTGCACATGTTGAACCGTACTTTCATCCCTGAAATGAAACCAACTTGATGATGATGTATAAACTTCTTAATGTTTTGTTGAATAAAATTTGCTAATTTTTATTAAGGATTTTTTTATGTGTGTTCATGAGGGATATTGATCTTTTAGGTTTTTGTTCCTTGATGTGTCTTATCTAGTTTTGGGACCAAGGTGATACTGGCTTCATGGAAAGAATTTGGGAGTATTTCATTCCTTTTTATTTCAAATAATAATTTGAGTAATATTGGCATTAGTTTTTCTTTAAGAGTCCGGTAGAATGTAGTTGAGAAAATCCATGTGTTGTCCCAGGCTTTTCTTTTCTGGAGGATTTTTTTTTTTTTTTTTTTTTTTTTTTTGTACCAGGGATTGAACTCAGGGCACTCGCCTTCTGAGCCACATCCCCAGTCCTATTTTGTATTTTATTTAGAGATAGTGTCTCACTGAGTTGCTTAGCGCCTCATTATTGCTGAGGCTGGCTTTAAACTCACGATCCTCCTGCCTCAGCCCCGTGAGCTGCTGGGATTACAGGCATGTGCCACTGGGCCTGGCTGCAAGTCTTTTCAATTAGTACTGCAATCTCATCACTCGTTATTGATATGTTTAGGTTTTCTGTATCTTCTTGGCTCTATTTTGGTAGATCATAAATGTCATAAAATTTATTCATTTCTTCTAGATTCTCCAATTTATTGGAGTCTTAAGTTTTTAATGTAATCCTCTGTATTTCTGTGATGACTCTAGTAATATTACCCTTTTTTCAAACCTCTGTTTTTATTAATTTTCATTTTCTCTTTTAGGTAGCTTGGTTAAGGATTTATTGGTTTATGTGTCTTCTCAAAAAGCTAACACTGTTTCATTGATTATTTGTATTGTTTTATAATTTCTATTTCACTATTTTGGCTCTAATCTTAAGAATTTCCTTCCCTCTACTGGTTTGGGGAATTGTTTGTTCTTATTTTTTGGAGGAGGCTTGAAATAAAACATTAGGTTTTTTACTTGTAATCTTTCTGATATTTATGTAGGCACTCATAGCTACCAACTATCTTCTTCGTACCATCTTCATAGGGTCCCAGAAATTCTGATATATCTCAATTCTTATTTGATTCTATGAATCTTTAAATTTCTCTTTTGATTTCTTCTATCATGCATACATTTTTCAAAAAATTATTGTTCAATCTACATGCTTATTTTTTTCTGCAGTTTTACTTGCTGTCATTTCTCATTTCATCCATAGTACCTGAAAAAATATAAGAAATTGCATAGTTTTGTGTTTTAGTTTAGTTTTAGGTTTTTTTGTTTGTGTCTTTTGTTTTGATAATACTCATTTTGTGGCTTAAAATATGGCCTATTTCGGTGAAGGTGCCAAAGCAACTACGAAAAAGTAAATTTGGCTGTTGTTGGATAAAAAATATTCTAATACTTTTTAGGTTTCATTTGATTTATAATATTTCTCTGGTGTGAATAGTCTTTACTGAATTTATATCTGGATGATTTATTGGTGAAAGAGGTGTGTTGAAATCACCTAGTTTTATAGTACTGGAGTCTACCTATATTCAAATTTCAAGTACTGTTTGTTTTATGTAATTAGGTTCATCTACATTTGAAGTATAGATATTAAGTATTATTATATCATCTTGTTGGATCATTCCCTTTACCAATGTGAAGTGACCTGCTTTTTCTCTTCCGATTAATTTTCGGTTGAAGTTTGTTTTGTCTGACATGAGAGGAGTTACTCCTACTTGCTTTCACCTTCTACCTCTTTTTGTGTAATCTCACTATAAAAAGTAATACTTTTGTTTGATATTAAAATTATATGACATATAATTATATTACATATGATTATGAATATGATACTTATAGATATTAAATATCTTTTAGACAAACAGTCCTTCAACACTAAAATTCTGTTCACTAGCACTTTGAGAAGGATCAGTTTCTAATCATAAATAATTTTAGAGATCATGTGGTTTCACCTCTGACATGTGAAGATCTTGCAAATAATCACTTGGTCCTTATAAGAAAATGTCAATAAAACTGAAAATCAAAGAATTTTCTTGGTATAATCCCTAAACTGAAATTGCAGAGACAACTTCTACCCTGAATTTTGGAGACACAGGTGAATCTTAATAGTCATAGCCAAGATCCACTTACTCAAAATAGTAGCCCTAAACTGTGGGAACACTAATTTGAACAATGGCTGTTGATTGTGCTTAGACTAGCAAGAAAGAGAGAAGACTGAGTGTTGGAGGTTGCGGGATACATTTCTATGGGCATTACTTCCAAGAACCTCAGCAGGTCTTCATTGTAAGAAGGCAAAAATGATCCTTTTCTGTCTATGGAAAGTGGAGGGAAAGAGGAAACATTTTAAACTTTGCCTTTTCTGCAAGAAGAAGAAATTTAATAGAGTAAAACTCTTAAAACTTTCTCAGGGTTAAAACCATGAATTTTAAACTAATGCCAGTACTACTCAAATTGTTACTCTACTACCACTCCTTAGTCTTACACTCTCAAATTAATGGGGAAAAAACAAAAACAAAAACAAACCATAATCAACATGGGTCAGGGTTTAAAAAATTGCATCCAGGGAAGAGAACAGTGAACAGAGAAAAATTTTTAAAAAGTACTATAGAGGAGGTACAAATCCTTGAGAAAACTGCACTTCCAAGACATGGACAATCTAATAAATTAAGATTTAATCAGAAGATTATATGACTTTCTTCCCAGCTCACCCCCAGTGTCTACCATTACCCAAATGACCTCCAGTGTACTTACAGTATCAAGTCATAGTATCTTATGTAAAATAACCAAGTGCACCTCAAAACTATCAAGATCAACAATACAAAGGGACTCTGTGAAACAGTTACCATCCAGGGATATCTAAGTAAATATGATGACAAGGTACACATAAGAACTAAATGAAATGGAACCTAGGTGGAATCCTAGGATATACAAAGATTAGTAGTACAACACTAATATAAGATAAAAATATTATAGGCAACATAATATAGGATAATTGGAATGTATACATTTTCTTTGTAATTCATCTGCAAATCTAAAGCTATTCTACAAACAACAAAGACAATAAAGAATAAACAAAACAAAACCAAAGTAATTCTACTGGCTTTTCTAGTACTAGGTTGTGCACATTTAAATTATCAGTTTTGGATTCAGAGTTATGTTGTGTTTCTGACTCTAAACCAGTTTTATAAAGGGGATATTTTAGTAGAGAAATCTTTCATTCAAAAATCATTTCTGCTTTAAAGCTTAATATAATATCTCTATATGATGTATGGACAAAGAATTGAAAAAACAAGCAAAGCTAGTATTCAATTTTTATATAAAATAATGGGACACAATGACAGTATTAGAAATACCATAAAATAATTGAGACTAATAATCTTTGCCTTTAAATTTCATAGAAAAGTTGATAGCAATTATTTCCATTGTGAACTTTAAAAAATGAGCTAGCTTCTTTAGGAAATTTTGAATGACTTAAGCATGTTTTAATTTATCTGAGGTAGTTTTAATATCAAAAGTCATACAATATTATTCAAAGACCACAATCATATTTGAAATGGGAAGATAAATAACACTGTTTATGTGCATCTGGAGTACTTTTTAAGTAGCAGGAAAAAAAGGTTAATTTGGTCCCTCGATTAGGAAATCTGTCTTAGGTCCCATCCATGTGTACACCAGCTGACCTTGCTATCTAACCTGACAGACAACTCTTGCAACATTAATAGGGTATTTTTGGGTTTGGACCTACAGGAGCTGCATTCTGTTAATCCTCATGACTTTTGGGGTAAAGAACTATTATTTACAGATGAAGAGAATTTGGAAGGATGTATGATGTGCCAGAAGATGTAATGCAATCTGAATGAGAGGTAGAGCAAGGCTTTATTGGAGATTAGATTTTATCTCCATGTACATTGCCTCCATAGATTTCAGCACCTAGTGTAATGCATGTTTTCCTAGGTAATATATTACAAGTAACACTATTATGGATTGAATTATGTCTGCCCTGCTCCAGAGATATGCTGATATACAAACCCTTAGCACTTCAGAAAGTGACAAAAAAAAAAATATGGAAATATTGTCCTTATAGATGTAATCAAGTTAAAATGAGGTAATAAGAGGGTTTCCTAATTCCATATTGCAGGTGCTGTTACAGAAAGAGGAAATTTTGACTCAGAGACAGACGTGCATAGATAGAGGACTATGTGAAATATGGAGGAAACATCATGTAAAGAAGAAAGAAGTGATGGGAGATCTGAATCCACAAATTAAGAAACACAAGGATCTAAGTGCTCCAACAGAAGCTCCAAAGAGACAAAGAGGGATTCTTCAACACTGCTTCAGAAAGAGCAGTCCTTCCAATACCTCAAGTTCCAACTTTTTGCTTCCATAACAAAGAGACAATGCATTTCTGTTATTTTAAACCACCCAAGTGCTTGTACTTTGTTTTGGTAGTCCTATGAAAAACAAATAAAAAAACCAAAGCAAAATTTCATTTACACTAAATATTCTCAGAGTGATATACAGTAATTTCACTTACCTTTAAACTTCATTTGTTCTATTCTGGTACAGAATGAATGAAATAATTTTGTTAAATTTTCCCACAGCATACTGAGGTTCTACTAATAAGGTTTGTTTGTTTGTTTTGTTGTTGTTTTAACACTGTAATTTTCTAATTTGGATCTTTATGGGATGTAAATGCTATGTTGCTTATCTCTTCCTAGAAAATTGAACTCTCACTTCATTCATCTACATTAGCTTTTTTAAAAACTATAATATTTACACCATCATTGTATGTCCTACTTCCAGTTCCTTATATAGATCTACATTCTACCTTATATTTTCAAGCTTGAGTTTTAAGGATTGAATCATATTACTGAAGAATTTACTGAATTAAAGGAATATTGTTTTCTTATTTCTACATCATGTGAGTATGTATACACATACTTAAGAAAATGTGTATGTTTTGTGTTTGTAAATGAACATAGTGAAGAAATATTTATCTAATTATCTTTTTCTTCAATTATTTATAATAATGTTAATTTGAATTCTATAAGCACATGAGTATGGGAAATAATGTAAAGGTATGTTGAAATCCAGAAGTTTGCAGGTAGCTATATATTTGCTGTGGAAAATACACATATGGATAGCTTGAAGTCTGATAAGTTTCTTCCTTTAGTACACTAAATTATAGATCAGTTGACATAGACATTTAATGCAATTTGAAAAATTAAATATTTATCAATTGGTTCTAATTTACAGTTGGATAGACATAAGAGTTCCCGGTGTGCTATTGCACAGTGGAGGGACTATAGATAACAACAAACTGCACATTTCAAGAAAGCTGTAAAAAATGGTTTTTAAACTTTTCATCATAAAGACATGCTAAATGTTGATACATATGCTTTACCTGATTTAAACATCATACAATGTTTATAGAAATATTACAAGGTTCCCAATCATATGCACAATTTTTATGTTTTTATGTGTCACCTAAAAGAAAATTTTTAAAATGAACTATTTCTTGTCTCTTAGCAAAAATGTTTTTTCTTCTATAATTTAATCACATGGTGCACAATCAATTGTTTTACAATTTGTTATAATAAAACATTATAACTAGCAAGTTATTTGATTTATCATTTATATAAGAAGTTTAATTAATTTATATACATATATGTATACATATTTTATGTATATACACACATACATTTAAAGGCATGTGTGTGTGTGTGTGTGTGTGTCCTTCATTTCATGTCCTTCAGTTTACATTTTTTGTAATTAAGTTCCCATAATCCTTTAAGATCCTAATAGGCAGTGATTAAAGGAATTGCTAAAGATAAGTGACTTGTACAGCTTTTTAAGTAAATGCCATTTAAAAAGAAAATATATCATCATGGCAAAAATGTTCTATTATGTTCTATCAAAGCCAGTTCATGTAATTTTCATTTTTAACCAGACACAAAAAATACTTGCATGTGAATCTTTTATCCACTAATAAACATAATTTGGTACTTGTGCTGTACATTGCTCTAATTGCAACCTTATCTTTTATGCGAAAGACAGCCTCAAACTATGGGTAAGAGGAGAAAATCTTTTCTTTCATGAAAGGGCTTAATTATGTAGTCTCACAATTGTCTTTGTTGCTTAGTATTTGCCTTCCTTTCAAAACACAATACTCCAATTTATCAAGTAATCATTCTACCTGTTCTTTTATCTCCAGTTTCACACATTCATCAAAAAGCTTTAAAAATAATTATTTTATGATGCATCTACATTTGTATTACTTTCAAGTCAGAGGGTTTATTTCTAAATGCTTTCAGCCCTAACCTCTAACATTAGCAAGAAGCATGCCACTTACAAAATGTATGAAAATGTAAAGCACATGAAATATTTTGTAGTATCTAAACTTGGAAACCCTTAGATCTGGGGATGAGGAATGAAATCTGTACTATTTATCTGAAAGTAACAGCTTTGAATTGGCCCACCTAATTCCAGATTTACAGTCTATGAATACCAACCTTTTTCTTTTTACTAACCTCAGATAAAGGAAAAGCAATATATACAAGTTTATCTCTTTAAACCATTGTAAACAAATTAGACCTTTCAAAATCAATACTTGTTAGCACTTGATATTGTAGCACTCACAATTACACAGATGCAAGCATTTTGAATTCTTTCATCTGGTTATCCCCAACCCCTAGTGGGGGAATTATGGAAGATTTTTCTGGATGATCACCCTTTAAGTCAACCATTACTTATAAAAACAATGATATGCATATATGCACACTAGAAGTTCTTCCTCTCAAGTTTTCTAAATTTCATAAAATGATACTTGCCAAACTGATGTTTTTATTCTTTAGCTCCGTAAGGGTTTTTTTTTTTTTTAATACTAATTTACATTATTCAAAACATAGCAATTATTAAAAGTTTTATCATTTCTAAGTAAATGAAAATCATTTTTCAAATGAAATAAACAAGTTTGAATCCTGCTAGCTAAGCAGGTTTGAGTTATATCAATGCAGAGTCCTAATATTCCCACCAGCCAAATAAATATTATAATAGTATGTAACTCAGTAAGATAATATAGTAACAAAGTAAGCATTAAATATGTTTTTTCTTGTATGGGCCTTTTTTGGTTTTTCTATTTGCAATGAAATCAGTGAACTTCTTGTCTCTGGAGCTTAATTTCTGAAGGCAGAGAAGTGAATGGAGCCAAATAAATAAAATATTGGGAGATTAAAAGTTCCATGGAGAAGAATACACAGGATAATATTTAAATTAGAGGATACTATTTAAATTAAGGATAGTTTTCAAAGGACGTCTTTTCTAGATGATGTTTAAGCAGAGAATGAAGTTAAGTGAAAGAATCATAGAAAGATCTGGGGAGAAGGAAGTGATAAGTTTGGGGAGGGGGGGTAGTCCATCTATCACACAGACCTAAATGGAGTGTGCCTGGTGTTTCCAAATCGTAGCAAAGAGTCCATTGTGGATGCAGAAGAGCAAATAAAATGAAAATGGAAGTAGCTGAGCTGGAAGAGGTTAGGCGAGAGCCAGGAGCCTGGGAGGAGGTCACAGTGCTGATCATTGATTTGAAAGGGAGTGAGGCCAGAAGTCACCACAAGGTCTTGGGCAGGGAAGTCTTATCTGTGTTTGAGGATATCCATTTGGTTATTTCTCATAAATATACTGGGATGAGAGAGGGTAGAAGCAGGGAACTCATTTATGGTATATTCTTAAATTTGCTCCTTCCCTGGAAGGAAGCTACTCTTATCTAGGATGCTGTTCTCATCAGTCTGTGTGGCTAACTACTCAATTATCAAGTGATGATTCAAATATTAGCTGGTCAATATGTTTGTCCCAGATTACAGTTTCTAAACTCTTATCACTGTCACTTCTTCTAACACTATTCTAATATATTTTAATGTATTTTCTTAATAATTTTATCATTATTTAAATTTATGTATTTATTTTTGGTCTCTCTGCTGTTTCCTTTGCTAGATCAAGGCCACTCTTTTTTTCAGTCATTGGATTCCTCATTGTTTAAAGTATAACTAGAACATGGTAGGTACTCACTTATGGTAATAGAGAATACTCAAGAGTTTGAGAAATCTATAGCACACTGGTGACAAAGACTCATGTTTTGATGCAACTATAGTCAGACCCCTCTGAGCCTTCTTTTTCAGTTAAGCTTCAACCTTGGTCCCCTGTACCTATCAGGCCCATATAAAGCAGATTAAACATGACTTCTGCTAAACTAGATTAGAAAGAATTTCTTACCCTTGATCACCCACAAAAATCTGATGAAATTCTTTATCTTTATCTTTATCTAATATCAGATAACACTGTCTTGCCTTCAGCAGGAATTCTGTTAAGTTAGTCCAGTAGGAATCCCACCACCCTTGATTTCTGGCCTTAATGATTTTTATTTATTGACCCATGCCTATTCCTACATATTGGCTATAAATCCCCACTTGTCTTTGTATTTGGCATTATGCCTGTTTTCAATCCTTTACCTCAATATACCAATTGCAGTAGAATTGAATAAAGTCTTTCCCAGGGTTTTAAGAAGTGTCAATATATTTTTAAAAGTATATGTAAATACCCGTGTTAAAAAGTGGTACTATTTCTGTACACGTGGGTGGTTCTAATTACTTCACCATCATTTAAGCATAAATTTCTGCAAACATTGTTAATAGTTTTTTTTTTTTTTTTAATTATTTAACATGCATAATAGACTCTGAAGTCCAGTTAAGGCAAGCAAGTTTGTTCAAACTAATTATCCTACTAAAAACATATGTGATGCCAGCTTACTTATTAGAACAAACAAAAACCACAAAAAAAGCAAAACCCTACAGAAAATTCTCATAAGAGTATTATCTGTAGCTTATCTTTTTTATCTCCTTCAAATGGGGTGTTAAAAATAGCAAAAGTTTTGGTTTTTGATGTCTATATATTTTTCCTTTATGAATCACACTTTAAAGTTCTTATCTAGGAAGATTTCAGTTATTTCTATATCTTGAGCATGTCCTTGTATTTTTTTTTCTAAAAGTTTTAGAATTTATGATTTATATTTATGTTTATGATACACTTCCAGTTAATTTTTGTGTAAAGTATATTAAGTTAAGGTTTCTTTTTTTCTGTTTTCCATCCATAACTGTCCAGTTATTCTGGTACCATTTATTTCACTTTATTTATTATTTATTAATTTTTTTGCATATGTGGTACTGGGAATTGAACCCAGAGGTCCTCCACCACTGAACCACACAACAGACTTTTTAAAATGTTTTATTTTGTGAGTTCCTGTAAAGTTGCTGAGTATCTTGCTGGATTACTGAGACTGGCTTCAAACTTTTGATCCTCTTGCTTCAGTCTTCAGAGTTGCTGGAATTACAGGTGTGTGCCATCTTGCCCCAGTTTGAATTATTTACTTGAAGAGATATTATTCCTCCTGTGAATTGCTTCAGTGACCTTGTCCAAATGTTCTGGGCTTTCTTGTGTGGGTTTAGATCTGGGTTGTCTATTTTGTTACATTGATCTATATACCTATTCCTCCAACCAATACACAATGAGAAAATATTTGCAGATCTTGTATCTCAAAAAAACAAAACAAAACAAAACAAAAACCTAGTATTTAGAATATAAGGGCCTCTCCAAATTTTTTATAAATATAGAATAAATTAGTGTTTATTAAGGACAGTTCTAGGAGGAAGGACATAGGCAAAGGAGGTTACAAAAGGGAAACATGAAAGATTCTCAATATGTTGGAACTATTTGATATCTTAACTATAGTGATGCTGAATTTTATTTTACTTTAATAAAGAACGACTATATAGGTGGTAAAATTGTAAAAAACTAGTCTACATACATAACAAGTGAGTACAGGTAAAACTGAAAAAGTCAGAGTAGCATCAGTGGGATGTATCAGTGTCAATATCTTTGTTGGGATGTTATACTATATTTCTCCAACTGTATAGATGTCTATGATTATATAAATACATACTATACAAATATATATATTTGTATATAAATACATACACATACAAATATATGTATGTGTATGTAAAGAGAAAGAAGGAAAAAGGAAAATAAAAATAGGAAGAAAGAGCAAAAAAGGAAATTACTATTCACTGAGCATAAGTATTTTGAACAAAATTCATGTTTGTTTGTTCCTTTAACCTCTGGGCCTTTGTCTTGGCCTTATACCTTCTTTCTCTTGCCAGTTTTCCTCTCAGAACGCTGCATTTTTTTTTTCAATACATTAGTTGTTGCTGTGAGATAAAAGGTTGTGTGAGCAAATAGGATTAGAAAAATGAGACTGCTTCTCCATCTTGGAAATAAACAATTAAATTTTGCATATTAAAAGCTGTGAGAAATTCTGTAGTAATAAAATCAACTTTCAAACTTATTTTTAAACTTTTGCTTAATATGTTTTAATAGCTTCCCAAGATATACAATCTCTTTGAGTTGAAGATGTAGAAAATATTCAATATTTTTTTCATTCTCAGGATCTCAGTTATAGTTATACAAATTAAATAGATATATCTAATAGAATTAATATATTTGAATTCCCAGGACTTAACACAGTGACTTGTACCTTATGAATCATGTTGTAGCAAATTCAATGATCAAGTTACATATAATGAGAGCACATATACTATGTTTGCTCTGTTAGCTTGCACTTCACATTTTTTTCCTCACAAAATTTTAATTTTCTCATGGCATCTATATTTGTACATGCCATGTTTCTTCACTTATTAATGGCAGAATTACTTTGTTCTAGGCCTTCACTGATCAACAAGATAATTCTCAAAGCTGCCTCATAGTGGTTTGTGTATATTTTATTTCAAACTAATCCATGTAACAGTCTAAATGGTTTTCCAAATTTCATTAAAAAATGATTTTATCCAAAATATTATAAAACTTTGAAGTAACAGGTTAAATAATAATGATATGGAAAATGTGATATAGTGGGAAGAGAAACCTGATGTTTGAAAAATCTCAGAAAATAATATGGATGATTCTAGGAAATGTCAACAGAAAACACATTTTAAAATACATATGTTGTAAGACAACAAGAAAAAAAATGCAAAAGCAAGAGAAAGCAGAAAAAAAGTAATAATACGTTTATCAGAAATTCTTCCAGGGCTTTACAGTATATTAGTTTTTGTCATTTTTTAGATTGATATTTGCCAACTTAAGTACCATCATGACCCACTGAGGTTTTTGTCATTTTTTAGATTGATATTTGCCAACTTAAGTACCATCATGACCCACTGAGGTTTTTGAGACATGGAAGGCTTAAATAAATATTTTCATGGTCTTAGACTAGCATAAAACACCTGTGAAGGTCTTCATTCTATTCATTTCTAACATTTGTATTAATGCATATCTTCCCCTATATGCATATCTTCCCCCTGTCATTTTGAAATCATACTTTGTTATGATCATATGATGAGAATACTGGGGCCAGATTTGTAATCTCATTTGGACCAAGACATGTCAATTTTGCAACTTGTATTAATTTTTATGCTTCAATTATAATTGGCATGATGATAATTGTCAAGGTTTGCGATGTATAATTTATATCAATACTGATGGGTGCAGAGAAATTTTCCATTTGAAACAAATATTGGATGAAACTATTCTGTCATGGGTTTTCATCATCATTATCACCATTATCATTATGATTTTGATCAGCATAATTATTGCTTTATTTCAAATTCACATGAAAACAAGTAAATATAGTCCTTCATGTTTTGATGTTATCTTTATTAATATAAATTGAATAAGGAAAAATAATTCTTTCTTCAAGTAATGTAAGTCTCAGCTGTAGACTAAAAATCTATTTCCTTAGGACTATTCTATCTGAATACTAATTTTTAAAGAAGTTAGTCATTGAGATAAAAAGTTTCCAATGGGCCAAATGTAGAAGTCTACTATCTACATTTCTTAAATTAATAAAGTTTTTTTTTTACATTTATGTTAATCTTGGAAATTTTGCTTTATTAAATTTATCTGGGTCTCAAAATACCCTATAGAATCTATAGTATTTTTCTAATGAGTAATTTTGTTAAAGATATTTAAATATTATATAATTTTAAGTTCATTAAAAGTTTGTTTTCATTAACTTTGGTGTCACAGCCTGATATCATTTTTTCTCATTTTCTTTTGTTAAATAACATTCTTTTTAAAGTATGGGCATTTTGAAGATATGTGAGCAATCTGTTTTTGGCTGTAGAAAATAGCTCCGGGAGATTTCAGTCCATCCCAACAAAATTTCTCTTGCAATTTGCTCTTAAGTTGAATACTAATAACAAATGAACAAAACACTCTGTCTCTAGGGCAAATAATGAAAATTTTGTTGATGTATTTAAGAATGTGATTTTAGTTTTCATTGCTCCAGGTTGTTAATAAAAGATGATTTATACATACAATAAATTGTCTTTCCTAATGATCTTACCTTGAAAACCAAAGTGCATATTCTTTACTTGTTTTTATTTAAAAAATGGCATTTACTCTGTGAAATAATATTTTGTTTGCTGTGAGCAGAAAAATGCAGACACATTTTAATATACTGGTATTCATTCATTTGTGAATACTACTTAAATTAGAGTGAACATGTGAACATATAAGATGGCCTGGTTTGACACACTAATGGATATATTTTCCCTAGGTTTCTCAAAAACAATTTATGTTTTTGTTGTTTTTCATGGTACAGGTGTCAAGCATTAGGGGTTAAGCGTGAGCATGTCAAGATTATATGCATCTTTGAATGAGAAATAAAATCTGTCTTATCATTTCCTCTAAGGCTTTTTGCAATTATTCTACCAAAATCTTGACAGTGCTATCTTTACATTATCTAGAACTTAATATGTCAGTATTTTGCCCTAATCAATGAGTTATTTTACCCTTAAATAAATATTTACTAAAATTTCTTTGTGTAAAATTATACATTGAAGAACCTTAATGAAATCGTGTGAGCTGGAGAATAAAGAAACATTTCTGCAGAAGGTTCTCTGTCTCACTACATCCAGAGTTGGTCCACATAAATAGCTGCATATACACAAAAATTACTGATAAAAATTTTTGGAAATATATTAAAAACAATAATAACTTTTTAAGATCCAAAGGCATAATATACATTACTATAGGAAGTCTGATCATGGAAATACGGAGAGAAGCGTTCCTCTGGTGAGCAAACTCCCAAGGGGTAACTGGTACTCTATTTCCCACCCTTAGAATGCCCTGCAGTTTCTCCTAGGAACTAGTAAGATAACGAATACATGTCTTATGTCTAGCTACTATGACAATACCACTACAATCTTACCAGCCTTGACCTGATCTCAGGCACACAGCTCCTGGGAATAAAGTAACTTTCTTGTTAGACAACCACTGGGTTTCACTGAGCCTAAACCTGACCACATAACAATAACTTTATACATGAACTTTCTTGAGAGCTACACAAATCTCCTAACATTACACATTGCAACTTAATATGTAATTGAGGAATAAGATGCATAATGTTGCTAAATCTGTAATCTTCCTAGTAATACAATGAACAATATGTACTAATGATGCCAATGACCTAAAGTAACCTATTGATATAAATAAAGCTTGGCAGCTTGGCCTCTCTGCGATTCTGCCATCTTTCTTTCCTGCCTCTGTGTCTCCTTTTTATTTTCCTTACACATTACCAACCTAATGTTTCCCAAAATTTTCATACTGTTTGACCATTAGTTCTTTTCTTCCCTAATTCACATTAACATAAATTCATTGTAAAATGTTGTTCTAAGTAATAGGGATACATTGAAATTTTGGGAAGTCAGGATAAGAAGGGCCATATCTACATATTTTCTAGTATGTAGGCCATTGCCTTACATATTACAGGTAGGCACTGCACATTTATTAAGTAAATAAATGAAAGAAGTAACCACACTCCAGTCTTGGCATAAACATGTAATAAGTGTTAAGATGCATAAGTATCATCAGTCCATTCATAGCAAGGCAGGTTCAATTTATTTCCTGAGTTTGGTTCTTTGTACTTATATTTTAATAAACCCATTTGACATGTTGTTCTGATACTCAGGTACAGGTTGTTGGGGACATTAATTTCATATATCAATTCATTTATTTTCAACATCTCCTTTAATACCACCAATGAGCCATACATAATGCTATAGACAAAACAAGATCACCAAAGAGCATTTACTCAATCATAGTCAAAACCATTCTCACTGGAAGTCTGTTCTGCTACAACAGACTGGTGAGTCAATGCTAAGTAAATACTAAATCACAAGTAAATGTGTAAAAATTATAGGCAAAGTGAATTGAAAAAAAATTCCAAAGTACAATAATGAGATTTAGTCAAAACTACTTTTTATGTGGTATAATTTCCTGCTTTAAAGACCATTTCTTATCAATCTATTGCAATTATATCCTGCCATTAGAATCCAGCTCAGATACTATCTCTGTTAAGAATTCTGTTAAAATATCCGCTACTGCAATGGAACTTTTTTTTGTTAGCTTAATCAAAAAGTTTTATTAATCACCTACCATCATATGCCAGACACTATTCTACATGCTAAGAATATAGCAGTGAATAAAACAAGAAATTGACATCATGAAATTTATATTCTAACACGAAAGGCACATGATAAGCAATTAAAGAAATAAAATTTTACAATCAGTGGTAAGACTATGGAGAAATATAAAAGCAAAATAAGTGGGTTATCTTATCACAGAAGTCATACCTATTTGTGTGATAACAATTGTATTTACATCAGCAGATAATGAGAGAAATATAATTAAAATACTTGACTCAATATTTTAATGTTTGTCTACAGACAGCTTTAGGACTCACAACCCTTCTTCTCTTCTCCACATCTGGGCAAGTTAAGAAAGCATAGATGTTCTTCCTTGGGCTCAAGTAGGAACTTCAAACCATGTTACACCCTTCTGGCATTATGGAACCCTCAGCCAGCCTCCACTTTTTCGCCACAGTAAGACCCCCAGCTCATTTCCTTTCCTTGCTCTTAAGCCATTTTCAGACCTGCTTGGGAGGCCCATCTTGTTCTTACCAGAAAGCCCTATTTATCCTCTTGTTTGGCATCATCAGTCTTGGTATCTGAACTGAACTCTGGTGGGAATCAATACTGATTTTCCAGATTGGCTACCATGCTTGTAGATATGAGTGAAATGAAATTTGAGTGGAATTCCAGAAGTAGGAACATCCTGGTGTTTGAGTGACTTAAAAGTTTAATTTTATTGGAATGAACTTTATGAAATATATAGTTGTCAGGAAGGAAGGCATGAAACACATGATTAAAATATGATTACGATACCACACATTTTTGGGGTATCTTGACCTATACAGCATGGTTGGGGAGAGCATAGGATTTGGAGAAAGAGAGACCTAGAATGGAACCCTAGATTTGTGACATTGGAAGAGTCAGGTAATCTCACTGAGATTTGGTTTGTCCCTAACTGGTTATGTTGCATCCAACCTTACACTTGTGACTTTCTTTCTCTGGAATATTATCAGAATATTTTTCCAAAATGTATATAGTAATAAAAATCCCATGCTCAACCAATTAAAATTATTCCCATAGCTTTCAGGACAAGGATAAACAATGATCCAGTACCTACCTTACTATCTAGTCTTATTTTTGAACATTTCCTGATCCTTACTCTATGGACTTCAGAAGCATGCTGTATTTTATCCTGTGTTAAAATGGATTATAATTTCCAAGAACTATTGTATTCCACCACATATAAATATTGTAGTTCAACACTGCATTATTATTCATAAGTACTCTGTGAATCCTAATCTTACACCAAAGAGATTAATCATAAATGATTTAGGGTAATACAGGCATTTAAAAAAAAAAGAGTCACATAAAAGTTGTGCTCACACTTTTGCAAAATCATTTGTCATAAAAATATATGACAATTATGCAGTTAAATATGCATTCTTCTTTAAAAGCTGCATGCTTTCATATTTTATTCCCAGTGCCTGATGAGTTTGGGTAAATGAAATGATGAATAAACAACTAAGAAGGAGCAAAATAAGATTTTGTAAGCAATTGGAGGTGTAAAATGAAAGGAAAGGCTTTCAATTTTGGTGTCTTCTGGAATAGAATAGGCCAATATTAAGGTCTGAGACTGGAATGTCCTCTAAATTTCATATGTTGGAAGCATGGTCCCCAATTCAGCAAGGTTCAGATGTGGGGCTTTAGGAAATGATTAGGGCTCTGAACTCATGGGTGTATTAATTTAGCAAAAGGATTAACCCAGTGATAGCTGGAAGGATTACTGGGAGCTAGCTGGAGGATGCAGGTCACTGGAGAGCAGGCCCTGGAAGGGGTTATGTAGTCACTAGCTTCTTTGTGCTTCGTGACTTACTGGGAGATGGTGAAACTTATGATAGGTAAGGCATGGCTGAGAAAGTAGGTCACTGGTGATGTGGTCTTGGGACTATATCTGTCCGTGGCCCCTTTCTATCCCTCTTTGTTTCCTGGCTGCCATGATCTGAGAAACTTTCCTTCACCACACCCTTCTGCTATGATGTTCTGCCTCATCTAAGGCCCAGAGCAATGGAATCAGTCAACCATGAACTGAGACTTCTGAAACTGTGAGCCAAAATAAAAATTTCCTCCTCTAAGTTGTTCTCATTAGGTATTTTGGTCACAAATACGAAAAGCTGACTAAGATAGCCAGCAATCAGCTTTGATGACATATTCTATTTGAGTAATGTTCAGTTTGAAGCTCCTGTAGAGGTTCCAGATAGATGATTGGAGAGAACAGTTGAAAATTTAAGACTTTGGCTCAAAGAGGCACAATCAATAGACATTATATATATGAGAAACAAATATTTGAATTAGATATTTGATTCACCATTATATCAATATTTGAAAAGTAAGAACATCTGTATGTATGACAGAATAACTGTAAGACATATGTTAATATAAAAATAAAGAATAATGAGTGAACACATCTGAGAAAGAATAGTATTATTTTATGTGAATTTTTAATTTATATTCTATTTCTTCATTAATATAAGAAGGTTGCCAATATTGATACTAAGTCAGACAAAAAAAGAAATACACAGAAAATATTTGTGAAGAAATTAAGCTGTAAATAGGTGTGAAGGGAAACAGGAGCTCATATTGTTGTAGAAACCAAGTTTTATGTGTTGAGTTTATTTTTATGGGTAATATTAATTAATGGTGATGCTTAAATGCAGTGCACAAATATAAACTGTTTGTAACATATAATTTGCGATAAATACATTCTTGCTTTGTATATTTAACATTATCCAATTAATATGTGGGTGTTTTGTTTGTTTTGTTTTGTTTTATTTTTATTTTTTCGTCTCTGTTCACCAGAGAGCAAGTGTAATGGTTATTCTGGTATGTTTGGCTCTCTATTTCACCTGGTCCTTAATTTTATTAGGCTATGTATACTTTATTTTTCATATAAAACTATTCTCCTCTATTCGGATGAAGCATATTTGTTGTGTTTAAAAGTCTGTTTCACCAATGACAAAACATCATCATTTACTCATTTTTATAAATGGTCTCAAAGGAACTCTAAGAGTTGGAATTGTCACAATTTTAGCAGTTCTCTTAGCATTTCTCAACAATAACAACAAAAAAACTAACATCATAATATCTTTCAAAACAGGCATATGTTTTTACCTTTTAAAGTGAACTACATTTTATGTAGTTCTACACTTTAATGAAACAATACAAATAAAAATAAAATTTCTAATAAAAATTTGGTCAGCATGTATACTTTATAAGTAGATTAATAGGTATTGATTATTTGAAATGTATTTAGGCTTATTTTTTAAAAATAATTTAGAACTAAATGAGCATGGCAATTTAAATCAGTTTAGCTCAACCTACAAAAATATTTTAGTAAATAACTAGAAATTTACTCAAGTATCCAGTTTTTTATAAGTTGATTTTTATATGACTTTGCATTAACAATTTTAGATATACTATAGCTTTAGAATTTAAGGATTCCATTTCCTAAGCATAGATTTATTACTATACATAAAGCTTGACTTTTTTTAATATTGAGATATTTTACTCTTTCCATCAAAATGAGGAAAGACTTGAAATATAGACAAAAATCCACTTCATTGCAACATAAAAAATTGCAGTGTAAACTATTTCAATTATAATAAAGCTTATCTTTTACTAAACATTTGTTTTGTTCCAGGAATAGTATGAGAGACTTATCATAGGTTGAAAAGTCCTCCCAATAACCTGTAAGAAAGAAAGGACTCTCATTTTACTGGTGAGAAAACTGAGACTTAAAATTTAATAATTTGCAGGTTTCTCCAGCTCAAATAATGGAGATGAGATTTGCACCCAATTCAGTCAGTACAGTGGTTCTCCCTTATTTGCAGTTAATTTTATGTGGTTTCTGTTATTCACAGTTGATTGTGTACTGAAAATATTAATTGGGAAAGTCCTGAAATTTAAAAAAAAATCATTTATTATACATATTATATCCTTAAGAGTAGTGCAGTGGAATCTTCTGAAAGGCAGCTCTGTAGTGTTTTGCATTTTAATGACTCTTTCCTGGTGTAGTGTATATACATTGTATATGTGACAAAGTAATTTTCCATTAGATTGATTCCATGATATCACAGAACTGGTGTTCAGGTAATCCTGAATGACCCCATAGCACAGGAGTAGTGATGCTGGCAATTTAGATATGCCAAAGAAAGGATGTAAATTAATGTTTTATTGTTGTTGTTGTTTTGTTTTTTGTTTTTGTTTTTTCTTTTTAGTGCTGGAATTGACCCCAGGGTGCTCTACCATTGAATTTCATCTCTAGCTCTTTTTATTTTCTATTTTGAGGCAGGGTCTCACCAAGTTGCTTGATTTTGCAATACTTTTCTTCAGCCTACTGAGTTGCTAGGATTTAGCATCTAGAAAAGTGCCTGAAACATCATATTAACAATGTAATCAAAGTTGTTGAACAAATAAATGCAATTCATCTTACCCAACTTTTATACATTAATTTTGCCTCATTAAATATTTTATCTTTTTTCTCTTGTCACCTTCATGTTTACCTTTGTGTGTGTGTTTTAATTTTGAGGTTTTTGTTTTGTTTTGTTTTGTTTTGGTGTGTGTGTGTGTGTGTGTGTGTATGGTTCTGGGGATGAAACCCAGAACTTTCTCATGTTAGGGGAGACTCTATCTGTGACCCACATTCCCAGTTTTTGTGTATTTTTCTTTTATTAAAGTTTATTTTTCTTTAAACCCTTTAAATATTAGTTGCCCCATTTCATTCTTCATTTCTTAGACTAGATGTTCTCCTTGAGGGGATTCATCTACTTGAATGTATATAACAACCAAACATTTAGAAGATAAGTCTGAATTGTGTTTTTTCTTTAAGTCAAACTTTCTTTTAACCTGCAGACAGTATAAATCAGTTATCTCCACCAATATATCCCATAATAACTCATTCAAATACATCCAACACTCATCTGATTATCTTCTTATCAAGAAATCAATCAAATCTTATCAATTTTACTATGTATACCTTGTCAAATATGTACCTAACAAAGTTTTAACTTATAAATAAGGAAGAAATTATTGGGCATATTACACTAATAAACTATAAGCCCAATAAAAATATACTGATGAAGAAACTCTAATGTGATGAAAATAAAGTATTTTGAATACCACAAGGGAAGAAGTGGATTTTGTAGATCTACCTGGCAGGTCTTTCACATCAGCTTAAAATTTGAGCTAAGAGTACAAAAAGATTAACACAAAAAGATTTAAGGTAAAATGTCCAATGGAAGAAAAGCCCAATTAATTCAGGGCTATTTAGCTCACATTTCATTGTGTGATATAATTTATTCTTTTCTCCTTTCATCTGAAAATTTTATTTTACAGTCCAGGAACAATTTAAAATATTAAATAGAATTTGATTTCTTTCAATTAAATAAATAGTTATCTTCCTGTTATCTTCCAAGTACTTGTCCATTACATGTGAATAATATAGTAATTAAGACAGTCATAGCCCTTATACTCATTGAAAAAGCTGGTATTGCAGAAGAATTTAGCATTACTGCCTCTGAGATTTCCAATGATATAACCAGGAGCTTTCTTTCTCCTTCTTTGGTCTATTCTCTCCCCCACCTCCCTCTCTCTCTCTCTCTCTCTCTCTCTCTCTCTCTCTCTCTCTCTCTGATTATGCATAAGCCAGTCAACATAGCATAAGAAGAATGTGCTCTTTCTGGCCATGCTCAACCGATTTGCTTATGCCTGGCACCTGGAGTTGGCATCAATCCCACACAGATCACAGAGACAGAGCATAGACAAGAGATAATTTCCAAAAGGATGACAGCATCTGTTACCAGGAGTAAGACCTCTGTGTTGGCAAAAGCATAATATATTAGCTACAGTCTACCACTTCAATGGATGCCCAGAACCTTTCTTCTCAAACACGGCATTTAAAAAAAGTTCCCTTTAACATAGTGCAACTATATATATATATACAATTAAAAACTCACTCATCCTGTCCCCAGAGGAAGGTAGCAATGTCTTGCCAGTTCCACATGCAGAATGATTAGTATTCCTTTCATTCAGATCCAGATGGAGCTCATCACAGTCCAGTAATCTGTGGAGGAATGATAAATTTTACAAACTCGCACATATATAAAACACAATGGTGCAGAAGAATAGCAATAAAAGTTGCCATTTGGAGTAGGGTACAGGAAGGAAGAACCACAGTGATTTTTCTGGGCAAGGACGGCAAAGATTCCTACCCTGCAAGAGAAAACAGTTCTGAGGCAGGCAATTCTGTTTGGCTGACCAAATCTTTTCTTAGTAGAAGTTCTTTGATTCACTGTCTACCTGGGAACTAACTATTTGGGATATTTTCCTTCAGGGGCTACATTATTATATTCTTCTAATTTATATTCAGGAATAGGGACTTCCAAAGGTGATGAATCAAGCCTATGCAAGATTTGGTCTTTGTTTTGTATGCAACTTCTCAATTAATGTTAGCTTGAATACAGGGAATTTCCTTTCAATAAGAAGGTATCATCCATTATGGTAATTTTTTTAATTTAATTTTATTTTTTTTTACTGTTTTAACAACTGAACCAGTAATATAGCAGTAGTTGAATAAATATGTGTTAAATGAGTTAATCAGTTTTCCTTTTTCTGATTCCTGTCTCCCATTTCATCATTCCTGCCTACTAAATGGACATTAAAATTGCTTATTTATCTTCATCTCCTCTGATATCACACTACTCCAATTCATTAACCTACTATCAAAAATACTCTGTCAGCTTAGTAAATTTTCCTTGATATAGTTTAGATCAGGAATGTCCCCCCAGAAGCTCAAGTGTCAAGCAATGCAACAATGTGAAAAGACTAGCTCATAAAGGCTGTGTCCTTAACAGTATATTAATCTATTCAATACAATAATAGTTTGAATGAAACTGCTGAGAGGCAGTGAAAAGTGTAGGCAGGTAGCGGGACCTTAGGAACTACATCTGTCCCTGGCCCCTTTCTGTCTCTTTGTCTGCCGTCCTCTCTGTCTATCCTCTCTGCTTCCCAGATGCCTTAAACTGAGCAGATTTCCTCAACTACTTTCTTCTGCCATGATGTTCTACCTCATCCAAGACCAGAACAATGGGCATGGCTAACCATAGATGGAGACCTCTGAAAGCATGAGCCAAAATAAATCTTTTCCTCTCTCAATAGTTCTTTTCAGATATTTTGGTCACAGCAATGAGAAGCTAGTATGGACTGTTTTTCATAATTCTATTCCAGTTTATACTTGACAGGAAATTTATATTTTAAAAAACAGTCAGAGTCATGTTAATGCTATCTTTAAGTGGTTTCCCATTGTATTGAAAAGTTTAAAAACTGTACTGTGACCTTACTGTGACCTATAGTCTGGTTCCTCTTTTCCTTTTTGTACCAGTGCTGCCCCCTTTCCACTGACGTCTCTCTCTTCCTTATTTCCTTGATTGCAGTCACCCTAAACTTGTTCCAGCTGATTAAATATTACATGATATATCAAACTGATTCTTTTTACTTGCTATTCATTCTTTCTAAAATAAAACTATTGATCCAGTTCCTTCTTTCTGCCTTTTTTTTTTTTTTTTTTTTTTTTTTTTTTTTGTGGTACCAGGGATTGAACTCAGGGGTACTCGACCACTGGGCCACATCCCCAGCCCTTTTTTGTATTTTATTTAGAGACAGGGTTTCACTGAGTTGCTAAGTGCCTCGCCACTGCTGAGGCTGGCTTTGAACTCGTGATCCTCCTGCCTCAGCCTCCCAAAGTGCTGGGATTACAGGCGTGCGCCACCGCGCCCGGCTCTACTTTCTGCCTTTTATTTGGCAAATTTCTGGGGTTATTTTCTGTACACCAGGAAGGATTTGGAAAATTCTTAAATTACCTTGTGATATGGTTTAGAATGGCTCGAGTGTGTCCCTCAAAGGTTCACATGGGGAAATTTGGTCTCCAGTGTGGCGGTGTTAAAGGTGGCGGCACCTTTAAGAGGTGGGGCCTACTGGGAGGCCATTACTGGCCCCTTCCTTCTCTCTGGGTTCATGCTTCAATGTGTGATCTCCCCATTTGCATAAGTTCTGTTCTTTCATTATAGTAATGGAAAACAGATGAATATGTCTTGGGAATGTATCTTTAAACTCAATTTAATAACCTCTTTCAACTTCTTTCTAAAGGTCTGTTTAGTGGGCCTCTGTCATGCTAACTTGCAGGACACCATTTCTCATACAAAATTCTCCTTTCTGATTGAGAATCTTCCACACTGATGACATTTTCATTGCTGGTAGTTCATGTCAAATGCCCACTACTCTCTGACTGTAAAGAGCATAATACTCAGGGCTGGCATGAGAAATCTGCTTTTCCCTTTATTTCTTACCTTAATAGCAGACAGAGGCTTTTGCCTCAGAGTATCAGTAGGAAGATTTTATCTATTTTTTTCTGTGTGACTTTCCAATATGTCTTTATGAAAAGGAGAATTTTTTTTTTTTTTTTTTTCACAAAAGTTGTTGGAAAAGAACTTGGGAAATCAGTTTTTCCTGGTGTTCCAAAAGGATAGTGCTATTCTAAAGAATTTCAAAAGTTTCAAAATTTTGAGTCAAAAATACTAATTTGATTTGTTAATTGACTCCTCTTTTTAGCCTTAATTTGTTAAGGTTGTAGAAAACAATTAGAGACCATCTCCTTGAATCATCCCTCATATGTTTAAATTCCTAGTGCACAAAGTAATATTGAAGAACTAATAATTACTTAGTACCTATTTTTAAATTAAGAAAAAGAGCAAATGGATGAACAATTCATCTATTTCTTCTTCTAATAGTTGCTTATAGCCCCAGTAAAACCATTCATTTTGGGGATTATTTTCCAATTAGACCTCATGAGTATAATTCAGTCAAGATCAAAGGAAAAGTATCTGCCCTGTGGAAACATCCACTTAACTCTTTTAATCACTACCTTTATTTTCCAGGCTAGAATACATTAATGATAGATTTCATAAAATGAATTTGAGTAAGTAGATGGTTTTAGAGTCATCATTAATTTTATAGTTTCTAATTTTTCACAGTAAGTCTGTAATAACCTATTTTCCATATTCTGTCATAAAATCAATTCACTTCATCACTTTTCTTACTATTTTCAAGTCTTTCTATTTCAAAGATTTATATTATTTATTCAAATACTAGGCTACATATCTTTCAAATGTATAGTACACAGGTCACAAATATGGTATCATGTCTGGAAGTTCATTTCTAAAATTCCCTTTTAAAATCCAAGAAATTATATAGGAAAATAGAGCCTAAATCTTGTACTGTATCTATAAATTACAAATGACAATACAACATTTATCATAATAATATATTTTAAAACTAATCACATTATTAAAGGGAACATGTTTTTTAAAATGTCATCAACATAACTTCCCATGTGTTCCATTTACTAAAAATTTCACACAGATCACTTTATTCCCTAGTAACCTTGAAATTCTGTGTAATGTCAATACCCACATTGCCCAAAGAACAAGAGAGCCATATCTTCAAATGACTTTCCTTGTTTTTTTTTTTTTCTTCATCCATTGAATTATCATAATTTGGAAATATCCTAATCCATATAAACCATGAACGAAATTTCTCATATCATTTTTCAGTAATATTATTAGCACTTCTAATTATCCTCAGCTTTGGAAGAAATGAGAACAGAAAATTATCCTGGTAGCATGAATTATTTTAATAAATTATATAGTACATCAGGTATGAAATATCATCTGTTTCTACTCCATGCCTTCCTGTGTCTTTTAAATGTTTTAAGAATTCTGACACCTACATTTGCAAGAGTTCCTTGTCAGTAGATCTGGTTCAGATTATACTAGTTGGGAGACATGAGATATGAAAGGTAGAAAAGAAGAGGTACTATTCTTTTAACAGTAGCGAATAGAACCAAGAGAAGACCTGAGAAGTAAGATGTATAGAATTTTATAGCTGTGATCTGCTTCCGTGTTTGCATAGGTGAAATTTTTGACACCTACCTCTTGAAATTCTAGTACTTTCTATTTCATCAAGACTGAAGGTGACTCTCATTCTTCATTATTCGAGTGTGACCAGTGGCTTTGCAAGCACAGAATTCCCTACATTGTATTCCTTTAGTGTCAAAATGCATGGATTTTTCTTTCCTAGACAAATATGATGAATGTTTTCCTGTGTGTGTGAGTGTTTAAACATCTGTCCATATGTATACATGCATCACATTGACATAAGTGTGTGTGTGTGTGTGTGTGAGTGATCAAAGATAATGACCATTTCATGAATTTCAAGCAAATTTTGTAAAATATGCCTCACCTTGAATTGTTTACTGTGACTACTCATCCCACACACAAAAAAGCAGTTTGTATGCAAAAAGTAAGTACCCACCTGTTAATTCACTCAAAAATATGGACCTGCTTCATGTTTGATATAAACCACCTTGATGTTGTATGCAAATAAAATGTAATTTGTAAATAATTGAGTTTAAAAAAAAATCCTTATATACTCTGAGTGTGACTGCACTAATAAGAATGAAGCAATCTTGAACCAGCCGAAGGTAAAATCATGTATATAATGCCTAGGGTCATAAGTAGCATAGAACACTCTTTACATTGATTATCCAAGAACCACACATGGGTCTCACTGCATTTCCTTGGAATATGCTGAGATTTTTGACAGACTGGAGTGAATACCTTGGAGAATAAGCCACTCTGACTCCTTTGGCAGATCAGATTGAGGGTATCTGCAAACAGAGGTTATTGTGCATCAGCTGGAAGTGAACAGCTCTTATATGGAAGCAGAGAAAGATTGACTAATTCCCAACAAGATATATGTGCCACACACACCCTTCCTTCCCCTCCCCCTCTTTGTTAGTTAGCATAGCTGCTTAATTGCTGAATTAAGATAATTGCTTAATTGATTTGATTGCTTAAGAAGTGTGTTGAATAACAATAAATGTGTGTTTAGAAATGGTTTATAGTTTTATTGTTTACCTTTTCTGACATACTTACAAAATCCTTCAGATCTGTCTTTTACATAACCTTAGAGAAAGATTTGATTTTTAATGTGAGCACTTGAACATACAAATTGGAACTTAATACAAATACAGTGTTTGAGATAAAAAGCAAAGAGGCAAAAAATGATAAAAAATGTATAAAATGTTTCAATGTAATACAGTATGATTAGTATCAAATAAACTTGACTTGAAATAAATAATCCAATACAATATTCTATTTCTGGGTGGGGGGCACAGATTTGATATCTTATTCTAATATTTTATATAATCAAGAAAATAAATAAGTTTTAATTATTTTTTAAATATAAATTGTGCTTAGGAAATGTCTATTTTAAATGCTAATTGCCTAACACTTCCACTATAAAGAAATGAAGCAGCAATAGTTAGTCTTATACAGTACATATTATTCAAAAATATTGTTCCTAGGAGTTTCCAACCAATCAACTTAATCCTGCAATTAGCATATTATTTGTGCCTGGTGATCCACATATTACAAGGTTAGGGCCTTCTGAGAAACTGAAGCAGGATGAAGGCCCCCCTTCAAACTCTGATTCTTGCAATCAAGTCAGAAAGAGTTTAGACATGTGGCTCAGAGTGACAGACATGAATGAGTTTATTAGAAGAACTAGAAAAGGGGAAATGAGCAGAGTGAGTCCACTCAGGGAGAAGAGGGACAGTGTGCCTCTCCCGCACTCCAGGTTTCTTAGGGGTCTCATGGAAGTTTCCAGAGAGTTGCACTCTGGTTCAACTTTTGACTGAGGGCAGGATGACATGAGACTTTCAAGTCCCCCCATAACAACTCTAGGTCACTGTGGTTCTTGCTGACCATTTGTAATTGGAAATTATTCTTACAGATTTTATCATTAGGGAAATTATCCTTATCTCCCTGGGTTCTGGGATCTGGTCTATATAAGGATAAGAAATGTTCCCCCATGCAGGGCAACTTGTGTTCTTCATATATATTGGGGCCTGCATTTCTCTTGAAGATACCAAGTAGTTTGCTGAGGAATGTAAAATATCCTGTGAACTTAAGCCAGGCAAGGCTGAAGGTATATTGCTTTTCAAAAATGAAAGCATGTGGGAGTCAGCACAATGGGCCTAGTTTATAAAATCATTCCTTTAACCTCATGTTCCCACCATTATCATCTCTGTTCCTTATCATACAAATTATCAGAAATCTCTGAAATTTGTCAAAAATGCATGACATGTCATGCATTGTGACAATAAAAAGAAGCTCGATGCATCAATTTTATATAAGAGGCAAGAATTCATAGTACACATTCTATGTGAAAAAGGATTAATTCATCCATCCATAGATAAGAACAGGCATGACATTGGTGAACCTGTAACATGGTTTAATGTGGGGAATACAGAGGCCAAGGCAGGATGAGTGAGTATCCTTTAAGTTGGATGACTATAATCACCTTACTCTTGAACACATATTTATAAATGCCTAATATAATAGTATCGATTTCTTATACTTAATCTTAAGTTTATTTTTTTCCACCTTGAAGCTTTTGCACTGATCATGGATCTGGTACATTAAAAAAAGTGTTCAATTAATGGTGAAACAGAGTGGGGGGGGGGTGGAGAGCACACGTGCAAGCGTGTGCGGGAGGGGAAGGGAGGAAGGGAGAGGGAGAAAGAAAGAAAGGGAGGGAAGTAGAGGCAATACATCTGTCAATACATATCTTTCCTTTACATGTGGGCTACATAACACAACATATAAAAATGAGATGAAATTAAGGTATAAACATAAAAGAATTTGAAATCTCTTCAAGTACATTATATTTTTCCCTCTTACATGAAACCCGTTCAGCACACTTTATTAGCTATTACATATTACATTTGGAGACCTGGTACTTATTACAGCTGAAGATCATGTGCAAAACATTTAAATATTAATTTATCATAATCTTTCTTTCTTCATAGTTTAGCATGCCATAACATCTGGAAATGGTATATCTCCTAAAATATTTAAGAAAACTGAGTAAATTCTCATTTTGGCTGTCCATATAGTACACATTTCAGCAACACATTAAAAGATTCTTTCTCCATGAATTATACTTAAAGATTAAAAATAAAAATATGGTGGTATAGAAAAGCTGTCAAAGGACATTATATGACTGTTTCTGGCTCCCACTGTATTTCTCTCCATCCAAAGGAAGAATCTTCCTGCCAAAAAGATACAGGTGTGGAAGCAGTTCGTTCAGTCTGTGAACTCTTGGTTTACATCTAAAGGATATAAAGGATGTATCTTATTTTAGAATACATATAGAGCATTTACAAAAAAAAGGAAAGTGTTCTTATGAAAATGAATAAGAAGGAAAGCATATGTCACCTTTTTTTTTTTTTTTTTTTTTTTTTTGGATTACAGAAAATGTCAGTGAGATCTAGAAGATAACTACTCAGTTGTGCTCCAATATTTGTAAAGCAATAGTGAGTGTATTGATCCAAATAAATAGGTTGAGTGTTGAAAAAAATAAATCCTAAGTATTATTTGTAAAACCTGAACAGTATCATACTAATTTATAGTGCTGTCTGGGAAAAAAAAATCAATGCTTATAAGTGACTTATGTTTTAGCAAGGATAATTAATGTGATGTTATGCTATTTTTGATGAATAGACTAAGAACATTTTATTCCAGTGAAAAGAAGGGATGATTACAATAGATCTTGGCAAAGGAAATGAAAAAAATTTTTTCATATCAGAATCTTAAGGTCATTATGAGCATGATTGGAAATGTGTTTACAATGTCGAAAAAACACAGTAACTTAATTGTTAAGTAGCAAATATTCAGAATTGTTAACTTTTATTATATTTGATTCAGTAGTCCTTTAAATTAAATCTGCTGTAAACAGCATTCCTTTTCATATATTAAGTTCACTTTTATTTTTCAGCCCTGGGAATCATATCCAGGTCCTCACACTTCCCAGCAAGTGCTCTAGAACTGTGCTATACTCTTGGTCCAGCATTCTGGTTTTCAGTGACTTCTGTTGGCCATCAGTTATAAGAGGTAACATGAAAGATTCAAAATGGTTCATGGTATGAAATGGTCTCCTTCATTACTTTTTTTTTTTTTTTTTTTTTTTTTTTTTTTGGTGAGGAAAGTTATACCAGAGATTGAGCACAGGGCCACTCCACCACTGAGCCATATCCAAAGGGCCTTTTTTTGTGTTTTATTTAGAGACAGGGTCTCATTGAATTGTTTAGTGCCTTGCTTTTGCTGAGGCTGGCTTTGAACTTGTGATCCTCCTGCTTCAGCTTCCCAAGCCCCTGGGATTAAAGGCACTAAACACCTTTAATGTATGTTTCTTTAGTTTAAAAATATTTTAATGGTTCAAAAATAAAGAGAAATTTGATTTTTCATTTCCTCAGGATTTCCAGAAGTCAGTTCATGTCCCTTGTACTCCCCAGTTATAATTTTGTATCCATTGACTATTTGTTCTCACTTGAACCCACAGAACTCTTTTCACCCTTATAATCTTCACATTCTTGTGTTGAGATCACATACCTGTTAGATCAGGTAAACAATTATTAACAATATAAAGACATAAAAGACTAGTGCATATAAACACTATGATGATACTGTAAAAACACATACATAAGAAAGAAAATATACTTTGGACTGAGGTGATCAGAAGATACAAAGTTAGTAGAATATTTGAATTGATGCTTGATGGATGATTTTATTTTGATTATCAAAGATGTAAGCAAAATAACATGTCAAACAGAGGAAAGAGGATGAAAAAAAAGATGGAAAAGGAAAATTGTGTTGTAAGTAGGGATGAGGTGGGAAATTACTCGAAAATGTAAAATATTGATAGTAATAGGAGCTGTGGAAGCCAGGATGAATAGGTTGTTCCAGCAAAGAGTAGGGAGGAAAACGAAACTGCAATTGTTTTTCTTGTAAATGGAGGTAGCTCAGCATACAAATGCTGCCTTTGTAAAATTTGTTGAAAATTTTTGTAAAGATAGCCATATTTGTACAAATATTTCTGGCACTAATCCATCTAAATATGTTTATGAGAGCTATATTTTATCAGTAGCCAACTGCCCAACTAACTTGTCAATATCTCTTATGCAAAAAGAGTTCATTTCAAGTGAATATACAATAAAAGCATTTTTCTTCAATGTGAATATGTTAAATTAGCCATTTAGAAATGGTGCCATTATAAGATAAGTTACATTACATAGAAAGAACAGAGCTGACAGGAAAATAGAGTTCTTTTAGAAGTTTTGCACATACTATAGTTCCTTGTCTTAATTATATCATCTGCAAAATGTTTATTCAGGATTTTTTTATTTTTTCATATTTAAGTAACTAAAGATAGTTTCAGATACAGAGTTCAACTTTTTGCAACAGAGAACATCCACATCTAATATAATGCTCATATAAAATTTATTGCTAAACCTCACTATATATCATTGATACTTTCAATTTTTTAAGTTAAGATAGATTAAGAAAAATTTTCATCATTTTTGATGCTTCTGTCTCAAAGACATGAGCTTACACAATTCTTTTTTTTTTTTTCCAAGAAAATCATTTTCAAACTAATAAGCACTGAAAAGTTTTATAAAATCCTAATGTAAACTTTTATACGTTTACTCGGACACTCCAATCTGATATTATTTGGGGGTATAAACTTATTAGAACAATTCATTAATGTATCATTTTAATTCATGAATGTTCACAATATTTTCTTCCCTATATGAAGAAGCTTTTATGATTTGATTTGGGGCTGATCTCCATAGTCAAAATATTAATCACATAGTATTTTTGTACTGAAAGGGAGAATGTGTAAGATACAGGGGAATAGCCCCATAAACAGTTTTCTTTTACAAAATTTGAACCAAGTAGAAAGAAATTATAAATGAGGTTAATTTTGCAAAAGTCTTTTTGCAAGTGCAAATGAGGATAATTCGTAAATGGCTTTTTGTTGGGTTAATGGTGAAGGTGTGGATATCTTTACCTCTTCAAAGGACATGAAAAACCACATCTAAGATGCTACTTTTTAAACCCTCGTTTTCTCAGTTTTACTTTCAACATCTGCAAATTTCTTGCCCTTCATATTTCAAATAAAATGCAAACTTACTTTGCCTTATAAAGTCGGCATTGATTCTGTCCTTAGTAAATGGCTATTTGAATTGAGCTACAGTAATAAGACTTATAAATCAAGAAGGCATGATTAAAAACTAACTCACTTGATGCTGTACTTAACACACGTAAGATTTTTTAATAGAAGAAAAGATTAAAAATGATATTGCTTTATCATAGTAAGAGTGAAAATTGCCTTAAAGAATATCAAAAACATGTTAGCACATTTAGCAGGTGAAACCGTTATTACAATATAGATTCAATCACCAATATTTTCAGATACATGTATCAATGATACATAATACACATTTTAGGGATAAAAAATCCTAGACATAATACTCCAAAAATACTCCTAGTTGTGCTCCTGCAAACAAAGACTGTCACAGAGGCTCTAGAACTCTGTAAAAACATTTGGCTAATTGTAAAGTGTCAAGGAGATAAAATGTATCCATATTTTAATTTTTTTTAAAAAATATGTTGTTGATAGAAATTTATTTATTTATTTATTTATTTATTTATTTATTTATTCATTTATTTATATGTGGTGCTGAGAATTGAACCCAGTGCCTCACACATGCCAGGCAAGTGCTCTACCACTGAGCCACAACCTCAGCCCCATATTTTAAATTTTCTATTATTAATCTCAATATAATACTCAGTTTTGTTTTTATATTTTTAGCTTTCCTCTATCTTGCACATTTATTCTGTTGTTCATTTGGTAGAGTACAGATCCCACTGCTCTAGTCATTTGGTGTTAAAGTCATCTCTTTACAACTATTTTGTTTACTTTATACTTCATCATGTTCCACTGAGGTATTTTTGCCTCTGTCCTCAAAAAAAAATAAAATAAAATAAAAAAGAAAGAAAAAAAAAAAAAAAACTCAAAAAACTCAAAACTGGAAATTTCATTGTTATAATTCTGAATGATCATTTGTCTAAGTTTATGTTCAATATTCATAATCTATTAACATTCTGTTAATTAATATTGAGTAAATACATACCTTAATCACAAATTCATATTTATTTTCCATATGAAATGGAATTATTTTTATTTTTAATGAATTTGTAAATTCTGGTAATTTGGTATGTATTCCTGCTAAATAAGTTTCATGCAATAGGAAATTTATATGGGAATTGATAAATTATCTTAATTTGACAACACTTGGAATAATGCTATTCAGTTATCTTTCTAAAAGCCAGTGTAAATATTTCTAAAACTAATCATCTATCCTTGGTATGGGTTAAAGACCTGAAAATTGATCTATGTTTTATCTGGTGAACAAATGCCCCAATATAGGTAAATATATGTTTTATAGGAAAGTTGCAGGGTCCCTAATTTCCTTCATAATTGAATTATATTTAAACAGTGGTTTTGGTAATGGGGTCAATGTTTGGATATAAAACAAAATCAAGTATGAAGAAAGAAAAACATCAAAAACAGAAGGGTTTATATTTCCTTCACTGATATCAACTTCTTTCTGATTAATATTTCCTCTTTTTGATCCAGCTTCTTCATTAATATCCCTCCTCTTCTTTAGGTTCACATTACTGAGTGTCCTTGTGTTTCTTATTTCCTTGCGATTTTATGTTTTTTTCTTAGGAAATGATCTCATATCAGCCATTTGTTCTTCTTATGAAAAGCTTTGTCCCAATTAGAAGAATTACAGGAATGGGAAAAGACTGATGGAGAAGCAGCAAGATCTTCCCACAGTCTTTGAAATCACAATGTGTGAACAGGTGGTTGCTGCATTAATGAGAAAAAAGTGGCCTTGCTCTTGATGTGTGAAAAGCTCTAAGGACAAGATCAGCATACACACAGCAATTATTCCTGTTTCCCCAGATGTGTGGATGGAGGAGTGGAGGCTTTTGAAATAGGCAATTTCAATGTCGGATACTTAAGAATTACTTCTGACCACAGTGAGTGCAATGAAAATGTAACACTTTAAAAAGAGTGTTGACACATTTATTACCTATATACAGAAATGATTGATCATTTGGGATGTTGAAAATGGGTACTTGGGAAGGAAAGCAAGTGTGAAATATTGAAGTCCTTGGAACCTACGGCCGGAAAGACAGAAATTAATATTTATTCTATAGCAGCAGGTGGCTAACAGAGGGTGGTCAGACAGAAGTGGAAACCAAAGAATCGAACTGTGTGAAATGAGTAACTGACATGAGGATTAGTGGACTCTAGAAACAAAAAATGTCAAAGACAGTCAAGTCAAGGGAATGATGCAAAGGGGAATCAATACCGAGACCATGTGCACTGACAAGTCTCAGAAAATGTTCTGCTATTTCATCTCACTTTTATCCAGTTTCATAATCAACAATTTAGACTTCTCCCTACCATCTCCAGTATTTTGGTTGCTCTAAAACCAAGAATGATTAAGAGAATTATGATCCATGTAAATACCATTCCAAGAATGGTATTTTGCAGAACAGATACAATTGATTTAATTGATTATGAGGCAAGGTCTCCAAGTCAATGTGGGTGTCTCAGTGGATGGGTTGGAAGCCATAGGCATTTCTGGACTTTATGAAAGAGGCCATCTAGGTTACACTCTGCTCTAAATGAAACGTAGTTAATGGATCAGTGTTATAGAATTGCTTTCATAATCATAACTGAACATTACTAAGTAATGAAAAAGTTATGGTCTTCCAGATACCTGAACAAAAATAGAGGTGATTTTTTTTTTTTTTAGTTAATGATGGGAAATACGTGCTATACCTACACCAATATTTTACATGTGTTGATCTTCAGTACCTATTTAGTAAATTTGTTTGAATTATGTTGGATGAAGAATTGATTAAAGCATGATCTTGTCCATTCTCTCTTCCTCTCTCTCTCTCTCTCTCTCTCTCTCTCTCTCTCTCTCCCTCTGTCAGTGGATTTTAAAGCTTGGAGCTTTATCACTAAAATATAACATAGAATTTAGGATTCGACTAACAATCTAGATATTATATAATAAGGTAGTTCCCTGTTTCTTCCTACCATTCTACCATTCCCACTTTCAATTAAATATGGTAAAATTGAGGCCATGAAATTTTAAATAGTTCTCTAAGCATCTGATAGTTTTAACAGTCACAAACTTCATCTCCTTCTTCCAAGCTTCATTTTTACCATACTATCACAGTCAGCATGTAATAAAAATATTGAAATCTCATTATTTATTACCATATTTTCTTAGTCTGAAGCTTGAAACAATAGTGTTTTTTTAAACAGATAATTGTATATATCATATATATTCTATTTGTTTGCCTTTGAGGCATATTCTTTCATATAAAAGCTAATGGTATTACTCATTGTTTAGTGGACACTCAGAGTTAGTAAAATAGATAATATTTCTAAATTTTTTAAAAGCGTTTGGTGATAGGTATGATTTAATTATATGGCTTAGTAACTCACAGAATTTTAGATGTTACATTATTAAATATCCTAAATTCTTTTTTGGGGGGAGGGTGCAGAGAATGAGATGGGAAAGGAATGATGAGAAATAAATTTAATAGTTTTTCACAAGAAATATCTTAATGCTATGCAAAGGCTGAATCCATTTCCAGATTGCACTCCAATTAAAAAGTGGCTCTTTCTGCCAAAGGGGTTATGAACCTTTCCCAGAGCCACAGCTCATAGAAGATGGCTGTGACATAGAGAATATGTTCTCCCTAGACATGTAAGATAGGAAGTGCTGCAATGGGCAATGACAGAAAAAAAAAAAAAAAAATTTTTTTTTCTTGAGCACAGTGCAGTACTTAAGAATTAGCACCTTAAGATTAGGAACAGTTCAGGTCAACAACAAAGAACACTAGACAAGTGGTTGCATTTTCTAACTGGTTAGATTGGAACAAAATGGAGCACACAGTTATAGGTATAGACAATCACTGGATGAACCTGTCTCTAAATTGCCCAGAGAAATTTACACTGTTACCTATTTTGGTTAGCTAATTATTTTTAGTGTTCTGGAAATTTTGAATGTGTTTGGATAATTTTAAAAACCCTTGGAATTTTTCAGATAATCACACTTTTTTTTTTTTTTCTTATCCATGAAGTTATTACCATTTCTTAGTAAAGAGTAACTGGAGGCACATTAAAAGTCTTCTTTTTTTTTTTTTTTTTTTTTTTTTTGAGGTTCATCTGTATGAAGTTCAGGAGGTTACAACTTTTTCTTTCTTTAAACATTGAATAACCACTGTTTATCACAGAACCTGATTTATGGGACTTTTCTGATAAAATATGTTAATGATGAGGAATTACATTACTGGGAAAGGGTTAATTTAAAATTAAAAAACTTAAGTGAAAAAAACTTCTAATGTATTGTTAAATCTAGGTGATTTATCTGATGAGCTCTATTAGGGTTGGCAGTTTTAGAAGAAAAGAATACAGGATACCCAATTTAATCTGAATTCCTGATTTAAAAACAACAACAACAACAACAACATTGCATAGGACATAGTTACACTAAAAAGGGTTTTTCTGAAATGCAAATTTAAATCGACACCTTGTTTTTTTATCTGGCAACCATGAATTTACTTGGTGATTATGGCGAGGTTGTATTTACAACATTAAAATCAGGTAAATTCTTTATAGGATGATGCTTTTTAAAGTACCTATTTCTGAGTTTTTTGTCTGTGCTAGTTGTTCACTCAGACATTGAGATATTTCTGACCATATGTCTATTCTAGGCTTTGTAGTTTATTTTACATTATTTTGAATACTTATGTTTCCTAATCATTTTTTGGGGGGTCCTTAATGTGCTATGAATTCTTATTTCATTTTATTTGAGAATCACTCTTCGTTATAACAAGAAAGAACTTCATGGATTACCATGCCCAATATGCTTATTTCCAAAATTCATATATTCAGTTGCAAATGACTAAGGAGACTTGTAGTAAGGTTATAGATCTAGCTGGTGAAACAGACTTTTAAATACCAGAACAATGGACTATACAGCTCACTAATAAGCAACAACTTAAAATGAAATAAATATATTTGAAGAGGTGTTTAATTAGTCCAATAAGATGCTTAGCAAATTTAAGGAGGAAAAAAGGAACTATTATATATTAGGCTTATACTGTGTTCCAAAACACAAGTCTACTCATTTAACCCTCTCAAACACATGTGAAGCAATTACTATCCTTACTTCAAAAAATTCTCTAAAAAGGAAAAGAAAAAAATTCGTATTCTCTGGGAAGATTTTAAGAAATTATTGTTAAAATGCATCAAATAATCTAGGACTATCTCTCCCCCCATAGTTGTCCTCTCTTTTCAGAATATGGCATTCTAGCACGTTAAGATAGTACTATGTCAGTTGTGTGGAGGTGTATTCTGGCCTGAGATTATAGGTATTTGTCAAAATTGTTTTAGATGAAGAAAATACATATAATTTGCCAGAGAAGACACCATGAGCAATTGTTGCCTCAAGTAGACCTCATATACACAGACACGAAGAAAGACTAATAAACAATAGCTGCCATGACCATTGCTAGTTTTAGAAGCTGCTGAAGCCAGATTTAGAGCTAGGTAGTGAGTGTAGTCAGGCAAATCGGGTCTACCGTCGAGTCTCATAAAGAACATGGAGTCCTTAAGGAAAATGGAGTCAGTCTGAGTCCTGGAAAGACAGAACAACTCTAAGGGAGATAATGTTCCCAAGCTTAGGGCCCATCTTAAGGAATGCTAATGAAACAGCTCCCAGCAAATGGAGATGCTAATCAACTAGCCCTAAGCCCTTTCTGTGAATCTCACACCCACCATGGGCCCACTGGTGTCATATCTTTTTGACTTTCTAGTCCCAGACAGGACAGAGATAGAGAACTAAGAAAGATTTCAAATATAAAAGGGAGAAGGCCTCTTCTCCCTTTGGATTCCTGGTTTCCGGGTCCCCTTCTCCCTCTCGGGGAAGTCTTTTGCTATCCTTTAAATAAAGCCTTTCACTTTCCACCCTACGCTTGACTCAGAGTGCTTCTTCGGCATTCGCTCGGGGAGCAAGAACTCGTCACAGGTAAAAAGCGGTTTCACTGCTTCCCACAGAAAATTTATTTATTTTTTTCATGGTCCAAAGGATTGTTCTATACATTATGTTATTCATATTCAGTCATCTTTTGTTCTTTCCATTGATATTCTTGGATAATGTAAAGAGCCTATCAAATTTCTTTCACTTCCTCCTTTAAGTATTTCAACATTTTTCAAGGCTTAGTGAGAAAGACAGTTAGTGAAAGGGAAACCTAATCATTCTCATTACCAAGTTGAGTCCTCTACAACTATGGATTGACTTTGTGACAATCACAGCGCTTAACAAACTTTTCTGCCTACCACAATAGGGAAAGGACTTTGCCACTTCCTCCCTTGGTACCTTGCACAATCTTGGTGGAGAGTTAGTGCTACCTACAATTTGCCTGTTGAATGAATTTTGGAAATTTAAAAGTTAAATGAATTTTATACAAATAGAGATGTATTTTAATTTTTTTAAAACTTGTTTTTGTGTTTTTAGTACTATCATATAGTTCAACTAGTGGATGATAGTACTGTTTAAGCTCTTTTTTTAAATTACCAGATGGGACTTCATATTTTTTCATATTTTTTCTAACCTTTATATAAAATAATTTCATTCATAATATGTATTCCCAAATTTATCTTTTTATAGTTTTTATACATATCTGAATAAAATAGGGCTATTAATTGGATGTCATCGGCATTAAAACTTCAAATAAAAGTTATTTTATCTAGGGATCTCTGCTTATTTTAAAACCTGAAAAAAATTATCTTGAATAGTTTCACTATCTATTCCCAAGTCATCAGTTTGAGATTTTTTTTTAGATGTTTTTGCTATTCTGAAATAATCTTAGATTTTGAGGGTTTCTTTGTTAAAAAAATAAATAAATAAATAAAAGATAAACAATGGGAATTTTGATAAGGATTGCATTGAGTGTGTAGATTTTTGGGGTAGTACTGACCTTTTAAAAACATTAGCTGCTACTCTATGAGCATGGAATTGTGTGTTTTTATTATTTATCTCTTTTTCAATTCACAACAGCAGTGTGTTATAGTGTTTTCTTTTTTTATACATCTCTTTTATTTCCTTGGTTAAGTTATTTCTGAGTACTTTTATTTATTTATTTATTTTTCTGTTGCTACTGTAAGTGGAATTGTTTTGGTAATTTCCTTGTCAGAGTGTTTATTGTTATTGTGTAGAAGTGAAACGGTGTTTTCATGTGTTGAAATTATTGTGCTACTTTGCTGATTTTATTTGTTATTTCTGACAGGGTTTTTTTTTTTTTTTTTTTTTTTTTTTTTTTCTTATAGAATCTGTAAAGGTTTTCTACATACCAGCTCATATCTTCTGAAAAGAGAGATAATTTCACTTTTTTTTTTCATCTTGGATGCCTTTTATATGTCAATACTACCCAAAATGAGCTACACACTTACTGTATCTTTGAAAAAATCCCATCGGCATTTTCTACAGAAACAGATAAACTCATATAAATTTATATGAAACTTCAAGGGACTCTGGATAGATGAAACAATCTGGAAAAAGCACAATGCTGGAGGACTCACTCTTCTTGATATCAAAACTTGTTTTAAAGCTATAGTGATCAAATCAGCGTGGTCCTGTCTTAAAAGTACACATATATTGGCAAATGCCCTAATTTCACCCTTCTTTAAAGCTGAGTAATATTCTATTGAATATATATACCATATGTGGATGCTAATTCACAATAAGGTGGTGTGGAGGGGGATTAGGGAAAAATAGCCATAGATTAGGTAGAGGGAAGTGAAGGGGGGGAGGGAGGGGATGTGGGGATGGGAAACAGTGGAATGAAACAGACATTATTACTTTATGTATATATGTGACTACATGACCAATATGATTCTACAACATGTACACTTTGAAAAATAAGAAATTATATTCCATCTATGTATGATATATCATAGTGCATAAATGTATTCTACTGTCATGTATAACAAATTAAAACAAATAAAAAAAAATTTAAAAAGTATATATATAGACCAATGAAATAGACTAGAAAGCCCAGATATAAACTTTCAAACATGTGTCAAATGTTTTTTGACAAGGGTAGCAAAATTATTCACTGCAGAAAGACAGTCTTTTCACCAAATGGTGCTGTGAAAACTGGACATCCACATGAAAAAGAATAAAGTTGGATCCAACTGTAGAATGGTGGTTTCCAGGATTTGGCATGACAGGAGAAAGGGGAGCTTTTATTTGGTCAATAAAAAGTTTCAGTTTTATAAGATGAAAGGAGTTATGGAGATGAAAGGTGGTAACAGTTTTAGAACATAATGAATTTTGTATTTAATACCACCAAAACATGCATTTTCCCACCATATAAAGTAATAAATTAAAATAAAAATGCTGAAATGAGTAAACTCATTTTTATATCATTTGACATGTGTGTGGGTATATCTAGAAGATAAATCCTAAACATAGAATTATTGGACCACATGCATGTGCACCTATAATTTTGATGGATATTGCCACATTTTATTGCATAAATGATATATTAATAAAAAAAGACATAAAATGTATTGTATATATGAAATCAGTGGAAAAGTTGAATGGGAATTTTAATTATTATTCTATTTATTTCATGTCTCTGTACAAAAATACTGAAAATACTGATGAATTTAAAGTTAGCATCTTCTATTTAGAACACATATAGACAACTGATGCTGTAGTTAATGGCATGTATCTTTATTTATGGTCTGATAATTAAAAGAATGATAGCAAAGGTATTAAGTTATCTATACACAGCTTTATTAAGATGTATAATAACTCATCAAGAATAGTACATCTCAAAAGACACTGTGGCTGTTTGCAATCAGAGTCCAATGTTGAAAGTGATGGGCTATAAAATATAAATACAATTCTTAGTGGATAAATGTGCAGTCTCTTCAGGTACTAAATTTCCACTCTGTAAAATTAGTGGCTGTTGAGAAAACTGATTCTCTTCCAGGAGAGGGAGTTTTCAATTATTAGAGGATAGATCAAATCCTGTGATAATTTAGCATCAGCACATTTCTGATTGAAGGGCCTCTCCCATAAAGCATCTGACAAGGTCAAGAGGTTTCATTCTGTGCTGTTTACTCACAATTGATTTCTTCCCTCACATTGCATTTTCAAGCAATTAATATTTTTCCTGTACTAAATGTATTCTACTTCTTGTTGTTTCCCCTATCAAATTTTCTGTTCCATGAATGAAGAAGAGATGAGATGGGGAAAAAAAGGAGATAATTTGTAGTAGAAGGAAATGTGAGTCTCCTGTTTATGGAAAAATAATTTTATTTATCTATATCAGTCAAATAATGTAGTTTAAATTTACTTATATTATTCCTGAGTTCTTGTTAATTCAGGTTTAATTTCTCATTGTTTTAGTTATCTAAAGGTTTTGTTATAACTTTGAAGCAATCTTGAAAAACTCACCTTGTGTCTGTGCATTATTATTTTAAAAATCCTTTAAAAATCATACACCCTTGGACTCCAGCAAGCATTAACATCTCCAGGTGAAAGATCTAAAGGAAGGAACTCCTATGAAAAAGACTCCAAGGGCAGATAATTATTTAAGTAATTAATGGGAAATTGGTGGTTTTCACTGTATTTGTCCTGCAGAGAGAAAAGGAGAGGGAGGGATGGGGGGAATGAATAAAACATATAGAAATTTTGACCAGAAAGGAAGCTACATGTAACCTGCTCATGCATATTTCAATCTAAGAAAACTGATTTTCATTTAGTCTAAGGAGAAATGTGAGGATATCAAATTTTTTGCAAATAACAAAAGAAAGTAAGTTATTTTGTTTCAATATTTCTCTCTAATAAGAGAATGTTAGAAATAGAGCCAGTCTAGGACTCTCTGCTCATTCTGATGCTTTTGTGAGAAAAGTCCCTGGAGAAATTGACAAGAGCAAATGATGGCGATAATACAATAAATGTTTTGTACTATGGGACCGGTCTGTATGATTAATAAAAACCATAATTAAGGGGCTGGGGTTGTGGCTCAGCGGCAGAGCGCTCGCCTCGCACGTGCGCGGCCCGGGTTCGAGCACCACGTAAACATAAATGCATTGCATTGTGTACAACTAAAGTAAATAAATAAATATTTTAAAAAACATAATTAAAAAGGTTTTTTCTTCTCAAATTAATGTTTTTTCCCCTGAAACATTCAATGTCATTATTTAGAATGTAGAATTTTTATATTAAGTGCTTATTAAATATAAACTATTTTTATTAAAAGTGATTACAGTTACTTCATAGAGTGAGCCATTTTCAATAGCCAGTTATTTTCATTTATTAACTGGCAAAGTACATTTTTACAAAAGCTAATTATAGGCTTTTTATGATCCTTCAACAACATATATGTGTCAGTTTCCTTTTTTTAAGTTTTAAGACTCATCGCCATTTTTCCCATAAGATAGAAGCTTAAAGATATACATTGGTTAATAAGGTTTCATGTTATCCCAGCCCCAGAAGAATCAGAGAAAATTTGTACATTAGGAAAATACCTTAATTTTTTTTCATGTATGTCTCCATATATACATATATGATTTGTATCTTAAGTGCCAATGTGTCTTTTTTTTTTCCCTCTTTGTAGTACTGGGCATGGAACACCAGTTGCTCTATCACTGATCTACACCCCTAGTCTTTTTTATTTTTATTTTGAGAAAAGTTCTTGCTAAGTTGCTCATGCTGGCCTCCAACTTGTGATCCTAATTTCTCAGTCTCCAGACATGTGCTTTAACTCAATATCTTCTATCACTTTCATAGACCCCCTGAATTGTTATTAGCTCACTAGGTTTACTATTGAAAGATATATAATATTCTTTTCCATTTTATAGCGATTATAATAGAATATGTCTTTTTCTCTGTGGACTCTATCAAGTACCCTAAAATCTCCTGCTCACATATTCCCATATTCATCAGACCCAACAATTCATTCTTCCTTCCATTCTTCCTTTCTTCCCTCCTTCCTTTCTCCCTCCCTCCCTCCCTTCCTTCCTTCCTTCTTTCCTTTATTCCTTCCTTCTTTCCTTTCCTCTTTTTCCTTCCTTCCTTCCTTTCCTCCTTCCCTCTCTCCTTCCTTCCTTCCTTCCTTCCTTCTTTCCTTCCTTCCTTCCTTCCTTCCTTCCTTCCTTCCTTCCTTCCTTCCTTCCTTCCTTCCTAGAATGATATTCTCTTCACTAGATTGAATATTCACTATTGCATAAAACATCTATTGTTTTTCATGGAAATATGACTGAAAATATTGATTTGTAATCATCAATGGAATTAAAAATAAACTACAAAAAGAAAACAACACTCTTATGTTTTCAGGAGGGTGGGTATGCATACACACATATGCACACACAAAGATACACACACACACACACACACACACACACACACACACACACAGACACGCACTAGTATTCTCCTTTAGCCAAAGTACTACATAAGAGGAATTGTTGCTTGGGTAGTTAATAGGATTGCTGTGCTTGACTTAAACCTTTTAGACCTGAGGCAGGTGAAAAACCAGTCCAAAGACTCTAGATGCTTTTCTTGTGCATGCAACTTTAACTGCTTTAATGTTGTCTTTTGCTAAAAATAGCATCCTACTTCTTTTTCTCAAGATCCATCTAATAAAAGGGAAAAAAAAAAAAACTCAAAGCAATTCAAAAGAAGGGAGTGGGTGTTGCAGAAAAGAGGAAAGCAACTTCATAGAGGGTGGAAAATACTTAGGCAAGCAAATGATTAGATCAATGCCTGGGACTGTGAGGGCCCTGCTGGAGGTTAATATGAATGAGATGTTATGCTTCATTGACTAAGTTTACCTCGTTCTTTCATACATCAATATTGCTTTTTATGATGCTGTTGCCTAACTTTGTTGCAATTTGCTATTTAATCTATAATGCTATTATAACCTCAACAGCAATTGGGAAAGAAACAGGAGAATGCTTTGATTAGACCTTAATTATTACCATGCCTGTGCTATATGTACAGTGAGAATATATGATCTCTACTACCCCTATTACTCTCAGTATCTTACTTCAAAGCAGCAGCTAAACACATCACATCTGTAACAGGCAAATCTGGTAGGTTAGTTCTCATAATGAACAGCAAAAATTTAAGAGGTTTCTTCATTCCCTGTTACTAGCATTAAGAGAGGCCCTTGAATATTATACATTACCATAGACAGCAGAAGCATCACAAATGAAATATTTTCTAGTTTGTTTATTTTAGGATATAGCTAAAAGCTTGATTTTGTATTCTGTTGGTTTCTATACTTAAAAGCTACATTAATATGGCTGAAATACTTTGAAGTAAGTAGAGATAAAACAAATCAGCAGGTATTTAAACTGAGGGCTATGAGGTGGAAAAATCTCCACTTTCCCTTCAGGTAGAGGCCTGAAGATATATCTTTGTTAATGAGGTTTCATGCTGCCTTACTGGATCCTTAATCATTTAAAATGCAAATCTCAAAGAATGAAGTAAGAGCTATCATATACATGAGAAGGTGGCTGAGTTTTTTTTTTTAATAAACGATTATGCCATCTGCTTCCCCCATCAGTCTCCTGACTGTGAAATTCCACCTATGAAATTACTTGAACTTGTATGCTATAAACAATACACATCGGAAGTCAGCAAATGGAACATTGTTTCTCTGATTTTCTGCCTCCTCCTCTCATTTAGAGCATTTGCTCATAGGATCAGGCACAGAGAAAGGGGAAAAATTACATTTTTATGAATAGTTGGCATTCTGCTACTTATGATTCTTACATTATTTTTTTAATGGTGGTTTTTGAATGAACTAGAAGGACGTTTATACAGCATTATTTCAAAGTGACCTACTTTAGATATCTGTAATACACACAGAGACTAGCTGTGCCTGCAAATTTTTTTTTTTCCAGGTAATTCTGTGTGAAATGAAGAAATTGGGAAGAGGACTTGGTTTTTGTTTTCAGAAGGAGACTTTTTCCCCTCAAGGAGAACTCACAGCTGATTTATACTCCATTTTCAATGTCACCTGCCTCTAATGTATTTGAGGGATTTTAAAATTTCTGTTTCTTCTTCTCTCTTTTCTTTTATTTTGTTATTATCATTTTAAAAATATTTATCCATTTGCCCTAGTTGTACACAATGCAATGCATTTATGTTTACATGGATGCTGAGGATCGAACCCGGGCCACGCAAGTGCAAGGCAAGCGCTCTACCACTGAGCCACAACGAAACCCCCAGAAAGTTATTATCATTTTTAATTCCACTCCTGGCTTGATCCATGCTGCAGCCTCATTCTGTCTTTTTACTTTGTTCTTCATGGTTACTTTCAAGTCTGTCCTAAGTCTCCACATGCCTTCCTGCTACTCTCACCTTGAACTAGGGAACTGACATCCTGCTTATCCCCACTGTCTTCCTGGCAAGGGATAAGAAGGCTGCTTTTACCTAATTGGTAAATCCCTTAAGTCCTCTCAATAAAACAATACATTCAAAAATAAAAGCAAAGCAATATGAGGCAAGCAAATAAATCATGCAATAAAACCATTCCTGGAGTTGAGAAAAAAGAAAGAAATGTTGAATTTTTACAATAAGATCCTTGTGCAAGCATTGATTTTGTTATCTTACTGCCAAGTCCAACTTCCTCAGTGGCTGTGTTTCTTAAGAACTGTTTCTTGGTCTTGGAATTCTAAAATCTCACTTTTTTCTTACCTAACAAGTTTCCTTAAGACATTTGAAAAGTGGCTTAATAACTGAATTTTTATTTAAGTTCTTTACTGTGCTTCATACCAATAAAACAGTGAGATACCCCCATGTCATAAATTAATATGTTAGTGAACTTATTAAGAAGTTGCTTATTCTTGATGCTTTTTGGCCACAGGTATAATTCTGTTTTTAGAAAATAAAAGAGTTGAAAAGCTATATTGCATCAGCTGCTATATATATTTTTGATTTATTCAACATCAAACATGAAATGATAAAAATTGAGGCTGGACAAGAAAGGTAAAACACAAATCATTAATTCATTTGCAGGATGATTTTTCATTTTACTTTTATAAAAATGGAAGCTTAAAAATTTTTAAATAAGGGGGCTGGGCTTGTGGCTTAGTGGTAGAGCACTCACCTAGCACGTGCGCAGCCCGGGGTTCGATCTTCAACACCACATAAAAATAAAGGCATTGTGTACAACTAAAAACAAATAAACAAATATTTTTTAAAATTATTTAATTTTTTAAAAAATAAGTAAATATTTAATATTTGCAGTACCTGAACTATCGCAATGCAGCATAGGAGAAAGATTTGGCAGGGGTTAGGCAGAAGGCAGGATAAGATCTTTTTGAGTCACAGAAGGGAGAATGATGACTGTTTATATTACATCAGTGACCATGTGCTGTAGTGTGGGTGGAGGTCCCTAAGAAAGAATCTAAAGAGAGAAGAGTATGATTTAAAATATTCACAATGTAAAGAGTAATATTATGCTAGATTTTTCAATTGAAAATTCCAAAATTTCCCATTCCAATGCTCTCCTGCATATAATTTTCAGCTTCTAAGTCTCAGACTAATATTTAAATAAGTATTCAAGATAACTTATGTTTTCTTCTCCAGGGTATTTAAATGACATTATATTTGTACGAAACATTATTCTATGCAAACTGGCTTTCAACATTCTGGGTGAATGACAATACAATGAATTCATTCCCCTCCCCAAATTATAGTTTTACATTATTTCAAATTTCCATATCATTCTACATAGTTAAAGGAAACTAAAATCATGCATGATTGATTATATGCAATTTTATATTATTATTTAAAATCAAATGTTTCAAGCAAAATGCATAAAGTAATAGGTGATTTGCTAGTGTGTATGTGTTTGTGTACATGTGTGTGTGTGTGTGTGTGTGTTGAGTGTACTTCATCTTTCACCAGTGTTCCTAAACTAAATCAAGAAAGCCTGTTATCCACATTTTTTAAATTTACTTATTTATTTTTAGCTTTTATAAGAAATGTTTTCATGTCTTAAATCTATTAAAAATGGTAACTGACATTAAATATTTCTAAGAAGCAGCAAATACAATTATACTATAACTGTGTAGTTTATAAACTAGTATTTTAAAAGCTGGTTGTGCATTAATTTTTTCAGGTTATTGTCGATGCATTTGAAAACTTTGAGTTCTGATTCATAATGCAAACTCAAAAGTCTACAAAGTAGGTTATGTGAAGTTATAAGAAAAAGCCTATGTATAAATTACTTCTTAGTTTAAAAATTGCAAAACTGCTTCAAGCTACACTCTGTAGGATGTCAGATGAGGGTAACAAAGGAGGCTGAATTTTCAGTTCCTTTGTTGTTTTCAATAAACAGAAAATAGTTTATTTTCCTGTAGATTAATCCATGAGTGAATGTGTTTAATCAGTAACAACTTATTGACTATGCAGCATACTAGGTTATAGCAGGTAATCTGTGGGCTTGTAGTACATCAGGAACAAGAGGCAACTAAAAGTAAGAGAGACTGACACATACTATAAGAAACCGTAAGATGTGTCTATAAGATTTCAGAGGAAAATAAATCATTTCTGGTCAGGACACTTCTCAACAGAAATCTAAAGAAAGTGATATTAGAGCATAATTATGAAGGATGAACCCAGGCCAATAGAAGAAGATGTAGAAGAAAGATATTCTAGGCAAAGAAAGCACTGTTGAGAAAATTTGAGTAAGTGAAAGGTGTGGGGAAAGGGTGAAATGACATGGCAGCCATATAACACATGAGCATTACCAGTCTACAAAATGAATGGAGTGATGGAAGTGGGAGAGTCTGGTCTCTAGGTTTGAGTGATGACAAAATAAATTGAACTAAAAATAGAGGAGGTACAGGGCCATTGAAAATATCAAAAAGTTTAACAAAGAAGTAACAGAATCAGTATTGTTTTCAAGAATGAATTTATAAACATAGGGAGTTAAATAAGTTGAAAAACAACTTACAGAATGAGAGAAATATTTGCAAACTATACATCTGATAGAGTTGTTCAGAATACATAAGGAACTCCCCAAACTGAATGTCAGAAAACCAAATAAATCAATTAAAAATAGGCCATGGACCTAAATAAACATTTCTCAAAAGAAATGGTTCACAGATACATGAGAAAATGTTTAACATCACTACTCATCAGGGAAATGCAAATCAAAACCATTTTGAGATATCATCTTCCCTTCAGTAAGAGTGGCTATATTAAAAAGATAAAGGAGAACAATTGCTGGTGAGACTGTGGAGAAAAGGCACCCTTTGCATACTGTTGAAGGTAATGTAAATTAGTAGGGACCTGATGGGAAATAGTATAGAGATTTCCAAAAAACTAAAAAATGGAACTAGCATATGATACAGCAATTCCACTACTAGATATACATCCAAATGAAATGAAATCAGTCTTTGAAAGAGCCATTTCCACTCCTGTGTTCATTGTAGCCATACTCATAATAGCCAAGAAATGTCAACCAACCTGAGTATCTATTGGCCTATGAAAGAATAAAAAATAAATTGTGGTCTCACACCATATATATATATCTCACAGGCATATATATTTGTGTGTGTGAGAAATATATACACATACACATGTGAGATATTACCAATTTCTCTTGTTCTGTTTATTGCATCTCCAATGATATATAGAATTATATATAAGTATATATATGTAATTTGCAATATATCTGTCATTTGCAACAATATGGATAGAGATCATTATGTTAAGTTAAATAAGCCAGGCACAGAAAGCTAAGTGCCACATGATTTCAATTCTATATAGAGTCAAAAATAGTTGATCTCTAAAGAGTGGTGTTTAACAGAGGTGAGGGAGAGTAGAGGGTAGAGAAGAATGGGGAAGAATTAGAAATAGGAACTAAGTTACGGTTTGATAGAAGCAAGGAGTTCTGATATCCTACTTCACAATAGGATGGCTATAGACAAAAATAATATAGTATATTTCAAAAAACTAGAAGAAAGGATTTTGAATATTTTCAACATAATTAATAATACATGTTTGTTGACATAGATATGTTTAACCTGATTTCAACATTACCAATGTATATAGTATCAAAACATTACTTAGAAACATTACATGGTACCTCATTTACACATACACACACACACACACACACACACACATATGTGCATATATGTACATTCTTATGCTTTTATGTAAAAGCTCAAAATAAATAAATAAAATTTAATTTAAAAAGCACAAGTTAGAAATTTACTGTGTTATCCGCGTGAGGTATTGAGGAACTAAACAATGATATTGACAAGGTCAATTGGTAATGAAAAAATACCACCTGTGAGAAGGATTACATGGGCACCTTGAAAGAATCTGAATAAAGGAACTATTGCTATGTAATTCCTTTTGTAAAGTAAGAAATAAAAGTGAAAATGGTGAATCCATTGAGGACCCATATTTCATTGTGTTGAAGATTCTCTGTGCGAATAGGCACTTCCTATGAAAATAGCATTGTCTTGAGTAGAAAATTTAAGCAACTATGAGGAAGATGGAATAGTCATTCAATGTTTTAAAAGCATCCACTTTGTTTAGCCTGTTTCATGTGAAATTTGGGACATGTTATTTAATTTATTATTAAAGTCACCAAATTTGAAAATCACTGTTTCATATTAGTTAAAGAATTTTGGGAATAATCATATTCAAATTTGTAAACTGAGATATATCTTCGCTTTATAATGTAACTATGGAATGATCAAAATGAAGTTCCTGGAACAGTTTATATTATCCATATCTGTCTTCTAATCTCACTTCCTGAAGGCCACAGATAATAGTAATATAAAGGAAGGCATCTAATTCTTCAACAGAACTATGCATTTTTGTGGTAAAATGAATGCAACTCATAGTATGTCTAGTTCTACTGCAAGATGTAAAAAAAGGGATACATTTTACATTATAGTAAGATATATACATATATCGGGATTTGTATATAAATCATGATGTATATATTCATATGTTAAAATATTATGATTCACTTTCTCAATTTCTATTCAACCTATTCTCTATTTTGGGATTTAAGGGTACTTAAACCCAAATTTTCTAAACTCCTTCACAGATATAGTGCTAGATGTGAATTGGATTGTATCTATTAAAAATGTGCCCATGAGATTTAGAAGTCAAAACCAAGAAAGGCACTTTTCCTTCAATTCTGGATTTTCTATTCTTGAAGTAATTCATGGTTCTCCTGAAACAGGGACTCAAAGCTCATTCCTGAGTTTCTGGAAGAAGTACTCTGATTTTACTGGTTAGTCCATGGGTTATAGTCCTTTGGGTTTTCTGGTATCCCCAAGTCTTCTTTGGTAGTGGAAGAGCAATATGGGATATTTTAAGACAGCTAGGCTTCACAACGAGCAAGTTCTAGATTGTTCTAGGGATCACTCTGGAGTTTCACCTAGAAATGAGTCCTTTAACCTTTCCAATAATTTTATAAGCACCTATTATGATAATAGCTTATTTTTCTTTAGGGTGGCTTCTGTTTTTGCCTCACCTCTTGAATTATGCAGTGTATAGTTTATTGGAATTCTAGCAGTATGATGACTGTCTCTTTGTTTATCTGTTAATATTTTCTGAATTTTTATGTGAACAAATTTCATGTGAGCACCATTTACCTCAGAACAAATAACTATAGAGATTAGGAAAATTAATTTACAAGAATTCTCTGACTAAAGCAAGGTAGTATGATAAGAAATTGTAATTAATTTTACTGAATGTGTGTTTTTATGTCGATGGTCATCCTTATGGGTTCCTTGCTTGTGGACTTAAGATCTTGCTTCTCTTTTTTTCTTCCTTTTTCTTTTTGCCTTTCTTCCCTGAGTTTCTTCTTTAAGCATTCTCTTCACATCCCCTCTGTCTTCCTTTGTTTATTACTGTGTTTTTTCTCCTAGTTCTATTATTTTTCATTCACTTTCCATCCCTGTCACAATTTCACCTCACTCTACTACAATAAGCAATTTTTACTGAGTACTGAGATAACAGATTCTTCTGGGTCAAAGCCTGAAAGAGCTGTCAACATGACAGTTATTCTCTAAATGTATCCTTAAATTTTACCAATTCGTGGACTGCCTAGTATTGTTGCTTTCTCTGGGGTTCTTTTCCTCTAATAGAATAAAACTCTGAGCTTGTGGTCATTTTTCTCTAGAGTGTGAAAAAGCAGTTGATATGTATATAGACAAAGATAGCAAAAATGACTGGTTCAAAGAACAATGTAACATGGAAGCAGCTTTCTAGACATAACTGAGCTTCAGTAACTGCAATAAAGATTTAAGCTGGCTATTCAAATGGGCTTCTTTGCTCAGGGAATTTGCTGATTACTTGCACAAAAGAGGTTATGAAATTTCAGTTATTTTCCTGCTTTGCCACACAAGACCTATAGTGATCCAAAGGAAAGGGAATAATTAGGTCAATGGGGAAGCTGAACAACACACTCTCAGATGGAAGGAAGTGCATTGGAGTTTTATAATATGCTTTCTAGATGGATACTTAGTCTAAGAGCTAGAGTATTTATTATGTACACTCAAGGTCTCTGAGGAAATCTTGCACATAAATGTTGGCAACATAACTTAACAGAACTCATACTCTTGCTACGTGTTTGCCTGAAGTGTTTGTATTCCTATAGAGCTGCACAATTACAATATATAAAAAAAGAATAGGTAAATAGAGTGATGAGTGATGCACATCTTAATGATTAAAGATCCATAAAGGGCAGCTGATCTACTTATTTGCACATGACTTGACTATTATTACTAATGTGATTGAGCTTGTAATTAAGATATGTTCATGATAATTTGAATCCTAAATACCTGTTTAGTCCACATGATAATGTTTATTTTAGTTGTTAATAATAGATTATATGATTCTGAATAAGAGAAAAATTTTCTAGGCTTTCGATGAATGTTTTTAATTTAAAAAGGTATAAAATATTAGGAGTACAATAGCATTATGTCTCTTGAGTGGGTAAACATCTGGCAAACACACGATCATAATTTTCCTTCAAATCTGGACATCCCATGCATAAATCTTTTGGAAAGAAAACACAGAAGAAAAAAAAGTTAGTGGGATTATTGTATCTAAATAAACACTTCCTTTTTCTTCATTCCTTTTCCCAGTTTCTCACAGTTAAACCTGGTGTTCACCACTATCCTCAAGTTCATGAGATCATTCAGTCAGTTGCCTATGGGAAGCAAATACACCCTTTATTCTCCTGTTGGAAATGATCATGTTAATGGTGACACTTAGTACTAATTAAGTTCATAGCTTTATGTCTTTTTCCTTCCTTTCAGTCTCTTTATGATGTCTCTTCATGAACATAATTTCTAAAATTTAATAGCCCTTTTAAATGCAAGAAATAAATAGTACATATTTAAAGTGAAAACAAGTCAGTGTTGGCATATGTATACATGGAGACTTTATCAATAAATTTAAGTAGTTAACACATTGATCACCCGAAATTTCTCTCATGCCCTTACCAAATTCTTTTGCTTGTTCTTTGGTTTGTTGCATACCAAACTATCACTGTTTTCTCTAATTAGAGATTGGATCTTACTTTCTAGAAATGTATACAAAGAGACTCACATGCGCTTTTCTTGGGTCCAATTTCTTTACTCAGAATAATTTTGTGAGAATCATTCATGTTGCAGCATGTGTCAAGAGTTTATTCCATTTAATTTATTTGAGAAGTTATCCATTGGCAGGATACACCAATTTGGTAAGTTGATGTACAGGCTTGTTGTTTCTAGTTTGTGTTAATACAAACAGATATGCTAGTACTTGATATGATTAGTATTTTCAAGTTTTAGGCACCCTAACATACAAAATGTCATGCCTTTTTTTTTTTTTTTTTTTATGCTAGAGATTGAACCAAGGCCTTGTGTGTGCTAAGTACATGCTCTATTCCTGAGCAACAACCCCATCCCTATTACTGTGGTTTTAATTTACCATTTCCTGAAAACTTATGAATTTCTGATGTTTTTCATATATATTCTTTGATAAAGTAGATGTTAAAATTATGTTCATTTTTATATTGTTTGTTTATAAATTGATTTTTGAGAGTTGTTTATGTATTGTGGAGACCCCATCATATATATATAAAATATTTTCTGCCAGATCATGGTTTGTATTTCATTACCTTAAATATGTTGCCAGATAAGCAGATATTTTAAATTTTGAAGACATCACTCTGATCTGAACTATATATTCTTTAAATGATTGTGCTTCTTCTGTCATAACAAAGAAAACATTACCTGACTCAAAGTCACTTGTTTTCTCCTGTACTCATTCTAGAAATATCATAATTGAAAATTTTACATTCATATCAAGAATTTACTTTTGCTAATTATTTTATGGAATGAGGCAGGATCAAATTTCACTTTTTCTTGTGAATGACCAATTTCTCCAACAAAATTTATGGAAAAGAATAAAATATATATATTTTTCCAAATAGTATTTCTGTACTGAAATAAGTTTTTCTACATTAATATGCTAATTATGCTGAATGAGTTTTGAGTATTAAACCTACCATAACTTCCTGGGATTAACTTCATTAGAATATAAGAATATGCTTTTTTATTGGTTAAAATTTTACTTCAAATTTATGCATTTATTTTCAGAAAGGATAATGCTCTGGAGTTTTATCCTATAATAATGTCTTTTTTACAGTCTTTATATCAGTGAAACTTGTCATAGAATGAGTTATATTCTGTTCTTTCTTGCCAAACTTCTGAAATAATTTATAAGGAAATAATATTATTTATTTCCATAAAGTTTTGTTAGAATTAACTAGAGAATCAGTCTGGGCCTGATTTTCTTAAGATTTTTAATTACTACTTTTATGTCTCTAATCCATATATGTCTGTTCAGATTCTCTTCTTAATATTCATAGGTTTCCAGAAATTTGCTCATTTAAGTTGATGAGTTCATTGTCATAAAGTTAGTTTTAAGTCTTATGCAATTTCCAGGCTCTGCCATCTTAACAAACTTGTTCACATATTCTTTACTATTACTTTAATATGTTAGCATCTATAGTATGTATAATGTGTCAAAATACACTCTACTGACATGTATCAAAAAAGAACAAATATTAAAAAAAAAAAAAAAAAAAAGAGAATAATGACCTGGAGGAGGGAGAAAGAAAAGGAGAGGGAAACCTTGGGGAATGATATTGCATATTGTTATATTGTACGCATGTATGAATATGTAACAAAGAATCCCATCATTATGTAAAACTATAATATACTAATAAAAATATGGAAAAATATAATGCAATGGAAAAAAATAATCTATGGTGATGTCAATTTTCTAAATCATGTTATAGCTTATTAGGATCTTTTTCCTCCTTACCTCATCAATCTGAATAGGAATTTAGCAATTTATTGACTTTGCAATAGATTGGCTTTTGCTTTCATTGACTTTCTTATTATTTTTTTTTTTTGTTTTTGTTTTTGTTTTTGTTTGTATTTTTGATCCTTGGCTTCTTTTTTTTTTAATTATTTATTTACTTATTCATAATGCACAAGTATAGCATCTTTTTACATACAACTGCTTGTATACAAAGTGTATAAGATCCTTGGCTTCTTTTAGAGACATTTTGGGTTTAAATTGCCTTTCTTTTTCTAGTGTTTTAAAGGGTATCTAAGGCTATTATTTTGATACCTTAATTATTTTGTAGTATAGATCTGCTGTGTTTCCACACCATAAATTCTCCCTGTATACTCAGTTAAGCAGCATTTCATGAATCTGAATGTTTTTATTTTCATTTTCATTCAGTCTGAATTAGTTTCCAATGTCCTGTTCTATTTCCTCTTCACAAGTAATTTATTTAGAAGTATTTTATCAGTTTTCAATATAAAGGGAGATTTTTAAAAATGTGTCTTACTGTGATTTATAATATTTAATTTTATTTTTCTCAAGGAATTTGCCCTAACAGCTTAAATCATACAAAGTTTATTGAAATTTATTATTTGACCAGAATATTTCCTACATTAATAATCTATGTATATTCCTAAAGCTGTACGTTCTGTTTGTGTGTTCTGTGGTAGGATTATGTGTTGTATAAATGCTAATCAGATCAAGTTTGATAGTGTTGTACAAAACTCTTAAATCACTATTTGCTTTTTATTTCTTACTCTGTGATTGATAGATGAGTATTGAAATTTCTAACTATATTTTTTACTTTGTCTATTTTTTTTTTTTTTCCAGTTCAGTTAGTTTTAGGTTTAGGTATTTCGAAGCCCTGCTACCTGACATGTGAATATTTAGGATTTATTCTGCTCTTGATAAACATATTATTGTTATTGTTATGATTCAGATGTGGTGTCCCCTGAAAGCTCATATGAGACAATGCAAGAAGGTTTGGAGGAGAAATGATTGAGTTATAGCCTTAGCCTAATCAGTGAGTTAATCCTGGGTGGGCTAAACTAAAGTGGTAAGGTGTGACTGGAGGAGGAAATTGGGATGTGGCTTTGGTGTGTATATTTGTATGTGGAGAGTGGAGTCTCTCTTTCTGCTTCCTGATGTGAGCTGCTCTCCTCTGCCACACTTCTGCCATGATGTTCAGCCTTACCTGGTGCCGTGAGGAATGGAGCTATCCTTCTATGGATTAAGACCTCTGAAACCATGAGCCCTCAAATAAACTTTTCCTCTACAATTGTTCTGGATAGATCTTTTAGTCACAGCAGTGAAAAATTATGAAAAAAATTAGCAAAAAAATTATGAAAGGGTTTTTTTGTCCTTGGTGGTATTCTTTGCTCTACATGAATTTGTTTATTTTAATAAAACTGTTCCTTCTTTATGTACTCTAATATTAGTATTATATTTCATCTTCCATTTTCTTATGTTTAACTTTTTGGTGTATTTATATTTAAAATATGTTTCTTTTAGGCATCATATAATTGGATTTGTTTGTTTATTTGATGTTTTGGTATTTTGTTCAGTCTGAAAATCTTCACTTTTTAATGGTGTGTATCTCAACATATGAATATAAGTTTAATGACTGTTTCAATGTATTTGCCAGATAATTCTAAGATATGTTAGTAGGTTTCAATGCATTTATTTTTTAAAAATTTATAACTTCATTTTCTCTGCTTATTTGCATGGCTTGCAATTTTTCATTGTATACTGAATATTATGATTTTTACTTTTATATTCTTACTCAATTGTTGAGTTTTTTTGATATTGTTTATTATTTGGAAGAATTTTCATCATTTAAAGTTCTCCTTTCCATATTTGTTAAGGTATATTAGAGCAGTGACTTGTCTATTCCCCAGGAATGAGGAAGACTCCTCTGTATTGCCTTGTGCCTCATACATCAAGCAGATTTGTTAGTCTGATGGGAACAACACTATTCTCAGATATGAACATCTACTGAATCTTTTTTACCTAATGCCTGGTTAGATGCTGCTTCTTCAAGTCTGGGTAGTTTCCTTAACTTCATAAATCTAACAACAATTAGCTGAATACTCATGGGGACTTGCTGCAAATCTCTGGAGTTTCCTTTTGTGCTATTCACTCATCTCTGTAATTTCCACTTTAGCTACAATTCTAAATGGTACTTGACCTACCTGTTCTCTCTGCACTCTTAGGTCTGTCTCTTTAACTCAAGAAGGCTACTGATCTCTGCCTGGTTTCATTCTCCTTGGGACTAAACATTGAAATCATCTAAAGTCTAAAATGTTGAACCTTCATAAGGTTCATTTTGTTTATTTCTCATCTTTCAGGAAACCACTAAGCTTACCAGCAGTCCACAGACTTGAAAGCCATTGTTTCAATTTGCTCTTTGAATTATTTTAAACAAGAAGATGAATCTGATCCCCATTATTACATCTTGAACTGAAGAAGGACTAATGCCTGAAACTTTTGGACATTGGCAATTTTCAATATCAGAAAGTATTGTACATAGTGACATTTATCTCACCTCATCAACATTCAACTGTTTTCTGTTCTAACATATTTAACCATGAGTTACATTTCTGGAAGACATGTTTAATCTCAAGAAAATGGGTAAAGTGATTGCTCAGTACTTAAGTTAACAGGCACTTATCCAAATATATCACAATCACCATTAATTTTTATTGATGCTGTTGCAATGGAACATCATCTATCTCAATATGCATGCCAGAAAACTGGGTGTCATCACTGACATCTTCAATCCCTCAGCATCCTTCTTCATTTATCACCAAGTTTAGTCAGTTTATATCGTGCATTTCTCTGAAATATTTTGACTACTTTAATAGCCACAACCCAAACCTGCCACCATCTCTGTGCTAGAATATTGCAATAGTTTGGTAATTGGCCTTTTCTTATCCACTCTTTCCTATCAGCTGTTCCTCAGGCTGTGATCAGAAGTAAGCTTTTGGAACAAATAGTGATCACATTAATGCCTTGTTTAAATGTGTTATTTCTCATGCTCTTTGGGAAAGATTAAAATCCTCAACAAGATCTGTTTCAACCATACCCATATTAAAAAAGTTAATTTTGTTACCTTTAGTGTAAACACTCTATTTTTTAATGTGGTATATTTCATCTTGTCACTAATCTCAGCTACAATTCTGCATTAATTCATGTGATTATTTTATTAATATTTATCTCTCCTTTCAACTTACACATATAGTATAAACATACCTTCAAATTCCTAGAACTTAGCCCAGTGCTTGACACATTTTATCATTAAATAAAGATGTGATTATTGAATTACACATATATTGTTACCTTTATGTAATTATAAATATTTATAACAAAGATATAATAATAAAACTATTTATTGAATAATTCACAAAATAGAGTGCTCAGTATTATACATAAGCCATCTCATTTTACACTAAAATTTACTCAGTGAATTTAAAATACATGTAAAGAAAGAAAGAGTTCAGAGATATTAAGAAACAGATCCAAGTCAAGCAGCTAGTGGGAAGGAGCATGAAACTTATATGAACATTTGTCAACTCAAAGATATTTAGTCTCAGCCACTATTTTATATAACTATTTCTCCTATTAAAAAAAAACTGAAAAAAAACCCAAACCTGGCTTTTTCATATAAAATGTTACATTCTTTTCTATATATTTCTAGTTCATTCCTGGGCAAAATTCTTCTGTGCACATATTCTGCTATCATCCTGCAGGTAATGATCTATCTATTTGAGAGATGTTTTGTTATAATTAAATGTGACAATTTTTTCCAGTGTGCAACAAATTAAAGTTTATTGAGAGAATGATGAGAATGGGATATTTGATTAACAATCCAAGGCTTGTGTACACTCCAAAGTTAAAAATACTGAAAGTAGAAAGCAACTTGAAATCATTGAGGGTCAATGTAAGGAAAGGGAAAGTATGACATGGGATTCTTCTAGATTTGTCACTTACTAAATGATTGATTTTTTACATTATCAAGGGTGTTACAGCTTCTCCTCATACATTCACATAGGTGGATGCACAAATAGTAAATAAAATATTTTTTTAGGAAAAATGGTCCTTTGTTACTTTTGTGTTTGAACTTACATCACAGTACTCCAGGGGACATAAATATCCAAATAAAAACCACAATGATTCATTAAAAACAAAATCTCTAGATAACCACGTCATATTCTACTGGCAAGAATTTCATTGAATTTCAGCAGTTCTTTCTTTAAATTTTTATGATCAATTCATGGATTTCTTGAACATATCCAACATGTACTTCCTTGCAGGATGATCTGTCTCTAGGTGTACTCTTAAGGCTCAATTCTGTAATTTATGATTTCAAGAATTCCTGATTTAAGGTATTTATTACCTTCTATATTTGGTGTCTCATGATATATTACTGAACTCATGTGGTACTAACGTAGGCTTCTAAAACTGATCATTCATGGAGGTGAGACTGCCTGCTCCTGATCGCCCTGAAAGCTAGCTCTTTACAAACATTGTTGTTAATGCAGACCTCACAGTATCACCTGTGGTACTGCATTTGAGGTAGAACTTAACACTTCTTCACTTTAAAGTTCTCCCAATGCAGGATATTAAATAGAAAAAAGTAACTAAATGGTAAGTTACTTTTTTATTAATAAATTCATAAAATCCTGATTTCTCAGTAGAAAGGTATAATATAAAAACAGATAAACAAACATGATTTTAACTATAAAGTATAAGTAGAAGCCTCCTGATACTTACTCTAACAATAAAATTTGTACTTATTTGCTCAGGATTCACTATATGTTGTGAGATAAAACTGAACCTGCTGGCCATACTCCAAGTCTAGCAAAGTGCATAGGTGGATATATAACTTGTTTTGCTTCAAAAGGAGAAGAAAAAGTACTTGGCCTATCTAAACTTGTCAAAATACACCATGGTGAGTTGCTTTCTCACTAGCAAATAAAGAAGTTGAAGCTGGTAAAACAATGTGCTCTACAAGAGCTTCACCAACTTTTCTCCTGTTGATAGGGCTCTTGCTGATGAGTAACATGGGGCTCAGGCATACTTTCCCCAATAATTTCAACATTACAACCACTGGGGAGAGATAAATAAGAAAATGTATATAGTCAGAAATAACCTTGGGCCATAAACACAGTGTGAAGATATTGAAAGAGGGGCAAATACTTCTTCCTGTCTTACCTCAGACCTGATTACGTAATTAAAGAAAAGAAATACTCTCTTCTGACTAGTCTCCATCAAGGATATTCCATTATAAAACTTTCTTGGGGAAGTAAAAATTTATAGCACTAGAGAAATAGTTCTTTGAATTTGCAGTGCTAAGTTAGTTGTGCTGGATTTGGTTCTAAAGTCAGATATATGCTGTGCTTGAAATAGGTAATCTTATTTTATATTTGGGACTGTTGTAATATTTATCTTAAATGTCCCCAAAGGCCATATGTTAAAGGCTTGGTCCCATTTGATTTCACCACTGGAGAGGTGTAGAAACTGTAGATAGGGCCTTGTATAAGGAAATTACATCATTAGATGGTGAAGGGGATATTGGAAAGCCAGTCCTTCCTCTTTCCCTTTTCACTTTCACAAAATAAATATAAATTCTCTGCCATGTGCTTCTATTCATAATATACTGTGTTATCTAATTTCCAAAGTGATAGAACTCAGCAATTATGGACTGAAAATTTTGAAACCATGAGCCAAAATAAATCTTTCTTCCTTTAAGTTTATTTTACTTAGGTATTTTTCACAGTAATAGAAAGCTTATCAACACAGTTACTCTGTGTTGCATTAAGAATATGGCATATAAATATCTTCTCATAAATAATTATACTAACTAGAGCACATTTACTACTAAGTAGTCCATGAATCTGTTCTGTGATCTGTTCTGGGGATGTTGTGTTGGGACAGTGTGAGGTAGCATAATCAATATTAGGTTCATACACAGTTTTTCCCAAGAGGAACTTTTATCCATATTAAAGCTGGTGATAAGATACAGAAATATCATGATTAGCTAATGTGTTGAATGATTGGTTTTTCTGAGACATTATGTAAATGTGTTACCATGCATTATCTCATTTCATCTCACAATCAACTTAAGAAAAATTTAAATATGATCTTTATTTTATAGATATAAAACCAAAAGCTTAGAGAAAATAAACAGTTTAGTGAAGATAGCATAATAAGTGATGGACCCAGAATTGAAACTCTAGATCAAAGGCCAATAGCATCCAGTTTCATTAGTGAAATCAGAGACAAGCTGCATTAACTGGGCATGAATAAAAACCATTTTTACCTATCAGTAGTTTCTACCTACCAACAAATCCTTGTCAATTAAAAAAAATTATAATTACAACAGTATATAATAATCTTATATTGTTAGTTATTAAGAATGAATGACAAGTATACATATGTTACTTTGGGCACTAAGTTGATATAATAAGAAAGATGCTTTTTCATTTTTTCCATTTAAAAAATTTGTTTGGTTTTTAAAGCAATGGAAGAAGATTATACATACTTGTCTTTTCTTTCTTTAGAACTGAAGCTGCTTTTAAGGATTTGAGTGCTGAAGCTCACAGCTTGAAATTTGCTGTCTAACATTAGATAAAAAGATTTTGAAGGAGATTTATTGCTCAAAAGAACTGTAACACTTGGGCTACTGCAAAGTATGTATAGAGATATGAAGAGCAGCGGTAACTCCTCTTATCAAAAAAAAAAGAAAAACTTGTGGCATTTTAGGATGTTATGGGTGTTATTTTTATTTTAAGTATTTTATTTGACATTTGAGACATATACTTTCTGGTGCAACATCAGTGTATTTTCCTATAAATGAAGCATAGAAAACCACTTAAGGCAAGCTTTGGTATCACACTGTAAAGCAGTAAGCAAGAGTGTCTTTCAAGTGTTGAGTTAGATTGGAGGAAATCTGGATAGATAACTCTTATAATACATCAAGCAAGGAAAAGTCCCTATTCCAAATTAGAAACTTATTCTCTCTCTATGTGGCACACTGATAACTCACAAGATTACTATGCACTTTGATGAATGGTTAACTTATAAAAGTCTAGAAATTAACATTTAATTTAGAGTTCAAATATATAATGATAAGTTAGCTTTGCTAATATACTTCATTGAATACCTGGTACTACTCTAAAAACTATCTTCACTAATACAAATCTCTGTTGTATGAAATCTACATCTTTGTATTGAAAATGTAACTAATCTACTAATAACCTTTCTTTATGTCACAGCTTTCTTTCTTTCTTTTTTCCCCCTTTGGCTAATAGTAAACAAACTGAAATGGTATTTTACATCAGGCTTATGGAGCTGAATGAATGTTACAAGTTAGACTGAAACCTGATCTGTTTTCTCTTTCATCCATTTCAGTAGAAACTGTCCCTTCAGACTCAATAAGTTAGAAAATGCTGAAGAATAAGTTCTCTATAGGACACCTTGCCTGGATGATGTATCAGACTATTGTTGGAGTTAATAGAGTTATGGGAGCTTAGACATGCCAGTACCTGTTGGAGGAAATACCATAATCAAGATGAATACAATTATCCTCCTTAGGAATGACAGTTACTATTTTTAAGAAAATAAAAAAGAAAACAGAACTGATATGGGTAGTGACAGTGAGCCTTCTGAATGACCCTATAGAGATGGTGCCCTTCAACAGATGAATGGATAAAGAAAATGTGATATATATATATATATATATATATATATGTGTGTGTGTGTGTATAAATGTGATATATATATATATATGTATACACACACACATATATATCACATGTAGAATTTTACTCACCCTTAAAGAAGAATTAAATTATAGCATTTTACAGTAAATGGATGGAGCTGGAGAATATCATACTAAGTGAAACAAGCCAATCCCCAAAAATCAAAAGCCAAATTTCTTGTCTGATATGTAGATATTAATTCACAATGGGTTGAGACTAAGGAATAATATAGTTATTTTAGATTAGGTAGAGGGGAGTGAGGGTGAAGAGAGAGATTGGGGGTAGGAAAATTTAGTAGAATGATTCAGACATCATTACCCTATGTATGTATATAACTATATGGCCAGTGGGATTCTACATCATATATAACCAGAAGAATGAGAAATTAAACTCCATATGTATGATTTATTGAAGTGCATTCTATTGTCATGTATACTAATTAAAACAAACTTTAACATTTTCTAAAAATGTGCTTAGAAATGACATTTCTACCAAAAAAAAAAAAAATTATTAAATCTGCCTATTAGTAGGTTAGTAGGTTAGTAACTTGATTCTCATTAGTAGGTTGTTAACTGGATTCTTTAACATTTTAAATTGTTACTTTTCCCCTCCTAAAACATATAAATGTATAAAATTTTTTACATGTCATCTTAAAGAATGTTATCCCTAAGGAAAAACACTAGAGAAGTGATTTTAATTAGGGGAAATTTCCTCACAGGAGATATTAAGCCATCTGGAGATGATTTTGGTTGTCACAACTGGGTGCTAATAGCCTCCCATGGGTATAGGTAAGGGATGCTGATAAACATCAGTGCAGCCATGCACAGAACAGCTCCCCAAAAAATGTTATTTAGTACAAAAAAACAATAATATTAAAATTAAGAAATAAAAAATAAAAGTAAAATTTATAACGCTTACATAAGTCACTACCACTATGATCCATTTTACTTTTAAGTAACTGGTAGCATCTAATCATTTCCTCAAAGTCCCACATCTGAACATTGCTGCAGTGGGGACCAAATTTTCAACACATAAGACTTTGGGAGACATTGCAGATCCAAAATATAACTGTAGTTCTAGCAACCAGAATAAAATATGTATACAAATGGTGTTTTTTCCCCCTCTGTTTTCAATACAAGAAAGTGAAATTCATGAGGAAAAACAAAAGATATAGAGAAGAGGTGAAAGAAATATCATATGTAAATAATGAAAATTATGTAACAAGAAAAATTTGCATATTGTAATTGAACATAGGAGAAATTCCTTAAGCTAAATACACATTTTACATTAAAAAAAAATTAAATTTAATAATTTGTAGAAAAAATAATTTTAAAGAATTACTCTTAGACATTATGTAGTAATATTCTTAAGTTTCCAGGATAAACATATATCTTACCAATATTCAATCCAAAAGAACACTTGATTTATAGATATTTTATCTGACATACTAGAAGCAAATAATGGAAGAGCATCTAAAGACCATTATGGGAAAATTAGAGCCATCTCAGAAAATTTGACAAAGCATATCTTTTCTCTGTTAACATAAACATGGTATATATTTAGATATGCAAGATTTCAGAAAAATATTTACTCACATGTTTTTTAACAAAGTGTCAATTTCATCATACAGACATTTCAAGATATGGAAGATAAAATAAGTAAACAATGACTAGCACAATTTATCATACTATTTATAATTAAATTCAGATAGTTGGCAATATTGTGAAAGCATTTAAAAATGTAAGTAATTAAGTAAAGATTACTAACACAGAAGATAAAATGTGAAAAGAAAAATATGGAATAACCTGGAACTAAGGCATTTTGTTGGTGATAAAGGAAAGGCTGGCTTGGAAAGTAAAACCTTTCTAAGTTAAGATTTTATGTTAAAGGGGGTTGAAGATAAAAGTAAAAGTATTCAAAAATGTCTCACTGATAAAAATGTCTCCCTGTTGGTGAATAAATTGTCTGAATGACAGTATAATCTGAAAGAATAAAGATACGCAACTTGGATCAGGAAAAAAGAAAAAAAGCACATTTAGAATTAGGAAAGGCAAAACAACAATGAACACAATATTTTTAAAAAAAATATATATTTATCTGGTTTTAGTTGTACACAATGCCTTTATTCTTACATGGTGCTGAGGATCGCTAGGTGAACGCACTACCGCTGAGCCACAACCGCAGCCCCTGAGCACAATCTTAATGCAGTATAGACAAAAATGAAATGAACAAAATAGACTTCTCATTATCATGCTAAATGTGGATTTACTGAATCTCTTATCAAAATATAGAAATTGTCAGATTGAGTTTTTTGGTTAAGATCTTCTTGAGGCCTTTGGAAGAACCCTGGTGATACAGAGCCAAATGGAATGTGAACTAGCATTCCCACAGAATTTCTTAATTTTGTGTAAAACCTAAAAAGACATTTGATCATACTGGTCAGCAGATTGTTCTCTTAATAACTTGAGGCCTAAAAGCTTACTATGAACTGGCCATTGGAACTTGATTATATTACAATACATCAATTTGAATTGAATCCTCAATGCCCTTTTTAAAATGGGAGAAAGAACAGAATTATTCTGGAGTGAATAAGATTAACTAAACTTTTAGCATGTATTTTGAGAATGAGTAATGAGAATATTTTACTCTACCTCAGCTTTGGCAAAATCACTTTTCCTTCCACTGGACCTCATGATGGTAGGAGATTGATTGATCATGACTGAGCCACATGATATAAGCTATGTTCTTTGAATGAAAACAAGAAATGATTTTAATCTTCATCCAGGAACTATAAAATCAGTCAATAAGATTAGCATCTTAAAAATAGGCAGATATTGGGTGCAGTGGAGTATCCCAGTAATCCCAGCAACTTGGGAGGCTAAGACAGGAGGCTCACAAGTTTAAGGCTACCTCAGCAACTTAGCAAGACCCTAAGCAACTCATTGAGATCTCATCTATAAATAAAATATAAAAAGAGCTGGTGATGTGTGTCAGTGGTTCAATCCCTGGTAGTAAGCAAAACAAAACAAAACTCTCGGAAGAGACAAATTCACTATTAAATGAATACATACCATGTAAATGTAGAAATTACACATATGTAACATAAATATTATACAAATTGGAGTTAAGGGCCAAAAGAATTATGAGGAGAAAGCGAGACACATACATAAACAATTTAAAATCAACAAACATCAAACATCTATGAATCAATTACAAGAAGTTAGGTATATGAATAAAAGTTACATAGATACAGGGACAATTTCATAAAAACCTAGATTTAATGGGTGATTCAATATATCCTCTTCAAAATGTAATAAGCCAGATATACATAAAATCAAAGATACAGCAATAATAGAGTGTTTAGAAGTAATATGTATATGTAATTTTGTTTTCTACATACAGTACTCATGTTTTCTTATACACACACATCACTTACAAAAACCTATTGTATTCCTATTCCAAAAATACTCATTCTTATATATATTAAGGTGGGTGAGTATTTAATAAGGTGAATAGAATGAGTTCTAAAACTCAAGTGTAGAAAAATGATCAAAAGTGATTTATGAATTTAAAACTTAAGAAATATTCTAAAACATATCCATAGGTAGCTAGAAGATATAAAAAATAAAAAGTGCAAATAAACCAGAAAATAACAAAAAGTAAAACAATTCAGTAAACCATGAGAATCAGATAAGAATATATTTAGAAAAATAATTATCAAGGTACATTTATTCATTATGAAAATCAGATGGAAATTAGGTAAATTAGATATTTATATTAATAATATGAGCAATAGAGCACAAAATAAGTCAAAGCAATTGGGAAATAAAACTATAACTAAGGAACTATGGAAAAAAAGAAATATAATAGAACTGAACTATAAAATTAAATTCTTGTTTGAAGGAGCAATAAATCTTTGTAGTTTAATGTTAAAAGAGAGAAACAAAAACAACATTTATAATATTTTTTATTTTGGCTTAAGGCATTGTTAATTTCCTATGTAGTCATTCTGATGACTTTTTTTTTTTTTTTCAATGAAACTTTGCTTTTGTTTACAGTCAGTCAATGGCATGGTCTTTAGAGCCACAGATGATGAATCCACAGACATTGAGTCTAAGCAAATACTAGTACATGTTGCAAAGACCTTGTTTTAGTCATGGACATATGGCATATTCTAAGAAATGAGAAGTGAAGGAAAGATAACTCTATGCAGCTTTTGAAAAATTATTGTTTTCAACATAAGATATTAGATGTGATTATTTTATTTTCTACCTATGGATATTATTATGTGTAAGAAAAGACTGAACTGTTTGTAGCCATTGTGAGAAGTGGTCCAAGATTGTTCCTCAAGGTAAGGCACATGCAGCAGAAACTGCATTACCTGGAACCATGTTAGATCTACAAATCTTGGGCCCATTCCAGCCCAGGGCTACTTAACAGAACTGAGATGTAACAAGCCTGTTAGGTGATTAAAATTCAAGTTAAAGTTTGAGAATTACTACATTAATAGGAAGAGCACCATTCTAAGATATGGTTGAGGGGAAATATTGAAGGAAACTGAATGACAGTGATATTGCTGAGGTGTTAATTTAACCAGATTTGTGACATTTTTATCTCCCAATTTTTTAAAATTATTGCTTACAACATCTAAATTTATAGTTCATAAATAGAAAAAAGAAAAACAAACCAGGAATGAAAAATTAAAATAAAACAATCTTGTATACAATATAATGACACTATATTAGGAAAATCTAGAGAAAATATCTTTCTAGCAAAACATAATTTAACAAATTTTCACAAAAGGAGTTAAAAAAAAAAAGGGAGAATATTAATGGAGTGGTTAGAAATGCAATAGAGCTCCATTACCAAAAAGACATGAGCAACAATGGTTTAATAGCTGATTTCCATTAGTCTGTTAAAAGGAAAGCAATTTTCTTGTAAATATTTTAGAACATAGCAATAATTAGAATTTATCATAGACCTAATATTCTAACACATGAAGATAATTCAAATTCATAGTCACTTATAAATACAAATGTAAATTGCCAAATATTAGTGTATTGAATCTAGTGATTCATAAAACAACATAATATGATCAATTAGCTTTTATTCTAGGAAAATAATTTCAAGAAAAAAAAGAAGGAAAATGAATTAACAACAGATTCTAAAAGTTAATTGGTAAAATGCAACAGTCATTTATAGTAGAATACTAAATAAAATAGGAATAGAAAGAAAACTAATTAAGCAGTATAAAAAAATTACATTAAGCAGGAAAACATGAAACCAAAACAAAAAATTATGGAGGAATAAGTAACATTTTCTATAAAGCCACTGTAATTCTAACATGATATTGTCACAAAAATAGTGAATTCAATTTGTGTAACAGAATATATCTTCTATAAAATTTAATATATCTTCTATAAAATTTAATAGAGAAATAGGTTTACATTTTAATTCAGTGGAAAATGGGTTTGTATTTATTAATCATTGCATTTTAATTGATTATCATCTGAAAACAAAGCACTTTGATTTTTCACTTCACTGCTATAAGCAGATAATTGCCAACACAGAAATTGAAGCAAAAACAAATTAAACCATACAAAAATTAGAGGAAATATTAGGAAAATACTTGAGAAAAATAAGTTGTATAATTTTTGACTCCCAAGTCAGAAGGAAAATCCATGACTAATTAAAAAAAAGATGCATCTTTGGCAATATGAAAAAATATTCAGATAATGGCAAAATATTCAGTAAGAAAAGTTAAGGGGCAAATAACACACCATTAAAAATACTGAAATATATATGAAGAAAAACTACAATTCTGATGTTTAAAACAGCCTACGAAATAGATAATAAAATTTCATTTTGGAGAAAAATTTGAAAAGCATATGAACAGGAAACTCACTATGAAAGTTAGAATCTTTAGAATCAGTAAATAAAATGCAAATAAAAATACTGTCAGATTGGCAAAAAGAGTGCATTCCATGGCTAATGAAAATATGAAGACTTTCATATACTGCTAATCTTTGTGAATTACTTTGCCATATTTGGAAAAATATAACATTTATAAATATTAAAATATAATCTTTCATTTCTTTACATAAAAATTTGAGATGCTAGCTGGCAAATAAAATCACTTTTGTGCAAATATGTATAAATATATATTTAAATGCATTGTACTTCAAAGAATTCTATTGGAAAAAATGTAATATATTTTCTTGAATAGTATTTAACTTGTTATTATGATGCTATGTTATATAGGATTATTTCACCTTTATTGCATAATATTTGTGGTTCTTAAATAATTTATTTGACCTTCCATTACTCCAAAGTCCTATGACTTCACCTCCCAGTTCAGTAATACCACAGATTTGATTACTGTGCTCATCAGTGGATTGTCCATGAATAATAAAATTAGGGCACAATATCTTTCTTTTCATAGGGATAAAAATGGAATGTTTAAATATTATATTCTGTAAGAGCCTTGAATGAGGAAGTAGCTAAGATGGCGACTGGCTGAGAGCCAAAGAGGAAGTGTTTACTTGCTTACACCTGAACTTAATGTAATTAACTAAGAATCTTTCTGTGTCTGTGGGCACTGTGTGTTGAGCTTGTGACACGTGTATGCTTGTTAATGTAAAGAGTATTTAAAAAGACTGTGGGGGAATCAGAGAGGACAGGAGAGAGAACAGAAGAGAAAGCAGAGAAGAAGAAGCAAGAATAAAGGAACCATTCATTCCTAGTCTGCCTCCGATTTCTTTCCCGGGGTATCCTTGCCTAAGGTGGCAACAATATTCCATTTTCTTTTGAATTTGGATCCTGAATTTGATATCCCTTCCATAATGTTGAAATGTAAGTTGTTCCTTGACTTAATCAGTGATTCTGTTAATATCAATATATACTAATAACTGATACACACTTAGGATATGTTGCAAAACACTCCAAATATATTAATTAATAAAAATATTTATTTGAGGCAATGTAAATATTTTATTAATTAAATTTTGGGCATATTTTTATTGGGAGATTAGTACATGTTTACTATATAAATAAATGTATTCTACAGAGAGTTAATCCAGATTGCCATACAATTGGCAAAGTCAAAAGTAAATGTCTTATTCTGATTGAAACTGTTATGTCATTATGAAAAAAAAAATCATTTTGAATGTAAGTGACTCATGTAAATCATAGCTGTGTCTCATCTGATTAGGTTAATAGAGGTCTGAAATTATGTATATGGGAAAGCTATGGAGATAATCTCAATATGCTTGAATAGCTAATATATCTCTTTCATCAGCATTTTACAATTAAACTATATTCCTATGTATCTTTTAAGAATAACACTAATAAATGAAAACAAATGAGACTGTTTTATGCTCACCATATTTTGCAGCTGAAAAAGGCATTAGAAAATATTTTTTGAACCTATCACTTGATAAGATACTGAACATTGAACTAGAGTACCCAGCTAACAATTCTTTATAAACCTAATACATTAAAATTCTCCTAAGTTAATTAAAGAAAGAGTCTGCATGAAGTCATGTAGATGATTTCAGGAGATCTATGAATCTAAATTTTATTTTCTTATTCTAAGGTCCAGGTGTATCACTCTTATATTATCAATCATAAAAATTACTTGGGGCATTTGCCAAAGTGCATATTTCCAAACCCCTTCATTTGAGGCTTTGACTAATTCTGAAGATCTGTGCACTTGCTTATCATTGTAAGCAAGGATCTTTGGGAAGAGCTGAACAACAGGTTTCTGTGATTAGAGTAGAATATCGCCAAACCTTAAATTTTAACATAATACATATGCACATCAGTTGCATTCATTCCACAGAATATTCTCTCCATTGAATTCATCTAATTATTCAGCTCTTAGTTACCAGCCTTTCTTTCATTCTTTTTTAAAATAAAAGGACACTATGAAGAGTTGTCTCTTTTTTCTGATTCCACTCCAATGAAATTTCCTATCCTCTCTAAAATTCTTAAAGTTTTAATTAAATAAAAACTCTTCTGTTGCCTGATATGTCAGATTCTCTAATTTTAACTAATATGCATATGTGTGTATTTAAATGAGGTATTTATTGATCAATGGATATAACAAAGTTTGAGTTGAATAAAATTGAGTCTTTCAACAAATAAGAAAATATCTTTAAAAAATACTAAATTGTACATAATTTATATCCATTTACTGATGTGAACTTGTCTGATTTTCTTTAGTATAACTTTGTGTTGACATTACCTTTCTTCCTTTATTTTTTCTCTAAAGTATAATACAATATGTGGTAATGCAAGAGTGTAATGAGAAGTGAATTTGAATTTTGCAACAAGCAATAATGCACTCAAACAATTAGATTAGGCAACAACCAAAGACAACTAACAAAACCATACTAGTGCATGTCAACTTTGGATGCATACAAAATGTTTACTGAGTGCATATATGAGGCAGTACCTGCACTTAGTGTTTGGAGACAAACAAAATGCAGTATTTATAAAGATTTTTGCAACTGATTAAGAAATGGGTATTAGTATCTTTCTTTTCAATATACTTATTTGTGTGGCAGTTTTCTCACTTATAAAGTAGTGATAAGACCTAAGGATATACTTCAAAAATTACCTTGGAAACTGAAACTAAATAGTGAATGGAAAAGAAATAGAAAAGTTACAGTGAAATTACACTGCAATAATGATAACAACATTTTATTTATAGCTTTCTTTTATTTTTCTGAGTAAATAGTACAATGTTCTTATCACTGAGATGTGTTGACTGACTTGTGAACAAAACACTCAGCAATTTAAATTTAGCCATTTGATATTCATTCCAGTCTTTCCTGGCTATCTTTGATTCACAGAAGACAGGGAATGATCAATTTCAAGGATATTTTACATTTTTCTTTTGCAGTTTTGTGTTTATATTTTAAAAATAATAGACATAATAAATGTTAATTTTTTTCTCCCTGAAACTTCAAATATATCTTCAGATTTTATTAATACAGTCATATTTGAAATCCAGTGAAGCAAATGTTTCACTTGAAAGAGAAAAATAGATATTTTCAGGATCTTCAAAAATGTTTTTTAGGTTTGTGTTGTTGTTTGTTGGTATATTACTATTCTTGTATTTAATCCCCAACACTAAAGAAAAAGAAAAAAAAAATCTCAATACAAAATTTAAGGCAAATATTTTCAAGGTTGGAAGTGACAAACTTCTGTGATGTTGAATTCATCTTTCTTTTATTATATAATTTATATCTTTAACAAGGTTCAAATGACATGTGATTATATTCTGCCTCCACTTACTACTGAGATAGTGAGATAGGCCAACATGATAATGTCATGCTCAGAAAGACACATTTTTCCTTTTCACCCTCCTTTCCATTAAATAACTAAATATTGAGTTTATAAGCAGAAATAGTGAACACATTTTTCCCATAGTTAACCTGCTAATATGATTTCCTCAAAATTCTTCTCTCACTAGTTCTCATTAATTACTGTTTGGGAAAGCATTGACTCAGAAACCAATTATTTTACTGGAGGGGAAACCCCCCCCCAAAAAAAAAAAAAAAAAAAAAAAAAAGGAAATTGCCACACAGAAAGTAATATCTCATTAGCGCAGACCTATTCTTCATGTCATGCTCATTATCAAGTAACTGGTATTTCTTACAACCACTGTGTTAATTTGTGTAATGCAAAGTTCTACTGTGTTTCAGAGTTGATGAATTTTTCCTCTCCCTTGTTTACATTTTTGCCCCCAAATGAAATAACTTTTCACCATATATTTGTTTTCAAAAGACTTTGCTTGTATTTATGTATTTTCTTTGGATTAACATTATTCATGAAATAAAACATCTCTGAAATTTGTCTTGCCCTGAATAAATTAATTTATTCATACTCGAATACCATTTACTCTTAACATTGCTACTTAATTCCTGGCTTGTTTCTATGGAACTTATGTTGTTGCTGAGGTTTCTGTTTAAAGAAACACTAGCAAAAGGTTGCTGGCACAGTGGCGTATGCCTGCAATCTTAGCAGCTCAAGAGGCGGATCACAAGTTCAAAGCCAGCCTCAGCAACAGTGAAGTGTTAAGCAACTCAGTTAAGCAACCCTGTCTCTCAATAAAATACAAAACAGGGCTGGGGATATGGCTCAGTGCTTGAAGACTCCTCAGTTCAATCTCTGGAACCTCCCCTCCCCCTACACACACAAAAAGAATATCAGCAAAATTCTTTCAATGGGGCCTCCAACTTTTGCAGCATTCTGCTTTTCATACGTTATGTTTGCCTTCCAGGCCATCCAAAGGTGTATGAGATGTAGAAGAGTCTCAGCAATCACAAGTTACTCATCATAAGCAATTAGAAATAAAAATAGTTAAAAAGACAGATAAGAAGAAAATATTCAAGACTCCTATGTCTGTTTCACCTGGAAAAGAATAATATCAAAATATCACAACAAGGTTGTTAATGATATTTTTCTTTAATATTTTTACTGAGTTCAAAATAAAAGTAGCTATAGATGACAGATGATATGTGAAGTAGAAGGAGACATTTTCTATCCCACATCAGTAACTTCTTTTATAGAACATCTGGCTAGCTCTAGCTACTCCACTTTCCATTTTTCATTTCCATGTTAGTGAGTTTCCCAAAGGAATGTCTTGGATTCATTTTTGCCTTGTATCCTGTTTTCCCTTTATTTTTAATGACCTTTTGTGAACTACTTTTGCTTTTTCTTTTTAAATGCTAAGAATTCTCCATCACCAGTGATAATAATGAAAACATTTGGATGAGTAAATTCTGTGACATTTCCTATCATAGAATTCTTGAAGGAAACTTAGAAATGTTCACCATCCCTCTTTCATTAAGAAATAGCCTCAAAGAAGTAAACTCTCTTGCCCAAAGCCATGCAGGGCTTCACAGCAGAGGCAGATCCAGAACACCAGGATGACCTCTCTCTATTAACACATGCTGCTCAATTTCCCATAATTATGAGAGTGGCACCTCTTCTATGCCAGGCTTCGCTCTGGCATCGGCACAGTTCCTTTGCCTGATTAGCTTTCAGTCAGCTGTCAAGTTCAGCAGCCATCTCAAAAATGTATGTGTCTTGTCACTTTTGTGCTTGTCAGCAGATCCCTTTTCCATTTCATTCTGTTATAACATTTTGAGTCTTTTAGACTATTCTATGAAGGATGACATGAAGAGATAGTTTCACAATTATGGGAGAAGTCGTGAGAGAAAAAGTTCATAGTTCAATATGTGACTCAAAGAGAGATTTGTTCCAAGCTATCAAACAAACAGGCTTACTTGGATCTAAGGCACAGGGACTAAAACGTTTGAATAGGTAAGTAACTTGGATTTTTAAAAAGAGTTGTGACACTCCAGGCTGTGGGTATTTGTGGAAAAATATAATGCCTTTGTTAGGAAGCTATTCTTGTTTGCTCTGAACCCTACTAATCACCTCTGATGTGGGTTTCCCATTGACTTCAAAGGATCTTACCCCAGGCAGGGTGCTGTGAAAAAGGAAAAAGAAGTCCAAGGTCCTTGAAAGTCCTTGAAAGTCACAATAATCCTCCTTGATGATTTGGTTAGCCAAGTAAAAAAAGGACAAAAAACAACAAGGAGTGAGACTTTAAAATAAATGGAAATAAACTTGGGAATAAAAGAGGGGCATGAAATGGAAAAATATCACTTTGGTCAGTGGTTTCTATATTGTGAGTTCTTGCTCTATTTTCAATGTGTCACATTTCCAAACCTTAGTAAGTTAATTCTTTGAGAGTCACATAATGAAAAAAGAGAAGGGCAAATTAAAAAAAAAAAAAAAAAAAAAAAAAAAAAAAAAAAAAAAACTCTTGCCCAATATAATACCCACGCATGTTAAGTTTTACCTGCTCTGTGTAGTTACATTTGCAAAATTGCTTCTTTGTTCTTCATAATTAGTTATACTATATAATTAATTTTTAGCTCATTTCATTAATTTATGAGTGGCTCAGTTAATTATAGTAATAGATATTTACTTCAGGTATCTACTAAAAATATCTTTTCAAATATGTGTATTGATTATATATATGCATTTATAATTAGAGTAGGTGACAAACCTGTGAACATATATGAATTATATACATATATATATAAAGTATGTATGTATACACATATATGTGTGTATATGTGTTTGTGTGTGTTTATATAAATATATATGTATACATAATTTATATATATATTACTCCAACTAAAAGAAATTAGTTAGCTTTTTGGTAAACTGACATATGTGGTAAAGAAGAAGTAGAATTCATATACATGCAATTATATTATCATCAAATGTATCTTTAGCATTTTATGTAATATCTTTTAGATTGCAAGAAATAAGCATTCTAGGATATATAATTTAATTAATCATAATTTCCTTGAGCAAGCAGTTCTATAATCTTTCCATGTATCTCCCATATTATATATTCATTTCAAAACTAATCATTGAAGTTAAACCTTATTCTTTAAAGATATAGAGACAGAGAGAGATAGATGGAGGAGGAGCAGGATACAATGTTAGCCATAATTTCCTCCTAATTCTAATTATCCTAAGGTCAGAATTTATGAAAACATAATTTTAATTGAAAAAAAAAGACAGAAAACTGATTAATTCAAGATAAAAATATATGTGATGAAATGTATATTCCTATCCTTCAAATTTTTATTGTAACAAGAAAAGTGTATATTTGAGTATAATATTCAAATTGATACATTCTGCTCCTTCTACTAAAACTGCTCTATGACAGACTATGACAGAAAAATGTCCAATTTTAGATACTTTTTTTTTCAGTGTATAAGATAGGACTCTTGAATATGGTGATTTGAGATTAAAGTGAATTGTAAGAAAATACTGCAATATAGACAAATGATTGGTAAGATATTGGAACCTGACCAAGAACTTACTTGGTTAGGATAATTATTACCTTTTTCACAATCAATTTATGTGATGGTAAATGTCTAAAAACTTAAATAATGAATTGCCAGTTTTCTAACATCAGCTAGAATATATTCTAAATTTTAGGTTCTATCAATTGTATATAAAATAACATATAACAAATATGTAAAATGATAGTAATTGATATATTTTTGATGCCAAGTAAAGTACTTAACAGCATCAAGGTTTGCTCAGAAATGCAAACTATACTTAACTACTTAACTTTATGGTTTTTTTTTTTTTTTTTTTTTTTGTATTGGGGACTGAACTCAGGGTCTCTCCACCACTGGGCCACATCCCCAGCCCTTTTTTTGTATTTTATTAGTGACAGGGTCTCACTGAGTTGCTAAGCGCCTCGCCATTGCTGAGGCTGGCTTTGAACTCTCAATCCTCCTGCCTCAGCCTCCCAAGTGCTGGGATTACAGGCGTGCGCCACCGCTCACGGTTAAGGCCCTTTTTTTAAAAAAGAACTTAAAATATTAGACACTGATCAAATAAAATGGTAAGGTATCAGCCACAACCATATATCTTCATATGCAGTTTGAACATCTGAAACCCGAAATCTGGAATGATCAAAAATCCAAAATTCTCTGAGCACCTAAAAGATATTTTGAAAGATTTGAATTTTGGAGCACTTCAAATTTCAGACTATGGAAATATTCCAAAAATTGAAAAAAATCCAAAATCTGAAACACTTCCCATTTCTTGTATTTTAGATAAAGGATACTCAGTCTAAGATAATTTTATAAATATATGTACAAGTTTTATTTAGAATCAAAATATTTTATTTGAGATAATTGCCGATCCACATGCTGTTAGAAACAATAATACATAGATAGTCAATACCTTTACTTACTTTCTAACATCTTATAAAATCATAATACAATATTTAAACTGGAATATTGATATTGATATGGTCAAGATATGGCACTTTATCATCACCAAAATGATCTCTCACGCTGCTATTTTATAGGCTAACCTGTGATATTCAATAGACTAGGTATATTAAATGCACTTTCAACTTATGATATTTTTAATTTAATAGGCTTATTAGTCACCTAATTGTAAGTTGAGATGCATCTATATTGATATTGTTATATTTTAATTAAGTTTCTTGCAGACAACATATATTTGGGTTATGTTTTTTAACTACTCTACAAATCTCTTCTTTTTACTTTTTTAATCTCTATAATTTAAGTAATATCTATAGTTTATTTATATTTAATATAATTCTTGATATATTAAGGATCTATTTTTTTTTTTAATTTTGTTTTCTGCTTGTTCTTTCTCTGTTTCTTTCTAGTTGTTTTCTTTTTCTTTCTTTTCTGTAGCATGCTGGAACATTTTTAGTGTTCCATTTTGCTTATCTGTAGTACTTTCAAGGTGTCTTAATTTGGTTGGGTTGCTACAATAGCATATTATAGTCCAGGTAGCTTGTAAATAACAAAAAAATATATTTAGCACAGTTCTGAAGGCTGGGAATTTGAAGATCAAGGTGTTATCAGATTTGGTTTCTGATAAGGGCTTATTACTTGATTCATAGATTGTTGTCTTTCAGCTGTATTCTCATGTGGTTGAAAGTCTACTGACCCTTGCTTCTGTATCTCGTGCATACATTGAGTCTTTTATTTCAATTACTACATTTTTCAATTCTATCATATTCATCTGTTTCTTTTTTTGTTGTTTCTTGTTCATCTTTTTTTTTTTTCTAAGATGTTCTTTTTATATATTTTTGCTTCAGGTGTGTTTCTAATTGTTCTTTGAATTATAAAAGAATTTTATAAAATTTTATGACAACTCCTTTAAAATCTTTGTCAAATAATTCTAACATTTTTTTCATCTTTGGGTTGTCAGTTATTGACTATTTTTTAATCATTTTGAGATCCTTCTCTTTCTTGATTATAGCAAGTAAGTTGTTATTGAAACTTAGATGATTTGGATATTATGCTATGAAACTATAAACCTTATTTCTGTTTTTGCTGACTTCTTTTGACACAGTCTGATACAAGAAGTGTGTATGAGAAGGGGCCCTTCTTCACTTCTGCCAGACAGGTGTAGAAGTATAGGTTTTGCACTCATAATTCAGGGATACATGAAAAAGATCTCCTCATTATAGTTGGATCTGAGATCCATTCTAAATATTACAAGTCAAGAATCAGTTTAGAATTACCATACTCAAGTTTCTAAGATGATATTTTATCCTGATTAGGGGTTTTAATTATATTTACTAGATAAATTATCAATTTATACTATGTTTTATAGGCAATCTTTTACAATAACTTTCAGATGTGGACTCTTGTCTCCAGGATTGAAAGGTTGTGGCACTTTTTCCCCTCATCTACTATATGTGGCATTTGAAAACATATTTGAAGTCAATTTCAGATTGTTCTGCCTACATGTAAAAGCTACTCAAAAAATAAGACTTTACCTTAGATGAAATGATCCAGACTATGATGTGCTGAGTCTTAGGGTAAATGTGTTTCTATGCTTTCATTTACAAGCCTTTAAATAAATGAAAATTTATGAGGCTTTTGGGAATATTAGTGTTTTACAGGGTATCATTTCTTAATTGCAATTTTCTGTGATTGGATATCAAAAATAAATTAATGAATGAATAAATAAAGTCAGAAGAATGAACAGTTTAACTTAGCCTGATGATTTAGAACTCCATTCACAAATGCTATCTTTTATATCTACTGGTAGTTTCAATTAGAATATACTTTATGCCTGTTTTATACTTCAACATATGTCAAAAGAGTAAATTTTTATATTGGTACACTTAAAATTCAACACTTGAAAATGCTGTATATAAGACTTTATTAACAAGTGATAAAAAGAGGGTCTTAAATCCATGCTCTATTATGAGGTGATCATTTTATTTCAAATGAATGTGCGAATTTCGTCGAAACATACAACTGAGAAGTTGTCAAATGCTAAATTAAAGTTGAATAAATAGGAAAGTATCAAAATATCAGCTTACTATTGTGGAAATAGCAACTATTACTTCTTCTTAAATGCCTACTGCTAGAAATCAGAGTCATAAACTACTCTTTAGATTTGTCATTGAGACGTGTCTAAAATGCCATTTAGCATATGACATTGAAAGCCACTTAGATAATTTGTTGTATATGTTTCTCTCTGATGGAAATATTTTTCTAGAATTCAGGAAGGATTTAGTATCAGATTTCCTTTTAGTTTGGCATTTCCTCAATATTTATTGAAGATTTACTTAAAAGTAGACAAGTTATTTTATTTAATCTTTACAATCTCCAAATACATGTATGATTTTGTAGATGAAGAAACTACAACTTTATTTTTTTTTCCAAAATTTTCTCAAGTCATGGTACATGGTTACTTCAATCACATTTATTAGCATTTTATCCTGTATTTTGTATTCTAAATGACATTTTATTTCATTGGCTTAGTTGTAAGCATTTTAAGAGGTTTAAATAGAGCTTCTACTTTTATTTTATATAAAAATATTCTTAAATTATGTTGCTTTGATTAAAAAATCATTACTGGCTTCCAATATTTGGATTATTTCTTGATCCCCAATTCTCATGTATTAATTTGTGAGTCACTTTTTCTTTTGTTTTTATTTATTTATGTTTTGTTGTTGTTAAAAATAAAGTTTTATTCTTTCATTAGAAATATATTCATTAGAAAAATACATATACATGTATACACTCACACACACACATATATATACATATGCACTTATGGTATGTATGGCTATATCTTTATAAAATGTAATTTTATACAGTTATACAAATGACATTTATATATTTATGTACATGCACACAGACACTCATGCCAATTTTAAAATACTGGTATGAAAAATAAAGGTTTTACTTTATCAAATTCTTCAGAGATGTTATAGGGAGAATTTATTATACCTGCAATGGCTGATTCTGTGCATTTTGGACAATTCTTTATCGGGAACTCCAGAGGAATCTCCACTCTTATTCTTTGAAAACAGCCAATTGTTTATCTACATACTTCACTCCTCTTCAAGCTTAAGTTTGAATTGATTGTTCTATATGTTTTGATTCATTTGAAACAGTAATATTTAGTACTCTCTGGTTAAGAAATCTTAACGTGTATATGCCGGGCGCGGTGGTGCACGCCTGTAATCCCAGCACTTTGGGAGGCTGAGGCAGGAGGATCGCGAGTTCAAAGCCAGCCTCAGCAATGGCGAGGCACTTAGCAACTCAGTGAGACCCTGTCTCTAAATAAAATACAAAAAAGGTCTGGGGATGTGACCCAGTGGTCGAGTGCCCCTGAGTTCAATCCCCGGTACCACAAAAAAAAAAAAAAAAAAAAAAAAAAAAAAGAAAAGAAAAGAAATCTTAACGTGTATAAATTCTCTTCAAGTGGCACAAACATGTTTCATTTGTCCACAAAGTCTTTACATACTTTAGTAATTTATGGTCATGTTAAGATTTTCACACTTAAATAATAAGTAAGTTATAAATAAACTTGTAGGACTTGATGATTTAACCAATGATATTTTTTCTTATTAAAGGTAAGTATAGTCTAGGCAGAACTTCTTTTTCAAAGCTCGTTTTGTTTTCATTTCTTTTAACAAGGCAGAATTCTACACAATGCCTTTCAGTTATATAGATTTTCTAACTTTACAACATTTGCTTAAATTTTCTTTTGCAAATGGATAGCACATGGTGATTCTAATATTGCTGGAAGTTCTATTCCAATTCTAACAAACAACTCTTTCTTTCAAATGAATGTCCTTCTTAGCACAGGCTGTTTACTGATAAGCCACTGAGTAGGAATATCTTGCCAAGGGTTCTAAAGCAGGAAGCCAAATGGGGGTTATAAGTATCTATTTAATATCATCTTTTTCTTTTTTTGCATTTAATTGTATTGAAAGCAGTATATTTGAATTCTTCTTATTAAAATCTGACCATAAGGTGCACAAATTTTATACTTGTTTAAATGTAAGTTACAAATTCTAAACATTTTTCACAAATAGATACTAAACATATGAGAACTACAAAGTAATAACACTTTGAACATTAGCCAACTAGATTTTTGATTCAAAGTTACTGAAAAGTAAAACAAAACAAAACAAAACAAAACAAAACTTTATTGTTAGGGAAAACATTCTAGTAGTTACTGTGAGAAATAGTATTGCAGACAGGAATGTATTACAATAACACCTTCTATTTTCCTTTTCAGTTCTGAGTCAATTAAGAAATAAGGTGAGTTAAATTAAGAGTAAAAAAAAAAAAAAATAGAAAATGTGGCATAGATCTGAAACCAAAATATACTGCCCTCATCTTTTGCTGTACTGAATTGCATTGCAATTAATTATAATTACATGGTTCTACCCAGTCAGAGGCAGAACTGTTTGAAAACTGCATTTCCAGAGGGATAGGGAGCTTACTAAATTAAAAGGAGAGAGGGGAGAGGAAGAGAAAATGTGCATCCTGTTGCCATATGACCTTGAAAGATTTATAAAGGCCAGGAATTGAACTACACACTTAAATTTTATTCTCCTAAATTTTATTATGTACCTCAGTTCTCTAGCATGGAAAAAAGTATTCTTCTATTCTTTTTCTTCTTGAGGTCTTTAGACAATTATTTCTTCCATGGAAAATGGAGGAGAGAGCAATAGCATATTACAACAAATGACAATTTTAGAAATGCATTTGAAGTTTAAAATAACATTGACTTTATTAAAACTCAATATAACTTCAGACAAGTATGTCATACATTCCTATGCAATATAATTTGCATCTTAATATATTTTTGACAATGACTTCTTAACCACAGAGTGTTGTGGTTACTTTCATTTCAGAAGGCATCAGGCCAAAATGAGAGTAGAGATTAAAATCTAGCCCTTTCATTCCTTGTCCACACCTTAGCTCCTCTTTGAATCTGAGTCAGCCCAGAGGAAAGGCTGTCTCATATCAACTTACCTAAAAGTGCTGCATGTTTTCCAATTTGAACAAAGACTTTGTAGGAGTTAGTAGAGGCCCTGCTTGACAAAAAGGAGTTAAATATAGATGATTATCTAAGGAACTGTTTTAAACATAATATTATTATTTGGGAGCAGATGAGTTTTTAGAGGCACATAAATCATATCTCACAGGCCACTATGTTACAGTGTAGTAGTGGCCTTGACTGTAAAGAACAGTACGGTATTTTCAGGTTTACTTTTCTCTATTTGAGTCCTTAGCCTGTAAACAATCCTGAATATAGTGGCTATATGTTTTAATATTGAAACACTTCATGAATAGAAGTGCTCTGATAAGGATAAAAGGGTCAGCTTCCTGTTAAAGACTGAAATACTTGTTTTCTTCTGAGATAGCTCCACCCTGATCATGTACCATAATTATATAGTTTAGAAAGAAACTGAAAAACAAAATAATATCTATCAATAATCACTTTTCCATAACTATCCAACTAACCTTATGTATGACATTAAAAAGTGACTTTCATTTTTGTAGATTTCTATTTATTTTAATTGCTTCCATTCTTCTTGAAGTCATTAATATTCAAAAAATTCAATCATTGCACTTACTTCATTTCCTTTTTGAGATTCTTAGATGAAAGACTTCATAAAGCTGTAAAATATAAAGAATTATTTCCATATTGGAATATTTTTTAAAGCAGGATTTTAAAGTCTTGCTTTACATAGAATAAGCCTGGCCTCTTTTGATATCTAACAGCTGAAAAATTACTTTTGAGAAAATGTTCTTAGGTTCAGGGCCTTTTGTCTCCTCTGATAATTGCTCAAATGTCCATTTTTTTTAAAAATGTTTTGTTCCCTTGAGATTTCTCTTTCATTCTAATCACATACAAAGTTCTGAATACAGAAAATGTGTTTTAAATTTAGATATTTATTTCAGAAACACTGGCCTTTCTCTCTTCAGAGGGCAGCATTGAAAGTGCTATTTTGCATTTGTCTTTTTCATATATTTTGTTCCTTGAACCTCTGTAATTTAAAGTACCTCAGTTTTGTGTTTAAAACAATAGAAATTCATTTGTTTGTGAGTTCTGGTAAAAAGATATTGTTGGGATTAGTTTAAAAGTTAAAACACACAGAGAGATGAATAATCTCATGTCATTCAGGTATTTTGAAATACATACAGTATATCATTTATGCAAGGGCTGATTAGTACAATTTTACAAAGTTATATATTATAATGATTTTATACATTTGCCTCCATCCCTTTTTTGTTGTTTATATGTAAAAAATTTCAAAGCTTTGTTGATATGTTAACTTTACTGTTTGAGTTAGTCAGATTTCTGTCACTATAACAAAATAACTAAAATAAACAATTTAAAAGGACTCAAAATTATTTTGACTCTTGGTTTCAGAGGTTTAAGTCCCATGGTCACTTGTCCCCATTGCTTTGGTCCAGTGGCATGATAGTATATCATGGTTAGGAGCACAAGGAATATAAGCTCTGTTCAGAACGACAGCCAGGAAGTAAAGAGCATGGAGGGGACAGAGTTCCAACATCTCCTTCAAGGGCATGTCCCATTGACATAACTTTCTTCTACTAGGTCCCACCTCCTAAATGTTCCACATCCTTTGGGTGGTGCCATTAGGTAGTGGCCAAGTGTTTAGCAAATAAGCCTTCATGGAACACTTGTAATCCAAACCATAACATTGTTAACACATTTTCACCTCAATGTTACATCGCAAATATTTAATATGTTTTAAATACTATTGAACATCCTGCAGGATAATTGTGTCCTTGTCATCAAGTTGGGTCTGTTTTTGATGTTCCAGGTAAATAGCTTAAGTCACTTTATTTCCCATTAGGAGAATGACATTTTCTCTTCCTTAGGCCATTTATCCAATGATAATTCTAAATCATCCTCATGCATGTTTGTACAAAGATTCTTCAATTCATATATGTATTAATAATGGAACAAGAAAAAGAAATCAATGTAGTCCCTGCCTTGGTTAATCATTTTCACTTTTGTTGTTAATAGTGGCCCTGTTCTATACTGAGAGAGGTCATTGAAGATAAGCTGGGAGAATTATTACCTTTATTACCATCCCAAATCTCTTCTCTGGTAAGAATTTTGAACTCTTAATATGAAGCCTCCATTCTCAAAATTATAATCTATTATTTTAATCATGTAGTCTCTCTCTCTTTTTTTTTTTTTTTTTTTTTTTTTTTTTGGTACCGGGGATTGAACTCAGCGGCACTCGACCACTGGGTCACATCCCCCGCCCTTTTTTGTATTTTATTAGAGACAGGGTCTCACTGAGTTGCTAAGTGCCTCGCCATTGCTGAGGCTGGCTTTGAACTCGCGATCCTCCTGACTCAGCCTCCCAAAGTGCTGGGATCACAGGCATGAGCCACCGCGCCCGGCTTCATGTAGTCTCTTTGCTTAAAATTAATTTTATTCCCAAGAGACTGCATTAAGTGAACTTTAAATATCCAAGCTTTTCTTCTATCAGCTGACCTGAAAAAAGTAGAGGAATACTGATTTCAATGCTTTCTACTTCCATGAAAATTTAAAACCAGAATTCAATGTCCTTCCACATTGTAGATATTCTTATTAATTTATTTATCTATTTATTTATTTTTTTTAGCTTGTGTACATCAAAACTTGATATCCTCCAGAGGGATTGATTTCCCTGTGAGGCATTCTTTTCCAATCAGTTTTCACATGAGAAAATTTCTCATAGCTTGGCAAAGATTCCAATATTCTCCACCTCAAATTTCAACCAAATTGCAACCTATATATATATATATATATATATATATATATATATATATATATATATTCATAATTTTTTTAAAAAGTTAGTACTTTGAGTTATGTCATTTTCATCCCCTTTTGTCAGAATAGGAGTTTTTGTTTTCTCTCTTCTAGACTGAGCTCTGTATATTCATAATTTCTTAATGAAGATTGATATTAAAGGTTCATTCTTAAGATATTCTGCTACAAATGATATGTAAGTCTTCTAAGATTTTCTTTGGTGAAGAAGCAGTATTCCAGTATTTCCAACTTCAAAACAAATTTGCAATAACAAAAGTAAAAGAAAAAAAAAAGAGTTCTCTTTGAAAGGAGGGTGTTAGCATACAGATTTCTCTGCTTTACCAACTATTTATAAAGAAGTAATCTTTTCCATGTCATCCAACATGATTTGGTGACTTCAGTCCAAGAGATGAAATATGAAAATATCCATATTTCAATAATTAGAAGAAATATTATCTCACCATTATTTAACTTTGTGGAATTCTCACCAACCTTCCACTGATTCTTTGCCTGTTTATAAACCTCACATATAATTGGTATCTTTTCAATTAATTGTGATTGTGAATAAAGAAAATATCGTTAATTAATTATGATGCTTACTAATATTAATGGAAAGATTCCTTTGGCAGCAAAGTTAATTCAGGGTTTTTTTGGTCTTTTTTTTTAAATTTGTTCTAATTAGTTATACATGATAGATAGTAGAATGCATTTTGACATGTCATATAAAGTGGAGTATAACTTCTCATTCTTCCTGTTGTACATGATGCAGAGTTACACAGGTCATGTAACTATACGTACATAGGGTAATAATGTCAGATTCATTCTACTAACATTCCTACCCCCATATCCCCTCCCCTACCTTAACTCCCCTTTGTCTAATACAAAGTACTCTGTTCTTCCCCAACTCCTTTTGTGAATTAGCATCCACATACCAGAGAAAACATTAGGACTTTGTTTCTTTGAGATTGGCTTATTTCACTTAGAATAATATTCTCCAGTTCCTGAACAGACACTTCTCAGAAGAAGATATACAATCAATCAACAAATACATGAAAAAATGCTCAACCTCTCTGGCAATTAGAGAAATGCAAATCAAAACCACTCTAAGATTTCATCTCACACCAGTCAGAATGGCAGCTATTAAGAACACAAACAACAATAAATGTTGGAGAGGATGTGGAGAAAAAGGCACACTCATACATTGTTGGTGGGACTGCAAAATGGTGCAGCCAATATGGAAAGCAGTATGGAGATACCTTGGAAAACTTGGAATGGAACCACCTTATGACCCAGCTATCCCACTCCTTGGTCTTTACCCAAAAGACCTGAAAACAGCATACTACAGGGACACAGCCACATCAATGTTTATAGCAGCACAATTCACAATAGCTAAACTGTGGAACCAACCTAGATGCCCTTCAGTAGCTGAATGGATAAAGAAAATGTGGTATATATACACACAATGGATTATTACTCAGCAATAAGAGAGAATAAAATCATGGCTTTTGCAGGAAAATGGATGGAGTTAGAGAATATAATGCTAAGTGAAGTTAGCCAATTCCAAAAAGTCAAATGCCAAAAGTTTTCTCTGATATAAGGAGGCCAATTCACAGTGGGGTTGGGATGGGGAGCATAGGAGGATTAGAGGAACACTAGAATGGCCAATGGGGAGGGAGGGGAGGGAAGGGGGGCAAAAGGGTGAATGAAAAAAAAAAAAGATGGTAGAATGAGATGGATATCATTACCCTAAGTGCATGTATGAAGTCACGAATGGTGTGAATATACTTTGCATACAACCAGAGATTTGTAAAAAAGTGCTCTATATGTGTAATATGAAATGTAATGCATTATGCTGTCATTTATAACATCTTAGAATAAAAAATAAATAAATTTTAAAAAAATCTTACCATCAAAAATAAAAGAATAATATTCTCCAGTTCCATCCATTTATTGCCAAATGCCGTAATTACATTTTTCTTTAAGGATGAGTAATATTCCTTTGTGTATATATGCCACAATTTCTTTATCCATTCATCTGTTGAAGGTCATCTAGGTTAGTTCAATGAAGGAGCCCTAATTAGGAAGGGCTGTTGCAGCTAGCTGGAAGCCATAAGTTCCACCTGATATGTATGTGACGCACCTGTATGCACCCGCAAAGCTGAAGGTATATAACCGGGTGAAAGCGGTCCGAGTTAGGAGAACGGAGAATTCAGTCAGTCGGGCAGTCACTCGGTCGGTCAGAAGAATCAGAGCGGCCAGAACGTAGGCAGAGTGGTTACAGAAGAGAAACCAGATAGAAGAAGTAATGACTGGTCAGAGTTAGGCCGAGGCTCCCAAGGAAGACAGAAGACAGAAGACAGAAGAAAGAAGAAGGAAGAAAGAAGAGAGAAGAAAGAAGCTCTAATCTTTCTCTAAGCTAAGCTCTATCCTTCTTTCTCTCTAAGAAGCTCTATCTTTCTTTCTCTCTACTCTACAAGAAGAAAAGCTCGCTTTAATCTTTCTCTCTAAAAATCTTTCTTTCCCTCTCTAAGCTCTAAGAAAGTAGAAGTAAAAGTAGTAATAGATTTACTCTGCCTCCAAGTTTTCCTCCCGGGTTACGGTACAAGGTAGCTTACAGTTCAATAGTTTAGGTATCTTGAATTGAGCTGCTATAACATTGATGTGTCTGTGTCCCTGTAGTATGCTGATTTTAAGTTATTTAGGTATAAAACTAGGAGTGGGATAACTTGGTCAAATGGTGGGTCCATTCCAAATTTTCTGAGGAATCTCCATACTCATTTCCATAGTGGTTGCACTAATTTGCAGTATCACCAGCAACATGAGTGTACCTTTTCCCCCACACCCTTGCCGATATTTTTTGTTGCTTATATTCTTGATAATTGCCTTTCTGACTGGAGTAAGATGGAATCTCAATATAGTTTTGATTTTGATTTGCATTTCTCTAATTGCTAGAGATGTTGAATATATTTTCATATGCTTGTTGATTGATTGTATATCTTTTTCTGTGAAGTGTCTGTTCAGTTCTTTAGCCCATTTATTGACTGGGTTATTTATTGTTTTGATGTTAAGTTCTTTGAGTTCTTTATATATCCTAGAGATTAATGCTCTGAGATGCATGTGGTAGGTAAAGAATTTCTCCCATTCTGTGGGGTCTCTCTTTACGTTATTGATTGCTTCAATTGCTGAAAAGAAGATTTTTAGTTTAATTCCTTCCCATTTATTGATTCTTGATTTTACTTCTTGGGCTTTAGGAGTCTGATTAAGGAAGTCAGTTACTAAGACAAAATGGTGGAGATTTGGGCCTACTTTTCCATTCTGTTAAGGGCAGGATCTCTGTCCTAATGCCTAAATCCTTGATCCATTTTGAGCTGATTTTTATGCAGCATAAGAAATGGGGGTTTAATTTCATTTTGCTACATTTATATTTTTAGTTTTCCTAGCACCATTTGTTGGAAAGGCTATATTTTCTCCAATTTATGTTTTTGGTCCCTTGATCTAGTATGAGATAAGTGTATTTAGGTGGGTTTGTCTCTGTGTCTCCTATTCTGTATCATTGGTCTACATATCTGTATGGGTATCAATACCATGTTGTTTTTGTTATTGTAGCTCTGTAGTATAATTTAAGGTCTGGTATTGTGATACCTCTTGCTTCACTTTTCTTGCTAAGAATTGCATTGGCTACTCCAGGTCTCTTATTTTTTCCAAATAAATTTTATGATTGCTTTTTCTATTTCTATGAATAATGTCATTGGAAATTTAATAGGAACTACACTAAATCTGCATAATGCTTTTGGTATTAGGGCCATCTTGACAATGTTAATCTGGCTATCCAAGAGCATGGGAGATCTTTCTATTTTCTAAGGTCTTCTTCGATTTTTTTCTTTAGTGTTCTGTAGTTTTCATTGTAGAGGTCTTTCACCCCTTCTGTTAGATTAATTCCCAATTTTTCTGGTTGAGGTTACTGTGAATGAGGTAGTTTTTCTAAATTCTCTTTCAGTGGATTCATCACTGATATATAGGAATGCATTTGACTTATGGGTATTAATTTTATATCCTGCTAATTTGCTGAATTCATTTATTCTAAAATTTTCTGGTAGAAAGTTTTGGATCTTCTAAATATAGAATCATGCCATTGGCACATAGTGATAGTTTGAGTTCTTCTTTTTCTATTCATATCCCTTTATTTTTTTTTTTCTCTCTAATTTCTATGGCTAGAGTTTCAAGGGTGATGTTGAATAAAAGTGGTAAAAGAGGGCATACTTGTCTTGTTTTAGTTCATAGAGGAAATTCTTTCAATTGTTTTTGATTTGGAATGATGTTGTCCTTGGGTTTAGCATACATAGCTTTTACAATGTTGAGGAATGTACCTACTATCCCTAGTTTTTGTTGCGTTTTGAACAGGAAGGTGTGTTATATTTTGTCAAATGCTTTTTCTGCATCTTTTGAGATAATCACAAAATTTTTGTTTTTAAGTCTATTGATGTGATGAATTATGTTTATTGATTTCCATATGTTGAACCAACATTGCATCCCTGGGATGAACCCTACTTGCTCTTGGTGCACTATTTTTTTAATATGCTTTTGTATGCAATTTGCCAGAATTTGTTGAGAATTTTTGCATATATGTTCATCAGGGATATTATTCTGAAGTTTTCTTTCCTTGATATGTCTTTGTCTGGTTTTGGTGTCAGGGTGATCCTAGCTGCATAGAAGGAGTTTGGAAGTGTTCCCTCCTTTTCTATTTCATAGAATAATTTGAGGAATATTGGTGTTAATTCTTCTTTGAAGTACTTATAGAACCTGACTGAGAATCTGTCTGATCCTGGGCTTTTCCTTGTTGGTAGCCTTTGATGGCATCTTCTATTTCATTGCTTAAAATTGATCTGTTTAAATTGTGTATGTTCTCCTGATTCAGCTTGGGTATGTCATATGTCTCTAGAAATTTGTTGATGTATTCAAGATTTTTTATTTTATTGGAGTGTAAATTTTCAAAATAGTTTCTGATTATCTCTGTATTTCAGTACCATTGTGATATTTCCTTTTTCATCATGAAATCTGGTAATTTAAATTTTCTCTCTTTTCTCTTTGTTAGCATGTCTAAGAGTTTATACATTTTATTTTTTCAAAGAACCAACTTTTTGTTTTGTTAACTTTTGAATTGTTTCAGTTTCATTGACTTCAACTCTGATTTTAATTATTTCATGTCTTTGACAACTTTTGGTGTTGATTTGTTCTTCTTTTTCTAGGGCTTTGTTAGGTCTTTTATTCATTGACTTTCTATTCTTTAATGAATGAGGTCAATGCAATGAATGTTCCTCTTAGCACTGCCCTAACAGTGTGCCAGAGATTTTGATATGTTTTATTGGTGTTCTCACTTACCTTTAAGTATTTTTTTATTACATCCCTGATTTCTTCTGCTATACATTCATCATTCGGTAGTGTGTTATTTAGTCTCCACTTGTTAGAGTAGTTTCTATTTTTTAATTTTATCATTGATTTCTAATTTTATTCTATTGTGATCTGATAGAATGCAGGGTACTTTCCGGGTTTTTTTGTTTGTTTGTTTGTTTGTTTGTTTGTTTGATTGTTTTCACTAAGAGTTGATTTGTGGCCTAAGATATGGCCTATTTTAGAGAAGGGTATGTGTGCTTTGAAGAAAGTGTATATTTGCTCCTTGATGGATGAAATATTCTATATATGTCCATTGTGTCTAAATTATCGATTGTATTATTTAGTTCTTTAGTTTCTTTTTTTTAGTTTTTGTTTCAAAGATCTATCCAGTAGTGAAAGAGGTGTGTTAAAGTTAGCTGGTATTATTGTGCTGTGTTCTATTAGCTTCTTGAAATTGAGAAGGGTTTTCTTGATGTATGTAGATACTTTATTATTTTGGGAGAAAATTCTTATGATTGTTATGTCTTGTTGATATATAAATCCCTTAAGCAGTATGAAATGTGCTGTTTTGACCCTTCAGATTAACTTCTACTTGAAATCAACTTTATCTGATATGAGGTTAGAAACTCCTGCTTGTTTACACAGTCCATGTGAGTTATATGTTTTTTCCCATCCTTTCTCTTTCAATCTGTGGATGTCTTTGCCTACAAGATGAGTCTCTTGGAGACAGCATATTGTTGGGTCTTGTTTTTTAATCCAGTCTTCCAGTCTATGTTGTTTGGTGAGTTTTTTTTTTTTTTTTTTTTTTTTTGTACCGGGGATTGAACTCAGGGGCACTCGGCCACTGGGCCACATCCCCAGCCCTTTTTTGTATTTTTATTAGAAGCAGGGTCTCACTGAGTTACTAAGTGCCTCGCCATTGCTGAGGCTGGCTTTGAACTCGCGATCCTCCTGCCTCAGCCTCCCAAAGTGCTGGGATTACAGGCGTGCGCCACCGCGCCCGGCTATTTGGTGAGTTTTGGCCATTAACTTTCAAGGTTATTATTGAGATATGATTTGAATTCTTAATGGTTTATTTCTAGGTTTTAATTTGAAGTAGTTTCTCATTTGATTTACTATTTCTTTAGTGTAGTTCCCACCTTCATGAGTTTTCACTTTTTTCTTCAAATTCATCTTCATGGAATATTTTGTTGAGAATATTCTGTAGTGTAGTCTTTCTAGTTGTGAATTCTTTTAACTTTTGTTTATCATGGAGAGTTTTTATTTCATCTTCAAATCTAAAGCTTAATTTTGCTGGATATAGGATTCTTGGTTGGCATTCATTACCTTTCAGAGATTGATATATGCTATTCAACGACCTCCTAGCTTTGAGGATCTAGGCTGAGAAATATGCTGAGATCTGAATTGGTTTCCCCTTATATGTAATCTAATATTTTTTTCTTACAAACTTTAAAATTCTTTCCTTATTCTATATGCTAGGCATTTTCATTATAATGAGTCATGATGGAGGACTGTTGTAATTTTGTACATTTGGTGTCCTGTAAGCCTCTTGTATTTGATTTTCCATTTCACTCTTTAGATTTGGAATTTTTTTTCTGATATTATTTAATGAAAATATTTTATATTACTTTGATTTGTATCTCAGTGCCTTCATCTATCTCAATAAATCTTAAATTTGGTTTTTTCATATTATTCCATAATTGTTGGAAATCCTGTTCATGGTTTCTTACCATCTTCTTTGTGTGGTCAGCTTTATTTTCAAGATTATATATTTTGTCTTCCAAGTGGTCAAGTTTGTTGGTCATGCTTTCTATTGAATTTTTTTTAAAATTTGGTTTATTTTCTTCATTTTGAAGATTTTTTGCTCTTTATTTTTTGTTTGTTTTAGACTCTATGCCTCTTTATTGAAGTGATCTTCCACTTCCTGTATTTTCTCTCTGACTTCATTCCTTATACCATCCTTTAATTCACAGATTAATTTAACTATGTACAATTTAAACTCCTTTGACATTTCTTCCACTGTGGTGTTGATGGATTCTGTTATTGGAGCATTTTGGTTTGGTTGGGGTAATTTGCTCCCTTGATTTTTTATGTTGTTTGTGTGTCTAACCAACTAACAGTATGAATCTGAGGCAGTAGATTTTCTACCCTGTGGACTTATCATGTCCCTGAATGCTTCTAGTACTTCACTATTTAGGGGGAGACAAACAATAACATCAACCAATGCAAGCAATATACAGCAGTAACCAAATAGTTCCTACTATGACCTCTACATTGTTAATTGTCACAATAATCAGAAATGATATGATCAGTTATTGCCTATAATAAAAACAGCAAGTTTGCAAAAGGGGTTTACATTTTCAAATGGTGAACAGAAAGAGAACAGAAGTGATATAAGATGTGATGATTATGAGGGAGGAGGAGAGAAGACAGAAGTAAAAGATTAAAGAAAAAGTGAAAGAAAAAACATAAAGATTGTTAGTGGAATAATAGTGAAAATCAAGGGAAACAGGTAGAAGAAATTACATATATGTTGAAAATTTAGAAAGAGATTAAAAATAAAAATAATACAAAACTGAAATATACTAATCAAACATCCTAGTTTGCAAAAAACTAATTTATGAAAAATAACTGGCTTCATTGGCCTGGGGTTATAGCTCAGTGGTAGAATACTTGCCTTGCACATGTGAGGCACTGGGTTCAATCCTCAGCACCACATAAAAATAAATAAAATAAAAATAAATACATCGTGTCTATCTTTAAAAAAATCTTTAATAAGATAACTGGCTTCAAAAATTCTAGAAATAAGGAAAAAATAAAATATGAAATGTATAAATGTCCATGTACCATCAAAGTCACAATTAAACACAGAAAATGAATGAGAGAGAGAGATGAAAAGAAAAAAAATTTTGATGAAAAGTTAAAGAATTTTTTCTGTTGGAGTTCAAATATTCTCAGCTTCTCTTCTGAGCAGTTTTAGGTGGGGTCTTCTAGAGTGTGATGTTCCACCTCTGGATTGTTGGAGTGAGAGAGGTAATCCCACAGACAGGATTCCTGGAGGGATGGTTTAGGCTTAGACAGTATCCAGGCTCTTGTTTGAATGACAGCTGGTCTGAAGATGTCAATTGAGTGCACCTCCAGTGCCCAGTACTTGCTTGTGCAAAGGGGAAGACTTTACACCTGGGTTCCACTTATGTGATGAGGGAGTCCATTCTTAGTCCTCTATGTCACCTGCTGACCCCACATTTCCTGGCCTGAGGTTCAGTCTTCAATCTCTCCCACCTCTGCCCTTCCAAGTTCATGGCCAGATACGTCGCTCTTAGGAGGTTCTTCAAGCAATGAAATTGGCAGGGGAGGGGGTAGAGCCAAGTGGGTTTCCACAATCAGTTGTCCCATGTAAACCTCTCTCCATGTGTGATTTTTATTCTGGTCACTTAAGTACACTCTATGCCTTGCAGTGTGTGTTTACTGGGCATACATTTCAGGCCAAACTCAGGTTTGCCAGTAATTGGCTTCCTCAGTTGCTGACCCACATACAGTGGCTGCAGAAAGGCTCCTTCTTGTGTCCTCTGCATGCCACCTGATGGCATCTTCTTTCCCCACACAAAGATATTGTGCAGAGCACTCTTCAGGTTGGGCAATGTCCTCAGTTTCTAAATGCTCCATACCCAGACACTCCTTGGGCCTCCCCCAAATGGGCTCCTTTATTTCCCTTATCCCTCTTATATGTTCATGGAGGGACCATTCTGGATGATGCTTCCACTTGGCCATGGAAACAGCTGTGCTGCTGAGAATTTTTTCCTTGTTTTATTATATCCAACCTCCTGCTTTGAATGTCCAGTTTTAAGTTTTGGTAAGCCCCCCCAACACACACACCTTTGTGTGTGTGTGTGTGTGTGTGTGTGTGTGTGTGTGTGTGTTTACTCACCTTGCAGAGAAGCTGCCTGTTTTCTTGATTTCGCAGCACAGAGCAGCCAAAAACATGACCTTTTCTATTCAGCCATCTTGGTTCTTTCCAATTTCAGGGTTTTTTTTTTTTTTTTTTTTTTTTGCTTGTTTGTTTGTAAAGGGAAACTGTGATCTTGCATCCATGAACCCTGCTTCCAAAGCTGTTTTCATTTCCAATACAAAGTTTTAAGGCTTTCCAGTGCATTAAAAAAAAAAAAAAAAAAAAAAATGGAGAATTTGGCACTTGTAGTTAGAATACTCTAAAAACAACTTTTTCCTTTCTTGCCTTTTTTGGTCACTAATGAAAATTTAATCTATTTCCTCCACTCCATTTTAGAACTTTCTCTGATCAAAATTTCTTTTCCTTTCCTTCCCACTTAAATGTTCCATTCTACAATCTGAAACTTACATTCTATGTTTTTAAAATGTAAATTTTAGCTGGGCGTGGTGGCGCACGCCCGTAATCCCAGCACTTTGGGAGGCTGAGGCAGGAGGATCACGAGTTCAAAGCCAGCCTCAGCAATGGCGAGGCACTTAGCAACTCAGTGAGACCCTGTCTCTAATAAAAACACAAAAAAGGGCTGGGGATGTGGCCCAGTGGTCAAGTGCCCCTGAGTTCAATCCCCAGTACCAAAAAAAAAAAAGTCAGTTTTATTTTAATCTTCTTACACAAAATTATTTCAAACTTCTTTGTTTGAATTGAAGCTAAACATCCCTGAGGCCATTTCCTTAGCAGTTTCTCATTATTTCTACTTGCTCTCTACTCTCTTCCATGAGTACTTTCTCCAACCTACTCTCAAATACCATTGTGGATTTGAAAGCCCTACCACCTAAGAATTATATTCTGGGTTTCATTGCCTTGCTACTCCAGAAACTAACATTCATTGCTGAAAAGTTTTCCTCTCTTATTCTGGGAACTTCTATTACCCCTGTGATGTCAAATTTATGAGGGCACCATGAAATATCACCATTTCCTCTTGGCGCATTAATCCCCTCAACCATGTATGCTAAAATTTCTTTACACTTGGTCAACTCTGTGTTTAATAAATTTTTATGTAATTTAGGCACTGGAATTAATCACTTCAAACTCAGCTGTTTTACTATTGTTGTCATATTGCATCAAACATTAAATGTCATTCTTAGATATTTGGATTTTATTCTCTTCTACTAAGTTTAAACTTCTCAGTCTTTCTGGAAAAAAAAAAAGACTCATAACCACATATATGACACTTATAGAAATTTATGGTCTTAGGCAATCCAACAACTTCATGAAATAGTACTAATTTTCATCTTCCTTTTATCTTTTATTTTTAGTCAACTTTTACCATTTCTTTCAGGTTCAACCAACTACAAACCTTCATTATTCCCCTACCTCTTACCTAACATTTTTCAGGAGAAAAATGTTTTCTGGGTTATTAATATCATCATACTGAAACTCTAGGCATTTTTTATAATGTCAATGGCAAAATAACATTTGTAGCTAGATAACTGTAATAACTATAGCATAACTGCAAAGAAACCCTTTTGATGTCTGAACTAGCTATATTAAAGCTGGGTGCAGTGGTGCACACCTATAATCCCAGTGTCTCAGAGGCTGAGAAAGGAGAATCATGAGTTCTCAACCAGCCTCAGCAAAGGTAAGGCACTTAACAACTCAGTGAGACCCTGACTATAAATAAAATACAAAATATTGCTGGGGATGTGGCTCATTAGTTGAGTGCCCCTGAATTCAATCTCTCCTATCAAAAAAAAAATTACTAACTATATTCAGGATACAACACATTCATAAATTCATCAACTAGTAATTTTATTTTCTATATTATCATTTTTTTCTTTCTATTGGACCATTTATCAATCAACCAACAATTATTATAAAATATGTGTATTTCTATCCTACAAATTCTTCCACTTTATCTATTCCCACTAAGACTGTCTAATTGTAGGCAATTGTCCTATTTTTGCCTGAATTACTCTAACATCTTCCTAAGTGATTTGTATTATTCAGTCTTGTCAACTTCTCAAATCCAATCCCTTCTTTACACTACATTTCTCACAATGTCGATGATTTTTAAAATACAAATTCTCCCTGGATCTTTTCTTGTTCTTTGTGGACACATATTATTGAATGCATGGAAACTAGTCCTTCATAAAAGTCTTTTTGATACCTCAATTTTGAACAATAAATAGTTCAACTTCCATTCAGTTTATCAAATTTCTCCTCTAAGAATATGTAGCATATATCCACTTGATATGATATCTCCTTGACTATTTTTTTTGTTTTTGATTATTGATTACTTTAAAGTGTGTTTCTTGACCTAATGCGTAGCATGGTAGTCTATGTTGGCACATTATCTTTTGTTCCAGTTACTTTATACTGTTTTGAGCAGCGCCTATTAGATATAAGAAGTCCAGTCTAGAGTCATTGTATATCCGTCTAAAATCCCCTGAGGCTGCTGATAGTGGTTTGATACAATCTGATTATCCCCTATATATGGGCTATTTCCCCAGAGATACTGCCCCATGTCCTTCTACAGCTTTGTCTCTTTTGATGAAAGACAGGGCAAACTTTTTGGCATTTTACATCTCACAGAGTAAAAGAGAAATATGTCAGTGAATATTTTTTATTTCTTTATTGCTGCAGCTCTCAATGTCCACTCAATGTAAGGATTGAGTTGATCATCTCAATAAAGCATGACAGGATGTTCACTTTCTGGTGTAGTTACCTTCCAGATTTGGAATGGCAATTTTCTAATGATCATTGACTGACCTACTTTGATGTACCCTTTTTAGGATTTTCAGAAGGTCATAACCCTATGTGCATCCCTTCCATAGTCTAGGTTTCCTTTGCCTGTCTACTTGACTGTATAGCCAACAAGACATTAGTCATTCTTTATAGTTGGAGTACTCCCAAACTTTGGAACTCTTGGCATTGTTCAATTTTTGACATCACTGAAAAGAAAGAACCACCATCCTACTTCAAGCAGCTCAATCATCCTAAATCAAGAAGGTCAATCATGAACTGTTCATAGGTCAGAGATGATGCAACAATATGATACCAGCCTCATAGGAAGTTCCAAATTAAGCCCTAGAAAAAAAAGAGGCTACCTGCTTTTTAATACAAATATCTCCTTGCATTTTTGCACTTTTATGTTTTATGAAAAATAATTTCCATTTTATGATGGAACTCTTATGGGGACTTCCTTCCACATAAGAATATTTCTCTGACATTGCACATGGCATTGTAGTTATTTCAAATTTCAAGATTATTTTATAACTTTCAGTAATAGAGACAATGAAGCCACTACCGAGCTTGCTGAACTTCTTAGGCTGATAAGGGGTATTAAAGTTTCATAAGAAGAAGGCTCAATTATGTCTGAATACAAGTCCAATATTTAGGATTACTGCTGTCTCATGGAAACTCGCAAGACTAGGCGCGAGGAAAGGAAAAGACCCCCAAAGGAATGGTATCCTGTTACCATCATGAAACCCAATAAGACAACATAGGTGCTTCCTAGGAAATAACTGGATACTGCAGGCTTTGGATTCCCGGAAATGGGGAACTAGCTAATCCTCATTATATAGCCTGTCCTCAAATATAACATTAAGCAGGGAGCAACTTTCCCTGACACTGGGAACCCCAAGACTATTTTATTAAGGCATTTAAGGCATTTAAAAGAAGTGGCTCTACTTCACAGCCCACTGCCCTCATGCTTACCTACTAAGCAAAAGTTTTAATAACCTCTTTTGTCACTGAGAGAAGGAGGAACAGCTGGCTGGGAGTGGTCACGCAGAAGAATGTGGACCTATGCTCAACTAATCCAGTAGCATATCTCAGCAAAGAACCTTTGATCAGGTGTCTCACGAGTGTTGGCCTCATTGTGCTCAGAGGAAATAGCAAGCCATAGTCGCCTGTACTAACTCCTGAGCCCGCAAATAAAATCACCCTGGGAAGAAGAGGACCTTACTGTATAACACTTCCCACGACCCTTAACAGGTACTTTTAAACAACAAAAACGGTAGGACTATGGCTTTCAGACAAGTCCCGCCTTCCTAATAATATCAGACATCCTTACTTTATAGAAGGACCCATAACCCTGAGAACACTGAACTTGACTCCAACTGTAAACCCAGCCTACCTTCCTTCCAGAAAAGTTAGAAGGAAATCCATAAGCAGTTGACTGCCCAACAGAAGTCTTAGCCATAAATTACACAGCCCACGTCGTCGAGGAACCTTCAGAACCTTCCCTTGTCCCAATCCAGAACCTCACCATTTTCACCAGATGGGGTTCCTTCATCGTGCATGGCATCACGCGAAGGCTGGAATATGCTGTGGTAACTTTATATGGACACCCATTGAGGCACAGTTCTTTTGCCCACAGGGCACAAGCTCACAGGCAAGGCTGATACTAATTAGCCCTAACGAGGAGACACTTTGAGTTGAGGGAAATCAGCAAAGGAGATATAATATTTACAACTGATTCTTAAGTTATGCCCAATCTAATCCTGCATGCACATGCCAGCAATATTGGGATAAGAAGAGGATTTTCAAACAACCCGGATGGAACGTCTAAAAAGAACACTATGAGCAAAGCTTAAGACTGCTAGATGCTGTTCATTTTGCCCAAGGAATTAGCCTGTCATCACATTTGTCAGTGTCGATCAAAAGGGAATCATATGATATAGATGATGGTAATAGACTTGCAGGTATTCATACAGGCCTAAAGAAGTCTGCTTAAGGAAAACTTTACAGAAGGCAACCTTAGCATCCCCTGATCATGGACATCGGACCTAATCCAGAGTTAAGACCTCAGTATACTCAGGAGGAAGACAAATCCAGGCCTTATCTAAAGGAGGTAGCCCTCTTACCCTCAGGGTGGGCATTCAAATTGAAGACAGCATGCATTATTGTTACCTGCTATTTCCCCAATGGAAGATTTTACACAACCCTACTCACCATCCTTTCCACCCTAGGAGAAGAAAATACTCTTAAATATTAAACCCGATGAAATATTTGAAGGAAAATAAATATTCCCAAAGACAATCCATCAATATAGTCAAGGCCTGTGAAATTTGCCAATAGAAAATGAACCCACTTAACCTCTGCTCAAGAAGCCCCCAGGATTACAAAGGGACAGGACAGTTCCCATGGGAAAGACTGGCAACATGATTTTACCCACATGCCTAAGAGCAACCGGATTCCTAAATATTACTATGGTGATGGTAAGTTACTTTAACACGGATGATAGAAGCCTATTCCCTCCCGAACTGAGACAGGCAGGAAGAAGTAGTCAAGGTGGCCTTATTACAGGATATAATTCCCACGATGTTTGTGCGCTGCCTCACAGACCCTACAAAGTGAGATAATAGATCAGCTTTCAATGGCAGCTGTTACTCCGCGGAAATACCAAGGGGCCCTGAGGAATTAAATATCCTCTCTCATTGTGCATGGAGACCTTCACGTCCTCAGGAAAGTAGAGAAAAAACTACATGACATTTCAAAAGGCATCTAAGAAAACTCACTCAGGAGAAAACCCACTTAGCCCATGGCCTAAGGTGATTCCATTAGCACGACACTGAATCAGGAACACAACCCCAAAGAAATTCAGGGCTCAGCCCATTTGAGCTTTATATAAGGGAGGGGCCATTTTTAAGGCATGACATTGTCAATAGATCAGGAAACAGCAGACTTAGTGCTCATATCACAAAGTTTGGCTAATTTTCAAGCAGAAAATTAGTAAATATCCCCTATCAGAGTCTTGGAGCTACTTCTCCCACCTCTGTCATGAGCATGTGAGCCCTAGTTATGATCAAGACCATACCTTTCAAACTCCCCCACACCTCTAGACCCTATTTGGAAAGGACCCTTTTTCTGTAATCTTATCTACCCCCTCTGACAGGTAAAGTTGCTGGACAAGAGAACTGGCTTCATCTATACACGGATTATAAGGCTTAACAGTCCCTGAGACGGCACCTGGAAGAGATGAGACCTCTCCTTCCTCAAGGACGGTATTTTCATGCCCACGCCAATAGAAGACCTAAAATATTTCTCTTTTCCGCAGAGATGGATGGTGATAATGTAAACTTTTTCTTCTCGGTCCTTTCTTTGTTCTAAATAGAACAGGTCACACTGAAACTAATTCTTTTCTAATGTGGAGCCTCAACAATATGCCACTAGATTATAGAAAGAAAACTGCTGGGATAATGTGGATTAAATACCCCTTTCCAGCAACCATCATGACCTACCCCCTGGTGGGTCTCTCCCCTACATTGGAAGTGACCGGGTAAAATTACAATCCCTAATGTTATAACAAACGGGAAGTAAAGAACCTTCTTTACAAACTGCTTCCCGTGCCAATGTTAATTTATGGCCTAGAAAAAGAAAACTATAAATCACAACCAGGTCATGGAAAAGATTTTCACTCTCTAGATAGAAACAGACCAATCTATCAGACTTCTACCCCTATTAATCCAAATGTAGGGCCCATCCAGCCTCTCCGCTCTCCTCATGCCATCAGAACTCATCAATAATGTTACAGCTAATAAAGATCGGTTAACTAGCAGATATTTGGGATGGAAAACTTAATGGCATACACCCACCCATTGGGGCATCTAAACCAAGAAGCCCCAATCTGTTGGGAGCAGTCGAACCATACCTCTGGACATAATGGGCCATAATGCTACTTCGAGAATTTAGGATGGACGCCAGAGTCACAATTGCCAAACAAATTGTGATATTACAAGCCTAATGATTGGTTTTGGGACAAAACAGGCTTTCTAGATCCTATAGTTATTTGGCCAGCAACCCCAATGGAACACAATGGAAATTGTGAAAACCGACTTGTGGCGCTGGCATCCCCCAGGCATGGTTTAGGAAGAATGTATATATGGGTATCGCCTGGGATGCAAGGGAGATGGACCCCAAATATAGAACAACCAGCAAACCTCCCTACAATCACAAACACCACCGATGGGGACCGAATCCTGTGTTTCATTGGTATGATCATACTAGCTTCACTGTTTATTCCAAAACAAATTGGTTTAGAGGATGTAATGTTGGCACGTCAGGAAACCTTCCAATATCAAGGCAATGATTATCCCTCAGAATTATTACCATGCCTGGTTCAATACCCCAGCAGCCACTGCTATGCAGTATTCATGTGTTTTTGCCATAGCTCCAGGCTACATAAGTTCAAAATGCATATACTTTGAAAATCATATCTGAGTGTGAATTGTAATGGTCCAAAGGCATTGTTCAAGTAACTTTTATCTGAAGATCAAACATATTATGTTGCTGTTTAGGTACTCATTCAAATGTAGCCTTTTTTTGAGTAGTTCTATAAATGGGGGCTAGATATATATTTAGATATGAAATGTGCATCCTTGACAATCCAAACAATGTACCCATGTAGCATGTTTTCTGCTTAGTTTCAAAGACAGGTAATAACAGTGTTTTATTTTCAGTGTTTTATTTTTAGTTTCCTGTGGAATGGGTGGATCCCATCATTACATCATTTGAGGAGACCCTTGGATATTTTCTGGATTAACCAACTGAACTCTTGTTAGCCATAGGGGTCACCACTGAATTTAATTCATTTCTATGTCATTCTTCAGTTTCTGATATTATCATGAAATCATCAACGTAGTGTTTTATCATACCCAGAATCTTTATTAAATCCAAATCTCTCACCAAATTTTGTTGGTAACTGTTAAATTCAAATAATTCTATGACAATCTTTTAAATGTGAATTGAGATCCTTCCTACATGAAGACAAGATGCCCTGCTAGGACAATGTCTTTGATTATCCCTTTTTCCTTTCCCTTTCTCTTGCGAATCAGTCTTATTTTATTAGCATGTATGTAGTACCCATAAGAGGAAGCTCAGACAATAAATCAGATATGTTTTTTCTGATCATGATAATGGTCAGTTTTCTCTTTAACATGACGGGCTACCTTTGCTTCTTCTTTATAGGTAATTCTCGATGAGTGTACTACTTGCTAGGGCAGTCATAATAAATTATAAAAGACTTCATGGCTTAAACGATAAAAGTTTATTTTCACAGAGTTCTGACGGTTGGGCATTTAATATCAAGATTCAGCAGGGTTCAGTTTTTAATGAGCATACTTTCTGCCTGTTAGATGACTACCTTCTCACTTTGTCCTGTATTAGTCAGGATTTTCTGGAGGAACAGAATCAATAAGAGGTATAATTATAAAAATGGAATTTATTAGATTGCTTATACCAGCAGAAGCTGGATAGTTCACAATGGCCACGTACAAGCTGGAGAACTGGAGGAATCAGTAGCTGCATAGTCCAAGATGCCCAAGCCTCAGAACAAGAGGGATCAACAATGCTATCTGACCTTGAGCCTGAAGGCTTCCGGAAACTCCCTGGAGAATCATGGGCATAGTCCCCTTTAGAAAAGTGAAGGAGAGAGTCTGTTGTCCTCAGGTAATTGCAGCAGCAATTAAGAACCCATTCTAGAAGAAAGAAAGGAATTTACATCTGCTGCTGCTTCCTTATTTTTCCAAATTTGATTCCATACAAGCCTCCAACCTATTGAGGGGTGCTACCCATGATTAAGGAGTATCTCTGTTAGGATAGTACCCCCCCCCCCCCCCACAGTCCCCGAGACGGGACATTTGAATTTTGCGTGGGCAGGATATTTGCTCCAACAAGGACGTAGGTAAAATTTGCCTGCGAAGGCAATGACATAGGTAATTCTATATAACCTGAGGCTTTTCTTTGTTCAGGGATCTTGTGCTTCCTGCATCTCCTCTGGGAGAGCTTGACCCCAGCTTGCTGTCTCAATAAACTCCATTTGTGTATTACATTACTGACCAGCTCTTTGTGGTTCATGGGAAAAAAAATAGCGAAACTAGACCCTAACCTCTCCACTCCAGTTCATTATCCCACATGCCAATCATTCCTAAAAACACCCTCAATGACATACCCAGAAATCTCTTAATCTTTGGTATCTCTTTATTCAATCAAATTCACAATTCAAATTAACCATTACAGTCCTTACATGGTCTTGCTCAGTGAATGAACATGGTAAGATAGTGAGCTCTCTGGTATTCCTTCTTATAAAGACCCTAAGCCTATCTATTTAGGGCCCATTCTTATGATTACATTTAACTCTGATTACCTTCCAAAGTCTCTGTTCCCACACTGTCACGTTAAGGTACGTGGTTTCAACATTTAAGTTTGGGAGGGGGGTTGAGAATAATTCAATCCATAGCAATCAGGTGCCTACTTTATTAAGACTCCTAAGATTTTGTTATAAGCAAAGGCGACTTAAAACTGGACTTGGACTGTCTCCACATGATGGCCCATCAATGCACCCTTGATGGCCCATTAACCCACCCTTAAGCCGTCTCCACCTGAGAGCCTGAGGACATATTAACCCTTTGCTTTATAACCCCTGCCCTTGCTATAAGCTGGTGAAATTTTCTACTATCCTGCTTTGTGCTGGACATAGTTGGTGGCCCTAGCCAGAATAAAGGCTTCATTGGCTATTACGTGAGTGGCTTGTGAGACTTTTTTTCCTGAAAATTGGGTACAAGAATTTCACCTGTATCCATTTCTTTAAGATCTATACTAGGAAGAGACCTATCCATATTGTAAGTCTAAGTCTAATTTCACTGTTCACATCCTTCTAAGCTACTCTTATCATATTTGAAACCTACCAAATCTATCCCCCAAAGCCAGTCTCTTCCACTTTATTTATTAAATATCCCAATTAAATTGAACATCATTAAGCTAACCCAATGTCAGAAACCCAGGAAAAACACAAGTCACAGTCACCTCCTTTATTGTCACCAGTGACCTGTGTGGGGAGGGAATAAGTAACCCTCAGAGGTGTGGGGCCACTGAAAATAAAAGGCTGGAAAAGTAATATTAAAATGCTTTATGTAAAACCAATGACTTGGAAAAAAAATGTGCTCTTTATATGTAATGCAAAATGAATTGCACTCTGCAAGCATGTATAATAAATTAGAATAAAAAAGAATTTAAAAAAAGAAATAATACGAAGACACAGAAATATTTTTTTAAAGCGGGAGTGGGAAGGTTGGGGGGGGGGTGAGGGAGTTTGCCAGGTGGAAGAGACCTGATGAGTCTGATCCTAACAATGGGAAAAAGCCTTCAAGTGCTTTATTTATAGGAAAACACACCAAAGGAATTTATGGTGAGGAGGGTTCTTCAGGGTAAACAAAAAGCCAGTGTCCATAGGGAAGTTGGCCTGATAGGGGCCTTTTCACTTGCACAGCAATTCTTCCTTCTCCAGGCAACTGGTGCAACAAGGCTAGATGGGGCATTGGTGTCTCTCTCTACCTCCTGGAAGTTGCCTTTGATCCTAGGGATGTCTGAGCCAATAATTTCCAGGATATCACAGAATTCTCTTTGAGCAGGATGTTTGCCAAGGAAATGAAGCAGTCTCAGACTGTGAGACTTACACTGATAGTTCTCCCAGGGGCTCACCTTCACTTAGAGATGGCTTCAGACAAACCCACAGTTCATTCATGGCTTCCTGCACTTTATCTCTGAAGTCTAGTCAATCACAATGTTAGAGTGATTTTTAAATCCCACATGAATCTGTCTACTTCAGGTAATATTCAGTGTCATCATTGAAATCCTTATAATCTCTGGCATGTTAATCCACTTTCCTGTTTCTGTTCTTTTCTACCTGTAATTCTTTCAGTACTTTATAATTCAATTTCTTTCCAATATGATAATTTATTCCCCTAATTGAAAACCACCATATGATTTTAAGGAGCTTCATAATCTCTCCTTAATATAACATCCAAAATCCTTTATGAACTGGCTTATATCTACCTATCCACCACCAGTTCTTAAAATTGTTTTCTTATGTTCTAAGATCCTACCCTTATGAATGACTTGTAATCTTCCAACTGGATCATATTTTTAGGTTTCCAGAACTTTTAAATCATAGTTCTAAGTAAAGCACCTTCTACCAATCTCTTTATTTCTTTTATCAAAATTCCCATAATAATTTAGGACTCCTCTTAAATAATCCCATCATCTTCCCTACACTAATTTCTTCATATCCATTCAACCATTTTGATTTATATATAACTTTCAAGTAGTAATTACTACAACTGCCTATTTTTCCATCCTTAAGAATAATCATCAATCTTGTTTGGAATAAAAACTTAACTCATAATACAGATCTGGGACGAAATTGGTTGCCATGTTTCCCAATGTAAGCAAATCTAAGAAAATGAGCTCTGAAATTCCAAGTTGCTGCAGAAACTATAGGATGCCAGATTGTGGTTTCCCAAAGTTGGCCATAGTAACTCCAATGTGCTCCTCTACAATGTGACTGTGGAATTTCTTGTCCCCTTACTATGTAATTGGTAAGGCAGGACAGTCTCTACTTTATGCTGTAAAACTCACATGTTTGGAGCTTTGAAGTGCCATATAAGAAGGCTTATTATAATAAGGCCAAATACTGTGTGAAAGCAGAGCCAGATAGATAGACCATGTATAAATGTTGTGATTTAGAGACATAGTTGTCTTACCATCCCTGTAAGATGATTGAATGAATGAAAGATCCTTCGGGTGATTCTGACTCCTATCTATCCAGTCACTGCCAGTAATTGAGTTATTCCACCTAGATCATCAGTTATTCCATCAGTTATAGTTATTCCATCAGACTTGGTAGATCAGAGGCAAATAGTTCTGATTTTGCACTTTCTGAATTGTAAACACACAGAAACTATGAACATAATAAAATGGTTTTGTATACCACTAAACTGGGTATGGTATGTCATATAATAACAGAAACCAGAACCAAAGATATTGCCAGAAAAGTGAAATAGGTTAAAAAAATATGTATTTTACCTATATCTATGTAGTTATCAATTACTTGAGACCCAAAGGATAGGTCAAGGAAAACACAATATAAATTCTTTACAATTTGTAAACAGAATGAGAAAGTTATGCTTTTTTTTTCATGTTTTCTTGTTATTTTTGAGGTGCTTTAATTTTGTATAGGCTTTAACTTCAAAAGAAATGTTGTGCTAAAATTAATATAAATCTCATTTCCAAAATTACCTGATACATGTGTTAAGAAAATCTAACATGTTCAGATAGCCACTTATACTTTTGCTGATTCTTACATGAAAGTCATCCTGCTAAACTGCTGAGTTAAGTTTTTAATTGACAAATGAATCAAAAAGTGGTGCTCAAAGATTTTGTTGTTGTTGTTTACTAGTTACTGAAGATTTTTTGCCTTGTCTTAGATATTTCCAAAATTTCCCATTTTTTCAAATATGCTCTCCTATAGTAAGAGGAAAATCATTTTATGTCTTTTTTTTTAACTTTTTTCCTGTTTTTATTTCCATAAATATAAACAGATTTTTTACTATGAATGAGAAATACAATCAATCAAGTCTATGAATAAGATGTCATTTCAGCTAAAATAGGAAGCTATTTTGTTTGCCCAAACAGGAAGAAAAAATTACCAAATCATTTGAGATTTTTCAAGCATCTAACACAAAAGAAGAATTTAAGTGGTATTTTCCTACAGCTTTTAAAAAGATACCATATTACTGCCTTTAATAATTCAATTACATATCATCATATAATGAGCATAATAATGGAGATACCTAAATAGAAAAAAAAAATCTATATAGATTATTATACTGTAAAGCATAAATTATGCATTATATTTTAAAGATACCTATGAGAACATTCTTCTAGTCTTCAAATGAAAATATCCCTTAATATGTAATCATTACAAATAATTTTATAAAATTGTTCATTTATTTAAACTGAAAATGAGAGAAAAATTCAATTATGGTTTTTCTAACAGATAAAATGTATTTACTTTTGTACTAATATTTGATCATTGTCTATAAATATTAATCCATTATAAATGTGTAAGATTATAGAATATTTTTTTATTATACTGTGTTATTCTTGTTCCATAGTACGGTTTATATGTCTATTTATTTAATGGTCATATAAAATACTTCAATGATATAATATTCTGGACAGATTGACCAAAATTACAAATTCACAATTATTTAGACCAATTTCTCATTTTGTAAATAATGGTGTATAAAGCACCTTTACATATATGATTTTATGTATGCTCATTGAATTATTTTCTTAAACAGGTGTGTGTCATATGTTAGAACTCTGCATGACCTTGACACATATTAACATATTGCTTTCTAAAATGGTTATTCAAGGCCACTAGCACATTATGTATGTTCTAGGAATACTGAAATCTTGTGGGTAGGTTGATATATTTAAGAAATATTGACAATTTTAAAATATGTGAAATTATGTCCGCCTTCTGAACACTGTCAACCAAGGGGATGGAAAGCTCTGGCTTTCTGGCTGCTTGCCATGCCCTGTTATGGACCTAGGCTAAGAAGGGGGCGTGGCTGTGATGTATCATGAGAACCAAAACCACCCTAAGCAAAGGGCAGAAGATTCTGCCCTATGAGGTGTGCCCGTGCTCTTTACCATGGCTGATATCTACTATAAAACATTGTTCACCCCCTTCAATAAACGAGTTCCAGTGGGGACCACTGACCAGGCTCCCTGGTATGTTCCTGTGTCTTCTGAACGTGGGGGAGGGAATATCAGCGGCCTCTACTTTCCCAATCTAGTCTCATCTTGAGGTAGGCCCCTCTGGCCTCTTTTGCTGGACAAAAGAGGTCCATCCCAGGTACTGGGGGGGGGGGGGGGAGGCTAAAGACCTCAACCCTTATAAAATCCTGACAAAATTATACCCTTCCTTATTCAATTCTAAAATCCTTTCATAATTTAAAAATATTACAACTATATTGAGTTTTTTTTTATAGTTGTCCTATGGGATCTAAAAACTTCTATAAATTAATTGCATGTTCTTATGGTTCAGCTATAGAGTCAATGAAAATCATAGCTCTTCAAAGTAGTAGCTATGTGACACTGGGCAAATGACTTGATCTCATTAAATCATAGGTTTGTTATCTGCAAAATAGAAATAAATTGTTTTGCCATTCTCATAATGGCATGAAGATTACATGTGATAAAATATACAAAACCCTTGGAAGAATAACTGATAGAATGTATTCAATAAATAGAACAAATTGTTGATAACATTATACTGCATGTGTTTTGCTTGTCAGACAGTTTGGCTTATGAGACTTTCAAGACAAGTCAGAGTATATAATTTGCATGCTTCGGTAACCTTGACTCACACAAGATTTTACACATAGTAAAGCCCCTGTACACTACTTTTCAGAAGTTTCTTTTTTCATTGCTTCAGTTGCCCAAGGTTAATTATGGTCTGAAAATATTAAATGAAAATTTTCATAAATAAGTAATTTATGAGTTTTATATTGCATACCATTCCAAGTTCTGGAATGAAATCTCAGGCCTTTTCAGTCCATCTTGCCTGGGACATGAATCATGCATGCACACTCTATATGCTTCCCACCTATAAATCACTTAGTTTCTCTCTGGGTTATCTAATTGACTGTTGTGTGGTATCATATTGTTTGTGTGCAAATGAACCTTATTTTACTTAATAATGTCCCCAAAGCACAAGAACTGTGATTGCAGCAACTCCAACATACCAAAGAAAGGAAGTAAAGTGGTTTTTTAGGTGAAAAAAAATGAAAGTTCTAGACTTAGACTCAGTGAAGAAAAATATTGCAAGCTGACCTTGCTAAGATGTATGAAAAAAAAATAAAAAACTCTCCTTGAAATTGTGAAGAAGTGAAAAGAAATTTATTCTAATTTTGATGTTGCATTTAGACTGTAGTGATAGGTGTTTAGGTGTGAGGGAAAATCCATAAATTGTAGGGTTCAGTACTCACCATGCTTAAAGAATTCTGCAGAGAGATTGAAACAGGTCTCCTGAGGATAAGGGGGAGATACTCTCATAATTGTTAAACAACTTAAATGTGCATACATGTAATAAAAGCTAGTACTACATTCATCCCTCTTAAAACATTTTAATCAATCTTTTTCATACTTATTTATTCAATTAAAAATGGCTTTGTAGAGGTAAAAATTGATAACTCAGCATAGAAGTGGTTTTATGGAAATGATTTAATTCTCATTTTAATCTACATAATTAATTTAAACTTCATCAAAGATAAGCTTACTTGGATGCTTTATTGAATAAATTGTGTATAGCTCCATAAAGATTAGATCTGAGTAAAAACTCTTGATAGCATTTTGGACCTCATCTCTCCAATCACACAAAATTAGATTTCTACACAAAATATCCTTCAAAAAATTGAAAATTTTAAAAATCTATAATTTATAAGGAAAGCATTATAATTTTATTATGTTAACCTTTTTATGGAATATATTTTAGCATTTGTTGTTATCAAAAACATGAATTGATAGGTGTTTTATTTGCGGTAAGTTTTGGATTCAATCAAATCCATCCACAATTTCTACTAATGTAGTGAAAATTATTACTATCACAATTGCTTGATTGTAGTCTATTATATTGGGATTAACATAAAATGTATTGAGAGAGATTTCAAAGTAATAAGTTTTGCAAAGTAATATGATTTGTAGCTGTTGGCCACTAAAGAAATATTGTGCCAACCAAAAACATTGCATTGGAGTTGAGATTTCTAGTTTAGAGCTTAAGGATTGTTAACTGAATTATCTTGGCTGAACATATTTTTTAAAAATTTTCTGAGAAAGAAAAATAGGTAGAAAAACAGCTGTCATAATCATGACTTGTAAACTATACTGTAAAATTTAAAAGGGAATAAATTTTCATTACAAATGCATTTTAAGTAAATGAAAAGTAATTTTCTTTTTTTGAAATCAAATAATAAATTAAGCTATTTTAAAAAATATTTATTTATTTGCTGTAGTTATACACAATGCAATGCATTTATGTTTACGTGGTTCTGAGGATCAAACCCGGGTCGCGAATGTGCTAGGCGAACGCTCTACCGCTGAGCTACAACCCCAGCCCATAAATTAAGCTTTTAAAGATTATTAAAATAAAGACCATTCGATGGCTAAATATAAATTATGGAAAAATGTATAGGACCTGATATTAATTTGTAAACACTAAGAATATATTTGTACGCTATTTTATTTTGGACCAAGTTCTTTTATTTTGAAATAAAGTTAAAAATTATATAAATATATTAGATGTACAGTTTTATGACTTATATAGAAAACCACCCTGTTCTTTGCAGGGGAAGAGGCAAATAATAGGGGTAAGAAATCTAGATGATAAATCAATAAGACTATTGACCAAGAAGTTCATAATAAGCTTTGGAGTGAAAATAGCTTAAATTAAGAAGAGTTCTCTTTCATCACTTTTCCTTCTCTGAACTGGTTTCATGTGGAAGAAGGAAAAAATTAAAGAACAAATAATGTCATGGAGAAAATAATGTCATGAAAAATGCACATTAACATGTTTCAGCTAAATCCTTGGCTATACTTGGAAGAAGACTGTTCCAGCTTAGGAGGTAATGAGTAATTAGTGATCTGATGTTGTGGGGAATGAGGCACACCCAAGGCCTATTCAGATTATGCATAACTAGTCCTAAAGTATTATGTCTTTTGAGACTATTAAATGAGAAAGAAACCTGAAGTCAGCTGTTATCAGGTGTCTTAAAAATATAGTAGATTCATAAAACCTGCAGCAAGTGTTTTAAAATTGCTTTAGAATTGCTTTTCTTATTTTGGGAAAAATACAGCACAATTAGATTTGAAAAAGACTACAACTACTACTCAATTTTAAAGTTTAAATCATTTTAATTTTTAAAAATAGAAGTTAGTCAGTTGCAGTGGTGCACACCTGTAATCTCAGTGACTTGGGAGGCTGAGGCAGGAGGATTGTAAGCTGGAGAAGAGCCTCAGCAACTTAGTGAGCCCTGTCTCAAAATGAAAAACAAAATAGAAAGGATTAGGGATATAACCCAGTGGTAAAGCACTCCTGGGTTCAATTCTTATTACTGTAAAAATAAATAAACAAATAAACAAACACAAAGAAGTCAGTTTAAAACACTGTTTAAATTTAATAGTAAAATATACGATTCCTTAAAATATAAATATAAAAGTAATTTGTTAGATTGAAAAAACCAATGGAAGTAAATAGAGATGAAAATTTATCTATGAAGGAGCAGAATTTTCTAATCATAAAATGAAAAGAAGATACGGCAAATAAAATTTGGTAAATATATCTGAAAATGCTATGATACATATCATTCAGTGGTAAGGGAACTTGGCACTTGACTTTTTACTGAATATTTATAAACTTTATTAAATATATATATTTGTTTCATTTTTACAAATAGTTTAGTCATTTAAGTCAATAGGCCTTCTATTGTTACTCAATATGAAATAAATAACATCATCTGTATACTTTTCGTGCCAAAAATGTTTAACCTAAATTCAACCAATCTATATCCAATATCTAATTTGGAAAAAATACAAACAATAGAGAGGCAAGTTAAAGGTTAAATGAATAAAAATATTGATGTCACAGCAAAACCAAAACCAAACAAACAAAAATAAAAATAAAACAGAAAAGATAAAAGTTTCAAGATTTACAAGACACTGAAAAGACACAATAAACAAATGTCATCCATGGCCCTTGAGTACATTCTGCCAAGTCCTGATTTTGCAAAGACATTATAAATGATATTTGGGGTAAAATTGGCCATAATTGAATACATTTGAAGCCAATGACAGCAAATTTCTTTATGAGAAACAATATTATGAGAACTCATAAAAATATTTTAAAATTTCAAACAATCATGGTTAAAACTCTGATCAGAGAGGAAGAAAATCTTTAAAATTAGATAATAAAATTAAAGTTGAAGAGAAAAGCAAAATGTAGAGAAGGGTGAACTTCTAGATTTGTGACAACTTTCTCAGTCAAATATGGTAATGCCAAATACTGCAATGACAGAGACTGTCAGCACTCCATATACAACCCGTAGACCAGACAGTTTCCGTGTGCACTACACAGCTTCTATTTGCATTTGTGTCTTTGTGGATGATATCTTATTCCAGGAGGGAGTTTTTCTGCCTGCACATGAAGTGTCAGGAGATTAACAACTCTTGAGCTGCCTTGCAGATATAAATGATGAAAGTTAATGTTAATAGTTCAGTTCCCTTGACCATTAAGGGGAATAATTCTGTTTTACACCCTATCCCAGACTTTCTCAGTAGGAAAAAAAAAAAAAAAAAAAAAAAAAAAAAACTTCAGTTGCTTACTGTAGAAACTAGCTTAACAATGTACTTTTTATTGTTGTCATTCTTTTATTTTTTTTTAATGTTAATCTCTACTTCCCTGCAATGATTTCATTTGCATCATTGTCTCCATGTCTGGATTTGTAGAAAAACATAAGAAGAGTTTTGGCACCAAAATTGGTCTTAAAAATAAATCTTCATCTTCTGTAGCTGGATCTTCTAGCCAGATGGCATGGACTGTTATGCCAACTGATGATACGGTACCAGTCTAGGCATATTGTAAAATCACAATTACTGGTTCCCTCATTTGTGAAGAATTGGTGCTTGATATGCATAGGAGATGTACTGGCTTACCCAATATCTTAAGCATTTGAGGAATTTGGTGACAATAGTATGGAGAAAATCTGAGAAGCTGGCTGTATTCTGTTTAGCACCATCAGTGTTCTGAAAGGGAATCGTTTGTTTAAGTGAGCTAATCATTGACCCAGGGATGTGGTAAGAAAGATCAAAGACCTCAATGGAAGCATTTTTTAAAAGGCCTTTGTTTTCGAAACTGGATCTCAGATTAGGCAGAAAACCAATTTCAAGAATTTGGTGGAATGAGATGAAAATCATTACCCTAGGAACACTTAGAGTTGCACATGTGGTGCAACTCTACATCATGTACAACGAGAGAAATGAAAAGTTGTGCTTCATTTTTGTACAATGAATTGAAATGTATTCTGTTATCGTGTATAACTGATTAGAACAAATTTTTTTTAAAAAGAATTGATTGTGACAATATCAAGAGAATGCTCAATTCACAGTCATGTCATGTCTCCAACATGAAAACCAAGACACTATCAGGATGTGGGATCCTGAATACTGACATGGGAACATCTGGGTAGATGCATTTCCTCTTTGTTAGAAGAGAGGATCCTTTTCTAGTCTTCAGAACTGACAGAACCTCACTTGAGAAGAGAGAATGCACTGTGTTATGTAACCTCTCCAAGATTTATCCTCTCAAGAGTTCTAGATCAATAAATCATGAAGAGTCAACAAAGCCTAATTGCAGAAATACTTTTCTTGCATTGAAAGAAAATATAATAGTCAGAAAATGATCTGGAGGCTAGTAAGATAATAAACATTGGCAAGAACTATGAGAAAATGTTTTGGGGTATATGTATATGATAAAACATCAGGATAGTTAAGGGAGATTTCACTAATGGTGTTACTCATATGTAAATCACGATTTATATTCTTACAAATATACTGAAATCCAGTCTAAATGCACTAATGGGATATCTATATGAAATTTATAGAGAATGATGACCCATAGGGAATGAGGTTTCAAGAGTTGCATTGACAGAACAAGAGGTCAAAGAACTCAGAAAGGTGAAAATGTTAAAATGGATTTGTCTTAAATATAGAAAACCCACCAGCTGTGTTCCCCAAGGCATTCTTCTCAAAAGAAAAGTATTATTAATACCATCACTATCATGATTTAGGTTAGTAGTAGTTGATCTTTCTATGCAAGGCTTGGTATTTCTTTATCTCTAGAGACAAGACTAGCATAATTATCAGTGAGCAACAAAACCAGAATGGTAACCCAGAGATACCGACCTTCACAATTTTGTGGTGGTGGCCACAGATTTCATACACAAGTCATTTTTTACAGATTTAACCCATTGTTTAAAGGGAGAGTTAGGAACCCTGAAGAAATCACTGTACCATGCTGAAGCATGTATTCAGAGTAGCAACTCACATGGGACCAAAATGCCATTATGCCTCATCACACAGCTAAAATGGAACACATGGAGTCCAGGAGATAGAGCCTCAACTTAGGTCTACCCCAAAGCAATTCAAAGAGGTCCAAAGAACATGCTTTATGCTTATTTTACCCTTGAGGTCATAATGGATGGTAGATACACATCATAGCTTTCAGAACCCAAACTTTGTTTCCGACTTGTCTTAGAAGATCTAGTGTGGTAGAATGTTCAAATGGAAACTCCCAAAACTACTCCTTAGTCAAGATAGGAAATCAGAAGCAGTGGGAAATCTCAGAATGTCAGAGATTCATGTGACAACTGAAGACTTAAAACATACAGCACAATGGCCTCCATCATTACTTGACTAAGTACTGGTTATTATTCTGTTTTTAGTCATGTACATGTAGGAGTCATTCAATCGACTATTAATAAGATCCAACATTTTTAAAAGTGCAATAATTATTCAAATGGCTTTGTGTATGTCTTTTTACTTGTTGAGGAATAACAAAATTCCTATTTGCAAGCATTATTTTTAACTGTGGTTGAACTGAAAATACAAAATCTGTGAATTCAAGAGATAAGTGCCATTTCTGAAGATGGAAAATAGTTTCTTTTGTAGAACCTAAATATGTAAAAAAATATTAAGCATGCAATTGAAAGTGTTTTTTTAAGAGTTACACTTGAATAGAATGTAAAAAATGATCAGTTTTCTTTTGAAGACCCAGAAACTGCTTATCTGTAGTTGACCTAAAAGCCAGCTATTTTTATATGCAAAAACTAGAACTAGTGCAAATGACTAACAGAGGACCATTGTGTGGGGCTGTACTTTTACAACTGCATTTTAACTTCTTGCAGAGTTCTTAAAGAAAGTACTATAATGTGCATTGCCCACGTAGAGGAAAAGAGCATACTTCTATTCTTAGATGAGTGTTTCATAAAAGCTCTTTATTTTTCCTTCCTTGGAACAGCTTGTGGTGGCTGTACTCCAAATCAATTATGGGTGTAATGGTCAACTAGGCTCAAATATGTCATATGCCATTTAAAAAGTTCCTTTTTGTTTCTTAAAATTAGATGATATTTTAAAAATATGAATTATGAGAGGAAAACTATACCATAGAACCAACAGTTCATCAGATAATGTATATTGTTACCATTGGGAGATGTAGTTGGCTGCCTCTTGTCTAGTAGAGCCCTCATTTGGCTCAGGTAACCATTTCTCCGTCTTAATGCTTTATGCATCAGAGGAAGCCAAGACACCACTAACTACATATAAAGCCACAGTATTTTAAAGGAAGCTCATTTGCCTTGATAGTATTTGGATGGGATTAAATTCTGGTCAGTAAAACATGAGGTGAATTCTTGGAGCATCTGGGAAAATTTTTCTAGTTCTTTATAGAAAACTATATGAAGAGATGGTCTCCCATCCTTGTCATCTTGAAAGGTGACTCCTGAAACAGCTTTAGCTATTTTAATAGACTCCTTAATATTCAGCCAACATAGAGTATAACCCACAGAAGAGAAGGAAAGACCAAGCAATTAAGCTTACCATATTTTTAATGTATGTGAGGTAATATATTTTCTTATAATAAAGTTAACTTGAGTTGCTGTTACTTAAAGATAAAAGAATTTTGCAGTTTAATAATTGCATATTCTGTACCAATGTTTCTTTTATTTCCCTTTCTTGTTTTCCATTATTTATTTCAGGTACTTATATATTCACCTACAAAGTCAATAGTGTTTTTGTGGCATTACAGTACATAAAATGAAAACTAAAATCAGAAAGTTTGTAATTTAATATTACCCAGAACTATTTTTCTTTTTGAAAAATAGTAAAATACAGCTCAATATTAATAATAACTAATGATTATTGAACTTATAATGTACCATAGACCATGGTGGGTACTTTTCATATTTCATTTGTATTAAATTATTTATTTATGCAAAAGAAGCTAAAGTGTACAGAAGTTAGGCAAATTGCTTAAATTAATCAGACTATTAAATGGAAAAACAAGGTTGTTCTCACCAGTGTCATTCATTTGCAAGCCCATATAACTTCCTCAATGTAATTAAGTAAGACTTTAGAAAGATGCATTATTTGAAGATAACCCACATTAGTTGCCATTAACCATTTTGGTGGTAAGAGAAAATTTTCCTTTACCTATTTAGGGAAGTAAAGTATACTCATCTACTATGGCAAAAATGATAGCAAGATTGTATTTTCCATATTTTTGCTGTAATCATGTTTCAAAGAGATTTCAACATTTCATTAGCTTATAATAATAAAGATTTATTTCTTGTTCATACTAGCTTTTTTAAATTTAAAATTTTATGGATTAGCTGGGTGCGGTGGCGCATGCCTGTAATCCCAGCACTTGGGAGGCTGAGGCAGGAGGATCTCGAGTTCAAAGCCAGCCTCAGCAATGGTGAGGCACTTAGCAACTCAGTGAGACCCTGTCTCTAATAAAATACAAAAAGGGCCTGGGGATGTGGTCCAGAGGTCGAATGTCCCTGAGTTCAATCCCCGGTACCAAAAAAAAAAAAAAAAAAAAAAAAAAAAAAATTCTGTGGATTGACTGAGGTAGTTTTGGTTTTGGCTGCTGGTGAATCCAGGTATGTTCTTTATGTTTCACTTTCAGGGATTAGCAACTACCTAGGGCAGCTCTCTATATGACTGATGGCAAAGCACAAGACCTGCAAAGATTCATCATCTTTTAAAGCTGAAACTGAGAAATGCCATATTGAGGCGATCCATTGGCTAAGGCAAGTCACAGGGAAGTGCAAATCAAAGTGGCAATGACCTGCACTATGTTTGTGGTTGTAGCAGAAGGAAGCAAAGAATGAAAAATTGCAGAATAATAATAAATACCAGCTTTTCTTATATATTAGCTATTATTTCTACAAACCAATGATTCATTTGTACTCATTACACTTGGTTCTTACAATTGTCTCTACTGAAATGCCAATATGCTCATGTACACACACATATACAAAATAAAATATACCCTGAAAGCTATAATATGAAACCTAATTTCCCAATTTTCTGAATAACATACTGAATTTTTTTATATTTATCTTTCTCAGGAGTTTAACTAAAACATTTATAGAACTATTTATTTTGTTTGGAAATCTTATGCCTTAATCTGTTGATTCTCAGCCATGAAAAGTAAGATACATGAACACTTACCAACTCCCTCTCTCCTTTACTATTTATTTTAAAGAACAACAGCCATAGAAATCTGGTTGTTTATTATGTGTAAACTATCTGAGTTTAATAACTTGAAATTATGCTATTGAAGTATAGTGTATGCAGTCTTATATAAAAATTCAGTGGTTAGAATAGTTATTGTGGCTGTTCATTTCTGTCAAAAGAAAAACTTTATACAAACTAAATTTAGCCCATGTTACTTGAGCAAGAACACGTCTCAAAAGGCCTTGTAGAATTCAGAGAGCTCTTTGCCTCCAGCACTATTTATAGACAGAAAAAGGAAGTGACAGAGTAACAACCTGATTGGTTTTAGCTGGGAATTTCTTTATATGGATATAATCTGAACAGTTGGCAGCCTGCGATTGGCTAAAGCCTGCCTGCTTTGTTTGGCTGTGACTGAACTAAATATTACAAGAACATACCTTTAGTTAAGTTGCAGTTGGTTTTTTTACTAAGTTAGGTTGCAGTTTTCTGTATACAAAGGGAGAATTAGGTTAAATTTAACTGAACAATTTTAAAGTCATCATAGGTTATTTTTCTGTGCTTCTCTATCTTCACCTCTGTTAATTCATGTGAATGGGTGGAGTCAGGGTGTGATCTTCTTTAGGATATTTCCATCCATTTCCACTTGTCTTGGAATCTTTACCACCTGGACACTCTGGACCAAGAGTTCCCTTAATAAGCAAGCATGCAAGCATGGGTGTGACTGAAGGAGGTAAGTGTTGTTCCTTAGTAAAACATAAAAATGAACTATTATAAAGGAACTCTGAAGCACAATACCAATAGAGTCAGGAAACATCCTTTTCACACCTTCTTGAATGAATGAAAATGAATCTCTGTACCTAGAGAAGAAATCAACAAAAGATACAACACTTACAAGTTCCTGTAATTTTTATGCTGAAATTTTCAATAGTGGGATAGATAGAGAGAGATGCTTTTGCTATTATCTCAGACCAATTTGGTTAAAGGATGTTTGGAGGAAACAAACACAAAACAAATGATTCTAGCTTACAAACTGACATATGATTCCACTTGAAGTCAAAATGGAATAATCTATGTGTAACAGGACCTATATGTAGATCCACTTTTTTCCGTCTAAGTTTTCTTTGAAAATATAGAAAATGGTAGTATGTGTGGCTTACTTTGTACATAAGTGAAATGTTGATGAATTTTGTGATAAACTTCTCAAAATATAGTTCAGTTTTAATTTGAACATCTGGCTTACATAGATACAAATATACTATACAATAGGACCTAGTGAGTAGATTATCCTGAATAAGCCAATTAAATTCATTGTGCCTACTGTATTATTGAAATAATTGTAATTTATTGTCAAATTTCATGCTGAAATATGTACCAGAGAAGGACATTTTAAAAACAAAATATGACAAGTAAATACAAGATTTTAGGCAGATAAATATAAATTATCTGCAGCAATAGGTTTTTATTAGAATTTTATTATAAATAGCCAAAAAAATCACCTACTTATTGACACTGATGCTTCCACTAAATTTCTTAAACAATTTAATTAACTTTTTGTAGAATAAGAATTATCTTAATAATAATCCCAATTAGACACTACAACTAAATCATCTTATTTTTATTAGATCAAAAGAACAAAATATGTACTGATTTTATTCAGCTTTTCTAAAATTTGTATTATTTTATACCTGATTAAATACTTTACCAGTGATACCCTGTCTTTTCATTTCTTTCTGTCTCCATCTCGCCAGGAATTTTAAATAACTCCGGATTATAACAAGTAAGTGCTTCCTGGAAGATGGAAGGGAAGATGGGAAGTAGGGAGCACTTGTCATTCTCAGGAAGTGGAGGATTCTCCACACATCACAGACCCAGAATCTCAAGTGTTAGGGAAAACAAGTACATGTTGAAACCAAAACAATGTAAGGAAGTCCTCAGTGTGGGTAGTACAAAAGAGATAGATTTAAAGAAATTTGTGCCTTTGCAAAGGGAGTCTTTGATCCATCAAAACACACACACACACACACACACACACACACACACACATTTAATAAAAGCCTATTCTAATTACAAACTAGATATGAACCAAGGTTCCCACAGAAGGATAGGGCTTTGTCAAAAAGTTTAGAATTTGAACTCTAATTTAAGGTGTTTCTGAAGTAATTCTCCAGATTAGCCCTGCCTGTCTACCCAGTAATTCATTCAAATTACTAATTAATCAAATGGATTAATCTACCTGTGAGAGCACAGCTCTCACAATCTAATCATCTTAACTGTGAATAGTACTGCATTGCCTAACTCATGAGATTCTGGGAGGACACCTCATATTCAAACAATTACAGTATCTATCAATTATCACTAAAACAATTATTCCCTCCTTTTCACTATTGATATGAATTTTAACATTTCAAATTATTTTTTAAGTCACACTCCATTGCCAATATATACTCAAGACTTTTTTCTGATTTTTTTTATTTGTTGTTTTTAATTATATATATGACAGTAGAATCTATTTTGTTATATTTATACAAGCATGGAGTATATAATATTCTAGTTAGGATCCCAGTCTTGTAGATGTACACGATGTTGAAATTCACTGTGGTGTATTCATATATGTGCAGAGGAAAGTTATGACAGATTCAGTCCACTCTCTTTCCTATTCCTATCCCTCCATTTTTCTGTTATGTCTTTCCCTTTTTATTCGGCAGTAGTGATTTTTTGACTTTTATATTTCCTGTTCAAATAGCCTGTTTAAATAATTTGGATCAATAGATACTTCATGATGGTACTACTGACATTATGAACAGATGATTCTTATTGCAAAAAAACTTTGTTGTACACTAGATGATGTTTACCTGTGATGGCTACCAGCTAGATGCCAGTAGCATCCACTGCTATTAGTTATCATTCACAAGTGTTTCTAAATATTGCTGAATATCTTATCCTTCAAAAGGGGCAGGTATTGCTGTGCTGAGAACCACTGGTATATAATAAGAAGTTTGAGGGTTATATTGATGCTTATTATTTTTCTCATTTTCCTATATTTAGGAACAACTAATCAATTGGACATACAGTCTATGGACATATCACATGAGACTGAAAATATTTGGCTCTGAAGTGACAGGACCTACTGAAAGGGAGAATAACCACTTGAGATTTTTTTATGCTTTTGTTCTTTCCATTAAATTTAGTTTTTGCATATCTAAAATAGGAACTTAAATATCACAAAATCCAATCAAGTAAGCTTCCATTGGGATCAAAGTCAAGTCAGTAATTAGTCTATGTCCTTTACCACTACATTTGAGAAACTCAAGTAGAGTGAAGAAAATTATTCCAGAATGTTAAGAAAGTTCATAACCTTAGGCCTTGGTACAAAGCTTACTGCAGGCATTGCTTTCCATTGATTTCATTGCATTTAATTCCCACCAAGTAAGGTTTCAGGTTTCAAAGTGCAATTCCATCTTTACCAGTGCTTCTCACAAGTAATTGCTATTTTTATAGGTAATTACCATTTATATAATTAGATTAGGAAAGCTGGTAATTTAAAAGATGGCTAGAATTGAACAGTGACATTCCAAAGAATGACACTGCCATCATGCTTCTGTCATTCTCTTAAACTTCTTGAAGGAATAGAAAAAAATGAGATAGAAGTCATAGAAACTGCAGTATGGTTTCAAAAAACCTCAGCTTTAACATAGAAGTCCATTAAAAATTTTACTTTCAATTTGCTGAGAGTAAAATCTTAATATCTGCATATTCTGTAATTGTTTTTCAAATAAATATATTATACATTAATGTGATTGTATTTCTTTGTGGAATTAATTGCCAGGCTCTAAATAAATGCGAGAGCAGCACTGTCCATTATGGTGGTTTGTGTGCTGGCATCTGCCTTATGGAGCTCTCCTGTTGTCTCACCCACCTGTTCCAAATTAACATCCAAATGCTCTTTTCCCTGGGGCTTCTTTTACAAATATTTGCTTAGAAGAAAGGTGATATCTACTCCTCCTTTTGACATTCTCCTAACATCCTCACTGAGTTCTCCGGCCATTCAACTGTCCTTTCAGTGATGATTGGGGTTGCTATGCTCACACTCCAGGAGTTTTCTGTTAATATATCCCCTTAGAATATATAATGAAACACGAATGTTCACTGAATTAAAAATCAATATGTGTGTGTGTGTGTGTGTGTGTGTGTGTATTCACACTGCTGATGGTTACATTTAAAATTGTCAATTAAAACATTCATTCTGTTTTCTTCAAAGTATGTAGAAATGTAGGATTGTAGTTTATAACAGTGAAAAAATAAATGAAGGGTTTTATGATTTAAATTTTAATAAATGAGATACTCATTCTAATTCAAGTGCTTTTCTGTCTTTATAGTGAATTTTGCAACCCATTCTCATTGTGCTGAATGTATTTTCATCTCAAAAATTAAGAGGGAAATAGCATTTAATCACCAGACTCTCTAGATCTAGCAAAATTTCACTTTCATTCCAGGAAAAGTTTTAATATACCATGGTTGCTCAGTGACCTGCCTTCCATAGTTACCAAAATCTTCACCTACTCAAGTTCCTCACATTAAATGTATTACTTGCATGTAACCTATCTACATACTCTTGTGTTATTCAAATCATGTCTATATTATCTATAACTAATACACTGTAGATGCGATATAAATAGTTGTCATACTGTATTGTTTAGAGAATAATGACAAGAAAAGTCTATTTATATTCAGTACAGATATAATTTTGCTTTCATTCCACCTCAGTAGAATTCAAGGTTATAGAATCCATTGGTAGAGAGGGCTGACTCACTCTCTCTCTCTCTCTCCATATATATGTATATGTATATCTATATATATAGACATGTATATGCATATATATATATATATATATATATATATATATACACAAACACACACAGAGGGCTGAGAGAAAGCATATATATAAATATATTCTGTTGTTTTAGTCAGTCATTCAAAATGTTTTAACAATATTGACTTTAATTTGATGTTGTACCTTTCCCTGTATTTTATAGGTCACCTACTTTAGTCAAAAGTAAGGCTGGTTTTATTTGGGAGTGAAATGTAAAGACAGATATAGCGTACTGATTAAAGAAAAGGAAAATTTGCCAAATACATCAAACTAACATCTTCACTGGTACAGAAATCACTATCCTAAGTTATTTCATTTATTTCATTTAATGTGAAAACAACTGAAAGCAACTTAGAAGCACAAATATATTATAAAATTGGGTGTATGCTAAATAATGTTCATTCTTTAATACCAGGTACAGTTAAACAGATTATTAAACTAATAATCTTACATTAATGGTTATTTTAAATTGCTTTAACAGTGGAAAAATATATTTCCATGGAATATCTTAGTTAAACAGAAAGCAAACTGGGGGCTTCATTAGCAGTTTTAGTGAAAAGATGGTAAATGTTTACAAAACAAACTTTTTTATTATTTACCATTAATGTTAAGAAACATGGTTCAAGCTACGTAAGTATGAAACACAAGGTCATCTGACCATTCTTTTTGGCTTTCTATTAGTAGAACATCAACAGTGAATCCACATATTAACCTTGTTTATTATACCCTTTTCTCAATAGGAGGAAAATTAATTCCTGTGCCAGCAGTAGATATATCTATGAGAAACAGTATAATAATTATTTTCTCTTTTGTATTCCAATTTTAAAATTTCCTTAATAATACTGTAGAATAAACATGATTTTATGATTTAGACAAGTGATTTTTGTTATTAATTTAAAAAAATCTATTACTATTTTCTACCTTTAACTCAAACTGTAACAAAGCAGTACTACAATGGTATATGCAAAAATGTAATTAGTTATTTATACATTTATTAAAAGTTACAAATTTTCTATTTATCAATTTTAATATTGCCTTGTTCTTGGACTTTCCCACAAAGTTGGGCATTCTTAATACCTCAAGAAAGGAACATAGAAAGAAAAAGAGTTAAAAGATGAGTCACTTTTGAGTCTTAAACTTCAAATTTCTGTGCTCAGAAAGAAATAAAAAGGATTTAAAAGTTTTTAGAAAAATATTAAGAGCAAGGATTCTATTACTTTTGATGACTGCCGTCTTTCCCATAGCTTTTCTCACAATCCCAAGCAAAGAGCAAGGTTTCCCTGCACAAGAACCAAAGTAGAAGGAATAAATTGGCATGATATTAGAGAAAGTAGCCTTGTACTCCCCCACATCCTTCTTTTTGTCAAATTCCAAGTAAATATTTTATATTTAAGCATAAAAAGGAACTGATTCTAAATTTCCCTTGAAATAGATGGTAGGACTACATAGATTAGAAAAGAATGCATGATATCTCTAGGCACATAAGACATAAAAAGATTTAGACTAAGACTTTCCCAGTGCATAAAAATTCTTTAAAATAGGATTTGTTCACCATTTGCAGAGAACTGATATGACTAATGGTCACATCAGGAGATGTTAGAATAGACATGATTACTTAGACTATTATCTACTGAATGTCTACTTTACAACAAATATTTTTATAGACAGTAAGGCATGGCCATGAACAACGGTCATAAAAATCTCTGCTTTTGTGAGAATCACATTCTAAAAACAGTTCAGTGGTATTAAGAACCAGTTCTTCATCTATAACTCTTTAGCATGATGTAATACTTCGAGAAGCGAATTCAACTCTCTAGTGAATGAAAATCTGTTAAGTCAGCTCAGAGAATGGAATGTGATAAAAGTAACATCAAACTTGGAAAAAGTATTACAATTAAGTTGTTATAGAAAATCAAGTCAAATTCACTGAACCACCCTGAGTTTGTGGGCAGAGGATTATATCTACTCCTGATTATGTACAACCCATGTTGTATGAAGAACTAAGTGAATGGGACATTTCTCTTACACACTAGTTTATGTTTCTGATGTTGTGATCAGTTATTGAAATCAATAAAAAACAATATATAGGTAAGGAAAGAAGAATTCAGTGTTCCAATGTTCATAAATTTCTTCAACTCTTTAAAATAATAAATGCTAACCCCCCAAATTATATACAATCTGATCAAATGGACACCACATTAGTTCTTCAGATTCCCCAAGCCAATGAATATTTACGTAAAGCAATAAGACACTTTAAGGTACAAATAAATCCTTCATATTTACATATGTGCACATTTAGATAAACTATTTTAAAACATCATTTTCTGGTAATTTGGTGAGACTATTATTTTCACCATAAATGGTGTTAGTGATATTCTTTATCTGGGGATCATATATAAAATGTTTATTTTATTTAGTTAGTTGCACTGATGTTTGGAGCATATATACTATCAGTATGTCTTCCTGTTGGTTTTTCTCCTTTACCAATATGTATTGACCTCTTATGTCTCTTTGTCTCTTCTAATTAAATTGGGATTGACGTTTGCTTTGTCAAATAGATATGAGAGTGGGTACTCCTGCTTGCATTGAGGTTCCACTTGCATTTTCAGCCCATGGATTTCATTGGCTATAAAGTACATTGTTGCAGGCAACATGTAGTTAGGCCTTGTTTTATAATTAAATCTCCAATCTATGTCTTGTAATTGGAGGAGTGAGTCCATTTACCTTCCATGTTGTTCTAGGGAGGTATGACTCCTCTCATTTTGAATTATTTCTAATGTTTCTTTCTCATTTGCATAGTTACACTTCTAACAAGCCTTATTCTTTCCTTAGACCTAGGTTGCTTATATCTCTTCTGTGTGTAGGATTCCTTGTAGCATCTTTTTTTTTTCTTTTAATATTTATTTACTTTAGTTGTACACAATGCAATACATCTATGTTTACGTGGTGCTGAGGCTCAAACCCTGGCCACGCACGTGCTAGGCGAGCACTCCACCACTGAGCCACAACCCCAGCCCCTTGTAGCATCTTTTGCAAAGCAGGTTTAGTAGTCATTAATTTACTTTATGTTTATCTGTATCAGTCCTAATGATTATTTTCTTTCAGGGAGTTCTCTGAAACCTTAGGGTTTTTTTTCTGAGAAATATAATGTTTTTTGATTGGATTTCCTCTCAATGTGGTCTAGCATCTCTTTCTTGGAACTTTTAAAATTCTTTCTATAATCTGTGTTTTTGACATTTTAATTATAAAGTTTCATTGAAATGTTCTTTGCTGGCCTTTTCTATTTGGGGTTTTAAGTTTTTTCAGAACCTGGATGTCCACGGCATTTCCACTGTTCAGAAATTTTTCTATTATTCCACTAAATAGGTCATCAATTAGTTTAGCCAGTATGTGTGCTCCTTGCTCAATGCCTAAGGGCCTTAAACTTGGTCTTGTATGTTGTGCCAGATTTCCTGTACATTCTGATCACAGTTTTTATTTTTTTTATTTTTTTCTCTTCAGAGTTTCTGAGTGTTCAAGGCCAACTACCATGTTTCCAAGATCTGAGATTCAGTCTTCTACTTGATATAAAATATTGGAGATTTCAACTGAATATTTGACTTACTGAGTCTTTCATTTCCAAAATTTCTGTTCACTTGTTTTTCCAAATTTCTTTCCCTTTATCAACATGCTCTTTCATACTCTGAAGTTTCTTTCTTGGTTCATTCCTTAGAACTTCTTTTAATTCACTGATGATTTTAACAATAAATGGTTTGGATTTTTTGGAATTTCACCTATTTTGATAACTATGGATTGAGTTATTGGGGGAAAATAAACTTTTAAAGGCAGCTTGTTGGCTTTTCTTTGTTTCTGAGGGGGTTTATGTTTTTACATCTGTTGTGATGGATTATTCTTTTTCTATTATATAAGCTTCTTTTGATGAACAGTTGTCTCTTTATAATCTATTCTGAGAAGGTGGCATATTGTAACATCAAAACATGCATTCAGTTTAATCAAGTATCTAAGTTAAACCCATACTACTTTGAGAGGGGAGAATAAATTCCAGTAATAGTTGTTGTAACAACAGCAAACCATATATCATTCTGCATTAAAAATCTTAGTACTTATGATGTTTATGACTCTATTAACCAATGAGAAAAGTGGGTAAGAAATAATACAGCATAGGCTGAAAATCTAAGCATTAATGGTAATAATATGTTGAAGGACAGGAAAAATAAATAGAGAAAAGGGAAAAGAGTGAGTGAGAGAACAGAGGAAATAAAATAAGGAAAAAAAGAATAATGAAGGAGAGGGGAAGAGAATGAAGATGAGAAAAAAAAGAAAATAGGATTAGTGAAAAATCCAATTAATTGGGAAAATATTAAAAGACTAAATGAAAAACCAAATAGGGAAAATGTGTGAAATATTTACATAAAACAGCTAATACCACAACAATTGTAAAAATAATTCTTTTTCTCCTTGCAGAGGTATTTTTAAATGAAGATCCTCTTTCTCACGTTTCAGATTTAAACCATCCAGCTATGAGGATGTTGATACACACTTACTGTGCTGCTAGTTCATTCTCATCTCTGACCCAAGCCAGCCCAACTCACTAGGGGTGTCTGCATGTTTAGCTCGGTTACATCCTTGCCTGCCAACCTGTACTGGGAGTGATGCCCATTTCAGAGCAGATGTCATCATCACTATATCTGTGCTTTTTGTATCTTTGGAAAGATGGCTTCAGAATTCAAAATTCTACTTTGAGGGTAAAAAGAAATAAGATGTGCCCATCCATCAAATAATCATTCTGCTTTCCTGTGTACAGGTGTTCTCCTAACAAAAAATGAATAAAGTAAAAAAGGCCTTTTTAGGTAAAACAAAAACAAAAACAACTTATATTATTTTCAAAGGATACAATCTAATAAAAATTAAAGAAAAATAGAAGAAACTGCTAAGTGGTATAAAGGTTATGAGCACAGATTCTAAACTTAGAAAAATCCCTGAAATAATACTGAACTGCCAATAATAAGAATGAATGTTTGCTTATAATTTAATAACTGGAAGCCTCACTATTCTCATCTGTAAAATGCAGATCATAAAAATTATTTGATAAATTTTTATGAGTATGAGCCAAAATAATGTATAAAATCCACTTATATAGATCTAGAATATGGTTAATGTTTTAAAGAAATGTTGCACCTTAGTGTATTTTAAGTTAAATAATTATTTTTATGCCTAACATAAAGGATGGAAGTCAAGAGTCTATATGTTGTGTGGGTGTAAATAGTTAGACATGCAAGAGATTGACTAAAATAGAGGCCAAAATTTTATTTGTAGTACTTATTTATTCAGCATCACCAGGAAGTAAATTGAAGGCATTTGATTTCATAGAGGAAATAGATATTTGACATGCTCTTAGGAAATAGGAGAAACATAGATAACTTTCAGGTAAAACTTGTTAAGTAGCTGGTATATTTTGGAAAAATGCATATGATAGAGTTCTCATAGGTGGAGAACTTCATAACAAAAGGGAACTTGAGCTAAACACTTAGCAGATGAATCTTGATATATCTATGAAATATAACTGACATATTCCATATACTCAAGAACATTTAAACTTATAATAGAAGAAAGCATTAAATAAAATTAATGCAGATATCTTGATGTTAACAGAAAGGAAATGTTAAACAATGTTTTTTACTGGGTGTACCCAATTATTTTCAAACATTTTATTCAGCACCACATGTCTCCTGCCATGATGTTCTGTCTTACCACAGGTTGAAAAGCAATAGAGCCAGCTGACCATGAACTGAACATTTTAAAGCCATAAGCAAATCAAATCTTTCTTCTTTTAAGTTGATTTTTTTCCTCAGCTATTTTGTAACAGCAATAAAAATCTAACTAACACAGAAAATTGGCACCATGAACTGAGGTTGATCCTGGGATTATACTTGACAAAAGCCTTTGAAATGGGTTTATGAGACAAATTTGAAAAAGTTTTGAGAAACATGTTATTAAAAGTCTAGAGTATTGTAAAAAGACACTTAGGGATGATTCTGGTGAGGCTCTGAAAATCAGAATGCTAAAAAAAAAAACATTCTGAGAGTAAAGGCCAGGCTTATGAGGTTTCAGATGAAAATGAATATTCTATTGAGGATTTAATTTGAGGCCATTTACTTTACCTTCTGGCAAAGAACTTGTCTACATTTTGTCTATGCCAGGAGTCTTTGTGGGAGGTTGGGTTTAAAGGTGATGGACTTATTTACTTGGCAGAAGAAATTTCAAAACAGCATGATATTGAGGCAGTGGCATGCATATTACTAGTGGAATTTAACCAGATATATAGTGAGAGTTAAGCAAAAAGCAGAACTGAAAATTTGGGGAAAATTACAATTTGGCCATAAAGAGGGACTGTTTAAAGCTCTGACCAAGGAAAGTATAGTTGCTAAAGAGATTATGACATTAAACAACCAAGACCTTTGCACAAGAAAGGTTCTTGAGGGCCCGTCTGGAATCATGAGAGCCCTGGGGCACTCCTCTCACATATAATTGTCTGGTGGATTGTTTCACCAGGATTCGTTTTACATGTTCAACCATCAAGGCACTTAAGGACTGCTGCAGTCGTAGTTCAAACAGGACCTAGTGCAGCTTACACCATCAACAGACTTTGGCATCATTCACATGATATGGGTTTTTTCAGCTATGAAAAATGTAAGAGTTATAGGGTTTCACCAAGATTTTCAAAGGAAAGGCTTGGAGGTCAGGCAGTATGGGACATTGTTGGAATCTTTGCAAGCAGACCCAGAGAGGATGATGCAAGAAATTATGATCATGAACCCGAAGCTCCAGATACCCAGAATGTAGAGACATCTTCCAAGAAAAAGAAGAGCCAACCCAAGAGAGTGGCCATGTGGGCTGTAACCAGCAAGACTACAGGAGTGGGGCTGCCCCAAACCATTGGATTTCATAACATACTACTGTGTGCCCTGGGTACTGGATATGGAAATGTTGAATTCAATGTTTGCCTTTTTGTGTTTCAGTTTTCTTTTCTATACCTTATTCTCTCTTTTGGAATGGAAATATTTACCCAGTAACATCGTATCTAAAAGTATATAACTTTCCTTTTGAGTTTTGCAGTAGACAAATAGTTTGTCTTAAGCCTCAGAGGAGTTTTTGGACATAAATGTATGAGCAAAGCTAGAACGGTTAACTTTGGGGACTCTTGAAGATGGAATAAGTACATTTTGCATTAGACAATAGTCTTTGGATGTCTGGGGCTGGAATATTATGGTTTTGATCATAAATGTCCCCCAGGACTTATGTTTGAAGTTTGGGTCCTGAGTTGATGGTGGTATTGGGAGATGGTGGAGCTTTTAAGAGGCAGACAGTAGTGGAAGGAACTTAGGTCACTGGGGATTGCCCATGAAATCTGATATTGGACCTCAGTCCCTTCCTCTCTTTTTGTTTTCCAGTCACCATGAGGTGATCAGTTTTGATTTTCCACATGCTTCCCATCATGGTTTTCTGTCTCATCGCAGGTTCAAACACAATGGAGTCAGAGGATCATGGACTGAAACCTCTGAAACTCTGACCTAAAGTAAACCTTTTCTTATTTAAATTGATTTTTCCTCAGGCCTTTTGTCACAGTGACAGAAAGTTAACACATGTAACCTTAATAGAATATAGTATTTATTGAACAGATCATACATTATAATATATTTTTCTCAAGATGATTTGCACCATATTTGTTTTATTCAATATTAAAAATAGATGATTTAGATTCTAAGAAATATTATTATTAAAAAGTACTTAAAATGAACCCAGAGGGCTTAGTACTTATAAAGTGGCTAAGCCATCAAAAATAAAAGAAACTACAACTTGTCAGAATTTCTTCCTTTTTTTCAAATACTTACATTTTTATGCTACTTGTTTTGGAACTAAAATAGTCCTTAAAATATCTGATATAATCACTTGCTTTAGTCTAATAAACAAATAATATCAAACCTTCACTCTGTGAAGCTGTAAGAATACAGAAGAGGAGACAGGAAGTTTTAGCTGTAGAAATAGTTTATTATTTCATTTCATAGATATGGTAACTGAAGCTTGCATAAATTAAGTTACTTACCAAGTCTATGCAACTATTAAATACTGACTAGGACCTGGAACCCAGTTTTATTTCTAGTGTTGTGCCGTTGTCGATACACTATCTGATTTTCAAACATAGTGTTGTAGTTTGGATTTGAGGTGTCCCCCAAAAGCTCGTGTGTAGGACAATGCAAGAAGATTTCAAAGAGAAATGATTGGATTATGAGACCCTTAACCAATCAATGAATTAGTCTCCTGATGTGACTGAGTAGTAATCAAGGGTGGGTAGGGTGTGGGTGAATGCTTTAAGGTATATATTTTGTATCTGGCAAGTAGAATCTCTCTCTCTCTCTGCTCCCTGATCATCTGCCATGATGTTCCTCCTCATCTCAGGCCCTGAGGGATGGAGAAAGCTGTCTATGGACTGAGATCACTGAAACCATTAGCCACCAAATAAATTTCCCCTGCTAAAATTGTTCTTGTCAGTTCTTTTAGTCACAGCAAATAAAAAGCTGACTAAAACAATTAGTCTCAAGATGATTTGAATATTTCATTCAATAACTTAAACAATGCCCAATTATAGTTGATGATTATAATGAATTAACTTTCATGGATATAAGAAAATTATTTTACTAAAATATGCATATTAATTCCAACATATGTACAATGATATAATAGAGTAAAATTTCAGGACACTGTCCAAAGATCTTTTTTCTATAATTTTACATTATGACTAATGGTAGAAATACTATCACACCATAGGTATGCAGGAACATTTTATACAAATAGCTACTAAATGGGACAGAAGAATTGTTATGAACGCTAAGAAAGTGGAAATATTAGTAAATATTATACATTAAACTCATAAAGGGTAATGGAGCTAGACATCAACTGTTACTCTTATCAGCCAAGTTGAAGTTGGAAGCAACTACCTTATCATTTAAATGACTTGTGCTGTACACTCTAAACCATAGGCAATATCCAGCAGTGAGATCATTTTTAAGCAATAAAAATCATTTGAATACAATTACTTAAGCAAGTGAGCATCTGTGTCTTTTTCTAAATGACCAAATGCTGGAAATTGAGGAGAGAATCCAAGATGCTCTTTCTTAAAAAGAAGCAAAACATAAGCACAAAATATAACACAGTATTTAGAAACAGACAACTGGCATGTTACTGTGATATTCCCTGGGAGAAAAAAAATTTTTTTTTTCCTAGTCGCCTGTGTGTCTATCTTTGCCTCAGAATTAAATTGCTATTTTAAAGTTACATTTACCTTAATAAAATTGTTTCTAAATATTTTGAAGACAATTTTTTTGTAAACTTTTCTTCTTTTCATTAATAAAACTTTTATGTGTGTCTCTATTGGCTTTTATTTTTAAGTAATACTCATAGATTTTAAGGTGCATGGAATTTTATTTAAATAGTGATTTACATATCATTCTTTCACAAAATATTATAATATCAGAACACTAAGCAAAGACATGAACTTTTATTGATCATTTGCATGTAAAACTCATACATGGTATCTCCATTCATAGGTAAATGTTAAACTCAAATTAGCAAAGATATGTAGAAGAACAGAAAGGGATAGAGGATAGAATATCTGCAAATAGCAGACATCTAGTTATGTTCTAAGATAAAACAAAAGATTATACATTGATAGAATGTTTTTTTGTAATTTGAACTTCACTTTCTCATAGGGCAAAAAGCTGAGCAATTAGAATTTTAAATTCAAGCTATAACATTTCATTAACATAGCATGGGAGCTGGATGCTGTGGCACAGGCCTGTAATCCCGGCAACAGGGAAAGCTGAGACAAGTTCAAACCAGCCTGAGCAATACGCTGAGGCACTAAGCAACTCAGTGAGACCCTGTCTCTAAATAAAATACCAAAAAGGCCTGGGGATGTGGTTCACTGTTTGAATACCCCTGAGTTCAATCCCCAGTACCTCTCCAACCCCCCTGCCCCCAAAATAGCTTGGGAAAATAAAGTAGTTATAATATTTTCAAAACTTAAAAGAAAGAAAAACCTCAATATTTTTGTTAGCTAAATCCCTGGGTTGTTTTGAGTATAAATTAAATAACATAAAATGCAAATCATAGCTATTATATCCTGAAATCTACATATACTGAATAAAGTACTTCTGAAATCCTTTTTTTTTTTCTCTATTTTTGCTGTAGATGATAACTCTTAATAACCTGAAAGGAAAGCATCATATGTGGAACTTGCACATCAGCAGAGAGGGTCAGACTATGCCTGGATAATATTTAGAAGCTAGATTAGCTCACAAAGAGATAATGGCTGGTTTGAAGATGTCCCACAGGTGGCCAAATGATAGGGGTTCAGTCAACAGGTGCTTAGCATGGTAAACTTTAGTGAACACTAAAAGTGGAACACAGAACTTTCACATCTCATAGCTTACACTAAGGATGATCCTGCCAAGCTATAAAATAGCATTGTACCTACTACCAAAAGCCATTGGAATTCATACTGTGGGTTTGCATTTATATGTCAAATGCATCTACTACCATATCAAAGTCACCTCTGAACATAATCATAGTTGTTAAGCAGCCATATGTATACACATGTTTCTATTCATGGATCTTACCTATTAGGTTTGATGCTCTTTGGCACATGGCTTGCCTCACAGGTTATCACTGGCAAGTTACCTTGAAGTGAATTGTCCTGGAAAGACACACCAAACCAGTGCTTTCTTTGATACCTAACTTAAAAGATACCAAATGAATAATAAAGTATGCAGGGAATGCTGAAAAGGAGTAAGAGGAATGGTCATGTGTAAAATGAGCAATTCATAATGAGATGTCACACATTGTCATATATCCAGGACTCCATAAAAGAGACCATGTGACTTTCAAGACAGTGAGAAACTTACAGAAAAATAAGCCATTCCGAAGGGATATAAACCAAAGTCTTCTGCTCTTAAAATTAATCCTTTCTTGAAAAAGATTTTTATTGTGAAAATTTGTTTAAATAAATAAATAATTTAAAAAAACTGAACAGAGCTGAGTTTATGCTATATAACAAGAGTGGTAAAATGTAATATACATGAACAGACTTCTGGAGAGATTTCAGAGAAAAAAATGATGTATGGAGATAGAGTTATCCAGTCTCTCAGCTTCCAGACTGTGACTGTCTGCCTGTCACGGCCAGCCACGGCGCCGCCACGGGAGGAAAATTCTCGGAGGCAGAGCTTTTGCTACTTTACTTCTACTTTCTTAGAGCTTAGAGAGGGAAAGAAAGATTTTTCTTCTTAGCTTAGAGAGAAAGAAAGATATAGTAAGCTTAGAGCTTAGCAGATAGAGCTTAGCTTAGAGAAAGATTAGAAAGCCTCGGCCTTACTCTGACCAACTAAACCAGTCATTTCTCTTCTGTTGGTTTCTCTTCTGTAACCACTCTGCCTACGTTCTGGCCGCTCTGATTCTTCTCGACCGAGTGACTGCCCGGCTGACTGAATTCTCCGTTCTCCTTACCGCTTTGGTTATATACCTTCAGGTTTGCGGGTGCAGGTGCGTACATACATTCAGGTGGAACCCATGGCTTCCAGCTTTGTCCTTCTAATTAGGGCTCCTTCATGTGACCTCCTCGTGAGGCAGCCAGGATAGGAACAAGTCAATGTTCAGATTAGAAACAGAAACAAAACATTTTGTTATAATATCATAATTATTTGGGTTATTTGCTTACCTTCTAACTTTTGTCTTTCAACATCAGGAGTGGAGTATGTGTTAATAAATAAAACTGAATCGATAATGTAGCATTAATTGATAATGTGTGAAACTGATTGCATTATTTCTGGGGATCTACTTGGAAATTAAAAATTTCAAAATCATGACAGCGGTAAATTAAGCCAAAAACAAGGTCTGTCTGAGCACAGGTTCCTGTGCAGTTGCATAAGTAGAACACTTATAAATCTTGAAGGCACAGGGCAATCATGTCAATTTACCATCAATGAATTATTGTAGTGGAGATAGTGCTGACTCATCCCCCAAGTCCTTAATCTAATATCATTACTGTAATTATAGGGTGGCTGTTGATCTAGGAATCAATTGATTTTTTGTTTACCAGACATCTCTCTTCTAACTTACAAAGCACAACATAGTTATGAGCAATGTCCAGAATATTCTCATCATTCTTATCATTCAAAATTCTGTTCATGAGTTTGGATAAAGTTCTGTTACATTCAACTGGCTAAGATCTTGAGATACACTAGAGATAATATGATTACAGTAAAACTTTATTTTGAATTTGAAGAAAGGAAATCGGAGTTTCTCTTAAGCACCTACAAGTCAAGTTCAAAATAATTTACATGTGGCCTAAATATTTGGAAATAAACTATCCTATAATTTGCTAAGTCTAGCTCTTAGAAAAAAAAAAAAAACTTCATATATTTCATGTACAAGTAGGATAGCTTTGAGATCATTAGAGCTACAGGACTCACTATTTTTGCATTTTTAGGCTTAATTGAAAAATAATGTACACTGTTAAGCGCCAATTTCTTTGGAAGTGAGGTTTTTAATTTACAACTTTTACTGATTTTGCAAGACAATATTGTCATTCTCATGCCCTGGATTGAAAATTGTTTTATTCAAAGATATTTGGAAATAGCCTGAGGTAAAAATCAGTTAGCAATCCCAGGGAAATTAGGGTGAGAGAAGCAAGGAAAGTGAGTCTGGAAAGGAGAAAAAAAAATGCATACATTTCTAGCTTATCCACAGCTTTACCAAACAACACAAAACTGGTTGTATTTAAAAAATATATATATATATTTACTAGGTTCTCACCATCACCTAGTTCTCACTGGTCAACTATTTACACCAAAGTTCATGAATTTCTAGGTACTTCCTCATAAGTGGAGCAGCCCCATGTCTAACACAAAATGTGTAGCTTTATCTGGGTTCAGGAGTAGAGGGAAGGATCAGAGCCCCACAGTTCAAAGCAAATAGGAAGGTGAATAAAACAGCATGAAACCCCAATGTGATGTTAGCCCCAAACTCCTTAGGATGGAGTCACACTGTACTAATTTTCTGTTTTTGGAACAATAACCTGTGTATTTACATTCTTAATGTAATATGTTTGGTGGTAAATGTGCCTTAACCTGTATATCTTCAGGTCAGTTTTAATTTACTCAGATATCATGCTACTTCTTCATTTCTAGTATGAACTGGGTTATGCAAGGGAGGGATATAAGAAAGAATGAGTCATGGGCCCCTCTTCAGATTTTCAGTAGTCATCTTAAAGTTGCTGCAGAAAGACACAGGTACATATTTACCCTTGCTCAGATTGGCTTCCTGCCACAGAAAAGGAAGAAGGAAGGTGGATTTCTGAAAATTTGTCATGGAGTATATGTGTGTGTATGTGTGTGTGTGTGTGTGTACTTTATTGATTTATTACTTTCTTTTGATTTTAAAATAGTTTGAAGATGGATGTCATTTGAATTTAGAAGAGACTAAGAACAGCTATCCTAAAATGCTGTACATAAATATTAAATGGTAAACAATGAAATATTTTAATACCTTTCAAGACACCATTTCTTAAGAATTCAGAAGTTGTTTTGCTCAGGATTTATTTATTAACAGAGGTTTGAAAATAAGCCCCTTTTCTTACTATTAAGCTGTTTTAATCCTTAACAACTCTGATCCTTTTCTACAGATTTTAATAAAGGGATAGATATTCAGAGCTGGGAGCCCAGTTACAGGAACTGTAGTTTATATTGAGACTGTCAAGGTAGCCACTGTTTATTAGCAGTTGGAAGAACAGTTCAAGGATTGCAATTATGCTATTTATAAGCTTGGCATATAAAGAAGGTCCTTTTAATGAAGTGCTAGACTTTCAGTTGATTATACTGAAATACTGTAAATTTAGCATACTTAGTTTCCCATTGTTGCAATAACAAATTACCACAAATCAGTGGCTTTGAATAACATGCATTTACAATTTTACAGTTCTGGAGATCAAAAGTCCAAAATCAGTCTGGATGGAATAAATTCATGGTGTCAACAGGCTTGTTCCTTCTGAAGGAGAATCTATTTCCTTGCCTTCTGCAGTCCCCGGTGCTGTGTCATTCCTTGAATCCAAGTCCTGATGACAAGGCCTTTTCTTCTTCTACTTTTGTTGTCATATGACCTACTCTGTGCTTTTGTGACCTTTGCTTCCTTGTATTGTGACCCTTCTGAATACACTGAGCTCACACAGGTAAGCCAGGATAACCTTCCTGTTTCAGTCTCTTGAATTTATCCATATCTGCAAAGATCTTCTTTGCCATGTAACATATTCACAGATTCTGGGGGTTCTATAGACATCTTTGTGGCCATAATTCCACGTACTACATTATACAAATGATTTCCAAGGTTTACTATAGGGCAACAAATGGGTTCTTCTCACATTGGATTTGAGTTATAGAATATCATCTATTTTCTTACAACATCCACTTAAATTTTGTATAGCAGCTTTTTTGTAAGACTTCCTTTTCAAACCACTAAGAATGGTTGCTCTAAATATCTCATTCACTGGATTCATTACCTGAAGAATCAATAAAACTATTTGTAGGATATGTTTCACTAATGGGAAAATATAGTTAGTTCTGTCATAGAATATTCTTAAGCAAAGAATTATATATGTAATTATAAGTCTCTATGTCCTTGAACATATAAATACAAATAAATAAAGGTACAAAACATGAACCATATCTACAAAATGTTATTCTGCCAAATTCAAATAACAACTTGCTGTATTATACATCTTGTTTCTGTACCTATCATTTTATCTTGTGACAACCCATTCATCCATCCATTTTTTTTTTCCCCCACAGGCAAGGAGGGATTTCTTTTATAAATTTATTAAGATATTTACTATTCTATTAAAGTGAAATTTCATCCCAAATGTCTATTACATTTTCAATTTCAATCCTATAAATCCTTTTGGTTTCACTATGGTGAAGTGGATTTTGTGGCTTAGCAGCATAAAACCTAAATCAAAATAAAAATTTCAAGTTTCTTTCCCCTATCCTTGTGTTCAGGCCCCGGTTTGTCACTCCAAGCTAAAGTTGTGTTCCTTCTGTGACATTCCTAGGACTGAAGTTTATTTCTTCTCTTTAGCAAGAATAGAAATTTAAATCCTTTAATTTATTGCTTTTTCATTTTTCAGGTTTTATTGGAAAGGCATGACTTTATAGTTAATTTCTTGAAAATTTAACATATGATCAATCTTATTTTTCAGGATTTTAGAATAAAATTTTAACATCCTTTTATTTACCTGGTCTTTTGTGTTTGGAATGAGTCAGTAGCATTGGGAAGGAAAATGAGTTGACAAAGCGTGGTTCATGAGCTACTCCGCACTTTGGCCAAACCTACAGCAGTATTGTCCAATGAAACTGTAACATGAGCTCTTATATGTATAATTTTAAATTTTCTAGTAGCGAAACTCAAAAAGCTAAAGAGAAGCTTTGCATAGTGGCAGTACTATAGACAGTGGGGTTAATATGAGGAGAAAATTTTTGCTGACTGAAAACACAAAGTAAGAATAAAGAAGCAAAATTAAATGTAATAACAGTCAAGTAGTTGAAACAGTCGAATAAATATATTTGACTCAATGTATCCAAACACTTATCATTTTAACTCGTGATTAAATGAAAGTAGGAAATGAGGTTTTTTTTGTTTGTTTTTGGTTTGTTTTTTAAGAGTTCTAGTGTGTCTTTACACTTATAGCACATCTCATTTTGGACTTGCCATATTGCAAATGAATAATATCCATATGTGAAAAAAGTCTAACATAGTGGACAGACAGTAGTTCCACATTTATTGAAAATACTAAGACATAATTGAACAAAGTATTCTAACTTGTAGAGGAATAATAATATACCTAACCAAGCCCCTAAATCCCAGCAGTATTTTATTTCTGATGACACAAATTCACAAATATAAAATTGAAACTCAAAACCTATTGTAAACAAAAACTTTCAACAATTGTATCATTTAGAACAATAGAACTGTGATTTGCAACATCAATGGCAGGGGTTTCAAAGTAGAATATGTTCAGAAATCTTACTTAAGTTATACTTCTTTGAGTGATTTATTATGGTTGTTAAGTCTTATATTATAAATTTTATTTATTTTAACCCTGTTTTCTAATTTACTTGGAGATAGAAACTTTTTAATACAATGTTAATTAACATCCTATAAAAGCAGTGTGTTTTTATAAAACCCAAAATGTTTAAGGTAGACCATTATGTATTTATAGGGTACTTAATTCTTGAGATTCCTTATTTCAATTTTTCTAGATACATTTGTGCTGAAATATTCTTTCATTTATTCTTATATTATTGAATATTACCTTTTGGTATTCTGAACATTTAAGCATGAATATTAAATAGCATGTTCATAGTTCTTATTGCTATGACGAAGTTGTTATCTTCACCAATTAGATAATAAATTTGAAAAAGAGATTAAGTATTTTGAAAATTACAGAGTAAAATGTCAAGGTAACCTGTCTCCTGTGCCCATTTTCTCCTTCACTAATTAAGCCACCTCTCAATATGATCACTGATGAAGTGCATTATTAATAAAAGTACTCAAAAATATTTTGGAGCAAATAATGAAAAGGAATCCATTTCTAAACACTGTGGACAATGACAGAAGAAAATGGTTTTGGATTAATGGGAGAGAGTTTTTATGAAAGGAGGAACACAAAATCTGGTGTTCTGTGTCTATACACACACAAACACACACACACACACACACACACACACAAGATGGTGTTAATGATTGCTTTAAAAAAATGGCTCTTGCTAGAATATAAAACTTGGTGCCATATGAGATCACAGTTAAAATAGGTCCTTCATATATTACTGGAATGTGAACTATGTAAAAGACAAGACTGGAGAGATCAAAGAGGAATAGTTTGTTCTATCTGCCTTGTCATTGGCTGAGTGGAGTATGTAGTGGCATTCTCTGAATAATAAATAAGCAAAAAGAACAGTACCTGGCTTCTAGTATTCATTTAATACATACTTGTTGAAAATACTAAATATTTTCATTACAGTTTTTAGATGAATCCAAATCATTATGCTCCAGGGATTTATGAGAAAACTGAAAAACCATGAGAAATGAATAAAAGGCAACATGTACCAGAGTTTTTGCACATGGAAGGTGAAGAGGGAAATATGTAGAAAAAAACAGACATTTGAGGAATAAAAGTACCTATAAGATCTTAGAGGCTTTTACAATGATTTTTATAATTTATAAAAAATAATCAGTATTTTAATATGTATTATTTTGCTAAGGTATTTTAGTGCATCATAAAATTCATGTAATTTTTAAATTTTTAAAAATATTTTAAAAAATATTACTAAGCAAGCTGACATAGCAGTACAAACCATCTAACAATCAAAATGTATAAAAAATATATATATAATTATAGCATATATAATAGGACCCATTCATATATATTATTTGAAATATATACTATTTAAAATTGTAATACATTTTGCTAGCAATTATCAAATGTTATACTATCTAAAATAATTAACTTTATTTTTACTGTCATAAATATTATAATGAACAGTTATTAAAATAATAATTTTTTAAACAATTTAAATTAAATCAGTCCGGCAAGGTGGTGCACACCTGTAATCCCAGAGGCTCGGGAGACTAAGACAGGAGGATCATAAGTTCAAAGCTAGTCTCATCAACTTAGCAAGTCCCTGAGCAACTTAGTAAGACCCTGTCTCAAAATACTAAATAAAAAGGTCTGGGAATGTGGCTCAGTCATCAAGTGCCCCTGGGTAGCGAATAATAATAATAATAATAATAATAATAATAATAATAATAATAATAGTAAACCAAGTTGTTTATTTTCCTTTAGAAATTAAAATTGTATTAGGACACATGACTTTTCTAGTGTTATTCATGGACTTATTTTCCACATTACTAAATGTTTTTCTGTCACTTTTCTCAAGTAAGAATAATGTCTGTCATATCATTAATATTTTCTTCAAAGATAAAGTTGTATGTGATTATAAGTTTGGTATGAAATAAATAACTTTAGGCAAAAATGCCAAAAATAAAATTATCTAAATGAATACTTATCAATATAAAATATTTTCCTTTCCATATGAATATATATGCATATATATACATATATGAAAATATATGTATATATATATATGTATATTTGTGTGTATATATGTATATATCCCAAACCTTCTTAAATGAAAGAAAAGATAATTCTGATAATAACAAAGATAGTACAGAATAGCAAAAATCATCATAACCAAACTAATAATTATCGAACTCTTAATATCTGCAAATTGTTTCAAGCACTTTATCTCTTAATACTTTTAAAAGAAAACAAATGATAAGGGGAAAGGGAGTACAGAAAGAAAAAAAATATTTTATTAGAAAGGAAGAAAGTATAATGCAGATAAGAAAAAGTGCAAACAAACTAAAGAGATTATGTGATAAAATGCATACATCTTAAGGCTTAGTGAGGTTGGCATTCTTAGATTTATAATGAAGAACTGCTGCCAAGGCCCTGGTATAGCACTCAAGGTTGAGCATTTTTTTATAGCACCCTCCCACTCTTCTTCGGAGTGTGGGCCTCTGTTGCTAGCTGTGCTTACTGAGCCAAGCACAGCAAGGAGAAAGTCATCAATTACTCCCCACTCAACTTACAGAGCCAGTGCCTGCCCTCTTGAATGTGTGTATAACTCCCTGAGACTTGAATGAAAGTTAGGTGCGTGTAATTGAGGGCAGAAGTTGACCCCATGAGGTTGAGTGAGAAATGATTGATGGGTTTGAACTCCAGTAGTTCTTCCTGAACTAATGGACTTCAACAGGGCCCAAACTGGCCCTTGGAGATTTGGTTCCTATTTTCTCCAGTCTTGGCCACCGTGCATAGAATTTTCACTGTTTCTTGAATCCTTCAATGTACTAGTCAATTGAATCTTACAATTGGTTAAATGTTTATAAAAGACATCCATTTTAAACTAATTCTTGAGCTTAAAGAAGCTGCTTGCTAATTCAGGAAAAAAATAAAATAAAGTACCCAATATACAGTTATCTACGAACATGGAATAATAGATTGCTGCTCAAAATAATGAGCTATAAACAGCCTTCTATGATCAGTACTAATGTCCTTTTTTTATGATTATCACATACAACTGAAAAAACTTTTCAAACCTCGTTATTTTAAAATATTTGCTAATTGATTTATAGTAGAACACAAGTGATTCTTTTAAAATATTAACATAAAGCATGTTTCTCCTTACTAAAATCCCTAGATTACCTCATTTAAAAGAAAATAAATATTGGTTTTTAAATGAGAGAGAGCTATCTTTGAAACATGATTTGTATTTTTATGTCTGGTTGTTTGTCTAACATCTCTTTTCCTAACTAACTTGATATTCCATGAGGGAAAGAATTATATCTACTTATACACAACACAGGCTTTCTGGTACTTATTCCTAACACATAGGGAAAATTCATTTAAAAATAATTTAAGAAATGAATAACCTATTATTGTGGAATCTTTAATACAAACTAGCCTATTGCTGCAGATTTTTTATTAATTTAAATGTTATTGCATTCATATCATCATTTGGGAACAGAAGAAATTCTGGGAAAACATTACATCTGAAGTCATTAGTTAAATAAGGACAGAAAATAAATCTATTTCTTTTCTAAGTGATAGTCATTCTTTCCGACAGATTCATTTGTATCAGCTAAAGCAAGCTTCCAGGGGCCTAGTCAAGGATATGGCAGTCTGTTTTAATTAATGAAGTCTAAAATCATTAGAAGTGGTAGGGTTCAACATTTCAAAAAGAAAATAAATTATATTCCCACATCTCTGAAACATAAATGGGATTTTAGAACATAAGGAGTTTTTTTGGTGACTTTCAGATAATACATGGGCATAGAACCGTTTGGGGAGGGGAATGTCTTATAAAGTTTTGTCCCATTATTTTTCAAATTTTAGTGATGTGCTGGTAACTTGAAGCAAGATTTTTTAAAAAATTGGTTTATCTTTTTTTTTTTCTTTTTCTGTTTTTCCATTATTTCCTGGTATTAAAACCTTCTACTGGTATATAAAGGCACAAAGTATTTTTTATTCTATTTTTGCTTTTTATAAAATTTGAAAAGTTATATACTTATTGTCTTTCTGACACAGGGCACTCTTCCAGGTATCTCTTTATTCCTCTTTACACATTTTGTGTAGGCTCGTTTCCATGGACACGGTGAGTGCTTACAATATCCCTAGCAACTGTTCTCAGATATTTCTTTCAACAAGACATTGTCACCATTTACAAATGAAGTTCTGTGTTCCATTGTTTCATGAGATGTATAACAGGTACTTCTTTCTTCTAATTTTAATATTGAAAATTTCAAGAGTGTATTGATTTTACCATGTTGTTGCACTCTACCTCTGTATATATCCTTTTATTTTAAACAGCACTTCTAATTTGTAGTGTTTTGTACTGTGTGAACTGTATTTGAGCTATGTAAATTTTAATAAATGTTACTCTCCTATTCTTTTACAAGGAGCTAAGAGTACATCAGCTTTGAACTATAGCAAAAAGTGAGATAAATGGTACAATTCAAAAGCAATGCATACTGAACAGTAGACAAATGCAGTGTATAGGAACCTTGAGTTAATTCACTCTTTCTCAATTCACTGTAATCCCACAAATATTTATTAAGCATCTACTTTTGGCAAAGGACAATGCTTTGCAGCACTGTATAAACAGAAATAAAAAAGATATTGTTTTACCTTACAATTTTTATTACCTATCAGAGGAAAAAAAGCATAGATACAATTTCCAAATGGTAAAACATTTGGTACTAAAAGTACAAACAAAATGCTGTGTTTCACAGAGGGGTCTGAGCTTAATGCTAAATAATGACATCTGAAATAATTTGTTGAGAGCTGTTATTGGAAATATATCTCAAAGATGGATAAGGTTTGAACTGCTACAGATGATCCCTGTTAATAACAAGAAATGTTTGTGTTAATGAGAACAATGTTAACATAGGCAAGATGGCAACAAATAAGAGGAAGGAAACAGTAGGGACAGAAGTGTTGATTTTTGTTGTATGGTGGGGGGATAATGAAGGGATGATACATAAGACATATGGCAAAGGATGTATTTGAGGTCAGATCATGGTATCTATAAATGGTTTTGCAAAGGAATTTGGAGAGTCTATCTCATACATTTGCTTAGACTTAAAAAAATCTTTGCAAGAAAATTTCATTTGGACTCATTTTTACTATGAGTATAATTTTCTACTCAATCCAACAATATTTTTTTAGAACACAGACTTGTGTATTTTTATACCCACAGAGATATGCATATGCATATCTGTTAAGATAGCTATTTGTTATTTAAGCATTTATAGCTGGCTCTGAAATGATCGTGTTCATTTATTAACACACACAACAACCTTTTTTTTTTTCGATAACATTCTTTATAAAACCTTTTCTATCTTAAATTTATGAATCTAAAATACTTCCTTAGGAGTTCAGTTAAGTACCAATCGATAAAGAAAAGAGAATATCTAGATAAGAAAAATTAATGTCATTAAGTCAATTAATGGAACTTCCTATCTCTTTTCTCAAGGGTGCCTTCTGGATAATGTTTGGGCATATTTTCTTTGACACACAGTTCTGAATTGTGTGACTGCTTTGCCCTTCAACCCAAGAAGTAACACATTGACAGAAGAAAGAACAGCCATGTAAAGGAGATTAATCAAGGTTACCAAGAAGTGGCAACAAGTTAAGAATTAAACTTAAGAATTATATAAGTAATTCAAAAGAATTTAAATCTCATACGCAATATTATGGGCTAGGCAAAAGGTGGAATAGTTTTAAAACGTGTGATATCACAGAATATAAATAATAAGTAGTATGTATATTTTATTCCCTAAAGCAATAATTACAAAAATAACATTTTGTCACATTTTTGAAATAAAAATATTTGTAAGTATAAGGTCAAATACTCAGATATTGAAACAATGTAATGCTTAATTCCAAGTGAAAACCATTGTAACAGAAATTTAAAAAGGGATCATGTGCTTATATTCATATGAACATATTCCGAATTTTTTCCTGATTTTGTTCTATTAGTTTGAATTTGCCTACCATTCATTTTGCATGGTTTTCTCCCACTAGGTGTATCATATGAGTTCATCCTATGTAACTTATTCTCAAGGTATGATTGGGATAGTTCAGAGGTGCATAATAGACTTTTTAATAAACACACCATAAAAGAATGAGGAGATGATGTTGCTAGTTTCTGCTCTGTGGCATTAGACTCTGCTCAGATTATTGACTTAAAAGGAAGGGCATATAAGGTTCTGGGAGGTATCAATGTATCTTCTGTTTTCTAGACATTCAGAAATGAGAAAGTGTAGGAGAAATTGTTAATACACAAATCACATGATCTCCAAAGGAGCTACTGGAAAAATTCCTGCAGAGCAACTGGTTTAATTAGTCTAACAGCCAATTAGAATGCATCTACAAAGCTAGAATTGATGTATGTAACTCTCTTGTTTTCTTTTTTACTATTTTTTTCTAACAACAAAACACTTTCAGTGAGAAAATGGAACATGAACTGACAAAAGAAAAATTAAATTGTACCATTAAAATAATTTATTTGGCTTTAATTACAATGTTAAAGTTTTACATTTTGAGAAAATAAATATTATTTAATAAATTTATACTAGCCTTATATCATGTACACTAGGACAGATGAGCCAATGAAGTCTCTGGAAGCCACTATAGTAATTGAAAGATAAGCCACCAAGTGATAATGTATGAAATATAACTATTTTGCTCATTCATTTATTTTTTAAGTACCACTAAATATTAGCAAATAAGAATAGACATAAACATGCCAATATCAATCTATCAATGATGTCTCTTCCTGGTTTGAATTTTCAACTTCTTGAATTTTGTGTATGCAGTTCTGATAGTAAAGGCAAATAGAGAGAAAGAAATTGTCAATAGCAGGAAAAAAAATAAGGATAACACATTTAGGAAATATTTCTTCTTTAATTATAAGTGGAACTTCATAAACACTTTGTTTTAAAACACATGTCCCTTCATATTTATTAGATCCTTGACATCATATAGCCCCTAGCCTTTTCTAAGGAAAAAAATGTAAATACTTTTATACATGTTTACAGGTTCATCAGAAAATTGTGTCCAATAACTGTTTTCCACATTTACTTTTAAAATTTAAATCTGTTTGAATGACAGTACAGTAAAGAAATTCTAAACTTCTGATATATTCTCATATTTTATTACTAAGTATATTTGTGGCTTGAGGAAATGAATTTAAATGGATGCTTTGGTTCCTATTATTCCTGACATACAGATACAATTTTCACTGTACTTTGTTAAAACTGGAAAGTATATATTTTGATCTACTCAAAAAATCCTTTACTAATTTCTTATTGAACTGATTATAGGCATATGATTTGCTAACAGGTATCTTTGGTACATTAAACACGGAGACATACATCTTTACATGCTCCCTGTGGTGCTTCTGGCTCATTTTATGAGGACTAGACACAGATATGTCTAATTTACAGACCACTGAGGGATTGAAAATCATTCAAAATTCTGATCAAAGAATTAGCAATGATATAATTGTCATTTTGATTCAAAAGTTCTAGATTTATACCTCAGATAATCTCTAGTACTCCATGAAGTTAACATAATTATTAACAGAAGGATTTCTTTGCAATTTGAAAAAATGGTAACACATTTCATTTAGCTAGCACATTCTAGAAATTGTTACAGAAGAATCGTGTACCTGTGGAAAAAGACCAGTTCTTACTCTCAATTATGTTCTTCAGGTCCAGATCCTGGTCAACCTCATCTTGCCACTTTCTTTTCTTTAAAGAAGAAGAAGAAGAGAAAATAACATGTGCCCTAGATATTTTCAATTTTTCTTTCTTTCTTTCCCAACTATGTTTTGTGTGTGTGTGTGTGTGTGTGTGTGTGTGTGTGTGTGTGTGCTTAAGTCTCTGAATACCCTCCATAAGCTGAAAAGCTGCTAAAGAATAAGAAGCAGAATATCTCTGTCCTTAATGGCTATCCTTGACAAACAGAAGCTTACCTTTTGTATTTTCAAGTGCGTTTGTTGCTAGAAACTAAAAGGACATTAAAAAGAAATAGTGCAAAAAGCAAGAAACACCTGGAGAAATATTTAGTCTAAAATATGAACAAATAGCTGTTTAATGTTTCCAGAGTTTTAATTTACATTGGTCAGAAGTGAATTTAAGTGTTACAGTTCCCACCTGTCACATTCACTTTCTTCTTTTTTTTTTTTTTTTTTAGGACCTGGTGTAGTATCTGCCATCTATCAATGTTTAGTACATTTTGCTTAATAGGTAAATGAAGATCTATAGGAATGACTTACTTTCTCATAAAACATACTAATCCACAATTAAACATAAATATAGTCTTTGATTTCAGGTCCATGCTAAAAGTAGTTCTCTGTAAACCTATTTATCTGTTTCTTGTGGTAATATTTTTCTTTCCTGAAAAAAAAAAATTCTTATTATTTTATATCTACTTCTATTTTGAAGTAAGAACATTTTTCCCCCTATTGTTCTATGCATCAGCATTTCCAAGTGTGTAGAGTAGAATTTACTTGCAAAATGATGCTGTATGGAAAAAGATTTTATGGCCTCATGATGATAAATATGGGCATAAAAGAATTATGAAAATTCCCATAATGAAAAAAACCTAGTCATGTACAACCTAATTTCCTATCATTATTTGACCAAAAACAAAAACAAACAAACAAAAAAGTTTATTTCACAATTGAATATTCTAGCCCAATGAAAATACTACCTCACAGGCTACCTTTGCTATACTCTATTCTGATATTATATAAGGAATATCATTTCATGCAGAATCATCTACCAAATATACTTTAACAGAGACTTCTACCTTTATTTTACAGTTCATCCCTAAGTTTCTGAAGCCCTACAATTCTGAGTTTATTTGTGAAAGAGAGGTGAAGACCATAATTTCATTCCAAGTGATTCAGGACACCTATGTAAACTTACCATATGCAGCTGCTTCTTCAAGTTTTCAGTACATTGGGGTTGCTGCCTACAACTTCCTACAGGTGGTGTCAATTTATGTAATCTTATCTTGGTAACTAATAAACTATTAAATAGATGAAATGAAAATAAAAATAATATTTAATAATGTGAATACATAAAACAAAATACAAAAATAAATTACATGCATAATAATGTTATAATAAGTACCAATTAATGAATAATAAAACTAAAAGTAAAAATTACAAAGCAATCTGAAGTTTTAATGCAATTTCTGTCAAAATCCCAATACATGAATGGACTAGAAAATCAAGAAATAATCCCTGATATTTATGGTTAAATATTTTTTGGACAAGGCTGCCAGTACAATTCAATGGGGAAAGGACAGTATTTTCAACAACAATGCTAGGAAAACTGGACAGTTACATGTGAAATGATAAAGTGTGACTATGGAAAGATAAAACAATGGGAATAAGCTTATCATTGTGGCTGTCCTCCTGAAATCTTGCCACTTTCCCCTGGCTTGGGAAACTGTTTGGAAGAGCTCTATTTGTTCTGCAATGGCAGGTTGGGAGTCACCAGCCACTCTTGATGCCTATTGAAATATTGGTAACTTCAAATTCAAAAACTCTCCTCAGCCACTGCCACCAGCAGGCCAAGGAACAGGCCCTGGGCCCAGGAAGGCCACTGCTGCTGACCTGTGTGACCTCCATTATGCCCACTCCACATCCACCACCACCAGCAGGTCCAGGAACAACAGGTCCTGGGCTCAGGAACAGGGAGTACTACATGGGGATGCCTATCTCTTCTTTCTCTTACTAACATCCAAATTCTTATAATTACCCTCTCACTAGTCATATAGCCTAATACCTCTATTTTCTCACATCCTCCCTCACAAACGTTTTTGCCAACCACTAAGTTTCCCCTTCTACCATTAGAAACTGTAAACCACCACGCAAACATATTGACTATATAGTAGAAGATAACTAATCTCATTATTTCTGTTTAAAGTGACAAAACTGTAAATATGAAAATAGAAGCTAACTGATATATGGCAACACCTTGGGTACATTGAATGCTGTAATATTGATCTTTCCTTTAAAAGTGAGGTATCGGGTAAACTGTACAAACTCTATAAGACGATAGGGCAGAAGCCATAATACCTCAAACTTACACTGTAAGAGAGGAAAACACATAGACATCATGAAAAATCAAGGGAGGAAAATGCCCAAAACAAACCAAGATACTACATCAGTAAAATCCATAGAAAGCACAGTAGGTGAAATGTCAGAGAAGGAGTTCTGAATATACGTAATTAAAATGATTTGGGATTTAAAAATGACCTAAGCGAGCAGATACAGGCAAAAATTGATCTCTCTAACAAAGAGATAAAAGATCAAATACAAGTGACCATTGATCACACCAACAAAAAGATAAGAGAACAAATACAGGTAGCAAAAGATTACTTCAAGAAAGAGATAGAGAGTCTGAGAAAAAAACAAACAGAAATACTTGAAATGAAAAACACAATAAACCATTTAAAAAACGCAATGAATAGCATCACCAACAGATTGGATCACCTCAGACAATGAGGACAAAATATATAATATGAAAATAAAGTTGGCCTCACAGTGAAGATGGTATGAAACCATGAACAGAATGTTCAAGAATTATGGGATACCATCAAAAGACCAAATATAAGATTTATTGGAATAGAGGAAGGTGCAGAAATTCAAACCAAAGGAATGCACAATCTCTTCAATGAAATAATATTAGAAAATTTCCCAAGCGAGAAGAATGAATTTGAAAACCAAATACAAAAGGCCTATAGGATGCCAAATGTACAAAATTATAACAGATCTACACCAAGGAACATTATAATGAAAATGCCTAACTTACAAAATAAGGATAGAATTTTAAAGGCCTCAAGAGAAAAATCAGATTACCTATAAGGGAAAACCAATTCACATCTCAGCAGATTTTTCAACCCAGACCCTCAAAGCCAGGAGATCCTGGAACGACATGTACCAGGCTCTAAAATATAAGGGATGCCAACCAAGACTCTTATATCCTACAAAATTAAGCTTTAGTTTTGATGATGAAATAAAAACCTTCCATGATAAACAAAAGCTAAAAGAATTCACAACAAGAAAACCTGCACTACAGAACATTCTTAACAAAATATTTCAAGAGGAGGAAATGAAAAACAACAATGAAAATCTACAAAGAGAAGAACTACAATAAAGGAAAAACCAACCAAAGGAGAAACCAAGTCAAGCTAAATTCCAAAAATAAAAATAAAAAATGACTGGTAGTACAAATCATGTCTCAATAATAATCCTGAATGTTAATGGCCTAAACTCACCAATTAAAAGACATAGGCTGATAGATCGAATTTTAAAAAAGACCCAACAATATGCTGCCTTTAAGAAACACATATCATAGGAAAAGATGCCCACAAACTGAGGGTGAAAGGATGTGATAAAATATACCATTTACACAGTCTACATAAGCAAGCAGGGGTTTCCATCCTCATATCAAATAAAGTAGACTTCAAGCCAAAGTTAATCAAAAGAGATAAAGATGGACATTTTATACTGCTTAAGGGAATCATATATCAACAAGAAATAACTGTTATAAATATATATGCCCCAAATAATGGAGCATCTGTGTTCATCAATCCAAAACTTCTCAAGTTCAAAAGTCAAACAGATCACAGCACAATAATTCTAGGTGACTTTAACACACCACTTTCACCACTGGATAGATATTCCAAACAAAAGCTAAACAGAGAAACTATAGAACTCTATAATACAATCAGTAACTTAGACTTAACTGACATATATAGAGTAATATTATCCATGAATGAGCCAATACACTTTCTTATCAGCAGCACATGGATTCTTCTCTAAAATAGACCATATATTATGCCATAAAGCAACTCTAAGCAAATATAAAAAAATAGAGATACTACCCTGTATTCTATCAGATCATAATGAAATGAAATTAGAAATTAATGATAAAATAAGAAACAAAATCTACTTCAAACCTGAAGACTAAATAATATGCTACTGAATGGACAAAGGGTTGCAAAAGACATCAAGAAGATTAAAAAAATTCTTAGAGGTAAATGAGAACACCAATACAACATATCAAAATCTCTGGGACACAATGAAGGTAGTACTAAGAGGAAAGTTTATTGCATGGAGTTCATCTCTTCAAAAAAGAAAAAGTCAACAAATAAATGAACTAACATTACACCTCAAAGCCCTAGAAAAACAAGAATAAATCAACCCCCAAAACAGTAGAAAACAGGAAATAATTGAAATCAGAGCTGAAAGCAATGAAATTGAAACAAACAAAAAAGTTGAAAAAAATTGACAGAACAAAAAGTTGGTTCTTTAAAAAAATAAATAAAATTGATAAGCCATTAGCTATGTTAACTAAGGAAATGAGAGAAAAAAACTCAAATTACCAATATCTGTGATGAAAAAGGAAATATCACAATGAACACTACAGAAATACAGAAGATAATTAGAAATTAATTTGAAAATTTATAATACAATAAAATAAAAAATAACAAAAGCATCAACAAATTTCTAGAAACATACAATATGCCCAAACTAAATCAGGATGATATACACAATCTAAATAGATCAATTTCAAGCAAATATATAGAGGATGCCATCAAAAACCTACCAACCAAGGAAAGCCCAGGAAAGGATGGATACACAGCCAAGTTCTACAAAACCTTTTAAGAAGAACTAACAACAATACTTCTTAAACTATTTCATGAAATAGGAAAAGAGGGAACACTTCCAGACTCATTCTATGAGGCCAATATCACCCTGATTCCAAAACCAGGCAGAGACAAATGAAAGAAAGAAAACTTCAGACCAATATCTCTAATGAATGTAGATGCAAAAATTCTCAATAAAATTCTGGCAAATAGAATACAAAAACATACCAAAAAGATAGTGCACCATAATCAAGTGGGGTTCATTCTCATGAGTTAGAAGAAAACAGGAAAAAAGTACCATGACATTGGACTGAGCAACAATTTCTTGGATCTGACCATGAAGGCACAAATAACAACAAGAAAATGTACAAATAGGATTTTACTAACAGGGTAAAATGTAACTGCAGAATGAGCAAAATATTTGTATATCATATATACAATAGTATAGCCATGGTGGAAAACAGTATGGAGGCTTCCCAAGAAGTTAAAAATAGCATTATGAACAACTTTGGTTCTACAAGATTATTTAGTTATACATGATTCAGCAAGCTATGTTTTCAAAAAATTGAAAGCAGCCTTGAATAAATTTGTGTATACCTATGTTCCTAACAGATTTATTTATAATAGCCAATATATGGAAGTAAATATGTGTACACTACAGGTGAATGGATTAGTAAATATGGTATATGTTTTAAATAGAATGTTATTCAGAATGTTATTTTTTATCATTCTGAATTATTTTTGTCTTAAAAATTGACAATATAAGTACACAGACAGTAGCTACTTTATTATTTAATCTAGGCATTTGCAAACAACAAAATGTTACCAATACTATTTTTACTATTATGAAATAGAATGTGTCTTTAGAATATTTATTGTCTTCAATGTATATCTTTAAATTTGTTGTATATAATATTTATAATAAAACATATTTTGAAATAAAAGTATAAATTATTCATTAAAATACAGTTATCACAATAACCAGGATGGATAGAGAAGGTAATATTAAATGGCTTGCATACTGGCTCTCATTAAATAAATGGGGTTCTGGAATTAAAAAAAAAATAAAAATAAAAAATGCTTCCTTTAACTTCAGCATTTAAAACCCTAGGACCAATATATGCACATAATGTAATTTAGTAAGCAACTCCTTTTTAACCTATAAGAAAGTGAATGTAATTTGTCAAGACAGGTATAGAAGGGAGTGTTGTTCACAGAGTATGAGAAGCAGGATAGATTGGAAGAGTCCAGGTCAAGAGACCTATGAAAGATCAGAAAGAGCCTTCATCTCAAGTCAAGTTCGAGTTTGACAAAATGTCAAGACTTGGTGAAAATATAAATGCCAAAATAAATTGCAAGGACAAGGAAAATAATAACTACAAGAACTTATGGAACCAGCCACACATGATATTGGCGGTCCACATATGATGAGTACAGAAATAAGAATGTCTCCTAACAGGGAAAAAAGAGAAGAGCCAGCAATGACAAGGAGAATTTGAAAGAGCAGTGATGTTAACCACAGACAGAAAACTTGTAAAGAGTTCATTTTATAACAAAAGCCAGTCCCAGGTAGTGGCCTGAATGTGATCTTGAGCACAGTCAGTAAATTACTGTAGGATGTAGCAACTTGGATTGGATGAGGGAATCTGTCTTAAAGAGTCCTTTGTGACAGAAAGTGCACAAGCACAGATTATGGACATTTTCATGGGGCTGGAGGGAGTTGAGTTGCAGCCATAATGTACAGTCAGTCATACAACTTGTCCAAATTCAATGTTTACCAGTCATGTTCCCTTTGGGGACTCTGCAAAGGATTCAGGGTATGGGATTGTTTATTTAAATGAGAGAAGATATATTTGAAGAGGATCTCACAAGCATTTCTCTGTAACTTTACACAATCTGCTTCTTCTCAACCCCATGTGACATGAAAGTAGACTTTAAATTTCATTACTGAGATTGAATTCTTTACCTGGGTTATTCATATTGAAAGGAATATAAATTTTCCACTCCCTTTGTGGCTTTTGGAAAGCCTGACTAAGGAACCACACCTGTGGAAATGAGGAGGTTCTAACCTCATCAGCTTAAGTGGAAACCATTTAAATAATGATGTTGTACCAACTAATATATTCATATCCCATGAATCAATGCTGTTGCTAGTTTATGTCTATTCATTTGTATTAATAACTTCAGTATTCCCTTAGTAAAGGTAACCCCAAATATATAAAAAATTCATAATGTCAATCCAGTACATGTTTACTCTAATCAGTTATTTGATATTTTTTTTTTATATTATCATCCTTGAGATAACTATCAACCCTAGGATAATATATTCACTTGAGTTAAACCTTTATTTCATTCTGCACAGTATTTAAGTATTTCTGCATTTATTATGAGTTTATCCCTTTATGAAAAATCTATAAATTGTTTTACTTATGAAAAGATAAACCATAATGAAGGGAAAAAAATCCCATTCCAAAGAAGCTCAGGAAGCAGAGGGAGAAAATATTAAACACCCACTGTATAATAACACTCTCTTGGAGTGTTTGCAATCCTGTAATCCTCAGAAGAGAACTTTGAAATATGGGCCATTAAACTTATTATCCCGTACAAGGAAATAGACATTGAAAGGATAAATTCTCTATCTAGGGTCATGTAATTGGACAGTTGCTGGGTGTCACATGCAGGTCTCTTTAAATCCAAAGTTCATGCTCTTACATCCTATGTATCCTACAATGACTGTGTGGCCTCTGGATTTTCAGAAAAGGGGGAAATGGAGCAGATCAAATATGAGCACTTGGAGAGATGGAGCTAGCAGCAGGAGAGTATAATAGCGGTCATCTGGAATAGATTGTATAGTAGATTTTTTTTCCTGTCTCCTTTCAACATTCAGCCTATACAGACAGGCAGGATGTTAAGTTATTTTGGCACAAAATGAAGCTTTCAACATCAAAATGTAGCTAGCCTAAGGATCTTTAAAACACTAAAGCTAGTACATTCAGTGAAATTCCTGAAAAGCCACAATGGTATCTGTAAAATGACTGCAGATATTTACCTACCCCTATATCTACACCCTTTAGAATGTTACTCTTCAGGTTCTTCCATCAAAAATTAGAATCTCTTTACTTACCTTGTAATTATGGGCTTGTTTTGTTCAATAAAATATAGAAAACAAAAGATATGTCAGTTCTAAGTCATGGCTTCAGAAGACTTGTGCTCTCCTACCTTTCTCTTGGATTGCAATATTGCTATGTATATGAATCCAGTCAGACCTGCTCCATGTGATAGCCAGATAATCAATAACCACTTGAATATAACTGTCCTAGACCAGCCAGGCTCCACTCAGGAAATACCAGAGGTAAGTTTAAGTGACAACAGCCAAGGCTGATCTCAACCAGCAGATGTACCCAGATGGCGCCATAACAATAATATATATATATATATATATATATTATATATATATATATATTATTATATATATATATACTTAAATTTTAGTGGTAGAATAAGATGGATATCATTATCCTAAATGCATGATTGAAGACTTGAATAGTACAATTATACTTTGTATACAAATAGTGTTATATAAAAAGATGCTCTATATGTGTATTATGAATTGTAATGCATGCTACTGTTATAAATACAACAACTTTGAATAAAAAAAAGTTTTTGGTGTTGTTTGTTATACAACAATAGCTAACTAACAATGCTGGTAAACTATGTGGTTCTAAAATCAGCAACAAATATCCAGATATTTCATTTTGGGGAATTAAATGGATGTCAATGAATTTTGGTGGAAGGCAATATGGCCAAGGAGTTCTGTTGCCCTCTGAAGAACAAGCACAGAATATTTGAATTTGTACTATGCAATATTTTCAGGTTATTATTACTTCCAACATGACTCAGAGATGATAATTATATATATATCATTATTTTCTCAGAAGTGAAGATTTGGCGCCAGCAAAGGTATTTGATAGTTATCCTATCTATAATTATTTCTTATGATAAATACTGTATGTACAAAAGTAAATACATAAATATACATATATATGTATATATATAATTTTACATCCTTCCAATTATTAACAAAAAGCACTTAAAGAAATTTATATTATTAAAAAAATATATAAAACAGGATTGTTGAAATGTGTGTTAAAAATACAATTTAAATGAAGGAAAAATAAAATTGCTTGATATAGGATAACATGATTGCTATAACTGAATAAAATTTTGAGTTTAACATTTGAGTTTTCTGGGAGCTCAGGTACAATGATTTATTTTGGGGACTTATTAGGATAATACTGTAGCAAACCTGGCGCAGTGGCACACACCTATAATCCCAGCACTTGGGAGGCTGAGACAGGAGGATCGCAAATTCAAAGCCAGCCTCAGCAATGGTGAGGCACTTAGCAACTCAGTGATACCCTGTCACTAATAAAATACAAAAAAAGGGCTGGGGATGTGGCCCAGTGGTCGAGTGCCCCTGAGTTCAATTCCTGGTACAAAAAACAAAAACAAACAAAAAAAAACCTGTATTTAGATGCTTCCTTAAACACATTAGCTATTTTATTTAACTTATTTTACAAAACAATAATCATGAATGGAAATACTTAAGGCTGTATATTCTACATTCTAGCAAAAGAAATACAGGATTTAGATTATATAGTTCATATCCTGGCTTTGCTATGTCCAATTCATGTAATAGTCCCAAGCTTCAATTTCATTATCATTAAAATCTAATCAATAAATAGTTCACTCATTTGTTTATTCATTTATGTGTTATAACATGTTAGAATGCCTACTTTAGCTCTACTTTAGTAAATGAAATGGTTAAAAATAGTTAATTCATTTGTACGTGTTTGTGTGGACAGCTGTTTACAATAAGAAAGATTCAAAAGTAAATAAATAAATATTCCAAACATTTTGTAACCGTTTTCTAAATGGGATGGAATAATGTAGAATCCTATAAGCACTCATAATCTACAGAAAAAGATTAGTAATTAGAAAACTAAATGGCAAAAGTAATTTCTATGGAGAGCAAATCATTTTTCTGCCCTTGCAAAACAAATTTTATGTAATGATTTCCCACAAACTTGGCTTAACAAAGGCATATTTACTCATTTCAGGTTTGTGGGGAGCAAATTTCCAGGCATGGCTTAGGTGAGTCCTCTGCTCAGGGTTTCCCAGGGCTGTAATCAAGGTGTTGGCCAGGCTGTGGTCTCATCTGGACTGCAGACTAATCAGGCTACTTGTCATTAGCAGAATTCATTTCTTTGTAGCTATAAACTGAGAAGACTGAAGGCATGAACTTTTTACTGCCGCTTTTTTTTAATTGCCATATGGGCTTCTTCAACATGAATGTTTACTTTATCACATCCCCAGGTAGAGCTTCTAGCTCTAGTCAGTTTATATGACAAAAGATAATCACAGGAATTTCACTGAATGATTATCATTGCATTACTCAAATAGTCAGAAGTACGTTACAGGTCCTGACACTTAAGAGAGGAGATTATTCAAAGTTTAAATACTGGAAGTAGGGAGCATTAAGGGTCAATGTAGAACCCATTTGTCACAGGTACACAGAGACAGGATTAAGACAATTGACTACAAAGTATCTGAAGAGAGGCTTGCAATTAAAATGAAAACATAATATGTTGAATTTTAAAATATTTACATAATAAAATGTATGAAATAAACGTTTCCATTTCTATTTGTTTCTTTATTCCTATATTTATTCTAAGTTTTTATATTCCACATTTTTATATTTAAGATACATTATACATTTCTATGTTTATGAAATGAATATTCATCTTTTTTTAAACCAAAACTTATATTTTATTTTGCAATATATCCTAATTAACACTATTTTTACTGAATCAACTAAACGACAAGGAACAACTTCAACTTTGACATAGATGCTGTGTTTTATGATCACCATATCATTCTGGTATCTTTAGAAAAACTATTTGAACTTTTCTCATCTTTGAGATATGTGTTTGCACTTGCTTTATCTAGAAATCAAATCAAGTTTCTTAGATATTAATTTTAAATTGAAATAGAAGTTAGAAATGATAATTTCAGCAGTTAAATAGCCTAAATATTCTTATGTGGTCAAAGCAACATAAACATGCTTTGAGGGAACATTATAAAACTAAGTGTCTTTTGATTGAGAGTTACCAACTATGGCCTAAGAAATATATCAACAAATATGAAATGAATTAGTGAATGAATGAAATTGTAACATTTCTTATGGATGAAATATGGACAGAAGCATTGCACTATCAGCACACAAGCATCCTATGATTAGTCAAAAGAAAGATAAATACACAAAATAAATATTTCATTAAAAAACTACTGGAAAACAAATTTGCACCACACAAATAATTTTTGAATTTTAATAATATATCTGATGATTCTATAATAAAAATACTTTTTCTGCAGGGCATATTTCCAGTAAAGATTTGCAATTTTTATAACATTTTAAAAGTCTATTATGAATCAGAATCTCCTCACTGTTCTTTGATTCTCCCTATAGTCTAACATATAACATATGCACATTTTTATTGTAATGGGTATCAATGTGAATGATTTAAATTTTTATGGGAGGGAATTGCTTAAAAGGTAGGATCACAGACCAAAATTACCATCTGATTGTCCTTAGGCTCTTGCCTCAACCTAGTGTATCTCCACACATATATGAACTTCATAACACTAAAAATGGAGAACTTAGATCAACCAGAACAAAGTAGGTCTTTCGTAACTATGGCTTGCTTGTAAAGAATTGTCCAATGTCCTGGCTTAGCAATTTTTAATATTGTATTAGGAACATTCACTTTTATAACATTTCAAACTTACACTTCTTTTAAGTTCAACTGCCCTCCAGAGCTTTGTCTCCAAATAATAAGAAACCTGTACCTAGTTTACACTAGAAGAAAGTTAAATAATAAATGAAAGTTTTATCCCATTTCTACTGTCTTATTCCATTATTCTAGAGGTTTTCTGACCTCAGTCATGGAATAAATTTCACTCAGTTTTCCAATCCATAACTGGAAAGATGGTAACATCATGCCCATTCTTAAATTTGATAACAGAATATCTATATCACATAATTTTCAGGGACATAAAATTTATATATACATATATATGATATACACATAATATAATAAGTAATAAGGGGACAAGAAAAATGGTAGACATGTTTTTTCACTTGTGCGTGTATAAATGGTAGACATGTTTTTCACCATATTTAGTGAATTTTTATGTGCTGGCACAGACAGTGATTCTGGATATGAAATGGAGGGGTTGCATATGAAAATACACATAACATATTATCAAACACTGACATTCAATTAAGAGAAAAAGCTATTTGGTTAAAAATATGTTTAAAAAAAGTGAACAAATGAATCACATTACAAAGAATAACAAATACTTAATTATTGCATGGTAGTTTCTTAATACTGCTCCAAGTCATTTGCATGTGCTTGTTGATAAACTCTAACAAAAGCTCCATATCATAGGTGAGATCACTATTCCACTTTACAGTTGAGAAAGCTAAAGTGCATGGAATATAAACACATCAATCAAGGCCACAAAGCCAAGAGGACAGTCAGAATTGGATCAGACAGACTAACCCCAACATCACCATACTTCTCAGTGGAAATCTCCATGACACCTTAACTGGCATTCTGCATGTCTGCCAATCCAGTATCACATGGATGAGGCAAAGATCTGCTGCCAGCACAGGCTGAACCTGGACCCACTTGAACCATGGCTATGGCAACAGAGTTATTGCTGGCAAAATACGGGGAATGAATTCTACTGAGGTCCTGAGTGCAGGGTGCCCATGAGCTCTTTCAGAAATGATTCTTCACTGGAAGATTTGTTTTCCAGGGTGTATCATTGAACACCTTTGCACTCCTTTGAGGCCCAGTCTGCGTTTATTCCCCCAAATATTCCCTATTTCTCTTTTTTTTTTTTTATGAATTTTCACTGTAAACCTAACAACAACAACAACAAAAAAAGATTCATAAAAAAATGACTAATAACATCCATGTCACAGTCTGAATGTTCTACTGTTTTGAAAAATCCTCTGCCAAATAAATTAGTCCATCATATTTTAAACCAGCCTTCCACAGAGTCTTATAGTATAGATACAATGCACTCAAATTTTTTCCCACAGTGTAACAAGGACAGCCTTTGCTCTAATTCTCAAGAGGATACTCATTTTTATGTGAAACCTCAGCTGCATGGCCTTTACCATTCACATTTATATCAGAATTCTCATCCTCTGAGCCCTCACCAGAATTGCCCATAATGTTCCCCTTATAGCATTCTAGGCTGTCTTTGGCCTACTCCTTCAAATTTTTTCAATTCTTCCCACAAATCAATTCCAAAGCTCTATAAACATTTTTCAGGTATAGTTATCATATTGGCCAAACTCCTTCATACCAATTTTCTTCATTAGTTTTTATTACTGTGGCAAAATACCAAAGACAACTAACTTATAAAGAGGAAAGGTTTATTTAGCATAAAATATTGGCAGTTCAAAGTTTAAGTAACTCAGTGCAGGCTCAACAAGAACAATTCTTTGCTTGCTATACTTCATGGCACAGAGAGCAATGGTGGTTGTTTGTGAGATACACATCATTAAATCATATCCATATATAACCTTTGTATAGAGAATGTCACATAAGAAAAATATTATTTACTCAATACCTTATTGTATACCCCATATGTTTATATATCTATATATGTATTTAGAAATACATATAGACACACACAAAATTACATGCCTGCTTTAGGTATGGACATAAATTACAGATGTCTGTTGAAAATATTAATCTAAGTTTATTAAAAATGAATTAAAATGAAGTATTACCTATCCCAGACAGATAAGATTATAAATTCATTTCTAAAACTTAATTATCACATTAATGAAGGAAAACAAACAATTCAAAATATTTAAAAAATAATTCAATCATGTTCATTACCAAAACTAAGCTCTTAAAAAGGACTAGAATATAAATATTTGCATACCTGATAGAGAATCGAATGTATTTTCTTTTTCTTTATTTTTATTTTTTATTTTTGTATGGGGACTGAACACAGAGGGACTTAACCACCGAGCCACACCCCCAGCCCTTTTTATATTTTATTTAGAGACAGGGTCTCACTAAGTGCTTACAGCCTCGATAGGTTGCTGAGTCTGGCTTTGAACTCTCAGTCCTCCTGCCTCAGCCTCCTGAGCTTCTGGGATTACAGGAATGTGCTACCATGCCAGGATCAGATGTATTATCTTTATAAACAAATACACCATAACATTAACCTCCATTGGGTCTGCATTTCAGTTCAGTGTTAGGGGTTGTGATCAATACTATATGAAAAGAAGAAGTACCATGATTGAAATTTTGAGAAAGGAAGAAGAAAATGTAATTATATATTGATTATATGACTATCCTTTAATAAAATCCAACAAAATGAGAAAATAAAAATCATAGGATGATGATTAACAAGTTTGAATACATTTTTAGAATTGTGATATTTAAGGTTAAAGTGACAGAAAGTAACTCTGTTAGCAACTGTGAAAAAAAATTTTAATATTGAAAAAATTACACATACTGATCACTCTAAAACAATTGTACATATCTGTTGCTGCCTGCAGCAACGATACCGCGGGAAAGAAATCGGAGGCAGACTGGGAGTGAGTAGTTCTTTTATTGTTGCTTTTTCTTCTTTCTTCCCTTCTCCCCCTGTTCCTCTCTACAGTCTGGTTAAATACCCTTCTTTTCTCACAGGTGCATTAGTTCTCTTAATAAGCATACACGTGTCTCATCACAAGCTCAGCACGCAGTGCCTACAAGTATGGAATAATTCTTAGCCAATCACTATAAAGGTCATGTCATGGTAAGTTGTTTGACAAACAAGTAAGCGCCACCTCTTGGCTCTCAGCCAGCCGCCATCTTAGAGCTACTTCCTCATAATGATATATCAAAGGTTTTCACACATATCTTTATGACCATATCTTTAAAAAATTTTAAATCATATTAAATAAATGAAATATTGAAATAAAATTGACCACTATATCATATTTTCCTGGCATTTACCTTTGTAATGGGGAAGTTTTCACAAATAAATTACTACAAATTTATAAAAAAACAACACAAAGAAAAATCATCTTAATCTTTTAGGAATATTTCTAAATTTTATTCTAAAATTTATATGGGAAAATAAAAGTTAGGAAATAGCTATTCCACTTTGTAAAAGGAGACTACAGAAAGAATCTTGCCCTAATATATGATGTCACATTAAAAAGTCCAAAAGTGAAACAATTTGTTTCTTGTAAGGACAGTTCATAGAACAATGCAAAGGAAAATGTTGTGAGCTGTCATATGTAAATACAGATGCTTGAAACATGATATCTATGGTGCTGGGCTAGGAGAAATGCCAGATTGTTTAGCAGATGGAGCTAGGAAAGCTGAGTTTCTATATAGAAAAAAATAAACCTGGATCTCTACTTTATCCCTTATAGAAAAGAAGATTCAACAAAACAAAGAGCCTAAACCTGAAAGTTGTTTAAAAAAAAAAAAAAAAAAAAAAAAAAAACAAAACTAGAAATCATGTAGGGAACCATTTGCATCCCAGAAAAATGTAAGATTTATTATCAAAACACAGAATTTATATGATGAAAGCTGATGACTGTACTTTTATCCAAATAATGATTTTTAATTAAAGAAAAGCATCACAGGATTAAGAATATAGTTTCAAAGCTGGGCATGGTGATGCTTGCCTGTAATCCCCCCAGCTCAGGAGGCTGAGGCAGGAGTATTACAGGTTTGAAGCGAGGTTCAACAATTTAGGGAGGCTCTAAGCAACTTAGTGAGACCCTGTCTCAAAATAAAAAAATGAAAAGGGGTGCAGATGTGGCTCAGTGGTTAAGTGCCCCTGGGTACCCAAAAAAAGAATATATTTCAATGTTTATGTAGGTATTCACTAGTAAGGGAATGGTGAAGGAAAATGTGCTGAGTTGGTGTTACAGAAAACAATGCAACAAACCCTATGACAAATACACAATGACAAAAAGTTCAAATCATTGAAAGAAAATATTAGAATGTAGAATAGTGTTTACCCTTAGTGTTATTGGGATACATATAAAACATGCAAAATTGAACAGCTTATTTCACAAAAGTAAACATAAGAATATATGTAAAATGTATTAAATGCTACTATCGACAAAAGGCAGCCACCAGAGGAAAAAACAACACTGAATACGCAGGATATAATAAAAAAGAAAAAATTGCATAACTGATTGAACATTTTTTGTTATCCAACAAACATATGACACCTTTTAAAATATATTCATCAACATACAAAATATTTCTTAGTAAACACTAGTGGAAATAATAATAATAATAATAATTAATAATAATAAATGCAAGAATAGGTTCATTTTACTGACTTATGAAGGGGGAACTACAATTCCCATTATTTATTGCATGTATGTGGATTCAACAGGAAATATCATGATGCATTTATTTCAGTTTATTTTCTAATTAGAGAATGATCCTCCATTATAAAAGAAAAAATAGTTTTCTTATTGTAAACAACAATAAAAAATACTACCTTCAACAAAGTACAGCCACCAGAAAGCAATAAGGCACTGAATATGCAGGATATAGTAAATAAAAGAACCACATGTTTAACTGGCCATTTTTATCACCCAATAGTTATGAAGCCTTTTTAAGGGTATATTCATAAAAAAAATCTTCCTAGAAAAAGTGAAAAATTTTTAAATACTTAGCAACAAGACTTTACACAGTACTGTGCAAAGTCCATGACTAGTGATAAGTGTCAGAAGTAAAAGCATAAATAACAGGCACAGAGCACTATACCTAGAAGAACTTCCAGAAAAGGAGTATTCATTTGACACCATTCATAAGAAGTTGCCATCTCCCTTAAAGGAGATACTGAAGACCCATATCATAATGCAGTCTTTTAATCCTTTTTAGTCTGTGATTACATTCATGCTAACTATATATAATTTTCACTGTTGAAGGTGTGTTTAAATAGTCATAATCAATAAATAATTCTTTTCATTTCATTAATTTCAGAGGAAACCACACATACACACCCTCCTACAATACTCCTTTAAGGACTAATTATTTTATGAAATTGAATTCAAATTAATAATGCTTGAGCATTATTGCCAATTTTTGTGCTGTTAGAGTAAGCAACTCATAGAAAGAGTCTGGAAGAGCTCCCTCTTTTTCTATTTCCTGAAATATGTTGAAGAGTATTGGTATTAGTTCTTCTTTGAAGATCTTGTAGAACTCTGCTGAAAACCTGTCCGGTCCTGGGCTTTTTCTGGTTGGTAGTTTTTTGATGGCATCTTCTATTTCCTCACTTGAAATTGATCTGATTAAATTGTGTATAGCCTCCAGATCCAGTTTGGGCAATTCATATGACCATTGAAATCTGTCAATGTCTTCAATGTTTTCGATTTTATTAGAGTATAAGTTTTCTAAGTAATTTCTAATTATCTTCTGTATTTCTGAGGTGCTTGTTGTGATATTTCCTTTTGCATCATGGATGCTAGTAATTTGAGTTTTTTCTCTCCTTTTTTTTTTTTTTTTTTTTTGTTAGAATCGCTAACATTTTGTCAATTTCATTTATTTTTTCAAAGGACCAACTTTTAGTTTTGTCAATTCTTTCAATTGTTTCTTTAGTTTCAATTTCATTATTTTAGCTGAGATTTTAATTATTTCCTGTCTTCTACTGCTCTTAGTGTTGATCTGTTCTTCTTTTTCTAGAGCACTGAGGTGTATGTTAAGTCATTTATGTTTTTTTTTTTTTTTTTTTCTTTTAAGGAATGATCTCAATGCAATGAATTTTCCTTTTAATACTGCCTTCATAGTGTCTCAGAGACTTCTATACGATATGTATATATTCTCGTTCACCACTAGGAATTTTTAAATCTCCTCCTTGATGTCTTCTGCAATCTCCCGTTCATTCAGTAGCATGTTGTTTAGTTTCCAGTTCTTGGAGTAGCTTTTCTTTTTCTTGTTTTGTCATTGATTTCCAGTTTCATTTCATTGTGTTCTGATAGAATGCAGGGTAGTATCTCTACTATTTCATATTTGCTGAGAGTTGCTTTGTGGCATAATATATGGTCTATTTTAGAGAAGGAGCCATGTGCTGCTGAGAAGAAAGTGTATTCATTCACTGAGGGATGAAATATTCTATGTATGTCTGTTAGGTCTAAGTTGTTAATTGTATTAATGAGGTCTAAAGTTTCTTTATTTAGCTTTTGTTTGGATGACCTATCCAGTGGTGAAAAAGGTGTGTTGAAGTCCCCTAGAATAATTGTATTGTGGTCTATTTTACTCTTGAACTTGAGAAGGGTTTGTTTGATGAATGTAGGTGCTCTATTATTTGGCGCATATAGATTTATAAATAGTTATACCTTGTTGATGAATGGTTCCTTTAATCAGTAAGAAATATCCATCTTTGTCCCTTTTGATTAACTTTGGCTTGAAGTCTACCTTATTTGATATGAGAATGGAAACCCCTTCTTGCTTCTGCAGCCTATGTGAGTGGTAAGATTTTTCCCAGCCTTTCCCCTTCAGTCTGTTGATGTCTTTTTCTATGAGGTGGGTTGCTTGGGGACAGCATATTGTTGGGTCATTTCTTTTAATCCAGTCTGACAGTCTGTGTCTTTTGAATGGTGAGTTCAGGCCATTAACATTCAGAGTTATTATTGAGACGTGATTCATATTCCTATCCATTTTTATTTGTTTATGATATTTAACTTGATTTGGTTTCACCTCTGGTTGGTGTTTTCTTTAACTTAATAATTCCCTTTGCTGATTTTCATTGTTATTTTTCTTTTCTTCTTCATAGACTATTTTGCCCACGATCCTCTGAAGTACAGGATTTCGAGTTGTGAAATGTTTTATCTTTTGTTTGGCCAGTCGCAGTGGCGCATGCCTGTAATCCCAGCACTTGGGAGGCTGAGGCAGGAGGATCGCTAGTTCAAAGACAGCCTCAGCAATGGTGAGGCACTTAGCAACTCAGTGAGACCCTGTCTCTAATAAAAATACAAGAAATGTCTGGGGATGTGGCCCAGTGGTTGAGTGCCCCTGAGTTCAATCCTCAGTACCACAAAAAACAAAAACAAAAACAAAAAACCCCACAACTTTTGTTTGTCCTGGAAGGTTTTTATTTCATCTTCAAATCTAAAGCTTAATTTTGATGGATATGATTCTTGGTTGACATCCCTTTTCTTTCAGAGCTTGAAATATGTTGTTCCAGGATCTTCTAGCTTTTAAGGTCTGGGTTGAAAAATCAGCACATAATCTAATTTGCTTCCTCCTATATGTAATCTGATTCTTTTCTCTCGTGGCTTTCAACATTCTCTTCTTGTTCAGTATATTAGGCATTTTCATTATAATGTGCCTTGGTGTGGATCTGTTATGATTTTATACATTTGGTGTTAGGTAAGCCTCTTGAACTTGGGTTTCCCATTCATTCCTCAGGTTTGGAAATTTTTCTGCTATTATTTCATTGAATAAATTACTCATTCCTTTTGTTTGGAACTCTGCACCTTCCTCTACCCCAATTAGTCTTAAATTTTGTCTTTTTAAGCTATCCCATATTTCTTGAATGTTCTGATCATAATTTCTTACCATTTTCACTGTGTGGTCTACATTTTTTTCAAGATTATATATTTTATCTTCATTATCTGAGGTCTTATCTTCCAAGTGGTCTAATCTGTTGGTGATGCTTTCAATTGAACATTTAATTTGGTTTATTGCTTCTTTCATTTCCAGAATTTCTGGTTTCTTTTTAGAACTTCTATCTCCCTGTTGAAGTAATCATTTGCTTCTTGTATTTGTTTATGAAGTTCTTTATCAAAATGATCTTTTACTACTTGTGTTTGCTCCCTCATTTCATTCTTGAGTTCATTCTTGAGTTCCATGAACATTTGGATTATATATTTTCTGAATTCCTTCTCTGACATTTCATCTACTATGCTTGCCAGGAAGTCTTCTAAGGAGCTATGTTGATTTGTATGTGACACTTTCTTCCCTTGTTTTTTTCGTATTGCTTTTGTGACTTTTCTTCTAGCGCTATGGAAACTTGACTTTTTCGTTTTTACCTTAAAGCCTTATGATGCTCCTATAGTACAATGCTATCAGACTCCCTTATAAATACTTTACACTTTAAAACCATAAATTTTCTATTCAGATAATCACAACTTGTCACAATGTACAGAATTAGTGAATTCAGGTATTTTCTCCAATATACTCCGTATGTTTGTAATGGGGTTTATAATTTCAAATATTGGACACAGAGGTGATATGCTTAGGAGGAAGGAAGTGAGGATATTTCATTGTTTTATTTCTTAGGAAGTGTGAAAAGTGAAATCTATGGAAGTAGTTTAATATCAGCAGAAGGGAGAGGAAAGGAATTTGAGTGAACAATTTAGTGGGAAGACCGATGTATATATAAACCAAACTTATGCAAACATTGAGGGAAATAAAAAACGTCAAAGTAGTAGAAATTAGTGAAAAAGAGAAGAAAGAGAAAGTGACTCAAAAATAGAGAAAAAACTATACATAACACCGCTTTGATGTATTATTCAGTTGCCCCAGTTCTAAAACCCCTAATTCCTGTATAAAACTTGTTTTCCCCTATGTTGAGAATGCAAGGGCAGGGTGTAAATAGGAAAGATGAGGGAAGAAGAAAAGAGAAAAAAGAGAGAGGGAAAAACAAAGAAAAAGAAAAACAAAGTAGAACCCACAAATAAGTCTCAGTCAAGCAGCCTTTAGGGAAGGTTTTCTGTTTCACCCTCCAGCTGTTAAGCTAGTTGTCCTGTGGAACATGCCCTGGTTGTTGTAAAGTATTTGTGGGTAGAGTCAAGTCTGCATACCTGGTTAGCCGAAGAATGGTGCAGAGGATTGGGGCATTAGGTGAATGGCACTGAAAGACGATCTGTCCAGAGGCATCTCTCTCCATGCTACTCCAGTTGCAGAGTCACGGGGGCCCATCACGCTGGCTTCAGATATGCTTTTCCCTTCTGGCTGCCCGTGTCTCACCCAGGTGTGTGTTGGCTTCAGAGCACCTCGGATACCTGCTGGTTTCCGTGCGCTGCTGCTTCTCCCTTCTTCCTTTCTCCATCTGCTGCGGCCCCTTTCAAAAATGGCAGCGATCGCTCTCCTTGGGCTGAAAAGCACTTTCCAGGTCCTGAGTGTCTTTCCTGAGCATGTAGCCCTGCCTGGCAATCTGCATGGAAGCATTGTGCATGAAAGTTGTCCACTTCTAACTTTCTTCCTATCCTTCTGCGCAGCTCCATTTTGATGACATTGCCTGGGACTTTGCTCCACTGCATCAATCCCACTGGCTCCACTGAGGAACTCTCGTGTGGGGCCCCCATGTGTCAGTGATCTGGAGTCTCACCCTCGCTGTATTCCATGGTCTCACTGTCCCTGAGAAGCACGAATGCCCTATCTTGCTTGCAGTTGCAGGAACACTGCTGGAGACTCATCCAAACTCTCCACTATGCCTTTTTTAGTGATTGACTCCCAAAATCACCTCTCTCCTGTCACCATGTTCTGATCTCCCCAATGCCATTATTTTATTCTCTTTAATTGCTGAGTAATATTCCATTGTGTATATATACACCATTTTTTCTTTATCCATTCATCTACTAAAGGGCATCTAAGTTGGTTCCACAACCTAGCTATTGTGAATTGTGCTGCTATAAATACTGATGTGTCTGTGTCCCTGTAGTATGCTGTTTTTAAGTCCTTTGGGAATAGAACCAGTAGTGAGATGGCTGGGTCATAAGGCGGTTCCATCTGAAATAAGTTGGAGAGTATTGGTATTAGTTCTTCTTTAACGATCTTGTAGAACTTGGTTGTATATCCATCCAGACCTGGGATTTTCTTTGTTTGGTGAGTTTAGGCCATTAACATTTAGGGTTATTATTGATACATGATTTGTATTCCCAGCCTTTTTAATTTATTTAGCTTGACATGGTTTCTCCTCTGATTGGTTTTTCCTTTAGTGTTATATTTCCTTCTGTTGATATTCATCATTGTTTTTCATTTCCTCTTTGTGGAATATTTTGCCGAGGATATTCTGTAGTGCTGTCTTTCTAGTTGTAAATTCTTTTAACATTTGTTTATCATGGAAGGCTTTATTTTATCATCAAATCTAAAGCTTAACTTTGCTGGATATAAGATCCTTGGTTGGCATCCATTTTCTTTCAGAGCTTGGTGTATGTTTTTCCATGATCTCCTGGCTTTGAGGTTCTGGGCTGAAAAATCTGCTGAGATATGAATTGTTCTACACCTATACGTGGTCTTATTCTTCTCTCTTGTGAATTTTAAGATTCTCTCCTTATTCTGCATGCTAGGCATTTTTATTATAATGTGACTTGGTGTAAATCTGTATTAATTTTTTATATTTGGTGTCCTCTTGTATATGATTTTCCAATTCATTCTTCATGATTAGGGCATTTTCTGATAGTATCTCATTGAAGAGATTGTGCATTCCTTTTGTTTGAAACTCTGTGCCTCCCTCTATCCCAATAACTCTTATATTTGTTCTTTTGCTGCTGTCTCACAATTCTTGGATGTTCTGTTCATGGTTTCTTACTATCTTCACTGTGTGGTCAACTTTATTTTCTAGATTGTATATTTTGTCTTCATTATCTGATGTTCTTTCTTATAAGTGTTCTAGTCTGTTGGTAATGCTTTCTATTGAGTTTTTTATCGAAAAAAATCTCAATATATTCTTAGTTTAACAATTCATCTGTTTAATGATTATAGATTCATTTTATTTTATAGAAAAATAACCCTTGTTTTTGAGTTGTATTTTTCACATGTGCTTTAAATTCTCTACCAATTATATATTATGATATCTATTTCTGCATAGCTAGAACTTTTAGTGATATTCAATATAAAGTTCAATTGTATTAGTCTGATCAAATATGAAATGTGTGTTTTTTCTATGCAAGATTTGTTTGTGGTCAGGTTTAATCCCAAATAAACATATTTAATTTTAGGTATCTTTAATTTAGATTTTCTTGTTGCTTTATTTCCTTTTTTCCATATGTGAATATTAATTATTTATTCACTATAAAACTCTTAAAACTTTTGAAATTTCAATGATTGGACATTTATATTTTTACATTTTATTAAATATAAAATGATAATTATTGGGTACTTAACATCATTTTGCATTATTCCATTTTTAGATAAACTGAAATTAAAAGTTTGTTCTACATTTTGTTCTTCTCACAAGTAAACATTTTGATAAGTCCTCTAAAAAAACTAAATATATATGTTTTAGAAATTTTATATAATAGAAACTGGTGAAATTGCTTTTAACTTTTCTGTGATATAGTTACATTAAACAATAATCAGAACATCTCTTTCCCACCAATACATTCTCATATTTTACTCAAATTCCTTCTGTTTAGTGTTCATAACTGAATAGTTTCATCATTTTTTTTTTTTCTGGCTATAAGGTCATTTCATGAAGTCTTTCCCTACAAAGCACATTTTTAATATCCAGATAAACTTTATATTTTTTTAAAGTATATGAATTTACATTCTCCACTGAAGATAAAGCCTACCACTAGATATAGCATTTCAAACTGATCTTATGAAACTCTTGTGTACAGGAAATATTATCTCATTTATTTTTCATTTGGGTACTTATATAACTTAGGAATTTGCAGATGTTCACATTGTATATTTCCAAAAACCAACCCTTCATATAACTCTACATTACTAGTCCTTCTGCTCATAAAGTTCTTTATTTTCATAAAGAAATATTTTTTGTCACTTTTCAATGTAAATTGACATCCAGAAAAATGTCAATTAAGAACCAGGTATTTGCTTATCCAACTTACTCAAATATGCCCTTCTTCTTTATAATGTGCAGGTGTTTTACTCTTTGGTTATTTATTTATTTTCTTATATGAAAATGTTAGGATATCAGTGTCACATGTAAGAATAACTCAAGTTCAACATTTCATGTTGTTGAAAAAATTATTTCTCTGTGTTGGTTAAATTTCTGTCACTTTTAAATACCTGAGACAAGCAACATATAATAAGGCAAAAGTTTATTTGGATTCATAGCTTCCAAGTTTTCCATCAATGGAAACTTGATTTTGCTTCTTGGGGCTTGAGGCAGCACAGTCCACCATAGTGGATCACGCCTATTACACCTTATGGTGACCAAAGCAAAAATACATACAGGAAGTAGCCAAGATTCCAGTATCCCTTTTGAGGGCATGGCCCCAATGAACTATCTTTCTTTTCACTAGATCTCATCCCTTAATGTTTCCACCAAGTAATGCAAGTGTTGAAGACCAAACTGTTAATATGTGAGGATGTGGGGGTCATTACAAATCCCACCTATAGCACTCTGTCAGGAAACTGAAATCATGAAAGAATGTGAAGAAAAATTAACTTCTTCTTGTTTTTTTTTTTTTTTTTTCTTTTCTCCTTTTGTACCAGGGATTGAACCCAGGGGTGCTTAACCACTTAGCCACAATCCCCAGCCATTTTTTATATTTTATTTAGAGACAGGCTTTTGCTGAATTGCTTAGGGCCTTGCTAAATCACTGAGGCTGGCTTTGAACTCAAAATCCTTTGACTTCAGCCTCCAGCGCCCTAGTATATGGATGGAACATTCAGTTAGGATAAATGTGTATTTCCTTTTGAAGTGTAGAAGACAATGGGATGAATTCTGGAATTACACTTGCTCTTAATTTAAAACTTGGAATTCTACTTTAGCTTGTTACCTATACAGCAGAAATTAATAACTGACTAAAACATCCTTGATTCAGATTTTGATTTCTTCCTAAAATTTAATCAGCTTAGTTGTACTCCCATGACAGTGTTTATATGATATGAGAAATTGCTTAAAAGTCTATCTTGGTTTTTTGTAAATGCTGACCTTCCATCTACATTTGATTATCAAAATTGTCATTTTTTCCATTTTCTTGAAATAACATATCATCCCTTTTCTCCTCAAAATATCTCCCCATTTCCCATGTTAAGGACTTTTCTTATTACAAAATAAGAGGACATTTTGTCAAGATAGTACACTTGAATTCCTACTGCCACACCAATGTAATTGCCACTTTTTCTTTCTCTTTCCTTTACAGTGTAACAAGTAAGGTCAATGCCTCACATACTGTTATCTGAATTGCCTTCTTCAAATCTACCTGAAGATCTCATTCTGATGATGAACACTTTCTCTATTATGTTTAACCCTTTTCCATTACCACTGGTTACTTTCATTAGTAATTTCAAAGTCTCAAGCCATTATTATCTTTAAGCAAAACCTCCATTAACAAAAAGAACATCATCCCCAAATTTTCCTCCAAAGAAAGGTATTGCCAAATATTTTTTTACCAAAATGCTTGAAACAGTTATTTTCCAATTATTCTTTGCAAATTCTTATTTTATCTTCCATTGCGTCTGTTTCCTGTGCCCTCTCACACCAACAAATGACAGATAGATAATCTCCATTACTAAATTCACTGCTAACATGATTCTAATTTTCAAATATATCTGCACACAGAACATATCTCAATAACTATTCTGAGTTTTTAAATTACCCATATTTTTCATTTGCATACTTCTATTTTAGTTTTTCACAGATTTCTCAAATTCCTCAAAGTCAAACTTATTCTATTCTAAATAAAATTACTTTTCTTTTTATTTCCTGTGGTTTAAATGAATAATATCACCTTTAACTGTTTTAATACAAACTGGAATGTAATAAGCATTCTTGATTCCTTTTACTTTCTTACTGTGGTAGGTGGGATAATAAGTTCCAGAGATGTCCATATTTTAGTCTTCATCTCTTTGAATATGCAAGTATATGTGACAAAGGAATTTGGAAGATGGGATTAAGTGATTCCTGAGTTGAGGAGTTCAACCTGGATTTCTGAGTATGCTCAGTCTATTTACATAAGTCCTTAAAAATGGATGACTCTTCAGGTCATGGTCAAAGGGAGATGAAAGATGGGAAAGATCCAATGACATGATGATGTTGGTTCTGAAATGTAGGAAGGCATGCATAAGGACTAGAGAATGCTTCTAGGATTTAAGCGTGACTGCCTATTAAAACAAGAAAACAACACTCTGTCCTACCATCCCATGGAACTGAATTCTACAAAACACAAAGGATCATGAAGGACGATTAAAAACAAACAAACAACAACAACAAAAAAAATAAACAGAAAGAACAAGGTCCATCAATACCTTTATTTTAGGCAGTATGTCCTGTTCTTAACTTCTAATCTACAGAACTGTAGGGCAATTTACTATATATTTATATGAGTTATTTTATTTTTATTTTTTTGGTACCATGGATTGAAACTAGGGGTGCTTAATCACTGAGTCACATCCCCAGCCTTTTTTTTTTTTTATTTTTACTTTTTTGAGACAGGGTCTCACTAAATTGCTTAAGGCCTCACTAAGTTACTGAGGCTGGCTTTGAGCTTGTGATCCTCCTGCCTGAGCCTCCCAAGTGGCTGGAATTTACAGGAATGTGCCACCATACCTGGCTCTATGTGAATTATTTTTAAAACTTCTTGAAAAATTATACTTCATTATTTACTATCTCAAAGTCATATCACCAGTCAATTCTTACTCAAAGATGCAAGTAGTTCACTTTTCTGTGAGGATAAACTTTGAATTTCTGAAAATAACATTCTAAGCCATTCACAGATATATACCTGAAGATTTCTTTTCATCTTTTCACATTCTCTTCTATTTGCACTCTAGATTCCTATTATTTTGTGCAACCTCTTGATTGTTCATGCTTGGCTTCAGTTATCAATTTTACCCAGAACATCTTCACCTGCTTTCTTCTTTCACCTTCCCCTGTCTAGATCCTACTTGATGTCTAGTTTCATTGTAAATGTTCCTTCCTCTTCTAATTTTTCCATGGATACTCAAACCTGGAATGCCCCTTCTATGCATTCCAGGAGCACCCTACACTCACCTCATACTCTGTATCACCACCAATAGACTGTTTTTTTAAACACCAATTATGTATTTTTCACTGTTGTACATTCTCCTACACATGCAGTGTATGGTGTGTACATGTTAGGAGTGGGGAAGCCCACCCTCTCTGCCCCCTTGATTAACACGAATTTAGAGAGGGAGTCCAAGGAAATTGCCTTTCTTTTGCAAGAACTTTCTTCAGTCATATGCGGGCTCTCCCTGTTGTTGGGGAGGAGAAACATGGTTGGAAGCACATTTTTCCATAGAGGAAAAATACCGTACATACTTCCTAATATACTTCATGATGGATAAATAAGCCTATAAGTATCCAAGATTTTCTTTTATTATTTATGTGTTCCATATATAGAAAATTTAAGATTGCTTTTCTAAAATCATGATTCTTTTCTTCTCTTATCCAAAGAACTAATAAGAAAAAGAGAACAATAAAAAAAAAAAAAAAAAAAACCCGCATAATTCTCCACTGATCTTTTTGGGAAGAAGGATACATTCTCTATCAGTATAAATCAACAAAGAGTTCTCTGTGGGCTGCTTACAGTATTCATACTGATGTCTCAGATATTTACATTGAGTTTCAAATTTCTTTCAAAATTATTCTCTTCAGTTTTTGAGCCTCTGGAATTTTCAAGTTTATTCCTCTCAAAATCTCATTATTTCTCCCACACTAGACACCTTATTAGATAATGATGTAGCAAAGGAGTAGCCAGATTTTCCCTGTATATCCAGATTAGAAAAATTACTCATTGTAATAAGAAATGGGATAATAAAAAATTTGGGAAAGAAATTATAATCATTAAATGCCACTAAAATTTTACCTCTTGTCATTAGTCTATAGAATGTGCATTTTTCATTAAGAACACAATGAAATAAAAAATAAATTAAGCGAAAGCAAGGCAGAAAAATAATAGCAGGATATTTTCTAGTTCTGAGATGTTATCCCTCTGATATTTTGAATTATTATATGAGTACAGTAAAATTCCAGGGAAATGAATTGATGCCTCTGTAATATTTATGCCTTGCATCAAGTACATTTTCTGGGTGATTTTAACTGAATATGTGAAACACCAACAAAAAATGAACTGAAAAAGTGTGAAGAATGTATAATTTTCTTATTCATGAAAAAGAAACCAAGTATTCTCCAGCATTTATTGAGTGTATGAAATAAATACACAAGACATTATACAAAGCACAGAAACACACAAAATCAGAGAAATGTGAGGTTTATAGCATGTCTATTTTTGTGAGTTATACTAGGTGTGTTAAATTTTTCTAGAAATTTGCTGGGTACCATTTTATACAGAGGTATAATGAAGGTCAGCACAGCATTTTTTACAGATTGCTGGGAAGTGCATGATGGATTATATAGGGATAAAACTAAAAGCAAGAAAACACATGGAATTAGCACTCAGGGAATTATCTTGAAAGGTTTGTAAAGTAGTCAAGTGTGAATGAGAAGGGAACATCAGTGAACACAGAAAGGAGGGAAGGTGTTCAAGAACTATTAAACAAATTTTTATTTGGTGTTTTTAATGGATTCCTATGACAAAAGGAGAAAATGAGACAGAATAATCTTCAAGAAAAAAATCCTTGACATCTGTCCTGAACTATATCAATAGTAGTACATTTAGCAATAGAGAAAATAAGAAGAATTCAGAACAGTTGGAAGTAAAAAATGATGAATTCCACTTTATATATCAAGTTTTCAGTGCTTCCATATCATTCAAATGGTGATGACAAGAAATGGAATTTAGAAATGTGAGTTCAGAGAGATCAATTTTGGAAACAATTAACAAATAAGTGATAGTAGAAGTTTTGGATGTAGATGAAATCTCTTAGAATTTGAATCAAAATCAAGAATAATATAAGGTCAAGGATGAAGCTGTGCTCTATCATTATGTTTAAGAGACAAGATGAATGGTAATTTGAAAATGAAATAATAAAATAACTGAAATAGGGATAAAGGCACAACAGCAGTGATAGCAGCACACTCTTAAAACTAGGTGGAGCTCAATGTTTCCTTTACTATTATATTTCATTGAGGGGTGGGTCAAGTTAAAGGCAATGTTGATTTTCTGCACAAGATATGAACAGTCTCCATTTCACTCTGTTTCATTTGTTTTTCTTTTATATCCTAGGGGTGTGATCTTAGGGAAAGATGTTATTCTCTTTAGTCCTAAGGTTTGGGGTAAGTGATATCCAGGTGGGCTCTAAGCATTAAGGCAAACCATCTCCTGGCCCCCAACTTTTTTGCCTTCCTTAACCTTCATCATCACTACCTTCCCAAACTTTGATTTGTGGAACACCTGCATCATAAAGACCTAATCCAAATACAAAAATGCTGAGTGAAAATGAAGTGGGGGGAATGGTGTCCTGGTAAGCTGCAAACAGGTATCACTTGTAATCCTTTTGCTTGGTAGTGTTTAGAAGAGTTAACGCAGGCTAAATATGCAATCATGGGTGTGAGGAAATTTGACCATGAATTCCAAGGTCTAAGTCAACCTGATTCAATGTGATAGCCAGTAGCCACCAGCCACTAGCTACATGTAGATATTGAATGCTGACATGATTACTCTTGTTTAAGAACAGACTTTATAATTTGATATAGTGCAATTAAATTAAATTTAAAATTAGAATATGATACATATATCAATAGAATTTTAGGTATATTTGGAACAACATGGTTATATGTGACTTGTGACCATTTTTCAATATAAATTTAATACAATTTAGATACAGATCAAGTATTTCTGATAAAAAATCTAGCATCTGGATTGATGGTGTGCTGGATTGATGATTGTGCTGTGTTTAAGTTCACACGGGATGTTGAAGATTTAACACAAAAAAGAATTTAAAATAGCTTCTTAATGATTTTTATGTTAAGTATTTATTGAAATGATAATATTTTAACCATTTTGAGAAAGTAATTTTATGTCAAAATAATATATCATACAGGAAATATATATTTATCTCACATATTGTATGATACATTGTAATACATATTACACATAAAATGTGCACAGATATAATAATTAATACATAAATATATTTCCATGTGATATATAAATTAAAAATATTACATTTTTTTCACTTTAGACTTTTTAAATGTGATTACTAGAAATTTAAAACAGCATATGTGTCTCACATTTTATTTATCTATTTACTTATTTATTTATTTATAAGTTAACAAATGCTTTATTTTATAGTTTTTTTTTTTCTGATACCGGGGATTGAACTTAGTGGCATTCAACCACTGAGCCACATCCCCAGCCCTATTTTTTTGATATTTTATTTAGAGGCAGGGTTTCACTGAGTTGCATAGTGACTTATAGTTGCTGAAGATGGCTTTGAACTTGCAATTCTTCTTTCTGAGCCTCTCAAGCCACTGGGATTATAGGCATGCACCACCATACCTGGCTCCCATTTTATTTCTATTGAACAGCATTGGTGTAAACAAAAGGAATATCATATGTTAGATTTTTCTTGCTACATAGCAAATTACTAAAAATTTAGTGAGGTAAAAAAATATAGATTTATTATCTCAGAGTTTTCATGGTTTAGGAGTCTGGGTATTGTTTAGCTCTGTTTTCTCCATAGGATCTCATAATCTCTTTTTCTGGACAGGCTACGTTTTCATTGAAATGCTCCTGGAGGGGAATTGCTGTTCAGGTTGTTAGCAGAATTCATTCCATTGTGGTTCAAGTTTGAAGCCTGCAGCTCCTACAGGCAGCCTGCAGTTCTCTCCCATGAAGCCTCTCCACAGTCAGTTCACAACATAGCTGCTTGCTTGTTGAAGGCCAGCAAAGAGCAAAAGTGACTCTAGTGACAAGATTCATGTAACATGACATCATTAGTGGTAATTATATCTCATCAGCTTGTCATAATTGTCACTTAATCATGGAGGGGACATCTTCTTACATTGCCATCTTTTGTGGTTAAGAGCAAGTCTCAGCCACATTTCAAGAGTAAGGAATTACAAAAAGCATGGACTTGTGTAGGCAGACATCGTTTGAGGGAGAACACAGTAGGGTGTGTCTGCCATACATGTGCAGTTTCACGTGTACATCCCAGTTAGTGGTAGACCACATTGCCAGTTAGTGTATGGAACACTTTTATTACTGAGTTTTCATGAGGTTAATTGAATTTAATACTCTCTTGGAATAAATCTGCATTATTTGAATGGAAATTAATTATATAGAAGAAAATATAGTATTCAGCAAAGCTCTATGTGGCTATTCCATTTGTTCATAAGATGACAGTAGCTGAAAAGGTAAAATAATACTGTAAGACAATATGTAGTTTAAAATATTGCTCTTGTTGATGGAAAAGTAAAAACCACTTCTCTTAGGGAAATCTAGGTCAACTCAAATAATGGATATGCTTTAGTAGTATTGTTACTCACTTTAAATTTACAGTTTAGGTAAGTTCACTTTAATATAAAATTAGAAAAAAAATTATAGAAAAAGTAATCACTGTAAAAAAGTATCCATTTCTTAATACTATTTTGCAGACAGTCCCTTGATGTTAATACAAATTTCCTGGGAGTACAATTATATTATTAAAGCAAAACCATGCATATTTAGTAGGATGACTTTACTTTGAACAATCAAGGGACCTATGGCCTTTGTCAAATATTTGAGCAAACTTTGAACAGATACATACTGTGCAGGTAGGGAGATAAACAGAATCAGAAGAAGGACTGGGTATTTCTTCCCTGGAAATATGAACTTTCATAGACATATATTAATAATTTCTAGTGTCTGTAGAGAAAAATGAAAATCTTATTAGCTGAAGGATATGTGGATCATTTGAATATACTTGTAAGAGATTGGTAATTTGTATTTCTGGTATCAATACAGCCTATTCTTGGGTATAAACATCATAGAATGCTAACTTCTAGGATAGCACAGGGCAAGACTGAATAAAAATAAGAGGGGATGATAGATAACAAAATGACACAATATAATTAATAGTTATCCAAGTAAAGTATTAAAGAAAATATGTCAAGTGGACAGAAGTGTTCTTTGTATTGATTCTCAATTGAAAATTTTTCTTAGTTCCATCTTAACAAAGGCAATTATGGACTTAATTTATTTTTATAATCCACTCTAAAATTATGAAACTTTAATAATTATTTTTAGTTAATATCTTCATTTCTTATACCAAATAAATTAAATGGTTAACATAATAATATAAAAGTTATGAGCATAGTTTATTAAACATTATTAGCAATATAAATACAGAATATATTTAATTTGGATCAGTTATACCTGGGCACATGTCAACATTTATTAAGAACAAAATAAGGAAAATTAAAATTAGAAGCAGAAAGAATACTATTATATCTTTGCAGTTACTTTCTCTTTGGTTATTTGTTTTGATTTTATTAATGAGTATCTGAAAGAAGGTCCTTAGAACAACATGGATATTTGGGGGGGGGGGGAAAGGTACATATATTTTAATCAGGTACTAAGAATATAGATTTAATGAATAATAGAAAAAAATCAGAGTTACAATTAGCTTCCACACTATTCTCAAAGAACTGTTATATACCAAAAAAGCATAATGAGCTGTATTCTAGCTGAGAGTATAACATCACACTAATGTTCCACATTTCAAAGACATTTATTTAGTTCTCTTTTCTGACTTAATGAAAACAATTTCATCAAATCTTCAGAATTTTCACTACGATTTCCATTTGAAAATATAATAGAGAAGGCTAAAATACATAGAAAATTGGTAGTTGAAGACACCTATTAATAGGAAACTGTCACAGTGGAATTTATTTTTTCACCAGTTCAAACATGGGTCAATGATTAAGTGCACTTAGTGAAATGGTAGCTGTGGTTGGAATGTTGAATATCCTCAAGACACATATGCTAAAGGCTTGGTCCCCAGGATAGTATGATTAGGAAGTGGTTCAAGTTTTGAGAAGTGAGGGTTTATGGGAAGTTCTTAAGTCACTGAGCATTCCCCCAAAGCAGACTGTGGGCCCTGGCCTCTACTCTAGTGCTTCCTAGCTCAGGAGGTGAGCAGCTTGCTTTGCAATGTGCTCCTGTCATCATCATGTGCTTTACTTTCTAAAGGAACAAACCAAGAGGGTCCCTGCTTCTTGTGTTAGAACCTCCAGAGCCATAAGAAGAATAAATCTTTTGTCTTTTTAAAAAAATATTTATTTATTTATTTTAGTTGTACACAATGCCTTTATTCTTACGTGGTGCTGAGGATCGAACCCGGGCCTGCACATGTGCTAGGCGAGCGCTCTACTGCTGAGCCACAATCCCAGACCCAAATCTTTTGTCTTTATAATTTAGTTATCTCAAGTATTTCATTAAAGTGATGGAAAGCTGACTAATAGAATGGTTGGTCTATTTTTTTAATTAAATATTTTGTTGATAATCTGGGAGATGTCAGCAATTAATAGCTGCTTAAAAAAGTGAAAAATAATCTCAGTAACTGAAATTATATTGTTATACCACAACCTATCATGGGCTATGCTATATTGTATTATATGCTTATCATTTCTTTTATCTATTACTACAAACCTAGTGGCATAAACTTAGTGGCACAAAAACTTAGTGGCATAAAACAACAGTGCTATTATTTTTTATAATCTGATTTGGCAGGAACTTGATCAGGTGTTGGCTAGGTTAGTAGGATTGTTTTATCAGCTGGGACCCTCAATCGGCTAAAGTAAACTGAGGGCTGAGCTGGGCTGGCACATGCTAAATGGCTCTCCTCTCTGCTGTTTCAGTGCTCCTCCATAAGGCCTCTCCATGTGGTCAGCTTGATTACCTCACAGCATGGTACTCCTAGGGTAGTTGAATTCCTTTATGACAACTGGACTTACTAGAAATTAGTCATAATACGGTTTTCTTTTAAGTCTGGGAACAGTCACAGTATCACTTCTACTATGTTAGTTTTGCCAAAATGACTTCAAAGTTAAATTTCAAGTTTTTCAATCTTATTAAAATGTGAGAAAAGAAATCCCTGAATGATTTGATTCCTGCCTTTCTGCCTGACTCTACAACCTGTTTTATTTTCTTCCTTCCCAGTAAGTTCTGGAATTGACATTTTTAGACCATTTCTCCAAAAGACAGTTTTTGCCTTCTATAGAACTCAGGCTCTTTTCCTTAGGCTGAGAATGTTTGTGTGAGATACCCACATAGAGGCCTCTGTTTCTTTCTTTCAAAGCCTGGCACAAAAAACATCTGTAGAATGCCATCTGTGACCTCCTTATTTTAGTAGCTATGACATTCAGAACTTTATTATCACCTTTTTATTTATAATTTTTCACTATTTACACTTATGTCCATATTTATATCTATAAAAAATGTAGTTCAGTGGTCTGTTCATTTGTTCATTGTCTTTCCTGTCAGAACATAAGTATCAGAAGGGAACAACAGTTATTTCTTTAAAAATTTTCTGTCTAAAATAAAAATAGCATACTTTGCATTTGAAAGGTCTTTTTCTTAATAAATGTTTCTTTAATGAAGGAAGGACAAAAAGGGTCATAGTAATTTAATTTCAAGTAAAAAAATATTTATGAAACTGAATGAGTGGAATGAACCTGACAAGTATGTTTATGTGTGTGTACAGATAACATGTAGAAGGCTCAGCAGAATTTTATCCTTACCTTGTATTTTTGGATGATGGTATTATTAGTGATTTTGTTCTTATTTTTCTTTTTCTATTTAAAATAAAGTTAAACATGTACTTTCATCCTCTGATATAGGACAATATTTTAAAGACATAATTAAATTTTAATCTTTTTTCAGAAAAATGCATTCCTTCTGATAAATTTTCAAATTTCAAATTTTTTCACAAGTTATTCTTATGCCATAGATTCCTTTTGTGCCAGAGGAGCATTGTGAACTTCCATGGATTATTTTTCACTTAAATCTGTTTTTCTAGTGCATGCAAGGAACTCTTGCTAAGGTTTCATGTAAACTGAAGTTAATTACAACTGATCAATATATTAGTTTTCTTTGAGGATCCATTCAAGTAATTGTATAAATGATACAGAAAATTAAAACTCACATTGCCCTTGGCATAACACTTCCTCCTCTGCTATTTAGAAAAATGGATCACATAAATGTTAAATTTGTGCTGTTCTGCTGACAGTGAATCTTAAAGAAAGCCCCTATGCTATTAAGCCAAAGTTAAAAGAGTAGAGCTAAAGAAATTTCTCTATTGTATGAGAAATGTGAGCTGTGCAGAAAGTAAATTGGCTAAGAGAAATTCAATGAGGTGACTTCTAAAATGAGGAGATAGAGTAAAGAGAGAACTTGTGAGAAAGCAATTTAGATATTCCTAGTGATAGCTAAGAGGCCTGGGTTCCTAGAAGTAATCTACATCTGAAACTACTTGAGGGATATTGAACCAGAACATTCTGTCATGTATCATTTTTGTATTTATCTTTGCTTGTATATCTGCAATCACTGTTAACACATTAATTATTTATTGTATTGTTTAACTTAATAAGAGTGGGAGAACAAAGATGTAGATCTCCCAAGACCAATGCAGTGTACCTGATTAGGAAGGTTTTCTGTAAGTCCCGCATCCATGACTACTTCTTAATTTTTCATTCTATTTCAACTATAATTGGAAAAACTGTCATGATATTACTTTCAGGTCGATATTCAAGTAAGTTTTGACTTTTCTCTTGAATGTCCAAAGAATTAAACTTCTATGTTAAATATGTCTTTGGTAAATAATAAATCAAAATACCTCATTTATGCATGAAGCCATAAATAACTTTCTCCATTATTTATTATTTAGTACCAGCAAGATGTCTGTTAACAGTTTACATACATTATCTAATTTAACCACTGTAAATACCTAAGAGGCTCCATACTATCAACCTCCTTTTAAAGGTGAGAAGAATGAGGCTCAAAAACCACTGACTTTTCCAAGCTTTGAACTATTAATGAACAAAACGGACATTTGAATTAAGTTCTTCTCAGGCTGAAAATCAGATGAATTGATGTTTTAAATATTAAAAACAAAATCATAAATATGTGAAAAATTTGATGAGCCACCCTTTAATTTTAACTCGAAGTGGCTTTGTACAGCAAACGATTCAATACAAGAAAATGTAATGTTAGATTTGATAGCAAAATTATTTTAAATAACTTCACAAAAAAAGAATCAGTAAATTGAAAATAAGATTAGTGTTATACTTTACATTAAGAAGTGATATTATCAATTGAAAAAATAATGCTACTAAAAGTAGGGAGATATAGGGTACACATTGCAAAAGAAGAAATACAGAGGGAGTATTAACATATAAAATATGCTCAAATACATACTAATTCATATGTAAATGTTTTAAGAGTGAAAAATCATTTTTAAATTTTAAAATGGCCAACATTTTTGAAATAAAAATACACAAATTTTTTTTTTTTTTTTTTTTTTTTTTTTTTTTGCTACTGGCGATTGAACTTAGAGACACTCTACCATTGAGCCACTTACTGGACTTAAAGTTCATCTACTTATAGTGAAAAAAAACATTAAAATCCCCAGCCCTATTTTGTATTTTATTTAGAGACACTGCATTTTATTTAGACACTGAGTTGCTTAGTGCTTCACTATGACTGAGGCTGGCTTTGAACTCGCAATCCTCCTGTCTTGGCCTCCAGAGCTGCTGGGATTACAGTCCTGTGTCACCACGCCCAGCCACAAAAAATTTTTTTAAAAAGAAAAGAAAAACTTGCTTTGAAAGAATAGAAACAGAATTCCATGTTTTAAAAGTACTGGCTATCAAATTAAAAAGAAAAAAAAAAAAAAAAGAGTAACCAAAATCACTCAAATCCGTCAAAGTAATGAAAAAGCAACAAACAAACACAGTGCATGTTAGAATGATCAAATTTATTGGATTTTACTGGGCATGGTGGCTCAACTCTCTAATCCCAGCAGCTTGGGAGGCTGAGACAAGAGTATCACAGATTCAAAACCAGCCTCAGCACCTTATTGAGGTACTAGGCAACTCAGTGAGACCCTGTCTCTAAATAAAATACACACACACACAAAAAAAAAGGGCTGAAGATGTGGCTCAGTGATTAAGTGTCCCCAAGCTCAATCCCCAGTACCCCCCCCCCAAAAAATATATATATATTTACAGGATTTAAGTTTATCTACTTATAGTGAAAAAAACATTAAATTTCTTACCATCATATCCACAAAAGCCATACAATGTTAGATAAAAGCAGGAAGATCAGGAATAGATTTATTTTATTAGATAATTAGCAGTTTATAAAATGACTGGGATGTTAGTGTTTAGCGCCTAGAACTAAAGAGAGTGTCACAAAGATGTATAGGTTATCTCTCAAACATATTTTGTTTTATTTATTTTCTTTATGTCTATGAGACTGATTTCAGAATAATGTCTTTATTGTTTCCACAATTTAATAATTGAAAAGATCTGTGATGTAAAAGATGTGGGAAAATGGACAAAGATTAAGATGCCATGGTCTAATCTAAGAGTAAATTAATATATTTCCCCATGTAAAAAATACTTCAAAATATGAACACATTTTAGCTCAGGAATATTCTTCCAAAATATGACATGTTTGAACAAATCAACCACTATTTATATATCAAGATGGTTATAATGACATTGTTTATGGTATCTAAAAATTGGTGTACTATATGTCCATATTAAGTGATAGATTAAATTTTAGTAAATCTATTATATGCAACAAAATTTAATGACTTAAAATTATGATGCCATTTGTTTTCTGGAATTGGTTAATAGGTATAAAGTGGTAATAAAGTTGAAAAAACATGTTTGATCCTGTTTTTGAAAATACTTACCAGAAAATACTCATAAGATTATCCAAAATATTAGAGATAATTAATACTGGATAATTCTTTTCTATTTCTTATTGAACTTCATAAATATAAAAATTGACATCCTATCCCTAAAATATTGTTAAATGTGTGACAATAGGTAGAAATAACCCAAAATTAAAGAATGAGTACTACTGGCAGACTTTCCCAGCCCGCCATTCACAGAGAGGTGATCCCAGTGCAGGACCCCAGCAGAAAATGTCCTGGCCTGCAAGCTTTCCAGCCTGCTCCTACAGGACTTTCTCAGCCTGTCCACCACAGAGACACCATCCCAGCACAGGACCCCAGTGGAAAAAGACACGGCCTGCAAGCTTGTAACTACCTGGATGAGATCCAGGACAACTGGCTTAAACTGGAAGGGAAAAAAAAGAAGGACTTCACAGGGTGCTGTTTGACTGAGATCTGTTCCTGAGATTTGTTCCTGGGTTTGACTTTGGTTTTCTTTGTTGTTGTTGTTTGATTGTGGGTTTGTTTGTTCGCTTTTATTCCTCTTTTCTTTCTTTCTTTTCTTCCTTCTCACTTTTGTCTCCTTTCTTCTTCCCTCATCTTTCCTATTTACACCCTACCATTGCATTATCAACAGAGGCAAAAACAAGTTACACACAGAAATTGGGATTTCAAGAACTGGGGCAACTAAATTATACAGCAAAGCGGTGTTGTATATAATTTATTCTCTCTCTCTTTTTTTCCCTCACTTTCTCTTTCCTCTCTTTTACACTAATCTCTACTTCTTTGTCATCTCTCTCTATTTCCTCTTTCTTCTTCTTTTTTTTCTTTTTTGCTTTTCCATCTTTTTTTTTTTCTTCTCTCAATGGTTACATAAGTTTGGCATATATATAAATTGGTCTTTCCACTACATTGTTCACTCTCTTTCCTCTCTTGTCTGATGATATTAAACCACTTCCATAGAATTCTCCTTTCACAGTTCCTAAGAAAGATAAACCCAATACCCTCACTTCCTTCTTCCTAAACTTATCACCTCTGTGTCCAACACTTGAAACTATAAAACCTATCACAAACATACAGAGTAAATTGGAGACAATATCTGAGTTAACTAAATCTGTACATTGTGATCAAACTCGGATTATCTGAATAGTAAGTGTTTGGTTTTAAAGTGTAAAGTATTTATAAGGGGATCTGATAGCATTGTACTACAGGAGCATCATAAGGATTTAAGGTAAAAATGAAATAGTAGAGGTTCCACAGTGCTAGAAGAAAAATCACACAAGCAATATGAAGAAACAAGGGAAGAAAGTGACTCAAACAAATCAACATATCTCCTCAGAAGATTCCACGGCAAGCACAGTTGGTCAAATGCCAGAGATGGAATTCAGAAATTACATATTCCAAATGTTTATGGAACTTAAGAATGAATTCAAAAATGATATAAGGGAGCAAATGCAAATGGTAAAAGATCATTTTGACAAAGAACTCCAAAAACAAATACAGGAAGCAAAAGATTACTTCAATAGGGAGATAGAGGTTCTAAAGAGAAACCAACAGAAATTCTGGAAATAAAATAAGCAATAAACCAAACTAAATGTTCAATTGAAAGCATTACCAACAGACTAGACCACTTAGAAGAAAGGATCTTAGGTAATGAAGACAAAATATATATCCTGGAGAAAAATGTAGATTACACAGCAAAAATTGTAAGAAATCAAGAACAGAACACTCAAGAAATATGAGACAACATAAAAAGACCAAATTTAAAAGTGATTGGGGTGGAGGAAGGTGCAGAGTTCCAAGCCAAAGGAATGAGTAATGTATTCATTGAAATAATAGCAGAAAATTTTCCAAATTTGAGGAATGAATGGGAAAACCAAGTGCAAGAGGCTTACTGAACACCAAACGTACAAAATCACAACAGATCCATGCCAAGACACATTATAATGAAAATGCCTAATATACTGACCAAGGAGAGAATATTAAAAGCCACAAGAGAAAGGAAGCAGATTACATATAGAGGGAAACCAATCAGACTATGTTCAGATTTTTCAACCAAGACTTTAAAAGCTAGAAGATCCTGGAATAGCTTATTTCAAGCTCTGAAAGAAAAGGGATGTCAACCAAGAATCTTATACCCAGCAAAACTGAGCTTTAGATTTAAAGATGAAATAAAAACCTTCCATGACAAAAGAAAAGTTAAAAGATTTCACAACTCGAAAGCCAGTACTTCTAAACATCCTGGACAAAATAGTCCATAAAGAAGGAAAGAATAATAACAATGAAAATCAACAAAGGGAGATATTAAACTAAAGGAAATATCAACCAGAGGAGAAAACAAATCCAGTTAAATACCATAAACAAATAAAAATGGATGGGAATAAGAATCACATCTCAGTAATAACCTTGAATGTTAATAGCCTAAACTCACCATTCAAAAGACACAGATTGTCAGACTGGATTTAAAAAAATGACCCGACAATTTGCTGTCTCCAAGAAACCCACCTCATAGAAAAAGACATCAATAGACTGCAGGTGAAAGGATGGGAAAAGTCTTATCACTCACATGGGCTGCAGAAGCAAGCAGGGGTTTCCATTCTCATATCAAATATAGACTTCAAGCCAAAGCTAATCAAAAGGGACAAAGATGGATATTTCTTACTATTTAAGGGAACCATTAATCAACAAGATATAACAATTATAAATCTGTATGCCCCAAATAATGGGGCACCTACATTCATCAAACAAACTCTTCTCAAGTTCAAGAGTAAAACAGACCATGACACAATTATTCTTCAACACACCTCTTTCACCAATGGATAGATCATCTAAACAAAAGCTAAATAAAGAAGCTGTAGGTCTCATTAAAACAATTAATAACTTAGACCTAATGGACATATACAGAACATTTCATCCCTCAGTGAGTGAATATACTTTCTTCTCAGCAGCACATGGCTCCTTCTCTAAAATAGACCATATATTATACCACAAGGCAAATCTCAGCAAATATAAAAAAGTAGAGATACTACCCTGCATTCTATCAGACCATAATGGGATGAAATTAGAAATCAATGACAAAACAAGAAACAAACAAACAAACAAACAAAAACTATTCTAATACATGGAAGCTAAACAACATGCTACTGAATGAACAAGGGGTTGAAGAAGACATCAAGGAGGTGATTAAAAAATTCTTAGAAGTAAATGAAAATGCAGATATGTTGTATAGAAATCTCTGGGGCACTATGAAAGCAGTAGTAAAAGGAAAATTCATTGCACTGAGTTCATTTCTTAAAAGAAAAAAAAAAAAAAAACAAAAAATAAATGACTTAAACATCACACCTCAAAGCACTAGAAATAGAGGAACAAGTCAACACTAAGAGTAGTAGAAGACAGGAAATAATTAAAATCAGAGCTGAAATTAATAAAATTGAGACTAAAGAAACAATTCAAAGAATTGACAAAACTAAAAGTTGGTTCTTTGAAAAAAATAAATAAAATTGACAGACCCTTAGCGATGCTAATGAAGAGAAGACAAAAAAACTCAAATTACTAACATCCATGATGAAAAAGAAAATATCAGAACAATCACCTCAGATCTACAGAAGATAATTAGAAGTTACTTTGAAAACTTGTACTGTAATAAAATAGAAAATACTGAATGCCTCAACAGATTTCTAGAGTAGTACAAATTGCCCAAACTAGAACAGGAGGCTATACACAATTTATACAAATCAATTTCAAACGAGGAAATTGAAGACACCATCTAAAAGCTACCATCAAGAAAAAGTCCAGGTCCTGATGGGTTCACAGCCAAGTTCTACAAGACCTTCAAAGAAGAACTAATACCAATGCTCTTCAACTTATTTAAAGAAATAGAAAAAAGGGAGCTCTCCCAGACTCTTTCTATGAGGCCAATTCTATATTAATTCCAAAGCCAGGCAAAGACACAGCCAAAGAAAGAAAACTTCAGGCCAATATCTTTAATGAACATAGATGCAAAAATCCTCAAGAAAATTCTGGCAAATCGAATACAAAAACATATCAAAAAGTTAGTGCACCTTGATCAAGTGGGGTTTATCCCAGGGTTGCAAGTTTGGTTCAACATTCAGAAATCAATAAACATAATACATCACATCAATAGACTTAAAGATAAGAACCATATGATCATCTCAATAGAAGCAGAAAAAGCATTTGACAAAATACAACACCACTTTATGTTCAAAACACTAGAAAAACTAGGAATAACAGGAACATATCTCAACATCATAAAAGCTATTTATGCAAAACCCCAAGCTAACATTATCATAAATGGAGAAAAAATGAAAGCATTTCCTCTAAAATCTGGAACAAGACAGGGATGCCCCCTATCACCACTGCTATTTAACATAGTACTTGAAACTCTGGCTAGAGCAATTTGACAGATGAAATAAATTAAAGGGATCCAGATAGGAAAAGAAGAGCTCAAATTAGCACTATTTGCTGATGACATGATAATATACCTAGAAGACCCCAAAAAAGTCTACCAGAAATCTTTTACAACTAGTAAGTGAATTTGGCAAAGTAGCAGGATACAAAATCAATACCCATAAGTCAAAGGCATTTTTGTACATCAGTGACAAATCCTCTGAAAGGAAAATGATGAAAACTACCCCATTTACAATAGCATAAAAAAATAAAATAAAATATCTGGGAATCAACTTAATGAAAGAGGTGAAGGACCTCTATAATGAAAACTATAGAATACTAAGAAAAGAAATTATAGAAGACCTCAGAAGATGGAAAGACCTACCTTGTTCTTGGATAGGTAGAACTAATATTGTCAAAATGTCCATACTACCAAAAGCATTATACAGATTTAATGCAATTCCAATCAAAATCCCAATTACATTCCTCAAAGAAATAGAAAAAGCAGTCATGAAATTCATCTGGAAAAATAAGAGACCCAGAATAGCCAACGCAATCCTTAGCAAGAAAAGTGAAGCAGGTGGCATCACCATACCAGACTTTAAATTATACTATAGAGCAATAGTAACAAAAACAGCATGGTATTGGCACCAAAACAGACTGGTAGACAAATGGTACAGAATTGAGGACACAGAGACTAATATATATAATTTCAGCTATCTTATATTAGACAACGGCACCAGAAATGTACAGTGGAGAAAGGATAGCCTCTTCAACAAATGGTGCTGGGAAAACTGGAAATCCATATGCAACAAATTGAAATTAAACCTTTATCTCTCACCATACACAAAATTCAATTCAAAGTGGATCAAGGACCTAGGAATTAGACAAGAGACAATACACTTAATAGAAGAAAAAATAAGCTCCAATTTCCAACATGTCGGATTAGGCCCCAAGTTCCTTCATAAGAATCCTGTAGCGCAAGAATTACTACCAAGAATCAATGAATGGGATAAATTCAAACTAAAAAGCTTCTTCTCAGCAAAAGAAACAATCAGTGAGTTGAATAGAGAGCCAACTATTTGGGAACAAATATTTAATACATGCACATCAGATAGAGCACTAATTTCTAGAATATATAAAGAACTCAAAAATCTTAATTCCAAAAAAACAAATAACCCAATCAACAAATGGGCTAAGGAATTGAAAAGACACTTCTCAGAAGAAGATACACAATTAATCAACAAATACATTGAAAAAATGCTCAACATAGCTGGCAATTAGAGAAATGCAAATCAAAACTACTCTAAGATTTCATTTTACTCCAGTCAGAATGGCAGTCATTAAGAACACAAACAACAATAAATGTTGGAGAGGATGTGGGGAAATAGGCACACTCAGACATTGCTGGTAGGACTGCAAAATGGTGCAACCATTATGGAAGGCAGTATGGAGATTTCTTGGAAAACTGGGAGTGGAACCACCCTATGACCCAGCCATCCCACTCCTGGATCTATTCCAAGAGGACTTAAAAACAGCATATTACAGTGACACAGCCACTTCAATGTTTATAGCAGCACAATTCACAATAGCTAGATTGTGGAACCAAACTAGATGTCCCTCAGTTGATGAATGGATAAAGAAAATATGGTACACAATGGAATTTTACTCAGCAATAAAATAAAATAAAATAATGGCATTTGCAGGTAAATGGATGAAGTTGGAGAATATAATGCTAAGTGAAGTTAGTCAATCTCAAAAATCCAAATACCGAATGTTTTCTCTGATATAAGGAGGCTGATTCACAGTGCTGTTGGGTTGGGGTGCATAGAAGGATTAGAGGAATGCTAGAAAGGTCAAAGGGGAGGGAGGGGGAAAAAAGGAAAGGTGGTTGAATAAGATGGATGTCATTATCCTAAATGCATGATTGAAGATTTGAATGGTAAGAATATACATTGTATACAAACATTGTTTTTAAAAAGATGCTCTATATGTTTATTATGAATTATAATGCATACTACTATTATAAATACAACATTGAATAAATAAATAAATTAAAAAAAGAATGAGTATTAATGCTGAATTATAAGCTGACACTTTATTACCACTTGTGTGAATATGAAACACACTTCTAAGTGTTCCTTATTGTTTGAGTGTTTGAAAATTAAGACTGGATATAAAAATATACTATGAAGAATAAATAATATTTGACAAAATTCCTTTTGTTTTCTTCAAAATAAAGTCTTAAAACTTCAGATTTTTTTATGATTCATAAAAGCACTATTTTCGTTCTTGCCAGGCTAATGACAACAGTAATAATGGAACTTTTACAAGGCTTAGGTTTCCCTTTCATCCTTATAAGATAAACAGACAATTGGCACAAAAAATATAGGTTTTGGACAAAAACACCCAAAACAAAACAAAAACAAAACAAAACCCTTGTATCTGTCATTAGAAGGTGGAAAGTGAAGCCAAAGTGCCTCATAAGGAGTTGATAGCACAACAGTTCCTTAAAGCAGAAGCATCTTATGTGAAATTATTGGACAGGTTATGCTAACACCCATTCAAGAGCAGTCATGTCCTTTCTTTCATTCTAACTGATGATTCCTTTCTCCTGTCCGGATGTCTTTTTTGCTGCTTATCTTTATTGAATCTAACTGGAAAAATAAATGTTTTGTGCTATAACATCAAATATGAAACTTTTTTTATAAAAAGTTAATTTTGTCTTTGATATTCCACATTATGTTCCTAAAATCATATACACACTTCCAAAAGACATTATGTTGTGTTTTATGAACATTCTAAATAATAAGTAGCTAAGAAAAATGTTTTATGATCTCTAAATTTTAAAATCTGGTACTTCATTATATTCTCATAGTCTAAAAGAGCTACTACTGACAGGATGTGCACAGGTGCCCAAACTGGAAAGGTTGAATAGCCCTTGACTTACACATCTTAACTCATTGTTCTAGGAAGTGCATATGTTTCCCCTTAGGTTTCTCCTACTCTAACAACCAATTTTTAGTTGGGGTTCCCTTAATTTCATGTTATAGTACCATGATAATATCCTGACACATATATATATGTGTGTTTATTTTTCAATTTACTTTTCAAGTTTGTACGTCTATTATCAGCACCTGTCTATATATAAAGTACCTTAATTATTCCCAGTAGAAAGTAAAAGCGCACTTTAAAAATTTTTGTTTCAACAACTTATCCTTTTCCCTCAAATGTTATGTTCAATGCATCATCATTTTACTGTTAATAAGTTGAATATTACTCCAATTCCCCCTCTTTATCTATCCTCTTTGTCATTACCCCAGATCAGTGTTCTGGGGTGGGAGCCTTCCCCTGGGGACATCTGAAAATGCCTCGAGACATTGTGATGTTATTATATCGGAGGTGGGGACAATATATATTACTGACACCTAATGAGTAGAGGCCATGGATACTGCTAAACTACTACAGTGCACAGGAGAACCCCAACAGCACTGAATTCTGCAGTGCAGAATGTCATAGTGCCTGAGATAAAGTCATTAACTGGCACCTAGATAACTGCAACAGCAGGACGAATGATCTCTATCAATCTTGCTCCATTCCAAGGCATTTTCCACACTGCAGTCAAGCTGGTCTGTCTACAATTAAAAAGACCCCATATTTTGCACTTGAAACTTCAATCATTACTGAGTACAAGGTCTGAGAGGCTTATAAAGTTCTTCACTATTTGGTTCCTGATTAACTCTTTAGTTTCTTCTAATCTCCCTTTTTCTTTCTATACCAAGCTTCAGCCCCACTGAAGTGCTTTCTATTCTGTGTATATCCATCTTCTCTCTTCATTGTCTGGATTCTGGCATTTTGACATGTTGAACCTTTAGCCTGATTGCTATGACTCTCAATTGACAAGCCTTGTTCCTTTCAGACATAGGTCTGCTTCTGAGGGAAATGGACTGTACACAATAACCACTGCATCACTGGCATTTCTGAGAGAGCTTATTAGGTTATTTTGAAAACCAAACTTAGTTCATTTTGTATTTATGTTGATGCTCAAAAAAAAAAAAAAAAAAAAAAAAAAAAAAAGGTCCCAGTTTTGTTGTTGTTTTTACCATTTTAATACACAAAAGATATTTCTAAGACAATATTTTTCTCCTGATTTGTTTTGGCACTGGAACCTGGAGTCATCCACCAGGACAGAGTGGCTAAGGAAGATGGACTTCCCTTCATTTCATTTACAGATGCCCCAGAGATTGGTGTGGGTGCAAGCTGCACGTTATATTGAATTGTGTGAGCATTGGATATTATTCCATCTACTTAATAGCCAGGAAGTCACAAAATAATGGAGAAAAAGATGGCAGGTTTTGACAGCCTGGGAATTCCTCCTGCCTACACTTTAAGAAAGGAAAATCAATGTGAACAAAATTTTTGGTGATGTTCACTGGCTTAGATAAGGTAGGGAATAACCATCTTGCCTCTTCGTATTTTTACTTCAAGATGATGTCATGGGGAACAAGTTACTGACATATTAGTGTTCCCATTTGGAATTTTAGGCCATGTTATGACAAAATAAACTGATTATTTTGCTAATCTGATGGATGGTACAGACTTTTTTTTTTTCTTAGAATGAACACATCCTACTGACTTTCACAGATAGAGCTCAAGTTTTTCATATCATGCTGCTTGATTTTGCTAATGCTACTGTCCAATTTCCCTTACATTATTTTTGAATCCTCTTATGTAGTCCATACAAGTAGCTTCTTGTCCTGGTGGGCATATTTTTCCCTTTGTGACACTGTGGGAATTAGGATTCTGGTAATGTAAGTTCCATATCAATTTTTTTAAAAAAATTAGCATTTACATGTTTAATTTTCAAAAAAGAAAAATCAAATGTTATTCCTTATAAAAGACCTGCCACACAGAAAGTTGAATTTTTAAAATTTTGCTGTTTCTTTCACTTTTCCACAGTAACATAGTCTATTTTAGAGTGGAGGAAATAAAAGCTTTTATGTTGTTGACATATTGAAAAAAGAAAGTGAAATGAGTTCAAGTTTGATAAAAATAAAAGTCATTTTCAGAATATGTATCAGTTCAATTTTTCAAAGCATTAAAACCAAGCATCTCTAAATGATCAGGCTTAACTCTTCTATCTTTTAAAATTATTCCCTAGATAAGAGTAAGCAATTGAAAACCACTCCCAAAATCCACAGAAACATTATTTTTCACTTAAAATACTCAAGTACTTTGTATTTTTTCTTTGTTTCATTGTCTATTAGAGGATAGAAATATTAGCTTTGAGAAAAAAGAGACTATTAGATATATATTATAGGCAGCAGAAGTATTTAAATTGCATCTCTGCCTGTCTTAAAAATTGCCAATTAAAAAAGTAAATGCCATTCTAATTTTATCCTATTTAAGAGGTAATTTATTCAAGAATATTCAGAAATCATCTATCTAATGGAATGCTAGGTTTTATTGAGGAAGAAATAGCATTTATTACTGGGGAAATGAGTGGTTTTGAGCTTTTGTTTTCTTTTGTGTCCACCTGCAAGGTAGAATTATGGTAAGAAAAATACCTTTTCAGAAACGTCACGAAATACAGGATGAATATTATAGTTTTGAATTTTAGATACAATACACAGTAAAATAACTATTTAGAAAATTTAAATGTATTCTCTTTAGAATATTCTTTCATTTCTTCTTTTATATATTATATGTTGATGATATAAAGAATGACAAAATATGATCCTTACCTTGAAAGAGATTGCATCCTTGTGGAGACAAAGCATACTAATTGTCATGATTAAAGTTTTTGCAAAAATATATGAAATAAGATGAATAAACTCTCACTTCTATTAGGATGGGAAAGTAATGATGGTACAGCAGAAAGTCTTTCAAACAAGAACAAGATAGAATTTAAGGGGGAGCTTAAAGAGATAGAAACAATGGAGGCCCTGTTGGGAAAGGTTAAGCATAAATAGGAGCAGAGAAGCAATAAAAATCCAAATATGCAGGAATTGTGTGAAGTAATCATGGGTGCAAGTGTTGTTAGGGTTGTGTTTGTTCCTGGAGGGAAGTTTGCAGATTATTTGAGATTGTGTTTTGAAGCTGCCTGCTGCTGCCGCCTGCACCTACAACGCCACAGGAGAAAATTCGGAGACAGGAAGGAAATGAAAATGTTCTTTTATTCTTCTCTCTTCTAACTTCTCTCTCTGGCTCCAACAACCTACCTCTTGAACTCCAAACACAACTCCAACTCTCCTCTAACTCCAACCACACAACTTCAACCACTCTAACTCCAACCACACAGCCACTAACCCTCACCCGGTTAAATACATTTTGCTTTAACAAGGACAAGTGCTTACAGCTCGAGCTTACAGGTGCGTCACACAGTGTTCACAGGTATAAAAAGATTCTAAGATGAATGTATGAATATCAGGTGAAACTTGAACATCTTTTATGGCTCTCAGCTAACCGTAATCTTAGCTATCTCCTTAATTAGAGCTCCTACAGTGTTTGAAATAGCTGGGGAATGTAAATAAATTTCACGTTTATTGCACAAATAATAGAATACCCTGTTACCCTTATGGATGTGAAATGGATAAATGTTTATTTTAGAAACTAACAGTTGTGAGAAGGGGAGAATAGCACACTGGAGAGAGACCCATGTCGGGAATAGCAGGTAGGGGCAGGTCACTGTTCTTCAGGCTAGAGATAAGAGAAAGGTGGCACTGGCAATAATGACAAAAGGAGAACTTACTTAGAAAGCAGAATAAACAAAACATGATGGTAGCAATTTGACTTTTATAAGGTGTGTTGTAGCTGTGAAAAAAATTTTGTTTTCCATGCAATCAGTTGAATGTGAAAGGTTAAATTGGCATAAAACAATTTTATCTTTCCTCTTGCCTCAGACATATTAACAATCTTATTGTTAAAGCATATAAATTCTCGTATTTAATCAGACAAATCTTAAAAAGTAATCCTTGTTCATGATCATAAAAATAACACGTTTGCAACAGAAAATGTTTAAATAAGAAGAAATATATAGCCGGGCGCGGTGGCGCACGCCTGTAATCCCAGTACTTGGGAGGCTGAGGCAGGAGGATCGCGAGTTCAAAGCCAGCCTCAGCAATGGTGAGGCACTTAGCAACTCAGTGAGACCCTGTCTCTAATAAAATACAAAAAAGGGCTGGGGATGTGGCCCAGTGGTCGAGTGCCCCTGAGTTCAATCCCTGGTACCAAAAAAAAAAAAAAAAAAAAAAAAAAAAAGAAGAAATATATAAAGGAAAGTAAAATGTGACATGAAGTGAAATGACAATTATTAACTGGTTATTGGTGTTTCTTATGTGTATCTTTATTAGTATTATTAACAGGTTAGTAGTGTTTTTTACATACATATATATATGTAAGAATATATGTATATATATATATATAGTATGTATTTGTCTTCATGTCCCTTTTCATATATAAAAATATACATACATATATACGCATGTATGTGTGTAAACTCTAATTCTATATATATATAATATATATACATATGTATATATATATATATTATGTGCATATATACATGCCTCTGCTGATGGCTATTGAGAAGAGCATGTACATTTTCTAGGACTGCATGCCAATACAATGTCTCTTCTTAAAATTTTACATTGTATAACAAGATTATGTTCTGATACAGAAATTTCTTGATTTCTTAACTATTTTACAGACACAGAAGTTACATATATGATAGGAGAACTTTATAGTGAGACTCTTTGGTTGATTCTATACTTTTTTATATAAGTAATAAATATTTATAGCATATACAGGTATGAAGTAGGGATTTCCATTAAAAAAATTATATGAGTAAAGAAAGTGTTCTAAAACTTTAAAAGTTAGTAGCATGTCAATTTAACTTTGATTAAGACATTAAATGGTTGTGATATTTAAATTTGAAAAATATAGACTTATAAATGGATACATGCAGTTTCCAAAAACTGATTTGCTTAATGGGAAAATTGCCATTGAAATTTATAGTCAACTCATGATTCCCTGGGAGTTGATCTTATATAAGACTTATATAAGACTGAGAAAGAAACAGTACTCTAAGAACCAATTTTAAAATTATTATTGTTTCCATAAATTAGAAAATGTTTAAAATACTCTGGAAAATCTATTAAAAATCATTAGTATTGTTGATTTGAATTTTTGAATAAATGATCAAAAAATATATCTTTACTTTGTTAACTTATGGGCAAAAAGTAATAGAACACGCAGGATCTTATTCTCAATCTTGTTTTTCTCAGTAGTAAGTTTTAAGCTAATTGAATTGAAATCTTCAAAAATGTTGGATGATATTATTTACATCATGCTTAATTATCTAATTGAATTTAATTATACCTAACTTCAGTTACTTAATTTTCACTAGTTTTCAACTTCTCACTTATTATTTCTGTTAGACTAATTCCAGTGTTAACAGCATTGGCAACTCAAAAGTGAGAGATGTAAGGTATTGAAAAGGTTGATTAAATAAAAGCTTGTTGGGAGAATATATTCTTTACCATGAAATTTCTAAATAAAATGTACTATCTTGTGCTTTAATTAAACTTAAAATGTGTTTTTCCTTTGAGTATTAAATATTAGCAGCTGTGAGTTGTTGGATTAGCAGCATTGTGAAGTGGGGGTTGTAATAAGCAATTTTTCCATAACATCTCATTAGTTTTGGTTATTTCTAGACTATTTAACACATGCACCTACATATGTACACCATGTACTCTTATCATCTTTGCACTGGAACAGTAATACTAAATATATATTTTAATGTACCCAAAGCAATATCTCCTGTAGAAAATGGCCAATAGCATGTGAGAACTCCCTGAGGCTTTTATTAACACGCTGCTAGATCTCTGTAGCTGCATAGGGAGATGTTGCTGGTGGTCCAGCTGGCCAATTTATTGAAACCAGGACAAAACCCCAGTTTCTATTTAATTATCTGTGACATTGCTACAACCCTAAGAAATTGGGTTGCCTGGTAATTTTGCTGCATTGCTGAATCTGTTACAAGGTGAAAATGGTGAATTCAAGAAATTCAATGAGTTACAGTCCTGGAATGAAACTTTAATGCCTACTTCATTCATCACCCTCCTTTAATCCTAGGTCTGGAGCAAAGTAATCCCCAAAAGATAGATATCTTATTTTTATCTTTAAAGAATAAGAATCTTAATCTTATTGGAAAACCAAGTCTAATGTCTCCATGTCATCTCAGTCAGAAAGTCATTCCCTGTATCTATACAGTTTGGCTAAATTACTATTTATTACTTCTCATTAAAAATGGATTGAAGATGAGTTGTGGAATATCCTCAAGACTTGATGTCTGTTATCTGAATAAAGGCAATTTTGTCTTATAATATTACAATTAATACTCTTGTGTTTGTAACAAGCTGGAGATGATTGTGTGAATAATCTAGGTTCCCCCTCAGCACTTCACATGTATTTTCTTAAAAAACTACCAAATGTTATAATTACAAAAAGTATGGTTTTTCCTTAAATTAAATATTGGTTATAATTATGTCTACCTTCTACACTCACCTAACTATGAATTTTAATTGAATTCCATTTAATTGCCCAAATTTGCCTCTATGCATATATATGAAAAACACATCTATTTAAGTCCAAATAAAATTGTTTGTTTTTACTGTATAAATTGAGTTTGAAATTTGAATTAAAATGAAACAAAGTACTTGATAATAGCAAAAAAATTACTGAAAATTTCTTTTTCCATGAGGTCTATATATTCTGTTATCACAAAAAATATACTGAAGACTTTTCTTCTTTTACAGAATGGGGAAATAAAGCTTTGAGTGACTAAATTTCTGTATGACTTTGTTATAAGTGTAAATTCCTTTTCTTGCCTTACATCAAAATAATGTTTTCTAAAATTTAAAAATGTGACTGAAGGTATCATTTAGTTGAAACTAGTTTTATTTCACTTTTGGATAATCTTTTAGTGTATTAGGAATATACTCTCTTTATTTCCCCCAAAGGTGAAGAAATATATACACACACACCTACACTGACACCACACACATACACAATACTCTACATGATAAAATTCCCTTTCATGGTGGAGAAGATTTAGTGGCATCATTTGCTTCTCTGGCCATAGATATTAAGGTGTTGTACAGAATTCATACTAATACACCAGGGCTTAGAAAATATAATTAAAACAATGACAATGAAAGAATGTAATATAGTCAGTAGACTGAAAACATAATGAAATGCAAATTGTGACCTGGTAATGAGAAATGAGCACTGTCACCTCCTCCCTCACCATTTCATATGGTTAAGGAGCTTAACTGGATCAAGAGAGGCATGTAAGATGATTACAACCACCATGAAGGAAATAAACCATTGTGGCTGTGTTGTTACTTGTTTTAACCAGTGTCTGTTCTGATCTCACATGGTTTCATCTGTAACTCTAAAGGTTGCATAGAAGGTAGCTTTCTGAGAAGTCAGGATGAGGAGGGAGCATAACCCCTCAAAGATATTTGGGCACTAGCTCTTCTTTCCTGTCCATTCTTAGGAAGGTGGCCATGCAGCCTTTGAGTTAGATTTAGCAAATGGAGAGTTAATGTCTGCAAATGTTCTCTTCAGTAGAATAGGCAGAAGAAATTATCTATGTGAGTCCTTGAATACTATTATAAATTCTGAGGGGAAAAAGAAAATTTAGAACCAAAAAAATAAAGCTGCTCAGCCAAAGCAAGCCCTTGTCTTGTATGGAGAGCATAAGGAGAGTTACAATTTCCATGGGAGAGTTTGAGTCTGAGGAAGTTCTGATATGCTGTATCAAATCCTGCTTTGTGAGGTCCCCACAAGGATGTTAATGACCTTGGCTAATGATAGAAAGTGTGTTATTGGAATGTATTATTCCTATTGAGCTATAGCACAATAATGCTAAGTAGGCTAAATGAGGATATATATAAATGCATACATATGATACATATCTGATCTGTATTAATATAATGTAGAAACTATAAAATAAACATTTTAAATAAGGGACATACATATCAGTCATCAATGTATATATGTGTCTCTATGTGTGTAGATAAAAATATGTAATGTTAACTAATTCTAACCTAGGAGTTGATTTGATAAACAGCTCTCAACCATAAGCATATTGAGAATGATACCCAGAAGAATCCACCTCCTTTCAGCATGCCATTCATAAACATCTACTTAATCACATTTCATTTTCAAATAAAACCAATTACCAAAGTATGCTTATTTCATACAGATGCATATATACAATTGAATAGAGGATACACAGAATTTTACATGTCATTTTATTCATCTGGGGTGATTGAAGATTCTTCTAGCTAAGTCACACAGAAACTTTTTACCCTGTGGCTTATTAAACTGTAGAGTTAGACATTTAACCATCATTACCATGTCTTATGTTCGGATGTAAAAGAATGGGAAGAGGGGGAAATATTGGATATTATACTTATAAATATATATGTATCAAAACTAGAGAGAAATAAACTTTATACTACAAAAAACAGTAAGTTGAAAAATATGTAAAAAATGAAAACCCAGTGTTAAAGAAAACCAATGTGAAAAAATATGAGTTTCAGATTGTGCATTCTTCTGCAAAATACTATATAATTCTTATAATTGTTAGGCAGTTGTTTTAAAAGATGCTTAGTCATTTTTCTTTCGGTTCAATTTACACTTCACTGAATTAACTTGGACTGATTAGATTTCGACTCGGGTGTTACTAGCAAATTTTTTTTTTTTTTTTTTTTTTTTTTTTTGGTACTGGGGATTGAACTCAGGGGCACTTGACCACTGGGCCACATCCCCAGCCCTTTTTTGTATTTTATTTAGAGGCAGGGTCCCACTGAGTTGCTAAGTGCCTAGCCATTGCTGATGGCTGGCTTTGAACTCGTGATCCTCCCGCCTCAGCCTCCCAAAGTGCTGGGATTACAGGCATGCGCCACCACGCCTGGCTTAGCAAATTTATTAAATGCTACAAAGGTAAAGAGAGTCATTTAGCTGTTATATGCATTTATAAACATCTAAGTAATATTTAAAATTATAATAATTTCCAGCATTTATATTGCATTCTCCTAGCTGCTTTAGTCACAGATTCACTCAATTCTAAATGTAACTCCTTGTGATGTGCACTATCATTATCTCCATTTTACAGATGAGAAGACTTGCTCTATGAGTTTAAATAATCTTGTTCCACAGTTAATAAATATAGAGCCAGAATAAAATTCCTGGCAGTTTGGCTGCAATATTTATTCTTTTAACACTGAATATAATTCATCCCACTGTTGAAAAACACCCTCTGTATAGTTTGGAAACACTATAATTACACAATGTTTAACCTAAATTTGCAAGGAAAATCTTTCTTGTTATACTATTAAAATAAAAGGAAAATAAAACAGAATGTTCTGACCATGCAACTTCTTCCTACCTATAACTGCCTGCTATTTTTGTTGGGTTCCTTCCTGCCCCTTCATTGATACCGGGGGCAGGATCTATGGCTTTTCTGCTCACTCTCTCAGATAATGAAATGTCCTCTGTCCTCTTCTTACTTTAGGCACAATTAAGTTTTATTTCAGTTATTAGATTATCTATTCTTAAGTAATTGTTGAAACTATAAACTTTAAGAGAATTATACTGCTTCCCTTTCCTTATGTTTCTATTAGAGTCCTGCCATTGTGGGAGATAGTGGTCAGCCTCTTTTATATTTCTTTCTCCCAGCCCAATATTTATTAAGGAGAGTTTAAAAGATATAGCAAAGTTGAAAAGTATTTTATATACTGAAATATACATACTGGTTTTACCTCAATTGTTTAACTGTTGTGAATCATAAGATGTCCATACCTTTATCCATGTGTCCATATATCACTCCAGCTTATGTTTGATGAAACTCAAACTAAAGACATGAGAATACATCTCCATACTTCTGCACACAGATCTTTAATTTAATATTTATTTGTGACTCTGATTTTATTTCAAATTTATGTGCAATACTGCACAAATTTTAATATATTCTTTTTGAGTTTTGACAAATGTATAAACCCTTGTAAACCAGACTGCAGCTGAGATAAGCAGTGTTATTTATCCCCAAAATGGGTCATGCCCCTTTCCACATAATCCTCATGTACCTCACAAAAGGAACTCTCATTCTGATAATTCTAGAAATTAAATGAATGATGTCATGTAGTATTACCTCTTTTTGTTGTTGTTGTTTTTTTACTGGTGACATGTACTACACAGAAATGCATCAGTTTGACAGTACAGTCTGCTGTAGGCAGACATGGATGCTTATAGTTTTGAATTTCAGTGGATAGAGCTGTTTGGGGAGAGTTGAGTATGCACTTCTGTGTACATAAATTTTCATTTGGGGGGTTAAATATCAATGGTGGAATTTCATATATCAACATACAATACTATTTTTTAGTATGATGTTAATTGTCAGATTTTTTTTTCCCCAAAGTGTTTATACAGGTAGGAGTTATGATCCATTCACATTCTTTCTAAAATGTTCTCAGTTTGATTTAACTGTTTAGATGTGTGCACCATGCTAGTTTATTATGGTTTCATTATTCATTTTCCTATTTGTTAATGATGTTAAGGACATTTTCATGAACCAACAACATATTTTGCTTTTGTAGGTTAGAATGATTTGGGATAAATTGGTTGATTGTTTTATTGTTTGTGTCATAGCTGAATTATGTTTGATTATTGCTTGGTGTTTTCAGAATTTATTTTATTGCTCTTTTCTATGTCTCATTTTTCTTTCTTTCTTTTTTTTGGTCAGAAACCCAAAAGTAAACCCAAAGCCAGGAGAGAAACAGTACTGGAGAATCAAATAATCAAGAAACCTCTGACATATCAAACTACTTTGTGGTACAAAAAAAATACACAAAGCAACAATGCACCCAAAAGTCAGCTTAATTCCAGATGAGATGCTTATCTCAGAAGCCTACATCAGAAGACAGGAAGACTGAAAGGAATGAAGTTTCACAAGCAAACAAAACATTTGCTTCATTGTCTATTATCTTATACATTTTATTAGGAAAACTAGTACTGGGGGGAAAAAAAGCCAAACTAGAATCTGTTAACCTGTGAAAACTTATTTTAAAAATAAAGACAAAATAAAGATATCCAAAATGACAAATATGCCAAATGAATTAAAAACCAGCATTCGTGTCTATGACAATGTTAATGGAGGACACTGAAACAGAAGGAAAATCATACTGAATGGAAATCTAGATGTATACACAGCGATGAAGGGCACCAAATTTGCTAACTACATGGATTAATGTAAAGACTTGCATATTACTTTTTTAATGTCTTCTTGGAATATTCACTTCTCCTTTGTTCTTCCCTCCGTTCCTCCCTCCTTCCTTCCTTCCTGCTCTCCTTCCCTTCTTTCTCTCAGTCTCTCTCTCTTTCCCCCTCTTCTTTCTCCTCCCTCCCTTCCTTACTTCCTCCCTCCCTCCCTTCCTTCCTTCCTTCCTTCCTTTCCCCTTTGGTGGTGGGGATTGAACCCACTGCCAAATACATTCTAAGTACACAGTCTATCATGAAGCTATATTCTCAACCCCTAATTCACTGTTTTTAAAAAGACTAATAGCAATGTATTTTGAGTGTTATAACATCATAGAAGTAAAATATATGACAATGATAGCTTAACAGTAGCATCCTTATTTTGATCTTTTATTCATATTGTGATTTTTGCTTTGCTGCTTTGAATATTTTCTTTTCACATTGATTTTAAATAATGTGTGATGTGTTTGGACATAGTTTTCTTCATTGTTTTGGCATTGGGATTGTTGAATTTATTATATTTGCATGTATGTATTACTCATACACATGCATACCTATGAATTTCATAAAATTTGGGAAAGATTTGGTAATTATTTATTTATGTTTTTTCTCATGTAATTCAGTGACTTTAAAACATGTATATTTACCATTGTCCCAAAGTTCACTGCTACTGTGTTTTGTTTTTTCCTTCAGATTTTTATTTTCATCTCTATGTTTAGGTCTTCAAGTAAAATCATCTTTTCTAATGTTTAATCCACCCAGCAATTTTTGGCTTCAATATTATTTTTTCTTTTCTAGAATTTAATGTGGGTCTTTGTCTATGATTTGATGGCTGTACTTAAGATGTTTCAAAGTTTTTATTTTTGAAAAGAAAGGAATATTCTTTTAATAAACTTCAATTTTTTTCTTCCAACTCTACCATTTTTATATTTCAAGTTTTGTTTTCTACTCCTTTGTAATAGCTTTATTATACATAATTAAATTGTCACAAAATTCACCCATTTAAAGTATATGCTTTTATGTTTTTAGGAAATTCAGAGAATTACCAACACAATCTAATTTTAGAATATTTTCATTTTTCAAAAATTTATCTCATGCCTGTTTGCACTCATTTGCCACCTGATTCTGCCTTGCCTTAGGAAACTTCTTATGTCTTTCTGACTCTTCAGATTGTCTATTCTGCACATTTAATTTAACTAAATTAATGAAATAAGTGATATTTTGTGATTAACTTATTTCATTTGGCAAAGTTCACCCATGTTGTATCATGTATCAATTAATTCATTTTCTTTCATTGCCAAATAATATTTCATTACCTAAATATACTGTAGCATCTTGTGTTTCTTTATCAGTAAAATGGATTTTGGATTTTCATTTTGGGGCATTATGAATAAAACTGCTATGAACATTTTGTACAAGATTTTTGTAAACATAAACTTTCACTTCTAGTTCAATACCTCTCAGTGGGTTTTCTGTGTCGTTCTGTAACTCTTGTTCAGTATTTTAAGGAATTTTCCAACTTTTTATTCAATGTGGCTATACCATTTTATATTTCTATTTTCAGTCCTAAGAGTTCAAATTTCTCCATGTCCTTGACAATACTTGCTTTGTCTCCCTTTGTGATTAAAGCAATCCTAGTGGGTGTGAAGTCGTATGTAACTTTTCTCTTGCATGCATTTCCCCCATAAATAATAATGTCTTCTCATGTGATCTGTTTCTCGAAGAAAAACATCCTACATTTATTCAAAGTCCTAAAAATCATTGTTCCACATAGCTGATTTTTAGTTATTCAAAACCAAACCAAACCAAACCAAACAAACAACAGCAACAAAAACAAAACACCTATTCACTTTAATTTCACCTCCACCTCAAAAGTGGATATTTAATAAAATGATTCTATTAGAGATTTTACAAAGACGAACTGGTTAGCATTATATTTGTAATTATTTCAAAACAAGTGTAGCAACTGTGTTTTATCTTGGAGCCCAATCTACTCTAAGGATAAAATAAAAGTAACATAAATTGCAGACTCAGAGCAAAAAAATAAAATATGCACCACTCACAAGATCTGTTGTTAAATCCGAGACTGCAGATACATGAACGTGTGACTTTGACCCAAATAAGATCACTATTTCACCCTTATTTTTCTTTTCCCATGTGTTTAGTAAATTTTTAATTGATTTTCATGACTAATTATTAAATCACAAGTAAAATGGATATAGTGGTAGGCATGACCAATTTAAACTATAGCTTCAGGAAACTATGGGTAAAATAGCCCTCTTTTACTGTTTTACTAGCTGTGGGTTGAATTGTGTTCCCCCCCAATTCATATGTTGAAAGCCTAATCCCAACTACTTTAGAACATGACCCTATTTGGAGGATTGTACAGAGGTAATCAAGTTAAAGTGAGGTAATTATGTTGGCAACTCATTCAGTATGGCTGCTGTTCTTGTAAAGAAGGGAAATCTAGATACAGGGAATGGTACAGAGGGAAGATGATATAAATATTCAAGGACATAACTGTCTATGAGTCAAGGAGAGAGACTTGAAATAGCTTCTCTCACAGCCTTTGGAAGCAACCAACCCTGTTGGTTTTGACTTAGAGCCTCCAAAGCTAAAAGCCAGTATGTTTCTTAGGTTTAACCCCCTCCCTCCCCCACCAGTTTGTGGTACTTGTCACATTGGCCTTAGCAAATTGGTATATAAGGGGGTGCAAAATTAATTTATTTCAGGAACTTAACTTTCCCTTTTGTATTACTTTGTCCCTTGAACAACTCTATTAGTCTGCCTTTCATTTTTGTTAGTCTTGCCGTGAACTACAGAATGAGTGTGGATTTTTCCACAATGCTGAGACCATGTTAAGCCCTTGTCTGCTCCTGGCAGGTATTTTCTTTCCTAGACAAGAACATTTTGCCCAGTGACAGAACCTGACACAAAGCAGTAACCTGCCAGAAGCTTTAATATATCTATGGCTATAAGATTGGAATGCCATTTACTGCTAAAGTTCAAATCAACAATTCTGTGGAGGGAGGACAGGATGCTAACATCCCAAATAGCTTTTTTATCTAACGCATAAGAAGCTACTATCCTTTTTATTTTTTATGACTTGACTTCAATGAAATTTTAAAAGCATATATAAAAGTCTATATTAAGACACTTCTTCCTTGAGTAAGATGCCAATATGCTATTGTTTATCAGGAAAGGCAAGAAATTTAATAAAATGGGAAAGGAGAGAAAGGAAAGAAAACAATAAAATTGGAGATGAAAATAGCTATACTCTCTCACTTGTTTTTATTTTTAATTCATATATGTTTTATTTTAGATGAGGAGAATTGTTTTTGTCACGTATTAGAGTTTAAGCAAAAATAGGAAGAAGTTATGATCATTATCTCTTTTGTATCAGATATGTTGATGTCCATTTTAAGATTAAATATACTATGAACTTAGAGTGTTCCTGATTTATTTTGTTTAATAAAAATAAGCAAACATGTTTTCTACATGAGAACTTCATAATATTTAGAACAATCTTACATTTATATTTCTCAGTTAAGCATAGTTTTCTACATTCTAACATAAATAACACTTATACAGATAAATATTTGATACTTTCAGAAATACTATTTGAGTTTTCCTACATTTGACATTATCAATATCTTCAGTGGCTTTAGCTTTTACCTAATGCTATGATCAAAATATAGAATATTTTAAAATATTTTTTTTGATGAAAGTACATGTACAAACATTTTGTAAAATGGCACAGGACATGTCAAAGTAAACATTTTTTATAGTATGTTGATTTTTTTTTCTTTTTTTAAAATTTTAATTTGTCAAAGTAAACATTTTAAAGCTGAATTTTCAACCTAGGTTCATCAATTGTAAGAAATGTATCATGCTAGTGGAAGATAGTGATAAAGGGCAAGACAATTCTATATGGGAAGAAAGTTACATAAGAACTTTTTGTACCTTCCTGTCATTTTTGCTGTGAGTCTAAGACTTCTCTGAAAGAAAAAGTCTAATACATAAAAGTTGAATCGTCAACTTCTGTTCATTGCTAGTGTTGTATGGGTCATCTTAGGTATTTTGCCTTCTTTATGGATGTTAAATTGGCTTGCCAGTATCAAGAAAATAGTTTTCATGTATTTTGATTGGCATTGTTTTTAATCTATAAATCAATTGGGAAAATAATCCTCTTAGCAACTCATGATAATCTTTCAACTCATGATAATAAAATATTTCTCTATTGGTGTAGGCATTTGATCCCTTTCATTAGAGTTTTATGGTTTTCAGCATGAAGATTACATGTACATTGTTCTAAAACTGCTTCATTTTTATTATTTCAAATAGTATTGGGTATTGAGTTTTTTTGTTGTTGTTTGTTTTGTTTTTTCAAATTTTGGATTCTAGCTCTTGCTAGTACATGGGACTGCAATAGAAATTTATATGTAATTCTCATCTCATGACCTTGGTGCACTAACTTAGTTCCAGGAATATTTGCAACATACTTCTGAATATTTTTTCACAATTATGTCATTTGCATAGAAACAGCTTTATTTACTCATGCCAAATCTGTATACTCTCATTTATTTTTACTTTCTTTTCTTATCTTATTGTACTAGCTAGAAATTCTATTGTGATGTTTATTAAGAGCCTTGAAAGAAGATATGCTTCCCTTATTCCTCATCTGAGAGGAAAGGTGCCCAGTTTTTCACTAAATATGATATTACCTATTCTTTATTTCTAGCCATAGTTTAGTGGGACCTTTATCATGGATTGGTGTTAGATTTTTTTTTTTCCTGTCAGATTCTTTCTTTGTATCATTTGATAATCATTTAATTTAATAGTTTATCCATGTAATACATTATTCAATTGAATCTTTAAATGTTGACTTTGCCTTCCATACTTGAAATGAACTCTACTTTGTTTATACATTGTTTGATTTTTTTGATAATTTTTGGTTGAGAATGTGTATCTGTGTTTATGAGAGATATTGGTCAAAATTATTCCTTTTTTGTAATGTGCTTAACTAAATTGAATTTAGAATGGTGTTATTGTATTATGATAAATTAGGAAACATTTCTTCTGCTTTGAATTTCTATAAGATATTGTGCAGAATTTTATTATTTTTTTTATTACTGATGCCAATGAAGGAAGTAAAAGGGAAATTTAATAAAATAAATAGAAAGCATCAAAATGTGATACATGTGAACCCTACATTACTAACAATTTTAAATATGGATGGTCTAAATATATAAATTGAAAGACAGATATTATCATAATATAAAGCCAGCTATATAAAGACTAGAGATAAGTTCAAGTAAAGGGATGGATAAATATAAGTCATACTAACATTAAGCAAAAGAAATCTGGGGTAATAATATTAGTTTCTGGAAAAGTAGACGTCAAAGCAATGAAAACTATCCCAGACAATGAGGGGCATTAAAAATGATAAAAGTGAGCATTGTTCAAAGAAGGCACAATAATCTTAAATCTGTACACACATACAAACAAAACATCAAATTACATGCATCAAAACCTGAAAGAATGGCCAGAAAAATTAGGCAAGTCTGCTACTGTAATTATGGTGACTAAAATTCCAAACTTTATCATTTTTTTTTTTCATATTGGCAACTGAACTTAGGGGTGCTTTTGTGAGTAAGCCACATCCCCAGCTCTTTATTTTGAGACAGAGTATCACTAAGTTGCTAAGGCTGATACTCTGACTTGAGATCCTCTTGCCTCAACCTTGCAAGTATCTGGGTTCCCAGGTATGTGCTATTGCAGCAGAAATCTTTTATTAACTGATAAATCTAGAAAGCCAAAAATTAGTAAATTGTCCTCAATACCACTATTGATCAATTGGATCTAATGGCACTTACTGAATACTTTATCCAGCAGAACATTTATTTTTCTTGAGCTTTCATGAAGCATTCACCAAGATAGAACACGTATGGACCATAAAACAAACCTCAAATTTTTAAAAGTGCACAAGACATAAAAAGAAAGTTTTCAGACAACAATGAAATTAAATTAAACTAGAAAACAGTAACAGGAGGGTGGCTGAAAAATACCCCAAATATTTGAGGATTAAACAAGTGTTGGGTAAACATGGCTCAATAAAGAAATCGGAAGAAAATGTTTAAAATATTTGAACTGAAGGAAAATAGAAATACAACTTACTCAATGTGTGTTATGCAACAAAAGCTGTACTTTTCCTTCTCTTTTAGCATAACTTGTAAATTTTGATTGAAAGCTGTATATGATGGATTGGGCCTGGGAAACATAGTGAAACCTTTTCTGAAAATTAAGTGAAAAAAAAAAAAAAAAAAAAAAAAAAAAACAGGTCTGGGGGTGTTGCCTAATGGCAGAATGTTTAACTAGTATCATAAAGCCCCAGGTTCACATCTCAGTACTACTACAAAAAAAAAAAAAAAAAAAAAAAAAAAAAAAAAAAAAAATTAAGGGAAAAAGGAGAGGGATAGAGAAAGTATGACTGAAATGGCCATCCCTTATTTGCCCAGGACAACCTGATTGACTATACATATTACTCCTTTTACATTCTCTGTAGTTCTCTGCTTTAGTGAATAAACTTGGTCACTATAATTATGATGTACATTAATGATGTTTCTTCCCTTGTCTGTTTCTTTTGTCTTTTTGTACCAAGGATTGAGCTCAGGGATGCTTAACCACTGAGTAACGTTCTCAGTCCTTCTTATTTTTAATTTTTAAACAGGGTCACACTAAAGTACTTAGGGCCTTGCTAACTTGCTGAGGCTGGCTTTGAACTTGTGATCCTCCTGCCTCAGCTTCCAAGTCACTGGGATTACAGGTGTGCACTACCATAGCTGGTTAATGATGTTTCTTAAATGAAATCTTCTGTTGCATTTCTTCAAACAACACTGCATATAAGGTAGCTATTAGGAATCAATTTTATTGAAAATAAAATGACAAAATGGAGATGTTGAAATAAGGATTTTCATTTTTCATAATTCTATCCAACAAGATTTTTTTGCTGTCCCTTATAAAATAACATTTTGTATTACAGAAAAAATTAAAACAGACCTAAAAAATAGAGGTTTTACTAATTCTTTGGATAAAATCTTTGCATATGTAAAATACCAGTGAAAATAGTTTTAAAAAACAATGTTTGTGGCTGGGGTTGCGGCTCAATGGTGGCACACTTGCCTGGCATGTGTGAGGCACTGGGTTAGATTCTCAGCACTGCCTATAAATAAGTAAAATAAAGGTCTATCAATAACTAAACAAACAAACAAAATATAGAATACAATGATTGCCCATTGTGGTTGATAATCAAAATTAGCCTTAAAAGTATATCATACTACACTGTTCATACTACATGGGATATTTCAAAAGGTAATATGTATTTAAAAATCAAATTTTTATTACTGAATATCTACCATGAAACACTGAAAATATCCAAATAGCACAAGATTATTCAACAAAACTTGAAATGAAAGCTTTTGATGTATGTTACTAAAAATGACATGATGCTTACCTCATTAATTTTAAAATAATTATTGTTCTTATAAAACTCAAAATGAAATATTCTTTAAATCCTATTATTATTCAGGTGTATATCATTAATGATCATTACTTAATATATTTGTTTCTGTCCAAGATTCCTCCTGGTTTAGAAATGACTAAGATGAAATATACCAAAATACCATCATGATTCACTGTGTAACAAATTCTGGTGTGTCTAAGAAATTCATTCTTGTTTATTTTCTTTTATACAACTAACAATTTCATTAAGTTGCAGCTGAAATGAAGTCACCATCAAAATCTCATTCACCTAAATTTTCAAGTGCCAAATTTTGTTCTCGGCAGAAGTTTTTTACAGCCTTTTCTTTTAACTGGTCTGTTGCCTGTGTGGTTATATGGCAGGGGAATGGCTTCCCTGCTGTTACTATAGTAGCATTCTGCACTGTTTGATTGTTTTGACCACAACCATTTGTCTCATGAATTAAATGCTGTGTCTGCATTGATTTATCTGCTATATCACTTGTCCTGGTTCAAATTTAATTATTTCTGTGTATGAGGCTTGTTTCATTAGGATTCATGTATTTATCCAACTAAGACATATTTTGTCATGTATTTCTGGAGCACCTGGGTACCTTAAAATGAATGAGAGCTAAACAAATTTATAAATAATAAACCTATCCATTTAGCCAGAAATCCATTTCCACACTAACAGCTGTAATCACCTGCAAAATAAGATCACTTATGCTTGACTCAGAATCAAGGAACTCACAAACTAAAATTTATTCATATTGTTCCCAATTAGTTTACTTAAAAACTCAACTTTCATACTCATTATTTTATCAACATATGTGAAAGCTGTTTTCTTCAAGTATTTCAAAGAGAAACACTAATGTTTCTTGAAATTCATCTGCCAAATAGCGGTTTAAGAAAGTGTCTTATGGTGAATGCTGTCTGTGGTTGATATGTTCTATAATATGGGGATTGGTGGATAATGGCAAAAAGCTCAGTGAGCTGTTGACTTTTGATGGAGTTTTACAGCTTATTCCTGACATACAGCTGTTGTAGGTTTGCTGTAACATAATGATGACACTGAGGTTATGGCTTTGATATTAAGAGTTCTTGGGTCAGGTATATTTCTGTCGGTTATCCAGATGCTTGTATTAAAAACTTATTCTCTTCAGATTTTCAGTATGGCTTACCCTGAAGGCCCTATAGAAATGACTTGGATAGTCTCTGCCTGGATACTTCCTACTCTGGAGGGGATATCAGTAGAGTACTTATGGCAGTGGGGATTTTTGTGTAAGCTCAGAGAAAACAGCTTCTAAATTTCATTTGAGAAGATATACCATTCATATCCCATATTGTACCTCATGATAATAGAGATTAAGGAAAATTGTATTTCACATGTCATTGTATTTAAAATTGTGTTTAAAATTTAAAAAATCTATTTAAATTTTTTTTTGTTTTTAAATATTGATGACAAGGACATATTAAATACATTGGTGATTCTATACAGTTGAGAAAATTGAAAATTGGAAAATTAAGCAACTCAGCCAAGGTGACAAGCTTAATGACTGACAGAACCAGAATGCAGCATAAGCCTTCCTGGCCCCAGTGCTCAGGCTCCTTCTCCCTCATAACATTATCTCCAAGGAGGCAATTTCATTTATAAGGTGATGCAGCAAGAAACTTAAAATGTGCTTTACTTATGGTTATAATTCATAATCTCTGATATAAACTTATGTTCATTAATTTGTTAATAATATATTTCTTGCTTTTAAAAAAAATTAGTCATGTCACACTTTCCATAAAGGTTATTATAAGACATATGGATGAAAGCATAAAATGATACTCGTGAACCCTGATAATTGCATGCTTTTGTTGCCAGTATAATTTTGGATTGAGGCAGATGAATGAAACATCTATGTTAAGCTTAAATAGATAAGCTTTTCTACCTAGTGGGAAAAGCTTTCAGGATATGACAGAATTTTAAAACATTGTACTTTTTTTTTAAGGTTTGTTTGAGACTCCCTGATTATAGTTATGGAAATTGAGGTTCTGGAGTTTCTAAGCAGAATGAGGAAAGAACATGTTTAAAATTTGGTTCGGCAACTCTCACCCTCATATCAAGCATAAAGCACTGTTTTAAATATAAGAACAGTCAAACTGAAGCAGGGTTTATTGTGAGTTTCACTGTGTGCTAGGTCCCATTCCCTCATCTGAATGTCATCTTTCCTTACTCTTACCTTGATTCTAAGAAAAGCCACTTCAAAGAAACTACTTGGAGAGATTGTGTAAATTCCCTGTAATTCTAGGACACATTGAATTTGTTTAAAACTGTCAATCATGAACAGATTCTCCAGAGAATGTTTAGAATGGCCAGCTCATATAGTTGGTTTGAGGTCACTGCAAAGAAACAGGATGACTTGGCCTCCCATCTCATCAGTAGCTGGTTATCTTGGATGCCTTCACACGGAGACTCTACAGTTTTGTATCAGAGTAAGATAAGGCTAGTCCCAATGTATTAATTAGGTTTTTTTTTTTGTGTGTGTGTGTGTGGTACCATGGGTTGAACTCAGGGGCACTTGTCCACTGGGTCACATCCCCAGCCCTTTTTTGTATTTTTATTTAGAGACAGGGTCTCACTGATTTGCTAAGTGCCTCGCCATTGCTGAGGCTGGCTTTGAACTCGCGATCCTCCTGCCTCAGCCTCCCAAAGTGCTGGGATTACAGGCGTGCGCCACTACGCCCGGCTTTAATTAGTTTTTAAAGTTTCTGTGTGTATAATATCCTATATTGTTTTGTTGGCCAGCAATTCACATGGCTAAATTGGGGTCTGAGACAGGTTTACTCAAGAGTATGGGCAGAGGAAGGGGAAATACTTTGACAAGCTTTCCAAAGAATCAATCAAATGGAGACTTTAGAGGCAGATTGGTGAAGTAAGCCAAAATGAGGGAAGGGGAAATATTCAACTTTAGATAAAATATATGGTGTTGACTGTTTTGCAGGAGTATACTATGCTAGGAGCCAAAGTGATTATAGTGATTTTATTATCAGAAGCTGACAGGAAAAGTTAAGACATAATTCTCAGATATCATTCAAGCTTAAATAAAGTACCTGCTAACAAATAAATATATTTGAGCTGGTGTGGAAAGGGAATAATTATATTGCTTTATGACAATATCACTCAGGTTCTGCTTGTTTGAAGTAGGGATTAGAACAAAGAAGCAATTTTATAACAGAGTTAAAACTCAAAAATATTGGATCTCACCCACAAATATGCTACATCTGGTCTACTAAATATTAAAATATCAGTATTAAAATATATTAGCATTGTTTTGTTGTAACATTTTTGCTCTTATCCATATATATATGTGTATATATATATATATATATATATTCACATATATTAGTATTTCATCATTAGATATAAATAGTTTACAAAGGTGTCAAAGTCTGACAGTAAAAAATATTATGAAAATGTTTACATATTTTTTATCCATCTACATATACTAAGAAAATATATATAAAATATGGAGCATTTAAAGCATTTATTTCTCGGTAGATTATATTTGAATATATTTTACCCATATGTGCAAAAAAGTTAATAATTACATAGGCTACCAAAGGTAATAGTCCAGAAGGTTTTCTATAGGAAATGAATTAATGGGTCCATTGTGCATGAAATCCCATTTTGTTAAATGAAACAAGCCCATCCGTCTTTATTGATCTTGTTGCTTTTAAATTGGTTATGCCTCCTGGTTTCCTTTTATTTAATCAACACTGCAATGTGGATGCACAAAAATAAATAGGTTTGAAACCTTGCAATGAACAATTGTTTAAAGAGTCACTTCAAATTCATACTGCCACCAAATATCCTGTCATAAACACATTCTCAAGATAATTTTGAAAACAATTAGCATGGTAATTAGGAGAAAATGACAAATGAAGAAATGAAGAGTTATCTGATTACATAAAAGTAATAAATTGTATTTATGGGGATGAATTTTCATGTCAGAAAATTTACAAAGGGAAAACATGTAGTTTGATTTCATGAAAATCTTTTACACATGTGTACATGTACACACACACATAAAACACACTTCCTCACACATTGTTTCAGATCTTAGAAGATGAAACAGGAAATGGACAGAGGAAATGTTGCTGATTTTAATTTTATGCTGAAAAAGTGATAGAAGACATTGTTGAAAAACAAGTCAGACTCTCTTGGCTGTATACATTTACAAAACCTTGTCAACTTATAGGATCATCATTAGGAAACTATTTTCTGGACTCACTAAGCTGAATAAATTTAACAAGAAAACAGTGAAGACCATATATTTTATCTAAAGTTGAATATTTCCCTTTCCCTCATTTTGGCTTACTCCACCAAACTGCCTCTAAAGTCCCCACGTGATTGATTCTTTGGAAAGCTTGTTATTTTTCATAAATTGGACTTTATCCTCTTTCTAAATACATACATGTATACACACAACCAGACGTATCTATGTATGCATATATCTCTAGCTAAAATTTGTTATTAATTCCTCATTCAAGCTAAGGAACTTCTTCATTATATAAGAAAAACAGAAGGGTCACCATAAGTTAAAAATCTATAATCATCAAAGTTTTAACTTTCATCATATAAAATGTTGAGAAAAATTCATCATCAGATTGCTTCTTTGTCCTCTTGACATTATCGCTACCTTTACAGCAATTATTTGTTTTATTGCTGTTGTACTAATTCAGTCATTAAATTTGTTATAACTTTGTACAAGTTGAGCATATTGTACCCAAAAATCTGAAATTCAAAATACTCCCAAATCTGAAACTTTTTAAATGCTGACAGGAAGAATTCTGCCAGTGGAAAATTCCATACCTGACTTCATGAGTTAGGACTCAGTCAAAATACAAGTACCTATTAGCAGTCTACTTATCATCTCCAAATGTGGGTGGGGGGAGACAACTGCAGTCCCCTTCAGCTCCAATTTATCTTTGTGATGCACATCAATGTTCTTCCATGAAAGCATTCTCACAAGGAGTAATACAATGGCACATATGCAGGTTGAATATCACCAGTGGAAGTTTCTTCTCCACAATGTTCTCTTTGGGGTCAAAACCTATGTTTATTTTTCACTGTGGATTTTTTTTTTTTTTGCTTAATTGTTTTTATAATATAAAGATGTTGTTGAGAATGTAAAACTACCTCCAGATACTTCTATAATAGTAATGATAAGAAGAGGAGAAATCATTTATGTTTTATTGTAGCACAAAACGTCTACCTATTAGAGACACGGGTTAGTAGTGTAAATGTGATATCTCATAGAAGATGATCTTAGAATGACCACCATGTATGACCTGAAGGAACAGAAGGATAAATTGCTGAAGTTTGATGTTAAGAATGATGGTTAATAATGGCAGACTGAGTTATTCATGACTACCCTAAATACATGTATGAAGACACATTGTTGTAAAAATATCATATAAAACCAGCAACTTGAGAAATTGTGCTCTTTATATGTAATATGAAATGAACTGTATTCTGTAAACATGTATAAAAAGTTAAAATAAAAAAATATATGTATAAAAAAAGAATGATGGGTAAAAGTTAACAAAAGATAGAAAAACACTACATAAAGCTAAAAATTGTGATCTTGATCATGTTATGAAAGAATGGATCCATTAGGGAGATAGTGAACATGTGACAAAGGCAGGCTGATTGTGAAACAAGCAAAGGTACATCACAACGAACTGAAAATTGACAGGAACTGTGAATATTCAACAGGCTGGTGGCAGAATTTTTTTTTTTTTTTAAAGACAGCACTACTTTTAAAGGTCTGTGATAATAAACATCTGATATTCAAGAAGATAGTGGAAAAATTCATTGAAGAAATGAATACTGAAGAAGTTTTTAACATTGATAATAAAATTTCAGCTGTCCATTCATTGACTAATGGTAAAACAGCCAAAATAGATTAGTATCAAAGTGATCATGATAATGGTGACCATAAAGAAGATGCTATAGTTTGGATGTTGAATAAGAAGAGGATCATAGTGGGAGGTGTTTAGTCCAGTGGAAGCATGTTAATTTCTATCCCATATCATTTTCTCTTCACTGGACATTTTTTATTAAAAAAACAGTAATATCATTTCATTCATTAATATTACATTAAATGCTATAGTTTGACTTATAGGAGTAAGGACATTTTACATTTAGGGAACTTGAAAATATATAAACATGGTTCTTCAGTACTCACAATTACTATGATTCTGTTTGGAAGTAAAGGTATAAGTGATATGAATTCTCCCTCTTTTTGAACTACAGTACTTTTGTAATGAAGCATAATCTGATCTGATCATTAAACATTAAATGTGCAAAGATACAACAAACATCATTAATATTTGCTCACCCTTGATGTCTTTCTTTTTGTTAATGCATTTGGATTATAATGTCTGAAATAATTAGGTATTGCAAAATTCTCAGAGGATATTAAATTTATTTAGGAGATAATAATATCAGAGTATATAGTGGTTGCTTGACATGCATTTTTAAACATTTGTGTTGAAAAAGTAATAAAAAATATTCAATGTTTTATAACTAAAATAGTTAATTTTAGTCAGACTGTAAAATTTAGTCCCAATTAGTTATGTGGTCTGGACAAAAATCATATAAAAACCTCTGTTTGGGTTTGTCTTATGATTGGGGGATCTTATGTTTATTTATTTTATTGGAATTAGTTTATAAAACCAGTGTTTATTTGAAAATAGATTTAAACTAAATATCTGACACAGTTAAAATATTAGATAAACAATAGTTAACCATATAAGAGTTTTGAAAAATTTCCAAAATAATACAATTGGGATTAATACATTAAATGATTTAGGGGATTGGGTAAAGTCAGTGTAGATAAGATAGCAGTTTTAAAATGGCCAAAGTTTTATTAATAGAGCTAATATATTTCTTGGTTATCTATGGGTTTGAAAATTCTTTTTTTGTAAAAGTATTAAACAGAAACTTTTCTGTTCTCATTTTAGCCTTTCCCAATGTGCAATTCAACCACATAAAATATTTAATGAAAACAATTATTTTAAATATTTTTCAAACATGAGAATAATAAAGGCATCAGCAATCTTAGTAAAGATATATGCAGCTGTAGCCGCCTGCAGCTAGGATACCGCGGGAAAGAATTTGGAGGCAGACTGGGAATAAGTAGGTTCTTTATTCTTGCTTTCTTCTGCTGACTTCTCTCTCCAACTCCAACAACCACTCCAACTCCAACTCCCAACAACCCTATAGCCAGCCCTATCTGGTTAAATACTCTTCACCTTAACAAGTATACACGTGTCACAAGCTCAACTTACAGGTGCGTCACACAGTGTTCACGGGCACAGAAAGATTCTTAGTTGATTACATTAAGGTCAGGAGAAAACAATTAAACGCCTTCTCTTTGGCTCTCAGCCAGCTGCCATCTTAGCTACCTCCTCATTAAGGCTCTTACATGCTGCTATATGTATATTTGAATACACCATGTGTTACTTGATCAATAGGAAAGTGCATTCATGTATGTTCAGAACTGGAAGTGACCTTACTTTTTATTACTACTGTCTCATTTTATCACTTTAAAATGACAAAATTCAGAGACATCAAGATTTTACATAGTTATGTATCCAGTTATGGTAAAAATGCATAAGTGATTTAATAAAAAATCAAAATAAGAATAATACAGCTAATATCACAGAGCTTTTGTTATGCTAAAATAATTAGGAAATGTTTAGAAGAATGCTCTTCTTTTCAGTGGAAAGTTTCAATGCATATCAGAATTAATAATAGTGAAGGTGATTATGGAGATGTTGATGATGAGAATGATAGCAATTATGAGAAACAATCCTGTCATAGTAGATGTCCCCCTGCTTATATATCATATCAATATACCTGATGCTAATGTATGTATTTGTGGTAAATTGTTTGAAATCCACAAATTTCTTCCAGTCTAATATACATGACAGGATTCAATGCACATTGTTAATTTTCCACCCAGAGGCAAGATCTGTGATTTTCTTTGATAAACTAAAGGTGATGAAACTGATATTATAAAAGTTTTAATTCATGCCTCAAGAGATTCCTTGGAGTTTCCTATGTGCCACCTTTAACATTTCTCTGAAAACATAAAATACTAGTAAAGGCTCTCAGCTTAATGAGTAATGAAAGGTTTTAAATAGTTCTACCTGTCAGAAGTGTTATTAAGGCAACTTACATGTTCTGTTTCAACCAATCAATCCTCTAATAGAGGATAATCAATCTCCCAATGCAATATAATCCATGAGAAACATTAAGTCACTGTGAAAGCCTAAATGTATGGCTGTGTGAAACATAAGAATAGATAATAGATACAGGACAGCTTTGTTTTCATCAATTTGACTTTGAATATACCTCTTTGAGCCTTTAGCTTTTAAAGGTAAAAAACAGCACGTTCACTGTTTTGCTTATGTAAATCTACGTAAAATTCAATGTTACATTAATTAAAAATAATTAATCAATTAATTCTAAAATTAATGACCTAAACTTTAATCTTAAAAGGCAGAATATGGAAATCCATTCAAACACAAATTTTATAAAAAATAAATAAGAGCAGATTATGAATAACAATAGAGAAAATTAATGAAAACTATAGATTTGTTAAGTTTGGGAGAAATACTAAAATCATTTTTGTAAGCCTTTATCTCTTGCCAATCACTTTTTAGGAAGTCTGACATAAATGAATGGAGAAAAGAATGAGAAGACACAAAGGAACAATATCAAGAAATGATTATTTTGTCAATCCTACAGACATAATGAATAAATTGTCAAGTGATGGCCTATGAGAAAATCTTCACAATATATACCACTGCAGATTCTCTAGAGTGACAAAATTAGAAAGAATGACTAAATGTTAAAAGTAAAAGGAGGAACTGGAATTCTCAGATAATGCTAGTGAATATATAAAATATCACAAGCACTATTTTGGATAATAGCCTAGCAGGCTTTTATTAACTTAAACAATCAAGCAATTACACATATAAATATTTATTTAAAGGAAGTGAAAGATTGTGTTTATATAAATAGTTTAATGGCAATACCAAGACAAGCTTATATATGTTAGCCCCAAATTGGCAACACAAAAAAGTCTATCAACAGATATCTGGTAATAATAATAATAATAATAATAATAATAATAATAATAATAATAATAAAAAATGTATACATCATATATGTGCATTATATATGTATTTACACACATACAAAACAGAATATTACTGTTCAATAAAAGTCATGCAGTTCTAATATATAAAATTTTATAACTGAATCACAGAAAACCATGCTCCTGAGTAAAAGAAGCCAGATGTGAAGAGTGTATATCACATGGTTCTATTTATATGACATTTTAGAAAATATTACATTGATGTCATTTAACAGAAATATATGTAGTTGGGTAAGACCAGTTGGGCAGAAATTATTTCTAAGGAAATGATGAATATGTCTTACATCTTAATAATGTAAATAGTCACAACAATTTGTAAATTGGTCAAAACACATTAAATTTTAAGTTTAAATGGTAACATTTTACTGTTTGTCAATCAGACCGAAATAAAACTGACATACAATTTACTAATGAATGATGTTTCATATTTATATGTGCTACCTTTAAGTTTTTGATTAAGTATATAAAATTCCATCATAAGAAAAGCTATAGTGGTATTACCAATCTTAGCAGTGGTGTGAATTTCAATTTTAAAATTTACAAAATATATAAAGGTGGATTTTTTGTTGTTGTTTTGTACAGTAACAGATATGTTTAAGTTGTAATGGTATATAGGAAGCACAATAGATAATTTCAGGATCTTTGTAAGAAGGACTCCTACAACAAAATAGTGTTTATTTCTATTTGAGACAGAAAAATAGTTCTAATGTCACAATAATAGTTCTTGTAATACAGTAAATTTGCCATTCCTCAAAGTTGCTGTTCATTACTCTGTAATCCTGGAATTTCATTGTATTTGTTAGTAAAGTTGTCTCTAAATCTACTTCTTTATCTTTGGTTTTTCCACTATTCCTATCTTCTAGCACTGAGGTAATATTCTGTAGTTGGTTATATACTTTATCTACATCACACTCCTAAAATATTCAAATAACTTGATGTTTAAAAATGTTGCTGCCTGAAGTGGAAACCGCTTGGAGCAACGAACGCCGCAGGAAAATTCGGAGGCAGGATGAAAATGAAAAAAGGTCTTTTATTCTTCTTCTCTCTCCGGCTCCAGCAATCACTTCAAACGCTCTAACTCCAACCATCACCTTCTTCTTCTTCCCACACACATTAACCAAACTCACCCAGTTATATACATATAGCTTTAACAAGGACACGTGTTTACAGCTCGAGCTTACAGGTGCGTCATGCAGTGTTCACGGGCATACAAAGATTCTTTGAATAATGTATTACTATCAGGTGGAAACTAGAACATCTTTTATGGCTCTCAGCTAACCGCAATCTTTAGCTATCTCCTTGATTATAGGCTCCTTCATAAAAAAATCTTTATTTTATGAATATTTATTGCTGTTTACTCTTTATTTACATTGTTTTTTTCATTGCACAGAAGCACCAAAACTGAGAGCCTGTTTAAAATTTATTATTTATATTAATAAGTTCATTAATTTTATATGTAATACATAGTAGATATAAAGAAATGTCTCTTATTCGTAAATTGGATGAAATAAATCTATTTTTGAGAATTCTCACTTTTCCTTTGGTTACTGAAATAATGTTGAACTGATTTCACTTTTGGAATACTTGGAAGCTTTGGTTTACATTTCTTGAGCTACTAGTTATGAGGTGTATTCACACAAACAGACTCAGATGCACAGAGGTAAAAATCACATGCTTCTTTTAAAATGCCATATACACCAAAAAAAAAAACGAAAAGGAAATGTAGTAAACCAAGGTAATGTAGTACTTGAATATCTGTCGAGAAAATTTTCAGTTAGATCTGTTTCACATTTTCAATTGACATGGAATGTGTGACTAGGAAGCATCCAAAATCTTTTCCAAGATGTTTTAAAAGGATTTCTATTTATATTACATATACAACATCACAGAAGCAGATTGCACTTTTCCTCTCACCTTCTGCAATTTTATTTCAATGCAAATTTTATTTCTTCAGTGCCTCATCTTTCCAGCCAGTTTCCATCAGCTCTTCTAAGTCTTGAGGATTTAAACCTTCTCAAATCTATGAAGGGAGGATAAACAGAAATGAAACATCAGAAGCAGGCCTGCCCCACAAGAAGGCAAATATCACTTTTGCTCAAAAGTACTTTTCAATACTGACTCAGTAAACAAGCCATTATTCTCACACGGATGGTAAATGTTACTATACCTCTAACAAAAGTAAAAAAGAAGGCTGAGAGTTTGAGTCTTCAAAAGAACCAATGAAAAATGAAATAAAAGTGATTCTCATTATTAGTTCTGTCTCATTTATAAGACTTAAACCCCTTTTTAGAATAATCTGTTTGTAATCAATATGATCCCTTCTTAGTCAGTGGCAATTCTATTCGCTGGACCATAGACACCTCAGCGCTCTGTACTCTACAGGTTTCAATTTTTAAGCAGTAGAGCCTTAGATAAGTAGATATTTTGATTCATTTTAAGACAATTACATTAAACAAACATTTTTAAAATCACAATATGTGTCAGACAATGTCGAAAGTGCTAGGGATAACAAGAAAAATATGGAACAGTGCTGGCTTTGGTAGTCACAGGATGCAGGTAGTGTTGTGAGTAAATAATTGGGATATGAGGTAATAAGTGCAGATTTGCAAATATTTCCAAAATAGAACTGACTTAAATCAGCAACTCATTAAATTTATTGCATAAGGTATATGCTCACAAAGAGGAGTTGGATATTTCCAGATGGGAGTAGAGTGACATTGAGGTGTTGGTGAGGAGGGAAGAGGATTTCAGTAGGCACATCAGCATCTGCCAGACTAGAAATACATTAAAGAGTTAAGGAAATTGCAAAGTTTTAATTTGATTGAAATGCACAATATATTTTCATAAGGAAGTCAAAATAAGCAAAAGAGATATGGGGAATACATTGTATGATCTTTTGATAAACTCAGATTTTATTCTTTTTTTTTTTTTTTGAGCTGGGTATAATTCCTTTTCTTTTTTTTTTTTTTTATTTTTTTATATAATTTTATTTTTATAATTTTTAATATGTACAACTCATAGTGCATATATTTAGTATCTTTTTACATACAACTGTTTGTATAAAAGTATATTCGTACAATTCAGGTCTTCAATCATGCATTAAGGAAAATGATATCCGTCTCATTCAACCACCTTTTTTTTTTTTCCTCCCCCTCCCTCCCCTCTTGCTCCCTCCCTTACCCTCCCTTCCCTTGACCATTCTAGTGTTCCTCTAATCCTCCTATGTACCCCCATCCAACAATACTTTGAAATAGCCTCCTTATATAAGAGAGAACATTAGGTACTTGGATTTTTGAGACTGACTAACTTCACTTAGCATTATGTCTTCCAACTTCATCCATTTACCTGCAAATGCCATTAATTTGTTTTCTTTTATTGCTGAGTAAAATTCCATTGTGCGTATATACCACATTTTCTTAATCCACTCATTTACTGAGGGACATCTAGGTTGGTTCCACAACCTAGCTATTGTGAATTGTGCAGCTACAAACATTGAGATAGCTGTGTCACTGTAATATGCTGTTTTTAAGTCCTTTGGGAATAGACCCAAGAGTGGGATGGCTGGGTCATAGGATGGTTCCATTCCCAGTTTTCCAAGAAATCTCCATACTGCTTTCCATAACGGTTGCACCATTTTGCAGTCCCACCAGCAATGTATGAGTGTGCCTTTTTCTCCACATCCTCTCCAACATTTATTGTTGCTTGTGTTCTTGATGGCTGCCATTCTGACTGGAGTGAAGTGAAATCTTAGAGTAGTTTTGATTTGCATTTCTCTAATTGCCAGCGATGTTGAACATTTTTTCATGTATTTGTTGATTAATCGTGTATCTTCTTCTGAGAGGTGTCTTCTCAATTCCTTAGCCCATTTATTGATTGGGTTATTTGTTTTTTTAGTGTAAAGTTTTTTGAGTTCTTTATATATTCTAGAGATTAGTGCTCTATCTGATGTGCATGTATTAAATATTTGTTCCCAATTAGTTGGCTCTCTATTCACCTCACTGATTGTTTCTTTTGCTGAAAAGAAGCTTTTTAGTTTAAATCTATCCCATTCATTAATTCTTGGTAGTAATTCTTGCGCTACAGGATTCTTATTAAGGAACTTGGGGCCTAATCCAACATGTTGGAAATTGGAGCTTACTTTTTCTTCTATTAGGTGTATTGTCTCTGGTCTAATTCCTAGGTCCTTGATCCACTTTGAATTGAGTTTTGTGCATGGTGAGAGATAAAGGTTTAATTTCATTTTGTTGCATATGGATTTCCAGTTTTCCCAGCACCATTTGTTGAAGAGGCTATCCTTTCTCCACTGTACATTTTTGGCACCTTTGTCTAATAAATAAGATAGCTGTACCAAAAAAAAAAAAAAAAAAGAAAATTATATGTATTAGTCTCTGTATCCTCAATTCTGTACCATTGGTCCACCAGTCTGTTTTGGTGCCAATACCATGCTGTTTTTGTTACTATTGCTCTATAGTATAATTTAAAGTCTGGTATGTTGATGCCCCCTGCTTCACTTTTCTTGCTCAGGATTGCTTTGGCTATTCTGGGTCTCTTATTTTTCCAGATGAATTTCATGACTGCTATTTCTATTTCTTTGAAGAATGACATTGGGATTTTGATTGGAATTGCATTAAATCTGTATAATGCTTTTGGTAGTATGGACATTTTGACAATATTAATTCTACCTATCCAAGAGCAAGGTAGGTCTTTCCATCTTCTGAGTTCATCTATAATTTCTTTCTTTAGTGTTCTATAATTTTCGTTATAGAGGTCTTTCACCTCTTTCGTTAGGTTGATTCCCAGGTATTTTATTTTTTTTGATGCTATTGCAAATGGGGTATTTTTCATCATTTCCCTTTCAGAGTCTTTGTCGCTGATGTACACAAATGCCTTTGACTTATGTGTATTGATTTTGTATCCTGCAACTTTGCCAAATTCGTTTACTAGTTGTAAAAGTTTTCTGGTAGAGTTTTTTGGGTCTTCTATGTAGATTATCATGTCATCAGCAAATAGTGCTAATTTGAGCTCTTCTTTTCCTATCTTGATCCCTTTAATTTCTTACGACTGTCTAATTGCTCTGGCCAGAGTTTCCAGTACTATGTTAAATAGCAGTGGTGAAAGGGGACATCAATTTCTTGTTCCAGTTTTTAGAGGGAATGCTTTCAATTTTTCTCCGTTTAAGATAATGTTAGCTCGGGGCCTTGCATAAATAGCTTTTATAATGTTAAGATATGTTCCTGATATTCCTAGTTTTTCCAGTGTTTTGAACATAAAGGGGTGTTGTATTTTGTCAAATGCTTTTTCTGCGTCAATTGAGATGATCATATGATTTTTGTCTTTAAGTCTATTGATGTGATGTATTATGTTTATTGATTTCCGAATATTGAACCAGCCTTGCATCCCTGGGATAAACCCCACTTGATCGTGGTGCACTATCTTTTTGATATGTTTTTGTATCCGATTTGCCAGGATTTTGTTGAGGATTTTTGCATCTATGTTCATTAAAGATATGGGCCTGAAGTTTTCTTTTTTGGATGTGTCTTTGCCTGGCTTTGGAATTAATGTAATATTGGCCTCATAGAAAGAGTCTGGAAGAGCTCCCTCTTTTTCTATTTCTTGAAATAGTTTGAAGAGCATTGGTATTAGTTCTTCTTTGAAAGTCTTATAGAACTCGGCTGTAAACCCATCAGGTCCTGGACTTTTCCTTGTTGGTAGCTTTTTGATGACATCTTCTATTTCTTCGCTTGTAATTGATCTATTTAAATTATGTATAGCCTCCACATCCAGTTTAGGCAAATCATATGACTCTAGAAATCTGTCAATGCATTCAGTATTTTCTATTTTATTAGAGTACAAGTTTTCAAAGTAATTTCTAATTATATTCTGTATATCTGAGGTGTTTTTTGTGATATTCCCTTTTGCATCACGAATGTTAGTAATTTGAGTTTTTTCTCTTCTTCTTTTCGTTAGCATGCTAAGGGTCTGTCAATTTTGTTTATTTTTTCAAAGAACCAACTTTTAGTTTTGTCAATTCTTTGAATGGTTTCCTTAGTCTCAATTTCATTAATTTCTGCTCTGATTTTAATTATTTCCTGTCTTCTACTGCTCTTGGTGTTTGTCTGTTCTTCTTTTTCTAATGCTTTGAGGTGTGATGTTAAGTCATTTATTTGTTGTTTTTTTTTTTTCCTCTTAAGGAATGAACTCAGTGCAATGAATTTTCCTCTTACTACTGCCTTCATAGTGTCCCAGAGATTTCTATATGATGTATCTGTGTTCTCATTTACCTCTAGGAATTTTTTGATCTCCTCTTTGATGTCTTCTTCAACCCCTTGTTCATTCAGTAGCATGTTGTTTAGCTTCCAGTTGATGGAGTAGTTTTTCTTATTCCTTGTTTTGTCGTTGATTTCCAATTTCATCCCTTTATGGTCCAATAGCATGCAGGGTAGTATCTCTATTTTTTTATATTTGCTGAGAGTTGCCTTGTGACATAATATATGGTCTATTTTGGAGAAGGAGCCATGTGCTGCTGAGAAAAATGTGTATTCGTTTACTGAGGGATGAAATATTCTATATATGTCCGTTAGGTCTAAATTGTTAATTGTTTTGAGGAGGCTTAAAGTTTCTTTGTTTAGCTTTTGTTTGGATGATCTATCCATTGGTGAGAGAGGTGTGTTGAAGTCCCCTAGAATAACTGTGTTGTGGTCTATTTTACTCTTGAACTTAAGAAGCGTTTGTTTGATGAATGTAGGTGCTCCATTATTTGGGGCATACAGATTTATGATTGTTATATCCTGTTGATGGATGGTTCCCTTAAGTAATAAGCAATATCCGTCTTTGTCCCTCTTGATTAATTTTGGTTTGAAGTCTACCTTATTTGATATGAGAATGGAAACCCCTGCTTGCTTCCGCCGGCCATGTGAGTGATAAGACTTTTCCCATCCTTTCACTTTCAGTCTGTTGATGTCTTTTTCTATGAGGTGTGTTTCTTGAGACAGCAAATTGTTGGGTCATTTCTTTTAATCCATTCTGATAATCTGTGTCTTTTGATTGGCGAGTTTAGGCCATTAACATTCAGGGTTATTATTGAGATGTGATTTTTATTCCCATCCATTTTTATTTGAATTATGGTCTTTAGCTTGATTTGGTTTCTCTTCTGGTTGGTATTTCCTTTAGTTTAATATCTCCCTTTGGTGATTTTCGTTATCATCTTTCTCTTCTTCTTCATGAAAAATGTTGCCCAGGATGCTCTGAAGTGCTGGCTTTCGAGTTGTGAAATCTTTTAACTTTTGCTTGTCGTGGAAGGTTTTTATTTCATCTTCGAATCTAAAGCTTAATTTTGCTGGATATAAGATTCTTGGTTGACATCCCTTTTCTTTCAGAGCTTGAAATATGCTATTCCAGGATCTTCTTGCTTTTAAGGTCTGGGTTGAAAAGTCTGAACATAGTCTGATTGGTTTCCCCCTATATGTAATTTGCTTCCTTTCTCTTGTGGCTTTTAGTATTCTCTCCTTGCTCAGTGTATTAGGCATTTTCATTATAATGTGTCTAGGTGTGGATCTGTTGAGATTTTGTTTGTTTGGTGTTCGGTATGCCTCTTGAACTTGGTTTTCCATTTCATTCCTCAAGCTTGGAAAATTTTCTGTAATTATTTCATTAAATAGATTACTCATTCCTTTGGCTTGAAACTCTGCCCCTTCCTCTACGCCGATCACTCTTAAGTTTGGTCTTTTTATGCTGTCCCATAATTCTTGGATGTTATGTTCTTGATTACTAACAAGTTTTGCTGTATGGTTTAAATTCTTCTCTAGGACATATATTTTGTCTTCATTGTCTGAGGTTCTTTCTTCCAAGTGGTCTATTCTGTTGGAGATGTTTTCAATTGAGCTTTTATTTTGGTTTATTGCTTCTTTCATTTCTGGAATTTCTGTTTGGATTCTCTTTAGAGCCTCTATTTCCCTATTGAAGTAATCTTTTACTTCCTGTATTTGTTTTTGGAGTTCTTTGTCAAAATGATCTTTTGCCTCCTGTACCTGCTCCCTCATCTCATTTTTTGAGAGTTCATTCTTAAGTTCCATAAACATTTGGCATATGTAATTTCTAAATTCCATCTCTGGCATTTGACCAACTGTGCTTGCCATGACATCTACCGATGAGGTATCTTGATTTGTTTGTGTCATTTTCTTTCCTTGTTTTTTCATGTTGCTTGTGTGTCTATTCTTCCTGCACTGTGGGACCTTGACTGTTTCGATTTTACCTTAAAGCCTTATGTTGTTCCTGTAGTACAATGCTATCAGATCACCTTATAATTCCTTTACACTTTTAAAACCTAACACTTTCTATTCAGAAAATCCAAGTTTGATCACAATGTACAGATTTTGTTAACCCAGATATTATTTCCAATTTACTCTGTACGCTTCTGATAGGGTTTTATAGCTTCAAGTATTGGATACAGAGGTGTTATGTTTAGGAAGAAGGAAGTGTCTTGAATTGTTCTTTCTTGGAAAGTATGAAAAGAGATATCTATTGAAATGGTTTAGTGGAAGTGGTTTAGTATCAGTAGACGATGGAAGAAAGAGAATGGGGTTGACAATTAGGTAAAAAGATCAATTTATATATATAGTAAGTTGGAAAAGAAAAAAAATGATAAAAGAGTAGGAATTGGTGTAAGAGAGAGGAGAGAGAGAATCAAGGAAATAGAGAGTAAACTATATATAACACCACTTTGCTACCCAGTTCAATTGCGCCGGTTCTAGAAATCCCAAGTTTTGCGTATAACTTGTTTTTGCCTCTGTTTAGTATGCACTGGCAGGATGTAAACATGAAAGATGAAGGAGGAAGAAAAGATACAAGAGTGAGAAGGAGGAAAAGAATGAAAGAAAAAAGGAGCGGAAGCAAACAAACACACTAACAATCAATGCGGAAGGAAAGGAAAAAAAAAAAGCAGAACAAAACAAAACCAAGAAAAGAAAAAGAAAAAGAAACAAACAAACAAACAAACAAACAAACAAAAAAAACCCTCCCTGCAATCCAAAAAATCAAGCAGACCAATAAAAAGAAAAGGAAAAAAAAAAAAAAAAAAAAAAAAAGTCAAACCCCAAGTCTCAGACAAAACGGGCCCTGGGAAGCCCCCCTCTTTTTTTCCTTTCCAGTTCAAACCATTGCTATTGGATCACAGTCTGTGATCCTGTTAGTGAAATCAAGGCTGCATCTTAGGCCAGTGGCTGCACGGTTCAGTGAAGGAGTGGCCCAGGGGGATTGTGTGTGTCAGCAGATGAATGGTGCCGGGAAGGGGACCTTCCAGAAGGCACCCCCTCCCCAAGCCCACCCACAGTTGCAGCCTCTTGTGGCCGCTGCGCTAGCCTCAGAAACGCCTTCCCCTGCTGACCACCCAAGTCTCACCCAATTGTGTGTTGTCTTCAGAGAGCTGGAGAGTCCCTGGATGGATGCAGCCGTCGCTCTCCGTCTCCCCCCCTTTGTCAGGACCAGCCCCTGCAGCTTTCAAAGATGGCGGTGCTCTCCTTCCAGTCAACAGCAGCTCCGCAGACTCCCGTATCCTCGCCGATCGCACCGGGAAGCCACACCTGTGACTGTGGTGCAGACAGCGCTGCTTCAGACTGTGGCCCGCTCCACTCTGCCCCTGTTTGCTGATCGCAGATCTCTGTGCAGCTCTGTCCGGGGCCCCACTACTGAGGGTCGCGTCAGGTGGACTGTGGATTTGAACTGGTGTGTGGACCCGCGGTCTCCCGTGGTTCCCCAGCACCAATCCCGCCGGCTGTTATCGCTGGTTTTTATCGCTGGTTTCACGCTGGTGTGAGTTTGGCTGGGGTTGCAGTAGTAGCGCGGTCTCCCCACACTGACTTTGTTTCGGAGGGCCTGTGCACCACCCAGGCGGTTTTGCAGGAGCCTCGCGGCTCCAGCCGCTGCAGACAGCTTGTCTTTTTCTCTCTCTGGTAGTGGTAATCAAACCATCCAGGAGATCGGTATTTTCAGCCTATATATATAGATGATGAAAGGCAATTTATCTGCTTTGTTGGATTCTTTCCATGGAGCTGTCCTGAAGTGCGGCTTCCTCTAATCCGCCATCTTGGATCCGCCTCTCTGTTGCCAAGTGGACTCTCACCCTTCTTCAAAACCTCTATTCGCGAACTTCCCTCTAAGAGTGCCTAGACGAGAATCTCCGTGATGAAGCACAGGAACAATAAGAAGGTGCAGAGAAGGGCAGCCCTTAATTTTACTATCCCTTCTTGTTCTCCTGCTCTAACTTGTACATTTCGGGCTATGAGAGTGCCCTGCCAGACAGCATCACCGGCTTCACAGAGTTAGAGAGGTTCCCCAAGAAGCTCCCCTGCACCCCGTCACCCCACAAAGCAAGCAGGGGAAACACTTATCCCTTGGAAGAGACCGGCAGGCGAGAACAACTGCAAATCCCGCTGCTCACACTGAGGAGGAAATGATGCAGGAGGTAGTGAGTGCGAGGTAGCAGAAAACGGCTGGCCAGCGGAAGGGACACCTCCCCAATCCAGCCTAACTCCAAGCCATCCTCGCCCTGTTGTCATAGCACTTTTCCTCAGATTTTATTCTTAAGCAGTTGGAACCACTGAGAAGATTGAACAAACGATGTCAGCAAAGACAGGAGTAACATGGTGATGTTTACATTTTAGAATAATCTCAGTGAGTATATTGCTGAAGATGGGATAAGAGGATTTAAGACCTGTGGATGCTGGGATCAGAATGAGGCTGTACTTTAGCAGAAAGATGATACAAATTTGTATTGTCATTACCAGTTCACAGATGCTGTTATTTAGGGTCACCAAAGTAGAAAAATCAGTAGAGTTTAATGACCTGTGATATGTGGTAGGAGGAGGGAGGGAGAACTAGAGGTGTGCAGAGTTTGTGGTTTGAGACTGCATACATTCCTGCACAGTTAATTCAAAATATGGTTATATAAGGATGAGCATATTGAGAAGAAAGACTTGATTTAAGTTTGATTTGGGACATGTTGACCTGGAATCTATATATTACAAAAGCATTTGATAATTGACACTTGGTGTTTGTTGTGGCTCTATAGATGAAATGTTTGAAGGATTTATAGACTCTGACAGTTTTAGTGTATTAGCCTCCTGATTCATTAATATGTTATATTTTAATTAAGGATATTATTTTTTGTTTGAATTATTAGTGTTGTCTAAAGAAGATATTTAAATGATTATATCTAGTAAGATTTTATTATGTCTATTTTTATTATTTAGTATTTCCTTTTAATATGTTATGGAAAGCAAAAGTTTAACAATGGAAAATTCTATTTATTTCCTACAATTCAGGAGTTATTTTTAGCTAAATTATCTAAGGTTGAAAATAAAATAAAAAGTAAAGTTTTAGAAAGCTTGATTTAAGGGTAAAAAAGGAGCAATTTGTTTCCATTAAAGTCATAAACGTCTGAAGTTTGATATTGGTACTATCTTCTCCCCTTCTTCCCAAGAGGCAATTACATTTTTTTCTATGAATGCAGAAAGTGCTGATTGCATTAAATTAAATTTTGACATTGAAAGGCTTTACATGTAAATGTATTGCTGAATGTTGCTATTTTAAAAAGCAGAACTAAAGAAAGCAGTTGCCTGTATTTAATGTGGCCATGCTTCCATTGACCATAATATTAACACCTCATTGAGCTGACAAAGTTAGGCAAAGGCTGAATTCCCTTCATTGCCACTGTTATTCAGCTGGACATGAGTTTCATTAAAATTATTATTGGCAAGTTTTCTTTATGTGAATCATTGAAATGTATTCTCCCCTGAAACAGTGTAACCCTTCCTCTGCTCCCTGACCCACTTCAAGCAAAATGTAATAACCTTCAAGTTACTATGTGAAGAGAAAGTAAAAACCTCTTTTCTTAATAAATTCTTTAAAGAAACTGACTACATCATTAGTGTTTCCGAAGACCTCAACCAAAACTTTCTTATTTTCTGTATTATACCTTGTTTTAAATAACCCATGGTATAACAATTAACAAATAGAAAAGCAATAATTTGGCTTGATAAAATCATTTAAAAATATATGAATAATGTTAAATATTATGAGAATATCATGCTTTAATAAATGAAAATAGGATTATGAAAAGCACCTGTGGTATCAGCTGATACTACCATGATTGTGACTACTTAGTTCCTTTGAGAATAAAAACTGGTTAATGCCTTGTTCTTATATAAAAGTGGGGTATTAGAGGCACTGGAGAAGGCTTGACACTTATAATCATGATCTGCCAGAAGCAAAGCTTAATTCTACAGATATCCTTGAGGTGCCATTTATTATCCCAATTACAACTAATAGAAAATGAGATTCACCCATTTGCTTTAATAAGTTTACCTAGAATCAAAACATTGGAACTCAAACAGGGGTATCTTTTATTTCTCAAAAATCTATTGTTTCTTTACATGAATATATATATATATATATATATATATATATATATATACATAAAAATATATTTTAGATGTATATATATGTATATGTATATATATATATATATGTATATATATATATGAAAAAAATTCCTGAAAGAAATTAAGTACCAAGTAGAACCTGTAGACACTACTAGCCTTCTCTGGAGAAAGACAAAAATTAGGCTATTTCCTTTGACAAAGAGATATATAAACATATATTTAACTATGTCTTAGTTCTAAAAACTGAAGTAACTCAACTTACATTCATATCCCTATGTTGTCATTATTTTTTCCCTTTCTTCTCCATAAAACCAGGCCTATACTTTCTCAAGATATCAGCAAGTAAACATAAGCTGGTATAGAATATGTGAATTACCTTAGATTTCTTTTTCCCACAATCACTCACACATTGTCCAAGCCATCCAGTCTTTCTTTAACAAAAGCACAGGCAATCAAATAAAAAGGATACAGAAATCCTACAGTGGGAAAATAAGTCCATTAAACTTCCATAGAAAGCAGCATTAGTTTTCTAGCTTCTATGAGAATTTTCAAAAGGGGACAAAAGACAAAAAAAGCAAAGAAGTCAAATTTGTAAGATATTCCCTATTGTTGAGCAATGTCTCTAGGCCTGTAAGGCAATGTTTTCAGCCAAATGTAAATGTCGGTAAGCAAAGAATGAAATGAACAATATGTTTCTTTATCATATAAAAGGCACTACAATATATAGTCAATTGTAAGTGCACCTATAACCCTCCCATTTTCTTTCTACATCTCCACAGAAGCACATACTTAGGTATTCATTCTCTATATTTACTTCAATAATATTCCTTGTAAGTTTTTTTTTTTTTTTTTATTTTTCCAGAACATCATGGCAGAAGTGTGTGGTTAAAGAAAGCAGCTGGGAACATGGCATAAAGAAACAGAAAGAGACTGAGTGACATTTCAGACTAGGGCCACATTATAAATACCAAAGTCACACCCCCAAAGACCCACCTCCTCCAGCCACACTCTTCCTTCCTAGAGTTACCACCCAATTAATCCCTATCATGGGATTAATGCACTGATTATGTCAGAGACCTCTCAAGCCAAGCATTTCACCTCTAAACCTTCTTGAACTCACACAAGAGTTTTTGGGGAACATCTCATATCTAAGGCGTTACAGTCTCCCTCCATATTTCCACTTTTTATATACTTTCTTGATTAATCCTCAAGCAAGAAAGTTTATCTTCTCAGTTAACAAAGTTCACAAATATAGCAGCACTATTGACAACTATAGAAAAGGTTTTATTTACTATTTGCTTGTGAAAATATAAATTTTGTTTGTTTCATGTTATCTTCAAACAAGGTAATAATTTTGAAATATTTATAAGTTGATATAAAGCCTCAGTTAATTCAGAAAGAATAATTAGCTGTAAAACCATCTTGCTAAATGTTCTTTCTAATAAGATGTGAATTTTGTTTGGGTTTGGACATGCTTTACCCCAAAGGGTTCATGTGCTGAAACCTTTATCCTCAGTGTGATGATATGACAGGAGTCAGAATATTTAAGAGGTGGAACCTAGTGGGAGGTGATTAGGTCACAGGGGTTTGTCTTCAGAAAGGGTTAATGCTAGTCTCACAGAATGGGTTAATTTCTCTCAGAGTGGAAACAATGCAGGCCTTTGCCTGATCTCACAGGCTTCCTGAATTACCATGTAATCAGTTCATCTTGCATGGGTTCCCACCATGAAGTTGTATTTTGTTGCATCTAGGAGCCCTCACTATTGCCAACAGTGCTAATTCCATCTCTGGCACCTCCAAAACTGTGAGCTAAATAAACCCATTTTCCTTATAAACTAATTAGCCTTAAGTATTTTGTTATAACAATAGAAAACAGAATAATACAAATGTGAACAAGAAAAGCTGGATATATTCTGTTCTCTCAAATATATTATACTTAGTATAAATACAGACATGCATGCTTATTGATGGGAAAATATTTGATTAAAGTGAGAATTTCATAACAAACTTGTCTTATGAGTCATTGAGAAGGCATTGTTGGAAGGGAGATACACCTGATGTAATTCGGAGAGAGTTCACCATTGATCAGTAAGGCCAGTTCTAGTCAGGCAAAGAAAAGATTGGCCATAAAGTCTCAGAGAGCATGGCATCTGAAGACAAAGTATAGTTCTCGCAATGTATATCTTTAAGTACAAAATGACTCATAAAGAAAACCAAAGGAAAAAAATTAGAAATATAAATTCAAAAAGTGTCAATAATTAGATGAAACTTGAAAGTTCTATTTAACTGATTCTGGTGTTTTCAAAAAAGAGTCAAATAGTTTAACATTTTGAGTTACTTGTCTAAGCATCATGTAGGCCTAAATTTTTGATAAAATTGTACAGATTTAAGTGAATTTATATTTTGTACCTACTCAACCACATTATCTGCAGGAGAGTGGGATCATGTCATGGTGAAAACTCTTAACTTGAACCTGACAGTCTATTGCTGCTTTACTACATACGTTAACTGTGAATCATAAATTGTGGTGATATATTAATTCATGAAAACATCATGACAAGCTGAGTGGTGGGAGTAAAAATTTTGAGCTCTGATAACACGGATGTTTTATTTTTAGTGTGTTGAAGGAGGAGCGTCACATGATTAGTACCACTTCGTATTTTTCACTTTCAAATATCCAATAATTTGAGCCCTTTTACTTTGTAAATTCTCATTCTAAAGGTGGCCTAATTCATTTAAAGTGCATGACTAGCCTAGGGAAATGAATCAAAATGGAAAGTGTTGCAGTGAGTTAAAAGAAAGGCATTTTACAACAGTTCTGGGAGAAGAAAGCTACCCCCATGCAGGGAGGCCAAGTTTAAATACAGACAGAAGTCAAGCCTCCAGCACACAGTGCTCAAGAGTTTAACCCTCAGACAATAGGCTTGCAGTGTACTTGTGGATTCTTTCATTTGCGGAAAAGAAGAGCTCCACCACACCCTAATATTCTTGCCTTCTGTCTCCAAGATTTGAACTTAGAACATACTATGTCAGTGCTTCCTAAGTTACAGATAATAATATGGTATGACTTAAAAGCAAGGGGGATTGAAGATAGGAGGATGGAATTTTCCATGTGGCTGGGTCAGATTCATTGTTAAACTAAAATGTGGAAGTCAAACTTACTAAATTGATGCCAATCTCAGGAACTGCTTCTTATTCTAAGCAACATCTTACTAAAAAAAAAAAAAAAAAAAAGTTTTTTATGACTGAGGTATGGTTCAACTCTACTATTTTATAAAGAAACTTCCATTATTTTATGTATAGATTCTCTCCATGATTAATAAAAAATGAAGAGGAAACTTTTCTTCCTTTGACCAGCATGATGGCTATGGTACTCAGCAAGTGCCACTGAGCAGAATATAAATTTTTTTGGCAGAAGTTAGTGCTAAGAGATCTAACTGATCCTCCTCTGAGAACATACCTCTTTAAAAACAAATAAATAAAACTTTTAAAAGATTTAGGTCTAGAATGTACTATAATTTAGTCTAGTGGTTTTGTATTTGAAATTTTAAGCTCTAAATTAATTTAGCAACCAAGCACCACTTACTATCCTACAAGCACCAACCAGTGCAATTTAGACAGTACTTTTACAGGCATTATGCAATTTGTTCCTTACAAAATATGTGTATGATAGGGTAGATGAGAAAATTACTCAAAGAGATGGTTCAAAATTGTTAGGTGTTTAAATTTTTTCTTTTTCTTTCGTTATTTTATTTTTTTTTTTTTCTGGTATCACACTTCAAATAGATTAAATTCTCAAACAGAAAATCCTAGAGGAAGAAAACTTGTCTCAAACCAAATGAATCAAAAAAGAAAATAGACAAATTCTTTTCTGCAGTTTGTGTAGCTTTAAGCAATATAATATAACAATGCTCAGTAAATGTGAATGATGGTAAGTTCAATGTGTAGTTAACTATGAGCAGGTTCTATTTTCCTCAAAGGAATTGCCATTTTGTTAACCTTTTTGTTTTCTACAGAAGGCATTTTTAATCATTGAATCTTTATTTTTCTTTATTAAGTAATGTTATAGAAATAAACACCTGCTAGTAGAGTTCACATAGCATAAGAATATATGACTCAGTTTAAAATACGTTGTTGAAGAAGCAGCATAAAACCACTATATGACATGCAAGTTGTTGCTCTTGTGGTAATTTATTAAACACTCAAACAGAAAGGTAACAGAAACTTTGAACAAAATTAAGATTTGCAAAACAAAATCCTTAAAAAACAAGATTGCATCTCACATAAATAATAAGTTAGATTAATAAAATAATTTCTATAGGAAATAAAATATATTATTCATTTGAACTTCAGTTAAATTCCAGGAATTGACCAAGATCACCAATCAAGGTAATTTTATGAAAAGTCATTATTATAGTTTATAATAATGCTAACAAATATTATTTTTAAAAACTAAGACCATGCATCTTGAAAGAAAAACAATGATTAAGAAAAGAAATCAACTTACACTGTTATTTACAGGAAAAACACAAAACCAAAACCAAAACATAAAAAATGTGTTCTGTGAGGCTACAAAAAGGAATAGAGAGAACTGTAAGATTGTGGAGTTTATGTAATCTCTTTCTGTCACATATCATTCATAACTGCCTTTGCTAGATTTTTTTTCCCCAAAGAAAGATGCAGAACTGACTAGTTAAGAAAATGCACAAATTACTGGGAAATAATTCTGCACCTCCTGCCCTAGAAGCCAAAAAGTTTCTAAACAGAAGTTTTTCCAATTTTCATAAAACAGACACTGATTATGTGTTAATTAGGTTTTCGTAGCTGTGGCTGAAATACCTGACAAGAACAACTTAGTAGAACATAATTTATTTTGTTTCACAGTTTCAGAGGTTCAATCCTTGACTGTTCAATTTCATTATTCTGAGACCAACTTAAGGCAAAATATCATGGTGGATTGGCATGGTGGGGCAGTGTTACTCCATTTACAGAGGTATCTTTCTTATTGTCTCTGTGGGAAGGTTTTAGTATCTCTTCAGTGATTTTAATCTCTTCAACAACCACAACTTCCTTGGCCTTGATTTTACATGCACATGTTTGACCAAATTGCACATTTTAAAACCATTCACCTCTGCTTTCTGTTCCTGATTCTTATAATAGATCTGCCTAAAATCCAATAGCAATGTGGATATTACTGCTTGAATGCTGTGCTGCCTTGAAATATTTTTCACCAAATTAATTAGTCTGCACTTTAAATTAAGTCTCATACAAAGTTTTCAGACACAGGGAGATTGTAGACAACTTGTTTGCCAGAATGTAACATGTATGGCACCTAGTCCAATGCCCAAATGAGTCCTCATTTCCCTTTGAACCTCATAAGAACTCCTACTGTCTGCATTCCTTTGGTTTTCTGGAGATCCCTCCCGAATCGCCCATTAAGCTTTGCTTATGACATTCTATTTTATTTCCACTCTGCAACACCATACTTTCCTAAATTACTTCTGAAAACCACTTCCAAAGGTTTATGAACCACATGATCATGTTAGTTTTAGCAACAACCCCACCTCTGATACTAATTTCTGTGTTAATTAGCTCATGGATGACCAACTCCATTATTCTGGGCCCAAAGTGAGGCAGAATAAAATACTTTTTTTACATTTCTATGTTAGCAATGTTAGTATATTACTTTTATAAAATCACAATAAATGTGGCATAGTATTTTATTCTTCTTTTCACCTAATGCTATCATGTATATATATATGTATATGTATACATATATACATACACACACACATATATATGTATAATAATTCTGCATAATTTCACAATATTCCATTTGCTACTTGTAAGTTTGATACTTCATTAAAAAATATGCCTTCAATTGTGAAAAGAACATAGATATATACAACCAAACTATCTGGATTCTAATTCTACCTTTGCCAATTAACTGGACTATATTAGTCAAATTATTGAACATCATTCTAGTAAGGGAAAAAAGAATTTCCTAATAGGTAACACAGAACTGATAGCAATAACAATATGGTTTTTCCAAGGATATAGTAAGGTTGTATTTTACAAATATGCAAAACATTTTATATATTGTTTACAAGTACATTTTCTTTATAATATAGTGAATTACATATGGTACATATAGGTATGAATATACAACATCCCATATAAATTTTATCCTGTCAATCCCAGAAAAATCTTGGTCTAAAGGCTATTGCACATTCAAAAATATTTTCATATATTTTTTAAAAGATGTATAATAAAATTTCCATGAGCATGTTTGGAAAATTCCCAACTTTCTCTGTTCACATTAATATTAATTTTAAATTACTACTTTATAATCTAAAATTTTATCAAATTCTTTAAATTTTTATTTTCTTAATTATGAACTAGTTTACCATTCTGTATATTCTTGTTTTCTGCACAGAAAATAAGGTTTTATTTAAATATTTTTAATAATTTATCATTTTTAAAGTACATTATTTCATTGGCTAAAACTTTCAGAGGAATTTAAAAAATAGACCATTTTTTACAAATTTATTTGAAATAATTCAGTTTTTTTTTAATCATGAAAAATGTAGATTAACATGTATTTGTAGAAACAATATAAAGAACTCTCATGTGTACTTTATATGTCTCTGGCTTGAGTAACTTCACATGTGGTTTCCTTCTAAATGCTTGATCCCAATCACATTGAAACCTAATCACCATCCTTCTTAGAAGTGAGAATGGTCTGTTTTCTCACTCTTTAACTTATAGAATTTTATTCCATGTATTAAGTAGAATGATCAATAATTCCTGGTCAGATATCACAGAAACATACAGATGCTTTGGATTCATTTAGAGGTGTTTGTTCTCTTAGGGAGAAACTTTCACTCGAGTGAAAAAAGGCAAATTGGGAAGAAGAATATCTGTGACCTCTGAGAAATTATCTGATCTCTGGAAAAGGAATGAATGATCTGGAACATATATCTTACCATAAGATGATCCTGTACTTCCCTTACTTTTTATCAGTGATTTATTCTGCATGTCTTTAGAGAGCTAGTCGAGAGGACATAATTCACATTAATTTCTGGATTAAAAAAGATATTCTCCAGGCCAGGTAATAGATCTAAGATGCTACTCACTGTCACTGTGTGATAAAAGCACTCATTAGAAAATAGATCTTGCTAAGTGAAGTACTGTTAATGATCTTGATGCTTGTGTTCACCTCAAATTAATATGTTGAGATCCTAACGCACAGGTGTTGCTTTTACAGGGAGGCATTGGGAGGTGATTGTGTCACTGGTGGGATCGATGTACTCAAAACATAAGGTTAAGAGTGCACACTGGGACCCTTCTACCATGTAGGACCCTGTGAGAAGGCACTGGGAACCAGGAAACTGGCTGTCACCAAAGTCTGAACATTCTGGTAGCTTGGTGTTAGACTACCCAGTCTCAGAAACTGTAAGAAATTGGATTTCTATTGTTTGTAAACTACTCAGCATTTGGTATTTTGTTTTAGCAGCCCAAGTTGTCTGAGGCAGGTATCCAAATGCCAATATTCTAGTGTTCAAATTGTGTTTCAACAGCACTACAGAGTAAACTGGTGGGGTAAATAATGTTCTAAGATTTTAATTATGTCCTATATTTTTGAACAAATAGTCTTAGTTTTTTAACCAATAGCAGCTATACTTTCTAATTCTCTTTGCTTTTCTAAGTCACTTATGACTTATTTTATTTCCGGTTATAAAAGTGTTATTGCTGTTGTGCTCTAATTTTCTTTCTTCCTTTATTTATTTATTTGATGTGAGGCATTTCTTTATTTTTTATGCTTTATTTACTTACACTGTTTATGTCCATTTGCCCTCAGAATTGTCTCAGGAGGGAGAGATTGTAAATATATGATTTAATCTGTAATATTTAAGCAAAGTTGTAAGGACTCACTTCTCCAGAGCATTCCTATTTGAGAAAAGTGTGCAAGGGAACATGGACTAAGAATAGTAAAAATCTAGGTAATATAATATTAATAATTAAAATGTACTGAATGTTAAACACCATTTAACAATTTTGCAAAGGTCATTTTATTTAATTCTGACAGCATTTCCTGGTAATAGTTGTGATTACTCTGAGACAGCCATTATTAATATTACTATTCATTTGAATGTTCTGTAAAGTGGAGATAAAACTAGCAAGCACATAGATTTTTGTGAATATGAAATACATAATTATACTCTGAAATTTATGAACTTGGATTAAAAAAAATTATATGAATTTATAAATATAATTTAGTTTAATTAAATATAATACATAAAAAGATATATCATAGTGCCTGTATAATTTGCATTTGTGGTAGATATAAAAATATTACCCTTTCAAAGATGTTCCCATCTTCATCCCAAGAATTGGAGAAGATTCAATATTATATGACCAGAGGAAATTAAGGTTGTAAGTAGGATTAAGGTTGTCAGTCAGATCAACCTAAAACAGTGAGGCAAACTCAGTGTAATTGCAAGGGCTTTTCAAACTTAAAAGATTGAGGCAGAATATTCTAGAGAAAATATGACAGAAAGCAGAGTTGGTGTCATGCAAAGTGAAGTCTCAATCTGGTTCTCCTAATTTAACAGATAAACAGAAGCCATAAGCCAAGAGTACCACTAAATCTTAGAAGATAGAAAGAGCAAGGCGTGGGATTCTTTCTTCAACTTCCAGGCTTTGCTTTAATCTACTAAATTAGTAATAAATTTTTTTTGCAACAGCAATCGGAAACACAGGAGTGCTCTGCAAGTACTACTTTTCGTAATCCCAATTTCAAAGATTAATAAAGTGAGCAAAAGAGGATTAAGTAACATTCCTAAGATCATATTGTAAACCTTAGAATGAGAATATAAATGCAGATTGTCTAAATTAATGAATACAATTTACTTGTAATCACAATACTAAAGATTTTAATGCATGTAATACTATCAGTAAAAAGATAAAGAGAAAACACAACTCAACTTTTTGTACACAGTTTTTATTAAATTATCATTTATTATAGTTAAATACATCATTCAAGTATCAAACATTTCTAATTATAAGAGGTCAAAAGAAATGTAGATTAAATTCTTAACTCTCATTAGTTTTTAGCAAATCAAATTTATAATAAATTATAGAATATATACAGTATATTTTTGCACATGTTATGGTACTCAAAAATAATTTTTTTTATCATTTTATTACAAATAATAATATTTACATTTTATTCCTGTCTAGCTTAAGCACCATTATGTCACATATAATTGCAGCAAAACAAGTTGTATACATACAAATAACCACTTTTTGGTGAGGTTTATATAAATACAAGTAGGTTTAGATTTCTAAATTCATACTGTAGTTCACTGCACAGTGTATACTAATTAAGTTTAAACTATCTTAAGAATTATTTTTTGTTGTAATATGGAGAAGACAAATTTTGAAGTTTCTATTTGTTTAACACACTGATTCACTGCAATATAGTCAAGCATAACAAAACATGTACTTAGAAAATATAGTATTTCAGAGAAAATAATGTTTAAGTATATTGCATAGGTATTAAACATTTAATTAATAAAAGAAAAAAGCTATGTTTTAAGTTGCACAAACACAAAATAGTATGCATTAAAGGGAGTCATTTGTATGAGTAGAATTATTTTATAAAAATAATATTAAGTAATGATAGTGTGAATTGGTAAAACATAAATTTTTTGTCCATATTTTTGGTAATTAGATTTTATTATAACTATAGTAAAGAAAAACAGTAGATTTCATTATATAGATAACACATTAAAATTATTTCTAGACAAATAACTAAGAAACAGGTCATCAGTATTATAGATTTAAATAAGTGTTGTGAAAAAAAGCCTAACATTTGTTATATTTCCAGTTAGCAAATGATTAATCATTTTTTGTCTTCTTGAACAATTTGAAAGAATTCTCTCTGTTCTTTTTCCCAGGAAAAAGGTGTGAGACAAACTTTGTAAAATAATTTGATTTAAAATGTGGGTATTTAAAAACATAAGTACTCAAATTGTAATTAAAGTAATTATTTTTCAAAATTAATTAAAATTCTGATCTTTCACATAGTAACATAATGATCTTCTCATACTAGGAATACAATTTAAAATAATTTTCTCAGCTACATTGTCTACTTCACTGCGTTAACTTTGAAACTTTTTATTGCATTTCTTCTGCAATGAATCTTGACATGAGATCACAATCTTTGTTAGCTTTCTTTTTTTTTTATTTATTTACTTATTCATCATGCACAAGTATAGTATCTTTTTACATACAACTGCTTGTATACAAAGTATATAAGTACCATTCAGATCTTCAATCATGCATTTAGTTAAGTGTATTTTATTTATGACAAACATTAATAGATAATTAAAGAATAAAATGATATTTTGTGGACTTGATAAGAAAAATGAGAAATATTTTAAATTTTATGTTAAAAGAGTAATGACCAATGATTTCATTGTAGAGTAAGAGCTTAGGAAAAGCAATTATTTAAGAACAAATTAAATATTTATTATAGTTAACTGATACTATCATGTACATCTAAATTTGAGCAAAAAGAAAAATATATAAATACTGTTGAGAGAAAGAATGTATTTGAAAGGGGAAGAAGAATAATCCAATCTTATTAAATAAAATTTAATTGTTTTATAAAAACTATGTGCTCATTATGTAAATAACCATCATACTTTCTTGTGAAAAATTTTCTAAAATCTAAATATCTATTTTATACAGTTGTTTTTCATTTGTACCTTTATTCATATTTCATATCATTCTGATATATAGATACAAAAATATAAAAATATATAAAAATATATAAATATAATAATATATATTTTTACAAAATATATATTTTGTACCAAAATATATTGTTGAATCAAAGAGTGCTTAGCCACTGAACCCCATCGCAGACTTTTTATTTTTTATTTTTATTTTGAGACAGGGTCTCACTAAGTTGCTTGTGCCTTATCAGGTTGTTGAGGCTGGCCTCCAACTTGCCATCCTTGTGCTTCTGCCTCCTGAGTCCCTGAGATTACAGGCATTCACCACTGTACTCAACCCCATTCCGATTGTTGTTTAAGGTGTGTTTAATCCAGAAGATATTTTCTAGATAATTAATTTAATTTTTAAATATTTGGCTTCATATCAGTTTCCTTTTCTTTCATGTTGCTTTATAAAAATAGTCACTATGACTTGTTGTACTCCCTAATAACCCTTTAGTCTCAATTTAAGCTTCTAATCTCTCTACAGGAAGATCAGCCTCTCCTAGGGCTGTGTCAAACCTGATCTTCCCAATTCTTGTTCAAGTCATAATTCTACATTGCTTTGTGGTTTTTAGCAAATATTTTCTTGTCGCTGCCTGAAGCGGAAGTCGCTTGGAGCAGCGAACGCCACAGGAAAATTCGGAGGCAGGATGAAAATGAAAAAAGGTCTTTTATTCTTCTCCTCTCTCCAGCTCCAGCAATCACTCCAAATGCTCTAACTCCAACCACCACCTTCTTCTTCCCCACACACACTAACGAACCTCACCCAGTTATATACATATCGCTTTAACAAGGACACGTGCTTACAGCTCGAGCTTACAGGTGCGTCACGCAGTGTTCACGGGCATACAAAGATTCTTTGAATAATGTATTAATATCAGGTGGAAACTAGAACATCTTTTATGGCTCTCAGCTAACTGCAATCTTTAGCTATCTCCTTGATTATAGGCTCCTTCATTTCCCCCTTTTAGTTTTAAAAGAGGGGATGTTCTAGGACGTCCATGTGCAACCGACATTCTTACCCGTCATGGGAGTCTAGGCTGTCCTGACTCCTGGCTTAGGTTGACATGCCGGCCACATTAGACTGTCCCGTGCGACTGTGCCGTGTCTTAGGTTGTCCCCTTCTGGGGATCTTACCCGTCATAGGCTAACCAGCCATCCAATAGAGCCCTTCAGGATCGACTGTGTGTTGACTAACAGCCGTCCAATTTTTAGGAGATGCTGCGGCTTTAAGGCGGTAAGCCTACTGCTGATGAGCCAAGTTTCCATAGCGTATCAAGTTCTTTAAGCGAATCAGCTGCCCTTAGTTTCATCAAGTAACGCACTGAGTTCTCTTAGACAAATACCCGCAAGGCATTGTCCCGTAATGTCCCAAAATAATGGAAAATCAAAATGTCCATAAGTTATAACACATAGATTCAGGAGGCCCCATGCATGCAGAGCAGAGGCCACACTGCTGGTGAGGTTGTTGATGCTTGAGCAGCAGGGATGCTTGCAGCGACCGCGGTCCCTGCAGTTGTAGCAGCAGCCGTCTTTTTTATGTCCAGACATTTCTACCGGCAAATCTTCAGGGCCCGCTACCTAAAAACTTAAGCATCCATTATTAAGGGAAAGGCAGTGCTATTCCAGCACTGAGATCAAAAGGTGAGCTGTCAAACTAAAAAAAGAATTATTAGAGTAGAAAATAAAAGTTGATCTCTGCTCACACACATTGCTGCTCAAGCTCCCACAAACATAAGCTGGCAAAATATCACATTCAGAAATAACCAAAGAGAAACTGAGGGTGTTTACTGCATTAAAGATAAAGAAAAGCTAAAGGCATTTTGGAAAAATAATTTGTTAGCTGGAATCCTCGAGTCTCTATATACACAGCAATCCTATACCTGTTGAAATAATTCAAATTAATCAGCTACTAAACAAATGAAGTCAATAACAAATAAATGATCCTCTGTCGGAACACCAAAATATCAGGTTATACAACATTAAACATATTCACAGCTGAAGAGAAGTCCCGGAGACAACTATAAATCAAAATTGATTATCATTATAATTGATTATCTAAAAATATTCTGAACTTATATAAATATCTATTTATCTATCTATCTATTGATTATCAAATTAGAATATTCTAAGCTTAAATGAATTAACGTTATTTGTTATTTGGATCTATATCTATCTACCTTTTTTTTTTTTTTTTTTTTAAGCGCTTAATTATTTGTGACGTCACACTAGACAGACACACATATAAACATATTTGTGACATCACATTAACATGAAATTTAGACAAATGCACAGACATAAAGACATATATAAAAGAGAAAAAAAAATTACAATTGTGTATACACTGAAGAGAGATCTTCTTGTCCCGGCCGGGAAGAATGAAATTTAATTTGTAAATTTAATGGAGAACTCTTTTAAGGGAATCACTCCATACCTTCATTTTGGTCCTCTTGACCTTGCACTTGTTTATTCAATCTAGACTCCTCAATAACTTCGTCTTGATCCCTTTGACTTTGTACCTGCTTTATCAATCTAGATGGTATCCATATTGGAGAGGATTCGTGCTTTGGAAAAACACAAACAGATCCTCTCCCCCAAATTAATACTGGGTCTGGACCCTTCCATGTACCTGAGAGAACATCCTTCCAGTAAACCAAAGGTTTATGTTGTTGGTGTGGGTTCCAGTGTCTATCTCCAGCCAAATGTCCATTAGAATCTAAAGTTAAGAAATTTAGGGTAAACAGGGCAACTGCCAATCTGTCCTTAGGATTTTTCCAGTTTCCATCTTTTTGCTTTAGTAACATATTTTTAAGTGTCCGATTTGCTCTTTCAATTATTCCTTGTCCCTGAGGATTATAAGCGATACCTGTTTTGTGGATAATATTGAACTTTGTACAAAATTGTTTGAAGGATGTGGATGTATATGCAGGGCCATTATCTGTTTTAAGCATTTTGGGGATGCCCAATGCAGCAAAAGCTTGCAGACAATGAGATATAGTATCTTTAACTTTTTCTCCAGAATGTAAAGAAGCAAAAATCATGCCTGAGCATGTATCTATGGTGACATGAATAAATCGTAATTTTCCAAAACTTGGCTCATGTGTGACATCCATCTGCCACAAATGATTGGGCATCAAACCTCGTGGGTTAACCCCATAATGTGGATTGGGCAAGAGTGTTACACAAGATGGACATTCTTTTACAATTCTACGAGCTTGTTCTTTTGTGATTTTAAATTTTTGTCTTAAGGTAGTGCTGTTAACGTGGAACTGGGAATGAAATAAAGTAGCTTGTTGTACTGTAGTAAATATAAATATTGTTTTAGTGAGGGCGTCAGCTTTTTGATTACCTTCATGGAGAGGACCAGGCAGATTAGTGTGAGCTCTTATGTGACCTATAAATAAAGGTTCTTTTCGTTGCCATAGGAGATTTTGGATTTGAGAAAACAATTTAAAAGCTGGAGTATGTGGTGCTATTGGACCTGCTAGCTCCAATTTTGGGACAGCATGTACAATATAATGGCTGTCTGAAAAAATATTCATAGGCTGTTCTTTAAAATTTTCCAGAGCTATTATTATAGCTTCGAGTTCCACTAATTGAGCTGATTTTTGATTAGTGATATGAATCATTTTTTCATTTTGAGTGACTACTGCAGCAGTACCGTTAGAGGATCCATCTGTAAATACATTAAATGCTTTAGGAATGGGTTGATTTTTTATTACCTGTGGGAATATGATAGGATGATTGATACAAAAGGACAGTATAGGAGATTTAGGAATATGATTGTCAAAATTTGCAGAAGTAGAGCATCTAGCTATAGCCCAATCATTATCATTGAAGCACAAATATTCAACCTGTGACGATGAATAAGGAGTAATAATAGTAGCGGGATGAATTCCAAATATTTTAGTAGAGGTTTTAAGTCCTTGAAGAATAAGTTTAGCCACCATGGAGGTATAAGACTCAATTGTACTTTTAGGAGAGACAGGCAAATGTATCCATAATATAGGTCCCTGTTGCCAAAATACTCCTGTTGGAGTATATTGTGAAGGAATAATAATCAATATTAGTGGTTGTGCAAAATCAAATCTATCGCAATGGGATCTTTCAATGGCCTGTTCTACTAATTTTAGAGCTCTCCTGGCCTCAGGAGTTAATGTTCGAGGTGAGGATGGGTCAGGGTTCCCACGAAGGATGTCAAATAAGGGTTTTAATTGTCCAGTAGTGAGGCTTAGTGTAGGGCGAAGCCAATTAATGTCACCCAGTAATTTTTGGAAATCATTGAGGGTGGTCAAATGTTCTTTACTTATTAGAATTTTTTGGGGTTTAACAAAAGTATCCATGATTTTAAAGCCTAAATATAGTATAGGTGATCTGCTTTGAACTTTTTCTTCTGCTATATATAATCCATATTATTTTAGATTTTTTGTTATTTCACTAAATATATTAAATAAAATTTGTTGATTAGGATGAGCTAATAAAACATCGTCCATGTAGTGTAGACACATAAGGTCTTGATATTTGTTTTTAATGGGCTGTATAGCTCTGTCCACATATAGTTGGCACAGTGTAGGGCTATTTGCCATTCCCTGCGGCAATACTTTCCAATGATATCTTTTATCAGGGCCATTATTATTAATAGAAGGAATTGAAAAAGCAAACCTGGGGGCATCCAGAGGATGTAGGGGAATGGAAAAGAAACAGTCCTTTATATCAAGGGTTATAAGGTAATAGTTTTTTGGAATAGCTACAGGATTAGGAAGTCCAGGTTGAGTAGGGCCCATAATTTGCATTGTTTTGTTAATTTGTCTTAGATCTTGTAATAGTCTCCATTTACCTGATTTTTTCTTAATTACAAATATGGGAGAATTCCAGGGAGAGGTGGAAGGCTCTATGTGTCCTGCTTCTAATTGTTCTTTAATTAATTGATGGGCCGCTTGCAATTTTTCTTTGGATAGGGGCCACTGAGGGACCCAAACTGGCTTATTAGAGAGCCATGGTATTTTTAAAATTGTTTTCTCAGTGGCCCCTAGAAAAAATGTCCTTTGCCTTTTTTATTATGAGTAGGATTTTTATTCTTAACACCTGCAGGCTTGGTCGCTAGGTGTAGCCCCATTTGATGTAAAATATCTCTTCCCCATAGGGTAACTGGCAAGCTGTTTAAAACATAGGGTTTGAATGTTCCTGTATGGCCTTCATTGTCTTGCCAATTTAAGATTACAGCACTTTGAGCTGGGGTATTACTGTATCCCAAGCCTCTTAAACTGGTTGAGGCTTTCTGTAGAGGCCAGTGCTTAGGCCATTGTTGTAGATTTATGATGGAAAAGTCAGCTCCTGTATCAATCAGCCCCTCCATCTCTATACCTTGAATTTTTAATTTGCACATAGGCCTCCGTGAACAGTCCTGGACCCAGAAAGCCATAGGTCCTGAACCAGTGGAACCGAATGCTCTGCTATTTCTATTTTGTGGCATGCTTTTAAAAGAATTATGGAGACTGGGAATGAGGAGCAGCTGTGCGATTCTGTCTCCTTGATTTACGGAGATGATGCCCCTGTGTGTACTTAGCATTATTTTAATCTCTCCATTATAATCTGAATCAATAACCCCTGGTATAACATTAAAGCCTAATAAACTTTTGGAACTACGCCCAAGGATTAGTCTCACAGTTCCTGAAGGGAGAGGTCCCCTGATTCCCGTAGGAATCAGCTGAACCCCCATTTCAGGTGTCAGGACCATCCGGGCAGTAGAACAGAGATCTAATCCTGCACTTCCTCTTGTCCCTCTGATAAGGGAGTTAATGGGTAGGAGGGACTGTGACGAGGAATCATTTGAATCTGAGGGCCTTCCTCCTCTAGTGCCTCGTACATTTGTGGGCCCCGGGGCATTGGGCCCCGTGCCCCGTTTTTTGAAATCCTTGATAAATCATTTCCATATATATCATATCTAGAATGGCATTGATTGGCCCAATGTATACCTTTTTTGCATCTGGGGCATCGGCCTGGAGCACGGTATGAATTTGATTTTATTACCCTTGGGGGATATTGCTTAGCATATCTTGGTTGATTATAATAATTTTGTCTGGAATATCCTGTTCTAGGTTGAATCTTTTGGGAATTTTGAGGGGAGGAATTTTTCATCACTGCAGCAATTACGTTGCCTGTGATAACAGCCTGGTTAATGTCTTTGCACAGTCTGATATAAATTGATAAGTCTTTTTTACTTCTCCATGGCCTTATTGCATCCTGGCAATATTTATTAGCGTTCTCGTATGCTAATTGGATAACTAGGGGCATAGCTTGCTCGACTTCTCCAAAAACTCTAGATGTTGTTTTTAAGAGCCTATCTACAAAATCAGCGTAAGGTTCGTTAGGCCCTTGTATAACTTTTGATAGGCTGCCTTGCAGATCCCCTGTGCCTGAGATTGTCTTCCAGGCTTTCACAGCTGCAGTGTGTATCTGGGCATACACACCTGGATCGTATTGTAGCTGATTTTGTAGTTCGGCGAACTCACCCTCCCCTGTGAGCATATCTATATTGCGTTGAGGGAAACCTGCTGCAGCATTTCTCTTTGCTATTTCTGAACAAAGTTCCTGGAATTGAGTTTTCCAGATTAGGTATTGTCCCCCACTTAGTACCGCTCTGCATAGACTTTTCCAATCTGAGGGGGCTAAGGTTAGGGTGTTAAGTGACTCTATCATACTTAATGTGAACGGAGCTTGAGGCCCATAGGTCAGTACCGCCTCTTTAAAATTCTTTATTGTTTTAAAGTCTAGGAACTCGTGATATCTTTGTCCCTGTTCATTTTGAAATACTGGCAGTTCTAGGTGCTCCTGCGGTCTATGTTGTTCGAGAGCGTATAAGCGCTCTGAAAGGCCGCCAATTTCTACCTCAAGGGCACGTATACTCTGATCAATACTCTTTATTGTTTCTGTTAGGGATTCTATCCATGAAGGAGCAGAGGGCGCTAGTGGTTCCTCTATTTGACGGTCTTTTCTCTTTTTTAATTTCTTTTTGTTCTTTTTATTGGAGACTGTGCTCTCCGAATCACTTTTTGATTCCTCTTCACTACTAGCTTCATAATTCCTAACCGGCTCAGTAGAGGAGACCGTACTTTCATGGTTTGACTCCTTGTTACTATTATTACTTTCACTGGTATCCTGAGTTTCAGTTTCTAAGGAGAGTACATACTCCTCAGCTAATTTTATTAAGCTTCTAATGGCTTTTGCAGTTCTTACTTTTGAATTTACATTCCTACTCTCCTTGCTGGTCTCCACTGAGTCAGAGGATATGCTTTCTTGTTCACTTTTCTCACTATCCTCTGAGTTCTCAATATCAAAAATTTCATTCATGGCTTTTATAAACCGACTTTTTGTTATATTTGCTCCCATCTTTTTAAATTTTCTTTTTTCTTACCTTGCCGCCGAATTCCCCGTACAGGCCACCACCTGTCGCTGCCTGAAGCGGAAGTCGCTTGGAGCAGCGAACGCCACAGGAAAATTCGGAGGCAGGATGAAAATGAAAAAAGGTCTTTTATTCTTCTCCTCTCTCCAGCTCCAGCAATCACTCCAAATGCTCTAACTCCAACCACCACCTTCTTCTTCCTCACACACACTAACGAACCTCACCCAGTTATATACATATCGCTTTAACAAGGACACGTGCTTACAGCTCGAGCTTACAGGTGCATCACGCAGTGTTCACGGGCATACAAAGATTCTTTGAATAATGTATTAATATCAGGTGGAAACTAGAACATCTTTTATGGCTCTCAGCTAACCGCAATCTTTAGCTATCTCCTTGATTATAGGCTCCTTCATTTTCTTTTTTTTTCTTTTTTTTTTAAACTAAACTTTAATCTCCTTGGGAGCAGAAACCATGTCCAGTTTTATCTTCTCAGTCTTTTTCCATGTGCCAGACACATAAAAGTACTAGTGGTACATATTTGGTGAATGCTTGAATAAGTTGGGATATGATACTGTTTTATTTTGAAGGCAGGAGTAGATCATTTGTATTACATATATATTTTAGTTAATTTTTTTACACTGTGACCAAAAGAACTGATGAACAATTTTAGAAGAAACGTTTATAGAGCACTCAGGTTTTCAGTGTCTCAATCCTTAGATGAAGACCTCCATTGCTCTGAGATGAGGCAGAACAACATGGTGGAAGAGTGTGGTGGAGGAATGCAGCTCAGAACATGGTGATTAGGAAGCAGAAAGGGAGTTCCATTCACCAGGTACAAAATTTATAACTCAAAACCTCTCCCCCAGTGACCTAACTCCACCAACCACTCCTTATCTGCCTATAATTATCATGCAGTTACTCTGTACCACTGAATTAATGCGCTGATTAGGTTAAAGTTGTCCTTAGTCATTTTACCTTCTCAATATTCTTGCATTTTGTCACACATGAGCTCTTGGGGAACATCATGTATCTAAATCATAACATATCGTAAATTATAAAAAATAAAAATAAACAAATATTTTAAAGTTCAGATAGCAACGTCATACATTGCTCAACCTTTCCACTGAAAATTCTTTATGTTAGTACAATGGTGATTTTTTGTCAGGAACGTTAGGACTAGAATCAATCCATGTAAGTGTATAAAACAAAAACAGCTCATTACTTATTTATCCTGTCTTCCAAACATGGAATATTATAAAATTAAAATTAATTTACAAATACCTAAATGAGATTAAACTGTTTCTTAATTCAGGGATTGTATCTTTTATTCTTTCATTATTTTCAGTTAATTTTGTTTTCATATTTTGTACTAACATAGAAGGACATTCATACTTTAAACAATGTGTCTATTGGTTCCTGTTATAGAACAACATATGTAACCCTTTCATCTTACCTCCTCAGAAACAAAGAATGGCAAAATCATTTTGACAAATAAGAAAGGAACAGTTTTTTCTCTCAACTGTCAGTTTTGCTGCTAAATAATAATAACTATTAGAAAAGTGAAAGAGGAAATATTTTCCCCATAGAGTGAAAATAAAGTCCTTGGATTGTAAAACTAATTTTGAAAACAACAGAGGCTCTTATCTTACTGATTCCAACTGCATAAAGAAATGTTATATATATTTTAAATATAAATTATTTAAATGATATTTTTAAACAATAATCAAATTTAATCATATAAACAATTTGACTAAAAATGTTACATTAATTGCTGATTTTAATAGATAAGATTATATTCTTGATTTTTGCGCCCCCAGGAAAACCCTAAGGAACTAATGTGCTCTTTGAGTTTGTAACTTTGACTTCTTTAGCTTTTAGAACAGACTCACAGCCTATTTTTTTTTAATTTATTGATTTAACATATTGTCAATGCTATGTTTCACATTTCCTGATTTGAAATAATGAGAGAATAAATGTTTGAGATATTTCTGCTTAGGATATTCTGTATCTATTCACAAAAAGATTTAAATGAAATAGGCTATTTTGTAGATATTTTATAACACTTTGAGTAAAAAAAAATTGTATATTGCTGAAGAACATTACAGTAAGGTAACAGTCTCAACTGTGAAAATTGAAAAATATGTGTAAAATATGAAAAAATACAGCTTCTGAAATGTACTATTAAAAGGGATGAAAGAGACATTGGCAACAGGATCAATAGATGTGGCACATCTTTTGAGGGGTCAAGGGGTCGGTGGAGAGTCTCTGATGTCCACATATGGCGAGGAAAAGAACTAGAGTCTGCAATATTCGTCATTTATCAGTTTGATCGTTGTTACTACCAGTGAACCAAACATTAACATCAAGGTACACAATAAACGAACAATTTTGTGGACCTCAGAGAGTGGTAGGTACAACACTGAAATGTTTGTTCTTGTGACTAAATAATACTGGACTGAATAAAAATTGAGAATGAATACAAAACATTTATTGCACTGTTTCTGAGTACCAGGCACTGTTATAAAGGCTGAGGACATGCAATCTGTGCCATTCACTTTTTCTGAGTCTGATTGTGAAACCAGAAAATAACAAAGAATTACTCAACCTTACTACAAATACAAAGAGAGACAGTTTCATATAGTTATGGGGATGTAGGAAAAAAGAACCTCATCCATCTTGGAAATAAGAGAACCATTTTTAGAAAGATATATATCATTTTCAAAAGAAAAGTAAGACAAAGAGTTTATTATAAAGTGGTTTAAACAATTGAGATTTGAAAAAAACTGCACATTCAAGTAAATATTAATGGCTTAAAGTGATAAGGCTCAAAATACATATGGGGAACAACAGAAGATGAAGTAGGAATGAAAATTTAGGCACAGAACACATTTAAAATCTCCAACTGATACTCTCCTAAGTGCACTGAACCTTATTCTCAAGGTGAGAGGCAGCCACTGACAAAATTCTAAGGGACATGAAAATATATTTGCCTTTTATAATGTTCATCTCACTCATATAGAAGTATATAAAAGGAAAAGACTTTGTGAAAAAATTATGGAGCTACTGTATTTAAGTATTTTGAATCTTGTAAAACATTAAAACAAAGGAAGTGAATTTAAATTGAAAGAAACTATCACTAGCAAAATAATTCTATAATATGTAACTGATTAAAGACAGATAAGGTTAAAATAAATGTTAATGTACACTAAGTGCTTTACATAGATTTTCTTTTTTGATCCTTAAAATATCTATAAGAGCAATATTATTATGTTCTAATTTTGAATATGGGTGAAAAGATTTACACTTCTTAACTAACTCATTCATTTTCTCCAACCACTGAATCATGGTGGAAGGTTTAAATTCTAGTAATGACTTCAAGCAACAACCTCTTTTCATCTCTACCATACTGATAATATAAATTTTAATATATAGAGTTTTTTATTTGGACAATGGAGTAGGTGAACATGTGATTCATTAGAATAAAGAATGTTTAGAATAAAGGAAATGAGAAAAAAGTTGAGGCTCTTAGGAAGGAACTTTTTAGAGGTGTGTAGATCACAGAGTGAGACTTCATGAATAATATCTTCTTAAAAGTGGTCTATCAGAGATGTCCTCACCTTTTCCATCATCACGAGAACACAGCAAAGAATGGAACCCATGAGTCAGAAGATGGGCCCTTATCTCACTAAGTACTGAGTTTTCTGATGATTTATATTAAAATTTTCAGTGTCTAGTAGTCAAAAAAATAAGTATTTGTTGTTTATTAGCTACTCATTTTATGATATTTTGTTACAGCAGCTAAACTGGATTAACTGGACTAAGACAAGAGAAAACTCAGTGTGTACATTAAGGTAATTAATCCTGTGGTAAAAATATAGAGGGCTGAAGGACTGAAAAGACAAGTTATCTTCCTTGAAGAATTCATAATATAAGAAAATGTTATGAATGAGATCTTAGGAAAAAAAAAAGTAGCAATAAGGAGATAGACCTAAAGTAAAGTACACCATTTGTGGAAAGCTCAAAGTGAAAGAAAATATTTTAGATATTTTCTCTGTAGATATGCCTAATTTTTATAAATTATAACAATGCAAGATAAATATATTTCCTTTTTCAGTCAATATTTCCTTTACTATTTAAATATTTCCCTCATGCATTACTTAGTATTTTCTTTGTAGGGAGTTCAGGCATAATTATAATATGAATCTTGAAATTACCATCCTCAGAAGCACTTCTTATGTTCATCTCTTGACTCTAGAAAGCAACTGTGGAAACATTTGTTCCGGTCTAGAGGAGATTATATGTACTATTCCCAAAGATTGATGTATTAGATTAATCTTATTGGGAAAGTTAAACTGTCTAAATTAAATCAACATAAAATAAGACAGTTTCACTAAACGCAGAAGGAAAACCAAAAGTATGGGCTACTCTTCATGATGAGCAACATTTAGTAAAACACTGGATGACAGAAAGACATCATGAACATCCATATCTGGATGGAAATTCACAAATGGAAGGAGTTAAAAGCCTATTGCAGTTTTCAGTGAAAGTTTCCATTGTTGACCTTGTATCCATAAAGCATAAAACTGAAGTTAGTGTCCACACAAGTTTTTTGACATGTATTTCACTCTTAGAAAATCTGATTTGTCTAGGTTCAGAGTTTTGTTCATACAGTCAGTAGAAAATTTCAAGTTATTTTCTATGTTCAAAGGACTGTGCTGATTAATAAATATATAGAAATAAGATTCATTTTCATAGGAGGAAAGCAAGCTTTAATCTTTGAATTTCCAAAATGGATTCACATTTTATTTAATAAGATCACTGAAAGTTCATGTTACATAGAAACCAGGGACTTTAATGTCATAAACTTAGCACTAAATAGTAATATGTAGATATTTTTTGATGAATTTGAGTATATAGAAGAAATTTGACTATTAGAACAAGATAGAAATAACAGTTGAACTGTGTTTTCAAATAAGTTGTATCTTTTGATAAGATATAGAAGTGAAAAAAACTTGAGTATTTAACTTCACATATTTTCAAAGTAGACACATGATCTATTGGTTAGTTCCATTTGGGAAACTCTTTTCTAAAATAATAAGTATATATAATATATATGTATTTTATATATGGATTATAAATATATTCCAGAGTTTGATTAATATCTTGAAACTTAAAAATATAAAACACAAAATAAATTTCAACTATTTATCTATTAATGTCAAAATTGTATTAAAAAGAAATGACAGCACTGCCTTAAAAGATTTACATAATTTTGAAGTTAGAGAAAAATAAATTGTTCAAAAATGGCAACTTTTTATGATAATGAACATGCAAAATCTTTATTTATTTATTTTTATGCCCCAGCATTTTCCCAAGTTGGCACGATCAAAATATGCATGATAAACTTAGAATCTTAAAACAATGCAGTATTTATACTTGAAAAGTATGCTCAAGTAGTTATAGAGATTAAAATAGAATTATGTAGGGCAATTACCAAGACTTGTATTGCTTCAGGATTAATTAAAATACTGGCTTTAATGCATCACAAATAGAAATTAACATGATACTGATGAAGGTTAGTTGCACTGGTGATTATAATTATGATTATTATCCTGTGGCTTTCTCATGGTCAAAATTACATAGTTCACCTTTATTCTCATTAAGCCTTTCTGATCCTCACCAAAATAAAGACAAAATATAAACAAAAACAAAAACAAAAAAACCAAGTGCATTATAAACCCTATCAATATGAAAGGGATGACTGTATTAAGATTTATGAATATTTTATCAAATACAATATTTCATCCATTGCTGTTGCTTAAAAACTTATTATAACTACTGTGTATTTTATCTAAAATATTCATACAGAACTTGCTCATTAAAAACAATATTTTTGTCTGCTATTCTTACTGAAATCATCTATGATACGAATTCAGATTTTTTAGTTTTCTTGACTCTCACATACCTTGAAAATATTTGCTTTAGTTATATAAACTGTTTGCATTTTGTGGTAACTATTTTTAGTGATATAAGATTATTTTTATTGTTATTATTAGAAACAGAATCTATTTGGAGTTTTCCTTACTCTCCTGATCAGCTTTAGCACCCTACTCTCTAGTCTTATTCCCCAGCTTTCAATCCTTGACCCTCTGCTCCTCTTAGTTTCTATATTTTGTAGGCCATTTTATTTACACAAGTGGATTCACCTACTATGTATGCCAATGCCTTCTAAATAAACCTCTCTAATTCAGGATTCAGCTAAGTTTCACACTTTTTTTTTTTTTAAACAAATGTCTTCTGGGTTTTTTTGTATAGACACATGGAGTGACCCCAAATTAACATGTTCAGATTGAACTCGTCACTTTTTTTCCCAAACCATCCTTCTGAACGTGTTTTGTGATATTCCAAACATCTCCATGTTCTTGCTCTACTTGATCCATGCCTCCCCCCCAAGTTGTTTCTTGGATCTAATTGATTAATTTTTACAGAATCTCATTAAAACCTCTTAAAATTCAGCTTAATACCTAATAGCTACTCTATGATCTTTGTTCAGGATTTTATCATAGTTATTGTATCACATTTTATTACATCTTTCCTGACTTAGAAAAAAACATTGCACATATTCTATTATCTCCTTCATTAGAATTCTGTTATATAATGCCTGTTCTGCATGTGCTCCATTCAAGAAGCTCTGGTTGCAGGGTATTGATTTAGCAATATGATTTCAGATTTAATTGATGAAAGAGGGAAGGAAGAAAAACCAAGAAAAAGATGGGTTTTGAAACTGATCACCACTTTGTGATCAATCATCATCTATGCACTTCATCAATGTTCACCTGGAAGATAGGAGAAGGCAACATTTTTCTCCTGATTCCTATCCTCTTTAGTCATGTTAGAGTTTACTCTTTAGTAATTCAAGGTTTAGGCATTCATCAATACCGAGCAGCTTGGTAAGCATTGTAACATATGGCCCAGAAAGACTCCAGCGTAGAATGAAAGGGACACAGTAAAACTGAGGCATGATCTGCGATTACACTTGTTTAAAGTTGTGCTACAACAATGGCTAGAGGTGAGTATGGGAGACAGGTATAAGCAGAATTTTAAGTGAGTACGTGTTTCATGACGTAATCCTGATTATGTAATTCCATTCTTAAATATATGCCTGACTTCTCTAATTTCACAGTAAAGATTAAGCTCCTCCGTGTAGCACCAAAGACTTATCTAGGAAGCCATATCTAGCCCTTCAAATCTGAGTCAAGTTTTATTTCAAATGATTATGCTGCTTCTTGCTATAGATAGCAAAGGCACATATAGGAGGTCCTCATCATCAAAGAAACATTTAAAACTGGAATAAAAACTTCATAGGAAATGGTGGTGGTGGAGGCAATGAAGGCAGAAGGGTTCTAATAGAAAATTTCCATATCAATAAAGCTAAGAAAACAGCTTATTTCTTTATTTATAACAAGACAACATATAGGATAATGTATTCTGATTTATAATATATTTTTAAATGTCACTTTTTTGCATAGAAATTTTCTGACAGCATTTTACATCTTTTATTACACTTTAAGTTTTTAAAAAGAATCCTGAAGAATGCCATTTTCATTAAAATATATGGAGAGTAGATCGATTTTCCCAAAGGTTTACCTTAAATCTTGACTTTGTTTACTTTCTTTTTAAAAAAAAAGCCTAAAATAAAATTTTTATCAATAGTTCCTTCTTCAGTTACTAACTGCTCAAACTTGCTCATTTCACAGCGGCTTTGTATGTGACTGGAATAGTCCGCAAACACAATTTTATTGACATAATGAAAATGTGATTCTTGCAAGATATGCACTTTCGCTTTTTAATTAATTTGCATTGTATTTGCATTGCATTGTCTAATGTTTACAGAACACTACAGGAAGCGAAAAGAGATCAATAAAGAAGCTCAGGAAAGGAGCAGGGATACTTGGTAATGCTAAGTGGCTGGCAAGGGAGAGAAGGAGGTATTTCACTAGAGAATAATTTTATAAACTGTCAGTTTTTTAGTGATTATTTTCATGCTATGGCAAATTTTGTTTATCTCTTCAACCTCACAAGTGCGGGGATTCAGAGAAGGAATGGGTAATGAGAATACACTGTATATTTACTTTTTGTTCTTTTATTGTTCTCATAGGAACCCTCATGTTCATTATAATTGCCAGTGTACTTTTCTGTCTCCAATTAGACTATAAATTCCATGAAGTTAGCTGACTTAATAACAATAAAGCAATAACAATAATAGATAATAATCAAATAATTTACTTTTGGGCAATAATTTGGAAAGACCTTTATTTGAATTATCTCATTGACTCTTCCTAACAACCATAGTAAACATTGTGCATTTGATTTACTATTGTTATCCCATTTCATATATCAGAAAACTAAAGTACAGAAAGATTTAGTTTTTTCAGGCACAAAATGCAAAAGTGATAGAGCTGGGATTCAAATCCAGGTTGGCTGCCAAGTCTCTATATTTTATATAAAATGGCAACAAAATAAGCTTCCAAATTTTATTTGATGAAGTTTTCCTATTTTTGTACAGAAATTTTCATAGGTAATGCTGTATTCTTTCTTTGAGACATATCAGGAGGTGCAAACTTGCTGGTTGACTCTCTTTAATTGACAATAAGTTGACCAATGTGATTGGTAGACTCAGCTTTGTAGTTTCTCACCTCCTTTCATCTGATAATTGGTGCAGGACACTGTCTCCAAACATGTCCAGTGCACCTGCCTACAAAACATATAAATTGCACCTGAATCTAACAATTGAAGACCATGAACTCTGAATTAAATCAGTATACTAGTCTGTTACTATACATGTCTAGAGAAATTATCCTGATCAAATAATCATGGGATATGCTTAAATCAACCACACACAAATCTGTATATACAGTCATCTAAACTGAACACTAATTTTCAGTTATTTTTATTACCATCTTGATTATCATACTGCATTATAGTATTTAAAAATAAAATTCTGCCCTTTCCCATCAAAAAACTAGTCAATAAATTGCTTCACTAGAGGTAAGATAATAAACTTCACATTGTGTATTTTCTTTGTGCTTTTTAGTTTTTGACATTTAAAATGGTATAAAAGCAAGACAATGTAGACTACTTGATAAAAGCCTCATTCTCTCATTCTCACCTCAATCTCTCCATTTTTTCAAAAGAGGTTCTATATCATAAAACAGATACTTAAGTTTTTTTTTTTTAAGTACTGAGATGTAATTTCATAGCTATAAGTTATCCTTTGGACAGTTTTTATTCTATTTTTGCATATATCCAGGTACAAGCCCATTGTAGTGTATTGATGTTAAATTCAAAGTATTAGATAAACAATTTTATCTGATTTCTAAGGCATGAATGGAATATAACATGGGGTTTATGTTTCCAAGACATGAAGCCTAACTGACTACTTTCTGGATAAGTGAAGAAGTGATTTAACTTCTCTACATCCTCGTTATCTGATATAGCTACTATAAATAAGAAATAGCTACTAATTGTAAAGCAAATATAATCATGTTTGGAGCATAGCAAGCCCATTTTTATTTTTTAATTTTGATTTACTAACTTATCCAGGCTGGCTACCAACTGGGGATCCTCCACCTCAGTCTCCACATTTGCTGGAACTGCAGGCCTGTGTCAGTGTGCAAATTAAAAAAAAAAAAAAAAAAGAAGAAGAAGATGCTAGAATGAAATGGATATCAGAATTCTAAATGCATGATTGAAGACATGAATAGTATAAATATACTTTGTATACAGTGTTATGTAAAAAGGTGCTCTATATATGTACTATGAATTGTAATGTATTCTATTGTTATATATACAACAACTTCGAATTAAAAGAGTGTATCTCATAGAGTATTTTGAGTATTATTTTATTTCCAGCTACTTTCTATTGTCAGGAGATTGATAGTAAAGTTAGGTTGTAATATAATGGGTGGTATAATTTATTTTAAAATTGACTCTCTAAAGCATGTAAAATTATCACCCCAGCTATACCACTTTATGCTCACTAGGGTTATATAAGAGAATGCAACTTTGTATTTATTAGAAGCAAAATAGAATGTAATGAATTCACTTTGAATTTTTGTGAACTCCCTAATATAAAAACAAGGCATAACCCTTGTTTTTGTAAGTTTTGAATATAAGTAAAGCCTTTTGTATACTAGACATATATTAGTTTTTACTATAGATTTGTTTTGGATTTTCAAAAGCTTAAATTATTTTAGATTTTTGTAAGCTTCTTAGAAGAAAAGTAATCAAAATTCCATTGTTAAAATAAAATGTTAGAACAATTTTATTGTCAAGAAAAATTCCTCAAAAGAGCATTGGAAATACATTTGGTTCCATGCTTTTCTGTTTTTATTATTTCAAATGTCTTCTATATTTAAAAGCAAATTATCCTTTCCAGAATTCCCTTTCTGAATCAAACATCCTTTTCTAAATATTTATTTATTTATTTATTGGACTAATCTCTCATTTGTATCTTCCTTTTCTAATGGAGTCATATAAAGTTTATACATCTGCTTCAGCTGTGTCTAAATTAATGATTTTGGATATGTTTGGGAAATGAACTGACCACTTAACTGTTCAGTTTAAATGCAGGCAGAATGTTTTAACAATATGATCACTGCATGTTAAAGTTTTACCATCCCACATTATATGGGAATGACAAACAAATGACCTTTTTCACAGTTGACTAGAGAGGGATGAAAACAATAACTTAAAACTACGTGATGTGCGTTTACTTCCACACAACAAGGGGGAGAGGAGAAAAATAAAAGTTCATTGGATTGGACAGAAGAGAATGAAGGGAAGGGAGGGGGGGATGGGAATAGGAAAGACTGTGGAATGAATCTGACATAACTTTTCCATGTGCATATATGAATATGCCATAGTATATCTCCACATCATGTACAACCACAAGACTAGGATCCTAATTAGAAGAAGATGTACTCTACGTTTGTATAAATATGTCAAAATTGACTCTACTGTCATGTATAACTAAAAGGAACAAATAAAAATCATGAAACAAACCAAATTTTGTCATCATATATAATCCTTTATGTGTGTGTGTGTAATGGTACATATAATGGTATCCCATTAATATGTACAATTTGCATCAATTAAATAAAATTTATATCTTAAAGAAAGGCAGAAGGGGAAACAAAACAAGGCAAAACAAGATTTTTTTTTTAATTGCACTACATGGTCTTGCTTTGATAGAAATATGGTTTCATTATTCCTAATGTAATTTCAAAGTTTTGTATTGTTTGGATATACCCAATTTATTTTAATCCATTGAATCTACTGCCTTGAATTATTTGGATTTTTCTCTAACATAAAACTGTGCTAAATCTTAAAAACAAAAACAAAAACAAAACAAAACAAACCTTTCTATGTCTGTTCTTTGAAAAAAGAAAATAGGTCTTATCAACAAGTATTAGACCCTGGTGTGATCTTCAGTACAGAAAAAAAAAAAAAAATGTACACATCAATTATGTGTGATACTTAAAAAAAAAAAAAATCACCTAATCTATTGTAGTGCCATTAACTAAAATACATGTAGGATTTACTTAATTAAGCAGTTAAGGAATTCACAAAATTTACCTGAAAAATTCCTGTTTGAACTATAGAACAAGTATGTATTTTATTAAAATATATTTAAAGTGTAGATCTAGTTAAATATTACATATATTACTAATTTAACAGTTTTGCTTCCAAGTAGAAATTGAAATGCTACCTTATTTTTTCTCACTGACTTCTATGCTTCCTGTCATCCTGTGTTTCCTTCTTTGTGGGCACCTTGATGGGACCCATATAGATTGCTGCATGGATGATATTCCAGACTATCATAAGCCTGGCATTTTATCCTTCATAACTAGATTAAATATTTAACCTGTGAATGATATTTTTGTTAGCTTTGTAGGGAAAAGATTGAATGGCATCACATCCATTGAATATATATTACCTAAACAAATGCTATCTTTCTTTTTTTTTTAATTTTTATTAAAGTAGTCTCCTTCCCAGTAAAGCAGGGTTGATAGCATATGTACATATAAAAAAGTACATATGTATTATATATAAACACACATAATGTAAAATATCTCTTAGCATATTTTCTTTAATGATTTAGTATTCTTGAATAAACACTAAACACTGATATACTTTTCCTATAATATCTTTTTTTCCTGATTCTCTAGCTCATCTGTCTACCAGAGAGCTAAAAAAGACATACCAGGCACAGAATTAACAGTGATGATTTGTGTCATTTCTGATTTCTCATTATTACTAGAATTTTTGGATGCATTTATATATATAGATATTTACATATTTCAGTTTTTATTGTGTCCACAGAATTTTGAGCAGTTGAAAATCATTACAATACACCCATACATACGATTAAATACATGTATATGTGTGTATGTAGTATATCTATAGGCATATGTATATAACAAGATACAGGTACAAACATGCATAACATGTAAATATACATATGTGGATTGACATATCTCCAAAGCATATAGTTTAGGTATTTTTAACAGAAGCTTCATGACCTGATCATGGTAAATTATTAACTAAATCTCCAGTTCCACTGCTTTCTTTGGAGGATGGGTATTATGGCAGAAAGCTCCAATTTCTACTCACAGTTTGATTTTTATTATGATCAGACTTCATTCTGAAGCTATCTAAGTCCCCCCAAGAGTTGTTGAATTAGAACAAAAAACATATCTATTATCAAGAAATGTTTAGTATCTCTGTAAGGTGCTCCTATCAGCTGAATTAGAAAATTACGAAGATTTTAGAAGCTGTGTGTCAGAAACATGGAAAAAAGCCCGAATATATATTTCTTATTATGTTGCAGAAATAAAAAATGTCAAATCAAGATAATCCTATACATGTAAACAGTGAATTTTTTTCTATCAATTCAAGATATCCCACTCTAAAAGGAAAATGAAATTCTATAAAATTTTGAAGTTTTATTCAGTAAAAGAAAATGTTTTTGCACAGGTTTTTATGAAGTAACTTCATATTATTTTTTCATTAGTAATTTAAAAAAATGCCCATAATGATCAACTGATTCTTATGTAATATAGAAATCATAAAGTTTAATCCTAGTGAATATAGCTCAGAAGCAAGATGCATAACCAAAATGGACATTTTGCTTGTCCATTCATCAGTTGATGGACATCTGGATTGTTTTTACTGTTTGGCAATAGTAAATAGCACTGATATAAACATTTGGCACAAGTACTTGTCTCAATATCTGTTTTCAATTTCCTTGTGCATAAATCTAGGCATAAAATTGTTGGGTTATATGGTATGGTAATTCAATGTTTAACTTTAGAAAAACTGCCAAACTCTTTCTACGATGGCTGCACCATTTCATCTTTCCAACAGCAACATACTAGTCTTCTAATTTTTTTCACATCCTCACCAACATTTTCCATTTTCCTTTTGTCATCGTTGTTCTAAAAATTATAGCCATCATAACAGGTGTGAAATAGTATGTCACTGTAGCTGTGACTTGCATTTACCTCATAACAAGTGAAATTGAACATAATTTTATGTGCTTTTTGGACATTTGTATATCTTTTTAACTGAAGTGTGTTTTTGTTTGCGATGTTGAGTTTTAAATGTTATTTATATGTTTTAGGTACTAGACCCTTAACAATATGTGATTTGTTAATATTTTCTCCCATTCTTTGTGGGTCTTTCATTTTCTTAAAAGTGTTATGTGAAGCACAATTTAAAAAAAAATATGTGAAGTCCAATTTGTTTTAACTTCACACTTGTTCTTTTGCTTCTGGTGAAATATATAAGAATATTTTTTCTATATCCAAGATCATGAGAATTTTCGCTTGTTATGGTTTTAGCTCTTACATTAATCATTTTGATTAATTTTGAGTTAAATTTTGAATATGGTATAAAATCAGATTTTTTTGGAGGGGGTATCAGGGATTGAACCCAAGGGTGCATTGAGTCACATCCCCACCCCTTTTTTATATCTTATTTAGTGACAGGGACTCGCTGAGTTGCTTAGGGCCTAGCTAAGTTGCTGAGGCTGACTTTGAACTCGTGATCCTCCTTTCTTAGCCTCCTGAGCCACTGGGATTACAGGCATGTACCACTATGCCTGGCCTAAAATCAGATTTTAATGTCATTTCTTTGACTAATAGATATCCAATTGGCTCAGCCCAATTTGTGAAGAGACTGTTCTATTACCATCTAAATGACTTATCCCTCTTGTCAAAAACCAATTGACTATGTATAGATGAGTTTATTTCTTAACTTCCAGTTGTATTCCATGGTCTATGTTTATCCTTATGTCAGTACCACATCTTTTACTATTATTATAAGAGCTCTGAAATAAGTTTTGAAATCAGGAAGATTAATTTTTATTTCCAAAATTCTTGTCCTTTCTCAAGAGTGTCTGACTAAGACACCTTATGATTCTATGTAGACTTCAAGATAAAGTTTTTATTTCTGTAAAAAGCTTTTGGAATTTTAATGTGGTTATCATTGTATTTATAGGGCAGTTTGGGTAGTATTAACATTTTATCAAGTCTTCCACTTATTTAGATCATCTTAATTTTTTGTGCAAAGTAGTATAGCTTTTAATTTATTAGCCCTTCATCTCCTTGTTAAAATTATTCCTAAATATTTTGTTCTTTTAAAATCAAAAATTCTTAATTCTTTTTTTTTCTATTTCCCATTGCTAGTACAGAGATACAACTGACTTTTGTATAATGATCTTGTTTTCTAAAACTTTGATGAGTTTATCAATCATTTTTAACATTTTTAACTTGATAATTTTATTTCTTTATTTCTAATTTTGCTACATACTTTTACTTTTTCTTGCATAATTACTTCTGGATACGTATCTTGTAAAATGTTGAATAGAAGTGAAACCAGTCATCAAAATTTTTTCTTTTGTTCAAGGTCTTTGGGGGAAAGTTTTCGGTTTTCCCACTGAGATTGATAATGCATATTTTTTATAAACACCCTGCAGGAGCCCTAATTAAGGAGATAGCTAAGATTGCGGTTAGCTGTGAGCCATAAGCATTACCACCTTTCATGGTCTCATGAGACTTGGCCCGGGACATTGTGGATCAGGTCGGCGCCATTTGCATGATCTCACGAGACTTGTCCCGGGGGATTGTGGATCGGGTCAGTGCCATTTTATGGTGATTGTAGGAGTGTGGATGGTGTTGGAGTTGTTTTTGGAGCCGGAGAGAGAAACTAGCAGAATAAAGAGCCTGTTTATTTCCAGTCTGCCTCTGAACTTATTCCCGCGGCTTTGTTGCTCCAAGCGGCAATCGCTTCAGGCCTCGACAACACCCTTTACTATTTGTGGAAGTTTTCTTGTATTAGTTTGTTGAATGTTGGATTTTGTCAAATGCTTTTTCCTCATCACTTGATCACAATTTTTTCTATTTTGTTAATGTGATATACTACATTGTTGATATTCATATATTAACCACCTTTGCATTCTTGGAAATAATTTCAATTGATATGTAATTCTCTTAATATCCTCCTGGTTTTGGTTTACTAGCATTTATTGAGCACTTTTGTTTCTATATTAAAACTGGACATTGATCTTTCTTGTTTCTTTTTTTTTTTTTCTTGTGATATCTGTGCTTAGCCTTAGTACCAGGGAAATCCTAACCTAATACAATGAGCAAATAAGAAATCGCTCCTCTTCTTTTTTTTTGGAAAACATTGAGAATTATTTCTGTTAATTCTTTAAATGATTAGAACATTTTATTAGTGAAGTTATCTGGTCCTGAGGAGGTTTTTAACTAATGATTCAATTTCTTTATTACAGGTCTATTCAAATTTATCTTTCTTCTTCAGTTAATTTTTGTAATTTGTGTGTTTCTAGGAATTTATCCATTTCTTCTACATTATCTCACTTGTAGGTGTAGAGTTGTTTATAATATTCTCATTTTTTTCATTTGTGTGTACTTTGCAGTAATGATCCCAATTTATTTTTGTATTTCAGCAATTATTCTTCTCTCTACCCACTTTTTAAGTCTACTATTAAAATTTTCCAATTTTATTGATTTTTTTTTTCAGAAAACTAAATTAGGTTTCAAGATGTTCAGTATTGTTTTTTTCTATTTTCTATTTTATTTATCTTCATACTAATTTTTATTTTCTGGCTTATTTTATTTTTGGAATTTCCTGTTTTCTTCTTATACTTCCTTAAAGTATACATTTAGGTTATTGATTTGGGATCTTTTTCTTAATATAAGCATTTACAATTATACATTTTCTAGTGAGCACTGATTTCATGGTATTCCAATGTTTTGGTATGTTGAATTTTTGTTCTTATTTCCTTCACATATTTTCTAATCTCTCTTGTGATTTCTTCTTTTATTCACTTGTGGTTTTATAGTGTGTTCCAAATGTATCCTGTTTTTCTAAGCCTTATACCTTGAATTAGGCTGCTGTAATCAATATCATTAGTTTAAATGTATCTGGAAAAGCCACTGGGGAAGGAATCCCAGCCCTGGGACTGTGCAAATCTATTGACATAAAAGGAAACATATCACAATGCTCCCTGAGGAACATGCCAGGTATGGGGAGAAAACCATAATTCTTTTAGAATGTAGTCCATATAACTCTCCCTAGTTCTACAAATCTACACTACAAATGTGGCTGCTGATCTGGAGTCTGGAGCATCTTTGACATGCATTCTAAAATTCTGCTGATTTTTCACCAAGACTTCCCCACAACTGTTGCAAGTTTATGACTGAATTCTAGAATTCTTCAAATATGGATTTTGATGGTTTGCCAGCTCATTACTCTCTTTTAGAAAGGAACAGAATAAGATTTCCTACTCCAGGGTTTTCAGTGACATCACACCTAAAATACTACTTTTTTTTTTTTTTTCTTTTACAGTCATGCTCCATATCTATCTCAGTTCTAAGCTTCTTGCATTTCCACTCAATTAGCTTTTTGTTCTCTATTTCACTTCTCTGTTGGTGAGGGACCTACAAAGCAGAACACACAGTATTAGTTAAATTGGTTTATGAAGGAACTATTCAAAAGTCAAAATGCAAATTAGCTTGGGAAAGGATAGCTATATTTATATCTGCAGGAATATGACCTAGTCACAAATAAAAGTACAAATATAAAACTAAATATAAGCATACAATGAGAGAGTGAGATAAAAAATCAGTTACTTCTAAAATTATTCAGCACCATGGACTCTAACTTCAGTCTTCTCTCCTTGCAAGTGGCAAATAAGATAGTTAATTTTTTGAAGCAAACAAATCACCTTAATTGAACATAGTTTTCATTTTAAAGCAAGTTGTGGAGCTTAAGGCTGAAATCCTCCAGAGAAAATAGCCCTATGATTTATATCTGCACTGCCCGAACTCAAAGCAATCTGCGAGGTTGCATATGAATAATGCAGAGTGAGAATAGCGCAGGAGGAAACCATTGAAAGAAAGTAAATGAAGTCCCTTTAAAATGGAATATATAGGAAAACTATTTAATTTGAATTATTCACCAATGCTAGTGATATTACAGGAATAACCATAGATCAGTGAATATTTCAGTTTTTAAGATGGGGTCATGCTGTTCCTTTTATGTATTTGAAAAAATCCCAGGCACCAGAAATGAGAAGAGAATGAGAAATGCATTACAGCCTATGAATATGCACGAATGTGCTAGAGTTCATCTGAAAAGAATCCAAGAGTGGCCTGTTGAACTCTGTGACACACACATATAGCTGTTGACTGAAGCTCCACAGAGGCAGGGTTTCTGCCAGCTTGAGAGAATGGCAAATGATTAGCAGGAAATGCAACTTTTAGATGTGTCTTAACTATTGCTGACTATAATGATATGATACATGTTCTGGAGCAATTCCAAGCACCTGAGAACAATCTTGGTTACTATATACATGAATAAAGAATACATGGAATGTCTTTTGTCTTTTACATAATTCTAAATGCTAGTGTGTTAGGTAGTTTGATATATAATTATTTCATAAGTATCAAATGAGAATGTAAAAGGGGATATTGTGCAATAATGTGGTAATAACTGGTACAATTATAAAACAATATAAGTTACTGAATACTTACTCCATTAAAACAAAATGTGAAACTGCATCAATTTTATATCAATTAATCTGTTAATATTGAATTTTAATTTTAGCCTTAGAAGTTCCTTAGCTACATACCCACTACGTGTACTCATACCACTTTAGAATCACAGAGTTTAAAAGTCATCTTGTCTATGGAGGTTTGAAATCGATAGTCATTTAAAGTTAATAGTGTAAGAATTCTAAATGGTCTGGGAAAAGAGCCAGCAAACCAATATTAAAGAAAATGACTATGCTTGATATTTGTATGGAATGTATCTAACTAGGACTCAAGTAGCCATGGCTAAAATTATGTAATTTGAAGAGGCATTAGGGCCTGTTTCGTAAGAAAGTACAGAAACGGCTCCAAATCATCTAGCTTATGTGAATACTTCTGGAAATTAATTATCGCTGAAAGGTTATTACATCATGTCATTGGAAAAATCCATCTTACAAAAGGCTACATGCTTTTGAGCAGTGTCATTTAGAGTAACATAAATTTATATGATGCAAGTTAATTGACAGAGAAACAAAAATTATTCAACACAGACAACTAGATGGTACCTTAATGTTCAGGCTGAAACATCATTTGAGTTCAGATTTTGGTGCATGCTTTTCAACAATGAAAATAAACAAATTTCTTCTATTAAAAGTTGTGTTTTCTAGGATTACCACCCTGATTTGGCTACTTTTAATATCAACTTTGATTTCAGGCATGCTTTGTGATTGGTTAATGTTTACTTGCTATTTTGTATGAGAAACTCCTTTTAGTTTTTATGTTTCTTGGTCATGTTTCTATGTTTCATAGACATCTTGGTCTATGTCATGATACACTTTGTGACTTCTGTAGAGATTTTGTGTTTTACTCACCTGGTCTTGGATATTTGGTGTTCAGGTTATGTGTTACTGGGTCACTCTCACATAAAAAATGAGTCAGCCATCTTGGGGTCTTTCATATTGTTCTTTCACTGTCCTGGTCTCCATGGCACACTTTCAAAAAATGCCTCCAGGATGACTAAGGAACCAAATAAATCCACAGGACTCTCAAGATGTTTCTAGGTCCAGGCCTAGAAGTGATAGGACACTTTACCTAACCATCTCTTGCATAATGTCAGTCACATAGTCTAATTATTAACAACGAGAATGTAATGGAGATGGAGACTGAGGAAATAAACAATGAACGTCTACTGACTTCTGACATGTCAATAGGGGCAGATGTGCCTGGATTTTAGAGCTATGACAAACCTTGGCCTTCAAATAGAACAAATTATATATGAAAAATACTATCCATTCTTGTTAAAGATGGACCCAAACTAACTCTGTAACCTGAACTTGAATGTTGGTCTCTAGTGTTCCTGCTCATTTGTTTTTCCTTGAGAAGAAATATTGTCAGTAAGTTAAAACCACCAGTGATGGAACTGGTATAAATCCTGACTTTTACAGTTTTGAAAATGAGCATAATACTAACAATTTTCCTTATATTTGTGACTTCTGTAGAGATTTTGTGTTTTACTCACCTGGTCTTGGATATTTGGTTTTCAGGGTGGGAGTTTAAGGCAATTTATAAATGATTTTTATATTTCAGAACTCCCCAGCATGTTTTCTAATGATATGAGAAGAGTTTTAGTTCATTTAGATTCAGCTACAGTGAACTCAAATGTTATAAAAAGATATTTAAGCACCATTTTTTTCTGAAAATTACTTCAGTATTCTGATTGTTTCCATTATTACCACAAATGCCACATTCATCCATGTCCAGCCATGACTCCTGAGTAGGCCATCGATGAGATATGGAGACAGATCCAGAGAAGTGAAATTCTTATTCAATCAATTTTTTTATCAGTTTGCTATTAGCTTTACAGCCAAGTCAACTGGCCTTAGAATAGCAGATTTGACTGTAATTCCTATCAGTTCTGTTTTTTATTATGTTAGGGTACAACAAAATAGTTTAATGACAACAATTTGAGCATGTATTATAAAACACTTATCCTACCTAAGCAGAAAATAATCTCTCTTTTTAAGACTGCCAGTATGTAGTATTCTGTTCTGGTGGTAGGCCAAGAAAACTAATACAGATTCTAATTTATCTAGTACTTACTAAATAAGCTGCAGAACATGTACAAAATTTTACCACACTTGCCTGGAAGAACTAACATGAAATTTATGAGATATGACTACTAAAATATTAAAGATTCATAAATATTCAAGTCATATTTCTACATATGGGTATCATTTTTTAAATATTTGATTTTTTTTGTCAAAATCAAGATCATGCATTTTTCAAATTAGAAGAGTGGTCTTTGTAGAAGTACAGCTTGCTGGTCAGTTATGTTGGGTTCAGTGAAATGACGTGATTCAGTCAGATGGACATTAATAGATATGATATAAACACAGGTTTGGGTCACTGGGAATACAGTCATGGAGGCTGAGCAGGAGAATCACAAGTTTGAGAACTGCCTTAGCTGCCAAAATGCTAATTTTTGGCTTGTTTGTTTGATATATCCACAAAATGCTTTGTCTCTATTTGGGGTCCTAAATAAACATGATTGTTCTATCACCAATTTGAAACTATCTTAATACCTTGCTGCTTAGCAAGGCTCTATGCAACTTGGCAAGATCCTGTCACAAATTAAAAAAAAAAAAAAGTGTGGGGGACTGGGAATGAAGCTCAGTGATAAAGAGCCCCTGGGTTCAATCCCCAGCACCTAATAATAATAATAATAATAATAGTAACAATAACCAACAATAATAACAATGACAATAATAATAATAATAAATGTAGCTTTGAATTGTGCTTGTGCAGTGGGCAACTTGAGAATCTGTAGGCCATGGAAAATGTGCCCCTTCATATTGAGCCTCATGAGACACTAACATGGATCAGACTCTATCTTTGTGCTCAACTCTCTATCATTCTGAATTTCTTTCAAGGTTTTACTTTTACATATTTTCACACTTTACTACTCTGTTGAATCTGTTGATTTTCCTCTGTAATTGCATTTGGCTTTCTGAATAGAAAGCTTTGGTTTCCTGAACTTTCCTATGCATAACTCACAGAAATATTAGATTTTCCCTTTCTCCCTTCTTCCCTCTTTTTCTCTTCCTCCTCTTTTCACCTCTGCATACTCTGCCCCCTTCTCTTCCCCCTCTTCATTCTCTTCTAGTTCTTCTTCTTCTTCCTTCCTTCTTCCTCCCTCCCTTCCTTCCTTCCTTCCTTCCTTCCTTCCTTCCTTCCTTCCTTCCTTCCTTCCAAACTCCTGATGTCTCTGTACATTCTAGTGGACAAATCAAGAAACCAGTGAAATATTAAAAGGCAGAGAAAGTAATTATAAAAATTGAGATTAAAAAATTAGGTGTTAATATCTTATTGAGATTATTTTCTAATATTGCTAAAGAATTTAATTAGTAAAGGATACCTTCTTTCTCTGACAGAATTCCCATTTGAAACAAATATTTGAAAGGTATATTCCTGTAAAGCCAATTCACTACATTTTATATACTTAGGAATCAACATTAAGCACTTTAGCAAATTATTTAAAATATAATTGTCCTAAAATAACCCTGGTTTTAAAGACTTTTTGAGGACTTACCATAACGAACTATATATGTGTGGTTTTCGTCTCCTTTCTTTGTCTATTATTACAGATCAGGAAGTTAAAACTTAAGCTAGATGAGGATAAAATATCTCAAGCTTTGTAGAATACTTGATCTTAGAAAGAATAAATTAATTTGAAAGAAATTACTTAGAGTATGATCTGCTTCCATCCTCTTAGATATTATGTATTCTCTTCACAGTGTTACACCATCTATTCATAATAAAGCAAAACTAGAATCCCAAGGAAAGAAAATAAACGTCTCTGAATATTCACTTGCATACTACTGCCAAGTGATAAACATTCCTAAAATGCTAATTTTTTGGCTTGTTTGTTTGGTATATCCACAAAATGCTTTGTTTCTATTTGGGGTCTGAAATAAACATGATTGTTCTATCAATTTGAAACTATCTTAATGATTTTTACTTTCATTTCTAGTAATTAGAGAAATGTAAATCAAAACTACCCTATGCTTTCATCTAATGCCGGTCAGAATGGCAGTTATCAAGAATACAAACAACAATAAGTGTTGGCAAGGATGTGGGGGAAAAGGCATACTGATACATTGCTGGTGGGACTGCAGATTGATGCAACCACTCTGGAAAGCAGTATGGAGATTCCTTAGAAAACTTGGAATGAAACCACCATTTTATCCAGCTACCCCCCTCCTCCATCTGTACCCAAAGGACTTAAAATCAGCATACTATAGTAATGCAGCCACATCAGTGTTTATAGTAGCTCAATTCACATTAGCTAAACTGTGGAACAAACCTAGATGCCCTTCAACAGATGAATGGATAAAGAAACTGTGATATGTATATATACAATGGAATATTACTCAGCATTAAAAGAGAATAAAATTATGGCATTTGCAGGTAAATGGATGGAATTGGAGAATATCATGCTAAGCAAAGTAAGCCAATCCCCCAAATCCAAAGGCCAAATGTTCTCTTTGATATGTGGATGTTGATCCATAATGAGGAGGTGAGGCATGGGGAAAATGGAGGAACTTTGATTGGAAAAAGGGAAGTAGTGCTGGTGAGGGGAAAGAGGACAGGAAAGATGGTAGAATGAGATGAACATCATCACCATAGGGACATGTATGACTGCACATATGGTATAACGCTACATTGTGTACCACTAGAGAATTAAAAAAATGTGTTTTAATTGTGTACATGAATCAAAATACATTCTACTTTCATAGATACCTAATTAAAATAAACAATTAATTAACAAAATATTGGAATGGCTCCTAGTCTGTACAGATTTATAACCAGTCTCAGACTTAGAAAATCTCACTGGACACCTTGAATGAAGATATGGAGTCCATTTTACATACCCTCCTCTTATAAACAAATTAAATCAGTTTTCTTTGAATTAAAGACACCATTCTGCTGTGGAATAAGGGCATATATTATTTCTTGCCATTGAAAAACACTAACTGGTTTACCCCAAAAGATATCTTTCTTGATTAAAAAAACTTTACCAAATAATAGGTTATGTGGTTTACTGGGTCACTGTCACATAAAAAATGACTCAGCCATCTTGGGGTCTTCCATATTGTTCTTTCACTGTCCTGGTCTCCATGGCACACTTTCAAAAAATGCCTCCAGGATGACTAAGGAACCAAATAAATCCACAGGACTCTCAAGGTGTTTCTAGGTCCAGGCCTAGAAATGATAGGACACTTTACCTAACCATCTCTTGCATAATGTCAGTCACATAGTCTAATTATTAACAACGAGAATGTAATGGAGATGGAGACTGAAGAAATAAACAATGAACGTCTACTGAATTCTGACATGTCAATAGGGGCAGATGTGCCTGGATTTTAAAGCTATGACAAACCTTGGCCTTCAAATAGAACAAATTATATATGAAGAATACTATTCCATTCTTGTTAAAGATGGACCCAAACTAACTCTGTAACCTGAACTTGAATGTTGGTCTCTAGTGTTCCTGCTCATTTGTTCTTCCTTGAGAAGAAATATTGTCAGTAAGTTAAAACCACCAGTGATGGAACTGGTATAAATCCTGACTTTTACAGTTTTGAAAATGAGCATAATACTAACAATTTTCCTTATATATGTTTGTTATGAGAAATGTTATAGAGACAAAAAGTCACTTAGATTATATCTTGGTTCACAGTAAGCATTCCATAAATAGTTGTAACTATTAATATTACTGAGGCCAGGGTACAAAAGACAGTCAACATAGATAATAAATAATTGGGTTTGATTGGGAAGATCTGGACTGGTTGGACTGGAAAGAAAATCAAATGATGACATCTCCAGAGCTCTTCCCCTGCTGTAACCTGTTGTCCAGGTGAGCTGCCTCCAGGAAATTGTTCCTCCCAAAAAGGGCATGTTAATTAATGCTTCCTGAGCTGGTACCTTCCTGCCTGGACCCCTGGGTGGCTTCACTCTTAGGCTCTTGCATCACTCCACTTTTACCTTTTGGCCCACCCACTTTTTTTGTCACATAGGCAAAATGGGGAGAGGAGAGAGGCAAGATAAGGGAGAAGGAAAGCATAAGAACAAAAAAAAAATTTAGAATGCATATGAGGTGCAGGACACTACCACTTCTTTAGATATCAGGTCTGGACCTCTTGTCTGCAAAGTCTGTCTGTCTGCTATCCTTTAAATATTCTTGCTTTCTATGCTTGCCTCAGGGTTTCTCAGGTGTTTGTTTAATCTTCACATGGGGGAAATGGAACTCGGCCTTGATTTTCATTGCTAGCAGTATAATTGCTACCTATTTAAATATATATAAGTGTGTCCATTTATAAGAACTTAAAGTTAACATTCATTAAAAAGATCTAAAGTTCTCTGAGTTATGTATTTAAAAAAAGAAAACTAACAGCCATTTCATTGATAGACAGAGCAATGTTATATTGGCTTATGTGGATAATTGGTTAAATAGCTATGGTTATTTATGCCTATAATTGCTTCAACAGTTTGTTCAAATGGTCAAAGTGTTGTGAAGCTATTAAAGACTTATACATGGAATAAATATCATGTAATTAATCTTTTCCAAAATTATAGAGATTTTGTAGTAGGAAAGCAGTGTCTTTTTCTTAGTAATTATGAACTAAGGAAATGCTGAGTTCCATTGTTAGGGTCCCTCATTAATCACATCATAGTTGCACATTGTTTCTTAATAGATTATGGCACACCATGCTATAAAATAGGGGTGATGAGAAGCCTTTCCAGAAATGAACATCAATAGAACATCAAAAACAGTGAATTCTTAAGAAGCAGAAATCTATAAAAGAAAGATGATCCAAGAGTCAGACAAATTTGATTTTGAAATCTGACTTCTGTATGTATTAGTTTTGTGCTGTTGTAATTGTTTCTTAGAGTTTATGTACTAATTTTGCTTTTCTTTTAAATAGGACAAATGATGCATTTTTATAAGTATCATTCTTTTAAAAATCAAATTATTTCATTTGTTCTAGGAACATGTACTTAACGTAACAAATTGAAAATTAAAATTAATCATACCATAGATAGCATGTCATATTTTAATTGGTAACATATATTTTTGTTTCTTAAATGTACATGAATTAATACTATGGTTTGTAACTGAAGTCCTTGAGTGTGTATTTAGTACTTAATGAGAGCATCAGTTTTATTTCTCTTATTTTTTTCAGTTTTCTCCATATCAAAAATTATTTGGTCATGTACAACCATATCTAAGACTACATAAAGAATAATAAGCAATGAAGAAAATTACCCAGAATTAAATTTAATGAAAAAAATTAGGCTCTTTAGCTGAAATGTTTAGATTTGAATTGTGAAGACAATAAATGGATTACAGACAGAATGTTTGTTGCTCTTTTCACACCACCCCACATGTGATGAAATCCTAATTCTCACTGTGATGTATTAGGAGGTGCAGTCTGCACCAATAAAGAGACCTTTCTCCAGAATCCAACTATGCTAGCACCTGAGCTCAGACTTACATCCTCCAGAACAGTGAGAAATCCTGTTGTTCAAAAGACATCCAGTCTGTGGTGCATTTTTAAAGCAGCCTGAATAGACTTTTTTAAAACTTTTTTTTTAGACTTCTGTGTGTGTGTGTGTGTGTGTGTGTGTGTGTGTGTGTGTGTGAGAGAGAGAGAGAGAGAGAGAGAGAGAGAGAGAGAGAGAGAGATGCTATAGACTGAAATTTGATTTCCCAACACCCAAGGTGTTACTATGTCACATGATTTAAAAGAATTCTTGAAACTATCCATTTCAATATGATAAAAGGTCATCTTTCATTTAAAGATAAAGTGAAGAGATACCACAGTGGAATTCCTTTCCCAAATCTTATAAAATGCTGGAACCAGAGAATTTCTATTATTTAAAAATAGATGATTCTGAATCCAAGATTTTACACACGTGCTCGTATTAAAAAAGAGATGGCATGATCCACTATCATCTCACTGGTTCCTCCCCACACCATTTGTGTCTCTGGTGATAGTCTCTGAAGAAGGTACCTCTTTGGAAAAGCCAGGCACAGCTTTCAAACTACTTTACAAAGCACAGTTTTGTTAAGTGTTAGATTGCAATTTAACCTCTAAAGGTGGAATTCCACATTGAAACGTTTAAACATTGAGAATGGTTCTAATTTTTAATTTTTTTTTATGATTTCTTTATCTGTGTGTAGTGTCAATAGAGGTTTACAAAAGCGTATACATTCAGAAATGTTATGAAGATGTGAAAATATTTCAGAGTACTGCATCAGTTCAAGGAGTTATTGATTTCTCAATCACTATAAATGGAGCTAGACTCCATAGTGATAATTCAAGAGAAAAATATTGACTCTGAAGCTTAATAAAAAATAACAACAAAAGAATAATGAAAAACATTTAATGTCAGACTATGCTTTGATAAAATTGATAATGCTGAAACTCTCACTCCCTTTGAACTTTAAAATGGCATTAACTCTATGAAACCTTGAAGCAAACAGGACTTAGAACCCAACTAGATAGCCATTATCTCCCTGAAGTGTTAACCACAGTGCCTCAATATCCAGAACCCTTTATATAAATATTGCTTTATATCAGTGGTGAGATTCCCTTTTAAAACAATAACCAATATGCACTGAATTCTAACAGAAAACAAACATTTTTACTGAATTTTAATTTTTCATTGTTTCATATCATGCTGTATCCAATTATTCCCATTCCTTCCCTTCTGTTTGCACTTTGGGATTACTAAAAGAATATTATTTTCTCACTCATCATGTAGGCATTTACTAAGAATATTTAAAATTTACCTTTCATTTGTAGAAAACAATATCTACTTAACAGTTTTCCCTTAATAAAAATACACAGATAACATGGAGAAACACTGAAGTGTTGATTATGTATTAAAAGCTAGACTACTAACAACCAGAATAATGAAAAGTTTTCATAAAAATTATTTAATACATATGATTCAGAATTTTTATGAATATAAAACAAAGTGTTAATTTTTGAACACATATTTGATCTATATCAAACCTCAGGGACAACAATATTTCACCTCCCTCCTGATAGAGTCCTATCCTTTCTAAGCCTGGGAATTAAATTACCCTAAGAGAGATTAGCAGAAGACAAACACATGAATTCGTTTGATACAAGTCTTATTTGGCATCAGAGCCCTCATTAAAAAAATGAAAAGACTCAAAAGAAGCAAAGTCAAACATTTATATCCTGAATTAGACAAAGTATAGTAATTTGTAAAAATTAATCAAGTTGTGTGGGAGACTTGTTTTAACAAGAACTCCACAGAACTCTTTGTCTTGACTTCTTGTCCTTGATGATTAGAATGTTATATCTTTCATACGGGAATTTTATCTTTCACTTTTCAGAAAAATAATGAAGGTCAGAGTGATCTTCTTGCACCTGCTGCTTTTCAAGTGCCTGTAATTTAAAATAATCAATATGCCAGAACTGTATATTTTTATGTCCTTCAAACAATATAAGTATCATATATATTCTAGAACTACATATAGTATTTGGACATAACATTTGAGCAAGAAAATCATCTAATTTTCCTCTCACCTTATATTGTAGGATGAGAGCAAATTCTTAAAATATGATCATTGACATTCCTTTAACATTTGCCCTTTATCATATTTTCCTTTAAGTAAAAATGAAATGAAATCAGTCTTACAATTTAAGAGATGTTCAAATGAATGAAAGTACATAAATAAAGTACAATGCATGCACATATATACATTCATACATAATATGACAAAAGAGATGAAAAATTTTTTAATCTTAGGAATTTTCAGATAAGTAAATTATAAGATTTGTAGGTAATAGCATTATTAATGCCTTTCTGTATTACAGTAGTAGTTGGAACAATGTTTTCTCTGATATGCAAAACCAAGTCCAAAGTAAGGAGGGCAAAAGAGAGAAAAAGGGGAAAGCAGGGGATTCCATCACAACGGAAGAAAGATCCTTGGAGTAGGTAAAAAGGACTGAGGGGGAAGGAGAAGGGACAAGATAAGAGAAGAACGGCTGAATTAATCTCACCTAACTTTCTTATGCACATATATGAATATACCACAGTGAATCTCACCATCATGTGTATCCACAAGACCCTAACTAAATAAAGAAAAAAAAAATACGTAAATAGCAGAAAGATCTGTAGAACAGAGTGGGAGGGAGGAAGGGAGGAAAAGGGAAAACACTGGGGATTGAGTTAGAGAAAATTATATTCTATGCTTTTATAATTATGTCAAAATGAATCCTAATGTTATGTATAACTAGAAAGAACCAATAAAAACCAAAAAAGGAAACACTGAGTGTTGAGTACTGTTAAAACTAATAATTGTAGTATTTACATACACACGCACAATTAAGGAGGCAGAGACACAAGGAAAGGCATTACCCAGCAATTTGGTAATTTCTAGAATAATGCATGTTTAATTATGAGGTTTGCTTATTTAGAATATTGGAAAGAATAAGTATGCATTCCCACATTGACATTTTTTAAAAAGGATTTTCTGAACTTATAAATATAGGGATTATCAGTTGGTGTTAGAAAACATGCATTAGAATAGAATTTCACATAATCCAAAATGCATGAGGAAATATTTGGAGAATCCCCAAATTATAGGATATAATTTAGTTGCTTATTTTTCTTTCTGTCTGGTATACATTCTTCCATTTATGTCTGGTATTCCAACATGTTTAGTATAGAAGAGGTTTTTATGTTATTTTATATTTTCCACTTCTTTTGTCTTTTTAGCTGCAGGGTATAAATGTGAGTGGTTTCATATGAAAATGTAGTCCTGCATTCCCAGTGACTTTTTTTGACTCTTGATTTTTATAACTCTATTAGCTTATGTCTTCTTAATTTTGAGACCTTATTTACTCTTTAGAAACATCATATTTAATCTTTGGAAATCTAGACAATTATTCACATATGAAGAAGTACTCTGAAGTTAAGTACAATTTTGATCTCCAAATGGAAATTCCTACATTTACAAGTTAAGTGTTGGGCTTTACAAAATTAACAGTAACTGTTTCTATGTATTACATAATGAAAATAGATTCAAATATTGTTTTCCTGGAATGGCTGATTCTTTGGTGTTGAGAAATGTGTTGTTAATACTTATAAACTATACTCTCCAGCTTCCTGAAAATGCCACTTTCTTGTTAAGAAAGAGACTTGATTTGAGGCAGAATGATCTTTTAATACTTCATTTACTTTATTTATCTAGAAAGTTGTCAGTGGCACCTTTTATTTGTAGAATGCGCTTCAAGACATAAGTGTAATGAATTATACCAAACTGCAATGAAAAGCCAGAGAAATCTTGAGACTTTTGTACTGCCCACCTACATCTAGACTTAGGAAGAGACTGATTTTATATTTTCAAAGTAGCATTTATTGACTCATGAGATATGGGGGTTGAAAACACACCATGTTTGCACTATGACACCAAACTCTAGACTTTGGAATATCAAGAAAATAAATTTCCATTGTTTAAATCACTCAGTTCATGATATTTTGTTATGACAGCTTGAATAGACTAAGAGGAAGTTACATAGAGCAATAATTAAAACAGGCATGTATTTAATTACGAACTTGCTACCTCACATGAGAATAAGGACTGTTCTAAGTGTTTATTGAGTATTCATTTGTACCAGAGAGACAACAAAACTACTGATTTAGACCATGTTAAACACACATGGATGCACACATATACACACATGCATACAATAATTCTGTTATAATCTAGCAAGTATATGTCTCAAAGGGAAATATAATAATGGATATTAAAATATGAAATAATAGAATGTCCTTACAAAGTTTATATGCACATACAATTCAGATTCTCTTTGTATTAATATTCTTAATAAGAAATTCCAAAATTAAAAATTACTCTATAATTCACTTTGAAATATAGCAATAGGTGACATAGTATAATTTAATCACAAGAATATATATAACTTAGACTTCTATGTAGAAATAATGAGGAAACGTTTAGTTTCATATTAAAATGAAAGTTTCAGAATTATGGAAGAAATTTTTTTCTAGAATAATGCATGTTAAAATATTAGGTTTGCTTATATACGATATCCTATAGCAATATATTAGACATGGAATCAGTTCATTAAAATACAAACTGAAAAGCTTTAATATATCAGTTGCCTTTCACATGGAAATACTGTAAAGGAAATCACAAAGAAAAAGAATAGTAAGAATTTAGTAAATTTGAGAGTGAATATAGTCAATATAGTCTGCATTTAAAAAATTCCTGTCCTGGAATAATTTTAATAACACTTCTCATAAATATGCTAAATGTGAAGTGAAGTTACAAGCAAGTTGGCTCTTCTCTAACTAGTATCTATCCAATAATACACTTTAGATCCATAAGATTAAGTTTATGGGAAGATGGAGGACCAAGAGAGGAGACATTAGGTGTCAGTCAATAAATGATGTATAGTAGAGAACACTGCTGAGTTACTAGCTATATTCCAGCAACCCCAGGGGCGCCAAGGCCTTTGTGCTTCTCTGGGGGGGCACTGAGACAGCAGAATACAACTAGGGTAAGTCTCCAAATTGCTGACTTGCACAGACCCCCCCCCTCCCCCCCACAGGAAAAGAACCGCGGCGGCACTGGGATGTCTGCAGTGGAGACAGCTGGGCCCCAGTGTGGAAGTACAAACACCCCGGCAGCAGTATCAATTCGGAACAGCACAGAAAGATAGACACGGACAGATTGGCGGCCCAGATTGCTTTCATGCAAGTAGGCTGGCAGGTTTACACTCACAGGAACACCAGTCAGGTCCTGAGAGGTACCATTACGCCCAAGGAAATCAATTGCTTCCATTTTTTAAAGTGGCCAAAGCAGACCGAGAAAGAAAAAAGGGAGAAACACCAGCGCTTGGAAACCAGCATGCATCCGAGGAATTCGCGCTGGCTCTGAGGGCAATCTACTTCTGGGAGGGTCACAAACAGCCAGTACTCATATCTGAGTCTAGTGTCACGGGCCCTGTGACTCTGCAACTGTGGAGTGACGTGGAGTGTAGACTCCTACTTGATAGATCATCTTTCAGCACCATTCACCAAGGGCCCAGCTTCCAGCACCCATCTTTGGCTAACCAGGTATGCAAAATTTAACTCCACCTACAACTCATCATAGCAGCCAGAGTGGGTTCTGTGACAACTTGGTTAACTGCAACAGCTGGAGGTTGATGAGAAAATCTGGAAAACCGACATCAAGCATCCACATCTACTGGATGTGAAGGGAAACAGAAAAGCTTCCCAAAGATTGCTTGACTGATGTCGGGCATGGTGGACCATGCCTGTAATCCCAGCACTTGGAAGCCTGAGGCAGGAGGATGGCAAGTTCAAAGCCAGTCTCAGCAATGGCTAGGCACTTAGAAACTCAGTGAGACCCTGTCTCTAATAAAATACAAAAAAGGGCTGGGGATGTGGCCCAGTGGTTAAGTGCCCCTGAGTTCAATCCTTTGTACCACAAAAAAGAAAGAAAATATAAATTAAAAAAGATTGCTTGACAGAGACTTATTTTTGGATTTGACTTTTTTTTTAAACTGTGTGTATGTGTGTGTGCACATGCACACACATGTGTGCACAAGCATTTTTTCTCTCTTTCATTTATTCTTTATTGTTTTGTTTGGTTAGTCTTGTTTTCCCAGCTTCTTTTTTGTTTTTTTAATTATTATTTTTTTTTCTTTAATTTTCTTCTTCTTCCCTCATCTTTCCTCTCCCTATTAACGCCCCACCCTTGCACTCTCAACATAGGTGAAAACAAGTTTTATACATGAATTAGGATTTTGAGAACTGGGGCAACTGAATAATACAACAAAGCTGTGTTATATATAGTTTCTTCTCTATTTTTTCACTCACTTTCTCTTTCTTCTCTTTTTCACTAATTTCTTCTACTTTAACATATTTTATTTCTCTCAACATATTCATAAGTTTGGCTTATATGCCCCAAATAATGAAGCACCTACATTCATCAAACAAACACTTCTCAAGTTCAAGAGTCAAATAGACCACAACACAATAATTCTGGGAGACTTCAACACACCTTTTTCACCACTGGATAGAACTTCCAAACAAAAGCTAAATAAAGAAACTTTAGAACACATTAATACACTTAATAACTTAGACTTAACTGACATACATAAAATATTTTATCCCTCAGAGAACGAACACATTTTCTTCTCAGCAGCACATAGCTCCTTCTCTAAAATAGACCATGTATTATGCCACAAAGCAACACTTAGCAAATATAAAAATGTAGAGATACTACCCTGTGTTCTATCAGACCATAATGGAATGAAATTAGAAATCAATGATAAAATAAAAAAAGTTACTCCAACACCTGGAGACTAAACAACATGCTACTGAATGAACAAGATATTGCAAAAGACATCGAGGAGATTAAAAATTCTTAGAATTTTAACTCCACCTACAACTCCTCTACAGCAGACAGAACAGGTTCTGTGACAACTTTGATACATTGCATAGAAATCTCTGGGACACTATGAAGGCAGTATTAAGAGGAAAATTCATTGCACTGAGTTCATTCCTTAAAAGAAGAAAAAAACCAATAAATAAATGACTTAACATCACACCTCAAATCCCTAGAAAAAAAAGCACAGATCAACACTAAGAGCAGTAGAAGACAGGAAATAATTAAAATCAGAGCTGAAATTAACGAAATTGAGACTAAAAAAAAATGGAAAGAATTAAGAAAACTAGAAGTTGGTTCTTTGAAAAAATAAATAATATTGACAGACCCTTAGCAATGCTAATGAAAATAAGGAGAGAAAAACTTAAATTACTAACATCCTTGATGAAAAAGGAAATATCACAACAAACACCTCAGAAATACAGAAGACAATTAGAAATTACTTTGAAAACTTGTACTCTAATAAAATAGAAAATTTCAAAGGCATTGACAGATTTCTGGAGTCATATGGATTGCCCAAACTGGATCTGGATGCTATACATAATTTAAAAAGGTTAATTTCAAGTGAGGAAATAGAAGACACCATCAAAAACCTACCAAGCAAGAAAAGCTCAGGACTGGATGGATACACAGCCAAGTTCTATAAGACCTTCAAAGAAGAATTAATACCAATATTCTTCAACTTATTTCAGGAAATAGAAAAACAGGGAGCTCTTCCAGACTCTTTCTATGAGGTCAATATTACACTGATTCCAAAGCCCGGCAAAGACATAGCCAAAAAAGAAAACTTCAGGCCAATATCTTTAATGAACATAGATGCAAAAATCCTCAATAAAATTCTGGCAAATCGAATACAAAAACATATCAAAAAGATAGTGCACCATGATCAAGTGAGGTTTATCCCAGGGATGCAAGTTTGGTTCAACATGTGGAAATCAAATGTAATATATCCCATCAATAGACTTAAAGATAAAAACCATATGATCATTTCAATAGACACAGAAAAAGCATTTGACAAAATATAGCACCACTTTATGTTCAAAACACTAGAAAAACTAGGGATAACAGAAACATATCTCAACATTTCAAAAGCTATCTATTCGAAGCCCCAGGGTAGCTTCATCTTAAATGAAGAAAAATTGAAAGCATTCCCTCTAAAAACTGGAACAAGACAGGAATACCCATTCATCGCTGTTATTTAACATAGTACTTGAAACTCTGGCCATAGCAATTAGACAAAATAAATTAAAGGGATCCAGATAGGAAGATAAGAACTCAAATAAGCACTATTTGCTGATGATATGATTATATACCTGGAAGACCCAAAACAACTCCACCAAAAAACTTTTTAAAACTAGTAAAAGAATTTGGCAAAGTAGCAGGATACAAAATCAATACCAATAGGTCAAAGACATTTATGTACATCAGTGACAAATCCACTGATAGGAAAATGATAAAAACTACACCTTTTACAATAGCATCAAGAAAAATAAAATACTTGGGAATCAACTAACAAAAGACATGAAAGACCTCTATAACGAAAACTATAGAACACTAAAGAAAGAAATTATGGTAATCCTTAGAAGATGGAAAGATCTACCTTATTCTTAGATAGGCAGAATCAATATTGTCAAAATGACCATATTACCAAAAGCACTAACTATACAAATTTATTGCAATTCCAATCAAAATCCCAATGACATTCCTCATAGAAATAGAAAAAGCAGAAAAGTGCAAGAAAAGTGCAGCAGGTGACATCACTATACCAGACTTTAAATTATACTACAGAGTAATAGTAACAAAACAGCATGGTATTGGCACCAAAATAGACTGGTAAACCAATGATACAGAATAGAGGACACAGAGACTAATGCATATAATTTCAGTTATCTTATAATAGACAAAGTTGCCAAAAATGTACATTGGAGGAAAGATATCCTCTTTAACAAATGGCGCTTGGAAAACTGGAAATCCATATGCAACAAAATGAAATTAAACCCCTATCTCTCACCATGCACAAAACTCAACTCAAAGTGGATCAAGGACCTAGGAATTAGACCAGAGACACTATGCCTAATAGAAGAAAAATTAAGCTCTAATCTCCAACATGTCAGATTAGGCCCCAAGTTCCTTAATAAGACTCTTGTAGTGCAAGAATTAATATCAAGAAACAATGAATGGGATAGACTCAAACTAAAAAGCTTCTTCTCAGCAAAAGAAACAATCAGTGAGGTGAATAGAGAGCCTACTAGTTGGGAACACATTTTTACCACATCAGATAGAGCACTAATCTCTAGAATATATAAAGAACTAAAAAATCCTAACACCAAAAACAAGAACAACAAGAACAACAACAACAACAACTAACCCAATCAATAAATGGGCCAAGGAACTGAAAAGACACTTCTCAGAAGAAGATATACAATCAACAAATATATTTAAAAAATGTTCAACATCGCTGGCAATTAGAGAAATGTAAATCAAAACTACTCTAAGATTTCATTTCACTCCAGTCAGAATGGCAGCTATTAAGAACACAAACAACAATAAATGTTGGAGAGGATGTGGGGAAAAAGGCACACTCATACATTGCTTGTAGGACTGCAAAATGGTACAGCCATTATGGAAAGCAGTATAGAGATTCCTTGGAAAACTGGGAATGGAACCACCTTATGACCCAGCCATCCCACTCCTGAGTCAATTCCCAAAGGACTTAAAAACAGCATATGACAGGGACACAGCCCCATCGATATTTATAGCAGCACAAGTCACAATAATTAGGTTGTGGAACCAACCTAGATGCCCCTCAGTAGATGAGTGGATAAAAGAAAAATGATATTTATACACAATGGAGTATTACTCAGCATAAAAAGAGAATAAAATAATTGCATTCACAGGTAAGTGGATGAAGTTGGAGAATATAATGCTAAGTGAAGTTAGCCGATCTCAAAAATCCAAATGCCGAATGTTTTCTCTGATATAAAGATGCTGATTCACAGTGGGGTTGGGTGGGGAACATAGGAGGATTAGAGGAACACTAGAAAGGTCAATGGGGAGGGAGGAAAAAGGAGGGGGCAAGAGGGTATGAAGGGGAAAAATAAAGATGATAGAATGAGATGGATATCATTACCCTACATGCATATTTGAAGACATGAATAGTAGGAATATACTTCGTATAAAAACAGTGATGTAAAAAGTTGCTCTATATGTGTATTACCAATTGCAATGCATGCTACTGTTATGTATACAACAACTTCGAATAAAAAAAAATAATACACTTTAATCTTGGATTTCCTGAAAGGTACAAATCCATTAGTATTAAGTGTTCCAGCAAAGCCCACAGGCAGCTTCAAATTCACCACTGATACAGTTCCAAAAAACTATCAAATCTTTGGAAAGGCCAGAATTTTTCTTTTCTGGGTGTTAGGTTTATATGTCTTGAAAAATCTATATATGATTTTAAAAAATGTGAATAATTCACTTACGCTTTGATTACATATATTATAAAAATTGTGATTTAAAATAATTCTTTTTTTGTTCTTCAATTATGGAAAAGTATGGTTTGGATTTTTTCTGTCCCCCAGAAGCCCTTGGCTTGAAGACTTGGTCCTCAATTTATGGCACTATTGGGAGGTAGAGGAACCTTTAGGAAGGGGGATCTAGTAGAAGGAAGTAATTCTTTGCAAGCATGCCTTTGAGAGGATGTCAAAACTCTTCATTTTATGCCTTACTCTTTGCTTCCTGTCCACTAAGAGGGAAACATCCCTCCTTTGCCATAGACTAGTGTTATGATATACTATGCTGCCGCAGGCCCAAAGCAATAGGGCCAACTGAAAAATCTGAAACAAAGCTTTCTTTCTCATTATAAATGGATTATCTCAGGTATTTTGTTATAAAGATGCAAATATGACTAGATTATGAACAGTGTAAGAAGAGATTATCTAATGAAATAAGAGTCAAAGTGATTTGAAATTAGAGTTGTGGCCTATGGAGACACCTTTAAGAAATCAATTTTCCTTCTAGGCGTGGTGGCACATACCTGTAATCCCACTTGCTCTGAAGGCTAAGGCAGGAGGATCTCAAGTTCAAGGTGCTAAGCGATTTAGTGGGACCCTGTATCTAAATAAAATACAAAACAGGGCTGGGGATGTGGCTCAGTGGTAGATTGCCCAAGTTCAACCCCCAGTAGTCCCCGAAAAAAAGAAAAAGAAAAGAAAAGAAATTTTTTCCTAATATTAATTAACCCATTGATGATATTTTATCCTAAAATAATCCAATCATTCTAACATGGTATGTTACTTGGTTTATTTTTAAAATATTGGATTCATTATCTACTTATAAATAACAAATTACAAAATTATGTGGACTCAAAGACCATATGTGTATTATTTAATAGTTTCTGGGATAAGATGTCTGGGCAGAATACAACTGGATTCTTTACTTCAACATCTCTCACTGACTGTAAACAAGGTACTGGCTGATCCATAGTAATCTCAATGCTAACCTGGAAAAAAATATTAACAGAATTCAGATCCTTGTGCTTTGTTGAACTGAGTCTGCCTTTTTCAATATGGCAGCTTACTTTATTAAAACATGCAAGCCAACAAAGAAATAGGATAGGCTTGCTAATAAGAGATAAAAACCATCATCTTTCCTAACCTAAAGCTGGAAGTTATGTCTTATCAACTTTGTGTCACTGTATTGATTTGAAGTAACTAAAAGAGAAACACAGAGAAAGGATTACACAAATGTGTGAATATCAATAGATCGGGATCATTAATGCTATGTTTGAAAGCTACCTAAGAGAATCCCTACTAAGGGTGCTTATTTTTTTTTTTCATATGCTACTTTGCACATACTTTCAGATGTTAAAATAGCCCGACATCATCATTGAGAGAACTCTTAAAAGAAACCTTAAAATAAATATACTGTTGAAATTTATAACAACATAAGTTCTGTTCAAGAATTTTTCAGCAGCATAATGTATTAGCAGTTGTAAAGGGCTCTTTAAAATAAGAGACTGTCTCTAGTATGAACTGTCTTTAGTTGTGAAAACTATTGCAATACAGATGTCTAATAGGCCCAAGGGAATATAATAGTGCTTTACGTGAATTTAAAAGGATTTCTGCTTGGATAGATTACTCTAAAGCAATATGCATTCTGCTAACGTACTCCTAGCACAGTGCTGAGCTGAAGAAAGGTAAGGAAAGAAATGCAAAAGTAACAAATATTAGACTGATGAAATAATATTATTATTTAATCCAAGAATTTAACATAGTTTTCATGTAATGTTCTATATGTTTTATAAATATTACATGATTGTATTTTTATAATAAACCCATGAGGTGGATAGTAATACCATTTACATTTCACAGATGGGGAAACATGCAAAAGACAGATTAAGTCACTCACTCAGAAGTGGCAAAGCTGGACTTGAACTCAAGCAATCTGACTCCAGTCTCCATAAAACAGTGTATGCTGTCTGTATATGATAACAGTTGGTGATGACTTATCATGTGATGTGTTATTTGTTTGGTTCATGACAGTGTTCCACATGATACAGGAATTGTTACTCTGTCAATAGAACTGACAGAATTAGAGAACAAGGAGATATTCAAAACCAGAAAGCTAGTGAATGGAAAAATTAGAAAATAGAAAAATTATACCACTGAATTAAAATGAAAAATGAAATTAATTAAAATTGGTTAAATTGTTAATTTAAAATATGAGATATAATACATTAAATTTTTATGGCTTTAATAACAGTTGTTTCTGGATTGATTTAAATAAGGAAATATTGACATTTAGCTTGAACCAATTCAAGATTACCAAAAGTTTATCAACAGTTAACACTTTGTCAATAGCAACCACTGTCAATATATTTTTTATGCCAATAAACTTTCTTATGATAAAGTATATAAATCTTTAATGTAAGAGCTGAAAATAATTCAATAATTTATATTTAATAATTCTAATAATATTTTGCAACCATTTGTTTTATTACTTTAACATACTGAAAGAAATTATGAACTATTTGAGGGTAAATTGGAGATAAGATTTTTCTTAACTATTACAAATCTCTGTGTGCATTTTATTTTTAAGAACAAACACATTTTCTTACATAACTTCACTAAAATATTAAAATCAGAAAATGTAATGTTACTGGAGTATTGCTATCTAACCAACAGTCCATATTCAAGTGGATTACCAATTGTCCTAATAATCTTTATGTGTATTATTTTATCCTTTTCACAAATCACTTTAGAATAACATATTGTGTTTAGTGAATTGTATTGAATCTCCTTTTTAAAAAATATTTATTTATTTGCTTTAGTTGTACACAATGTGTTTATTCTTATGTGGTGCTGAGGATGGAACCCAGGCCGCGCACGTGCTAGGTGAGCACTCTACCTCTGAGCCACAATCCCATCCCATAATCTCCTTTAATCTGAAACATTTTCCTTTCACATACTTCAAACCTTATGTTCCAGTGGTCATACAAAAATTGCAGGCCAATATTTTTGTAGAATATGCCTCTATTGGAGTTTACTATTTCTTCATGGTTAGATTTGAGTTGTGTGTTTTTGAGAGGATTACTACCCAAAGGATGTTTTGTACTTCCCAGTGCATCCTATCAATATGTACATGTAGGTGATATATCTCAATATTGGTGGTATTGAATGTTTGCTTACATAAATTCATTATCTCTAGAACTTTCCATCATAATCTCTTCAGTTTTCTCATTGAAAAGAATAACATGATATATGAAGATATAATTTGAGGAAACACTCAATATTTTGTTCATTATCAAATTTCCATACACTAGTTTTAGCTTCCTTTTGCAATTTACTGTCTTCACCTTGGTACAAATTTACATGCTGTTGTAATGAGGAGTATTCTCTCATTTTCTTCACATATATAGTGTTACTCTTTGGGTATAAGGTGTCCCCAAAAAGCTCCTGCTAATGTAGGATCATTCACAGACATAATGATTGGATTGTGGGAGCTGTAATCAACTCAGTCCATTCTACTTAGAGTGAACTGACTGGGTGGGAACTACAGACAAGTGGGGCATGTTTGGAGGAAGTGGATCACTGAAGGAGTGCCCTGGAAGTATGCATGTTCTCGGCAGCCACCCTTATTTTTCTCTTTTCCTGGCTGTCATGAGGTTGAGCATCCTTCTTCCTCCATATCCTTGGGCCATGATGTTTTGCTTCACAATGGGTCTAGAGCAATGGCCTCAGTCAACTATCAATTGAAACCTCTGGAACCATGAGCCAAAATGAACTTTCCCTTCTCCAAGTTGCTCTTGTTGGGTATTTTCTTTACAGTCATGCAAAAGCTAACATATTTGAATTTGTGCATTTTATTTTATTCTCTAGAATATTATCTGTACTGTAATTTGTTTAAGTGCTTAAATTTGTCACAGATTATAGTACATATGATGTGTAATTTCAATTATTTGATATCTCTTGATTAATTTGATGTACAAAATAAACAAATTAATTTGATGAATGCTTTAAATTCACTTGAAAGAAAAGTGAGGTTATAGTGTTTGAAGTAAATTTAGTCATGATATTTGACAATGTTCAGATTTTCCATATCTTTGCATGTTATTTTCTGGTTTGTCTAGCATTTGATCAGAGAACAATTAATTATGTGTTCATATCACACATAACTGTCTTTATAAACTTTAACTAATGAGGCATCTGATAGAAGAATACATCTCTACCTAAATTTCAAAGTATTACTTTGTTAAACATGACAGAAAACACATTGTTTTCTTTAAAGTCACTTTATTGACTTCATAGACAGTAATTCTCAACTTGAAATGATTTTATTCCCAGACAACATTTAGTAATGACTGGAAACATTTTTTACTGTTTTAACTTTTGGGTAATGCTACTTGGTGTTATTTGTGGGTGGAATACACAGAAGCTGTAAAACATTCTGCAATATATAGGTCAGTCCCCCACAAAAAGTATTATACCATTTATACCATCTATAAAACCAAGTCTGATGAAATCTACTATAGAAAACAGTCCTTCTATTTTGTTATCTGTAGGATATGAAAAGTAAACTCCTACGAAGGTGGAAGGAAACAAAAGTTTAAGTGACAAATTTAAAAATGGGAAGACCATTAAAAATGTTGTTTGTTGATTTTAATGTTATAATTATTAGTGCTTATTAATTGTATAAAATAATGTGTTTTATTGTGACAATTTTATACTATTATACATGCATATAATGTTCTTTGATCATATGCCTCCCTCCTTATTGCCCTCTCTTACCCCCCCATTTTACTCAGCTTTTTGTTATTGTGATTAAATAGTCATCAAGATCAACTATGAGAAGGAAAAATTGATTTTGGCTCCTGGCTTCAGAGGATTCAGTCCATGAAGCATGTGAAAGAAAGCTGCTCAGCTCATGGCATCCAGGAAACAGAGAAGAATGGATTAGGGAGAAGATAAACCCTTCTAGGACACTTCTTCAGTGACAAATGTTTGCCAAATATACCCTACCTCCTAGTATTCCATTCACCTATCAATGAATTAGTTCACTGATAAGGTTAGAGCCCATAGGATCCATGATTGCCTAATAACTCCACATTTGGACCTTGCTGAATTGGAAATGAATGATGCTGTCAAAACATGAGCTTTTGGGGACATATTCCAAATCCAAACTATAATACTCTCTCTCTCTCTCCCTCATCTTCTTCTCTTCCCTAATACTCCCCCTTCTGTAAGAGAGCCCTAATTGAGGATAGCTAAGATGGCAGTTAGCTGAAAGCCATAAAGGTGTTCAAGTATTTTCACCTGATATTCATGCATTTATCTAAGAATTTTTTTATGCCCATGAACACTGTGTGAAGCACCTGTAAGCTCGAGCTGTTAGCACTTATCCTTGTTAAGGCAAAATGTATTTAACAAGGGTGAGGTTAGTTAGAGGTATGGTTGGAGTTGGAGAGGTTGTTGGAGCCAGAGAAAGAAGTTAGAAGAAAGAAGAATAAAAGAACTTTTTCATTTCCAGTCTGCCTCCAAGTTTTCTCTCGTCGTTGCTGCAAGCGGCAATTGCTGCAGGCGGCGACAAGTGATGGACCATACGGTGAACTCGGAATCGGCAGGTAAAAACTGAGAAATCTATAAAGATGTGTGCGAAAATAACCAAGCACCCAGTAATAAAAGCTATGGAAGAGTTTTTTGATATAGCTGATAGTATGGAGGAAAGTGTTCGTGAAAGCATAGCCTCCGCTGACACAGATAAGACCAGTAAGGATAGTATTGGTGTGAACTCAAAAATAATGAAGATAAGAGCTGCAAAAGCTATCCGAGGGGCTGGGGTTGTGGCTCAGCGGTTGAGCGTTCGCCTAGCACGTGAGCGGCCCGGGTTCGATCCTCAGCACCACGTAAACATAAAATGCATTGCATTGTGTACAACTAAAGCAAATAAATAAATATATTTTTTTTTTAAAAAAAGCTATCTGAGACTTGTTGGAAATAGCCAAAGAGTACGTACTCTCAATAGAATCTGAAACTCAGGATGTTACTACCAGTGAAAGTGATAGTAGTAAGGAGGAGCCAAATAAGCATGAAAGCACAGCCTCCTCCGCTGAGTCAGTTAAGACCAGAAAGGACTGTCAAGTAGCGGAACCACTAGTGCCCTCTGCTCCCTCATGGGTGGAATACATTACGGAAACCATGAAGGGTATTTCTGAGCATATGTGTGCCCTTGAGGCAGAGAGTAACGGCCTTTCTGAGCGCTTACACGCCCTCAAACGCCAAAAACCCGCAGGAACATTGGGACCTGCCAGTATTTGAAAATGAAAATGGGCAGAGGTACCACCAATCCCTAGATTTTAAAACAATAAAAAATTTCAAAGAGGCAATAATGACCTATGGGCCCCAAGCTCTGTTCATGTTGAGCATGCTGGAGTCCCTTAACACTTTAACTTTAACCCACTCACCCACTCAGACTGGAAAGGCTTATGTAAGGCAGTATTGAGTGGGGGACAATACCTGATATGGAGGTCACAATTCCAGGAGCTTTGTGTAGAAACAGCTAGAAGAAATGCAACTGCAGGCTTCCCAGACCATAATGTAGATATGCTAACAGGTGAAGGACAGTTTGCTGAATTACAAATTCAAATACAATATGATCCTGATGTATACGCACAAATGAACGCTGCCGCTGTTAAAGCGTGGAAGACCTTACCAGGAACAGGTGATTTACAAGGCAGCTTGTCTAAAATAATTCAGGGGCCTAATGAACCATATGCTGATTTTGAGGACAGAGTTTTAAGAACGGCAGGCAGAATATTTGGGGATGTAGAGCAAGCAATGCCATTAGTCATACAGCTGGCGTATGAAAATGCCAACAAATACTGTCAAGACACTATAAGACCATGGAAAAATAAAAGGGACCTCTCAGTATACATAAGATTATGTAAAGACATTAATGACGCCTTTGTCACAGGCAATGTGATTACAGCAGCAATGAGAGGTGCTTCCCCTCAAAATTTCACAAGGGCTCAACCTAAAAATTATTATAATCAATCTCAGGATATTCCAGGCAATATCCCCAAAGAGAAATAAGACAAAGCTCATACCGCGCCCCAGGCTGCTGCCCCATGTGTAAAAAGGGGAATCATTGGGCCAATAAATGCAGATCTAAATTTGACATCTATGGAAACATTTTGTCAAGAAACTCAAAAAACAGGGCACGGGGCCCAATGCCCCAGGGCCCACAAATGTACGAGAATTAGAGGAGGAATATTCTCAAACATCCATCCAGATGATTCCTCGTCACAATCCCTCCTACCCATTGACTCCTTTGTCAGAGGGACAAGAGGAAGTGCAGGACTAGACCTCTGTCCCACTGCCCAAATAGTACTAACACCTGAAATGGGGGTTCAACTGATTCCCACGGGAGTCAGGGGACCTCTTCCCTCAGGGACTGTAGGACTTATCCTCGAGCAAAGTTCTAAAAGCTTATTAGGTTTTCAAGTAACACCAGGTGTTATAGACTCCGACTACAAAGGAGAAAGAAAAATAATGCTTAGTTCACCTAGAGGCATTAGCTCTGTTAACCAAGGAGATAGAATTGCTCAGCTGCTTCTCCTTTCCAGTTTACACAACTCATTCAAGAGTATGCCGCAGAATAGGAACAATAGAGGATTTGGTTCCACTGGCTCGGGACCTATGGCTTGCTGGGTTCAGGATTCTTCACAGAGGCCTATGTGCAAAATAAAAATTCAAGGTATAGAGATGGAGGGGCTGATTGATATTGGGGCTGACTCTTCCATCATTAATCTACAACAATGGCCCAAGCACTGGCCTCTGCAGAAGGCTTCAACAAGTTTAAGAGGCTTGGGATATACTAACACCCCAACACAAAGTGCTGTAATTTTAAAATAGGAAGATAATGAAGGGCATAAAGGAACTTTCCAGCCTTATGTTTTGACCAGCTTGCCAGTTACCCTATGGGGAAGGGACATTTTACAACAAATGGGGCTACACCTAGCAACCAAGCCTGAAGGTATTAAAAATAAAATCTAAATCATCATCAAAAAGGTAAAGGATATTTTTATTAGGGGCCACTGAGAAAACAATTTTGAAAATACCATGGCTTTCTGATAAGCCAGTTTGGGTCCCTCAGTGGCCCCTATCTAGAGAGAAATTACAAGTGGCCTACTTAGTAATCAAAAAACAACTAGAAGCAGGACACATAGAACCTTCCACCTCTCCCTGGAATTCCCCCATATTCATAATCAAGAAAAAAATCAGTAAAATAGAGATTGTTACATTATCTTAGAGAAATCAATAAAACCATGCAAATTATGGGCCCTATTCAACCTGGGCTTCCTAATACTGTAGCTATTCCTAAAAATTTCCATCTTATAACTCTTGATATAAAGGATTGTTTCTTTTCCATTTCTCTACATCCTCTGGATGCCCCCAGGTTTGCTTTTCCAGTTCCTTCTATCAATAATAATGGCCCTGATAAAAGATATCAATGGAAAGTGCTACCGCAGGGAATGGCTAATAGCCCCACTATATGTCAAATCTATGTAGACAAAGCTATTCAGCCTCTTAAGAACAAATACCCAAACCTTATGTGCCTCCATCATATGGATGATGTTTTGCTTGCTCATCCTAATTAAGAAGTCTTATTCGCCATATTCAGTGATATGTCAGAAAATTTAAAACAATATGGACTAAACATTGCAGAAGAAAAGGTTTAAACTAGATCTCCCATATTATATTTAGGATTCAAATTTATGGATACTTTTATTAGGCCTCAAAAAATTTTAATAAAGAAAGAACATTTGACCAACCTCAATGATTTCCAAAAACTACTGGGAGACATTAATTGGCTTTGCCCTACACTAAGCCTCACTACTAGACAATTAAAACCTTTATTTGATATCCTTTGTGGGAACCCTGATCCATCTTCACTGCGAACATTGACTCCTGATACTAGGGAAGCTTTAAAGTTAGTAGAAAAGGCCATTGAAAGAGCCCATTGTGATAGAATTGATTTTGCTCGACTGTTGATATTGATTATTATTTCTTCACAATATATACACACAGGAGTATATTGGCAACAGGGACCTTTATTATGGATACATTTACCTGTCTCTCCTAAAAGTACAATTGAGTCATACCTCCATGGTGGCTAAACTTATTCTTCAAGGACTTAAGACTTCTATTAAAATATTTGGCATTCACTCCGCTACTATTATTACTCCCTATTCATCATTACAAGTTGAATATTTGTGCTTCAATGATAATTATTGGGCTATAGCTAGATGCTCTACTTCTGAAAATTTTGATAATCATCTTCCTAAGTCTCCTATATTATCTTTTTGTTTCAATCATCCCATTATATTTCCACAGGTAATAAAAAATCGACCTATTCCTAAGGCATTAAATGTATTTACAGATGGGTCCTCTAATGGTACTGCTACAGTAGTCACTCAGAAAGAAAATATGATTCATCTTACTGATCAAAAATCAGCCCAATTAGTTGAACTTGAAGCTATTATTATAGCTCTTGAAAGTTTTAAAGAACAGCCCATAAATATTTTTTCAGACAGCTACTATATTGTACATGCTGTCCCTAAATTGGAGTTAGCAGGCCCAATAGCTCCACATACTCCAGCCTTTAAATTGTTTTTTCAAATTCAAAACCTTCTATGGGAACGTAAAGAACCTTTGTTTATTGGACATATCAGAGCTCATACTAATTTGCCTGATCCTCTCCATGAAGGTAATCAAAAGGCCGATGCCCTCACTCAAACGATCTTTATATTTTCAGCAGTCCAACAAGCTACCTTGTTCCATTCTCAATTTCATGTTAATCGTACTACTTTACAGCAAAAGTTCAAAATAACTAAAGAGCAAGCTCAAAAAATTGTGAAGCATTGTCAATCTTGTGTGACACATTTTCCCAATCCACATTATGGGGTTAACCCAAGAAGATTAATGCCCAATCATTTGTGGCAGATGGATGTCACTCATGAGCCAAGTTTTGGAAAATTGCAATTTATTCATGTGACCATAGATACATGCTCAGTCATGATTTTTGCTTCCTTACATTCTGGAGAAAAAATTAAAGATGTTACATGTCATTGTCTACAAGATTTTGCTGCATTGGGCATTCCCAAAATGCTTAAAACAGATAATGGCCCTGCATATACGTCCTCAGTCCTCATCTTTCAAACAGTTTTGTGCAAAATTCAATATATTCCATAAAACAGGTATCTCATACAATCCTCAGGGCCAAGGTATAATTGAACGAGCTAATCTCACACTCAATCTTATGCTATTGAAGCAAAAAGAAGGAAATTGGACAAATCCTAGGGACAGATTGGCCGTTGCCCTGTTTACCTTAAATTTTTTAACTTTAGATTCTAATGGATATTCGGCTGGAGACAGACACTGGAATCCACACCAACAACATAAGCCTTTGGTATACTGGAAGGATGTTCTTTCAGGTGCATGGAAGGGTCCAGATCCAGCATTAATTTGGGGGAGAGGATCTGTTTGTGTTTTTCCACAGCACGAATCCTCCCCAATATGGATACCATCTAGATTAATAAAGCAGGTACCAAATCAAAAGGATCAAGATGAAGTTGTTGAGGAATCAAGATTAATAAAACAAGTACAAAATCAAGAGGGCTAAGATGAAGTTATGGAATGATTCCCTTAAAAGAGTCTTTCAATAAATTCACAACTTAAGTGTCATTCCTCCCGGCCGGGACGAGACGATCTCTCTTTAGTGTACACACAATTGTACTTTTTTTCTTTTTATATATGTCTTTATGTCTGTGCACTTGTCAAGATTTCATGTAAATGTGATGTCACAAATATGTTTGTATGTTTGTGCATCTGTCCAGTGTGACGTCACAAATAATAAAGCGATTATGAAAATTAATATTATAATAAAATATATATATATAAATATATATTTGGATCTAAATAACTTTAATTCATTTAAGTTTAGAGTATTCTAATTGGGTAACAATTTAAAAGTATAGGTACCTTCAATTTTGATTTATAGGTGTCTCTGGGACTTCTCTTCAGCTAAAAATATGACTAATACTGTATAACATGATATTTTGTTATTTGACATGGGATTGTTTATTTGTAATGAACTTTATTTGTTTAATAGCTGATTAATTTGAATTATTTCAACAGGTAATTTCATAGAAGGATTGCTGTGTATGCAGAGACTCGGGGGTTCCAGCTAACAAATTATTTTTCCAAAGTGCTCTTAGTTTTTCTTTAATTTATCTTTAATGTAGTGTTTTGTCAGTTAAATACCCTCAGTCTTTATTTGATCAGTTCTGAATGTGATATTTTGCCAGCTTATGTTTTTGGAAGCTCAAGCAGCAATATGTGTGAGCAGAAATCAACTTTAATTACCTAATCTAATAATTTTATTTTTTAGTTTGACAACTCGCCTCTTGACTCAGTGCTGGAATGGCACTGCCTTTCCTCTAATAATTGATGCTTGAGTTTCTAGGTAGCGGGCCCTGAAAATTTGCCAGTGGCATTGTCTAGACATAAAAAAAAATATGGCTGCTGCTACAACTGCAGGGATCGCGGTTGCTACAAGCATCCCTGCTGTTCAAGCATCAAACAACCTCACCAGCAGTGTGGCCTCTGCTCTGCGTGCACGGGGCCTCCTTGATCAACTTGTTATAACAAGTGGACCTTTTGATCTTTCATTATTTGGGACATTATGGGACAATGCCTTGCTGGTATTTGTCTAGAGATCTCAGTGCGTTACTTGATGGAACTTAGGGCAGCTGATTTGTTTATAGAACTTGATATGCTATGGAACTTGGCTCGTCAGCAGAAGGCTTGCCACCTTAAAACCGCAGCATCTCCTCACGATTGGACGGCTATTAGTCAACACACACAGTCGATCCTGAAGGGCTCGATTGGACGGCTGGTAGCCAATGACAGGTAAGATCCCCAGAGGGGGACAACCTAAGACAGGCACAGTCGATCCGGGTGAGGTCGTCACCCATCCATGGGACAGTCTCATGTGGCCGACATATCAACCTAAGACAGGAGTCAAGGGCACAGCCTTGATTATCTGATGATGGGTAAGAATGTTGGTTGCACATGGGATGCCCTAGAGCATCCCCTCTTTTAAAAACAAAAGGGGGGGAAATGTAAGAGCCCTAATTGAGGATAGCTAAGATGGTGGTTAGCTGAGAGCCATAAACGTGTTCAAGTATTTTCACCTGATATTCATGCAGTTATCTAAGAATCTGTTTATGCCCGTAAACACTGTGTGGCGCACCTGTAAGCTCGAGCTATTAGCACTTGTCCTTGTTAAGGCAAAATGTATTTAACAAGGGTGAGGTTAGTAAGAGGTGTGGTTGGAGTTGGAAAGGTTGTTAGAGCCGGAGAGAGAAGTTAGAAGAAAGAAGAATAAAAGAACTTTTTCATTTCCAGTCTGCCTCTGAGTTTTCTCCTGTGGCATCGTTGCTGCAAGCAGCAATAGCTGCAGGCGGTGACACCCTTCTACTTTCATGTTAGCTTTTTTCTCCTTTAGATTACACATATTAAAGAAAACGTGATATTTGTCTGAGTCTGGCTTGTTTATTTAACATAATGATCTCCATTTCCATATATGCTCTGGTAAATGAAATGATTTCATTCTCATGACTGATAATGCTTCATTTTGTACATACACTGACATTTTCATCCATTGGTAGGCATCTAGACTGATTCTATATCTTGGTTGTTGTGAATGGTTGTGGGATAAACAATTATGTGTGTATCTATCCCTACAGTGTGCTGACTCTAATTCCTATGGATGTATACGCAGGGGTGGTAGAGCTATTTTTAGTTTTCTGAGGAATCTCCACACTGTTTTCCATAGTGACTCTGCTAACTGACATTTCTTTTGTGATGTTTTAACATTCTGAAATAATAGATGTTTTTTAGAGCTAGATTGTTTAGTGTTTTGAATTGTACAATAATAAAAATGGACAAGATCTTTAATACAGTAATTACTTATGTGAATGGCTGTTAAGACATTTTGAAATTCCCATATTTCACTTTTTCATGCCATTCCATTCATTCTGTGGCAGACAGACTTCATTACTACTTTATTCATGTTATTCATGCTTATATTCCCAGCAAAAGTTGAATACTTCAAGAAAGCTTCATTTTCTTAAGGCATGAAATTAGTTAGCAAATGAGAACAATTTCAATAATAACATTTATATTCTAATTTACTTAGTAAAATACATGTTTTTAGAAATTATTCAACACCAAGGTCAAGTTAAGAAGATCAAGGAGCATTAATTCTAAACTTTAAAGTTATGAATTTATTAGGATTTTCCTTTATTCACTATTCTGTCAATAATTATCAACTTTCAAGGAAAAATATATTTCCTCCATAAACTCATAAATTTCGAGCCCAGGAAGAAGGATCTGCTGGTGCTGCTGTGTAAACTGCCTGAAATGGCCAGCCACAGCGCCGTGGGAGGAAAACTCGGAGGCAGAGTAAAGCTATTACTACTTTTACTTCTACTCTCTTAGAGAGAGCTTAGAGCGGGAAAGAAAGATTTTTAGAGAGAAAGATTAGAGAGAGCTTTTCTTCTTGTCTTCTTAGCTTAGAGAGAGAGAAAGAAAGATAGAGAGAGCTTAGCTTAGAGAAAGATTATTTTTTAGAGCTTCTTTCTTCTTTCTTCTTTCTTCTTTCTTCTTTCTTCTTTCTTCCTCGGGAGCCTCGGCCTAACTCTGACCAGCCATTACTTCTATCTGTAACCGCTCTGCCTACGTTCTGGCCGCTCTGATTCTTTTCTTCTTCTCCGACCCAAACTCTTCTTCTAACCGACCGAGCGACTGAACGACTGACTGAATGAATTCCTTCTCCGTTCTCCTAACTCCGACTGCTTTCACCCGGTTATATACCTTTAGCTTTGCGGGTGCCTCACGTGCATTTACAGGTGCGTCACATACATATCAGGTGGAACTTATGGCTTCCAGCTAGCCGCAATAGCCCTTCCTAATTGGGGCTCCTTCACTGCTGGGTCAGGGACTGCCAGGACCAGGACTACACACTTTTAAATTAGCCTATCAGGAGTCCCTGCCGACCTCTGCCTCAGAGCAGGAGCCAGCAAGGACAGATGCACCAACTCTGCTTGAGTTCAGGCAGGCCTAGGACAGTCCTGGGGACCTTCATTGGAGTGCCACCAGGCCCAGTCAGTCCTGCTGACCTTCACTCGAGTGCGGTCAGCCCAAGGTCAGTCCTGCTGACCCCCACTGGTATGCGACCAGGCTCCAGCCAATCCCCGCCGACCTCTGCCCCTGAGAGGAAACAACTCTTCTTGAGTTCAGGCAGGCCCAGGACAGTCCTGGGGACCTACATTAGAGTACCTACAGAAATATTTCTAGTCCCTAATGTTCACATGCTTTTCCAAACAACTTCACTTCCTAAGAAGTGCAGGGTTCCTTTCTTGCTTTTTTCTTTTGTTGGTAAATGAACAATACTTTGGGAATTTTTTTTTTGTTTACTTTTTATTTGCAGTACCAAGGATAGAACCATTCATGGCATTCTATTGTTGAACTACATACCCATCACTTTTTATTTTTAATTTTGAGGCAGGGTCTTGCTGAACTATATAGTCTAGCCTCAAACTTGAGATCCTCCTGCTTTAGCCTCCTGAGTAGCTGAGATCACATGCATGTATTACCACATCTTGCTATGAATGTCTTAATTAACAGAATACACTGGGAATGACCCTGTGTAATTCAGAAAATGGTAAGATAATGTAGAATAGTATTCAGTGGTTATGTGCTCTATTTCTGGAATCTTGTTTTTATAAACCAATCTCAATGCTGAAGAAACTTCACATTGTCTGCACAGAATATTCTGGTTTAAATGGGAGGTGTCCACAAACACCTCATTTGTGAGACAATGCAAGAAAGTTTAGGTTGAAATAATTGGGTTATGAGAGTCTTAATTCAATCAGTAAATTAATCCCTTGACAGGGATTAAGTGAATGGTAACTGAAGGCATGTTAGGTGTGGTTTGAGGAGGTGGATCACTGGGGGTATGTCTTCAGGGCAAGTATTTTATCCCGGGAAAGTTGAGTGCAGGAGCCCTGTTTGGGGATTGACTTGAATTGCGCTTGACTATGAGCCGTGGAGATTTGGGCATTGTCGCCTCCCGTAGTCTCACGGGACTTGTTGCGGGATCTCGAGTGACTTGGCCGAAATTGCTGATCGGGTTAGTGCCATTTTAGTGGTGTGTTTGGCGTGTGTTAGTCGTTGTTAGAACCAGAGAGAAAAGTTATCAGAATAAAAAGCTGTTAGTCTCCAGTTCGCCTCTGAACTTCTTCCCGCGGCTCTGTTGCTCCAAGCGCTTCAGGCGGCAACAGGTGGCGGCCCGTATGGGGAACTTCGGAGCAGACAGGTAAGAACTGAAAGGTATCTAAAGATGGGTTCGAATATAACTGAATCCCAAGTGATAGAGGCTATGCAAATACTCCTTGATATACCTGACTCTGTTCTCAGTGAGGAGTATATAGACAAAAGTGAAAGTGATCAAAAAAGTGTAGATTCCACTGGGCCAACTAAGACCAGTAAAGAGAGTATTAGAAGAGACCCCAAAATGACAAAAATCCAAGCTATTAAAGCTATTCGGGAGTTATTGGTGATAGCTGAAGGATACTTGCTCTCACTGGAACCTGGGCCTCAGGATATTGCTGTCAGTGAAATTAGCAGTGGTGAGGAATCTAGTAAAAGTGATACTGAGAAAATGAGGAAAAAGAAACTAAAAAAGACCAAGAAAAAGGACGGTCAGGTAGAGGAGCCACTTGTGTCCTCTACTCCCCCATGGGTGGAATCCATTACAGAAAATATGAAGGGTATTACTAGGCATTTGCATACCCTAGAAACAGAAATAAAAAGTCTTTCTGATCGCTTATGCGCTCTCGAGGACAACTCACAGATACATTGGGAACCGCCAGCATTTGAAAAGAAAAATGGACAGAGTGTCCATCAGTCAGTAGATTTCAAAACAATAAAAAAATCTCAAAGAGGCAGTAATGACTTATGGGCCCCAAGCTCCTTTCACGTTGAGTATGCTGGAGTCCCTTAACACCTTTAGCTTAACCCCCTCAGACTGGAAAAGTCTATGTAAAGCAACATTAAGCGGGGGGGGGCAATTCTTGGTTTGGCGATCGCAATTCCAAGAACTTTGTATAGAAACGGCTAAAAGAAACGCGGCTGCAGGGTTTGAAAACTATAAATATAGACATGCTCACAGGAGAAGGGCAATTCGCAGACTTACAGGCTCAAACAGATTATGACCCAGATGTATATACTCAGATAAACACAGCTGCCTTAGAGGCATGGAAAACTGTACAAGGACCTGGGGATCTACAAGGTAGCTTGTCAAAAGTGATTCAAGGACCTAATGAGCCGTATGCTGACTTTGCTGATCGACTTTTGAGAACTGCAGGTAGTGTGTTTGCAGATGTTGACCAAGCTATGCCATTAGTTGTTCAATTAGCTTATGAAAATGCAAATAAATGGTGCCAAGCAGCCATCAGGCCATGGAGAACTAAAAAGGATCTTTCCGTATATATACAACTATGTAAAGATATAAATGACGCCTTTGTCACAGGAAATGTGATTGCAGCCTCAATGAGAGGTGCTTCCTCTCGAAATTTCACAAAGGCTAAACGTAGATATTATAATCAATCAGGATATTCCAGGCAAAATTATCATAATCAATCAGGCAATTCTAGGCAAAATCCCAAAAGAGAAATAAAACCAAGCTCATACCGTGCCCCAGGCCGCTGCCCCAGGTGTAAAAAGGGAAATCATTGGGCCAATAAATGCCATTCAAAATTTGACATCCATGGAAATCCTTTGTTCAGGAATTCAAAAAACGGGGCATGGGGCCCAATACCCTGGGGCCTACAAATGTACGGGGCATTGCAGAAGGAGTATCCTCAAGCATCCACTCAGATGCTTCCCCGACACAATCCCTACTACCCATCCACTCCCTCGCCAGAGGAACAAGAGGAAATGCAGGATTAGACCTCTGTTCCACCGCCCGAATAGTGTTAACACCTGAAATGGGGGTTCAACTGATTCCCACAGGAGTCAGGGGACCTCTTCCCTCAGGGACTATAGGACTTATTATCGGGCGTAGTCCTAAAAGCTTATTAGGTTTGCAAGTGACCCCAGGTGTAATAAACTCAGACTACAAAGGGGAAATAAAAATAATGCTTAGCTCACCCCAAAGTATAAGTTCTGTTAATCAAGGAGATAGAATTGCTCAGTTGCTTCTCCTTCCCAATTTACATAATTCATTTAAAATGGGTATGCCTCAAGAAGGGAACAATAGAGAATTTTGTTCCACTGACTCAAGTCCCATGGCTTGCTAGGTTCGAGACTGCTCAAGGAGGCCTATGTGTAAAATAAAAATCCAAGGAATAGAAATGGAGGGATTAATAGATACTGGAGCTGACTCTTCCATTATTAATTTACGCCAATGGCCCAAGCACTGGCCTCTGCAAAAAGCTTCAACCAGTTTAAGAGGCTTGGGATATAATAACCTCCCAGATAAAAGTGCAGTAATTTTAAAATGGGAGGATGATGAAGGCCATAAAGGAACATTTCAGCCTTATGTTTTACCTAATCTACCGGTTACTTTATGGGGAAGAGATATTTTGCAACAAATGGGAGTACACCTTGCAACCAAGCCTGCAGATGTTAAATGTGAAAACCTACAGGGTAATCTTAACCCTAAAAGAACACATTATCAAAAAGTACAGAGTAATCTTAACCCTAAAAGTAATCATTATCATAAAGGAAAAAGATATTTTTTTTCGGGGCCACTGAGAAAATAATTTTGAAAATACCATGGCTTTCTGATAAGCCAGTGTGGGTCCCTCAGTGGCCCCTATCTAAAAAGAAATTACAAGCGGCCCACCTACTAGTTCAGGAACAATTAGAATCAGGTCATATAGAACCTTCCACCTCTCCCTGGAATTCCCCCATATTTGTGATCAAGAAAAAGTCAGGAAAATGGCGATTGTTACATGATCTTAGACAAATCAATAAAACCATGCAAGTTATGGGCCCTACTCAACCTGGACTTCCTAGTCCCGTAGCTATTCCAAAAAATTTCCATCTTATTACTCTTGATATAAAGGATTGCTTCTTTTCTATTCCCCTACATCCTCTGGATGCCCCCAGGTTTGCTTTTTCCGTTCCTTCTATGAACAATAATGGCCCTGATCAGAGATATCAATGGAAGGTTTTACCACAGGGAATGGCTAATAGCCCCACCATATGCCAAATATATGTGGACAAGGCTATCCAACCCATTAAAAATAAATATCCAAACCTCATGTGTCTACATTACATGGATGATATTTTATTGGCCCACCCTAATCAAAAAATCTTGTTTAATATATTCAGTGATGTGGTAGAAAATTTAAAAAATATGGATTATATATAGCAGAAGAAAAAGTTCAAACCAGATCTCCCATATTATATTTAGAATTTAAAATCATGGATACTTTTGTTAGACCCCAAAAAATTTTAATAAATAAAGAACATTTGACCACCCTCAATGATTTCCAAAACCTACTGGGAGACATTAATTGGCTTTGCCCTACACTAAATCTCATTACTGGCCAACTAAAACCTTTATTTGACATCCTTCGTGGAGATCCTGATCCATCTTCACCACAAACATTGACTCCTGATGCTAGGAAAGCTTTAAAGTTAGTAGAAAAAGCCATCGAAGGAGCTCATTGTGATAGATTTGATTTAACTCAACCGCTGATGTTGATTATTATTTCTTCACAATATACACCCACAGGAGTATTTTGGCAACAAGGGCCTTTATTATGGATACATTTGCCCGTCTCTCCTAAAAGTATAATTGAATCTTATACCTCCATGGTGGCTAAACTTATTCTTCAAGGATTTAAGACTTCTACTAAAATATTTGGCATTCACCCTGCTACTATTATTACTCCCTATTCATCATCACAGATTGAATACTTATGCTTCAATGATAATGATTGGGCTATAGCTAAATGCTCTACTTCTGCAAATTTTGATAATGATCTTCCTAAGTCCCCTATATTATCTTTTTGTATTAATCATCCTATTATATTTCCACAGGTAATAAAAAATCAACCTATTCCTAAGGCATTTAATGTATTTACAGATGGGTCCTCAAATGGTACTGCTACAGTAGTCACTAAAAAAGAAAATATGACTTACATAACTGCACACAAATCAGCTCAACTAGTGGAATTGGAAGCTGTGGTAAGAGCTCTGGAAAATTTTAGGGATCAGCCCGTAAACATTTTTTCAGATAGCCACTATATTGTACAAGCCGTCCCAAAATTAGAGTTAGCAGGACCAATAGCACCTCATACTCCAGCCTTTAAATTGTTTTATCAAATACAAAAACTTTTGTGGGCAAGAAAAGAACCTCTATTCTTAGGCCATATTAGAGCACATACTAATTTGCCTGGTCCCCTCCATGAAGGTAATCAAAAGGCTGATGAACTTACAAAAACAATATTTATACTTTCAGTGCTACAACAAGCTACTTTATTCCACTCCCAGTTTCATGTCAACAGCACCACCTTGCAACGTAGGTTTAAAATCACAAAGGAGCAAGCCAGAACAATTGTAAAAGATTGTAAATCTTGTATGACACATTTGCCCAATCCTCATTTCGGAGTTAACCCTAGAGGATTAATGCCCAATCATTTGTGGCAGATGGATGTTACTCATAAGCTAAGTTTTGGAAAATTGCGATTTATTCATGTGACCATAGATACATGCTCAGGCATGATTTTTGCTTCCTTACATTCTGGAGAAAAAGTTAAAGATGTTACATCTCATTGTTTGCAAGCTTTTGCTGCATTGGGCATCCCCAAAATGCTTTAAAACAGATAATGGCCCCGCATATACGTCCTTATCTTTCAAACAGTTTTGCGCAAAATTCAATATATCCCATAAAACAGGCATCCCATACAATCATCAGGGTCAGGGCATTATTGAAAGAGCAAACCGAACACTGAAAATTATGTTATTAAAACAAAAAGAAGGAAATTGGAAAAGTCCTAAGGACAGATTGGCAGTTGCCCTGTTTACCTTAAATTTTTTAACTTTAGACTCTAATGGTTATTCTGCTGGAGACAGACATTGGAATCCACACCAACAACATAAACCTTTGGTTTACTGGAAGGATGTTCTTTCAGGTACATGGAAGAGTCCAGATCCAGTATTAATTTGGGGAAGAGGATCTGTTTGTGTTTTTCCAAAAGACGAATCCTCTCCAAAATGGATACCATCTAGATTAATAAAACAGGTACCACATCAAAATGATCAAGATGAAGTTATTGAAGAATCAAGATTAATAAAAAAGGTACAAAATCAAGAGGACCAAGATGAAGGTACAGAATGATTCCCTCAAAAGAGTCCTTCAAAATATTTCACAACTTAAGTGTCATTCCTCCCGGCCGGGACAAGGAGATCTCTTTTTAGTGTGCACACAATTGTATTTTTTTTTTTTTTTTTTTTTTTGCCTTTTTATACATGTCTTTATGTCTGTACATTTGTCTACATTTCATGTTAATGTGACGTCACAAATATATGTTTGTATGTTTGTTCGTCTGTCCAGTGTGACGTCACAAAGAACAAAGCGCTTATGAAAAAGAAAATATATATATATATATGGATCCAAATAACTTTAATTCATTTTAGGTTAAGAGTATTCAATTTAGGTAAATAATTTTATAAATGAAGGTACTTTCAATTTTGATTTATAGGTGTCCCTGGGACTTCTCTTTAGCAAACAATATGACTAGTGCTATATAACCTGATAGTTTGGTGTTTTGACTTAAGATTGTTTATTTGTTATTAACTTCATTTGTTTAATAGCTCATTAATTTCAATTATCTCAACAGGTAAAAGATTGCTCTGTATACAGAGACTCAAGGGTTCCAGCTAACAAATTATTTCTCTAATGTGCCTTTACCTTTTCTTTAATCTATCTTTAATGCAGTAATTACCCTCAGTCTTTCTTTGTTTTGTTCTAAATATGACATTTTTCCAACTTATGTTTGTAGAAGCTCAACCAGCGATGTATGTGAACAAAAATCAACTTTAATTTTCTAATATAATTATTCTTTTTTTTTTTTTTTTTTTGTGGTACCAGGGATTGAACTCAGGGGCACTCGACCACTGGGCCACATCCCTGGCCCCTTTTTTTTTTTGTATTTTATTTAGAGACAGGGTATCACTGAGTTGCTAAGTGCCTCGCCATTGCTGAGGCTGGCTTTGAACTCGCGATCCTCCTGCCTCAGCCTCCCAAAGTGCTGGGATTACAGGCGTGCGCCACCGCGCCGGCTTAATCTAATTATTCTATTTTGTAGTTTGACAACTCGCCTCTTGACTCAGTGCTGCAATAGCACTGCCTTTCCTTTAATAATTGATGCTTGAGTTTCTAGGTAGCGGGCCCTGAAGATTTGCCGGTGGCATTGTCTAAACATAAAAAAGACGTCTGCTGCTACAGCTGCAGGGATCGCGGCCGCCGCAAGCATCCCTGCTGCTCAAACATCAAACAACCTCACCAACAGTGTGGCCTCTGCTCTACATGCATGGGGCCTCCTACATCAACATGTTATAACAAATGGACATTTTGATCTTTCATTGTTTGGGACCAGTTTGTGGTCCTGAAGAGATCCTTAGCTGAAGAGGGGTGGCCATGAGGAAACTCTCAGGAAGGGCTTAAGTAAAAGCAGTAAAAATATTTCTGAAAATTAAAAGATTTCTTTTATGTAGGAACTTAAAGTTTAGTATTACTATTGACTGTGGTAATGTGAAAATTAGAAAGTGAATCAAATGAACTATATGTTCTAATGAACAAGAATGGTAGGCAGAGGGTTGAAGTACAGCTTGTCTTTCTGATACTTATTAAATAGTATGAGATAATAAAAGTTAACGATTTGTCAAATATAAAGGATCTGTTATGGTTTGGATCTGGAATTGTCCCCCAAAGGTTTATGTATTGAAGGTTTGGTCCCCAGTATAGCAGTGTTCACTGGTGATACTTTGGGGAAGTGATTAGATCGTGAGCTCTCACATCATCAATAAATTCATCCATCAATAGATCAATGGATGACTGGGAGATAGTGGAAAATGTAGGTAGAGGAGCATGGTTGGATTATGTGAGTCACTGGAAGGTTATTTCTTGACCCTGGAATGTTCTTTTCCTTCCCCCACCCCCTTGCTACCATGAACTGAGCAGCTTTACTCTACCCCTTCTGCCATAATATGTCTGCCTTGGAGTTGTCTGATCATGGACTGAAACCTTCATTCAAAATAAGTCTTTTTTTTTCTTTCAGGTTGTTTATGCCAGGTACTTGTTACAGATATGAAAGGCTCCAAGAACTGATGTTTGAAAACAAAATTGTTTCTCATTTCTACTCTCTTCAATATTAATTAACATAACAATATCAATTCTTGGGAAGGACTATTATATTCATAGTTAGAATCCCAGAAAGGAATAGTGAGATTGTGCCTCATTCAAATCAGACAAGTCACTAAGTGGCACCAGTCTCAAATGATCTCAGGTAAATACAATCTCCTCTAAGTGTAAAATTCCAGATCATTTACAAAGGAAACCAAAAATAAAGAAAAAAAAATCTTTATGAATCTTGAGTAAATAAGAGTTTCATTTAATGTGTTAAAATCAATTAATAAGAGATAGAATATGTTATTAACAATAATGGCATCAGAAAAAGTTCAAATGCAGGCATTTTAGCCCCCCAGACTTAAAATGCAAGAAACAAGTTGGGATGATGGCTTTGTTGTGAAGGTGAGCTACTTTTATTTATATTTTTAATGAAAAAATAACAGTGGCTCAAATTCAGATAACAAAGATCACAGATAATATCTCCAAAAGTCAGTATGAATCATTTGCAGGCAACAGAATTTATTCTTAATTGAGGAACTACCATTATATATTTCTGTATTTTAAGATTCTGATAAATTGGAAACTTCTATGTACTTCATATGTTTTGTTTTTTCTCACGGAGAGGAAAAGACTAGAGTGGATATCTTGTACCAGTTCCACCACTGGATATTGGATATGGAAGTCGAGACAAGTTGTCCTTTAGTTCCCAGGTCTTTCCATTTAGGGAATCTGTACTTGATGAGACTCATCCACATTCCAATCTGATCAAGATAATGAGACTCTCAATCTCCTGCCTGATAAACCCTAATGAGACCAGACATTCATGGTTCTCCAGGGCTAGTTGAGTGTACAACATACGGGTGGGAAGTTCATTTTATAGCCAGAGGGTGGATGTGTCAGATTATATTTTCAGAAAATAGTCACAATACTATTTCTGGCTCCTCATTAAAAGGAACTTGTCCTTGAACTTGGATAGGACCTTGTGACTTATCAATGAAGACAATATGGAAAAGCTGTGTTTCATCAGGAAAATCCATGAAAGGCCCTACAATTTCCACTTTGTCTTCCTCCCTCCACCCCAGCTATTTGTGTTTAGAACTTTGTTATCTGTAAATAATAGCTAGTCAAGGCGGAAAAGCCACATGACAAGATCCATGTGGAGAGTACCAAAGATTTCCTGTTCAAAGCCATTATTAACTACTTGTCCTATAAAGAAACAGGGCTTCATGAAATTCCTGTCTCTACATTTCAGATCATTACTTGAAGCTGCAGACATCATGGTTGAAGGCAAGCTTTCTCTGCTTTCCCCTATTTAACATATCTGAGTTAAAGAAATTTTTTAGCATAATAGCTATTTTATGCTGCTTAGTTATGGAATAATTTGTGACTCAGCCAAAGTAGTAGGGATAAACTCCATAAAAGGTTTAATTCAAAAATTCAACTGGGTAAAGAACACATATTTTGTAAGAACAAATCAATAGCCACTTACAAAACTAATACTTGTTGTTTGTTTAGAGTTATAAAAGCAAACAGAACCTCATTCAGTTGAAGATTTCAACATAAAAATGTTCATTTTAAAATATATTTGCCCATCTCTATGATTTCAGAGTTTTAAAAGCATTATTTTTTCATTATGTGCTTAGTTCAAGATAAATTTTAAAGGCAATTAAAGGAATTGTGCCAGTAGTTCTAAAGCATGGTGATGTTACTGAAGTTTGTTGTATCAAAAACATCTCTAAGATAAGATGGAACAACATTATTATATTTGAGAAATTCTTAGGGAATAGAGCTTTTAAATTAAATATTATATTTTTTATTTGAAACATTACACTAATGTTTAATATTAAGACTTCCAGCAAATTTTAAATGTGAAATACTAAGTTTTGCTATTTGTTATTCAGATAATAACAACACAGAAATGTTCCAAATGGTATCTGAAATATTTTAAAATCCTATTGGGTGGTGAAGTGTTCTTTTGGAAGTTGCTAGCATCTTGTCAACACTCAAATACTAGTTTGAAACATGTAAAAATTAATTAACCATATTTAGGTCACAGTATTTCTATCATTCATTTCTTTTTCTTTCTCTTTTATGGGCATTGTCACTCCAGACAAATTATAATTAGCAATGTTTAGCTTTTTGAAACCTGACCAAAAAAGTAGAATATTTTTTCTCTTGTGCATTTGTTACTTCTCTTTTAAAGCAATGTTTCTAACTTTCTTACTTGTATAAATATAAAAGGCAAATTTGAAGATATTCATAGAATTGTACTTTACTCTGCATAGGTCCTATAATCTCATTCAAATAAACTAAAAGATTTTATTTTTATACCTGCATTTATCTCTTCATTGTGTTTTGATACTTTGACAGTTGTATGTTCTTTGTGGTTAGACATTCTCATCCAGGTCTTGAAATTCTAGTATATATGAGTTTGATAAAGTTTTGTCCCAACTGTATAGTTTTGTCTTACATATTCTATCCTTTATATGGTGCAACATTAAATTATAAAATAATTTCTAGAAGAGAAGTCCATGTATCATCTTGTAAGATATTATTAAAATATATCTGTATAAGGAAGAGATGGGCTTTATTTCATTGTATTAATGTATATTTGTATGCACACATATCCACACACAAAATATCTTCCTAAAAATCTTTATATGTTGTTTCAAAATGACTTGATGACTCATTAGAATGAATCTGACCTAAATTACCTATGTATGTGCATGAATATGGAATATACCACAGTGATCTCACCATCATGTACATCCACAAGACACCAATTAAAGAAATTACCAAATCATCAAAGTCATTAAGGACATTTTTTTTTCCATAAAAATAATTATAGTCTGGAAATCATGTGATTCTTTTGCTGTAAATGATAGAATAGACGTTCCCAGAATTTTCAAGAGCTGCTAAAATAATAAAGTTTCCCCATAAAGCAATACTTTATTCTTTTACTTATTCTGTTAAACAGGAGTGAATGCAAGCTCTTATCATATGAACCAACCTGATATATCTAAGGCTTGGGTAGCATTTAAATGTGTGTGTGTGTATGGGTGTGTGTGTGTGTGTGTGTGTGTGTGTGTGAGTGTGAGAGAGAGAGAGAGAGAGAGAATGAGAGTGAGAGTGAGATGTGCAAGTTTACACAAGTTTGGGTAATAATCACTTTCATGTTATTGTATAAGTTGGCTTGTGATAGACTAAAATTAAGTAATAATAATTACAGAATTGCTAATAAAGTTCACATTTATAAAGATTTTAAATGCATATATATGTGTTTGGCAAACTAAATTATATTTCAAAATGTTAAAGAAGAAAAATAGTTTCTCTAAAATCATAAAGACTTTGGCTATCTCTAAGATTTTAGTGTTTATTCTCAAAATAAATATTTAAATTTTTAAAAAGTACAAGGACCAATGAAGCATTTTAAGGGGTATTTTGATATCATTTTAAATTTTATGCCTCAAGTTAGGTGATCATGTTATTTACAAATGTATAAATAAAAGTAATGTATTTAGAAAAAAAAAAAAAAAAAGCCTTACGAGCATTTTAATGAATATATCCCCTACTATTTGTTTACATGCTTATTCATCATTTTCTTTAAGAAGGAAGCATTCACATGCTTCAAAATTAAAAAAAAATAACATTATCTATAATGTCTACTTTAATTTGTAAATTATCCTGGAACCATTACCCTTTCTTCATCTTTTATTAATATACTCTTAACTTTTCTCCAATCTGACACGTCATCTGACCCTTCTTCCTAGCTGCATGATGTCTGCATACCCATCCACACACAATTACAGTAAAACATTTAAAAAATTTTAATGGTATTCTTCCTCAGATTTTTCTATGAACATAAGCACTTCTGAGTGTGTACATTTTTCCTTCCTTTTACAATAAATGTATCATATTTGGAATATATACATGTGTGTATATTTTAAAAATTATCATAATATATATATACATATAATGTTTTTATATTTTCAATATATTCATCAAATATCTATATATTATATATTTATTGGCATATGTAATGTGTATATTTCAGAACTTCATTTTTCACTGAACATTGTATCTTAGGGTTCTTTATATTTATATAGCCAGTTTCTCTTTTAACTACTGTATAGTATTTCATTGGTTGGATGTATTATATTATTCAATAAATCTCTTGACCATTACTTGGGATAGTATTATTTCTATGGTCTTTCACAAAAGACTGCAATGATTGACCTTGTACATACTATCTAAATAATTTTATATAGCTTGATAAACTACAGTGATGGTTAATATTATGTTTCAATTTGTCTAGTTTATAGAAACCAGATGCTTGGCAAAACTGAAGTCTAGATGTCATTGTGAAGGTATTCTGTAGATGTGACTAATTATTCAATTAGTAGATATTGAATGAAGTAGACCCACCCCCCTACCCCATGAGTATGCCTCATCTAATCAGTAGAATGCCTGAAGAACAAAGACTGAGGTTCCCCAAAGATGAAAGAATTCCATCTCCAGACTGCCTTGGACTCAAGACTACAACATCAACCCCTTTTGGAGTTTCCAGTGTGCTAGCCTGCTTTAAATATTTTAGACCTGCCACTTCCACAACTCAAGTAAATATAAATTAAAATAAATTTACCTAGCTCTCTCTTTTAATATAAACTATTTGTTTAGATTCTCTGGAGAATTCTGACAAATACAATAACTGAGCTGGAATTAGAAACAAAAATTTCTTCCACCATTAAGGTTTTGTCCAAGTTAAATTACCAGATTTTGTTATTTTCATGACCACAGTATTGTAAACATTTTAAATGCCTGTTTGCTGAAACTAGAAGAGAAATGTATTCGTGTCAAATAATAATGGTGCTGGAATAGGAGAATAAGTGTTGATTTTTTTATCCAATTCTGTGTAACTTTGCCTGGCATAATTTCTCAGATTTTGTCATGAACTCAGTAATTTCCTAAAGGGGACACATGAGCTGTTATTTTTGTGGTTTATAACATCTGTGCTTGATAATTTGGATGGATTCTAAGTCTTAGACATAACCTTCCAATAGGGAAACTCATTTACAGGCCCACAAGAAAGTGCTAAAGTCCAGTTGCTTCCTCAACTTCATTCAAATTACATAACCAAACCCAACATATCATGTGAATGTGCCTAATTCAATAAGAGTTTTGGAAGATACTCTGGAGGCTTTGTGAATCTGTTTACCTGGCATAGACTATAATAGGGCCTTCTGGTAACATCTTATGGCAGTGCTAGCTTTGATCTTAAAGGAAGGAGAAAAGGATTATGAATAAGCTTATCTTATAATTGAAATCATTTTCTAATTTGTTCTTCTGTGACACAGCTGGTGTGTATCCCAAGAATATCTGAAAAAGGGATAGTACAATAGACAGAACATTTTTTTTTCCAGAGGAAAATAATACATTTCAAAGCTAAGTAATATAATTTGCAGTATAACCATAAAGAAATAAAAATAGGCATGAAGAAAATTTTAAAGTGTTTAAAACATTTTTATGAATGTCTGAAGCTGAAATACAAAACCCAAAAATTATTGGTCACAAATATGTACACTGTTAGTCCTAGGTCGTATTGCTCTTGGCAGCCATGAAGAAATGTATTATAATATGTAGAACTGCATGAAAGTGCCACTTTAAGACTCACTTGTCATTTTCCAAGAAAAATTTCAACTATGATGCTAGAATTAGGACAGCAGTTTTATATTGTTAAGTAGAAAACAAGACTCAAATGTAATTTAATCATTATAACTCATCTTGATTTTTGATACAATAAGAGACCTAGATTTCTAATGAGGAAAGTTATTATTGTTTACTAATTTTAATAAGAACTGTTGAACTAGGTTACATAACTATAATTACAATATGAATTTAAAAAACTACCTAGAAAAATATCTGTTTATAAATTAAAGAAAATCAAATCTAGTTTTTATTTAAAAATGTAAGTTCTTGATTCAAAAATACCAAAAATATGAGATTCAAATCAAACTTTTTTCAAACTTCCTAATAGTTTAATATGTATTTTAAAATATTCAATAATTATAGATTACTTCATTGCTGTAATTCGCTTTTTTCTTCCAGAACTCTTGTTTATAAAGCTCGTGACTTAATAGGCTTGTGAATGGGTAAATTATTTCAGACTCAAAAATGTATTAATGAGTCTGCTGGTGTTATGATTTGGATATGAGGTCTTGCTCAAAAGCTCCTGTGTTAATGCAGGAATATTCAAGGTAAAATGAATTCTGAGAGCTGGGTGGTAACTATAGGCAAATGGAGATTGGTGAAGAAGGTTGTTCCCTGGAGGCATACCCTTGAAGCATTCATCTTCCCTGTGGTTTCTCCTTTTCTCTCTCCCTTTCCCAGAAGTCATGAGGTGAACAGCTTTCTTCAGCCACTGCATCTTCACCATAGTGGTCAGCCTTAACCTGGGCCCAAATCTATGGAGTTAGCCTACCATGGATTGAAGCTCTGAAAGAGTAAGCATAAAATTAAAATTTTCCTCTTCTATGTTGTTTGTGGCAGGTATTTTGGTCCCAGTGAACAAAAACTGACTAGCACAGATGATAAGAAAACTTGAGACTATCTGGACATGGTGGTTCATGCCTGTAATCCCAATGGCTAGAGAGGCTTAAGCAGGAGAATCATGAGTTAAAAGCAAACCTCAGCAATTTAGTGAGGCCCTGAGCAACATAAGGAGACTCTTATCTCAAAATATATATAATCTAGGGTTATGGATATGGCTTAGTAGTTAAGTGCCACTGGGTTCCATCCCCAGTACAAAAGAAAAATGAAAAGAAAAGAGAAGAAAACTTTAGTCTGTCACTAGTTCAATATTTTTCTTCTATATCTCTCTTTCCTAATGGCATTTCTATAAAATATAGATGTCTAAATTTTATTCTCCCTAACAAGAATTTCTGTACAAAGAAAATATTATTTAGTCAAAATGGCCAGTTGAAATCTGGAATTTTATCATTTGATTGAAATGAATAGCCATATGATATTATGTAGTGTGTCTTAAATTTAACCAGTTAATAGTGTACACATTTGATCAGTTAATGGTATTATATATTAAACATAACCAGTGACCAACAAAAATGATAAACCCAATTCAGCTAATTCACCATATAACTGTGATGGCTCCACTTAAAAATCATGCTGTATAAATAATATATTCTTAATGGCCCAATTGTCAATGTTTGTGTGAATTCTGACCCCTCTAATTGATTTTCTTAAAATTTGGAGGTCATACTTTAGCAAGCATACAGAAAAGCAACTAAGCATGTGTGCTTGAGGTACTTGGCGAGTATGTGGTGTTTACTGTTTCACTGTTGTTACCAAAAGACCTGACAAGAACAATTTTAAGTATAAAAAGTTTATTTTGGAGATCATGGTTTCAGAGGTTTCAGTCCACAAGTGGCAGACTCCATGTTTTTGATGCTGAGATGAGGCATAACATCCAGGCAGAAGAGTACAGTAGAGTAAAGTTGCTCAGGATGTGGCATGAGGAAGGAGAGGGAGAGAGGGAGGGAGAGAGAGAGAGAGAGAGAGAGAGAGAGAGAGAGCCAGCAAGCAAGAGCCAGTGCGTTCTACTAGTCAAGGAAAAAAATATACACTCCAAAGTCTCCCCTCCAATGGCCCCACTCCTGTAGCTACAACCTAACTGCCTAATGTTACCATTCAGTTAATCCTTATCAGGTAATTAATGCACTGGTTACGTTAAAACTATTAACCTCTAAACTTTCTTGCATTGTTTCACACATGAGCTTTCGGGGGGATATTTCATGTTGAAACCATATCTTTCCAACCCTGGTCCCCAAACATTTATGCTCATCTCACAATGCAAAATATATTTAAACCAGGCATGGTGGTATACCCCCATAATCCTAGCAACTCAGCAGCCTAAGGCAGGAGAACACAAGTTCAAAGCCAGCCTTAGAAACATAGTGAGGCCCTAAACAATTTGGTGAGACCCTGTTTCAAAATAAAAAGAAAAGGTGTGGGGATGTGGCTCAGTGGTTGAGTGCTCCTAGGTGCAATGCCTGATATCCCCTCAAAATACAATTTGTTCATTTCTGAGAACCCCCATACTCTTAAAAGCTATACCTTTGCCAAGAAGTCTAAGAACTAAGTCTCCTCTGAGACTGAAGGCAAAATCTCATGGTGAGTCCCTGTAAAAATCACCAGCAAGTTACATATATCCAATATATAACACAGAGAAAACATTTCCATTCCAAAAGGAAGAAATGGGGGCAGAGAAAAAGATGGTACAAAAGTGAGACCAAAACCCAGCTAGGCAAAATAGTTCTGTGGATCCATATCCAGCATCTGGAGCACATGCCATGATGATGTTCTCTCCAAAGGCCTTATGTAGCTCCACCCTTATGGCTTTGCTGGTTCAGTCCATTTGACCTCGGTTGATTTCTCTCTGTTCAGTTCCCACAGCTTTCCACAGCAGACATTCCACAGTATCAGCATTACTTAATGTTAGGGGTCTTTACTGAAGCAAAAGCTTCCTCTCATAGCTGTATGTATTGCCCTCTCAGGGACTGCCCACAGGGACTCTGACCATGATCATGATGTACTTTGCTAGGTCTCCTAGGCCTTCCTTTGAAGGTGAAAGCCTCCATGAACCCCTAATTATAGCATCCTGCATTTCAACAGAATCATCACCACACATTTGCCAACAAAGTATGCTACCATCTTGAGTGGTAAACAAACCTACAGGGACCATGGCTGCAGTAGCTTCTGAGTACCTTGGTGGCTAAGCATGATACAGCAACTTCCTAAGCCACCCTGTGCAAGCACCCCACTGTGATCTCTCAAAGGAAATATTACTTTTACTCTCTTGAGCCTGAGATGGGTGTGGTCTTGCTGGCCCCTGAGATGCTCTCAAACCATGCCATCTTTTCTATTCTTCTGCATGAAGTCTTTTAGTATGTCTTTAGTGGCTGTAACGTCATTAATAACTACCGCTTCCTTAGCCACAAATTTACTCACAGTTTTCTGGCCAAACTGCAGGTTTTTCAAATGTTTCTCTTTTGCTTTCTGATCCTGATTATCACAATAAACTCAGCTAAAAGCTATCAGCAATATTCACTCCACAGCCTGCTTAGAAATTTCCTCTGCCTTATTAACAAGTCCATCACTTTTAAATTCAGCCTCACAAAATAGTCTCAAGGCAAACTATAGACAACTTCTTAGCCAAAATGTAACAGGAATGGCATCTAGTCTAATTTTCAATATAGTCTTCCTTCTCCTCTGAAACCTTCTGAGCCCACTCTTTACTCTCCACAGTCCTATTTGCATACTGGATTCTGAGCTCCCATAAGAATGACCCATTAAGCTTTGCTTTCAACATTCTAAAAATTTTCCAGCTTGCATCTCTAAACGTCTCAAGATATCTTCCACGAATTCCAAAAACTTCAAAAAGCTTCAGAATCGTATGGTCAGGTTAGACACAGTAGCATCCCCACTTCTCAGTACCAATTTCTGTTTTAGTCAACTTTTTATTTCTGTGACCAAAAGACCTGACAAGAAAAATTTTAAGGAGTAAAAGTTTATTTGGGGGAACATGGCTTCAGACATCTCAATCCATAGATAGCCAACTCCTTTCTTCAGAACCCAAGGTAAGGCAGAATGTCAAGGTAAGCGTGTAATTGAGAAAAGTGACTTACCTTTCTCACGGGGACAAAGTATATACCCTAACGGCACACCCCCAATTACCCATCTCCTCTAGCCACACCATACCTGCCTACAGTTACCACACAGTTAATTGCCACAAGGTAATTTATGCACTGATTAGCTTAAGGCTCTCATAACCCAATCATTTCACCTGTAACTTTGTTACATTTTCCTACACATGAGTTTTGGGGGCTCATATCATATCAAAACCATAATGTGGCACAATGAAAATTCAAATTCAAAGCTATGACTCTAAAGTTTATATACCATGTGGGGCCATTTTTACAGAGCTAGGGCCTTCAGAGAAACTGAGGCAACATGAAGACACCCAACCCCAATTCCTGAAACCAAGTCAGATTTCAGACAAGTTGTTCAGAATAATAGGCATGGTTTATTGAAGGATAGGAAAAGGAGAAGGGGACACTCTCACGGGAGATAGTCTTCTCAGGAGAGAAGCAATGTGCCTCTCCTGAATTCCAGTTTTGTTGGGTATCCCAGAGAAGTTTCCAGAGAGTCCTTTCTAGGTCTACCTCTTGACTTTGACTGACATCAGGATGACATTGAATTTCAAGTCCCCATTGCCATGGCAACTCTAGGTCACATTGGCCCATGATAACCAATTCTAATTGAATTATTAACCATTAATTCTTACATATTTTATGGTCAGAAGGGATTATAATTATCTCCCTGCGTTTTGGGATCTGCTCTGTGAAAAGTGTCACAAAAATCTCCCCCCCTTCCAGGATAACTTGGGTTCTTTTTATTAATACTTTTTAGGCCTGCATTTCTCCTGCAGATTGAAGGTAGTTTGCTGAGGAATGTGATGTTTCCTGTTAATTTAAGCCAGGCAGGGCTGCAGGTAAATGGCTCCTTGGAAAGTAAAGCATGTGGGGCTTAGCACAATGAACCTATTTTAAAGAATTATTTCCTTAAGCTCATGTTTTCACCACTTGGATCTCTCTGACCGTATCACTATTAATATATTTGAGTAAGAAAAAAAGGCTTAGCAGGGCATGGTGGCACACACCACTGTAATCCCAGTGGCTCAGGAGGCTGAGACAAGAGGATTTCAAGTTTAAAGCCAGCCTCAGCAACAAGGAGGCAATAAGCAACTCAGGGAGACCCTGTTTCTAAATAAAATATAAAATAGGGCTGGGGATGTGGTTCAGTGGTCGAGTATGACTGAATTCAATCCCTGGCACAGACACACCAAAAAAGACCTACTAATTTATTATGCTTTTGAGTTAATACCACCTGGAGGCCATTACTATAATACCACACAAAAATAATTCAAACTTATCTAAAATTTTAAAACTTAACATTAGTTTTATTTCACTAAAGAGTTCCACATCATGTCAATAAACTGTAAAATTGCAATTCTCTGCACATATCTCTTTTAAGAAAGAAAATCACAAAGCTCTGCATAATTATCCCTTTCTGAACTAGTTTATTCTAATATTTATTTGCTTATTTTGTATTAATTTTGCTCACTATTATTATGAAAAGTGCATACAATAAAGAGGAACTGTTGTAAAACTTCTGTTCATAAAACTAACTTTCTCTGAAAATTAAAAATTTTTGAAAAAATAAATTATATATTAAAGCAATAAAATCTCCCAGTGAACATGTAATTTACTTAAAAATTAACTGCAGAGAAAAATCATACTAATCTGCAAATGAGCCAGTTGGAATTTCAATTATTTTTTAGATGTAAAACATTTGTTATTCATATTGAAAATCCTAACTTACAGGCTTTTATCTATAATATTTTTCTTCTGCCTAATATAGTTTTCCCTGGTTCCTGGCCTGACTCAACTCATTGAATATTATCTTTAGCTCTTGTCCTTAAATATTACCCTTTCACTTTGGCTAATCCTAGTTTATATATGGTACAAATAGAAGAATAAACCTATGCATGAACATATAACTTACACATATCCATCACCCTGTTTCTTCCAAAAATATTGCAATCTGTAATTACCTTCACTACTGCACACTTGTTTGTTTCTCCCTGTTGAGTGCAAACTCCATTGAAAGGAAAAGAAAATTATGTGATTTATATTTTTGCATATTCCCAGTGAATATCACAATGCCTTGTATGTGTTTTGTACTCAGAAAATTTTAATTGAATGATCAATATTCTTACATTTTTCCTTATATTTAGATCAGATACAGGGATATTATGACTCAGATATGAGGTGTCCCTCAAAAGCTCATGTGTGAGACAGTACAAGGAATTTTAGAGGTGAAATGATTCGTTTATGAGAGTCTTAATCAGTGTAGTAATCCACTAATAGGAATTAACTGGGTTGTAACTGTAAGCAGGTGGGATGTGGCTGGTAGAGGTTCATCACTGGGGGTTGTGCCTTCTGGTGTTCATGTATTGTCTGTGATCAGGGGAGCTCTCTCCGCTTCCTGGTGGAAATGTCCTGAGCAACTTTCCTCCACCTCACTTTTCTGCCATGATGTTCTGCTGACCTCTGGTCCAGAGCAATGGAGTAAGACATCTATGGACTAAGACATCGGAAACTGTGAGCTCCAAATACAATTTTCCTCCTCTAAAATTGTTCTTTTCAGGTCTTTTGTTCACAATAGTGAAAAAAAAAAGTTAATAAAAACAAAAGGTAAATATAAAGAAAACTTTCTTCAGTGTCTTTTTCATCCCCCATCAAATTTACACTGTAGTTTCTTAGATTTTCTTACAGTATAACCTTAATTGATACTTTCTTAAAATGCTCTCTAGAATTCCTTCACGAACATTAAAAAAGAGATAAAGACCTAAGGAAGCAAATTCTCTCTTGAGTCATAAAGAAAGGCTTATTGCTGTCTACATTTAATGTGGTAATAAACAGAACTTCCCGTTACAGCATTAATTAATCAGATACTATATTAATCAAAGAGCAATTATCTTCTAGGTATTATCAGAGAAAATATGATTCTTATTCCAAGTAATCTTGCTACTGAAGGTGTTCATACAGTTGACATAAAATGTCATGTTCACATAAACAACTGAAATGAAAAAAATCCCCCTAGCCCAGAAATTAAAGGATATAATCACATATTAATTTTAACATTTTTTTGAAATCAATTTCATCTGTACATTTTAATTTATTAAGCATTAATTTTGTACATAAAAGGAGGCTAGAATTATGGATAATTTCAATGATTGCTAGAGGCAAGTTTCATCTAAATTTTCGTTAAAATTGCTTTTAAACTCTTGGAGCACTTGTTTTACGAATATGCCCTATTATGACCCACTTATCATGAGAATAGAAAGCATGGCACCATGCCACATAGAAGAGATGACATGTAGTGACCTTGTCAACTGCCCAGATGAGATACTAGCCATTAGGAAATATACGTTGTCTGATAAGTGAATGAACTGTTCTTTAAACTTCCAAGTAACTGTAGCCCATAAAATATGGCTAAGCTTAATCAACTCACAAAATCTTGAGGAAAAAAAATTTAAAAATTGCTATTTTGAGCCATGAGGTGTGATCAGATATCTAAAATAGTATAAAAATATTACAAAAGTTAAAACTTGATTTTTATTAATATGAATTCATAAAGGAAAAAAGGTCAACTGGCAATTCTAAAAACAGGACTATATAATTATTAAAATTTGAAACTCAGTCCATGGACTTAACAGAAGATTAGATACAGTCAAAGAGATAATTGGTAAACAAAAAGACAAAATTACTTTAACTATTCAGAAGACAACATAAAACACTAAAAATTGAAACATAAAAGGGAAGAAAAATGAAGATAAAATATTTTAAAAGTGTCTAATAAAAATTCAAGATAGACAGACAAAATACAGGACAGAGAATGTTTGGTAAAACAATGGCAAAAGTTGTCTAAATATGACAAAAGACATAAATCCATAGATATTGTAGACACAATGTGCACCATTCAGTGAAAATAAAAATAATATTCATATATAGAAATACTTAGGTAAAGCCTTGGAATTTCTAAGCTAAAGAGAATATTATTAAAGCACCTAAAAAGACAAAATAAGAAATATAGAAGTATCAACTAAATTCTATCTAAAATTATTTGAATTAACAGTTCTTCATCATATTTGGATAATTCTTGCCATCATATCCCCAAATATTCTATCTCTTGTGCTTTTTCAAGTCTTTTGTTTACATTATTATTTCATTACTTTATTGGACAAAACTGAAGAAATCCATGCTAAACGAAGTAAGTCGAATATAGTATGAGAAATGCTGATAATCTCATTGTGGTTAGCAGGACATGAGGATGGGGAAATTTTTGAAATTTTGTCCTATAAATTGCTTAATGTAAGGATGGTTCAGCAAATTTTTAAATATTAATACCAAGAAATACACATAGTGCAAAGAATCACACTATTGATGCAAAAAATTGGATGAATATAATTTGGGGTGAATAAAAGAAACCAAGTTACATACCATATGATTTCATTTATATAGCATTCTTTAAACGACAAAATTATGAATGTGAAAAAGAGATTAGTGGTTTCTTTGGTTCTATGGATGAAGAGGGGAGAGTTATGAAAGATAAGAGATCCCTGTGGTAAGGAAATGTTGTTTCTTTAATGCATATGTTAACATATGTGATATTATGCTGTATTTTTTTCACTAGGGAAACTGGGCAAATGGTACATGAAACCACTGTATTATTTCTTAAAATTGCACAGGATCACCAATTTTTTTATAATAAAAATTTCATACAAAAAAATATAAGATTGTGAGATACAATGTCATGTTTGAAAATTAATTTTATTTTAGTGAGAATAACATAGCACTTTCTGACATGAAATGATAAAGATAACATAATAGCATGTGAAAAGCCAAAAGGAATTTCAGAGGCAATCAGAATAAACAAGGAGTATTTTAAATCAATAATTAAACATTATAGAAGAAATAGGGTAATAAACAAGATCAATAAAATAAAAACTGAATAAATTTTACTTAATATGGTTATAAACAAATAAAATTATAAAGAATATTGAGCTAAAGTGCACAGAACATAAAATTAATGATCTTAGTCTAAAATCCAATTATGTTAATTAAAACCTGAAGTGGGGAGAAAATGAAAATAGATAAAGGAATAAGTGGAGTTGTTAAAAATTTAAAGTTTAAAATACTGATTATTTGCATTTGCCTTTTTAAAATAGGTTGTTGTGGTTTAGATTCAAAGTGTTACCCCAAAGGCTCACATTGTGCAGCAATGTTATGAGGTGGGGATTTGGGGAAGTGATTGGATCATAAGGGCTCTGACCTCATCAATAGATTGATCCATTGAGGGATTCAAAGCACAATGGATTATTGGCAGGTAGTGGAAACTGAAGGAGATGAGACATAAATGAAGAAAATGGGTCACAGGGGCATTGCATGAAAGGGAATATCTTGTCTCAAATTCTTTCCTTGCTCATTCTCTCTCTCTGCTTCCAGCCTACCATGAGTTGAGAACCTTTCTTCTACTATTCTCATCTGCCATGATGTTTGTGACTCACTACAGGCCCAAAAGCAATGGAGCCAAGCTGACGATGGATTGAAACCTCTGAAACAATGAATCAAAATAAATCTTTTCTTTTGTAAATTGTTGTGTCATGTATTTTGGTCATAGCAAAACAAACAAACAACAACAAAAACTGACTAATAGATAGGTTTTTATCTAGAAATGTACTAATAATTTTTACTATGAACCCTCAAGCACAATATGGTATCCATAATAACCAGCATCCCAGCATAAACTTCTCACAGATATCTTTTTTCCCACTTCCAGATGGCTCACTTTATTAATCCATTTTCTCCAGAGAAGCAGAATCAATAAGATACAAATGCATATATAAAATACTTATTATGGAAATAGGCTCATGTGATCACGGAGTCTGTAAAGTTCTATGGCATGCCCTATATAAGCAAGAGACCTAGAAAAAAAAATGGTTTTATAATTTATTGTAAGTCTGAAGTTTGGAAAATCAGGGGAATGGATCTCTCACCGAGACTGAGACTATAGCTGAAATCCTGAGGACCAGAGCTACTGATGTATATTCTGGAAACTGAAACCTCAGTAGTCAGGAACTCTGATGTCAAAGGAAATGTCAAAGGAATGGAGCAGTTGGGTGTTCCAGCTCAAGAGGACAAATAAAGTTCAACATTCTTTGGCTTTTTTATTATCTTTATGTAAGTCCTCTAGAGGAGATTCTTGGTCCCAATAATTCTTTAAGAGTCTACTGATTCAAATGCTAATCTCTTCTGGAATCACGTTCATAGACATTAATATAAATAGTGATAACAACTATATTGATGATGACAATAGTAATTGCTGTTATTGTTGTTATTAGTATTTTAACCAGCTACCTATGTATCCCCTAACCAGCCAAATTCATGTATAAAATTAACATCACAGTCTGCAATATTCATTTCCACATACATGTCCTAAGTCTTTTTCTATTTTTTCTAATTTTTTCAGTAATTATAAGTTAAAATATTTAAGACTTTTGTGTGCTACATAGGTGCTAGATAATGATACTTAATTTTAATGTGTAAAATGTCATTATCACAATTCTCAAAAACCATCAAGAATAAAATTGATGATATAAAAAGGAAACATAATGAGGCACAATTGTTTCAGAAACAGAAAATATCACAAAATACAGTTTTTTGGTTTTTTGTGTGGAAACACCAGTAGAATATACAACTGTTTGGGAATACTATAAAGTTAATGCAAAACATAACATAAATTTTAAAAAAATTAAAATACTCATTAAAATATATTATATATTGAGGAAATTATTCTGGGAAGGTGATACTTAAGTAAGAAGGACCAGGAATCTCCGTTCCAACCTAAGCAAGAATTTTACATGCAGAATCTGTGTGCTATGATTATTTCAGAACTCAGGATTCTATTGAAGGCTTGCAATTTCCAGGGAGAGTTTTTGATGGTGAATTTTGTTCAATTTTGATTTTTAACATGTTAGCAGATACCCACCTCTCAACACCAACCACAAGGTTGATATGTGTGAATGCATTCTGGCCATAGTTAATATATAACATGAAGAAACAAAAAAAAGCCCCAGTCCAAATATCAGAGATCTGTGCTCTGATCACTATTAGCTGTTTCTGTTCACAAACGCAAAAAAAAAAAAAAAAAGTGAATGACCATTGTTGTTGCACCTCCTCCAACTTTTACAAATCTCTTCATCTCTGAAGAAAACAGAACATATAAAGGACCAGATACCCTTTCCCTTTCATCTTCCTTATTTTTTCCTCTCCTTTTACCCCTTCTTGGGCCAAACATTGGACACTAGTACATTCAAGAGCAACCACATATATGAAAGAACAGAAAGTGACAATACATGCTCAGGGAAAGGCAGAGCATGAGGGGAAAAAAGAGACGATCTTAAAACTAGCCCTCAGACTAATCCTTCGTACAGAAACAGCCTACAACAATTTTAAAAAATTAAAAAGCAGCAACTTCTTGAGAAGATGAAAATTCTAGTATTAAGTTTACAACAATAAGAGCAAAAATTATGAGATACACAAAGAAAAAATAAAGTATGGTCTTTTCAAATAAATGAAGTAATAATTAAACAAGAACCGTTTGTGACACAGACCTGATGACAGATATTGTAGACAAAATCTCTTAAATAAAGTTGCCATAAAGAAGGGCAAATAGCTAAATAAAAATGTGGAGTAAGCCAAGAGGATGAAATGAAGAAATCTGAAATATCAATAAAGAGACAGAAACCTTATAAAGAAGTACAATAAATGACATAAAAATTTATTAAAAAGATTCAAAGGCAGGAAGAAAATGAAGATAAAACAACAGAATTACTCAGTCTTAGGAAGAGAAAGAAACAACAATGATGAATAGTAAAAAGCCTAAGAGACAGGTGTGATACCTCCAGGTAGATTAAGGTACACTTTTGAGAAGTTGCAGAAGACAGAAATGAAAAATGATTATTTGAAAAAATAAAAGCTAAAACTTTATAAATTTGGTAAAAGACATCAATGTTAACAGTCAAAAGCTTATGAACTCCAGGTAAGATAAACTCAAGATCAATTGAGTTATAGAATTTTGAAAGTTACGGACAAAAAAGGAATCATGAAAGAAACAAGAAAGAAAAGGCTTGTCACATTCAAAGGATCCTTAATATGCTTACTAGCAAGTTACTCAGAAATATTAGAGTACAGAAAGAGGGTGAATATATTCATAATGTTTAAACAAAATACAATATTGTCAACCAACTATCCTATACCTGGAAAATTATCCCCCAGAAGTGGAAGAAGTTATGACATTCCAGAAAAATAAATAAATAAATAAATAAGCTGAAGAACTTTGTTAACCTCAGACCAATCATGAATAAAATTCAGGATTTTAGGCAATAACTTGAAGCCATATGAACAAATAAAGATTATGATCAAGATCAATAAATGAAAATAAGTAAATGAGCACTTATTAAAAGATAGATTTATTCACTGGTGTTTAACTACTTTTTTGTTTTTTGTATTATTTAAAGGACTAATATATTTTAAAACATTAGTCTAAAAATGTACATTATTATAATTTTGTAACTATTTTTTTCCAGCAGAATTTAAAGAATTAATGCATCTAAATGAATTATTTTATGTTTTGAGATAAACAATGTATATAGATGTAATTGTTTTAGTTCAGAAACCAAAAAATATAATGATGAATCAATAAAGAACCAGAGTTTTGTGTGCTGTTGAAATTAGGATTATAGAAACTCAAATTAGTTTATCATAATTTGTTGATGATAAACATAATACCATGTAAATCAAAATGAAAATAGGTACAGAATATATGCAAAAATTGTGAAAGAAATTAAAGATTATATTACAAAAATTGTTAATTATTCCCAGAAAAAGTTAATTAAGGAAATGAAGAACAAAAAAGTAAAAATTATATAAACGATCAATAGAAAAATGGTACCAGTATCTTCTTATCAGTAATTACATAAAATTAAAATGCATTAAATCTCTAAAACCCACAGAGGTAAGCAGAAGAGATAAAATGTGTGTGTATTTGTGTGTGTTTATATATATAATAGGTATATATACACATATATTACATAAATATATGCATATATTTATACATATAAATGATTCAACTACAGTTATGTGTGTCACTCACTTTAAAGAATACCAATATAACATAAAAGATGGAAAATAATTTTCCATGCACATAGTACCCAATGGATGGCAAAAGTGGTAGTATAATTTAGATATAATTGAGTGTGTACAACAAAATTGCGTACATTGGAAGCTTATTACCTAGTATGGTAGTGTTGAAGTGGTAGAACTATTAAAACATGGGGTTTAATGCAAGGTAACAGGGTATATACCCTTGGAAAGGAATAACATGGTTCTAATGGTCCCCTGGTTTATTCTCACGAGAGTCAGTTGTTTAAAGACAAAGACTAACTAAGAATCCCTCTGTTTTGATACAGTCACTAGGACCTCACCAGAGGCTAAACTCATAATGTCCCTTGATTTTAGACCTTCATCCTTCAAAATATAGAGCTAAAATTCTCTTTTATTTATATACCCAGCTTCATGTACTTGTTATGGAAAAGGAATGGACTAAGACTGGTGACTATACTAATACAAAATATACCTTAAACAAATATTCCATGACAAAATAATTATGAGAAACAAGGATATTGTTGGCAAATAAAAATTTCCATTCATCAGAAGAAAAACAATTATAAAGTTTTATATTCTCAATAATTGACATAAAAAATATGGAAGCAAAAACCAACAGAGTTGAAGTGAAAAATTGACAGTTCTAAATTAAAGGTTGGAGACTTCAATATTCCCTTAATAATGGATAGATGAAAGTAGATGAAGAATTAAAAGACAAGAAACAATAAACTAAGTAGATCTAACTTATATACTCAGAATACTTCATCCCCAAAGAAGAAGATGCACAGTCTTCCCAACTACACATGGAACACTTCCTAAGATAAACCATAAAATTTTTAGAGTAGGCTAAAATTTAGTCTTCATGGGTGCTAAATTATAGATATCCAAAATTTCTTTTCTTTCAATTACAGGAAGAATAAAAAATCTATAATGGTAGTAAAACTAGAATATTCCCAAATTTTTAGAAGCAAAACTTTATATACTAAAACATCAAATGATTAAAAAATACATCTCAAGGGAACTTATAAAATACTTAGAACCAATAACAATGAAAACACAACAAAACAAAATTTAAGAAAAGCTATAAAAACACTGCTTAGAGAGAAATTTATAACCATAATGACATTAAAAAGAACTCAGTCAACATTCTAATTTTATTATTTAACTAATCTGAAAAGGGTTAAATTAAGCATAATCCTACCAGAAGGAAGGAAAGAATGACTATTGAAACAGAGATAAATAAGATGAGCAATAGAAAAAGATCAAATGAATCCAAAAGTTGATCTTTATAAAATTGACAAAGTTATTTACCTTTAACTAGAAGAACTGAATAAAAACAAGAGAAAACAATTACTAAAATCAAAAATAAAAGTGAAGATATCACTACCAATTGTACAGAAAAAAGGTGTAAGTGCATAAAGTAACTTCATAATATTCTAGTTTGATAACTCAGATGCAAATTATAGAAACACAAAACCTACCAAGACTAAATTATAAGAAATATAAAATATGCATAAACCTGTTATGGTTTGGATCTGGAATGTCCCACAAACTCTCATGTGTTGAAGGTTTGCTCTCCTCTGCAGTAATGTTCAAAGATAGGCTTTGAGGAACTCATTAGATCAAAAAGGTTCTAATATTAGTAATTGATTAATCCACTGCTGTATTTATAGCTGAACAGACTATAGAAAATTGGTAGAAACAGGAGGAATTAGGACCTAGTGGAAGGAGGTGGGTTCTTGAGGGCAAGCCTTGCCCCTGGGTGTCCACCCCCTCTATTGCCAGTGTGCGCTTTCACTTGCTCTCTCTTTTCCTCCTACCATGAGGTAAGAAGCTGTCCTCCACCACACTCAACTCTGCCCTGATCCTTTGCCTCACCACAGACCCATAGCAATGGAGTCAGCTGGTCAGGGGCTGAAAGGTCTGAAACTAAAAGAAATATTTTCACCTTTAAGTTGATTTTTTTTCTGGAACTTTCTCACAGTGACAAAAACTGACTAAAATAATAATTATAACAGGTAAAGACATTGACTCAATATTCACAAATTTCCTGCCAATAGAGTCCTGCATTCAATGGTTTCACTAGTGAATTCTACCAAGCATTCAAAGAAGAACTAATGTCAATCTTTCTCATACTTTTCTGAAGAATTGAAGAAGAGGAAACACTTTCAAATTCATTATAATAGTCAAGTATTAGTTCGATATCAAAGCTAGAAAAAGAGTAATGGTTCAACATGTGAACATTCATTAACTTAATTCACCACATTAGTGGAAATAGTTGGGGAACAACACCCAGGAATCAAAATTGGTACAGAAAAAAAAATCTTTTTATGATAACACACTCAATAAATTGGTCAAGTGGATTAAATATATATATGTATATGTATATCTATAATTAAATTATATATATGTGTACATGTACACATAATAAATAACATGTAATATATGGAAAACTCATGGCAACCATAAAATTCAATGGTGAAAGAAAGAAAGTTTTTCCTCAAAGATTAGGAATAAACCTAAGATGTTCACTTCCACTACCCCTTTTTAACAGTCCTGGAAAGTTCTAGACAGAACAATAGGACATGGAAAAAGACATAAAACAATGGCAGAAGGAGTTTGACATCAATACACTAAGTACATGTTTAAAAACTCAAATGGTATGAAAATACTTTGTGTAAAACCAATGACTTGGAAAACTGTGCTCTATATGTAATATAAAAGGAATTGCACTCTAAAAGCATGTATAACAAATTAAATTAATTAATTAATTAAAGAAAAAGAAAAAGACATTAAAGACATCAAAACTGGAAAAGGATATTTAAAATGATCTCTGTTTACGCGATATAATTGTTTATCTAGAAAAGCCTAAATAATTGATAAAATACTATTAGAGATAATAAATTCAGCAAAATGCCACAACACAAAGGCAGTGCACAAATCAGTTTTATTTCTATAAATAGGAATAAACCATCTAAAAAGTTAATTATGAAAATAATTCCTTTTGCAATTATATCCCCAAATAACAAAATACTTAGAATATGAAAACAAAGAAGTAAAAGACTCTCGCAAGATAAAATGTAAAATATTCCTGGCAGAAATTAAAGAAGACACAAATAAATGAAAATAGATACCTTCGTAGACTGAAAGACAAAAAATTGCTAAGATGTCAATACTACTGAAAGCATACACAGATTTAATGCAAATCTTATCAAAATACCAATGATGGTGTTTGCAAATATGGAAAAACCAATCCTAAAATTCAAATGGATGTCAGTGTTGTTCCAGGAATAGCAAAAAACAATCTGGGAAAAGAAAAAAAAATATCTGAAGTATTCATACTTCCCAGTTAGGCACTACATACTTTCCAAAAGACACTACAAAGCTACAGTAATCAAAAGAGCATTATACTGATATATGGATAAATTAAATCAAATACAAAACTCAGAAATGAACCCTCACATACATGGCCAAATGATTTTTTTGACAAAGGTGTATAGACTATTTAATAGGGAAAGGGAGATCATTTGTCCTAATTGTACTGCAAAAATTGGATATCCACATACAAAACAATGAAATTGAACCCTTACCTAAAATCATATTCAAAGACTAACACTATATGGGTCAAAAAACTGATGAAATATAAGACCTAAAATTATAAAACTTTTCCAAAACATCATAGGGCAAATGCTTAAAGACATTGGATTTGACAATTAATTGTTTGTTTGTTTTTGGACATGGCCACAAACACACAGGCAAAAAAAGAAAAATAAATTAGACTTCAAGGTCTTTTTTAAAATTATGAACCAAATGACACTACCAACAGAGTAAAAAAGAAACCCAAAGGATGGAAGGAAAAGTAAGAAAAATCTGGTATATGTGCATGATGTAATATTATTACACCTTAAAAGGGACAGAAATTCTGACATGGTACAACATGGATGAAACCGTGTGACATTACACTAAATAAAATAAGCCAATCATGAAAAGACAAATAATTCATATAATTCCATATAAATGAATTGCTTATAGTAATCAAACTCATTAAGACAGAAAGACAAATGATGATTTCCAGGGCATGAGGGGAAGAGGAAATGGTTACTATTTATTAGCTATAGAGGTTCAATTAAATGACAAGTGTTGCACTGGTTGATGATGGTGATGGTTACACATTATGAACATATTTGATATTACTAAACCCCCCCAAAATGGTGAAAATGGTAATTTTTTGTTATGTGAACCTTACCACAAAAAATTAAAATATATTTTTAGAAATGATAAGTGAATATAGCTTTAATTTATATTATGGTATTATTATAAATTCTTATAATGTATCTTTTATAATCATATCTAATTAAACTTAACTCAACAGCTCATAGAAATGATAAAAATGGATGTGAAAAAAAAATCTTTCAAAAATATCTGGATGAATCAATTTTAAAATGAAAGAATCATTGTTAAAATGCACAAGAAACTTCAAGTATTGTGCCTAAATCATTTCATAGAGCTAACATATTAGTAGTATTAAATTTAAAAAATATTAAAAACATGCATTCTTCTACATAGAGGTATGTGCACAAATATCTACACACCAACATATACTCACAAACTGATACATTCACAGTGACTTAAAATGTTTGAATAAAAGTAATTTCATTATTTAAATTTTATGTCATCTTTAAGAGTGAGAAATAAGAAGAGATAGAGAAAAATAATCTATAGATAATAATCTTTAAAAAACATGATATTTTTAATAAAATGTTCTTTGTCTTAGGGATAGATATTTAATTTCTTCACATTATGCAGAATATCAATTATAAAGGTATGATCATCCAATAATGAACCAAACAACATTTCATAATATCTATTACATTTTGAAGTGTAGCAGTTGTGACTAGTATAAGGATTATTGCTGTACATTATTTTAGACACTTTAGCCACTTGGATAACCCTCAAATGGGTCATGAGATGTAAATAATAGGATTCAGGACAGATAAGTGTTGGGGTTTATAGACATGATTGCCAATAAATAAAATCCCTGAAGCTAGGTTAAATATTTTAGAATTAAAAGCACAATGCAGCAAAATGGACTAGGCAGTAATAGGGCAAATGACCAAAAACATTTTTTTACATACTAAAAGCCAATAATGAAAAGACAAATGTTGTATAATTTCATATATATGAATTGCTTATAGTAGTCAAACTCATTAAGACAGATAATTTCTATCATTTATAGACAAATGATAATTTCCAGGGCATGATGGGAAGAGGAAATAAATTTAGTAATATTTTATGAATGAAACTTTGGAAAATAAACTAATTTCCAACTGAAGTAAATAGCTGATTAAATTATTGAAACTCATTCAATCTAACACTCTGTTGCTATTAAAATTATATCACCCTACATTTATAGATGTGAAAACATATTGAAGAAGAGTGTCATTGAAGAAAGCAAGTTGCAACATATGTTCAAGACCACTGAATTATGATTCAAATAAATTTGTTTACATCTGTGTATCTTTCCAAGCTCTTTCAAATGAGAATCTTTTAAAATAATTAGCTAAAAGTGATTCTCTGTCTTAAAATAGTATATAATATAAAGGAAATGTATACAGTTTCTAAATGTATTTGTACAAACAATATCAGTTTACATTAATAAAGTATAAATTATGAATAAATAATAGTAGTTCCATTGAATAATCATTTAATCATAAAATATTGTCTCACTACACATCATACATCAAAAATAAAATATTCCTGAAATACTACAGAGTTTATTTTTAAAATTCCAATAAAAATATAGGACATTTTTAGTAGACACATTGCTGACATCAATGTAGAAAATAACTTTCACAAAACTGAATGTGCATTTTAAAGTCATGTATATTGCAAAAATAGCTAAATGCAGAAGATGAAAATACAAAAAAACATGTATACAGTCCATAGAAAATTTGTTCCAGAATTCCTCACACATACCACAATCTGCAGATGCTCAAATCCTTCGTATAAAATGTTCAAATGCTTGCAAATAAGCAGTGCATGTACTTCTGTATATTTAATTTGCCTCCAAATACTTGATAATACCTAATACAATATAAATACTGTGGCAATACTTGTTACACTGCATTACTTAGGAAATGTTGACAAGAACAAAATAGTCTTTACAAGTTAAGTACAGAGCAATTTTTGTCTGAATATGTATGGTTGATTAAATCTGCTGATACAGAATCCATAGACACGAAGGACCAATTTGTATCTATCTATATAATTTACATATTTCTTTATCTATTTATAAACATATTTATATGCATACATGCACTATATATGAGATATAAAATGGAAACAGTAAAATAAATGCGCTTGCAATGGTAATCATAAAGTATCTCAATGTGTAACATTTAGACAATTTAACTATAAACTAACAAATATGCGAATATAAAGCAGCTTTACAAATGATTCAAAGAAGGAATAAATATATACCATATAATCCAGTTTTCTATTACTTAAAAGTAAATAAATGTGACATTGTACTCAAATGATAACAATGAATCTGCAAACCCTCTTATCAAAATGCAATAATGAAAAAATGGCAATGTTATAAAACTGATCATTTTAGAAATTCTAGAAATTAATCAGTGGCATATAGCAAATTGAAAAACATCTAGTCAAGAAAAATTGGAAAATGTTTCCAGATGAGTGGCTGTATATAGCATTACTACAGGGCTCTTTTCATCCTTCCACTAGCTCCATGGCAGTAGTTATGAAGACTAGCAACCTTGCTACCACCAGAAAGGGCTTACTTCTCTGAGAAGGAATTTCTAGTAAATGCTGCATTCTAAGAGTCACTATGGAAAAAAATAACAATCAGTGGCAGTTAGAGACACCTAGCATCACAGTTGACTGAGTTTGCAATACAAACTAGAACAAGCAATAGACTAATCAAAAAAACTAATAAGAAGATCCAGAGAAGAAAATAGTCATAAAAGGTACTGATAAAGCTTTCACAGGTTCCTGAGGATCTTGAAGTCTTTTGCATGCAAGTAGCTGTGTATTATCTTGGAGAGTCTAGAAAATATCCCAGCTATATACTCATTAACTGGCTAAACATGAAACACTGCACAAGCAGGAAGTAAAAGCTGGGCCAACTTATAAATTACCTAAATGTTACATGCATACTCTAATACAACAGGCTCTCCACACCCATTGTTCAGTCAAGGAAAACTAAAAAGAAAAAAAAATTAGACTTCAAGGTCTTTTTTAAAATTATGAACCAAATGACACTACCAACAGAGTAAAAAAGAAACCCAAAGGATGGAAGGAAAAGTAAGAAAAATCTGGTATATGTGCATGATGTAATATTATTACACCTTAAAAGGGACAGAAATTCTGACATGGTACAACATGGATGAAACCGTGTGACATTACACTAAATAAAATAAGCCAATCATGAAAAGACAAATAATTCATATAATTCCATATAAATGAATTGCTTATAGTAATCAAACTCATTAAGACAGAAAGACAAATGATGATTTCCAGGGCATGAGGGGAAGAGGAAATGGTTACTATTTATTAGCTATAGAGGTTCAATTAAATGACAAGTGTTGCACTGGTTGATGATGGTGATGGTTACACATTATGAAACATATTTGATATTACTAAACCCCCCCCAAAATGGTGAAAATGGTAATTTTTTGTTATGTGAACCTTACCACAAAAAATTAAAATATATTTTTAGAAATGATAAGTGAATATAGCTTTAATTTATATTATGGTATTATTATAAATTCTTATAATGTATCTTTTATAATCATATCTAATTAAACTTAACTCAACAGCTCATAGAAATGATAAAAATGGATGTGAAAAAAAAATCTTTCAAAAATATCTGGATGAATCAATTTTAAAATGAAAGAATCATTGTTAAAATGCACAAGAAACTTCAAGTATTGTGCCTAAATCATTTCATAGAGCTAACATATTAGTAGTATTAAATTTTAAAAATATTAAAAACATGCATTCTTCTACATAGAGGTATGTGCACAAATATCTACACACCAACATATACTCACAAACTGATACATTCACAGTGACTTAAAATGTTTGAATAAAAGTAATTTCATTATTTAAATTTTATGTCATCTTTAAGAGTGAGAAATAAGAAGAGATAGAGAAAAATAATCTATAGATAATCTATAGAATAATCTTTAAAAAACATGATATTTTTAATAAAATGTTCTTTGTCTTAGGGATAGATATTTAATTTCTTCACATTATGCAGAATATCAATTATAAAGGTATGATCATCCAATAATGAACCAAACAACATTTCATAATATCTATTACATTTTGAAGTGTAGCAGTTGTGACTAGTATAAGGATTATTGCTGTACATTATTTTAGACACTTTAGCCACTTGGATAACCCTCAAATGGGTCATGAGATGTAAATAATAGGATTCAGGACAGATAAGTGTTGGGGTTTATAGACATGATTGCCAATAAATAAAATCCCTGAAGCTAGGTTAAATATTTTAGAATTAAAAGCACAATGCAGCAAAATGGACTAGGCAGTAATAGGGCAAATGACCAAAAACATTTTTTTACATACTAAAAGCCAATAATGAAAAGACAAATGCTGTATAATTTCATATATATGAATTGCTTATAGTAGTCAAACTCATTAAGACAGATAATTTCTATCATTTATAGACAAATGATAATTTCCAGGGCATGATGGGAAGAGGAAATAAATTTAGTAATATTTTATGAATGAAACTTTGGAAAATAAACTAATTTCCAACTGAAGTAAATAGCTGATTAAATTATTGAAACTCATTCAATCTAACACTCTGTTGCTATTAAAATTATATCACCCTACATTTATAGATGTGAAAACATATTGAAGAAGAGTGTCATTGAAGAAAGCAAGTTGCAACATATGTTCAAGACCACTGAATTATGATTCAAATAAATTTGTTTACATCTGTGTATCTTTCCAAGCTCTTTCAAATGAGAATCTTTTAAAATAATTAGCTAAAAGTGATTCTCTGTCTTAAAATAGTATATAATATAAAGGAAATGTATACAGTTTCTAAATGTATTTGTACAAACAATATCAGTTTACATTAATAAAGTATAAATTATGAATAAATAATAGTAGTTCCATTGAATAATCATTTAATCATAAAATATTGTCTCACTACACATCATACATCAAAAATAAAATATTCCTGAAATACTACAGAGTTTATTTTTAAAATTCCAATAAAAATATAGGACATTTTTAGTAGACACATTGCTGACATCAATGTAGAAAATAACTTTCACAAAACTGAATGTGCATTTTAAAGTCATGTATATTGCAAAAATAGCTAAATGCAGAAGATGAAAATACAAAAAAACATGTATACAGTCCATAGAAAATTTGTTCCAGAATTCCTCACACATACCACAATCTGCAGATGCTCAAATCCTTCGTATAAAATGTTCAAATGCTTGCAAATAAGCAGTGCATGTACTTCTGTATATTTAATTTGCCTCCAAATACTTGATAATACCTAATACAATATAAATACTGTGGCAATACTTGTTACACTGCATTACTTAGGAAATGTTGACAAGAACAAAATAGTCTTTACAAGTTAAGTACAGAGCAATTTTTGTCTGAATATGTATGGTTGATTAAATCTGCTGATACAGAATCCATAGACACGAAGGACCAATTTGTATCTATCTATATAATTTACATATTTCTTTATCTATTTATAAAACATATTTATATGCATACATGCACTATATATGAGATATAAAATGGAAACAGTAAAATAAATGCGCTTGCAATGGTAATCATAAAGTATCTCAATGTGTAACATTTAGACAATTTAACTATAAACTAACAAATATGCGAATATAAAGCAGCTTTAGAAATGATTCAAAGAAGGAATAAATATATACCATATAATCCAGTTTTCTATTACTTAAAAGTAAATAAATGTGACATTGTACTCAAATGATAACAATGAATCTGCAAACCCTCTTATCAAAATGCAATAATGAAAAAATGGCAATGTTATAAAACTGATCATTTTAGAAATTCTAGAAATTAATCAGTGGCATATAGCAAATTGAAAAAACATCTAGTCAAGAAAAATTGGAAAATGTTTCCAGATGAGTGGCTGTATATAGCATTACTACAGGGCTCTTTTCATCCTTCCACTAGCTCCATGGCAGTAGTTATGAAGACTAGCAACCTTGCTACCACCAGAAAGGGCTTACTTCTCTGAGAAGGAATTTCTAGTAAATGCTGCATTCTAAGAGTCACTATGGAAAAAAAAATAACAATCAGTGGCAGTTAGAGACACCTAAGCATCACAGTTGACTGAGTTTGCAATACAAACTAGAACAAGCAATAGACTAATCAAAAAAACTAATAAGAAGATCCAGAGAAGAAAATAGTCATAAAAGGTACTGATAAAGCTTTCACAGGTTCCTGAGGATCTTGAAGTCTTTTGCATGCAAGTAGCTGTGTATTATCTTGGAGAGTCTAGAAAATATCCCAGCTATATACTCATTAACTGGCTAAACATGAAACACTGCACAAGCAGGAAGTAAAAGCTGGGCCAATTTATAAATTACCTAAATGTTACATGCATACTCTAATACAACAGGCTCTCCACACCCATTGTTCAGTCAAGGAAAACTAAAAAGAAAAAAAAATGAGAAAAATCATAGGCAATGCATTGTAGAAGATATATAGTCTCTGCAGAATTAGACCAGGAAAGTCAGGGAATGATCAAATAATAATAAAAAAAAATAACAAACTACAAATTCTGTAAGGTAGAATGAGTACCCAATTTTGGGTACAACAAGTTATCTATTTTGTTCAGCAACAAAATCTAAAAAGAACAGAGGAATGCACCCTTATAGGGGAATGAACAAAAGCAAAAACAAAACAAGGAATAAAAACCAGTTTAAGAGGACCTAGTTATTAGAATTAATAAAGAAAGCAAACTTCTAAAATGTTATTTTAAATCTCTTTAAAGAAAGCTATATTTAAAAACTAGAGAAATGCATAAAAATGCCTCATCTAATGGTGACTATTAAAAAGGTAGAAAGCAAAATAAACAAATAAAAGAACTGAATAGAAATTCTGTTGGAATAGAAAACACTGTAATAAAAAATAAGTCACTAATTGGAATGTAAATTCTACCCAAAACTAGCAATCTTGAATTCAGATCTTTAATTTATTCAGTCTGAAAATAAGTAAAAGAAAAAAAAAATGAAGGCTGAGAGGTTTTTGGGACATCGCCAAGTTGGGATGCTTGTCATTGGATTATCAGAAGAAAAGGAAAGAGAAGATGGGACATGTTTCAAGAAATAGTGGGGAAAAATCCCAAGTGTGAAAAAAATATTCGTCTATAGATTGAAATGCTCAATGAACTAAACTGAAAGAGATTTACTCCTAAAAAACTGAAATAAAACCATCAGAAGAAAAAGCAAAAGTAAATTCTTGAAACCATCCATAATGAAAGGACTCAATCAGGGTTCATCACATTCAAGTGAACCTCATTATGAATGATTATTTACTGAAGAAAAAAGTCAGATGTTGAAAATATTATGAGAGAAGATTATGGAAAAATTTCAAGTAAAATCTCAACATTTTGATCTAATGCTTCTTTTCATAGTTGTTTCATTGAACATTCCTAATTCATTCGCTGCAATGTTTGTTATATTTTCCCATTTTAGCAAGATATTCTTTATTCTTTCTCCCATATCTACTTTGCTTTTTTAGGAGAATGACTGTTAGATTTGTGAAATTGTGTCATTATATAAAATCTGTCTGACAATAGAGGAATTACTACAGATTTGTTTTAAAAAGCATCATATATATGAAAAATATCTGTATTTCTGAGTCTTATTAGTCTTATTAATGTTCTTATTAGCTAAATGTCAGAGCAGCATGATAAGGATGTTAGTCCTCAACAATTACTTCACACATGTCTACCTAACTTTCTCAGTTCTGGTATGGCTTAACATCTGCTTCAGCTATGATCAGATTGTGCTGATAACCTCACAATAGAAAGAAGTTAAGACATAGGGAGCTAACGAAGAACAAGTACAGTAAAGATGTATTTATCATTGATGGAAATAGTTGTAAAATAACATTTCACTTGATTTTTTGTAGCCATGAGAGAATATGGTAGCAATCTATATAAGATCATAAATCATATTGGACAAAATTTGCCTTATGTAATCCAGACAGAACAGTTACTTATTTTATATATTTTTATATATTTCACTTTCCAACTATACTTTTTTGTACATTTTTTCCCCAATTTTCCCTGTTCTACCTTAAATTATTGTTGGAAAATGTTAGGATACATATATTCCTCATTCTGGATGAATTATCTAAACAAAATAATTAAATTGTTTCATATCAAAATTAGGCATAATGACAGATGGGTCTCATAAACCACACACTTTTTATCTTTTGTAAGCTGAAGAGAATTTACAGGATTTACTCATAAGATATGTCAATTTTTATCTACTTCCACTAACACCAGCAGTTAAAGTTGCCTTTTTAGAAGCTCTGAGGTACACTTAACTAAAAGTATCCCATGTGATATATCTTATAAATTATGAAATATGAGTATGAAATCTGAAATCTGAGTAGGAAATTTTATATTTTCTGTTTATTTTCAATAAAATTTTAAACATATTTCATGTTGAATAGTAGTTTCTCTTCTGGCCTATAAATAAAAACATTAAAATACCATGTCAGCAAAAAAAATGTGAAAAATAACCTTTTAAAGGGAAAGCAGCAAAATCAACAAAAGCTTCTTTTAAATTGCTTTATCATATCAAAAATGGTGTTAGGTTTGGATCTATTTATGATAAGATTTATTTCTCCCCCAACTCTTTAAATCTCTAGTTTTACATTTTGCCAGAGGCTATATCCAAATTGGGTATATCAAGTTTTAATATTAAACAATGAATCTCCTTTTTGATTGTTTTCAAAATATATTCCCTTACTATGAGCACACAGGTGATTTCAGTCTAACTTCATCTTTTTGAATTTGTGCATAAGAAAAAAAAATTGTATCCAAGTTAAATAGCCGGGATATTTTCTCCAGTAGAGAGGCTAGAAATTATTGTCAGGTAGTGAATATCGTTATAGAAATGCTTCACAGAAATAAACTTAATTCTACAAAGTCTCCACTACAAAGCCATTCAGGGAAGTTTTTTCCACAAATATCTTCAGAATGCAGGATGATAGGATGTGTCTCAAATCTGGGTGAAGTGAGGGTAAGTTTAATTTTTTTTTTCTTTCTCATGCAGACATATATGTCCAGTATACTCTAAAACTCTTTGTAGACATTTACCCCTCCCAAATGTGGGGGAAATTTATGGTCTTTATACAATTGAATTAGAATATTTCCCAGTTCTAGCAATGTCATTTTGATATTTGGAGAATCTTTTCAGCTTCTGATCAATGAGGCTTACTCACTTCTTTTGAAAATATTTCCACATTTTTGGTAAACTCAATAAACTGCTGCAGCCTGATATGGAAATTGGTATGTGTTTTGAATGTATGCAAGTATGCATGTTTCAGCTTATGTCTAAGCTGTGTCTTATTGTTTGTAAGTGCCTGTACTATTGCTTAAGTTGGTGAAAAAGTCTATACAGACATCCAATTACATGAAGGTTTGAGGCTTTCCTGAAAAACAAAAAACAAAAACCTTGGAATTGAGAAAAGCCACAGGCAGGAATGAAGGTTGTTTGAATAATAAAGCTTTAGTTGTCAAATAGGAGAGAAAAATATTAATTAAAGCAGATCATTTTGGGGCTGGGATTGTGGCTCAGTGGTAGAGCGCTCGCCTAGCACGTGCGGCCTGGGTTCGATCCTCAGCACCATGTAAAAATAAACTGCATTGTGTACAACTAAAGCAAACAAATAAATAAAAAAAAAAACAGATCATTTTACTTCCCCTGTATAAATCCTGGGGGGAGGGGCACCATCAGGAAATACAGAAAAATCAAAGAAGTGTTCATTCTAAGACCTGAGCACCCTGCTTGGTACTTTTAAACATGTTCCAACACAGAAGTAATTATAAGACATCACCTATTTTATTCCTCCTAAGAGCTTTCGATCACAAGCAGTGCATTCATGGTGTGGTCTGGGAGAGAGTTAAGTGGGCTGGTGTTCAGTGAAAGAAGCAGCTTCCAAGGGTTGGGGGGCAGCCGTGCCTTGGGAGGTCTCTTTCCAGCCTCAGGGGGTGACTGGAGTAATAACACCCAACAGAAGGGGCAACTGCAGTCAGAGGACTTTATTTCTGGGCTTTTGCCACATGTAACACAATCTGAGAAATCTAAAATACCTAGGGGGAAAGAACAGATACTAGAAGGGAGATGAAAGTTCTCATAAGCCTGTTAGGAAAAGGGCCAGAGAACTGTTAAGTGATTCCTGTTAAAAGTGCCCCATAGGCTGGTGAGGCCTGTGGAAAGTCTCCTCACAGCAGTGGTGCTATTCTTAATCTGTTTTGACAGAAATGTGAATTACACATGGATACCTCCATCTCCTTTGAGAATTACACATCGTGTATGGATAGTCTGTGTCCATACCTAATTTGATATTTAGGTCACACATCTGTATTCTATCAGTTTACACACACTAAGCAGGGCGCAAGTCATGCCCCTGTTCAATCTCTCTGCTTTCACATTCACATGTTATGTTTGTGTCAACAGCACACCCTTTCTTTACCTCCAGAAGTGTTTTTAGCTTCAGAATTGTAGTCTCTAAACTGCCTATGGTGCTTCTGGTGTTCATTTCCTTCCACACTGAAATAACTGTCAGGTTAGTTTTCTCTACATCGTTATCCTCATGTGAACAAAATCCCACTGACACAGATGATAGGCACAAAAGAGACAGTGTTCTGTTCAATTTATAGTTAAATGTTAAAAAGTAATTTAGGTATTCAGAACTTTCCTGAAACCATTTCCATAACACATGAACAAGATTATCTTTCTTAATGAAATCATTTTGAAACAAAATATTGTTTTTCACATGCAGTTATTACTATGAAGAAAACTCTTCTCAGTGTTTCAACTAGTTTTAACAAAAGTTCATACATTTGATGATCCATAACCAAGTAGGATATCAACTTCCAGATAATTCATGTGACATAGTAAAACATAATCCTTTGTATACATATAATAACATTTAATATTAAAGTAGGTTGGATATCACCACTTTGAGTTTTATTCAGCATAGTCAATTTCAGTCACTGAAATTTACTCTATGCAGAATGTTAGACAGTATAATAAGTCTTAAAAATGTCTGTGTTTCAATATCTGGAACGTGATTAGGTTTCCTTCAATAGCAAAAGGCAAAAGGAACTTTGCAAACTTTATTCTAGGTACAGACCTTTTGATGGGGGTTATTATCCTCATAGAACCAACATAATTACAAGCATCCTTAAAGTGAAAGAGAGAGGCAAAATAAAAACACAAAAGACTTGCAACTATGTTTACAAAAGGCACAGAGAAATGCAAAACCATTGGCTTTGAAAATAGGGGAAGTGAACAAAGCAATTCTGGAAAATGGAAAAAGATTTTTCTCTAGAGCCTTTGGAAGGAAATACAGCCTACCCTGACACTTTCATGACATCCCAGTGGGACGTGTGTTAGATTTCTAACCTATAAAACTGGTCTGAGAGAACAGATTTTTAAAAGCCACTAAGTGTATAATAAGTTATTATAGCAGCAAGAAAAAAATATTCTAGCAGATAAAATAATTTCCATGAAAATATTTTTTTTTAAATCAATATACTGTACTATATATAGTAAGTGTCAAAATTAAATACATAACCTCCTCCTCCATGAACTTCACTACTTGTAAGTTTAAAGAGGTAAGGACTTTGGGAGATAATCACAAGTGATCTCATTCTGTGTTTTAATTTTCATGTGATTGCCAATTCCTGCTGGTCTCAAGAAAAACACTAATTTTCTCTATGCAACTCAATAGTATTTTAAGATATTCCTGAGTCACTGCCTATATTAACCTGATAATTTATTCAATTTCAGGGCTTTTAAAAACAATATTTCATTCAGCAGCAGAATAATTTCTCATCTCACCAGAAAAGACCATGAAATTTGAAATATCTTTGTTTTGGGTAGTCAGTGTTCACATATTAATGCTTTTTTTTATTATATTTATAACATAGTTCATTCCCAACCTTCCTTTACTCAGGATTGAAGTAAAAACTTTGTGTTTCCCTGATAACCTTAATATAAGCTCCTGAAATCAAATAACGTCCACCATTTGGATGACAGGTGGTAAGTTTTGAAAGGCAAGAGTTCAATAGAAACTGTCTTCCCATGACTTTATCTAATGCTGCTACTGGCAAGTGAAGCTCAGGAGGTAGGAGTGTTCCCTGCAGTATTGTTGCGGGTCCATTTCCCAGACTCGTGGGCGTTAATAAGTAGAGAAGGTACATTACCTAGATTTTGAAATTCATCGCAGGATCAAGAACATGTTCCTAGCTTCCTGAGTGTCAGTCTATGTTTGTAAAGGAGAAGCTCTTGTTCCAAGTATGTTTCTAGTTCTGACCTCAGAGGTAGTGCTCTGTAAGTGGGTTAATCCTGAATAGGTTTAGGTATTTCAGCAAACCCAGCTTAGAAACTGTCCTTTAGCCCTAGTAAGAACATAGCTTTCATATATAATTTTTTCATGCTTAAAAATGCATGGAGTATTTTCTTTTCTTTCTTTCTTTTTTTTTAATTGAACTTTGGTAGAGAAGTCCATTCAGAAAAACTAAAGATGCATTGCCCATAAAAATTGCTGAGCCGGGCCTGGTGGCGCATGCCTGTAATCCCAGCATTTGGGGAGACTGAGGCAGGAGCACAGAGAGTTCAAAGCCAGCCTCAGCAATGGTGAGGCACTTAGCAACTCAGTGAGACCCTGTCTCTAATAAAATACAAAAAAGGGCTGGGGATGTGACCCAGTGGTCGAGTGCCCCTGAGTTCAATCCCCGTTACCAAAAACAAAAACCAAAAAAAAAAAAAAAAAATTGCTGTGCTATTTGCCATAAAATCAATATATTCTTCATTATTAAAGGGGCTATTTGCCATAAAATCAATATATTCTTTGTTTCTTTATTATTAAAGGGAGAGTTAATTGTAAGGCAATTATAGTACCTTAATTACCAGACATCTGCATGTACAAATTCATGCACATATTTTTCCTGGAATTTGAATGCTTTTATCTATTACAAGGGAAGTGTTATATATATGCTTATTATCACTCTAAAAGTATATTAAATAAAAAATCATCCATTGTTATTTAATCACATTGCTGTGTTATTCAAGCAACATTTTGTTTATATAAAAGAAAAGATCACAAAATAGTGTAATTCCTGTATATGCAGATATGTGTACACTAAATGTTATGTAGTGATATAAATATATATGTATCTTGACATCTATGTATGTGTGTACATGTGGTGAGGCAAAGAAGGAGAGACAAGATAAAGTAAATTTGAACTCATAGTTGGGCTTGGTTTTTACCTTCTTTTAAGAGTTACAGATCAAATAATATAATTGATATCTTCCTAGAATATAAAGGGAAAAATAACAAAAAAAAAAAAAAGATGTATCTGCATGTTCTAGTTCAATCCATCTATAATCTGTTTTATCAATACTTCTCAAATTTCATGTCACTTTCTTCCAGGAGGTTGCCTTTTATTTTAGTGGATATTTATGAAAAGTTAGTAAAGCTGTGGCCACCTCTCACTGCAGCCCTGTCATTTAGTTTCCCTGCATTATTAAGTGTACAAGGCACAGTATATGATAATTATGTTCTCAATGATGGAACCTACTCAGAACACATTTAGCTTTCATTCAGAGTCACTCCTTCTGAATTTTAATATGAAGGCCTGACTATGTAAATAGGTACACATAGTGATTTCAACTTACAAAATGAAGCCTTTATTTCTTGATGATTTTTATAAATCTGAAAAGCATTATATAGGTAAGCAATAGGATTTTTATACATCTTGTTCAATTATAGGTATTTTTGCACTTTAGCTTTCAGATCAAGGGCAACATGTTAATTTCTGGAGAGTGATATTTTTATTCTCTAAATCCATTCCCTAATAATTAAGATATTTTAAATATTAGCAATGTCTTTATATTGATTTCTAATAATTTTCAATACATTGGAAAAAATGTTTGAGACATTTCACGAGAAATTTTTCTTTGAAACATTGGGAGATCCTAACCAAAAACTGGCGAATATCAGCATGGTATACATAAGGGACCCAAGGAAAGTAATTGCCTTTAGTGTGTGTTATGTTTAAAAAAAATAATGGTGAATAAAAGTTATAAATTTAAAATACAGCCAGTGCATTTATTTTCTTGGACATAAGTTTTAAGTAACAATATTGCCCAAAGTTTTGAGTTTATGTAAATCTAAAGTTTTGGGGTTCTATTTTATTCTTTTCAAATTATTTATTTAAAATGTTGTTTTCAAGTTGTTGTTTTTAACTACCTAAACACTTTTTTTTTTTTTTTTTTTGGTACCGGGGATTGAACTCAGGGGCACTAGACCAGTTGTACTGGCCATACATTGTTTGATAGAAGATCTGTCTCTATTACTCAGTTGCTATAGCTTCTATATTTCAGTATACGTTTAACAAAGGAAAGTTTTATGGAAATATTTGAATTTTGAATTTGAGGGCAATAATAAGAGTATAAAATGTGCTTGGTTGCTAGTAATAATATTAATTAATTACTTTGTTTCTCCTAAGTGCTATAAAGTCCTTTCAGGACATGTGATAACCATTTTAGCATGTCTAAATGTCTGACATTTTAGAATGTCCCAGCCACCAGATTGAGACAGCAAAGTAAATTAACACCTTCCCAAAGTGGGCCTGGCAGCCAAAGAGAAGCAAAGCAGATTGAAGACAAATCCAGTGAAATCAAGTTCTGGATGAGATAGATATGACTCATTCAACAACAATAAGCAATTAAGACTGGGAATTTATCACATGCAAGATCACTCTTGTTTTTGTGCTCATTTTATGGTCAAAGTTTAAGGAAAATAATACAGGAATACATGAAGTCCACGTAATTAAGAAGACCCAAATGAAGTAGAAAAAAAGAGACCTTTGAATATAGAATTTTTAAAAATGAAGAGCTGAACTAAAGACAATGGTCTGAAACTTGGGTATGGTGCACTCCAGTGATACAAAAGACTCTGAAGTGTGAGGCAGGAGGATCATGACTTGGAAGCCAGCTTCTGTAACTTATTTGAGATCCTGTCTCAAAATAAAGTGTAAAGTAAGGAAAGAAAAGGGATAGTGATATAGCTCAGTGGTAGAGTACCTCAGGTTCCATCCCTGGTATCATGCCAAAAACAAAAGAGAATGGTCATAGTAAGATGTGGGCACTGCAATGATGAAATGCAAGAAATATTTCAAAGAACTAAATGCACATCTAAGTCACTTACAATGATAAATGAGACATAAGCAATTAGAAAAAATGGTAAGACACTTTTTCATCCTTGTTGTGTGTATTCCCACCTTTTACATAGATAGTATAGTCATGTTTTTTTTCTTCCTTCCTTCAGTCCTGAGAAAATGCTGTAAAATGTGTTTCTATTCTGTTAAGGCAATATATCATAGGTGGTATTTTTCTTGGTGTATGGGTGGCATAACAATAAATTTTACTAATGCTATTATATACACATTTTATGCATGTAAGTATTATTGTTTTATTTTACTAATTTAAAAATCAATTTCAAGGTAAGGACATAGTCAAAAGTATAATAATAGTTGTGATTTTTTAGTTTTATATACTGCTATATCATTTTTCTAAAGATCTAACCATATAATGAGAAAAAAAATGAGAGAGAAAATACATGTGATAAATGTCCTATGTCTTAATTTTATATTGTGAGAAGTTAAGATGTTACTTCACTAAATGACCCAGCTACAATTCTGTTAATTCTTGGTAGATTGGACAGGAATACTAGTTCCTTGCATATGAGTCACACTTTTTAACAAATAGTTTAGAGTTATGATATTAACATTTGGTTTGGGTTATATATGATTTGTTCCCTAAAGTTTCATGTACTTGAGCCTTAATTCCCAATGTAATAATATTAGAAGTTATGGAAACCTTGAGAGGCTATGGGACCTTTAAAAGCTAGTGCGAAATAGTGGGAGATGATTAGATTCTTGGGGGACCATCCATGGAAGGATTAATGCTTGTCATGTGGTGTTAGTGGGTTGGGATTGATTGCAGGACTGGATTATTTACTCTGGAAAGGTGAGTTGTGATGAAATGAGTTCAGCCTTCTCTGTTCATTCTCACAAGTTCCTCCTTTGGGAGTGGCCCCTCCATGTGGTGTCATCTGCTACATTAGGACTGAGTGCAAGGCCCTGGCCAGACAGTGCTGCTGGATTTTGAACCTTCCTGCTTCCAGAACTGTTAGCTAAATACAACTTTTCTTTACAATGCACCAAGGTTCAGATGTTTTTGTTTTAGCAACAATGCAGACTGAGATAACATGATTATTTCACATACATAAAGTGTACTAAGAAAATCATTTTCGAATAGTGTCTATCACACACACACACACACACACAAAAAAAAAAAAAAATCCATTGGTTAGAGTGAATAATTCATATTTATTAGAACCTGGTAGATTCTAATAATTTTTTTTATTTTTAATAAAAAATAAATTTTAATAAAATTTTAAATTACTTGCTCTTATACATTATGGCAAAAGGGAGATAGCATTTATACTAAGAATCAGCAGATCTTGTTTACAAAAGGCCAAATAATACTGCAGGCCTTGAGAGATAAATGGTCTCTGTTGAAATTTCTTATCATCACTATTATATGTTGAAAGAAGCTATAGATAATAAATTTTTTAAGTGGGATAGTCACCTTCTGATACGTTAAAATTTTATATACAAATATAAGCAGTGGATGAATTTTAACAAGGCAGAATTTTCAATTTCCAAGAGATCAGTTATTTCTAAATTATTTATCTATTTATTTATTTATTTCTGAATCATTTATTTATTTATTTCTAAATTATTTATTTATTTATTTCTAAATTATTTTCATGAAACTAAAGGGAAATTGAATTCCCACTTATTGAAATTCAAAGAATTATTGTATAAATAAGCAGTCACATTTTAGTTATGATCCCTCAGGTTATATTTTCTTGTGTGAGATTTTTTTTCATTCATTCACTCATTCATTCATCCAACATTTTTTGAACACTTATTTTGTGCTAAGCCTTGTGATCAACATTAGGATGTAAAGGAATAATCTGTTTATAATCCCTATCCGTAAGGAGCTAAGATTTAGGGAGACATAAATACACATTTAAAAAATAACAAACATTCATCATCATTTCTTTGCGACAAGAATGTTCAAAAACCTCTCATAGCTGTTTTGAAATACAGAATGTCATTGTTTTTGCAATCACCCCACTATGCAAGAGAACACCAGAACTTATTCCTCCTCTGTAGCCATGACTTTGTAACAGCTTACCAGTTCTGCTTATTTCCATTCCTTTGCTCTTCCTCTGGTAACTACTGTTTTACTGCCTATGACTATTAACTGTTATATATGCTAATAAATTTTTAAAAATAAAACTAAAAATTAAAAGTTTCTGTAAGTCAATAATTTTTTAAAATAAAGACAAATAATCAATGGGTATCAATTGAAGCATTCTACAAGAATTATAAATTATAAATTATAAATGATAAGGGCCCTATTCAGCAAAGGGATTAGTGAAAGTTAATAATGTCATAATTATATGAAACCCTGTGCTCTCATATTACATAAACCATATTTGTATTTTAGTATACAGAAATATATACAGAGTTTTCTACCATATAACACAACATGCTTGGGGAAACAAGAGGATTATGAAGGATCCATTGTTTTATTTTATTTATGTCACCTTTAAATTGCCATAATTACTTTCTTTATAAATCATCTCATTTTGTACCATTATTACAGTATACCTTTTGGGAAAACTTGAAAGGCAGGAAAAATGTAGACTGGTGTTCAAATCTATATTTATTAACCATTTTACTGGCATTTCAATTTGCCAGTATTCCCTCAGGTGATGCTCCAGTGTGGGAATACTGTGGCTCAGCTCCTATTTGGGTTTTGATTGTGTCAGTCCTTTAACTTTGTGTGTACAGTTGAGGTGTTTCCCTGAATCAGCAGCTGATGATAGAAGGTAACTCATGAAAAATAATCCATCTGACGTACTATCTAAGTGTGAATGTGCCAATGGAGAATGGATTTATTTGGTATTATATAAAATACAGTCATCTAAATCTTCACAAAGAAAAAATAATAATATCTGTACTCTAGTTCATTGGCATTCTTCTGGCTGTAAATTTACAAATGGTGCTGACTCAATGGGAAGAGACCTCTTTATCTTTAAGATGCTCTGCATTATCTTCATGGTCTTTCCTTGTCGTTACAGTTCTCCAATATGTATTAAATAATACAATTTGTATACAAGCTTTTTAAAAGAAGTACATTATTTTTAAGTCCAGATATAAATGATTCATTATATTCTTTATTGTCCACTTACAATAATATCTTGGAAATGTTGTTAATTTCCATAAATTAAATGTAAATGCATGGAAAGTAAAAATTACACATAAAAGAACAAAATTATGCCTTTAACTTTCATCATCTAAAACAGCAGGAAGAGACTACAAGTAAAGTAAAATGAGAAGGCCTCCTTAGAGAGATATAATATTTCTAAGCTTTAGCAAACTCAATTACTCTCAGTCAAATGAAGCAATGGGCAAAGTCATTGTAGATTCTGTTGACACTGAGTACTGCAGCACAGGAGCCACAGCTGAATAATGGTTTATATCTACAATACTCAAACACATTTCTTCTGTCAAGAGTAAATAAGAATTTATTTTTCTTTGTTTTTCAAGTCAAGTATGATTTGAGAACTGAATCTGCCTGACTTCCTAAAAACCTTCTTAGACATTAGAAAAAAAAAGCATGATATAATTTTAAAAAATTAATAAAAGAGCAAGTTTGATTCAAGTCTAAGATCAGTAATTTACTAGTTACTTGACTGTGAGACAAGATGTTTAATCATTTTTTATCCCAGTTTCTTTAAGTAGAAGGAGAAAATCTAATATATTTGAAGATTTTTGAAGGGACTGAATAATATGTTGGAAATAAGTGTTAATGTAATGACAATAATAAAATTTGTTATAAATAAAAATACCCAAAGATTTAATATGCCTAGTAAAGTATGCTTGTAATTTTAAAACTTTAATGTTTTATAACTTTTATGATAGTGAAATATCTTATTTTACTTTCATAACTAATGCTTCTTTTTCCATCCATATGCAAAGGGTTTGACTCTTTAATTATTTGCTATGATTTCTCACCATATCTATTTATTACATTTTTCTATTTATTCACTATTTTCTTTATTTCTTGTAAGCATTTGACTAATTCAGTAATTACTTTTCAATTGTAATTACACAGCCCCTTATCATGTCCCATTCATTGTTCTAGGCAATGAGATATATTAATAATTATTTAAAAAGCATTGAAGTTTTGGACTTATTTTCCTCATGTCTTTCCTAAGAATTGTAAAAATTTGAGAACATGTAGAAAATTATAAAAAGTTCACCTATGTTCATTTACCCTCTACCTTGAATTAAAATGTGATAGAATTTTTCTAGTTGATTTAAAAATATATATACAATCATAACACATGCCTATATATTCAAATCACTTTGAAAGTAGCTTATAGACACCGTGAGAAGAAAATTTTAAATATTTCAGTATGCATCACCTATAAATTCACCAATAAAAAAATTTATAGGAAAATTAACCATAATTGCATAGATTTTATAATACCTAATTTATATCTAAATTTTCTCTGATGTACCTTATCTGTTTTGTAGACTGCACTTTTCAAATGAGGATCAAAATTACTTAACCAATTCTTTTTTAGCTGAAAATACTATACCTAGAATTTAAGCTCAATAATCAAATGCAATTTTTGTAAGGAGATCTGAGTATAACAGTCTATTTCCCTGCTTTAAGATTGCTTCTTATTTTATCTTTATTACTTTTATTTTTATTTTCAAATTATTTTTACTACTTTTCCTGGTATCAGTAGCCAAACACTGACTCTCTGAAGAATACATACTCTCAACAACTTGCTAAAATCTATGAAATTTTCATAGCCTTTTTATTTATCTGAATTAATTCAGCAGACTATATCTCACATAGCAAATTCCAAACAAAGGTTCCTTTATGATGTAAGGATAATATTAGAATTAATAGGAGGATTTTTAAAGTTATTATTCTCTATCATTGACTTAAGTCTTTGCTAGGTTTGAATAATTTACAATCTGGACAATTCTTTTTTGAATATAGAAGTCCAGTAACAATAAACAAAGTAATAGTTACTACATATGCAGGAGAGGGTAACCATGTGTCATATTATCTTCATTAATTAACTTAAACACTGGACAAGAAATAACTTTTGTGAAAGCAGTTTTCATCACATTCTAATATTAAAAACTAAAATTGAAGAATGAAAGGAGAAGAGGAAAATATGGAAAAAATTTGTGCAATATTCTCAGAGCTTAGAGAATCTTACAGCTCATTTGGACAAATCCCCCAAAAATAATAAAGTACGTACAGTGTGTCTATGGTTGATGTATTGTGATTTTATAAGTCCCTTCTGCATTACATGTGTTATTTTTCTGTGTTACTTTGTGATTCTTTCCCCATCCCCAGGATAACAGGGGGAGTGCATATGTCCATATACACATAGACTTACATCTCTCTCTCTCTCTCTCTATCTATCTATCTATCTATCCATCCATTTATCTATCCATCACCCTGCATTTAGGGTAGGCCTTAAGTCCAATGGAAGTGCAATCATAAGAGAAGGGCAGAGGCACACTGAAAACAAGACCATAAGATGGAAGTAGACAATAGCCAAGAGACACCTAGAGCCTGCAACAGGCCATGGGACACCTGGGCCATCACAAGCTAGAAGACAAGGAGCATTCGGCCCTGGACCTTCAGTTGAAGAATGGGCCTTATAATATCTTGATTTTGGACTTCTGGCCTTCAAAACTGTGAGAGAAAAGGTTTCTGACATTTCAAGCTACACAATTTTTGGACTTTGTTAAAGCAGTCTACCAACACCAGTATAGCCATGGCAACAAATGTTATATCTACTTAAAACAATAAGGAAAATAAGTCTCTCTGATGAAATGGTGATCATGAAACTCTAAGATGCCATGATGCTTCAATGAAGTATCCTAACTCATGTTCAAATTATTACTGAACTTGCATGTGGGAAGCTTATTTTTCATACATAAAAATCCAGAAATGTTTATGTTTTACTTCTTTTAATACCCACATTTTCTGTTATAGATTGTTTTAATTGACATGTGAAATTTTAATATGTGTTTTTATATGCAAATAATTATTAAAATGACTGTTAGTATCTTAAAGAATTTTGGAGGAAAAGTAAGATAAATCATTACTGAAATCTTCTGATCTGTTATTTCTCTTAGTGACAGATAGAATAATTAAAAATATATGATAGGATAATTAAAAATACATGATATTTTCTTAGTGCTTTATAAGGAGAAAGAGCAGTATGTTTGTATTTATATTTGTGATATCCAATAATTATTTGATTAATATAATAAAAACAGATAGTGGAATACTGGAAGGCACAATGTGCTATGTCTTGATGAGGTCCAAACGCTTTCACACTGGTTGTATATGCATAGTCAGTTAAACCTTGTCAAAAATTCCTAAGAATGAATAATATTTTAAGTCCATGTACACATTATTAGCACTATTTTTGATAAAATTCAAGCAGGACATAAGAATTCTTATGTTTTACTTCACAAATATGTACTAGTTCAAATTCATTTGTTATTTTTGAAACTAATACAAAAATATTTATATGTGATATTTCTGAGAACTATATGGTATAAACTTCACACTTGTTTATTCTTTTCACTTGTCTAAAGTATCTCTTCTGTCTTTTTAAAATGTTTTATGAATAAACTATTCTGCCTGATGCAAAGTCAGTCATTCAACAAAGTTGTGTCATAAGGGATTGCTACTTTCTCAGATGATGAATAGCTTACATAAAACCACACCTCCTGCCTTATACACAGCCACAATCTTGAGTAAAATATACAAGGCCCTGTTGTCAGAGTTTGAATAACCTCCAGGGCAAAATGATGATCCTTGGGAGAGGTACAGCCATGAGGAAAGTCTCAATATTGCCATTGCCCTTGGCCTCTTTTTTTAAAAAACATGTCAGTCACAGAAGTATCTATTTGACCAAGCCATGAGATTCCCTTTCCTTAACTTACCTTCTGTTTTCAGTCTTGATTCCTTCCTTTTGCTCTCATGTTTGTTTTTTTTAATCTTCTCCTTGTCAGTGTCTTAGTTCCCCTCACTACTTGACACATCTTTTAATGTGTATATCTATTCTTTCCTATTCCATCATTATTAGAATTATTTTTTAATCAGAAGGGTCTTTCTGAAATTTATATCTGAGGTTTATGTTCTTAAGCCTTTCATTGATATCTTCTTTTATTCAGTGATAAGTTGTCTATTCTTGGACTATGTATTCACCTTTTAATTTGAGTCTATGTATTTTACAGTTTACCAAACTTACCTTGATTATTAATGTTTCTATTTTGCATGTGCTCATTCTTGTATCTGTATTGCAGTTTGTTTGTTAGCTTCTTATGACTATAGCAAGTAACAGAAATAATCAATTATGAAGAAACAGCTATATTTTGGTTCAATACTTCAGATTTCATTTCATGATCAATAGGTTCTGATGCTTTGGGTCTGTGGTGAGACAGCATATCAGGAAGGAAACACATGTCAGAACCAAATCACTAACCTCAGAAAATGAAAAGAAAAGGAGGCAGAGGTCCCCAAATCAACCTCAGGGTCATACCTAAAACCTAATGACCTAAAACCTCCTACTAGGCCCCACCTCTTAAAGGTATCACAGACTGGCAACTAAGCCTCCAAGACATGGGCCTTTGGAGGACATTTTCATCGAAACTGTAGTACCAACCTTCTGCCTATATAGGCATTCTGTTGTCTCTTCCAGGCCTTTCTTGAAAAAGACAACTCCTACTTAATTACACTGCAAAGAATCTATCACATGATCTTCATTTAGGGTTGCATTATCTAAGGGCAAGCCACAAAAAGGCAATAGACAAATAACAAGATTTTTTAAAAATAAATGAAAATATTTTCTATGTTTTTTAATTGATGTGTGTGTACCAGGCATCAAAATGTTTGTTAGGGGAAAAATAAAAATTTAGTTAGCCTTATTTTTTAAATGTAGTATAATAAATAAAAACCTGACCTCAGGAGTTACACAGTCTAAGCTGAAGTCCAGACTCTGCCTCCTATTAGCTAAGAACAACTGTTCTTAAATCCCTGTCATAAGTCAAAATATTTGGAATAGTGCTAAGCACATTACAAGTGTTAAATAAATGTTGGTGCACTTATTTATAATTATCAGAAGTCATTTTTTTAAAAATGCTTCAGTTCTTGTTTCAACCTAGTATATCATGGCCATGTTTTATAGGTTGGTCTTCTGATAGACACTGACATCCCTCAGAAATGACCTATTTCATGCTCTGTTGCACTTATCTGTTTATTAATTTAATTCTCTGCCAGATCATGAGAACCTTGAAGGTAAGAATTCTGACTTTGATCAATTTCATTGAATATCTTTGCTTTTCCATAAGCATGTATCTAACCATTTTACTGATATGTCCATCATGCAGACTTGAAGGAATTCTGAAATGGACAATGGAACAAACTTACAAGAGATAAATGGAATCCGGAAATGGGCCCAATATAGAAAAGGAGGTCAATTCTGAGATTTAGACAATGTTAATAAATATTAAAACTGGAAAGAAGTTAAGCAAGAGAGGGAGAAGTAGTATAATAAGGAAAGTTTTATATAACCTGCTAGATAACAATGAGTCTATTCAATTTTACTTAATTAGTATGATTTGTCCAGTCATAGACTTGCTCTGATTGCTAAATATGCTATCTTCAGTTATAGATCTCCTTTAGTATCAAGAAGTATACCATATGTCCAGTAGATATTTATTAAATTGTGTTATGAAACAGAATTCTTAAATTCTTATTTCTCCAGCAATATCTTCTATACTTAAAAAAGAATTAAAACCTTTAAAGTTCTTGTTTTTAACCAGGTATTGAACCCAGATGTGCTTAACCACTGAGCAACATTCCCTATCCCTTTTTATTTTATATTTTAAGACAGGTTTTTTTTTTTTTTTTTTTTTTTTCTATGTTACTTAAGGTCTTGCTAAGTTGCTGAGGCTTTGAAAGTGTGATCCTCCTGCCTCAGCCTCCTCAGCTGTTGGGATCACAGGCATGAGCCACCATGCTGGGACACCTTTAAAGTTTCATATCTTGTATATGTATTAAATTCTCTGGCTCATCATCAAATACTCCACACCTATTTGTATCTCATTTCTGTGATAAGTCACCTGCACATAGTGCATTTTATTAAGAAAATACAGGTCAAAATGAATATGCAAACTTGGTAGAAAGAATATTGGCAGCATTTTTAACAGATTTTTAACAGATGTTCATATTGTATAAAACATGAACAACTATAAGCCACATGAATTAATTTAATTTTTTTAAATTGCATAATGAACAGTAGTACACTGAGTAAAAGTCTATGTACTATAATTTTTTTTTAGTATACTTGATTTAGAAAAAAAAACAAGTATATATAAAAATATTTTAAATTTATTTAGAGTGAGGTATCTTTGGCAAGTGTAGTGCAGTATAAATTGCTAATTAGCTTTTATATTTTTCTAAAATAAGAAGCAAGTGTATCACTATTACTTACATTTTAATACTGTCTATATTTGAAGATTTCATGAGTTAATCAAAGTTATAGACTATACCACTTTAGGAATTTGTGATCAAAAGCCAATCTTTCTTATATGTGGGGCTTTTTTTTTTTTTAACCTTACACACGATCTAAATGTAATCTTCACTCATAGCCTCCAAAAGAAAAGAGAATAAAAAGAGATTTTCTGATAGTAATTTACAGACTGGTACTTAGAAAGTGTCAGAAATCACATTTGAATAACTGTCATGTTTCATTATCATCAGGGACATCTCTAATGTTCATGTATTTTCACTGACAACACACATTGTGAGATGCAGTGTTTAAGCCCTAGTGTTATGGTTTAGATACAAGGTGTTCTCTGAAAAGATCATGTGTTAGAAAATTCAAGAAAATTTAGCTGGGCATGGTGGCGCATACCTGAAATCCCAGCAGCTTGGGAGCCTGAGTCATGAGGATCTTGAGTTCAAAGCAAAAACGAAATGCTAAGCATTTCAGTGAGACCCTGTCTCTAAATAAAATACAAAATAAAGCTGGGGATGTGGCTCAGTGGTTGGGTGGTACTGAGTTCAATCTCCAGTAACTCCCCCCTCCAAAAAAAAAAAAAGAAAGAAAGAAAGAAAGAAGTTTAGGTTATGAAAACCTTAACTTAATCACTGCATCAGTTCAGTTGAATGGATTAACTGGGAGGTAACCATAGGCAAGTATCATGTGGCTGAAGGAGGTAGGTTATTGGGGGCATGCCATTGGAATATATATTTTATCCCTGATGTGAAATGTGCTCTCTGTTTCTTGGTGCCATGCCTTAAGCTGCTTTTCTCTACCACAACCTTTTACCATATATTCTGCCTGACCTTGGGTCCAGAGCAATGGAGTCAGCACTCTATAAACTGAGACCTCTGAAGCCAAGAATGACAAATAGATTCTTCCTCCACTAAAATTCTTCTTATTTATTTATTTATTTTAAAATTTGATTTAATTTGTTATACATGCTTGCAGAGTGCAATTTCTTTCATATTACATATGAAAAGCACAGTTTTCCAAGTCCTTGGTTTTACATAAGGCATTTTCATGCCATTTGAGTTTTTATACATGCACTTAGTATATTGATGTCCAACTCATTCTGCCATTATTCCTATCCCCCTGCCCACTCCCCTCTCCTCCCTCCCCTTTGTTCTATTTAAAATTGTTCTTGGCAGGTCTTTTTGTCATAGTAGCAAAATGAAAAGCTAACTAAAACACAGAGCCACATATACTTTGAGAAAAACATGACTCTTCTGTCAAGGAGTTCAAAAAAAACTATATTTGTTAAACTAAACAAAGGTGATGGTCCCTATGAACCTTCCTATGCTAGGTCTAAATGAATGGAGACACGAGATCTCCAAAGATGCTGATGATCTAGGTAATATTACTACTGAGCTTTGCCTCCTCTGATAGAAAAGATGTTAGAGAAGGACAAAATGGATAAGATTTTTTTTGAATGATAAATGTCACAATGGCAAGTACAAAATATGCCTTGATATTGATAAAAGTATGAATATCATTTATAACATTTGAGTTTTAATACTGTACAGAGAGCTAAAATTGGGAAGGTAAGTTGGAACACATAAAGATAAAAAGAACAGTCAGTATGTTAGGAATGATTTTATTGAGTTATTGAAATAATTTAAATCAAAGACTGACAACAGTAAGGCAATGGTAAGAGAAAACACTATCAAAAATATCATAAATGCTATCTAGGCACAGTGGTGCATGCCTGTAATCCCAGCAGTTTAGGAGGTTGAGGCAGGAGGATCACAAGTTCGAAGCCAGCCTCAGCAATTTAGTGAGGCCCTAAGTAACTCAGCGAGACCCTGTCTTTAAACAAAATATCAGAAGGGCTGGTGATGTGTTTCTGTGTTTAAGTACTACTGGGTTCAACCCCAAGTACAAAATAATAAATCTTAAATGCTATAATTATTTTAAAATAAAAGTTCATTAAAACGAAGGTACTATGAAATTAAATTAGGAAATGTAGGAGTCAGGACTATGCCACTAAGTAGACTTGTAAATGATGACAGAAGTCTGTGACAATAAGGAAGACCAAATAACCTATAAGTGTATGAAATGAGAGATGGGTATTATATTATATATTGGGGAGAAGATGAAGTAACAATGATCAATTTATCAGTTTGAGACTAACTAGTAATGGAGAATGGGGCACATACCCTCTATTGTGGGAAAAGGTGACAAAACTAATGTCAGATGATCTTAGGTCACCTAAGTAAACTAGGAACCTGGAGAAGGGCATAATAGGATCTCCAGAGGGGCAAGAGTGCAAGAAATATGAATGGATGATCTGCACAACTAGTAAATGCTAACACAAGGAGAAACAAATGAATTTGGTACTTTTTCTTGACTCCTACATTTACAGTGACTGCAGAGACTACAAAAATTGTAGGCATAGGCATATTATAAATATTTGCTTTAATTCCTATGTCATAATTTCTGTTAATACTAACCCACAAAATTTAGAAGATTATCTTAACAAGCTCTACAAACAGCTAATTAAGGTACATATCTTCTCAACACTAGATAATTACAACTTTTCTTCAATTGATTATTCATATTTTCTCAGCTACCCTAAGGTGACTACTAGGAATCATTGCATAATATCTCAGTGTTTCAAACATTAATCATATTAACAATTAATAATATGAAGAACAAATATGGTGAAGCCTAAAGAAGACAAGAAATATTAGTACTGCACTCACCTTGAACTTTATAAACATGTCTTTATTATACATCTGTTTTGATGCATTCTGAATCTGTTTCATAATTAACTCCTTCAAATCTTGTATCAAGTATTTTTGTTGGTAAATTCCCAGTCACCAATACACTGTCTAAAAAAAAAAAAAAAAAATGAACCACCTCGTTTTTGTTTTTATTTTTTGTTGTCAAATTATGCACGACAGTGTGGTTATTGCATAATTAAAGTAATATTCTGGGTCATCACAGAAACCATTGGAGTAGAGAAAGACAATATTTCAATTCATTATCAATCTGCTTCAAGTTCTCCCGCTTTGTTTATCCTTATTCCATGCTAGATGTTAGTTAGTCCTCTTGACCAGGGATAGTGTTTATCTTTTTACTTGTCTCTATATTTAGTACTCTTCAGTACCAGTGAGAGGAAATCATGCACCAGACCCTGGAGGGCTTATGAGCTAATGCTAAAGATAATAAGATGCCAAAAAGTTGACAAGGATAAAATGAGAGGATCTCTCCTAGGGCAAAGAAAAAAAGAAAACGAGAAACACATCTGGGAAGTAATTTTACCCAGATTTTCCTAATAGCACTTCTCTCACTTTGCCACCCATTACATTTAATAGATATTATGTTGGGGGGTGGGTGTTGCACTTGAGAGAAGCTTGTTTAATAGTCTAGCAGGACAGAGGTCCTGTGAACTATACACTGGAGTAAGTTTAGGACCCAGTGTGTATATTTCTATGTAGGGAAGACAAAATCATCCAAATTAACCCTTGCCATAATGAGTTTAATTTTAAAATATTTCTTAATTTCAAATGACTAAAATATTTTTAAAAGAAAGTTTCTATTACTAGCAACCATAAAAACAGGCAGAGGAAAAGATAAATGTTAATGTATATTAAAAGAGTTGCATTATTTTTCAATTAATTATATGAAGGATACATTAAATTCAAAAGTACTTGTTTCAGAATCTTAGTATGGAGAAACAAAATTTTTAAATCTCTCTTTATGATTCAGGTACATTTGATCTAAAAATATTTAAAGCACTCAGACTGGTAAAAAAGAGAAATTTAATTCATACCATAAATTCCTACCATATTTTGAGTTACAAGACAATGATAACTTGACTTTATATAACAACTAACTCAAAAGATATATATATATAAATATATACTTGTATATATTACATATGCATATATATGTATATATATATATATATATATTTAATGATTATTGTTACAATAGCTACATCCCTATCAAAATTAATTTGGCTGATAAAAAATAATTTATTTATCTATTACATTTCATTTTAAACAATCTAGTCAATGGAGATGCCATTATGGAATCTCTCTCTCTCTCTCTCTCTCTCTCTTTTTTTTTTTTTTTTTTTTTTTTTGTACTCAGGGGTACTCAACCACTGAGCTACATCCCCAGCCCTATTTTGTATTTTATTTAGAGACAGGGTCTCACTGAGTTGCTTAGTGTTTAGCAAGCTGAGGCTGGCTTTGAACTCGCATTCCTCCTGCATCAGCTTCCTAAACCACTGGGATTACAGGCATGTGCCATTGCATCCAGCATCATTATGCTTAAAAAAAAAAAAAAAAAAAAAAAAAAAAAAAAAAAAAAAAAAAAACCTTGCAAAGAGTAAAACATTTATTGGGTAATAATACCATCCCAACTGTTCTGTTATTCTTGCAGACAAATTGTTCTTAGGTGATGCAAACTCATCTTGTTCCTTTGCAACATGAATGTCTTCATGTTATTCATCACATGATGCTCTAAATTTATGAAGTATGTTCATTTTTCAAGATATTAAATACCATCTCTTCCTGCTGTAAACTGAAATCATGAAAAGAGCTCATTCAAGCCATAAATTGCTTATTTGTAGGCAAATGGAGCAGATTCACAGTTTTATCTACTGCTTTGGAATACAAACTAAATGAACTCATAACATTTTCTGCTTTCTGTAAAATAGAGCAGTATAACATTATTGAATAACAAGAAAGGAAAAAAAAAACTATCATGGGACCATAGTACAAAATTAATTATATATGAAATGCACAGCTGCATCCAGGTAAAATGGGGAGTTGACAAGAGGTAGCTCCATGGTAATATATATGTCTGAGAAGAACTTTGACAGTCTAGTCTAGGTGATGCAGGACTGGATAGAAAGTGTAAAGCGATTTTGGAAATAGAAAAGAAGAAATAGCAGTAGAATGTAAGGAATGAGGGGACTGAAGAGAATGAATTAATAATTTATAAACTGTGGATTGCATCTTGAAAATCTTCAAAGCTTTTAAATTGAAGAGTCATGCTTGCTAGTAGAACATATCATAAGTGGGGGCTTGTATTTCAGACACACATCAGATATAGAATGTGTTTTCTGCTTTATGCTAATTTTGCCCATTTCTGAGAAAGAATGGAAAAAAAAGAGTCAAATGTGAAAGCACTTTTTGGTGTTTCGGGTTTGTTTTTGGTTTTATTTTGTTTTCAGTTCCGTTAACATGATGAGGAATTCCATGGCTATCCATATACATTCTTCCTCTTGATTCAAGGATCTGATAATAGTATATTTATTTAAATGTATTTAGTATGCCAAAACAATGTGTTTTTTCCCTGGTCCTGCTGCACCTCTTCTTATACTGAATGTCCAGTAACATAGCCTCTCTTTACCACTTCCCTTATGCAACATCAGAAAACATGTGAAAACACACCTGATGTGTAACTTTGGGAGAACAATTTGAAGATATTCACTCTACCTCTTCCCTCTTTCATGAAGCCAGTTTGCCTGAAGAGAGTAAAACAATTCCCTCTATGACAGTCCTTACCTGCCCCACCCACCTGTACACATGCAGTGGTAGGCTCCCCTGGTCCTGCAGTACCTGGGAGTTTGTCAGTGAATCTACACAATTTTAGTATCCTGTATGAAGTAGCCCTTTAATAAAAGAACAAACCCTTTCTCCAATGCCTTGGCATGCTCAGTGGTATGATTGGTATTTATACTCAAATTTAACCTTTTGTGTTGCTTTTCAAATTGCCATATAATAAACCTAAAATATACAACAATTAAAATTTGTTGGGATTTCATAATTTTGAAATGTACAAAAATTATGACAACAGACCATCCGATATACACTGAAGGAAATTGGTACAGGTAGACAAATATGTATTTAGATAAAGATATGTATAAATTAAATACTTAATCTCAAAAGTTTATTTTTTAGGTGTTGTTGGCATAGTCCCTGTGCTAGATACTTTGTGCTATGACAGGGTTAGAATGGAGTGAAGCTCTTTCCTAAAAGTAATCACAGCATGATGGGGATATAGGTAAGAAATCACACATTCCAAATGATATATGCTATGAGATATATAGGAGTACATGTGAAGAATGGCCAGCAAAGGGTAGGGGAGATGAGGGGAAATAGTGGATGCTTCCTGGAGGAGGGTAACATCTAAGCTTCTTCTTCAAAAGTTGTAGGGTATTAGAGGAAATGCTACAGAGAGAGAGAGAGAGAGAGAGAGAGAGAGAGAGAGTAGAATACTATGAGGGAAGTTATGTTTTTAATTAGATTTTATTCATATCATACATTTGGCAGACAAATTAGAATTAAGAAAACAAGTAATTACTGGCTGGCACATGTTTGTAATCCCAGCTACTCAGGAGGCTAAGGCAGGAGGATCTCAAGTTCAAAGCCAGCCTTTGCAAAAGTGAGGTGCTAAGCAACTCAGTGAGACCATGTCTCTAAATAAAATACAAAATAGGGTTGGGGATGTGACTCAGTGGTTGAGTGCCCCTGAGTTCAATCCCTGGTACAAAAAAGAAAGAAAGAAAGAGAGAGAGAGAGAGAGAGAGAGAGAGAGAGAGAGAGAGAGAGAGAGAGAGAGAGAGAGAAGGAAAAATAGTAATTATTAAAATTAGGGAGAGCTCAGTTAATTACAAATTTCAGTGTCTGCTACTCTTTGAAGAAAAATATAGAAAAGAAGAGAGGAAGAAAAAATTGCATGCATATAAAAACACAAGGTAAAGAAGAATCATGAATCTGACCAAACTTTGATATGTGCATGCATGGATTTGGCACGGGGATTCTGGCAGACATTGAGTGTATTCACAGCACACTAGTTAAAAATATATAAATAAATAAATTTAAAGAAAAATAAAGTCAACTGGAAATGGTTTGAAGAGGAATTGGAGGAGTGGAGGGAAGAATGCCCAGGGCAGGGGAGAAGTGCTGGGGACTGAATTGGAGCAGGTCAGTTTCCATGCTTCTGTGATTATGTCAAGATGTATTCGTATCATAACAAAACAAAACAAAACAAGAAAAGATTTTAAAAGAAAAAGGTATCATGAGTAACCAAATATGTGGCATAGATAGTATCCCAACAAAAAAGGCGAGAGACACCTCATTGCCATCTTGAAGCTTAATGTCTAATTGGTGAAACAAAACACACAAGTAAATTAGTCTGGGATTATTTAAATAAATGGCATTCTGCCATGCATGATTAATCTACAAGGGAAATGGAGAGATAAAAACTCTTTGGGGAATGCAGAGAGAAGAATTGCATCTGACTGTGTAGGTGAAACAGAGCTTATTGGAGGAAATGAATCTCAATAGAGTTCTGAGCTAGACCTTGAATAGTCATTATACCTAAGAATGGTTTTAGTTGTGCAAGTTAACTATTCATTATGACTGATTAGAGAATCAATAATACTGTCTTAAAATACACTTTGTTTTTTTTTACTAACCCATTGTTAAAATTAACCTCATCTACATTAGTTAATTTTTCTTTGATTGTTTGAATCAAGCTCAACCTTTTTTGAGTCAAATTATTTTCATTGGCAATGATTTTTTATAGTACATGCATATGTTTGTTTTTATTCTAAAGGTTCTGACATATCGGTAGATACAAGAAGTCAGGTACACTGCTCCTCATTCTGCAAGACAGAGGCATGAATACAAAAGGTAGATTGTGAACAAAACTCTTCAACTATAATTTTTTTTTCAAATATGGATTTTTCAAAGAACTGAAATCCATTTGTATGATGAGGAATAGGAAAATATAATGAATTTTTTTTCTATTGACATTTCACAAGTTGTCCATTTTGACACTATTTATTTGGAAAATATTTCAACTTTACTAGTTCTAATTCCACTATTAATAAAGCATATCTACATGCATTTTTGATCTATTTATTCTTAAAGTAATATTATGCCATATATGGACATAATAGAGAGCATCATGCTGACATAGAAATTTTCCATTGCCACAGGAAAGTTGACAGATTTTATGGATGTATTACCTTGTCAGACATTCCTATGTGCTCTATTTATTTATTTTTACTACCTTGGTTGATAACCATCCTGTCCCAATTATTTATAACACTGAAGTTGAACAAGTTATTTTATAACATCTTCTTTAGAGACACCTGGTAAATCTGGATAATTACGTCCAATAAAAAGAGTCCTTGGAATTGATAATTTACCATGAGCCATGGTAATAAAGATTAATGTCAGGAATTCATTAAATCTGAAGACAAAATTGCCATTTTACTTAATTGACTTCTGTTCTTGTACTATATAATGAAATTCTGGTTAATATCTGTCCTAAGTTTTATAATATTTTGAATGATAATTTCAATATCATTATAATTGTTTTTTCTCAAAAGATGAGTCAAACATATTAAAATAATCCTATATATTATACAAGCAATGTAAAAAGGGTTAAAATGTGTCTCTTCTTGGGAAAAACAAGAGTTTACTCCTTTCTACAATGGAACACCTGACTAATGGAGATATTAAACATTACACATTTGTTATTTCCAATGAACAAACATAATTCCTCATTAAAGCATTGCATTTATTTTAAAATAGAAAGGAAAATGTATTGTGGTTTTTACTTTATGGACCCAGAATTTTGAGTAGAATGCTTTTAGTTAGATTGTTTGGGATTATGTAGCTGAAACACGCATATGCTCATGCAATCATAAGCACCCACACACATGCACAGAAGAAAAAAAACAGAACCTGATTTTCTTATTTTAAATCCGAAAGCAACAGTAACAAATTCTCCTATATGTCAAGGACTTCATTTTATTTTTTCATCCTCTCTCCCTTAATACTTAGCTTAATGATATATGTTTAATAAGGATTCAATAAATATGCTAATTGTATTTGTATGTGAATTTCCAATGAATAGGAAATCTTTTTAATGTGCTTTTATAGTTTTCACTTAATTAATTTTCTATAAAGGAATAAAGATATATTTCTACAGTATAAAAGATATATATCAAGAATATATATATTTAAAATAACTATATTAAAATCATATTCTTATTTTTATATTACATTTATTCCTAATGGCCACTGATAATAAAGCACATAAAATAGTAATCTAATTTCAAAGATACAAAAATCAAATGATAAAAGTTTTTTATTTCTTCTAATTTCTTATACTTGTTCTGACTATTCCTCTTGGCAAAAAAATATCATATTCAAAACAGAAATAATAAATGAGGTCTTTCCTTTCCAAAATAATCCTTCATTGTTAAATATGTTCAGAGATAAAACATCTTTCAAGTTGCTGTTATTGTCTTATCCAGATGCAATTTGTCTTAACTCTAGTCTTTTGAACTATATAATTATCTCACCTGTAATTTATGCGATGACAAAATAAGTCCTTCATCTAGACGAATCAGTTGGGGGTGAAACAAATTCTTTGGTAAAACGATATATTTGAATTCAACATCATGTTCCATTGGTTGATTTAATCATAGTCATAAACAATTTGCAGGGTTGGGGGGTCCATAAAGGTAACCACACAGTTTTAGGAAGTGTTTCTTAACACAATTTGAGCAATTTAAATACAGTGAGAATTAGGCTTTGAAAAGAAGTTGTAGTTCATTTTATGCTGAACCTAATCTTTATTTTCTGAAAATTATATAGTGTATTCTTGTGTGTATTTGTGTAAAATTATTTCATTTTTGTAGAGAAAAAATAAAGCTTAGATATAACAGGTGTACACGTACAGGGTTTAAAATTTGCTAGACATTGTTCATAGTCCTCACCCTGTGAACCCTGACATCTCCACAACTACCTTATGGAACAGTCACCATTATTATCCCCAAAAGCTAATGAATAAGCTAAGGCATTGAGACAATAAGTAATCTGAATGATTTCACACTATTGTAGAGTTAGCATTCAAATTCAGACTATTTCCAGAACCTGTGCTTTTGAACACTATGCTGTTGTAGGTAAATTATACAAATTTTCAAAGAATGTTTTTAAATACCCACATTTATTCACCCCATCTATTATTAAATGATTAGCTGAAAGCATGTCTGGACATTTTTGTGTGTATATGCGAGTACATATAAAAGCATATGTATATATGCATATTATATGTGTTTGTATAATAAATACATTTTTCGTTTTGAAAATGTGTATACACACAAATATATGCACATATAGTTTAAAAAATAAAATAATTTATTCTTAACATTTAAATAAAGCTTTGAATAACCATGGCTTGTGGAATATACAAACTATTTACTCAGGGTGACTATTTTTCCCCGTTTTTAATTAAAATTTCATTGAGCAACCATAATTACCTGGCAATTCTAGAGGAACAAAAAGTTTTACAGCCATCTTAAGTTGAAAACATTATCTTTAGTAACTTAATATGTTGCCCTATGTCTTGGTTTAGAACATCTAACTTTTTAAAGTTAAACCTTCTTGCCTCCCCAGGAATGTCCTGCCATTATCAAAACACCTGAGGTAGGTTCACTAATCCTTTATTATAGTTATACTTTGGATATGGAATTTTCTTCCAAAGGCTTAAGCGTTGTGGCTTGTTCCCTGATTGCGGGCATTATTGAAGGCGGTGGAGACTTTAGAAGGTGGGATGTATTTGGAGAAAATGAGTAGCTGGGGGCTTGACTTGAAGGGTATATCTTGTCCCTCAGTGCTTCCTCTGTTTCTCTGTCCTCTGGCCATAGTGAAATGAGCAGCTTTCCTCCACCAGTCCCTTTCACCTTGATGTATCACCACAGACTAAGAAACAGGGAACCAGATATTTCATCAAAGAGACAGAAAGATAACAAACACAGTTCTCATTTATTAATCAACTGTATCCTTGGGGTCAACCCATTTTTAACCTTTGTGTATATAAATATACTGTTCTTCCCTGGGTGTTTGGTGAGATGGTATGAGAATAAACTTTCAGCAACCACTAGAGGTCAGAGCAACTAATGAGCATATATCTTTTGTTGTTCTTTCTTTTATTGATTGAAAATATTTATTATCCAAGCCTCTTGATTATGCCAAATTGCAGCTATTATGCCCAGGAAAGGAGATAATGACAAAAAGATAGTTATGATGTACAAAATGTGCTTGAAAAAAATGTGGATTCAAAGTTATAAACTGCGTGGATCTGTGAAAGTAGTTTTCTGGGAGTGGAGTAAGGGAATAAGAGATGAGAAATCCAAATATACCCTAATACTGGTGTTTTGGCAATATCTGTTAGTATTTTTCCTGTTTGACTTCAATATCAGTGGGGACTATTCTGGTTCTATGAATTTCCAGCAGGGAAAAAAAAATAATAATAAAAAAAAAAAAAAAAACGGTTCTGATTAGCTTGTGTAAGCTACCTGGTACCGAAAACCGGGAGGAAAACTCTCGGAGGCAGAGTAAAGCTTTTACTACTTTTACTTCTACTTTCTTAGAGAGAGCTTAGAGAGGAAAAGAAAGATTTTTAGAGAGAAAGATTAAAGAGAGCTTTTCTTAGTCTTCTTGTCTTTTTAGCTTAGAGTCTTAGAAAGAAAGATAGAGCTTAGCTTAGAGAAAGATTAGAGCTTCTTTCTTCTCTCTTCTTTCTTCCTTCTTCTTTCTTCTGTCTTCTGTCTTCCTCAGGAGCCTCGGCCTAACTCTGACCAGTCATTACTTCTTCTATCTGGTTTCTCTTCTGTAACCGCTCTGCCTACGTTCTGGCCGCTCTGATTCTTCTGACCGACCGAGTGACTGCCCGACTGACTGAATTCTCCGTTCTCCTAACTCGGACCGCTTTCACCCGGTTATATACCTTCAGCTTTGCGGGTGCCTACAGGTGCGTCACATACATATCAGGTGGAACTTATGGCTTCCAGCTAGCTGCAACAGCCCTTCCTAATTAGGGCTCCTTCAAGCTTGCACTAATTTTATTAGCCTATCCAAAGAGAATTGAGTGGATAGTGGGGAACAGGGATTCACATTTGATTTCCTTGTTTCTTGATAAGAGGTTTCCTGTAATATCCCCACCAAGTACTTCTTTCCATTCCTCTTCCCACCACTTTCTTTATTCTCCTACCATCATCCCCTCCAATTCCAATAGGTTGAAGAAGTTTAGAGTGTCATTATTTGGGACATGAATATGAGCAAAAGTTAGTGGCCAATATCAATCATCATTTTTACTATGTCCAAATATAGTTCTGATTTTATCTTTGACTGTTCTACCTCAGAATTTATACAATTGCAAATATCCCTTCTATGTCTTTATGAAATTGTCATTCCAAGTTTTACAATTCTCATATGCATATATTGACCTATAAAATGGGCCAACTGTATCTCTGAAGGTGATTTATTCACATCACTGCCCGTAAAATTAAAATTGATTAAGGCTTTTCATTAATACTTTTTCCCTAAAGATATTTTGCCCTAAAATAAGTATCAACTCTTCTCAACTTTATTTGCCATTTTTATTTATGTTCAATCATGTTTGCCTACCAAACTCAGTGACAATGAGTTTACTAATGGACCACATTCACAGAGACATACAGTATTGATTTATTATACTCAGGGTGATGAGATAGTATCAAAATTTAATATTATAACAATATTGAAGAAAGTCAGTTGTATAGTCCCTTGTATTTGAGGGTTACAGGGAGGTGTGTCAGGGTTTGGTGTATCAGAGAATAAGTCACTATGATTAATACAGAATAAGAGATTTATTGTAGGAATTGGACCAAAAACTTTTGTAAGCTAGTTAAAGCCCTATGTAAGATCATTGCTTGTGTGTTTAATATGAAGCCTGAAGTCAGAAAGCTGACAGTTGGAAAAGAATGATGGACATGAAGTGAGGGCAATCACGATAAAACTGGAAACCCTTAGGTCATATTGGAATTCATCAGTTCAATCTGGAAACCATATCTGTCTCTCACTAACTCGAATATCAATACTGTGAGTGATCTGCTGGAGAAGCCAGTGCCTTCACCATGAAGTTACATAAACACCTGGCTTGGGCTTGCAGAAATTAATAATGTGATCCAGTGGGAACTGGAGTAACTGCAGGGCTAACTGCTGCTCCATGGCAAGAAAGTGAGCCAACAGATCAGTAACAAATATGTAAATTGCAGTGGCACCTGGCTCTTCATCAGCCTGTAGAGTTGACTATGTGGCTTCTTTTAATTTCTGCTTGGAAAGAAGAAACACCCGAGAGCTCTTAAGAATTCTGAAGTTTCTCCCATATGTGTATTTCTTGCAGTGTTGATGAAGGGAACACCCATCAGTAGATGTAGTCAGTGTAGTCAGTGTAGAGTATTTGTGAACAGGTTTTATGTAGTTTTTAGATATGTTGCTGTTTAATGATGAAGAAGGTATAGCATTTCAGCTCCATTGGTATAGGCTATATTTATGTCTATCATACCTGCCTACCATTTACAACACATTTAGATTTTCCCATTTTCTGGTCACCAAAACCTGAATCTGATTGTCAGTTTAGAAGCAATGAGAAGTGATAAGGTTTTGATTAAGGAGTATTTGAGTTCTCTACAAATCAATTTCTTCTGAGGTGAGAAGCCATTATAGATTATTAAAGCAAGAAGATAGAAAGATCACAAGAAAGGAAAACTATTTTTAGGATTTTTTTTTTTTTTTTGGTTCAAAGCCAACACCTTAAATAGAACATGTTCATGAGGAGCCATGCCATTTTGAGGATCTTTATTTTTCCAGTTAACCTTAATAAAGGACATGTAGAAAACCTACATAGAAATGTAATTTTACTTTACTCTCTGGGAATAAGTCTTATATTTGTTTTCTCACAAATCTGAATTCTATGTATAGAAGAGATAAAGGCTCCATTTTGGGAACTAATTGAAGCTTTTAAAATTTTTACTTGGACCCAGACTTGAGCTGAGACTTTGAAGTATTAAACTCACCTATTGCTTTCCTCATGTCTCTAGCATATTTAGGAATAAATAACCAATCATTATAATTTTCACTTTTACTATGTGTACTGTGGTGGCAATGCCATGGTTATCTAGTGACTTCTCTTTTATATTTGATTACAGATGGCTACAAACAATTTAAGTAATAGTTTTACAGTGCATGCCATGGTCTACCACTAACCCAATTGCTGCTGTAAACAGAATGGCTAATGTCTTTAAAACTCATCAGACTAGAAAAAAAAAGATTCTGTACAAACTGGAGAACTGATTTTCAAGGTCATAATCTTCCAGAATCATTTGTGATACCAAAATCTATATGATTTGTTCTTTTATAAAAGAATAAGTGCCACAGAAGTGACATAGAATAAGGGAATTGTTATTGTGATAAATCTTACATACTTGTCAAAGCTGGTTAGGAAGTTTTTGTAAGGCTGTTTCTTCCATGTTGGATGTCATATATGAAGTCAGAGCCAGAATATGGGAAGAAATATTGGCTAAAAATGTGGTAAGAATAAGGATAAACTGCAATTCCCAAATGCATAATAGAACCTATAACATAAACATAAATCCATGAGGAAAAAATGGAACCCACAAGAACAATGTGGAACATACATCTGTTGCTCATTGACTACTGTCTCATGTTCTAATCTAGACACATTTCATCAAAGAGCTACCCGTGTGCTCAGGCCATGATGTTTACAAGCTGCAGCCAAAGATCCATTGAGTTTTAAAGAAGCTAATGATACAACTGGTTCAGTGCAACAAAAAGGTGAACCAGCACATTTATGAATATTTACCTGAGCAGCAAGGATATGGCCCTACTGTGATCATAATGTTCAAAAAAATATACCAACTATTCAGTTCATCCTAGGATTTCTTATATGAAAAAGATAAATATTTTTGTAGATCAAAATCCCTACTTTCTAAGAGTGTATGGAATGAACGTGATTGCTCCTACCTTCAGATTTATTCTTGTGCTCTAGTGTTTCCCAGCATGATCACTTGGTAGAATTATACCATAATGTAAAAAGTATGTTAATTATTATGATTGTTAACCAGTTTCCATCTATTTGAACAAAATAACATTTTAATGAGCCAGGTACAATGGTGCGCGCCTATAATCCCAGCACTTGGGAGGCTGAGGCAGGAGGATCGCGAGTTCAAAGCCAGCCTCAGAAATGGCGAGGCACTTAGCAACTCAGTGAGACCCTGTCTCTAATAAAATACAAAAAAAGGGATGGAGATGTGGCCCAGTAGTCGAATGACCCTGAGTTCAATCCCAGTACTAAAAATAAAAATAAATAAATAAATAAATAAATAAATAAAACATTTAATGACACTACTGATATCTCTTCAATATATTTCTGTGTTATTTTGTATTGAGGTGCTTAAATATGTGGAAATTTACCAATGAAACAAGATAAAATGACATGATAAATGCTCTAAATATGGTTAAAACACATTCTGTTTATTTAAAACATAGATGTAATAGTAGCATACATGATTAAATTTATTTTTTATATGTCACAGGGGTGTGCATTTTTCATATGCCAATTTTTATTGACAGTAATTGATAAAATTGAGCATGGAAGAAATTCTGAAAAATATTGTAAATTTTACAATATCAAACTAACAAAGAAAGCAAAAAAGTCACAGTGAGAGAGGAAGCTAGCATATGGCTTCTAAATTTAAAATTCAGAAATCGTGTTCATCTTCATAAATATTTATTATCCATGAGTCTAGATTTACCTTGTTGTGGAAGACAATCATTGAATATATGTGATTTATATATCTTGAAAAATGAGTTCTTGAATTCACTCATCCTGCATAGCTTATAAAATTGGTTGAAAACAAGATCCATGCACCACAAAAAAGCCATATTTAACATGTTTCAGTGAAGAAATGCCATATGTCATTCATTAACTGAATATTTTGTTCAATATGTCAGACAAACAAATCCAAAATCAACAAGCAGCAGATCTTTTTTTTTTTATTATTCAAAATACATAATGGTTCTACTCATGAGTGGAAGCAGTAATAACCCAAAGAAAACAACTACACACTATAAAAAGACATTGTAGTTTTTAGTCCAGTAATTTTGCTTTAAAAATGATCATATTATGATTTTGCAGATTAGTTTTTGAAGATTGCATACAGCTTGGAATTTTAACAAATATGTTTAAACATAATCAGAAAAAGACAGAGTTACTTGCTACTATAAAAAAGTATTGCTGGTCAGCATATCTCTGAAATGTTTTAAAAGCAATTTTGTTTACATTTAAGAAAGTAGCAAAAACAAAAAAAAAAGTACAAGAAGATTCTCTCCTCTAGCTATGATGGAGCAACTTGCAGTGGGTGATTGCTTCTGCCAAGATAAGTAGAAATGCCATAAAAATTAATTTAGAAAAAAGGTTTGGTTCAAAGGCATCATAAAGGTGACAATGCAATCAACACTTTGGGAAAAGGAAACTTGCAAAAATGGAGACTCAAGGACAAAAGAGGCAGACAATCTGTGAAAGGCAGAAGGTTAATGATCAAGGATAAAGTAAGTTGAAAACAGAAGTTTGGGGGAGTCTTATGATTCTGAACATACGTGAGTGGGAGGTCAGGAGGTCAAGGAAGAGGAGTCATAGAGACAATTCTTTTGCTAGAAGAAACGAAGGCAAAAATACAGGTGCCTGGAACCTGGCAAGAACTATAAATGTATCCTGTATCAGGCAGCTGTTGCTGGGATGCAAGAGGATTTGCTCTATACAAGCCACAGGAAAGAGGATAGGGAATCTTCTCCAGGAATGGCCTTTGAGATTCTTCCTAAAATCAATCTAAATTACGAACCATGCCAAGAAGAAAGTATTAAAAAAAAAAAACAACAACAACAATAGAAATAGTCATAGGTACCATTGACATCAGGGAATCATGGGTATTGGCTATTAAATAGACACTTTGAGATTATTATGGTTAAAAGGTTCGGAAGAATATGTGATACCATACAAGTGATTATACTTACAAAGTCGAGTGAAATAAAATACTTGATTAATCTGAATACCTAGAATCAACCAAATGTGATGTTAAGGTCACAGTGATACATCCAGCCTAGACTGTCCTTCACTTCTTATACAAACTTCAAGTTTAAAGGTTTCCACTAACTATCCTTTCTCTGGAAAATGAGCTAGAATGACTCATAGAACTGAAGAAAATGCTATGCAGACAGTCTCCAAATTATGATGCCTCAACTTTATGATGGTGCAAAGCCATTCAAATCCTAAAACCACCCTTGGTAGTTTGAATTTATTTTTCTGCACTAATGATATGTGGTATAAATTCTCTACTAGTGCTGGACAGTAGCCATAAGGTATAGCTCCATGTCACCCACACAATCACAAGGATAAAGAACCGATGTTCTACAGTGTACTGTGTGGTTCTGATGTTCCTTAGGTTAAGTTAATTAAATGCATTTTTGACTTGTGATACTTTCAAACTCTGGTAAGGTTATCGTGCCTTAGCATCACTTTAAGTTGAAGAATATCTGTACTCATATCTCATAGGACCTATTTGAGCCTAACTTTCATAAATGTCCTTTGGCACAAAATCAATCTGAATCTCTCTCTCCTACTGTAAAAGTCTAGACTCCTATGCTGATGGTCTTGATCAAAGTCTTTCTTTACTTTCAATGTTCATGCTGCACAATTTTCCTTTGCCAAAAGCAAAATGTTCATTTCTTTGTTATAAGAAATGTAAGTTGCACATGGATCACTTATAAACAAAATAGCAAAAACCTAAAGAAAATATTAGGAAACTAAATACAGTGTTCTGTTATCCTTCTTCCAGAAATTTGAGTTTACCTAGTGCTTTGAAAGTTGATTGGTATAAATTAACCTAATTCACAGAATAATAAATAAAAAAGCATTTGTTTCAATTAATATCTATTCATGAAAATAAAATTCTATGTAAGAATGAAAAGGAATACATTAATATGATAAAGGAAAGGGGGGCAAGGATCACATTTTCTCTATTTTGCATGGACAAAAGCAGAGGCAAGGGTTCAATAGCAAATGCCAGGTTGTTGTATGGAAACCAGTAGGAATGGGGGAAAGTGATTCAGTGGAGCAACTCCACCAAGGGTAGAGTTTTGAGACAGATACAGCAAAGAGAAATTGAAGCAAAATTCAGTTGGGAAACTGGAATGTTTCAAAAACATATTCTTTGAGGAAAAAGAGTATTTAAATAGCATGGTGATTCAGTGAGAAGTTAAAGACTACTTCCTTGGAGTGTTAATTTATTGGCATTTCCAGTGCTGCCAAAAAACTGGCCAGTCCAACTTTCAGAAAAACAAAAAACAAAATGGAAAAAAAAAAAAAAAAAAACAATTAATGATGTGGATATTCAATACTAGAATTTCTATGGACCACAAAGAAAAAGTAAGTGTTATGTGGTGAGGGCACAATATTTGTTAGTTCATTATAATGTTAATGGTAAACAGTTCCCTTTTCCTGCCACCACATACACAAAAAAACCACTACCACTAACAACAACAACAAAACAAAAACCACTAAAATTTTTTCTTCAATATCAGGAGAAAGACATATGCATTATTGATACTTTTATTCAGCACTGCAATAAATGTCTGAATCATTGGGAAAAAATACAATAAAGTACAAAATATTCTGGAATAGATCAAGTAAATACATGCAGATAACATGATTACTTGCTTATCAGAAAATCTTTAAAAATATATGTATTTGAACTTAATTAAGTTGCAGATTTTAATGTCAGTATTCAAAAATTAGTCCTGTATCAAGACAAACATTAAATAATTTTGGTGATAGGATTTGAAATAATGTAAAAATATTAATACAAATATTATATACATATATGCATACACACAAATATATATATACATATACATACGTATATATATGCATATATATATATATATTTTTTAATTGGGAATTGAACCCAGGATTCCCTTACCACTGAGCCACATCCCTAGCCCTTTACTAGGGCCTTGCTAAATTGCTGAGACTAGCTTGATTTTCCTGCCTCAGTCTCCTGAGTCACTGGGATTATAGATTTGTACCACCAAGCCCCGCAATCAAGATTATATTTCATAAAAAGGCATTAAAGACATCTATAAAAACAACTACAGGGCATACTGAAAGAATTTAAAAGCCAAATAAATGAAATGAATTCAAGATTTTGGGTTTCAAATGCTATAAAATGTTAATTATCTTCAAAGTGATCTTTAGAGTAAGTGCAATCTCAAACAAAACTCAAGCAGCTTGTCTGTGGGTGGTTGTGGAGAGTGGCAAGCTTATTCTGTAATTTTGTGGAAATGCAATGGGCTAAAAATAGATGGAGAATGTTGAGGAAGCACACAGATGATTTATACTAACAAAAATACTTTGTATAAGTTACAAAATTAACATAATGTACTTTTGTCTAATGAAAAAAAAATAATTCTGAGGGAAAAAAAAGAGAAAATCCAGGAATGAAACTACATATATATGACAATTGTTTTATGACAAATATGCTTCTTAAGTGGTTTTGAAGAATAGTGTTTTTACAAATGATGCTGCATTAACTAAATATTTATGGAAGAAATTTCCATGGCTATCCCAAAATTTCCATATGATAGAAAAATGCTGTGTCTATTTCAATATGGTAGTTATTACCTACAGGGGGTTGTATATGATTGTGATGCTAAAAATGAACTTTTAACTCAAATGAATTTTATCTTAAATAAGTTTATGTGTAGGAAGCTGCTATATCATATGCCATTGTTTTACCTTGAACCATAAATATGTTTATATTGAGTAGATAGCATACATAAGTGAAGAAGGAGAGCACAGTGCTAATTTTCAGTGCTAAATCCAACACAGGAAAATACTTTAATGTACTTGAGTGGGCAAAAATCTTTTAAAAAGAAGAAATATATCCTCCATAGAGAGCACAATGAGGAATTACAATTTCATTAACTTAAGACATTATGTTTATTATAAAACACCAGTAAGTGTGAAAATATAAGTCAGAGCTACAAAAATGATTTCCAAAACATATATCCAACAAATATTGATAATAAAGACAATATTTAAAAATCTTCATGCAAATATGAAAAAAAGAAAATCAAATAAAAATGGGAAAACTTTTGAATGAGCACCTTATATTTCAAAATTTTGATATTAAAGTGCCCAATATATATGTGCCATTTTCTTTAACTTCATTCAATATCAGAAAAATGCAAAAATCTCACCATTGACTACTATATACATACCAAATGGTTAAAATTTAGAGAAAGCTTTTGTCACTGTAGTATACAGCACAACTGGAATATTTATATACTTCAGATGGAAGTTTAAATGTACAAAGCACCTTGAATTCTTTGTTTTTTTCTATTAAACTTTTTTTTCTGTTATACTCCCCATGATTTGGTGATTTCAATTTTAAATTTCTATAACCAAACATTGTATATATACGTAACAAAACACATGCTCCAGAATGTTTATAATTTGATCATATTCCTATTAGTCTCAATTTGTATGCAAATGAAAAAGAAAAAGGTATGTTCTTGATAAATAATGAATACTATATAAAAATTAGAATAAATACTACTACCTTCAATTATCTGAATGAAACTTATAAAGTAACATTAAACAATGGAAGTCATACATAAAATAGAACAAATGTAGGATTTATTTAACTAGTGGCTCAAGAATTCATAAACTACTTCATGGTGATAAAAGTCAGGAGAGGATTTACGTTCATATGGAATACTAAGAAGGAACACAAGAGGGACGTTTTGAAAGCTGCCAATATTCAAGTGTTTTATCAGAGTTGTGTTTCCGTTGATGAGTTTAATTGTAAAAATTCACTGGATTTTTCACTTAGAATAAAGTAAGATTCAATTTTACTTAGAAGCAAAAAGTAACATGGAAACAAAAGAGTGAAAGCATATGAAAAATGAAGAGCTTGGTATTGAAAGATAAATGGGTCAATACAGTTAAGAAGTAACTTTTCTGGAAAAGAATGATTTTTTTTTTTTTTTTTTTTTTTTTGGCCATGTCCTCTGAAAATGGTGACCTTCTATGTTTCATCATTTGGCCAGTTGGTCTTTCAATGATGCCTGTTGAATCTCTGGTTGTTTGAAAGTAAGATTAATTTTTCTTGTGCAATAATAGAAAGCAGATTGCCTACTTTGGAATTAAAGTTAATTTTTAGTTAAGGTTCACAAGATAGAATGAAGGTCCAGTGAAAAGCATAGTACTAATAGCTCAAACATTCAACAAATATTGACTAAAATTTGACTAAAATTAGAAACTAATATTTATGCAACGTTTCTAATAGTAAAGAGAGTTTAGGAGAATTCGGTGGAAGACAGTCTTATCTTTTCGGATTCTCATGTACCTGAGGAAAGTGAACATTTCTAAAGCTCAAAAATCTCCTCTCAGAGTTTCATATCAGGCTGGATAACACTCAAATTGTCTCCAGAAATTTATGTGAAATGATTTTAAAATATCATTCCATAGATGTGCATAATGTCACATCATGTTATAAATGATATGCTGCAAAAATCTTTTTCTTGTTCTTTTTGAATGGTCATCTATTTAAATATTAACAATTAAAGTTAATATTTACTTTTCACTAATTATACATACACTATTTATTCCACTATTTACTGAGTAATTATAATGTTCTTGTGGTATATACTACCCTTTTATTAGGCATACATATATAAATAAATTGCCAGTGCAAATAACTCACATGCACTGATGTTCATAATGGAAAATGGAGAGTGCAATGTGAAAAGGGGGCATTTTAACCACCTGGGGAAAGGGAGATGGAGTATAGGAGGATTTTTTGAGAGAACGATAAAGATTGGTTACTGTAAACAATTGGGAAGTGATTGAACAAGGTTTACCAGGAGATTAATCTGGTCTTTAATTTTATATATATAAATTTATATGTATAAATTATATATATATATATGAATTTATATATATATTATATATATGTAAAATTTCCATTTATACATGTGTATATATATATGTGTATATATATATATATGCATATCTTACTCTGCTAAGAATATGAATTTAATTTTAATGAGAAAAGTACTGGGAAATCACTTAGAATGCAGTTGAAATGGAAGAAGTATGAAATAGTCTGAACCCAAGAAATGATGGAAGTAATGTGCTAAGTGAACAAGCTCATAAAATATTTCTTTATGTGGTTATTTTGGTCAGCTGAATCCCAAATAAGCTTGTCCTTCAGCTGACTTTCCACTACAAAAAAACAGAGTTGGATAATGTGTTCATCTTTCTCCAATCACTAGCAAAAGTTGTTGTTTTCCAATGATTGTCTTAGACAAATTAGGATTTTTCCCTGAAAAGGATGAAAATCTCACCTTTTATCTCATCTCTGCCTGATACCTGAGCAACATTGAGTTTCTCTATGTGCAGAAATGGAGATCAGGGAAGGATGGCTGTTTGATAAAAATAGAGTGTGCTACATTACTCTGAAAATAACAAAGTTGATGTTTTAAAAATTATATTTCTAAATCAAAAATAAGTTTATCTCAAATTTTGAACCAAATTCAACCATTTTCAATTAACATCAAATTGTTTATACTTTTAGTACTTCAAGTGAATCACAATGAAATTTATACCATACATAGTCTAGATGACTTTGATGCATTTATTGTTGTTTAATACTTCTCCAATTTTAATTTTTTTTACATTCAAATTTTTTCCTGTATTAGACTTTACTTTGATCAATGGTGTTCTCTATGTATTAGAAAACTATATGCCCAGTTTTAATTAAGACAACTTTTTATTATTTATATCAAAATTTTAATTCCAGAATACCTAAGATATCAAGCAAACAAATTTTTATGCTTTATATCAGGTTACACTACGTCTATCAGCCTAGAACTTCTGATATATCAGAACTGAAATATTTCAATGACTTTTCATTTCTTTTTCATTTTTTGTACCAGGGATGGAACCCAGGGGCACTTAAGCACTAAGCCACATCCCCAGCTCTGTTTTTATATTTTAATTTGAGACAGGGTCTTAGGGAGTGTGCTAAAATTTCTGAGGCTGACTTAGAACTTGGGATCCTCCTGTCTCAGCCTCCAGAGCTGCTGGGATTACAGGCATGTCCCACCACACACAACCTGTTTCTTCTTGTTCTTAATGGCAGTAGAAGATCACCTTACAGATCCATGCTCATTCCTTCATATGTATGCACTTGGTTTTTGTTGATTTTCCTTGATGGACATTACATTTGGAAAAAAATCCCAATCACCAAGCTACAAAACTTGCACATAATGGGAAGTGTATACTTGAAAAGCCAAAAATAATTTAAGGACAGTGTTAGTGATGAGTATAAAATAAAGTAATAGCATAAATTCAGTTAACATATTGGACACTTCTGTTTCATCAAAAATTTCCTCTAATCTAGGAAACTGGGCTTCCTTTACCTAAGAATAATTAGGACACTCTCACATATAACAGTGGAGAGTTTTGTACAATTTAAGTCACTCAAAGAACACATTGTATTTAATCTTTGACTTTCCTACCTCAAGTATTTCTTCTCCTACTATATTAATTAAAACAATGAGCTCTCTCCATCCTCATTTTCTTGTAATTTACTTTGAAAGGTAATTCCTCAAAAATATCAATATTATACTTCATGATCATCAGTTTCTAAATCTGTGGAATATTATGGAGGTAGATAATTGGTTGTAAGATTATTTATTAAGTGATAAAAATTACATTTGTCACTGAGTTATATGTGCTGATGACTGTACCAAGACCAATATAAAGTATATATGACTTTCTATTGCTCTTATAAATTATCAGTGTAAATTTTAAGTATGATAATAGCAATTACATATTTGATTGTCTGTCCAAAAAACTGCATTGTTTAACCAAAAACACTTTTGAAAATAAGGAGCTGAGCTATTGTTTAATAATGCATTCAGACAAAAAGAGTTAACATAGATTTGACACGGTTTTATAGCTTACATGATATTACCTAGTATCTACAAAGAAAATACTTATAAACATGCAACTAATTATTAAATTTTCAAACAATAATAAAATATGGAATATCAATACTGGGGAAAGTAATATAGGAGAAAGATACAGTATTTTATTTTGAAAATATATTTTTAAAAAATTATATGTGTGTGTGTGTGTGTGTGTGTATCAGTTGGAATTTTCCTGTAAAAAATACAGTAAAGTAAAAGTCAATATAAAGGTAAAACCCAAACTGAAACCATCAAATTTAATTTTTTTTTTGCTACATGTCTTGCCTGATTTCATTATTCATAGTTTGGCTGCTTTATAAATATTTTAAACTCTGCCTGTATGGTTTTCTGCATTCTCATTCCCTGGTATTCTGACAGGTCCTCATGGCTGGAGAGAGTGGCCATTCTGTCAGACTCTGGTTTTAATTAATGTCATATTATGAACCACAGTTATTCCTATAGTATTCTTCCAAAAAGATACGTGAGGTTATGACTTAAATCAGATGCTTCATGATTCATCCCAATAGTCATTTCGATACGTGCTCTTTCCATTACTCTAATTCTATCATATTTAATTTCCTTAATAATTATTAGGTTTTGACAACCACATACAAATCAATATATTACAGACTGTGAATATTTGTATTTAAAAAAAGAATCCTTCAAGATTATCATAGTGTATCTATTTATTTTAATTTGCATTCCAGGACATAATGGTTTTATTAAACATCATTAAAGAGATTCTTAGATACTACCTTGGGAAAAACTCATGCTCTTTGACATCACAGAATGATTATTCTCACTCTAATAAATTACAACTTACTGAAAATGGCATATGGTCACTTAGAACTTATAATTACACAGCATAGGGATATATAAAGCACTTAAGAGACAATTGTGTTTTTAAACTATTGCAAATGTTGTTATCATTTTCAAACATTCAAACCCCTCAGTGTCTCCTTTCTTCATTCCTCATCCTAGAACTCACAAAGTTTGATTCTTTGGGGACAGTGAAATCCCTTCACTCCTGCTGTATCTGTAACTAAGGTTTTAGTTTTCTTGCCCATGTTCACTCTGACTTGGATGTGTCCTACCCCGAGCTCAATATACTTAATTAGTTCAACATTCATTTTTGGTATATTTTAATATTTATATAAAGAAATGCCTCCTGATATAATTCTAGTAAATTATCATATTATAATCATAGTGAAAACATAAATAGTTCTCTCTCATTTTTTCTAAGAATGAATATGGGCAAAGGGAAAATCCAATTTTATTTATTCTCATCAGATCATCCATTTTCACAACCAGTCATCAATTTCTCTGGGAAAAAGTGTAATTCTCATGCTTTGTTTGTTATACTTGATTTAAATAATAACTTACAGGTTTTTTTTTTCTTTTCAGTATTTCACTAATGCAACTAAGGCTTTGAGAAAATCTGCCTACACAGAATCATTTGTCAAAACAAAAAACAAAAACAGAAACAAAAACAAAGACCAACCAAACAAAAAATACCCCAACATATCACTTTATCACTATACTTGAAATTTCATAGGTACCCCAAAAAACAGTTTTTTTCTATCAATACCTTTTAAAAATATATCCTTAGTGAGTGATGATAGAAATAATGTATGTTTAAAATTCTCCATCAAGTGAATTTAGTGGTTTCATCAGCAAATACTACATTTAAGTCTGAACTTAGTTCTAATTGAGAATTGTAGCTATTTACTCTGATATATTTTGAAATACCATTGCATTTAATTTATAAGAAGTTTTGTTTAATTTTAGCCCATGCAAATATTTGAATAACTAGCTTATTATAATACTAATTAACAGAAAAGTCTTTTTTCCCCTATACTTCTAGCAAAATGCCATTCAAAGAAGATGGAGATAAATTCAAACAAACATAATATTTCTGTATTTCTGGCATTGTGAATAAAAGACAAAGAATGAACATTTTTGATACTTCGAGAAAATACATGAGCAACACAAGTGGGAAAGGAATATTATAACTGAACAAAGAAAACTAAGTCCTTCAGGGTCATAATATATTCTTCTTATGTATTTTTAAACTTCATATATAATATGTTACAATGTGACAACTAGCACACCACCATAAACTTATTTTAAAAAAAAATTCAGACCTTTTGAGGAGTCCCTTGGGAAACCTTTTAATAGTTTTCTTTTGCAATGTTCCAGCACATTAGGATCCTCAGGAAACAATGTTTAAAATACTGTCTGAAGGAAGAACAGAAGGTGGGCTTGCAAGTTTATTATATATGCAACATTTGGGGATAGGAAGGGTATGGGAGAAGAGGTATAAATGTGTGTGAAGAAAGTTCTAGGCTGAGGGATCAACGTAGAAATAGGGGTATTATACAAGTCCTGTTAGGGAAAAAAAAAAAAAAAAAAAAGTAGATCTGTTAGAATGTAGAGATGTATTTTCTTTTTTCTTTTTTTGTGGTACCGGGGATTGAACTCAGGGGCACTCTACCACTGGGTCATATCGCCAACTTTTTTTTGTATTTTATTTAGAGACAGGGTCTCACTAAGTTGCTAAGTGCCTCGACATTGCTGAGGCTGGCTTTGAACTCGCCATCCTCCTGCCTCAGCCTCCCAAAGTGCTGGGATTACAGGTGTATGCCACTGTACCTGGTGTATTTTCTTAATCATACTATTAATCCCACACAGATAAAAAAGACATTAGTTTTGGGAGTATCTTGCTCAATGTACAGTATAAACATACATTACTGATATTAAATAAACTACAATAAAACCTGGATTTTGGGGTGCTAATGTAAATAAATTGCAAAGACTATCTCTGCATGAGACTACCCAAGATATTTCAGATGCTCTCACGGCTAACTTCAGTAATGATCCCTAGATTACTTACAAGTCTCACATACATACAAATACTATCAAAACTGAATTTTAAAACAAAGAATAAACCTCTTTTATCAAACATGTACACTAAAAATTTAAAAGGAGGTTTTCCCTTTCCCTGAATATGCAGCTGCTCATTCTTTCTCCTCCTCCTCCTTCCTGTTTGTGCATCTTCTCAGACTAGGTTTAACTGGAGAGGTCTCTGATAGGACACCACCAAGATGGCCCCAGTCATCTCTACTTCTTGATTTTTCATGCCTGTTTGTAATGTCATGTACTTACTGGTGACAGGCCTTATTTGTCAGTTTTTGAGAAAATTATATAGCATAAGTGGTGGAATATAACTTCTGAGATTCATTTATGAATTGATAATGATTGTAGCCTTGAAGATCTCATTTTTTCTTAAATTGCTCACCCTGGCAAAATCCAGGTGCTCTGTTACGAGTCAGACCTTTAAAGAAGAACACAAGGCAAGTAACAGAGGCCAGAAAACAAGTGTAGCACTAAATTTAGAAAGAGACCCTCTCAGTCAGTACTTCCCATGAAACTACAGACCCAGGTGACATTGAACACTCCAGCATAGAAAGACTCCAGCCAAAGGCACCCAGCAAAGCTGTGCCCAGGCTTCTAACCCACATCCCCACATCCACCATGATATAATGTTTGTTAGTTTATAACACAAAGTCTTTTTAATACCACTAAGTAATTTTTTTAGATGTAGAAATAGAAAACAAATACAGATTTCATATCAAGAATGAGGTGCCATCCTAACTGAAATTGAAATACAGTGTGTCTTTTGAACTTGAGAGTAGACACGAGAATAATATAAGTTAAAACCAAGTACATTGAAAAGGCTCTTAGGATGAGCCTCAAGGTCTTTTTTAAGGTGGTCAGTGGGGAATTACAGGAGAGTAAGGAAGATCTGAGACGTTAGAGGAAGAGTATCTTTGTTATGTATGGGGACAGTTCAGCAGAACTCTTGCATGCAGGAATAGGTGAAGTGGAAAATGTTCTTAACAGTGAGATCTACTTAAGCCTTTTCCCCCAAAAAAGGTTAGTGATATTGCCTAGATTATTCTTGCTGCATCTAGAAGCATGTTTACTGAAAGAAACATTGAGAGATGCACTGTTGAAAGAAAGAAACAAAGATTTGATGTTTTTTAAAAATCATATCCCTGTGACAAATGATTCTGAATATAACAAATTGTTTCCAAACAAGTATCAAATCCAGAGCAATCTTTGAAAAACATGGTATAAAGGTAAAAGGATGGTATGACTAGATAGCCCTTTGTTAAAAATCTCAGATCACAAATAGTTCTTCAGTGCACTAGGGCACAAAAAAAGCACTTTATAAAAAGTCCAAGGGTCTACTTCATGGATCTCTCAGTTTAACAATATTGTTTCAGAGATGCTTAAGGGTGCTGACCTCTGCTAACTCAGAAGAAGCAAAACTTAGAGAATCGTGGATGTGGGTTTCTCTAATGAGGTGAACACCAGCAAGATTCCCAGAATACCTAAGATAATTTTAAAGGAATTCTATCCGCAGAAACACTGCCAGCTTGAACTGAATTGTACAGATAGAATTCAAAAAAAGAGATGCTCCCCAGTATTCCACCAGCAGGTAAGAAAGCTACTCAGATGCACACATGTGCTATTTTTCAATGAGAAAAAAAATGCAAATAAGAAAAAAGGAAGAAAGTTGAATTAATTCCATGGAGAATAACTCTTAGATCGGAGGACAATTCAGTTCTAATAATTGAACATCTAACATTTAGCAAGCTGGATTTCAAACATACAATGAATGATTGTGTGTGTGTGTGTGTGTGTGTGTGTGTGTTCCGCCTGCCTGTGTTCCCTGTTTGGAATAGGAACATGGCTGGTGATGATCTAGAGGCCTTTCACTGTTTGGTATGTATGTTGTCTCTTTTGTTCATATATCTATGGAATGAACACCTGAGCAACTACATGGAAGAGTCCACATTTTACCTAGACCTGATTTAGATGACCAGATTAGGGAACACTAATTTGAAATTGTAAGGGGATCTGTCATTTGTGGGACTTGGAAATAACGACTGGGAAGTTTCCTTGAGAAGTAGAAAATGAATCATGGTGTTTAGTTTCTGTATTGTTTCCAATGGTTCCTATTTCTTGATATTTACACCCTGTATATTCCTCTACTGCATCATCCCATAGTTTCTCTGTTTGTTTGGTAAGATATGGCAGGTATGAGGGTATGTCATTTTTTAAATTAGAGTAGAAACATCATTTTGACTTACACATTGCTTTTCTTCTTTTTCAGATTATGCATTCACTGGGAATCCACTTGTCATATAATCAGCCCTATAGTAAATCCACAAGGTAAGGAACTGTTGTCAGACTGTTGTCAACAGCCACATGAGTGACCCTGAAAGGGGTTCCTTAAGACCCAGGTAAGGCTTTGGATGACTGCAAGCTTTCTTACAGCTCATGAGACATCTTAGGCCCAGTTAATTGCAGGGATTCCCAACTTCCAGAAACTCTGTGAGATAATAAACATTATGGCTTACAGTTAATAAGTTTTGGAGTAACTTATTACACAGCAATAGATAGCTATTACAGATACCAATATGCCCAGTCATGGGAGAGAAAGAGCAGAATTGTCTTGATAACTTACATAAATTGTGCTTACATATTCAACCTCCTTACCTTGTCTTCTTTGTGTCTCCCTCCCTCTCCCTCTTTTCCCTCCCTCCTACCTCCCCCATATCTTCATGTCTTCCTTCTTCTCCCTTCCCCCTTCCTCTATCCCTGCTTTTCTTTTTTTAAATTTATTCTAATTTGTTATACATGCTTGCAGAGTGCAATTCATTTCATATTACATATAAAAAGCACAGTTTTTCAAGTCACTGGTTTTACATAAAGTATTTTCACACCATATATTTTATCATAAAATCATATATTTTATGATTTGTAGGTAGCATATTTCCGTACTATGTTCAATAGCATCTACATCTGATTCATCTTTGGTTCATTTATTCTACTTTTAAAAATTCATTACATTAACACTATTAGATATTGGATTATATATGACATATATATATACATATATGTGTATATATTTATACATGTAGCAGAACATCAAGGAAATTTTAAATAATTAAATAGGTGAGATAAAGAAAACTATAAAATTTTTTAAGTATGTTCAAAATGTAAATGAAGGTATTGGCTTGTTTTAATTATTTTTTTCAAATAATGTTTTACTCAGGAGGATGAGGTAAAGGATTCCACGTTCAAAGTCAGGCTCAGGAATTTATCCAGGACCTAAGTAACTGAGACCCTGTCTCAAAATATAAAATCATAAGGGCTGACAGTGTGCCTTTATGGTTAAACCCCTGTGGGTTCAAACCTTGGTACAAAAACAAATAAACAAAAATATCATGAAAGGATGCAGATGATTATGATCTAGTTCTAAAAAGAAAAAAGGATTTGAAGCACTATAAAAGATAGAACCTAAAATCATATACAAAACCTCAGTCAAGCACAGAAACATATATACACACAGTAATGAAGAAAAATATTGAAAAGAAATGCAAAGGAACATTTATTAAGAAGAACCACAGAACCACAGATTCCAACTAATTCCTATAGTTAGTAAACTTCCCATACATCACACTTTTTTAATTAGTTCATATTGTTTTTTAATCAGAAAATATTCAATATTATACACTGAGAATACTTCATTCATTAAATGTACTATAAGGTTGATTTATTAATTTTACAATTTAATTGCAAGTATGATAGGTGTCTTCTTAATGGTAACAAGTTGGCTCTTTACTAATGCTCTTGAAGTAAGAGTGAAATAACTTTGCTAATTCCAACACAAATGAATTGTTTCATATCACAATCCACCCTTTAATTCAATAATTTAATTAGTTTGAGCATGACATGGTATCTCATACCTGTAATTCCAGCACTTCAGAGACTGAGGCAGGAGGATCAAGCTGAGACTCTGTCAACTTAGCTAAACCTTTCCTCAAAATTAAAATAAAAGTGGCTACGGCAGGGTACTGTGGAGCACTCATGTAGTCCCAGCAACTCAAGAGGCTGAGGCAGAAGGATAGCACAAGTTCCAGGTCAGCTTCTGCAACTTAGTGAAGCCCTGAGCAATTTAGCAAAACATTGTCTCAAAATCAGAAAAAAAAAAAAAAAAAAAAAAAATAGCTCAGGATGTACCTTAGTGCTAAGAGTGCCTGTGGTTCAATTCCTGGTAGAGGGGGAAAAATGTGATCACTTTGTATTTCATCATGAAAAAGTAAATATAGTCAGACTTATATAACAATAAGTTAATAATATATAATAAGACTTATATAACAATATTCAACAATGAAACAAGAGAAGAGGAAAACAAAGACAGAAATGGGGGGATTTTCAAAGTTAACATAAAAATATTAACATAAAATAGTTAACATAAAAATATAAATCATAGCCTGGTGTCTTGGAGGACACCTATATGCCCAGTGACTCCAGAGACAAAGGCAGGAAGATTGTAACTTTGAGTTCAGCCTGATCAATTTAGTGAGATTATATCTCAAAATGAAAAATTAAAATTAAAAGGGCTCAATGGTAAAGCAACCCTGGGTTCATTTCCCAGTAATGAAAAACATATAAATCATAAAAGATTTTAGCAAGCTAAGACAAAATGAATCAGCATATTTCTGAATATTATGCATATGTTTAGAATTTCCATCATTTTGGCTAATATTAAATTGTGACTATTAATGATTTAATTGTCTGAAAATTCCTTCTGGGAAGGTTTTGTCCTAGTTTTCTAAAATGAATTTGAAATATAAATTTATAATTATATATAGTTTTTCATATTTCATGGCTATAAAAGTAAACTATATCAGAAGCTTAAATTTAAAAAGATGAACAAAGTGAAGTTGAAAGATTAGAATGTTAATTATCCTTGAAGAAAAGCATAAAGACTTTTAAAAATATCTGTAACATTTACATTTCTGTAGGATAATTATTGACCCCCAAAGAGAGTGATTTGGTAGAACATCATGAATTTAAAGTCACTGCCTCCCTCAAATAACCTTTATATATTGTTCCCTTTACACTCTTTGTTCATGTAAAATTCCACTTCATCTGAGGCATACACAAACACATACACTCTCTCTCTCTCTCTCTCTCTCTCTCTCTCTCTCTCTCTGTCTCCCTCTCTCTCTCACCATTTATAAGGAAAGGTAGGTAACAACCATAAAATTGTTTTTACCACATGAAATCACAAGTGAATATGTAAAGCAAAATCATTCAGAGATCAAGAATGATTGAAATAAAATGCTACTGTTTTGGAATATGACAAAAATTTAAATTTTAGATAAATTCAGTATTTTGATCAATGTATTTGATTTTATAAATTCGTATGTTTTCATCATAACATTGAGATTCTCTCATTGGAGCATCTTTTCTACCACGGTTAGGTTTGGGTTTGCATAGTCTAAAAGATGGCAAATAGCTCAAAAGGTTGACCTGCTAACACTGAAGACTGAACATCTTCCAAAAATGTTTGCTGCTCTGGGCCCCATCCATAGCTGTTAGCCTTCTAGTTCATCCAGTAAAAATGGGGGAAGAATTCCCAAGATGGGAAAAACATTGCTTCTAGGTCCCAATATAGCCTCTGGCAACTAGACTTCCTTCGTAAATGAAGGGTAAGTGATGCATTCACTTGTGTCATACTTTTAAGGAGATATCAAACATGACCCACATCACCACATCCCTAAAAATTTCAGTAATATAATAATATCTCTGAATGTTCTACATGTTTATCTCTTACCTTTGCAAACACGTGTGTCTTACTGAGACTTCAGGTATAATTACCAATTCTTGTTCTCTGGTCTCATTAATAAGTCAGTGAGATGCTCTGTGAATTGTCTATAATAATCCACATACCTTTGGATATTTTATAACATTTTCCTAGACTAAGACTTTAAATTCATGCCATTGTCTGTCATGTGTCAATGTGAATTTCTTATTTTCTCCCTTCCTGCTAGGAATGGAAATGATTGCATTTGCTAGTTCAATTTCAACATATTGTTTGTCTAAGAATAGGTTAAACTACTTTTAAAAAGTTACCATTTTCTATATAGTAATTGCAAGCAGGACCACACAGCTTGTTAAATTTTAGTAGTCCATGTCTACACCATAATTCATTAAGTTTATATGAGCTATATTGATGAATAAATACAATAAGGGCTGCCTATTCTGGATTTTTTTAATTTTTGAGAATGAAATTGATATATGCTATTTCCCACAAGTTGTACAAGTTGTAGAATTTTTTTTTTTTTTTTTTTACTGTCTTAAGTTTAGTGAGACATTAGTGAAGATGAGAGGCTTTGATGTGGCCTTCCCTGCTAAGGTAGATCTTACTCAATTCACCAGGGAATTAATTTGAGGTCATACCAAGTACCAGGTATTCCCTTTATTGTTTATGTATAATGATTGAGGAAGTGATGAAAAGTTGTGTCTATAGACCTAGTGAACTCATTATGACCTGGACTTGGCATATATCATGCTCCCACATGTTTATGTGTAAATATGACTGTAGCGGGAAGTCCAATGGCACTATGAGTCTAGGTAAAAATTTCAAATATTTCACATGATTATCTATACCAAGTAATTCCTAAGATCTGGCTATTCTCATTATCCCAATTCATAGTTTCTGAGTAAATTTTCATAGATCCTTTTGTGGAATGATAAAGATAGTGACTTCTCTGTGTACTTATGATAGTATTTCAAGATTGTTCCTCAATAGGATTTGATCTCTTCTTCAGTGCAAAAAGTTCTATGTCAGAGAAATTATTCAGATAGAAAAACATGTCAGAGGACAGTGGTTTTCTCAGGGGTCCTCAGCTTCCTGAGCATTGAATAATTTTATTTTTATTTTTTCCCCAGTTTTATTGAGGTTTATAACTGACAAACAAAAATGGTATACAAGTTGATGATCTCATGTGTATGTATAAATTGTAAGACAGTTATCACAATCTACCTAATTACTATAACTATCACACATTCTAGATTTGTTTTGATTGTATAAAGTAAATAATACCTTTGTGGTATGCCCATTGATCTTGCCTCTGGAGATTGTCATTTGCTTTAACTGTCTCCATGGCTTTCTACATGATAGCCCCTGCTATATTTGCATTTTTCCTGCTTGTTGTAATATTTGTACCTTCTTTGATTTTGATAAATAAGTATTACCACCTAGTCTCTGTCATTTAAGGTATTATCATACCATTGCTATCACAAAATTTTATTTTATGACATCACATTATAAGTCAGCCATGGCCTACAAAGAGTAGTCACAACAGAGTTTTTCAATGAGTCTGGTGTCCCACGACTGTTGCATTTCATATAACATTGATAACTGCATGCTCTTCTAGTCTCTCTTATACGTCTGAGTCTTCTGGTAGTTTTATTGGCCTTCCAAATTATATCCATGTGGGAATGCTCATCTCTCTAAACCTTTTGATTCCTTTTTCCCATCTACTGCAGCATTTCTGATATTTCTTCTTTACTCATTGCTAACATTCATTTTATGAGCTTGAAAACACTATTTCCCAGGTTGTTTCCAAGGCATCAAAACCTGTTTTGTAAATAATGACCTCAAAATAGACTCTCTTTTATACAACCTTTTGTCCACTTTGACACTGTACCTTTATGCTCTAGCCCCATGTATAATTTCCCTTTTACTACCAGAACATGTTAACAGGAGTCTGCACCTTTCTCATGAAACTGAAAATACAGCTTCTTTTAGCAGTTACAGAACAGATAGAGAAGTTCAAGTATTTGGACCTTGGTACGCTTCTTTTTGCTGGAATTGAGGAAGTTACCAGAGGGAGAAGCAAAAGTAAGTGCCAGGAAGTTAACAAATAATTTATTGTAGTACTGCTTTGCAAAAATTTTAAGCATTGTCTTTTAAGAAGGAAGAGTGAATTTTATCTGGAGACTGCCATATTCCCCGGGATATTTTGAGTTCAAAGTTCTCTGCTGAATTTTCCCAGATGTTTCCATTCCAAGTCTAAGAGTTTTATTCCTTCCTGATTAGATCCTTATGTCAATATCAGAGACCTGTCATTACAAAAATGATAAATCATATTCTCTAATGTTCTGTTTCATTTGTGTTTTAATTATGAGCCTAGTCTGACTTCCTAAAGGAGACTGGGCTTCCTTAATACTGCAAAAGAGGTCCTTGGGCTTTTACTGCTTTCCTTCAGTTTTTGGTAATTTCCCAATACTGGTCATTTTCCTCTCTTCATTGCACTGCAACAGTCACCTAAGCTAACTTTCCTTAGAGGTAACATTTTCCTCATGAATGTGGAGAACTAATAATATTCCAACACTCAGTAAATTCCTTCACAGTAGTTTATCAATTGCTATGTCTTAGTCTCCTTCCTCCTACCAACAAGATATAGGGTCCTCAATGAAAGATGGCCAGCTATTGATCTTCAAACTCATCTTGTTTCTTCGCACCACTCCTGGTCCAAATGGCATTTATTAGTTTCTCCAGAAACAGACTCAGCATGAAAATTGAGCACAGATAGTTCATTGAAGAGTGTTCTTAGAAAACCTTTGTGCAGAAAACGAGGTAATCAGGAGGAAGTAGAAAGGAGAAGCTGAAGTATGACGAAATTGTGATAGATGCTGCAGTCAATCCAGTCTTGAAAGATATTTTGGAGTTGTATAAAATTGAGACAAGGGCTGAGTTTTATTTGCTTGCTTTAATCAGATGTTTGGAACAACCTTTTCATGGTAGGAAGCATAAACTGAAAGAGGGAAGCTTATAGTATTTGAAGGTAATTCATAGAAAGAAAATTTTCTATCAGTTGTTAGAAGACATCTCATGAGTTGCATAATGAAACTGATGGTACCAACAATTATCTACTATGTTTAAAGGAATTTGAGAAATTAAGGGAAATATTAAATTCTTAGCAAAGTTATAATAAATAAAATTAATCTGAGAAGTAAAAATGTTTTTAGATCAATAGATCAAGCATCACAGAGGAATTAATTAAGGAAGATGATTGTTTTAGTCAGCTTTTTTGATGCTGTGACTAAAGGACCCAAACAGCACAATCATAGAAGAGAAAAAGTTTATTTGAGAGCTTATGGTTTCTTAAGTCTTAGTCCATAGAAATCTAGCACCATTACTTGGCACTCCAGGTAAGGCTGAATACCATGGCAGAAAAGTATGGCAGAGGGAAACAGCTCACATCATGGTGACCAGCAAGTAGAGAAAGGAACTCCACTCTCCAGATACAAATATGTACCCAAAGCCATGACCCAATTCCCACCTCCTCCAGCCACACACCCTACTACTTCAGTTACCACTCAGTTAATCCCATCAGGGATTAATTCACTGATAAGGTTAAGACTCTCACAACCCAATCACTTTTCCTCTGAACCTTTTGGTATTGTCTCACATGTGAGCTTTTGGGGGACACCTCACATCCAAACCATAACGATGATTAAACATCCACCTTTTAAACAGAGTAAAATAGATAGTCTAAGAGGTATGTTTATAAATACTTAAAATTATTTTTATGAAAAAATTTGTGACAAAGAAGAGCCACCAATAAAGTAGGAAAAAGAAGACTGTGAAGAAACCTATTCAATTAATACTCCATTTTTGTAAAACAGTTAAATATGTAGCACATAAATAGAATAATTGAGAAATAAGAAATTTATCTCAGAAAATGTGAAAGGTACACACACACAATTGTATTTCAATTCATAAGAAAAATGCAAATTTGAAATAATTTGTGCTGATATATTGATTACACATAGTAGAAAAAAATGAACATATGGCTGGGTGCAGTGGCACATGCCTGTAATCCCAGTGCCTTTGGAAGCGGAGGCAGGAGGATCACTAGTTCAGAGAAAGCCTCAGCAAAAGTGAAGCACTAAGCAACTCAGTGAGACCTTGTCTCTAAATAAAATACAAAATAAGGCTGGAGATATGGCTCAATGGTCAAGTGCTCCTGAGTTAAATTGCTAGTACACTCCCCCCAAAAAAAAGAAAATTAGCAAATGTGCTTATTTATACCATACAAGAAGATAAAATCTTTGTGTATTAAATAATAAATACATACAATATAAAGAGAAAATATAGAAACTAACTAATTATTTCAAGAAAATTCAGGATGTAACATTTGAAGAAGTTCTCTTAAGATTTGGAAAGAAAGAATCAGGTGAATAGAGAGCTTACTAATTGAGAACAAATTTTTGCCACATACATGTCAGGTAGAGCACTGATCTCTAGAATATATAAAGAACTCAAAAAATCCTAACACCAACAAAATAACCTAATCAATAAATGGGCCAAGAACTGAACAGGCACTTCTCAGAAGAAGACATACAATCAATCAACAAATATATGAAAAACTGTTCAACATCCTAGCAAATAGAGAAATGCAAATCAAAGCTACATTAAGATTCCATCTCACTCCAGAATGGCAGCTATTAAGAATACAAGCAACAATAAATGTTGGAGAGGATGTGGGGAAAAAGGCACACTCATACATTGCTGGTGGGACTGCAAATTGGTGAAGCCAATATAGAAAGCAGTATGAAGAATCCTTGGAAAACTGGAAATGGAACCACCATTTGACCCAGCTATCACACAACTCGACAACTTGGTCTATACCCAAAGGACTTAAAAACAGCATATTACGGTGAGGTGACACAGCCATATCAATGTTTATAGCAGCACAATTCACGATAGCTAAACAGTGGAACCAATCTAGATGCCCTTCAGTAGATGAATGGATAAAGAAAATGTGGTATATATACACAATGGAATATTACTCAGCATTAAAAGAGAATAAAATCATGGCATTTGCAGGTAAATGGATGCAGCTGGAGAATATAATGCTAAGTGAAATTAGCCAATCCCTAAAACCAAATGCTGAATGGTTTCTCTGTTTTAAGGATGCTGATTCATAATATGCTGAGGGGGGGATGGGGGAATTTGATGAATTCTAGATAGGGCAAAGGGGAAAAAGGGAGGGGGGATATGGGTAGGAAAGATGGTGGAATGTGATGGTCATTATTACTCTAAGTACATGTATGAAAACCAAATGATGTAACTCTACTTTGTATACAACCAAGATATGAAAAATTGTGCTCTATATGTGTAATATGAATTGTAACACATTCTGTTGTCATATATAACAACTTAAAATTTTTTAAAAAGTATTCATATGTGATTTCGTAAAGTTTAAAAAAGAAACCTTCTCATGTCTAAATACATACTAAGAAAAATTTGAAAAACCCAGTAATATGGTAAATGGCTAATATGCAAGGCAAATGGAATATAAAAAAATTACTATCTGTAATATTCAAAACTGAACATATATTTTAAGGAAAACTAAGAAAAATAAAGTACAAAGGATATTTATAGGTCACAGAAGTTCAAGTTTATAAAAGATATAAGCATATTCACATTAATTAGAACAATGCATTTATTATTTTCTGTTTTTATTCTTTCTCTTCAATTTCTTTTAGCTGTGTGAAACTGATAATTTTATTTCTCACTCTTTTTATCTCAATCTTGACCTTCAATCTCAATAAAAGTTTTCTATTCAATACACTTGTCTAAACTCTAGTATTTTTGCCACTAATGTATGTATTTTAAAATTCATACATTATCATATCAAGCAATTAGTTAATATTTTCCAGTGGTTCTCTACCATAGGAAAATGCACAGACCCTTTTGAATGAAGTAAATTGTGTTCTAAATGACCTGGTTTTTGTTTGCCTTCACGGTATCAGATGTTTCTCACCAGTTCCCATGTTGAAGTCAACCAAACCCGAGGCTGTGTGGAGGTTTCTCTCCCCTACAACCACCAAGGGTTTGCTGTTACTGTCTCACATTCGGGAAGTGCTTGTGTCCTTTCTAGCTCTTTGAGGCATTTCATCATCTGATCAGTCTTTCCTCTCTGAGGACATTAGATAGTCTACCCATAGCCATGACACTCCTTCTACATGTCTATAGGAACATGCAACAAATGTCCTGCTACTTTGCAGCATTTGTTTACTTGTCTGCTTTCTTTGTTAGTCTGAAGTTTTTATTATTCTTTAAAAAGGCACACTCATACATTGCTGGTGGGACTGCAAAATGGTGCAACCCCTATGGAAAGCAGTATGGAGATTTCTTGGGAAAATGGGAATGGAACCACCCTATGACCCAGCCATCCCACTCCTGGGTCTGTTCCCAAAAGACTTAAAAACAGCATATTACAGTGACACAGCCACTTCAATGTTTATAGCAGCACAATTCATAATAGCTAGGTTGTGGAACCAACCTAGATGTCCCTCAGTAGATGAGTGGATAAAGAAAATGTGGTATATATACAAAATGGAATTTTACTCAGCAATAAGAGAGAATAAAATAATGGCATTTGCAGGTAAATGGATGAAGTTGGAGAATATAATGCTAAGTGAAATTAGTCAATCTCAAAAAATCCAAATACCAAATGTTTTCTCTGATATAAGGAGGTTAGTTCACAGTGCAATTGGATGGGGGTACATATGATTAGAGGAACACTAGAATGGTCAAAGGAAAGGGAGGGCAAGGGAAGGAGCAGGGGCGGGAGAAGGGGGAAAATGGTGCTTGAATGAGATGGATATCACTATCCTAAATGCATGATTAAAGATCTGAGTGGTACTTATATACTTTGTATACAAGCAGTTGTATGTAAAAAGATGATATACTTGCACATTATGAATAAATAAATAAATAACAAAAAAAAAAAAAAAAACTGAGAACATGTAATCTTCCTAAATAATCTGGTTTCCAAAGAACTTAATCTGAGAAGATATTAAGTCATTATCTCCCACATGGTCATACACAATTATATGTTATTTGTGTCATTAAACTTTTAAATAAAAAAAATCTTCTTATTTTTACATAGCACAGTATCTAACAATTGATAGGTGCTTAATAATATTCTGAATACATGGATGAAGGGGAGATAAAACCTGTACATTATTAAATGTATATCATTGAGCTATCCATTCATCTTCTTGTGAATTGTGTTATATATTTCATATACCTTTACAGAATAAACAAGAATAGCATTTTAAAATGATAATTATTAAGGATAAGGTCTGCATTGTATTGATGTCAAATTCATTTTTCTTATTTTATACTCTAAGTGTTCTTATTTATATTTTACAGAATAATAAAATGAAATTCCGTGATATTGAATACTTGGCATCATGCCAATCATGTGCCACACATTGAGAGGAAGTAAATACTACTTCCTTACAACCATGCAGTTTATTTCAACTAGAATAGGCTTTCTTTAAATTTGAATCTACAATGCTGTGCATAACATGGCCAATATAGTATGTTGATCCAAGACACAAAGAAAAGACTACCAACTCCAATTTTAGATTAAAGCAAGCTTATATTGTATACACACAAAGAGAGCTGGCCAGGGCTGCCCCTCCCAAACACTGGGCTTGGGGTCATCCCCGCTCTCCGGGAAGACAAGGTTTTTATAGTTCAAAGAGTTACAAAAAATCTTGGGAACTTACAGCTAACAAGGTCAGACATGTGTAATTCAAAGCAAGTAGCAAAGTAATATCTACATGGCATTGCATTCCAAGGAAAAAAGGGGAGTAATAGTCAAACCCCACATCAAAAGTTTATGAGGCACCGTTAGTTTTGAGAGAGAGAGAGTCGTTATCTGGTCAAGGAAAGCCAGGCCTGAGTGAGCTCAAGGCCTGGGCATGAATGCCAGACAATAAGCTCAAGCCAAATAAGAATCCTAGCATTTCATAGAAAACTGAAGTGGGCTGTTCATAACTTTTTGACAGGATGGCTCCCAGTCTTAAGATGGAATTAGGCTGGTTTATCAAGTAAATGTATTTTTTGAAAGACAAATGAAGAGAAAATTATAAGCAGAGTTATGAGTTAACCACATTTGACATTAATATAACTTCAATTAGTTTGGGTACAAAATGGAAATGTTTAACAATCAAAAAAAGATGTCTTATTTTTTGTACATATGGCCCACCTATGACATTTCCATGTGATATGTGAACAAGGAATGTTTGAACACTTTTTACTCCCTTCATAATGCAAGCAAACACTGTTGCATCTATGTCATCTCAACTTGGTAAATCCTTGTCTTTTAGTAGGATTTCCACAACAAATAGGATATGCTATTTTTCAAAGTACCGTTTTGAGCAATCATCTATTGTTCTGTTGGGGTGCCTATTTTGTTTTTAGCTGATTGTGTAGAGGTCTTTTTATGTTCAGGGTAGAGCCCTTTGTCAAATGAATTGGGTGCAAACTCATCTCCTATCCTATCTCTTGTCTTTTCATTTTCCTAATGGTATCTTTTGACACCTCAATTTATTATTTTTTGAATGTTTTAGGTAGTATTTTTGTATCTTATAAAATGTCTTGTCTGCCTTATCATCATGTAAAATTTCTCCTGTCTTTTCTTCTTAAAGTCTTATTATTTTATTTTTACTGTGAGATCTGAAATCTATTTCAAATCACTTTCTATTTAAGTTATGAGGTAGGAATCAAGCTTTTCTGTTGTTTGTTTGTTTCTCATGTGAAACAATACACTTGTTGTCCCACTTGTCCCAGTGCTTGTCCCACTTAACATCAGTCCATTCCCCTCTCTAATACATGGTCACTTCTGGCATAAATCCCATAATTCCACTTTAACTCAATGTATATTGAACACTGAGGTGACAAATATGCCATTGCAAGTACATGAAAGGAAAGATATAAAGATAAAATATTAATCACAGTGAGGGCCTGTGGGGGTTTTGTTTGAGTTGCTGGGGTTTTTAGTTCCTCCCGACCTGGGTTTAGCTTCTTCTGGCCAGTGGAGAAGGCTAGGGGAAAAACATGCCCCAGCGGAGGCGTGATGGAGAATGGTAGAAGCTGGCTGGAGGCCCACGCCAGCCCCTCACGATGGAAGACAATCACGGATGCACCAGGGAGCTAGGTCAGAGCTGGAACTCAAGTTTATTGAGGAAGTTGGACAGCTTTTATAGAAGACATAGGCCAATCAACAGAAAGATTATAGGAACACATAGGGAGCATGGGCGGATTACATTGGCTGAGCCCCTGGCCTATCCTTAGGGTGGTTTCAGTTCTCATGACACGTCGTATCAGGGAGTGGGAGGCAACCAGAGAGTTAAGTTTTTCTATTCTTTCAGCCAATGTGTTCTTAAGTCCCCAACAAGGGCCAGTCATATTAAATACAGATGTTTCTGCCTTATGATGATTTGATGGTTTAATTAAGATTTTTCAACATTTTCCTGGTACAAAACCAATATTTATCCAGTAAAAGCTAAACTTTGAATTTTGGATTTTTATCTTTTCAAAGGCTAGGGAGTCCCAGTAACACGTTGTGTGCATTGGTAGTGAGCCATAGCTCCCTGTCAAACAAAACCATGAAGGCAAGCAACCAACACACTACAGTGTTGCTAAGCTATGAGGATCAGTTGCTTAGGCGTATTGAATTTTTGACTCACAATATTTTGAAGTTACAAGTTTATTGAGATGTAACCCATCATAAGTTGAGAAGCATCTGTAAATTTAATAAAAGACAAACTGATAAATGCTATATGTGAATCATTGCAAAAGTGCTAAAGAAATATTGCATTCATTTTTAATAAATAAAAGAAATCTTTTGGGTGGTCATTGATATATGAGATTGTGGAAGAAGCATGAAATAAGTTACCCATGAAGCTACAATTCATCCTACATTGATTAGAATGCATTTCTAAAAGCAGGTAGAAGAACTACTGAAGTGCTGGGGATGTGGCTCAGTGGTAGAGCACTCGCCTAGCACGTGCGCAGCCCAGGTTCGATCCTCAGCACCACGTAAAAATAAATGTATTGTGTACAACTAAAAGCAAACAAATAAATATTAAAAAAAAAAAAGAACTACTGAAATAGGAAGACTGGATCCTGTGCTATTCAGCTATCCACTGTGTTACACAATACCCCAAACAAATCATATTAGAGTAGGGAAGATTTATGTTGGCTAGTAGTTTCAGATATTTCTGTTCAAGGTCAGCTGGCTCCATTTCTGGGGCTTAAAGCAAACTAAAATATAATAGTGGTAGGAAGGGGGAGCAGAGGAAGCTACAGACTTCATGGCAGCCAGGAAGTAAAAATAGAGAAAAAGAAAAGGCTGGTGACAAAATATAACAATGTACAGTGATCTACATGTCCCAACTAGGCCGTACCTTGTATAGATTACACAATCTCCCAACAATCTATTCAACTATGAACACATTAATGTATTAAACACATTGATAAGATCAAAGCACCTTTCTTTCAATTAATTCCCAAGTTCCCCACCTCTGAACATTGGTGTATTGGGGACCAAGCCTCTAACACATGAGTCTTTGTGGACATTCCAAAAATGATGACATTGACAGCAGAGTTTGATGACTGCATGATATGATGCTAAATTTGGGGGCTTATTTTAAAAAGTTATCTGAAATTTTATCATTAAAAATAATAATTATGTTCTGGGATTATTATTGTGGATAGTAGATTTCTAAGAGAAAATAGTAGAAGCAGAATGATCAGAGAGGATTTTTTTTTTTTTAACTGATAGGAAGTCAGTTAGCTGAACCATAGAAGCAGAATATTAAGGAAGATAAAAATTTTAGGAATATTTTAAAGTCTTGAGAGTTTTCCAAGTGGCCAGTTGTGAAAATGAAGTGGCAGAACTTCTGGCTTAAGGACTAAGTGGATTTAAATCCATTAGCAGACCACAGGAATAAGGGAAATGTGGAACCATGGAACAATGCAGATAGGAAGCCAGCAGAAATTCTCAGTGTGACATGGTAGATAAAAAATTGAAATCTGGAAGGAAGCCTGGATAGTGGCACAAGTTGAATTCACCATAAGAATTAATTTTGAAAATTGTAATGAGAGCACACAGTGAAAGAGTATACACTTAAATTCAATGAAGAACGAGGACAGAATCTTTAGGAGGCCTATGGTTGTTCAATGGCTAAATTTTAGACTGATTTGTGGCATACTGTTTTTTGTTTATAGAATAATGGGGAAAAGGGAAAGGTCAGTAAAGAGGGAGGGGGAGGGGGGGGGGAGAGAGAGAGAGAGAGAGAGAGAGAGAGAGAGAGAGAGAGGCACTACCCCAGAGTGAACACATTGAAGACACTGAAGGATGAAAGTCTTTTACAGAGAGTTAAGAGTGGGCAGTTGTGACCTCACAAGTAGAATTCCTAGAAATGCTACCTCAGTTATCTTTCTGAATGTTTAATTTTTATCTGTATAAAAACACATAAAACTTTTAGATGGGTCTCAATATGTTGAATGGGAATCTGCTGTCATTTCAGTTTAATGGAAATTTCTCATGGTGATTCATAGTAGTGATGGAGCAGGTGCTGCTGCTATCTGCACATTAATGGATAAAAGCCTTTCTCCAATTTTGTTATGACCTTTTCATTTCCATTACAGAATGGCACTTAATGGGCCTACATTTTTTTTCTGCAAGTGGAGAAAATGCAAACTTAATTAAAAAAAAAATTTTTGATCCAATAGCTCTTTGAAGAAATGCTATTTAAAATGGCCAGGATAATTATTTAATTCTGCTCATCACTAACCATTTATTTCTTCTTATCACTGCTTTCTGCTCTTAAATCAGTAGTTCTTGTCAGTATCACAGGAGTAAATACTGTGAAATAGAAGTTGAACTTGTGGCTTTCTTAAGAATTTTGAGGTAAAGGTTTGAAGAGATTTAAAAGGAAACCTGGCCATTATCCAAGAAAACCTTAGTTAAATCTGAATCATCTTTGAAACCATAAATTTGTGAGGCATTATTCCAATAAACATATTTCTGTGACACAAATTGTTTAACATCATGGTAATGCTTTATGTCTATATATAGTTCACTAGCATTAAGCTGTTTCCCCCTTATTTTATCCATTTGTAATTTTATAATACAGTTTAAGATATATGTTTAAATAAAATGCAGTATAAAAATATAAATTAGGAGTACTCATTTTTTTCTCCCCTTCCCTTCCCTTCCCTTCCCTTCCCTTCCCTTCCCTTCCCTTCCCTTTCATTCCTTTCCCTTCCCTCAACCTTATACAAAAGTTTGAATGGAACCAAAAAGGTCAACCTAAATGTATGGGTGCATGGGGGACAGTGTTAGCCTTGGAGTACAGGCAGTGTTGTGGAGGGAAGCTGCTTGTTTGGGAGTAAGGATGAGACACAGTTTGTCAGGGGCATCAGAGCACTGGTTCAGCATGCAAGGTTTCCTATAGGAGGCAGTCTGGTAAGGAGAATCAGAGGCTACACTGTAAACAGATATTCACATAGGATGTCTGCCCAGCATAAGCAGTTGGGTCCTGAGCAGGGTGAAAAGAAGAATCATGGGAGGCAAGAGAAACCTGGATCAGGGAGTGAGACCCTAATATGGGCAATAAGGGAATATGATGTAGGGAAGTAGACCACACAGGGTGTTGGAAATTAGGTGGATGAGAACATTGCATGAAAAGGGCAGCTAGCTTGGCTTGTTGGAGACAGAAAGTATAAGTTGAGTAGTGGAATGGAGAGGAGAACAGAGTAAGGAAGGTGGGAAGGGTGTCTATATGGTAGTTGGGCTGTGTGGGGTTGTATAGTCCAAGCAGGGTAGGGAGAGTTTTCATGAGTGAGAAAACTGCCTGGTTATAGGTTTCAGAGTTCAAGCAGAATGAAGAGGGTTCTCACACAGGGAACAGTCTGGTGGAGGGTACCATAAAGCATTAAGGATTGTAATGATTATAAGTCAGACAGTTATAACCCAAACAGGAAGGTAAGTTGGCTTGTGATGCTGGAATCAGATCAGGATGAAGTAAAAAAAGGAAATTATGAAAGAGAGGTTCCCAGTTTCAGGGGCTCAAGACTGAGAGGAAAATAAGGGCATCTAGATAGTGGTGCATCCAGGTGCAGAAGGTCAGAACTCATGTACAGTGAGGAAAACATTCACATGGATCAGTCACACATGAGGGATCACATCACTGGTTCTGTGAGGAAAGTGTCTGTATAAGAGATCTGAGTGGAGCTCCAAGGTGGAGAACACTAGGAAAGAGAAAGGCATCTGAGAAAGAGATGGTCATTGAGATTAGGGTACATTGGCTCACCTGAAGACTTATTGATCAAATAAGTAAATATATAAAAGATTATATAACCATTTTCTGCTAGAGAATGAAATTATAAACAAGGAATTAAAAAAAAAAAAACAGAATTCTTCTTATGGTATTAGATCAGAATTTGAGATACTAGAATGAACTTATATTTTTTAGATTGGTAGATGGATGCAAGAGTAGTTAGATATAGGAGGGCCAGCCAGGAGAAAAAAAAGTAGAGAAGAAAAGAGGTAAATAGACTGATTTATATGAAGATACACAGTTACACAGATGTAGAATTAGATACAGGTGCATCTCCATTCCCTGGACTGTTTTCTGGGAAATCATGACAATAATAATAACTTGAAGTCAGTGAGCATTCTGATGTCCAGATCTTTTTTTTTTTTTTTTTCTACTAAATATAACCAGGTCTCCTTTGTCTCCAGATCTTTTTTTTTTTTTTCTACTAAATATAACCAGGTCTCCTTTGAGAAGACTGGGACCAAAGGAACTTGGCATCTTTCAAAGGAGAAAGAAAAAACGTGCTTCAATAATGCTATGATTATATCATAAGGAAACACACATGCTAGTATTATATCATAAGAAAACACACCATATTTCATTGATAAAATATAGAAAAATCTGAGTGTAGAATTAATACCAACAGTAAGGAATTTTCAATTTTGTGAAACCAATTAGACAAAATAGGATTTCATGATTCCATGTTGATAAAAACAGATAATTGAGTAAGTTAAAACTTGATAAGGAACAAGATACATTGTTTCCCAGTTCTTCATTTAAAAAAAAAAAAGTTTATTAATTACAAAGGGAAACAGGTAACTTTACACAGGAGAGAACTAAAAGAAAAAAAGACGAAATTAAATGATCTTTATAAAGTGATATAAAGAGCAATGGGAATGTTTAACCATTTGAAAGGAATGAGAATCCCATTCCCACCAAAGATAGAAACTATGAATTAAATATGTGGAAACATTAGGAAAACACAATTTCAGGGACATTATACAAAATAATTGATTTCCAATCTTCAAAAATGTCAAAGCCATTAAAGTCAGGGAAAATCTTTAAAAGTCTTCCATATTAATGTATTATAAATGCAAGTAAATGCAACACATGATTCTGGACTGAATTCTTGCTACTAAAACATTATTGACAAAATTGGAAAGATTTGAACAGGGTTTTGAGATTAGGTCTTACAAAATTATCAATAGCAGTTTTCTCAAAGAGGCCTTGCTTTCAGCCTATCTTGACTTTCAACACTCATTTCTGACTAAGCTCAATCATTTATAGCTTTTGATTTGCATGAGAGATATGTGAAACTTTCTTTTACTTGAACAATTTACTGGCTGTTGAAAGGTTGTTAATTTGTCTAATTTCACTATTATTTTGTCTCAAGGAATAGTTATGCATGAAGGGGAGCAAAGAGATGGAGAGCAGCTGTCCAGTGCAGTAATCATAAAGATTGTATATATTAAGTTTTCCATATTATGTGAGTAAAGTTTGTATTGCCTGAAACAATTACAATAGTAATATCAAATACCTCTGGTGACACATTGTTGCCGCCTGAAGCACATGGAGCAACGGAGCCGCGGGAAGAACTTCAGAAGCAAACTGGAGACAAACAGTTTTTTATTCTGATAACTTTTCTCTCTGGTTCTAACAACAACTAACACACGCCAAACACACCACTAAAATGGCCCTGACCCGATCAGCAATTTCGGCCAAGTCCCTCGAGATCCCGCAACAAGTCCCGTGAGACTACGGGAGGGGACAATGCCCAAATCTCCACGGCTCATAGTCAAGCGCAATTCAAGTCAATCCCCAAACAGGGCTCCTGCATTTCCCCCTTATTGTTTTAAAAGAGGTAATGCTCTAGGACGTCTATGTGCAACCAACATTCTTACCCGTCATCGGATAATCAAGGCTGTGCCCTTGACTCCTGTCTTAGGTTGATATGTCGGCCACATGAGACTGTCCCGTGCGACTGTGCCTGTCTTAGGTTGTCCCCCTCTGGGGATCTTACCCGTCATTGGCTAACCAGCCATCCAATGGAGCCCTTTAGGATCGACTATATATGATGACTAACAGCCATCCAATTGTGAGGAGATGTTGCGGCTTTAAGGCAACAAGCCTATTGGTGATTAGCCAAATTGCATAGCATATCAAATTGTTTAAACAAATCAGCTGCCCTAAGTTCGATCAAGTAACACACTGAATTCTCTAGACAAATACCCGCAAGGCATTGTCCCGTAAAGTCCCAAACAATGAAAGATCAAAATGTCCATTTGTTATAACATGTTGATGTAGGAGCCCCATGCATGTAGAGCAGAGGCCACACTGTTGGTGAGGTTGTTTGATGTTTGAGCAGCAGGGATGCTTGCGGCGGCCGCGATCCCTGCAGCTTTAGCAGCAGATGTCTTTTTTATGTTTAGACAATGCCACCAGCAAATCTTCAGGGCCCGCTACCTAGAAACTCAAGCATCAATTATTAAAGGAAAGGCAGTGCTATTGCAGCACTGAGTCAAGAGGCGAGTTGTCAAACTACAAAATAGAATAATTAGATTAGAAAATTAAAGTTGATTTTTGTTCACATACATCGCTGGTTGAGCTTCTACAAACATAAGTTGGAAAAATGTCATATTTAGAACAAAACAAAGAAAGACTGAGGGTAATTACTGCATTAAAGATAGATTAAAGAAAAGGTAAAGGCACTTTAGAGAAATAATTTGTTAGCTGTAACCCTTGAGTCTCTGTATACAGAGCAATCTTTTACCTGTTGAGATAATTGAAATTAATGAGCTATTAAACAAATGGAGTTAATAACAAATAAACAATCTTATGTCAAAACACCAAAATATCAGGTTATATAGCACTAGTCACATTGTTTGCTGAAGAGAAGTCCCAGGGATACCTATAATCAAAATTGAAAGTACCTTCATTTATAAAATTATTTACCTAAATTGAATACTCTTAACCTAAAATGAATTAAAGTTATTTGGATCCATATACATATATATATATATATATATATATATATATATATATTTTTTTTTTTTTTCTTTTTCATAAGCGCTTTGTTCTTTGTGACGTCACACTGGACAAACGAACAAACATACAAACATATATTTGTGACGTCACATTAACATGAAATGTAGACAAATGTACAGACATAAAGACATGTATAAAAAGAAAAGAAAAAAAAAATACAATTGTGTGCACACTAAAGAGAGATCTCCTCGTCCCGGCCGGGAGGAATGACACTTAAGTTGTGAAATATTTTGAAGGACTCTTTTGAGGGAATCATTCTATACCTTTATCTTGGTCCTCTTGATTTTGTACCTTTTTTATTAATCTTGATTCTTCAATAACTTCATCTTGATCATTTTGATGTGGTACCTGTTTTATTAATCTAGATGGTATCCATATTGGAGAGGATTCGTGTTTTGGAAAAACACAAACAGATCCTCTCCCCCAAATTAATACTGGATCTGGACCCTTCCATGTACCTGAAAGAACATCCTTCCAGTAAACCAAGGGTTTATGTTGTTGGTGTGGATTCCAATGTCTGTCTCCAGCAGAATAACCATTAGAGTCTAAAGTTAAAAAATTTAAGGTAAACAGGGCAACTGCCAATCTGTCCTTAGGACTTTTCCAATTTCCTTCTTTTTGTTTTAATAACATAATTTTCAGTGTTCGGTTTGCTCTTTCAATAATGCCCTGACCCTGAGGATTGTAAGGGATGCCTGTTTTATGGGATATATTGAATTTTGCGCAAAACTGTTAGAAAGATAAGGACGTATATGCGGGGCCATTATCTGTTTTAAGCATTTTGGGGATGCCCAATGCAGCAAAAGCTTGCAAACAATGAGATGTAACATCTTTAACTTTTTTCTCCAGAATGCAAGGAAGCAAAAATCATGCCTGAGCATGTATCTATGGTCACATGAATAAATCGCAATTTTCCAAAACTTGGCTCATGAGTAACATCCATCTGCCACAAATGATTGGGCATTAATCCTCTAGGGTTAACTCCGAAATGAGGATTGGGCAAATGTGTCATACAAGATTTACAATCTTTTACAATTGTTCTGGCTTGCTCCTTTGTGATTTTAAACCTACGTTGCAAGGTGGTGCTGTTGACATGAAACTGGGAATGAAATAAAGTAGCTTGTTGTAGCGCTGAAAGTATAAATACTGTTTTTGTAAGTTCATCAGCCTTTTGATTACCTTCATGGAGGGGACCAGGCAAATTAGTATGTGCTCTAATATGGCCTACGAATAGAGGTTCTTTTCTTGCCCACAAAAGTTTTTGTATTTGATAAAACAATTTAAAGACTGGAGTATGAGGTGCTATTGGTCCTGCTAACTCTAATTTTGGGACAGCTTGTACAATATAGTGGCTATCTGAAATAATGTTTACGGCTGGTCCCTAAAATTTTCCAGAGCTCTTACCACAGCTTCCAGTTCCACTAGTTGAGCTGATTTGTGTGCAGTTATGTAAGTCATATTTTCTTTTTTAGTGACTACTGTAGCAGTACCATTTGAGGACCCATCTGTAAATACATTAAATGCCTTAGGAATAGGTTGATTTTTTATTACCTGTGGAAATATAATAGGATGATTAATACAAAAAGATAATATAGGGGACTTAGGAAGATGATTATCAAAATTTGCAGAAGTAGAGCATTTAGCTATAGCCCAATCATTATCATTGAAGCATAAGTATTCAATCTGTGATGATGAATAGGGAGTAATAATAGTAGCAGTGTGAATGCCAAATATTTTAATAGAAGTCTTAAGTCCTTGAAGAATAAGTTTAGCCACCATGGAGGTATAAGATTCAATTATACTTTTAGGAGAGACGGGCAAATGTATCCATAATAAAGGCCCTTGTTGCCAAAATACTCCTGTGGGTGTATATTGTGAAGAAATAATAATCAACATCAGCGGTTGAGTTAAATCAAATCTATCACAATGAGCTCCTTCGATGGCTTTTTCTACTAACTTTAAAGCTTTCCTAGCATCAGGAGTCAATGTTCGTGGTGAAGATGGATCAGGATCTCCACGAAGGATGTCAAATAAAGGTTTTAGTTGGCCAGTAGTGAGATTTAGTGTAGGGTGAAGCCAATTAATGTCTCCCAGTAGTTTTTGGAAATCATTGAGGGTGGTCAAATGTTCTTTATTTATTAAAATTTTTTGGGGTCTAACAAAAGTATCCATGATTTTAAATCCTAAATATAATATGGGAGATCTGGTTTGAACTTTTTCTTCTGCTATATATAATCCATATTTTTTTAAATTTTCTACCACATCACTGAATATATTAAATAAGATTTTTTGATTAGGGTGGGCCAATAAAATATCATCCATGTAATGTAGACACATGAGGTTTGGATATTTATTTTTAATGGGTTGGATAGCCTTGTCCACATATATTTGGCATATGGTGGGGCTATTAGCCATTCCCTGTGGTAAAACCTTCCATTGATATCTCTGATCAGGGCCATTATTGTTCATAGAAGGAACGGAAAAAGCAAACCTGGGGGCATCCAGAGGATGTAGGGGAATAGAAAAGAAGCAATCCTTTATATCAAGAGTAATAAGATGGAAATTTTTTGGAATAGCTATGGGACTAGGAAGTCCAGGTTGAGTAGGGCCCATAACTTGCATGGTTTTATTAATTTGTCTAAGATCATGTAACAATCGCCATTTTCCTGACTTTTTCTTGATCACAAATATGGGGGAATTTCAGGGAGAGGTGGAAGGTTCTATATGACCTGATTCTAATTGTTCCTGAACTAGTAGGTGGGCCGCTTGTAATTTCTCTTTAGATAGGGGCCACTGAGGGACCCACACTGGCTTATCAGAAAGCCATGGTATTTTCAAAATTATTTTCTCAGTGGCTCCGGAAAAAAATATCTTTTTCCTTTATGACAATTATTACTTTTAGGGTTAAGATTACTCTGTACTTTTTGATAATGAGTTCTTTTAGGGTTAAGATTACCCTGTAGGTTTTCACATTTAACATCTGCAGGCTTGGTTGCAAGGTGTACTCCCATTTGTTGCAAAATATCTCTTCCCCATAAAGTAACCGGTAGATTAGGTAAAACATAAGGCTGAAATGTTCCTTTATGGCCTTCATCATCCTCCCATTTTAAAATTACTGCACTTTTATCTGGGAGGTTATTATATCCCAAGCCTCTTAAACTGGTTGAAGCTTTTTGCAGAGGCCAGTGCTTGGGCCATTGGCGTAAATTAATAATGGAAGAGTCAGCTCCAGTATCTATTAATCCCTCCATTTCTATTCCTTGGATTTTTATTTTACACATAGGCCTCCTTGAACAGTCTCGAACCCAGCAAGCCATGGGAATTGAGTCAGTGGAACAAAATCCTCTATTGTTCCCTTCTTGAGGCATACCCATTTTAAATGAATTATGTAAATTGGGAAGGAGAAGCAACTGAGCAATTCTATCGCCTTGATTAACAGAACTTATACTTTGGGGTGAGCTAAGCATTATTTTTATTTCCCCTTTGTAGTCTGAGTTTATTACACCTGGGGTCACTTGCAAACCTAATAAGCTTTTAGGACTACGCCCGATAATAAGTCCTACAGTCCCTGAGGGAAGAGGTCCCCTGACTCCTGTGGGAATCAGTTGAACCCCCATTTCAGGTGTTAACACTATTTGGGCGGTGGAACAGAGGTCTAATCCTGCATTTCCTCTTGTTCCTCTGGCGAGGGAGTGGATGGGTAGTAGGGATTGTGTTGGGAAGCATCTGAGTGGATGCTTGAGGATACTCCTTCTGCAATGCCCCGTACATTTGTGGGCCCCGGGGTATTGGGCCCCGTGCCCCGTTTTTTGAATTCCTGAACAAAGGATTTCCATGGATGTCAAATTTTGAATGGCATTTATTGGCCCAATGATTTCCCTTTTTACACCTGGGGCAGCGGCCTGGGGCACGATATGAGCTTGGTCTTATTTCTCTTTTGGGATTTTGCCTAGAATTGCCTGATTGATTATGATAATTTTGCCTGGAATATCCTGATTGATTATAATATCTACGATTAGCCTTTGTGAAATTTCGAGAGGAAGCACCTCTCATTGAGGCTGCAATCACATTTCCTGTGACAAAGGCGTCATTTATATGTTTTTTTTTTTTTTTTTTTTTTTTTTTTTTTTTTTTTTTTTTTTTTTTTTTTTTGGTACTGGGGATTGAACTCAGGGGCACTTGACCACTGGGCCACATCCCCAGCCCTTTTTTTTTTTTTTTTGTATTTTATTAGAGACAGGGTCTCACTGAGTTACGAAGTGCCTCGCCATTGCTGAGGCTGGCTTTGAACTTGCGATCCTCCTGCCTCAGCCTCCCAAAGTGCTGGGATTACAGGCGTGCGCCACCCCGCCTGGCTTCATTTATATCTTTACATAGTTGTATATATACGGAAAGATCCTTTTTAGTTCTCCATGGCCTGATGGCTGCTTGGCACCATTTATTTGCATTTTCATAAGCTAATTGAACAACTAATGGCATAGCTTGGTCAACATCTGCAAACACACTACCTGCAGTTCTCAAAAGTCGATCAGCAAAGTCAGCATATGGCTCATTTGGTCCTTGAATCACTTTTGACAAGCTACCTTGTAGATCCCCAGGTCCTTGTACAGTTTTCCATGCCTCTAAGGCAGCTGCATTTATCTGAGCATATACATCTGGGTCATAATCTGTTTGAGCCTGTAAGTCTGTGAATTGCCCTTCTCCTGTGAGCATGTCTATATTATAGTTTTCAAACCCTGCAGCCGCGTTTCTTTTAGCCGTTTCTATACAAAGTTCTTGGAATTGCGATCGCCAAACCAAGAATTGCCCCCCACTTAATGTTGCTTTACATAGACTTTTCCAGTCTGAGGGGGTTAAGCTAAAGTTGTTAAGGGACTCCAGCATACTCAACGTGAAAGGAGCTTGGGGCCCATAAGTCATTACTGCCTCTTTGAGATTTTTTATTGTTTTGAAATCTACTGACTGATGGACACTCTGTCCATTTTTCTTTACAAATGCTGGCGGTTCCCAATGTATCTGTGAGTTGTCCTCGAGAGCGCATAAGCGATCAGAAAGACTTTTTATTTCTGTTTCTAGGGTATGCAAATGCCTAGTAATACCCTTCATATTTTCTGTAATGGATTCCACCCATGGGGGAGTAGAGGACACAAGTGGCTCCTCTACCTGACCGTCCTTTTTCTTGGTCTTTTTTAGTTTCTTTTTCCTCATTTTCTCAGGATCACTTTTACTAGATTCCTCACCACTGCTCATTTCACTGACAGCAATATCCTGAGGCCCAGGTTCCAGTGAGAGCAAGTATCCTTCAGCTATCACCAATAACTCCCGAATAGCTTTAATAGCTTGGATTTTTGTCATTTTGGGGTCTCTTCTAATACTCTCTTTACTGGTCTCAGTTGGCCCAGTGGAATCTACACTTTTTTGATCACTTTCACTTTTGTCTATATACTCCTCACTGAGAACAGAGTCAGGTATATCAAGGAGTCTTTGCATAGCCTCTATCAATTGGGATTCAGTTATATTCGAACCCATCTTTAGAGACCTTCAGTTCTTACCTGTCCGCTCCGAAGTCCCCGTACGGGCCGCCACCTGTTGCCGCCTGAAGCGCTTGGAGCAACGGAGCCGCGGGAAGAACTTCAGAAGCAAACTGGAGACAAACAGCTTTTTATTCTGATAACTTTTCTCTCTGGTTCTAACAACAACTAACACACGCCAAACACACCACTAAAATGGCCCTGACCCGATCAGCAATTTTGGCCAAGTCCCTCGAGATCCCGCAACAAGTCCCGTGAGACTACGGGAGGGGACAATGCCCAAATCTCCACGACTCATAGTCAAGCGCAATTCAAGTCAATCCCCAAACAGGGCTCCTGCAACACATCACCATAAAATCATAGGTAGTCATAGTGAAAAAGTTTAAAGTATTGTGAGAATTACCAAAATGTGACACAGAGACAGGAAGTGTGCATATTATATTGGAAATGATATATAGAGAATTTTTCACAAAGGGACATCACAAACCCTCAATTTGTAAAGAATTCATTGGTTATGAAACAAAATGAAATGAAGCATAATAAAATGAGATATACTTGTGTACATATATAATTGTAGGACCTCTAATTAAGGAGATAGCTAAGACTGCGGTTAGCTGAGAGCCATAAAAGATGTTCAAGTTTCACCTGATATTCATACATTCATCTAAGAATCTTTTTATGCCCGTGAACACTGTGTGATGCCCCTGTAAGCTCGAGCTGTAAGCACTTGTCCTTGTTAAAGCAAAATGTATTTAACCGGGTGAGGGTTAGTGGCTGGTGGTTGGAGTTAGAGGAGAGTTGGAGTTGCGGTTGGTGTTCGAGAGGTTGTTGGAGCCGGAGAAAAAGTTAGAAGAGAGAAGAATGAAAGAACTTTTTCATTTCCATCCTGCCTCTGAATTTTCTCCTGCAGCGTCGTAGCTGCAAGCGGCAGCAACAGGCAGCTACAAGTGGTGGCCCATACGGGGATTTCGGTCGGCAGGTAAGAAATAAGAAATTTATAAAAATGGGTGCAAAAATAACTAAGCACAGGATAATAAAAGCCATGGATGAGGTTTTGACATCGCTGACTTGGTGGATAGTGAGGAGGAAAGTGATCAAGAAAGCATAGCCTCTACTGAGTCAGTTAAGACCAGCAAGGAGAGTAGTGGTGTGAACTCAAAAATAAGAGCTGCAAAAGCTATCAGAGACTTATTGAAATTAGCCGAAGAGTACATACTCTCCGTAGAAGCTGAAACTCAGGATACCAGTAAAAGTGATAGTAGTAAGAAGGAGCCAAATAACCATGAAAGCACAGCCTCCTCCACTGAGCCAGTTAGGAACAATGACAGTAGTAGTGAAGAGGAATCAAAAAGTGATTTTGGGAGCACAGTCTCCAATAAAAAGAACAAAAAGAAATTAAAAAGGAGAAAGGACCGTCAAGTAGAGGAACCACTAGTGCCCTCTACTCCCTCATGGGTGGAATCCATTACGGAAACCATGAGGGGTATTTCTGAACATATGCGTGCCCTTGAGGAAGAGATTAACGGCCTTTCTGAGCGCTTACGCGCCCTCGAATGCCAAAAACTGCAGGAACATTGGGACCTGCCAGTATTTGAAAATGAGAATGGACAGAGGTACCACCAATCCCTAGACTTTAAAACAATAAAAACTTTAAAGAGGCGATAATGACCTATGGGCCTCAAGCTCCATTCATGTTGAGTATGCTGGAGTCCCTTAACACTCTAACCTTAACCCCCTCAGACTGGAAGGAGTTATGCAAGGCAGTATTGAGCTGGGGACTGAAGAAGCCCCAATTAGGAAGGGTTATTGCGGGTAGCTGGAAGCCATAAGTTCCACCTGATATGTATGTGACGCACCTGTAAACGCACGTGAGGCACCCGCAAAGCTAAAGGTATGTAACCGGGTGAAAGCGGTCGGAGTTAGGAGAAGAATGAATTCATTCAGTCAGTCATGCAGTCGCTCGGTCGGAAGAAGAGTTGGGGTCGGAGAAGAAGAAAAGAATCAGAGCGGCCAGAACGTAGGCAGAGCGGTTACAGAAGAGAAACCAGATAGAAGAAGTAATTGCTGGTCAGAGTTAGGCCAAGGCTCCCGAGGGCTGGTCAGAGTTAGGCCGAGGCTCCCGAGGAAGAAAGAAGAAAGAAGCTCTAAAAAATAATCTTTCTCTAAGCTAAGCTCTATCTTTCTTTCTCTCTAAGCCAAGAAGAAAAGAAGAAAGAAGAAAGTAGAAAAATCTTTCTTTCTCTCTCTAAGCTCTCTCTAAGAAAGTAGAAGTAAAAGTAGTAATAGCTTTACTCTGCCTCCGAGTTTTCCTCCCGGGTTTCGGTACCGGTAGCTTACAGGGGACAATACCTAATCTGGAAGTCAGAATTCCAGGAACTTTGTTTAGAAGCAGCAAAGAGAAATGCTACAGCAGGTTTCTCAGAACTTAATATAGATATGCTAACAGGTGAAGGACAGTTTGCTGAACTACAAATCCAACTACAATACAACCCCGGTGTGTATGCACAGATATACACTGCCGCAGTTAAAGCCTGGAAGACCTTATCAGGAACAGGTGATTTGCAGGGCAGCCTATCAAAAGTAGTACAGGGGCCTAATGAACCATATGCTGATTTTTCTGACAGCCTTTTAAGAACGGCAGTCAGAGTATTCGGGGATGTAGATCAAGCAATGCCCCTAGTCATCCAATTGGCATATGAAAATGCTAATAAGTATTGCCAAGATGCATTAAGGCTGTGGAAAAATAAAAAAGACTTATCAATTTACATCAGATTATGCAAAGACATTAATGATGCCTTTGTCACAGGCAATGTTATTGCAGCAGCAATGAGAAGTGCTTCCCCTCAAAATTTCACAAGGGCTCAACCTAGAAATTATAATCAACCAGGATATTCTAGGTAATATCCCCAAATAGAAATAAGATCAAGCTCATACCATGCCCCAGGCCGCTGCACCAGGTGTAAAAAGGGTAATCATTGGGCCAATAAATGCCGTTCTAAATTCGACATCTATGGAAATGTTTTGTCCAGGAATTCAAAAAATGGGGCAAGGTGCCCAATGCCCCGGGGCCCACAAATGTACAAGGCATTAGAGGAGGAATATCCTCAAACATCCATAAAAATGATTCCTCTTCACAATCCCTCCTACCCATTGACTCCTTTGTCAGAGGGACAAGAGGAAGTGCAGGACTAGACCTCTGTTCTACCGCCCGAATAATACTAACACCTGAAATGGGGGTTCAACTAATTCCCATGGGAGTCAGGGGACCTCTTCCCTCAGGGACTGTAGGACTTATCCTCGGGTGAAGTTCTAAAAGCTTATTAGGCTTTCAAGTAACACCAGGTGTTATTGACTCCGATTACCAAGGAGAGATAAAAATAATGCTTAGTTCACCTAGAGACATTAGCTCTGTTAACCACGGAGATAGAATTGCTCAGCTGCTTCTCCTTCCCAGTTTACACAACTCATTCAAGAGTATGCCGCAGAATAGGAACAATAGAGGATTTGGTTCCACTGGCTTGCTGGGTTCAGGATTGTTTGCAGAGGCCTATGTGCAAAATAAAAATTCAAGGTATAGAGATGGAAGGGCTGATTGATACAGGGGCTGACTCTTTCATCATAAATCTACAACAATGGCCCAAGCACTGGCCTCTGCAGAAGGCCTCAACCAGTTTAAGAGGCTTGGGATATACTAACACCCCAGCACAAAGTGCTGTAGTCTTCAATTGGGAAGATAATGAAGGGCATAAAGGAACATTCCAACCTCATGTTTTGACCAGCTTGCAAGTTACCTATGGGGAAGAGATATTTTACATCAAATGGGGCTACACCTAGCAACCAAGCCTGCAGGTGTTAAAAATAAAAATCTAAATCATCATAAATAAGTCAAAGGATATTTTTTCTAGGGAACACTGAGAAAACAATTTTGAAAATACCATGGCTTTCTGATAAGCCAGTTTGGGTCCCTCAGTGGCCCCTATCTAGAGAAAAATTATAAGTGGCGCACATATTAATTCAAGAACAACTAGAAGCAGGACACATAGAACCTTCCACCTCCCCTGGAATTCCACCATATTTGTAATCAAAAAAAAATCTGGAAAATGGAGATTGTTACATGACCTTAGAGAAATCAATAAAACCATGCAAATTATGGGCCCTACTCAACCTGGACTTCCTAATCCTGTAGCTATTCCTAAAAATTTCCATCTTATAACTCTTGATATAAAGGATTGTTTCTTCTCCATTCCCCTACATCCTCTGGATGCCCCAGGTTTGCTTTTTCAGTTCCTTCTATCAATAATAATGGCCCTGATAAAAGATATCAATGGAAAGTGCTACCGCAAGGAATGGCTAATAACCCCACTATATGTCAAATATATGTGGACAAAGCTATCCAGCCCATTAAAAACAAATATCCAAACCTCATATGTCTTCACTATATGGATGATGTTTTGCTTGCTCACCCTAATCAAGAAATCTCATTTACTATATTTAGTGAGATGACAGAAAATTGAAAAAAAATATGGATTATATATAGCAGAAGAAAAGGTTCAAACCAGATCTCCCATATTATATTTAGGATTTAAAATCATGGATACCTTTATTAGACCCCCCCAAATTTTAACAAATAAAGAATATTTGACCACCTTCAATGATTTCCAAAAAATACTGGGAGACATTAATTGGCTTCGCCCTACACTAAGCCTCACTACTGGACAATTAAAACCCTTATGTGATATCCTTCGCGGGAACCCTGATCCATCTTCACCGCGAACGTTGATTCCTGATGCTAGGTAAGCTTTAAAGTTAGTAGAAAAGGCCATTGAAAGATCTCATTGTGATAGAATTGATTTCACTCGACCACTGATATTGATTATTATTTCTTCACAATATACACCCACAGGAGTATTTTGGCAACAGGGACCTTTATTATAGATACATTTGCCTGTCTCTCCTAAAAGTACAATTGAGTCGTATACCTCCATGGTGGCTAAACTTATTCTTCAAGGACTTAAGACTTCTACTAAAATATTCGGCATTCACCCCGCTACTATTATTACTCCCTATTCATCGTCACAGGTTGAATATTTGTGCTTCAATGATAATGATTGGGCTATAGCTAGATGCTCTACTTCTGCAAATTTTGATAACCATCTTCCTAAATCTCCTATACTGTAGAAGCCCTGATTGAAGAGTCTGTGGAGACCATTTGTTTACATCAGAAATGTCTTTTGGATCTCGTTCGCCTTAAAATATCACAGGACTTGTTGTGAGATAGAAAAAACTTTTTATCAGAGGAAAGAACCAACAGGGGCCATTTTCTCTCCTGCCAGACCGCATGGTAGTGGGATCTTGCCCAGGAGAATTAAATTAATCTTTTCTTTTCTATTTTGTCTTTTGAGTTCTTTCCACAGCTTCGCCGTAACTTGCCCGCAGCTGGTTACAGTTGGTGGCCCGTACGGGGACACAGACAGCGAGTTACACAGAGGTACAACCGACACGACCTGACACGGCGACAGCGACAGCGGCGACACAGGTAAACAGCGCACAGAGATTAACTGTAGCTTGCAGAAACCAGATGCAGAAGCCCTGATTGAAGAGTCTGTGGAGACCATTTGTTTACATCGGAAATGCCTTCCGGATCTCGCTCGCCTTAAAATATCACGGGACTTGTTGCGAGATAGAAAAAACTTTTTACCAGAGGAAAGAACCAACAGGGGCCATTCTCTGTCCTGCCGGACCGCGTGGTAGTGGGATCTTGCCCGGGAGAATTAAATTAATCTTTTCTTTTCTATTTTGTCTTTTGAGTTCTTTCCACAGCTTCGCCGTAACTTGCTCGCAGCCGGTTACACTATACTATCTTTTTGTGTCAATCATCCCATTATATTTCCACAGGTAATAAAAAATCAACCTATTCCTAAGGCATTAAATGTATTTACAGATGGGTCCTCTAACGGTACTTCTGCAGTAGTCACTCACAAAGAAAATATGATTCATATTACTGGTCAAAAATCAGCCCAATTAGTTGAACTTGAAGCTATTATAATAGCTCTAGAAAATTTTAAAGAACAGCCTATAAATATTTTTTCAGACAGCCACTATATAGTACATGCTGTCCCTAAATTGGAGCTAGCAGGTCCAATAGCACCACATACTCCAGCCTTTAAATTGTTTTTTCAAATTCAAAATCTCCTATAGGAATTTAAAGAACCTTTATTTATTGGACATATCAGAGCTCATACTAATCTGTATGGTCCTCTCCATGAAGGTAATCAAAAGGCTGATGCCCTCACTAAAACAATTTTTATATTCTCAGCAGTCCAACAAGCTACCTTGTTTCATTCATTTTCATGTCAATAGCACTACTTTAAGGCAAATGTTTAAAATCACAAAGGAGCAAGCTCGAACAATTGTGAAGGACTGTCAATCTTGTATGACACATTTGCCCAATCCATATTATGGGGTTAACCCAAGAGGATTGATGCCCAATCATTTGTGGCAGATGGATGTCACTCATGAGCCAAGTTTTGGAAAATTGCAATTTATTCATGTGACCATAGATACATGCTCGGGCATGATTTTTGCTTCCTTACATTCTGGAGAAAAAGTTAAAGATGTTACATCTCATTGTCTGCAAGCTTTTGCTGCATTGGGCATCCCCAAAATGCTTAAAACAGACAATGGCCCTGCATATACGTCCGCATCTTTCAAACAGTTTTGTGCAAAATTCAATATAATCCACAAAACAGGTATCCCATACAATCCTCAAGGACAAGGAATAATTAAACGAGCTAATCACACACTCAAAATTATGTTATTAAAGTAAAAAGAAGGAAATTTGAAAAATCCTATGGACAGATTGGCAGTTGCTCTGTTTACCTTAAATTTTTTAACTTTAGATTCTAATGGATATTTGGCTGGAGACAGACACTGGAACCCACACCAACAACATAAACCTTTGGTTTACTGGAAGGATGTTCTTTCAGGTACATGGAAGGGTCCAGATCCAGTATTAATTTGGGGGAGAGGATCTGTTTGTGTTTTTCCAAAGCATGAATCCTCCTCAATATGGATACCATCTAGATTAATAAAACAGGTACCAAATCAAAGGGATCAAGATGAAGTTGTTGAGGAATCAAGATTAATAAAACAAGTACAAAATCAAGAGGACCAAGATGAAGGTATGGAATGATTCCCTTAAAAGAGTCCTTCTATAAATTCACAACTTTAGTCTCATTCCTCCTGGCCGGGACAAGAAGATCTCTCTTTAGCGTGTACACAATTGTATTTTTTTTTTTTTATATATGTCTTTATGTCTGTGCACTTGTCTAGATTTCATGTTAATGTGACATCACAAATATATGTTTGTATGTTTGTACGTCTGTCCATTGTGATGTCACAAATTACAAAGTGCTTATGAAAAAAAAAATATATATATATGGATCCAAACAACTTTAATTCATTTAAGTTTAGAGTATTCAATTTGGGTAAAAATTTAAAAGTGTAGGTACCTTCAATTTTGATTTATAGGTGTCCCTGGGACTTCTCTTCAGCAAAGAAGATGACTAATACTGTATAACCTAATATATTGGTATTTGACATGGGATTGTTTACGTGTAATTAACTTTATTTGTTTAATAGCTGATTAATTTGAATTATTTCAACAGGTAATTTCATAGAAGGTTGCTGTGTATGCATAGACTCGGGGGTTTCAGCTAACAAATTATTTTTCCAAAGTGCTTTTAGCTTTTCTTTAATCTATCTTTAATGCAGTAAATACCCTCAGTCTTTCTTTGATTTTTTCTGAATGTGATATTTTGCCAGCTTATGTTTGTGGGAGCTCAAGCAGCAATGTGTGTGAGCAGAGATCAACTTTAATTTTCCTATCTAATAATTCTATTTTTTAGTTTGATAACTCACCTCTTGACTCAGTACTGGAATAGCACTGCCTTTCCTTTAATAATTGATGCTTGAGTTTCTAGGTAGCGGGCCCTGAAGATTTGCAGGTGGCATTGTCTAGACATAAAAAAGATGGCTGCTGCTACAGCTGCAGGGATCGCGGTCGCTACAAGCATCCCTGCTGCTCAAGCATCAAACAACCTCACCAGCAGTGTGGCCTCTGCTCTGCATGCATGGGGCCTCCTAGATCAAAGTGTTAATACAAGTGGACATTTTGTTCTTTCATTGTTTGGGACATTACGGGACAATGCCTTGCAGGTATTTGTCTAGAGAACTCAGTGCATTACTTGATGGAACTTAGGGCATCTGATTTGTTTAAAGAACTTGATACGCTATGGAACTTGGCTTGTCAGCAGTAGGCTTGTCGCCTTAAAGCCGCAGCATCTCCTCATGATTGGACGGCTGTTAGTCATCATACACAGTCGATCCTGAAGGGCTCCATTGGACGGCTGGTTAGCCAATGACGGGTAAGATCCCCAGAGGGGGACAACCTAAGACAGGCACAGTCGATCCGGATGAGGTCGTCACCCATCCACGGGACAGTCTCATGTGGCCGACATATCAACCTAAGACAGGAGTAAAGGGCACAGCCTTGATTATCTGATGATGGGTAGGAATGTTGGTTGCACATGGACGTCCTAGAGCATCCCCTCTTTTAAAACAAAAGGGGGGAAATGTAGGAGACTTAATTAAGGAGATAGCTAAGAAATTAAGTTAGCTGAGAGCCATAAAAGATGTTCAAGTTTCACCTGATATTCATACATTCATCTAAGAATCTTTTTATGCCTGTGAACACTGTGTGACGCACCTGTAAGCATGAGCTGTAAGCACTTGTCCTTGTTAAAGCAAAATGTATTTAACCGGGTGAGGGTTAGTGTCTGGTGGTTGGAGTTAGAGGAGAGTTGGAGTTGTGGTTGGTGTTCGAGAGGTTGTTGGAGCCGGAGAGAAAAGTTAGAAGACAGAAGAATAAAAGAACTTTTTCATTTCCATCCTGCCTCCGAATTTTCTCCTGCGGTGTCGTAGCTGTAAGCGGCAACAGCAGGCAGCTACATATAATTATTCATATATTCATATATATGGATTTATAACATGGATTACATACTTTGAATTACATATATCACCACACTTTAATACATATAACTCACATTTAATATCACTATCTTTAAAAACTGGAAATCCTAAAAATACATGATTGGAATAACTAGTTTTCCCAGCAAGTAGCCCATGGTGTATTCCAGAGAAGGGACCTACTGTATTGTCCTGTTAGAAAGTAAAAGTTTTAATGATTCTCAGAACTTCTCAGCTGTGAGCTATATGGACATACTCTAATTCATTTCTGATTTGTAAACAAAGGAATATTAAGAGTTTTGAGTTATAGACAAAAACAATATTGACATTTATTCAGATATATCCTTATCTCTGAGGATACATGTCATATCTTATGGAAATATGCTTTGCTAATAGCATATTAGTCAATATTTTGAAAATTAAATTCAATGAGAAAGTTTATTTTGAAAAAAATCTTTCATGTGAGTCAATAATAATATCTTAGATTATCTAGTGCATAAAATAAACGAAGGAATTTATATATTGAGCTGATATCAAGTGATAGAAGCCAGGACAGTTATGTCGATGACAAAGCATTCATTTGGGGGACATTAGACAGAATGAAATAATAATCAGATTCTTTCTACTATTACTTTATAATTCAATCACAAATTGCAAAAAATGATTGGATAAGTTCTTTTATCATTTTTTTTCATGTAAACAACAGGATAATATTTTCTTATATGCCAGTAAAATACTGGACCATAGGGTACATTAAAAATGTCCCTGTCCTCAAAATTTTCGTATATCCTGGAAAGACAGTCAAGTAAACAGACATATTTATGTACACACACACACACACACACACATAATCAATATGTGTGGCATAAGAGAGACATGAACCATACATAATGAGGAACAGCCATCTATTAAAGTCTATCACTGCTGCTCAGTGGAATACATATGTTACCCAACTTACAATGGTTTCACTTAAAATTATATTTACTTTATTTACCATGGTGCAAAAGTGATATGCATTCAGCAGAAACTACACTTGGAATTTTGAATTTTGATCTTTTCCTGGACTGCTATAATACTTTCTTGTGGTGCTGTGTAGCATCAACAAGCCACTGTTTCCAGTCAGTCCAGGTTCAGGAACATACACAACTGATACTGTTTAGATACTGTGCTGCCAGAATTTGGGGGATAAAGGTATTTACCAAATCACTTGTGATATTCGGTTCATTCTTACAAATAAAACTGGCTTTGTGTCCAGATACTTTTACCCAAATGTAGGCTAATGTAACTCTTCTGAGCATATGTAAGCTAAGCTAATGTGTGTGTGTGTGTGTGTGTGTGTGTGTGTGTGTGTGTGTGTTCAATAGTTTAGGTCTGTTAAATACATTTCTGACTTGTGATATTTTCCATTTGTGATAATTTTATCAGAATACAATCCTTTCATAAATGAAGAAGCCTCCAGGGAAAGATGGCAGGAAGTCTCCTTAAAGAGCTACTAAGAATCACAGATAAAGAAGAGGGCCCAGTAGAGTAATCAATTAGACACACCATTACAAGCAAAATCACAAAGTTGAGAGAGCATCTCACATTCAGGAAATGACAAGCAGTTTATTTTTGCTGGATTGCCAAAAGACAGAAGGGAGTGAAAGGAGCTGAGTCAGAAAAGTGTTAGGCAAGACCACCTTGTCACAGGTCTTTTATGCCACTTTAATAATAATGGTCACGTAAATTCTTATTAAACAAGAGCGTATCTTGAGAGTAAATGGCACAATTAATGAATGCTCAAATAATAAACTTTTATCAGGCCTCTTGTTAGTAAACTAGAAAAAGGACCTCTTAAGAAATTTAGATATCCTAAATATGAAATCTTCTAAAGGTTCTAATTGGGAATCAAATTTATATAGGATTTCTTTTCTACTTTGGTGCAATAATTACAATAACAAGCCGGGCTCTTTGATGCATGCCTGTAATCCCAGCACTTGGGAGGCTGAGGCAGGAGGATCGTGAGTTTAAAGCCAGCCTCAGCAATTGCGAGGCACTTAGCAACTCAGTGAGACCCTGTCTCTAATAAAATAACAAAATAGAAAAAAGGGCTGGGGATGTGGCCAAGTGGTCAAGTGCCCCTGAAGTCAATCCCCAGTACCAAAATAATAATAATAATAATAATAATAATAATAATAATAATAATAATTACAATAACATTGGATAGTATGCATCTGGATCCTGGACCTTTTACAAAGTTGAAGTAATCAGGAAAATAAACTGGAACAACGTTATATAATCAGATTATCCAGTAGCTAACAAACTAAATGAACTGGGCCTTCCTTCAATTTGAAGAAATTTAGATATATAAATGAGTTATGTTGACTTTCAGGCCACCAGAGTATTATTGGGGAAATTACTCCACTGAAAAAGTTAATGCAGCTTTCAAACTTGCTTAAAAGGAGTGTTTTGGGTTGTTAGACACTGAGAAAATCTGACTTCAAATCACTGTATTTGAAAAATCCTCAGACCCTAGAAATTGAAATCATAAGAGTGAAATTGTAGAGCCCCTTGGTGTATACTGGAGAGGTCCTATCTTCACTTTATATTTTATTCTGTTTTGCCTAGTTAGCACTGAAAATTCACAAAAGGAAAATCACAAAATCAGTTCTTTCTAAGTTTCTGCCAGTATCAACTGCCAATGCATTTAGGATTTTATTTTTAAAGGAGAGAACTTGACATGCACTTTTGCAATGGCAGTTTTATAGTGTTCACATGGCTTATATATGCACTTTTGAATCCAAATTTTTACTTTAAGCAGTTAAACAGCCTGTGTATTTTTCACTGTTATTATATGAGAAATCATGGAATTTTGGCATTATTTTTCTGCTTATTCTTTAGACATATTCATTCTGGTATTTAGATTCAGTTGGTAAATTGACTGCATTTCTAGCTAGACACCAGCCCTATAAAAAGGTTGAAAAATTTACTAGTTTGGTGATCACAAGCAGTTTATAGATATGCCATATTCTATTTCACATATCAAGAATTTTCAGAATGGAACTTTTTTCAAAGGTCCTATAAGAAGAGTATCAGGTAGTGATATAAAAATCTGTTTCCCTAATGTAGGTGTAAAACAATTTGAAGATGTTCCTTCAAATATGCCTTAAAAAAAAAAAAAAAAAAAAAAAAAAAAAAAAAAACTGCACCTGATAGTTACCAGTAGAGACTGTTATAGGACCTTGTTGTGCAGGTAAGGGGGAGATGCTGAAGAACTTCTGGTAACAACTTCTGAGACCTGTGATCCTCAGGAAGTGATGCCACTGACAGGTGCTGGAAACTCTCAAAAGTAACAATAAAGTAACAATAAGAACCGGTGAGAGGCATCAGGAATAGTCACAGAGCACAGAGAAGTATTTTCTATGAGTCAATAAAGGAGCCAGTGGAAGCTGCTGGTACTGAAAGAAAAGCTTAGGTAATCAACTTCTTATGGGGCAATATTATTTAAACATTTCATAGAAACCAAAAAGCTTTGAGGCAACAAACTCTTACCAGGAACAAAAACAAAATAAAATCAACTTATTCCTTAAAGAACATGAGACCCAGATTAAGATAAAATGGTGAGTTGCATATGAGCATTTCCTTGTCAGAATTATGGTCCAGTTCAGGAAAATTCTCCCATTTTATCTGTGTTCAACCTAATTATGTCTGTGAAATTTTTACTAATTCATTAGAGAACTAGGTACACCAAAGATATTTACATATGAAAAAAATAAATCATTTATTTAATTTTGTCATCACTCATTTTTACTTTCCAAATAAATAGCTTTAATAATTTAAAGTACATAGGCCATTAAATTTAATTTTAATTTATAGCAATAATACTTTAGTGTTTCTGATAAAACTACAATTTTAAAACCCTTTCTTCTTTCATGATTTTTGTACTCACTCTTATTTTTGTTTATGGTATTCTTTTTAGGAAATTTTTAACTGGTTTGTCTTACCATCCTTCATGTAGTTATTTAAATTAAACTTCTTTAATAAAGATTTCCTCGCTTTCTCTGACCAGTTATTTTCTCTCAAAGCACATATCCAATATATATAATTATGCACTTATTTATGCTGTCATTTACTAGATTATTGGTTACATGTGACCAAGTCCATTTTTCTTTCTTTCTTTCTTTCTTTTTTTTTGGGGGGGGGCAGGGTTTACTTAATGCCTATGTGTCAGCATTTGGCACAAACTTGATACTCAGTAAACATTTATGAATAAGCTTTTCATAGGTTTACAGAGATGTCACAGAAATTAATATTGTCTCCAGAGTTTTAGACAATTATATTTCAATGGGAAGAATACAATGCTTCTTGTTCAAATTAAACCTCCTAGACTAAAGCCTATGAAGATAATCTTGAACTCCAAGTCCCCAAATGCAATATTCATTGCAGACTGGACTTCAAAAGACTTGTCTGGACTGAAAGACAACCTCATATTAATAACTGGGGTGTACCTTCTTATGGAGCTTGTCCCTGTTATAACAAAATCTTCAAGCAAGTACGAACTGCTTGGGTAATAGCAAACTTCTCCCCACTAAAATCTTATTCTAGCTGAGAAAGAGTTAGTTGGATATATAAGCTTGGACCCTCACCTTTAGTAATCGCCTACAAAACTTCAAAAGGGGGAAGGCATGTTTAAGAAAAAAATTGAAATTAAACATTAATCTTCCTGAAATATTTAACACAGAATTGTTTTGGATAAGATTGTAACAAAACATGATGTGGGCATCACCCGTATCTTAATGAAATAATCAGCAGTCCAAGGAAGTGAGCTTTCTTCTATTGAGAGTGTTGAAGCAAAGGCTGAACGGCCATCAAATTGGACTGCAATGCAAACTGTGATTATAAAAATGCCTAGTTTTAATCTGTGTCTTCCAAATTAATCTAATTCTATCCTGTGATCATATAGCATATTATGTTTATAAACATTTTCACTAAGTGGGAGGTTGCCGTTTGTGCTTCTATGCACTTAAAATAGGAAGATACCTTGGTTAAGACCACAGATATGGACATGAGGTAAAGGTGGCTTTAAATTTGATAAGCTACATAAAGTTATATAGTATGAATTCTTGTTGTTTCTGTCTATATGTTGATTATAATAGTAGAAAATTTATTAGGAAAGTCGTGAGGATTAAGTAAGATAATTTTAAAGTTTCAGGCATGGAATAAGTTATAGTATCTTATTAATTACTTTTGGATTTATGTGTATTTCAGATTGTTCATTTCATGATGATAGATGCATACTTTGACTATGTTGTCATTATAAAACCACCACGTTTACATTTTCAGAAAAGTTCTATATACAAAACAGGTGATTATATGTAAGTGGATTGATGGATACTGAATGCTTAGGGTTTTCAAGAATATTTGTAGGAGTACCCATCAGAAAAGAAAACAGATGTGCTTATGTTCATTTATTTATTTTTTGTATGTCCACAGGAACCGTTATGACCTGAAGACCATGTGGGCTCTTAATAAATACTAGTAACTTTGGAATACCCTACTTTATCCTTTTGAATTAGCCATTATGTGGGAGAGACTTAAAGGATGATAGCGTGAAATAATAAAATTAGAAACAAGGAGAGTTTTCTTAAGACTGGAGTCAGGGGTCAATAACAGACTGAAAGCAAGAGGCAATAGAGTATCAGGTCAAATGTCGTCATAGTTTTAGGAAAGCTTCTTAATCTATTGAAGAAGACAAGATAGCTGAGTGTAAAGGAAAAGAGAAATCAAATAGAAAGCCAAGGACTACAAAAACTAATCAGTGAGAGTAAATGTTATATTTTCCACAGAAAACTCTGACAGTATTTGCCATGTTATCTAAATCTTTAGGAGGGCATGCAAGTATTTTATGCATGTGTGATGTTAATAATAACACTAAATGTATTCTAGGAAACTGTTAGAATGACTGATGGCAAAGAATGCTAGATTCAGCTACATCACTGAACCCGCTGAAAGTACCAGGTACATATACTCATTACTTAGGTCTTTAAACTTGAAAGATTTGGAGCAATTGTGTGAGTACATGTCTGTGGGCATTCTAAGCTCATCTATCCGAAAATAAGACTACACAACAGCAGAGAAACTAAATTTCCTTTATCACTCAAAATAAGCATTTCACTTCATTTTAATAGAAACCATAAAAGGGTAATTGACTAACTACCTCTATGCTTTATATCATTAAGAACTCTATGAGTAAATTTTATTTGAGCAAAAGCATAAATTTCAGTGTGAAATGGAATGTGAATGCCTTCCTTTAGATGTTGATTGAATTGACTGCTGATTTCCTAGATTCTGACAGCTAGAATTTATCTTTGGATTTTTTTTAAAAAACACATAGCCTGCAGGTTTAGAATGTACTTGAACATCATAGTTTCAGATTTCCTAAGAGTTTGGGCAACTACTTTTATTTACTTTTAGGAGTAGAAATGCTATCTAACCAAAGTCTAGAACAGAGTTGCTCATAGTTGGAGAGTATACAAAATCATTCCACCATAATATATTTGAAGCTTACTTAACAGAACTAAAATACCAATTGGCACAATACTCTTTAAAAGTACTCAGGTATTAGAATAGGGATGTTAAATGGTTGGGAGCAAGTGAAGAATTTGGCTGAAGTAAAAAAAAAAAAAAATCAAGTTTGAGAAAAACCAGCATTTATCTAAGCCATACTTCTATGTATCTTCATTGCTTCGCAGAAATCATTTTAGCTTGGAAAGTAATTATAAATATATAACCCTTTCTATAAAATCCTTTTTTCTTCTTATCTATGCTAAGAAATTGATGATTCAAAACAATATTAAATTGAGAAAAAGCCTAGTATGCAGAGTAATAAAACAACCATTCCTTTACCCTTTGGCTACCATTTTGAAACAGATTAACTTATCTAAGAGAATCTCAACTATACAAGTTATCCCATTATAAGAAAACTTTGGTAACAAATATAGTACATCATAGATAATTTAAGCAAAAATAAACTAGGATGAGTCTAAAATGAGCTTAGAAATAACCAAGAAATTAATGTAGATATCATGTTAAAATAAATGCTATAAAGACACATACTTCCATTATCATAGAGAACATAGTTATTTAATAAAAAATGGATGGAGATTATATATATAAATATATATAGTATGTGATTATATATATTTTTATATATACATATACACATACTTGCTTTTAGCAAATACATAATAAAGATTCACCAATTTTATAGGGAGAAAGGGACAAAGCTTTTACATAATATTTCAGTCGAAACCTTTTTAATGTAAGTATAGGAAATACATTAACTTAAACAGAGCCTTATGATGTAGCATGAGAGCCTGAGGTGATCAAATAGTTTTATTTCATAGTTATGTGAGTAGCCACAAAAAACCAAGCACATGCTAAACTTGTATTACACATACTCACCCATTCAAGTAATGAAAAATTGGCATGTGGAATTTCAATTAGCCCTGGAATGGCTCAAACATTGTTTTTCTGGTTTTCATATTTCACTGTAGTATTACAACAGCATAACATTGTGGAAAGCTGGGAAAGAAGTACATGGGACTTACATATTTTGCAACTTTTTGTGAGTCTACAAGTATTTCAAAATGATAATTAAAAAAAAAAAAAAAACAAAGAGATACTTAGATTAATATTTACCAGGTCTGAGGACATACATGTTGGTATAACAGAATAAACAGACCACCATTGACTATATGGCTTATAAACAATAGAACACAGTTTTCATAGTTTTGAAGGCTGGACAGTCCAAGATGAAGGGGACTGCAGATTCCATTCCTGGTGAAGGTCTACTTCCTGGTTTGTTGTTGGCTGTCTTCTGTATTCTCCCATTGTGGAAAGAACCAGGTAGCTCTATGTGTCTAAGCCTGCCTGCCTCCCCTTTCTTCCTCTCTCCCTCCCTCCCTTCCTCCCTTCCTCCCTTCCTTCCTTCCTTCCTTTCTTCATTCCTTCCTTCCTTTCTTCCTTCCACTGGACTATGCCTATAGACTCTGGATTACATTTTATTTTTTATTGGTTCTTTCAGTTATACATAACATTAGAATTTATTTTGACATAATTATAAAAACCATGGAATATAATTTGTTCTAATTGAGTCCCCAGTACTTCCCCTTTCCTTCTCTAACTTCCTCCCCCTTTTCCCTTCCCTCTACTTACTGATCTTTCTGCTATTCTTATAGTTTTTTTTTTTTTTTTTTTTTTTTTTTAATTAGTGTCTTGGAATAGACATGAAGGTGAGATTCAGTGTGGTATATTTATATATGTACATAGGAAAGATAGGGCTGGTTAATTTTATTGTCTTTCTCAATCCCATCTCTTCTCTATTCCCTTCATTTCCCTTTGGCTACTTTACTGATGCTTCTTCTATTTTGTTTTTATTCCCACTCACTTGTTTTTGATTAGCTTCCACATATCAGAAAAAAACATTTGGCCTTTGACTTTTTGGGACTGGCTTGTTTCACTTAGTATGAAAGTCTCTAGTTCCATCCATTTATGGGTGAATGCTGTAATATCATTCTTCTTTACAGATAATACCCCACATCCATTTATCTGTTGAGGGGCATCTAGTTTTGTTCTATAGCTTGGCTATTGTTAATTGTGCTGCTATAAATATTGATGTGGCTACATCAATCTAGTATGCTGGTTATAAATATTTTAGATATATACTGAGTAGTGGAATATCTGGTTCCCTTCTTTGTTTCTTGAGGAATCTCCATACTGTTTTCCAGAGTGGTTGCACTAATTTGCAGTCCCACCAATAATGTATGAGTGAGTCTTTTTTTCCTCATCTTCACCAACATTTATTATTTATATTCTTGATAATTGCCTTTCTGACTGGAGTGAGATGTAGTTTTAATTTGCATTTCCCTAATTGCTAGAAATGTTGAACATTTTTTTCTTATATATGTCGACCATTTGTATTCCTTCCTTACAGAAATGTCTGTTTAGTTGTTTTGCCCACTTATTGATTGGGTTATTTGTTTCTTTGGTGTTAATTTTTTGAGTTATTTGTATATTCTAAATATTAATGCCCTATCTGAGGAGCAATTGGAAAAGATTTTCTCCGGTTCTATAGATTTTCTTTTTATGATCTTAATTGTTTCCTTTACAGTGAAGAATCTTTTAAATTTGATCCTATGCCACTTATTAATTTTTCATTTTATTCCTTGTGCTTTAAGAGTTTTGTCAAGAAAGTATTAGACTTACATTTTTCTTCTATCAATTACAGGATATCTGGTCTAATTCCTAGGTCTTTGATCCACTTGAGTGAATGTTTATGCATAGTGAGAGATAGGGTTTAAATTGCATTCTACTGCATATGAATTTCTAGTTTTCTCAGTACCATTGGTAAGGCTATCTTTTCTCCAACATATGTTTTTTGTACCGTTGTTTATATCAGATAACTGTATTTATGTGGGTTTGTCTCAGTCTTATATTCCATTTCATTCATTTTCATGCCTGTTTTGGTGCCAGTACCACACTTTTTTTGTTACTATATTTCTGCAGAATAATTTGAGGTCCCATATTATGATGATTCCTGCTTCTCTTTTCTCACTACGGATTGCTTTGGCTATTCTGGATCTCTTATGTTTCCAAATGAATTTCACAACTATTTTGCTAGTTCTAAGAAAAACATCATTCGAATTTTAATGGGAAATACATTGCATCTGTATAGCACTTTTGGTAATATTGTCACCTTTATTTCTACCCATCTAAGAACAATGGAGCTTCTTAGATAGGTCTTCCTCAATTTCTTTATTTGGTGTTCTATAGAGATCCTTCACATCTTTTGTTAGATTGATGATTTTTCTCCTTCTCTTCCTCTTCCTCCTCCTCTTCCTCCTCCTCCTCCACCTCTTCCTCCTCTTCCTCCTTCTTCTTTTTCTTTCTTTCTTTTTTTTTTTTATTTTGAGGCTTTTGTGAATGGGACAGTTTTCCTAATTTCTTTTTCAGAAGATTCATTATTGGAGTTTTGAATGCAATTCACTTATGAGTGTTGATCTTATATACTGCTCTTTAATTGAATTCATTTTTGATCTCTGAACTCTTTGAACTCTAATGGAGTTTTTTCAGTCTTCTAAATATAGGATCATGTCATCAGCAAACAGATATAATTTGAGCTCTTCTTTTTATATTGGTATCCTTTAATTTCCTCTCTTGCAGGGTGATTGCTCTGGATACTGTTTCAAGAACTATATTGAATAGAAGTGATAAAAGTGGGCATCCTTGTCTTGTTTTTGTTTTTAGAGGAAATGTTTTCAGTTTTCTCCCTTCAGTATAATGTTGGCCTTGAGTTTGTCACAGATAGTCTTTAAAATGTAAGGTAAATTTCTTCTATCCCTAGTTTTTTTAAGGGGTGCTATATTTTGTCAATTTTTTTTTTGCATCATTTGTGGTAATCATGTAATTCTTAAATTTGAGTATATTTATATGGTGAATTACAATCAAATTATTTCTTGATTTCCATATGTTAGATCAACCTTGTATCCCTGGGATGAACCCAACTTGATTATGGTGCACTATCTTTTGTTTTTGTATGTGGTTTGCCTATATTTTACTAAGAATTCCTACATTTTTGTGTATCAAAGATATTGGTCTGAAGTTGTTGTTGTTGTTTTTCCTTGATATATCTTTGTCTGGTTTTGGTATCAGAATAGTACTGGCTTGTAGAATGAGCTTGGAAGGGTTCCCTCCTTTTCTATTTCATGGAATAATTTGAGGAGAAATGGTATTAGTAGTTCTTTAAAGTCTGGTAGAACTCAACTGACAATCCATCCAGTATTGGGATTTTCTTTGTTGGAATATTTTTTTAGCTCTTTTAATTCATTACTTGAAATTGATCTATTATGTTTTCTATATCTTTATGGTTCAATTTGAAGTACCATATTATGATGCTCCCTGCTTCTCTTTTCTCTTAACAGATTACTTTGGCTGTTCTGGGTCTCTTATGCTTCCAAACAAATTTCATAACTAATTTTTCTAGTTCTGTGAAAAACATCATTAGAATTTTAATGGGAAATACACTGCATCTGTAGAGAACTTTTGGTGGTATTGTCACCTTTATTTCTACCCATCTAAGAACAATGGAGTGTCTTAGGTCTTCCTCAATTTCTTTTTTTAGTGTTCTACAGAGATCCTTCACCTCTTTTGTTAGATTGATTATACTTTATATGTCGTTAGGAATTTGTCAATATCTTCCAGATTTTCTACCTTATTGGAGTATAAATTTTCAAAGTAGTTTCTTATGATCATTGGAATTTCATAAGTCTCTGTGGTAATAATTTCTTTTTCATTTTGATTTTTTTAATATGTGAGTATTTTTTCCTCTTTCTTTGGGTTAGCTTGAAAGGGTTTATCAAACATGGTTATCCTTTTCACAAAAACAACTCTTCATCTTGTTGATCTTTTGTATTTTTTATTCTCAATTTCATTTATTTTGGCTCTGATTTCAATAATTTCCTGTCTTATATTGATTTTGGTATTGGTTTGTTCTTTTTTCTAGTGTCTTCTAATATGGTGTTTTTTTTTTTTTTACTTGGTATCTTTCTGTTCATTTAAACCATAAGCTCAATACTATGAACTTTCCTCTTAGAAATGGTTTCATATTATTCCAGAGATTTTGGTATGCTGTATCACTATCCTCATTTACTTATAAGATTTTAAAAAATTTCTCCTATGATTTCTACTCTTTTCCATTCATTATTCAAAAGTGGACTATTCAATCTCCAAGTGTTAGAGTGGATTCTGCATTTTTATTTTATCATTGATTTCTAATTTCATTCCAAGATGATCAGAGAGATGTGAGATATTATGTCTGTTTTTTGTAGTTGCTAATGTTTGCTTTGTGGCCTAAGATATTTTAGAAAATGTCCCATGTGCTGCTGAGAAGAAAGTGAATCCAGTCATTGATGTTAGATGTCTGTTAGGTACATATTATTAGTTGTGTTTTTTAGTTCTATAGAATCTTTACTTAGTTGATATTTGGATGTCCAATGGTGAAAGAAGCATGATAGAGTCACTCAGTATTACTGTATTAAGATATATTTGATTTTTAAAATTGAGAAAGGTTTGGTGTATGTAGATTTTCCATTATTTGGGGCATAAATGTTTACAATTATTATATCTTGTTGATGTATGCTTCCCTTAATCAGTATAAAGTGACCATCTTTGTATCTTCTGATTAATCTTGGCTTGAAGTCCACTTAATCTGATATGAGAATAGCTACCTTTGCTTGTTTATGAGTCCCATTTAAATTATACATTTTTTCCCAGTCTTTCATCTTCAGTTGGTGGATGTCTCTGCCTGTGATGTGAGTCTCTTGCTGACAGTATATTGTTCAGTATTTTTTTTTAATTAGATATACCAACATATGCCTTTTGGTTGAAGGGTTTATACCATTTATATTCAATGTTATTATTGACAGATGATTTTTATTCCTTGCCATTTTGATTTATTTCTAAGATTTAAAACAGACTTAATTCTCCTTTTATTGACTATTTTTCCAGTGTAATTCCTCTCTGTGCTGGTTTTCATTTTTATTTTTATTTATTCTTCATGGAATATTTCATTGAGTATGTTTTGTAATGCAGACTTTATAGTTATGAATTCTAGCTTCAGTTTATTGTGGATAGTTTTTATGTCATCTTCAATTCTGAAGCATAGTTTTCCTGAGTATATTATTATAATTAGCTCTTTTACTATTTTTTTTTTTTATCAGAACTTAGTATATATTACTCTAAGCCCTCATAGCTTATAAGGTCTGGGTTGAGGAATCAGGTGAAATTTGGATTGGTTTATTTCTAAATGTGACCAACTGTTTTTTCTATTGCAGCTTTAAAAAATTTAAACTTATTCTGTATGTTAGGCATTTTCATCATAATGTGTCTTGGTGTAAATCTATTGTGACTTTGTAGTTCTATATGTCTTTCATACTTGGATTTCCATGTCATTTTTAGGTTTGGAACATTTTCTTATATTATTTCATTGAAAAGACTGTGCATCCCTTTAGCTGTGTTTCACAGCCTTCATCTAACCCAGTGATGCTTCAGTTCAGTCTCTTAAGGTTACCTCAGATTTCTTGAATGTTCTGTTCATTATCTCTTAATGTCTTTTCTTTATGGTCAACTTTATTTTCAAGATTATATACTTTGTCTTTAAGGCTTGAAAATAGATCTTCTTGGTCTAATATATTGGTGATGCTTTCCACTGAATTTTTAATTTGGCTTATTGAGTCTTTCATTTTGAGGATTTCTGTGGTAATTTTTCAGTCTCTATCTCTTTATTGAATTTATCTTTTACTTCCAGCATTTTTTTTTTCTAATTTCATTCCTTACATTGTCTTTTAACTCATACAACATTTTAACTATTAACTTTCTAAATTCCTTCCTGACATTTCCTCCACTTTGGTGGTAATTGAGTCAGTTGTTGAAGGGTATGGGATGTTTGGGGTGGCTAAGTCCTTTGTTTTCTATATTGTCTGTATGTCTACTCATCTATAGTTCTAACTTCCTTTTTTTGATTATGTGATTTAATTTTTTAAATTTATTCATTCTTTTTTTGTTATACATGACATGTTATTTTTGATATACAGAATATATTTTGACATATCAAGTATACATGGAGTATAACTTCCCATTTTTGTTGTATGTGTACAACTAAATGTTGTACATGATGTGGAGTTACACTGGTCATGTATTCATATATGAACACAGGAAAATTTTGTCTAATTCATTCTACTGTCTTTCCTATTCCCATCCCCTCTACCTTCTCTTAATTCCCCTTTGTTTAATCCAAGAAACTTCTCTTCTACCCTCCCCCTCATTGTAGGTTAGCATCCACATATCAGAGAGAACATTCAGCCTTAGGTTTTTTGGGATTGGCTTCTTTAACTTAGCCTGATTCTTTTAGGCATGGGAGTACTTTGCAATCTTCTTTCTCTGAAGAGCCCTAGGTTCAGCAAATATCTAGATATTGGTATTTAATTTATGTGTGACCTCTGCTGATCCCAATATCAGCACCATTTTAATAGATGCCACTGTATTCTATTTACTATAATCACTTATTTACAATAATCACTCTAGAGCTGAAGGATCCCTAATTAGGAAGGGCTGTTGCAGCTAGCTGGAAGCCATAAGTTCCACCTGATATGTATGTGACGCACCTGTAGGCACCCGCAAAGCTGAAGGTATATAACCGGGTGAAAGCGGTCCGAGTTAGGAGAACGGAGAATTCAGTCAGTCGGGCAGTCACTCGGTCGGTCAGAAGAATCAGAGCGGCCAGAACGTAGGCAGAGCGGTTACAGAAGAGAAACCAGATAGAAGAAGTAATGACTGGTCAGAGTTAGGCCGAGGCTCCCGAGGAAGACAGAAGACAGAAGAAAGAAGAAGGAAGAAAGAAGAGAGAAGAAAGAAGCTCTAATTTCTCTCTAAGCTAAGAAGATCTATCTTTCTTTCTCTCTAAGCTAAAGAAGCTCTAAGCTATCTTTCTTTCTCTCTAAGCTAAGAAGAAAAATCTTTCTTTCCCTCTCTAAGCTCTAAGAAAGTAGAAGTAAAAGTAGTAAAAGCTTTACTCTGCCTCCGAGTTTTTCTCCCGTGGCACCGTGGCTGGCCATGACAGGCAGCTTACACAGAGCCAAGACATGTACTATTGAAACTCAAGAGAAACAAAGACTTGTTGCTATTGTTCTCCATAGTTCCTCAAATATAGGAATAAACTTTCAAATAAAGTCCTGGAACAGGTCAAAAGTTAGTTATTAAATGAAGTAAAATAACTATAACCTCAAATTAGAGATAAAAAAGGAGGAAATAAGAGTGATTGGACAAAAAGAGAGGGAAAAATAGAGACAGAAAGAAAGTGAGAAAGAGAAACGTTTTAAAAGAACAATATACACAAAGTTAGAAGGAAGAAATAGATGTTTGTTGGGTATCAGAGGTAGTAGCAGATAATGCAAGAGAATGAATAGGGGATAAGAGGGTCAAGCAAGTATCAACCAGAACTAGGAATATGAAGATAATAAGATTGATTTTGATTAATGCTTTAAACCACCAGATGAAATACACTCCAATCAATTGAAGGCACAATGTTAATTATTGGTGTAACAACTATCATTCAAGTTAAAGAGTTATTTGTATGATTCAAGGTGATGATAGAGTTATTTATAGTAAACCATGCCAACATTAAGAAAATTCTTCTTGAATCTTGGTTTGGATTTCATTGGCGTTTGGACATTTAGCAGATGTTCGTCATTCTTTGGCTACGGATCTCTCTTGAGTTGCAGGGGCACAGGAACCAATTTACCAGTTGCTATGGACTTCTGGGTTCTGGGTTCAAGGGCCTGCAGTTGACTGCTCAGAAAATACAGTGTTTTGGCTTGGTAATTTTTTTTCTTGATTTTCTAAAAGACTTGGTAATTTTTATTGTGTACAGGAGTTCAGGGTGCAGGCTTTGGAATGTCCCTGTGATTGCTGTGGGTCACTGTGTACCTATTCCCCTCTACAGGATCCTTTTTGCAGTGGTAAGATCCTGGTGGCATTCTGTGAGCACAGGAACTCTGGTTGTGGGTTTTCCATGAGCATTCTGTGGTACAGAACTATTCCCCTGGCTGATACCTCTCTCTAGGGTACTGCAGTGAGGGGCAGCTCAACTGGGCTCTGGTTTCCACTGCCCCTGGTTATTAATGGTAGGTGTTGATTTACTTGAGTGATGCAAGATCTAGGCAGTATCCAAATAATGCCCTTTCACCCACAAGTTGTAGTCATGAATCTGGTTGGGCACTAGTTAAGGTGGAGAACAGCCACTTCCTCTTGTCTTGGCTGTGGTAATTTTCCATTTAACTGATCACCCATGACTATATTTGCAGATACTTTTCTGGGGTATGAAGGAAATTTGTCTTAGCAGGCTTCTGTCAATGGCTGCAACCATACCGAAACCAGTACTCTATCAGTGGATATTCAGGCAACTTCCCTCTGGTAGGACTTTGCAATCTCAGAGACCATCTTGAGGTTTACAATGGTGCCTTTCCTCCCAGTGTCAGAGGTCAGGCCCTCCTGAATATGCTTTTCTCTTCTATAGGTCAAAGTTACATGGTTGCTCTCTCTGTCTGAGTCCCCCAATGTTGTGTAACAATGTTGCACAATGTTGCACAGGGTTTCAGTGGTCTTTGCCTATTGAAGTTCTTTCTAGACAGATTCAAAAGAGGTCCCACTATAGGGGACTTCTCTCTGGTTTGATTTGCAGTCTGGACATGGGAAGATGCCCTGTTAATTTAAGGTGTATACTAGTTGGATAAGAGCTCCACAAGATGCTTGTAGACCCTTGATTCTGGTTTTCTTTTCATGATCTGCTTTTCAGCTATTTGCTTTGTTTTAAGGACCCTTCTGCTACCAGTTCCCCCACCCCTCTCTTTCTCTTTCTCTGATTCTCCCCTGGTCTTGGTTTAGGGTTTGGGAACTCTGCGCTTATTTTCCACTCTGATAACCTGTCTTCCAGTTTTCCAGGTCACGGACTTTGTGATATTGATTCTTAGAGCATTTATTTGATCACCTACCACTCAATTCTACTTTTCCTTTGCTGCTGCCTTTCAGTGTTCTGAAGAGATTGGTACTCACCGCTAGCTCCCTTCTGCCACCTTCAGACTCCCCCTACATTTTCCTTTATAATAACTATAATCTCAGTTATGAATCACTCTCATAACCTAATAAACTCCAAAAAGTCTCATCGTTTAAAACCATCACATTAATTAAGAATTATTTTTAAACAAAATTCTGAAATACAAAAACATTTAGTCTGCAGTATACCAGAAGAAATACTTTGACCTTGTTTTGAATGACTCTAATACTAACTGGCAAAAGAGAAAAGAAATAAAATCATATGAATGATACAGCAAGTCATAAATAAGATATTTTTTAGAATTAAAAGTGATATAACATTCCAAATATCAGTCAAACAAGAAAATAAAATCACCCTAGCTTTTTATATATTTGAAAATTCACCAAATCATCCTCAAAAGTTTATAGCAGACTAATTTTAAAAAGTAATTTTATTTATTTCCACAAATATATCATTTGAAAGCATAAACTGTGCATTTACTGGAAGAAGTTTGAGAATAATTGAAGGAAAATACAGAACAAAGCCTCACTCTGGTTTTTGGCAGGTCCCCCCATTTTGTATATGAACATGTAATTTCTTTTGGATATGACTCAACTTTTTATTTCAAATGTCTATTATTACCACTTAACTTTTCATTAAAATATTAGACATTTATTTATTTATTTTTGAGTGAATGTCATATATTGGTTGTTTATTCTCTGTGTGCAAGAATATGGGATGTCAGTCTATTCTTCCTTCTAGGTATGTGTCAGCATTGTATCCAACAAAAGTCTCATCAGGGATTTTATCAAATGTTTTAACTGAAATAAAATATAAAATAATTTCTTTGTTCTGAATTTGGCATTGATTTCTGAAGTTGGGCAGATTTGTAAACCTGAGATCAACAATGGAAATTTGAGCAAGTAATTTAGTCCATGTATCTTTAAGCATAGTATTATATTTTAGAAATATGGTATGGAATTATAACTCACTTCATAAGTGTGTTGAAATTTCTAAGGGCTAAAGGAAATATTGCACATAAAATGCCTCATTAAGAATTACTATAAGGTGTGCGTGTGTGTGTGTGTGTGTGTGTGTGTGTGTGTGCGCGCACAATTAAGTTTCAAGATACTGAATAGTACAAGCTTTCATCAGTCTTGGATAAAGTCAGTAGGTTTGTAAACAGTGAACAGAAAGAACTAGTGGCCTAAAATGTTTAATCATTTTTATGTCATCGAAGATGGAACTGAATTACTTATATCACTGTCTTTGTTTGAAATTTAATAAACAAAAAAATTGTTTATTAAAACTGGAAGTTCTCAAACAACACATTCAACAAAAGTAATTGACATAACTAAGATCTTTTAAAAAAAGAGTAAATTTTGGCCTTTTATTCTATAAAAATGATATACACAAAAGATAAATAAAAAGAATTATACCAGGATACATTTTCTGGTACCTCATAAAATTAAACAAACATACATCCCTATATCATTGATAGCTTTAGGCTGAACTCACAAAGGAAAAAAAAAATATAAAGATATCTATGGAAAAATTACTTTAGGCTGACCTCACAAAGGAAAAATAATATAAAGATATCTATGGAAAAATTACTTTATTCTTCATTTTCTTTTGATAGAAAACTAATATATACTATATTTTCCCTTTCTTTTCTGCTAGTATTGTATCCTATTTGCTTCAGGGAGGATGAAGGTAATATTTTTCTAGATGAACTACAATAAAGGACAAGACATTTTTGCTTTGCTTGTGAAACATATAGCACAAAAATGAACAATGTAAGAAAAGCTACAATAGCTTTAGCAAACTAGGTATATAGTCATTACCTTTAGCACATAATATTTTTCATTCAAGAAGAACTCGCCTATTTGTCAATATAGCTATAGATTTTGGCTGACCTGTGCTATTTTAATATGTAAGTGCATATTATTTCATCAGTGTATTTGTCACATTTTATGCAATAAAATTTCTAAAATTGATTTTTAAGTAGAAAGAAATGAGCTTACTGCTCAGCAATATTTCTTGCATGATAAATTATTTTTCTCTGCATATCAAATGATTGTTTGATTGTCAGATAGGATATATGGTAGATTTGGATAATATTTTAGGGTCTTTTTATTACATTTCTATAAACTTTTATTTTAGGCAGGACATAATGACCCTTTATTATGTATAAATAGATAGCACTGATGCACTATTTCCATTGTTTATGACTAAAAGCATTAAGGAAACACATTCACTAGTTTTCTCAGTTCCTTATTGTGCTCATTAGATCAACTCTGAATGACTCTGAGAAGCATGTCCCTGTCACCTTCATTAAAAAAGCTTATTTTTAAGTGGATAGACATGATTAATGTGCTTAAGTATTTCTTTTCCAAGGCCAACCTGAAGTACCTCTCAATCCTATTTAGAAAAAATAAAACTGGCTAGTTCATCACAGACAAAGTAAAAGAAGGTATGGCCATAAAATTATTTAATTGCCAATATGGACTACTTGTCATCTATGATTGTACACAACCTTCACCCTCACCTTTCTCTCATCTCAGTGCAAGGGAAATGACCCCTATATCCCTTGTTTCTCATTGAATGCTAATGCTCATCCATTACCCTGAATAAAATTCATATGGTCTCCAAACGTAACAATTTTAATTTGCCACTTTATCCCCTCTAGATGCCACAATTTCCCTTCTCTTTCTATATAGACTTCTTGACAGAGGAATCTATACCTATTCATTCTACTTTTTCAGTTTCTGTATCTTACTAATCAATATGGATCTTATGAATGGGCCCATTATACTAATAAAATTGTAATTTTACCAATGTTATCCACAAATACATATTGTTGAAATAATTAGGAAGCTATTATTATTGTACTATTGTGAAAGTGTTGATCATTTATTTCTTATAACACCTCTGCCCTGTTCATGTCCTTTATTGCCACTGGTATTGTCTTAATTTTAGGCTTATTATTATAACTGGCCTTAAATCTGAACCTATGTAGTATTTATAACTTTTGTCTTTCACAAAAAACTCCTAATCTTTTGTTTCTAAAAATTAATTATACTTTATTGCTTAAAATTTTTTTAAGTATTTCTCTAAAGTTTAAAAACAAAATACCATCCCAGATAAAATACTTCATAATCTGAACTATGTATATCTATATATTAATTTATATAGACCATCCCAGATAAAATACTTCATAATCTGAACTATGTATATCATTCTGTCTTCATCTCTATTTTAATTTTCAGAAAATACAAATTTCAAACATCAAAACTTTTCAAAGATAAAGAAGGGTGTTTCATAATGATAAGGAGATCAATGCACTCAATATTTCTAATCAATCATTTATAATAAGGAAGGGACTGATTAGCTGTGTATGTGATATCGTCAAACAGTTTTTGGAAAACTAATACAGTGAGGTTGGCTAGTTGCTCCTAATAACACTGGACAAAGTGGTGCAGGAAAAGAAAGAATTTATGGATTCTATTTTTCAACTCAAGCTCATATAAATCACCTAAGAGCTTGTGTTTGCAATTCCAAGGAGATCCTTTTCTCCTCCAGATACAAAGCTGAGTTTCTGAATATCAAACATATAATCTCATCCTGTGCCTGGCTCAATCACAGCACAAGTTGAACTCCCAGCCTTGCTGGGTTTCTACAATTAAAGAACAAAATATTGACTGGGAAAAGTAAGGGGATATCTAAGGTACAAAGGGGACCTGTGAGATGACCGTGATCAAGCTTGGGACGTTAAGCCCTTAATTTTTATGAGTTTTATTTGTCAATAAAAGAATCCTCTCCATTTTCATTAGAAGTGATTTCCCCACCCCAGGATAAAACACTTTCCACCAAAGTGCTATTGGCCTCTCGAAACTCATCACAGAATATTAATACTGCATTCTTTATTATGCTATAATTGTAAGTGTACAGAGAGATGAGGATGGTGGGAACACTGGGTTAAGAAAATAATTCTATGAATTGGGTCTAATGTACTGACCCCCAAATGCTTTTATTGTCAAAAAGCAATTTACCTGCAGTCCTTCCTGACCTAAGCAGACAGGATATGTCACATTCCTCAACAAACTACCTGTTATCTGCAAGGAAATGCAGGCAAGAAATAATGTTGATAAAAGGAACCCAACTTCCTTTGAAGGGAGAGACTTATATGACCCTTTTCAAAGACTAGATTCTGGAAGATAGGGATAATTCCTCCTTACTATAAAACCTTTAAAAATGATAAAGAATCCAATTAGAACTGGTCAGGATGGGCCAAGATAACCTTGAATTGCCATAACAATGGGGACTTGAAAGTGTGATGTCACTCTGCTGTCAGTCAAAAGTCAAGAGGGGGGCCTGGGTGGGACTCTCTGGAAACTTTTCTGGGATACCCAGTAAAACTGGAATACAGGAGAGGCACATTTTTCCTCTCCTCTCTGAGTGGATCCACTCTCTTCCTTGAGGGCGTCCCCCTTCCCTTCTCCTATCCCTTCAATAAACTCATGCTTGTTACCCTTGAATGACTTTCTGTCTGAATCTTTCTGAAATCTTTCTGTCTTGATTACAAGAACCAGAGTTTGAGGGCAGGTCTTCAACCTGCCTCAGTTTCTTGAAAGGTCCCAACTCTGTAACATAATAACATCCACTGAGGGAGTTACTGTGCAAGACAATATTGTTCCACTCAGCTTATATACCCCAAAAGCACTCTCTCACTCTAGCACTCTCTTTTGATTTATAACTAGACAAGTACTAGCAGGTTCCTAAAGGTGAAGTACAAAATGTGATCCATGAGAAGGCAGGCTTCACTCAAAAACACTACTTGAATTTATTAATTTATATAGACTTAAAACAATAGGACATGTGTGGAAAAGGATATGAGCTCAATAAAATAATTGTAAAAGGAACATGAAGTTGGATCAGGCTAAATTTAGTCTTACTAAGCAGAAATTTTGCATTTAATATTTCAACCTGTGACCCACTTGGATGGTGACTTTAAAAAGTTAAGAAATCAATGGAGTTTTCACCCCTAGAAGGTCTAGTGGGTTCCTGAATTAATGTTTTGCTTATTTTCCCAATTCTAGAAGACACAATTTGAGAAAACATTATTGAAGAAAACATAATTTGAATCCCCACATTGGCTCCCTAACCTGTGGTATGAAAAGACTAATTGTATGCCAATAGAACTGCCTCTAAGATAAAAGCAAAATACTACCTTATTCCAGGAAGGACTGCAGAGAGTAGTGCCAACAGCAAGGAGCTAAAAGATTTAGGTATGGTCATTTCCACCATATTCTCATTCAACTCACCTATTTGGCCTGAGCAAAAGACAGATGGATCTTGAGAATGTAGATTAAGCATCTTAAATTTAACCAAGTAATGGCTTTAATTGTCACTATTGTACTAGACATGGTTTCATTGCTTGAGCAAAATAATATATCCCCTGATATCTGATATACAGTCATTAATCTGAAAAATGCCTTTTCCTTTACATTTATCAATAAGGACTACCAGGAACAGTAAGCAATTTACTTTTAGGTGGCAAGGTCAGCAATTTAACTTTATTGTTACATCTGGGTAAGACTAACTTTATCTTACATCTGGGGCATATCAACTATCCAGCACTGTATCATGATTTTGTTGGCAGATGTCTTGGTCACCTGTGCCTCCCATAAGATATCTCAGTAGACCATGATATAAATGATGATATTATGTTGCTTTTACACAGTAAACAAGAAGTAGCAGTTATTCTAAGCTTATGTGTAATACATTTGCAATCTCAACAAAAGTCAATATCTACAGAGAAGAATTTTAACAATTACATGGATAGGCTGAACCATTTTGTGGAAAACAGTGAGCATCTTTCTCTAATTGTCCTTGTCATTACCTAATGGGCTCATGAATAATGTGGTCATGGTGGCAGGTAAGGAGGTTATGCGTGGGCTTAGCAATATGAACTTTCATTCACCAAAAGTGACCTTGCTATGGGCATTTCTGAGTGCCCATTTGATGAGAAACAGATACCAACATTGATCCCTCCATGTGCTATCATGCTGCAGAGTAATCATCCAGCTGCCTAGTGGTAGGTTGATTACATTGCACTCATTCCATAATGGAAGGGAAAGCATTTTCTTATTATTAAAATGGATGTTTACTCTGGATGTAGATTTACCTTTCCTGCATGCAATTCTTTTGCCAAAAATGCCCTCCCATAAACTTAACAAAATTCTTTATCTATCTTCATGATATTCTTCATGGCATTGCTTTTGAACAAGAAATTCACTTCACAGAAAAAAAAAAAAAAAGTGCTGCAATGTGACCATGCGCCTGGAATTTCCCAGTCTTACCATGCCCACACTGTCCTGAAACTGCTGATTTCATAGAATATTGGGACTGCTTTTTTTAGTTACAATGCTAGTGAGCTAGTAAAACCTTGCAAGGCTTAGTAAAATCTCTAGAATGCTGCATATAGTTTGAATTGGCATTCAGTATATAGTATATTTTCTCCTATAACTAGCATTTGTGGATTCAACAATCTAGAGGTAGAAATGGGAGTTGTGCCACTAATTATTACCTCTAATGACTCATTTAGGAACTTTTTGCCTCCTATTATCTCAAATGTATGCTCTTCTGCCCTAGAGATCTTAGTTTTAGAGGGAAGAATGCTTCCCCTTGCAACACACAATGATTCTTTTGAACTGTAAATTGGGCTCCTTAAGCTCCTGAATCAGCAGGAAAAGAAGAGAATTATTGTTCTGGCTAAGGTGATCACTTCTTATTATTGAGGAAAAATTGACTACTACTTTGAAATGGAGGTAAAGTATTTTGGGAATATAGGTGATCTCCTAGGGCATCTATTAGTAATAATATACACTGTGATTAAGTTCAATGGCAAATTAAAACATCCCATTCTAATCAAAGCCATGAATGACTCATATCCTTCAGAATGAAAGTTTGAATTATTCTACCTGGTTAAGAACATGATTAGCTCAAACTGAAGTACTTACTGGAAGAAGTAGTGGAAAAAGATATCTGTTATTACTAACTACTGATTGTGTTAACCATTTCCAACAATAATAACTATAATTGTTGAGTGTTTCCTCATTATTTTGCTGTGAATGTGCATATGTCTATCTATTTCTGTTTTATATCTTCTTCTTTTGTCATGTAACAAAAATTGGCTTCATATAAAAAATATTTAAGTATTATTGAGATAGAAAAGAATAGGCAGAGGAGAGTAGGGAAAGGACAGAAAAATTCACAAGAGGGTAAACAAGAGAGCAGCCGTCTTAACATGCCCTGCCATGTTATAGAACAGTTTTAAAGTTTCTATTTTGCAGAAAGGAATTGTGAAATCCAGCTTGCACCTGTGCAGGACAACTGAAATATCAAGACCCAATCAACAAAGCACAGATCCCTAATAACAGTGAGGAAACAATCAGGAGGAGACTATCTACTTTTCCTTGTGTGTATTTAAAAGAGGGAACTTTCTAAGACTTAAACATCACTCTTGTCCTTCCCAGGGGCTGCACTGAGAGTTCTGAGCCTTTTCTTCCACTTCATTCTTTAACTCTGTGGAACACAAACCTGATTCCAACTCCTGCCAGTATCATCCTGGGGACTCGTCCCTGATCCCAACACCCGCCAAGGTAAGTTATTTGCTCTGATGTTCTTTGCCTTCACTATCCTTTGGAGTAAAACTGGGCACCTGTTGTCATCTACTTAAAATGATTAGTGTAGCTGCCAGTCTCACTTCTCAGATGATAGGTTTCTCAGTTTCTGTAGTTCCCAATCATCTGACCTGTGGGTCAGGCACAATGGGCCATATAGGACCCTTTTCTAATATTTCTTTCCCAGATCATGGTGTCCTGGAGCAAGTAGACAGTGGTTTCTGATCCTGGCCTGCCTTTGGATGTGAGGATTTGGATGAAGTTGGGGGGCAACTATGAAATCTGACTGAAGCTGCTCTTTGGTGATTGTCAAAGTTCCCTCCTCTTACCCCATTTTTTGACAGCTCCTTGGGTTATCCTGTAGTGGTTTGTTGATCACAGTGCTATGTAAATGTTCTGCTAGGTCGGAATCTTCAAATGAGACACCCACATCTCCTCCACACTCAGTCCTTCTGAGTGCTTCCCTTGTAGCTAGACGTCCAGCTGCAGAATGAAGTATATGCTATGAAGAGTGGCTTTGGAGGATAGATTTGAGCTCATTTTTCTCAAATACTAAAGGGCTTCAGACTTGCCAAAGACATCCTTATTGCTGTTTCTATGCCTCCCACGTGCCTCCTGGATTTCTTTGCCTGTAAGGGAAGGGGAGGCACCATCATTTTTATTCTTTATGGATCTAGGGGAGACACATTCTCACACATCTCTTCCTCAAATAATCTGAACTCTATTCCTCTGCGTATCTTCAAGCTCTACTCATAGCCTGTTATTTAAATCCTTTCTCAAATTTCTTCTTAAGAAAGGCATAAGGTCCTCTGAGATTGCTTGCCCTCTATTCTTCCAGGACCCCTGGGATCCAGATTGCAGATGAAAAACACCCTTTATGATCCTTTGTCCTTGATGACCCTGGACTTGCTATTCTCCTTAGACTTTGCTCACCAATTTTATAGATGTACAAAGCCAAGGAATACATCCCACTCTTGGTTGACATTTAATTATTGGCCATTGTGACTGGAAGTCTAATAGTGGCCAGGGGAGAACAATAAGGTCTGCTATGTTTGGATCCCCCTGGGCCTTTGTCATGTGGAAACTAAAAGACCTGCACAACTTAGTTGGTAAGGCAGCAATAAATGCCAACAAGTCATGTAGATTTAGAGGGGTGGGATGGCTGACAACTGACAAGCTAACTCAGAGAGTTGTACCTATGACAGCGAGCACTTCTTTTGGTGCAGCAGCACCTGAGTTTTGTTTTTGCTTATCCAGATGGGAGCTTCAGCCTCAAACGTAAGGCCAGTCTTACCACTAGCCTGACTACTGAAAAAATGGGACAAGTTTTTGATTCACAGTCACTTAGGAAAAAGTGTCTGAGTTTCTCCTGCTCTCAGGCATGGCCTCCATACAAAGGTTTCAATAGAGAATCATGGCTACCAGAGGAAAATATAAATTTTAATACTGTCTTGCAATTTAGTTTTCTGCATTTTATATTTCAACATTTCCTGTTTCTCCTTTAATAAGTGTTTCTTTAATACGTGTATAAGGCCAGAAATGTTGATAGCTTCATAAACTGAAACAGTTCCTAAATTTGAACTGTGATAGTGCTTCTGCCAAAGCATCTCGAATTTTGACTAAGAATCCTCTGTGTAGAAACAAGGCCTGGAGTATGGAGGTTTTAATAAGAGAAAGTCAATAACCTTGGGTTTCTGTGCCTTTCTCCTGTTGTGTATTTTCTAGTGTTCTACACGGTCCCTGTGGACTTTGTGTGGTCTAGATGCTTCTATTCCCTTCTCCCCAAAGAATGAAGAGTCAAGACAAAGCAAATTTTGTATTTGCCTGAAACAACAGCTATTGTTTTGTCATTTGATTTTAAGAAATGAATGAAAAAAATTACAGAGTGAAGTCAAAGAGTAAGAGATTTTTCCCTTCGAACAAAATGTCTTACCTTATTTCCTGTGTTTCATTTCTTGGTTTATTTTTTAATAAAAGCCACATACAAATATTTTTTTAACATGAAACCACAATCCAAAATGACAGTTACATTACCTACAAGGTAATTCACATAGAACTTTTTCTTGATTTTTAATTTTGCTTCACCAGATGCATATAATTTGCAGTGTTTCGAGTGAAATTATTTCATAAAATTTGTCTTGAGAAAATGTCTAGCAAGAAAACTAGCCAAAAGTATATCAGCAAATCTGAAAAATGCCTATGTCTAGAAGTTTCTGCTATGTGGTAAAAGCTGCCAAAATTAAGACTAGATGGGGAAATATACTATAAATTTAAAATGGAATTGAACACACACGGGCATTCAGCATGTCATTTGACTTTTGAAAAGATGATAAAAATATACCCATAGTAGATCTGTGTCTACACAATGTTCAAGAAATCTATGTTTGTAGATAATATTTATGCTCTAAATATCTATTATAAACAAGCAGGCGTGCACGCACATGTGCATACACACACACACACACACACACACACACACGGATTTTGAAGACTCAATCTACCTTGCCTTTGGGAAATATTAAGTGTTGAGACCTAAAATATTTAGTGAGCTGTTTTATATTTCATGCCAATTGAAATTTAGGAGTAACCAGATTTGTAAGAAATTTGCGAAATGCCTCCTTGGGCAAATTTCAATTAAACAAATACCTAATTTGTTGCATAATTGTAATCAGTTAAATAATGCCACTCAACTATATTGAATAATTCAGTCTTCATTCATATGCATTGAAATAAACTGCTTTTCCATGAGTTCTCTCAGTAACCTCATTTTTTTGCCAGCTATGAAACATTTCCTTGTTTTCAGATTTTAGTTTAGAAATATGAAAAATGCTGAGAACATATGAAGAGAAAATTTTATTCATTATTATGCTCTTAGATATTGAGGGATTCTTTTCTTTTTCTCATTTTATTCTACCAGTTTTATGTTCTAAAATTGAATAGTCTGATCATTTCTATGAGGCTGATCACCTCAATCACTTATCGGTTGAGATCCAAGTCCTGGATAAGTTTATGAAATGAGCCATTTGATTCACAGGGGTAATCAAACATAACTGGACGGTAAATGATTGGTCTGGTTATTAGGTCATCCTACCAACCAGATTGGATGACCCAATCAGCAATCAAATTTCTCTGCTCTACTACCCAAGCAATTGGGCAAAGCTAATCAAGGATCTCAATGACCAATTCCATGTGCATTACAGACAACCATTGTGTTTCTAATCACACATAGAAGTATCACTTTTATTTCTTCTCCTATTCTTTATATTTCACATACCTTTTTTCCACCCAATTTATTTTATTGTATGTGAATTATTATTTTGGTTAAACATGTGAGTACATATTTTAATGAGTACCATTATTTTGTGTTTTTAGTGATTTCTAATAATACCTATTTATTTCACAACATGCTAGAAAGTTTTTAGCATTCAGAATAACAAAGAATGACACTTTTATTTAGTTGGAAATTATCCACTTAGATGAAAAGCCCAATAAGGCTGATATCAGAACAAATATTCTGCTTGCTCGAGGGAGAGTGCTGATGGTGATGTAGCACACTGGGGGTCTTAGGCAACATAATTTTTTACTTCATTCCCAGAAGCAAACACACTGACAAGCTGAAGTGATAAACTGTTGCCATCTCCACACTAGGGATTGTTAATGTGATTTATCCTGAAAAGGTTTTGCTTGCTGCAACTTTTGGCATTGGCAAGGAAAATAGAAATGCATCTTATGTTCAAACTATTTCCAGTCTGCTGAAAATGTTTCCTTTACACTTTGCTCTTTTATTTTCACAAAATATTGAAACATTAATAGTAAAAAAAAAAATTAATATGTGTACAATGAATATGTACACAATGAAAATATATTCATATTTTATAATAATATAAATTATCAATCATAAACACATTGTACATAAATACAATTGTAAAAATATTAATGCATGCATCAATATAAATTAAGGATATGAATAATATAATAATTAGTAATTAATGATTGTATAAATCATATTAATAAACACTAATAATGCCTAATTATAATTACCAAGATTCATGTAAATATATTATATATATAGGAATATAAAATACTTATATATTGTATTTTACACATTATATATTATATTTCCATTGAAAGGTATTTAAACTCTTATTCCTTTTGTGTTCTTAGCACCATTTACTGATCTTCGTTAGATTAATGATTATATGTTACAGAATTCTTTCTTAGCACCATTTACTGATCTTCGTTAGATTAACTGATTATATGTTACAGAATTCTTTCTTCAGCTATGAGATGGGATATTTTGAAAATTTTCTGTCTAAAATCTCTGTTGCCCTTAGATAAATTTCATAATGTAAATATGATATTATAAATCATTCATTTTTTTCGAATCTATTTTTAATTGTTCAAATAATGAGTTGGTTTTTCAGGATATTTTAAAAAAGGATTAAGGAACAAGAATTTTTTTAGTGATAGTATGAATTTATGCATGTTTTGTCTATTCTATAGTCAATATAAAAAGATTCTATTTGGGTACTCTTAATGTGCTTCAGAAAATATAAAAAAAAACATAAGGATATGGAAAGCAGAAATTAGAACCTAAATAATAATAATAAAGTTTCTTTAAAAACTTTAGAATTCAAAGATAATGAAAGAATGACTTGTATCATTTGGAAAAGAAGCCAGAATATAATTATTAAAAAAATAGAATAACTTTAGATTATTTTTCACAGCAATACTCAGTACTATGGAACATAAATAACCTTTAAAGAAAGTGACCTAAAGCTGGAATGTATTTAATCATTCATTTAATATATGAATATATACACACACATATTTGAGATGTTGATTTTGAACGTCCATGAATTCTTTGCTCATTTTAAATTTATTTACTTTTGTGCTTTTGCTTTTTACTTTTATTTGTTCTTTTACAAATTCTTCTAGAAGTAATTGTAAAGTTCAGAACTCACACAACTAATTGGGCACTTCTGAATTCTGGGAAAGACACCAGGGTTTGCAGAAAATTAATTTAAATACAGAGTACTAAATAAGACTAGTTAATGAGATTAAAATATTAATAACACTGTTATATGAAAATAGTTAATTTTACATAGATAATAGGACAATAAATTATTAACTGAAAGATATTACAAAGAGAATAGAAAGTGTGAGACACTACAAGTATGAAGACTTATTCAATATGTAACTAAAAGTTTTCCTTACAGTCCATATCAGTTATATTGAACAAAAGTAAAGTTAAAGATCAGAGAGCCAGCAATAACCAACTGACTTTTTACTTTTGCAAAGAAAAGGAATAAAGACTATGTGGAGAAGAAAATAGGCTAATAGTATCAGTGCTTGTTTAGGAGACCAATAGATACTATCTAAAGAAAATTGATGAAAGGGTAACACAGAAAATTAGTTGTATAAATCTAACTAATAGAACAACAAGCAACACAGATCCAACATTTGATCTTCATAAATGTAAACATACACACGAAGAAATAAATGTTTTATGATATTTAAAAACTTTCACAGGAAAGATTACAATATATATGGCACAAACAATACATCAAAGAACATACGTGATCTGAACTCATATAGTAATGGGTAAAAATTTTTATATTGCATTTCAAAGCAGAATTTTAATTTTCTTCTGGATGTAAGGTATCTAACATGGTATTTGACAACTCAAACAGGTAAAAATAAAATGTAAAGGGCATACATAATTTAGTTTATAGTGTGAGTTTAGTAAAAGTATACTGATAAATGAACCTTGAGGAAAGAAAATATCTCATCTGATCATGAAATACTAATAAAACTCTAAATTTAAAAAATTGAATGCTATTAAGATAGCAAACCATGCTGACAATGTAGAAAATTCTAAAACTAATGTTATCTATCTAGATAACCAATGAAGATGATTCTAAAACTAATGGTTATCTATCTCTTTTGTGTCAATTCAGTATTCTTGGTTCAAGAGATTTTCCTAGTCCTCCCTCAGGAGGAAGAAAAAGCTTTAGAGTTTTACTTATATCCTAGAAATTATGGATCTATATCCTGTTTCTAAGGGGTAGAACACCAGTTTTCCACTTGTTATTGTGGTAAACATGACCTTCCTTCTTGAGATTTTTGCATCCTAAGCAGAAGTAAATTTATTAGGCACCTATACTTGGTGTGTTTTGCAAAAATACACACAGAAACAAAGTTGAAAATAGAGAATAAAGACTGTCATAATGAATTATGTGAACTTGGTATTTTTCTTAGTATAATATTCCTTCTTTTATTATTCATTCATTGTGTAGTCATCTTTTGAAGTCAGAATGGACCCACCACCCAAAAGTTAGTACAGGTCTTGAGACTGATGATATGTGCCTAGAGGGTATGAAAAGTTTATGATTCATGGAGTGAGGTTTTCTGGGGAATGTGATATTGGTTTCTAAGAAAGTGTGTAAATGGTTTGAGAGAACAGGGAATGAAGACTGGCTTGACTTTTATTTTGTTTAAGAGGTGAGGGTGGTGAGGACTCCCATGTACTGGAGTTTGCATAGTTCAAACTTGTAGTCATCAAGGGAGGAAGTGTTTGGTCTTTTTAAAAATCAGCTTGTCTAGATGTGGAAAAAGAGGTTTTGAATAGCTAGTTAAGTATTTTTAATATAAGGTTTTAATTTATCATTTCTTAACTTAAGCCAAACAGGATCAGGCAAATAGCATGACAAGGACCTAAGGGTCTTTTAAAAATTATTCTAGATACCCTGCAAGAAATGATAATGGTTCATTATGTCATCTACCCATAAAAGTGAGCATTGATAACATTCTTTGTGAGCATTATCGGAAGATCTGGATTGTACAGATCTTCCTATAACTACAGCATAACTATAAAATTTTATTAATGTACTCCAATGTGGGTAGTACATGCCAGGATATTTGCAGAGGCTTTAAGCTTATGAAACAGTCTATATGCGCAACTATTTAGATGGCTACCTTAAATTTCCACAATCTATTTCTCTGCCTCTTACAGGTGACAGACTTAAGCCACTACCTGCTGTTCTGACATGACAAAGTTACATTATTGGTTTTTTATCTATTTGAATAGAGAGATAACAACAGAGGCAAAAGTGGTAACATACTAGTCCAATGTGTCTTAAATATACCTACTACTTATTCTGCTTATTAGATCTCTTATTATTTTATCACCATATTACTACATATGAATCAAAATCTTGAATTAATAAATTAATTTACCAACTGCAACTGGAAACATGATTTAAACTTGCAACTTAATTTTTTTTCAAAACTGTTATGTGGAATTACTCTTTTCATATCACAAAAATTAGAAGTATTTATCTTATGAACTATCTTAATTTTAGTATCCCTACCTAATTACATCAATTATAGAAATTATTTTAAGAATGACAGATGAGCTTTTTCCAGGCTGGGAGTTGTGATAAGGAGCTCAAACAATGAGATGAGCCAATGAATGGTGATTGATTTCCTCTGCCATACAGATACAAAAGTCATGTATACAGTTATGATTTCTTGTAATAACTTCTTCACATTTGAAAATAAGTTTAGTCTACAGGGACACAGCCACATCAATGTTTATAGCACCACAATTCACAATAGTTAAACTGTGGAACCAACCTAGATGCCCTTCAGTTGATTAATGGATAATGAAAATGTGGGATATATACACAATGGAGTATTACTCAGCAATAAAAGAGAATAAAATCATGGCATTCGCAGGTAAATGGATGAAGTTGGAGAATATAATGCTAAGCGAAGTTAGCCAATCCCAAAAAACCAAATGCCGAATGTATTTTTCTGATATAAGGAGGCCGATTCACAGTGGCGTTGGGATGGGGAGCATAGGAGGATTAGAGGAACACTAGAATGGCCAGTGGGTAGGGAGGGGAAGGGAGGGGGCAAAAGGGTGAAGAAAAAAAAAGTTGGTAGTATGAAATAGATATCATTACCCTAAGTGCATGTATGAAGTCACGAGTAGTGTGAATATACTTTGCATACAACCAGAGATATGTAAAAATGTGGTCTATAAGTATAATATGAAATGTAATGCATTCTGCTGTCATTTATAACAACTTAGAGTAATAAATAAATAAATTTTAAAAAAGTAAATAAGTTTAATATAGTACATTTTATTCACTGTATTATTTGTTGATAATAAACATTACTATGTTTGGATCTTTTTCCAACTTTATTACCCTTCAGTCTTGCTTATTTAAGTATACTCAGCTCTACCAAATTGAATTGTAATGTGCTTACCAAAGAGTCCATGGAATGAATTAATTTGAACTTACTTTGAATCTCATGTAAAAACCAATTTTTAAGATTGCATAAATAGGTATATTATTTTAGAAGAAAAATGTTTATCTTCATTAAGGATGGCAGGGTGTAGACTGCTTAGTAAATTATATTGTCTTCAGTGAATTCTCAATTTACAAGCAAACAAACAAACAAAAAACAATTTTTGTTTTGTTATCTTGTGGCCCTAAAGGACACACATTTTGTAATGTTAGTTAACAGGTGCTTAATATTAATAAAAAACAGGGGTTTTTTTTGTAATATTTTTGTTATTTCAATGCTACCCAATTATTAATAAATCTAAAAAATCATTTTATTTCTTCGATTACTGCTACATATTGTTGGAGAGTATCATGAAACTTAATTCACTTTTCCAAAATTATTTTAGATTTACTGAAAACAATCATTACTTCATCAACCCAAAATCTACCAGGCAAACTCATCAGTTTTTTATCTTTAACACTACTTGGTCATGCTTCCTGTAGCATTTATAATACACTACCATCTTTCTCAGTCCCTGAGCTTGGTAACTTCTTTTGCCAAAAATGTTAAATTCTGTATAAGCCTGACCCAATGTGTGTGTGTGTGTGTGTGTGTGTGTGTGTGTGTGCACGCATGCACCCTAGATTAACCGTAGTAGTGAAGGAGGAATTCCCCTGCCTAAATGGTAGAGGTAGTGGAACAGATGACACCCCACGAATGATAGATGAGCTTGAGAGAAGTTTATCACAGGTGCTCAGCCCCAGGGAGAAGGATAGCATGAGCTACTCATGGCATCAGGGGGTTGCACTCAGTGTTTGGGTGAATAAGCAGTACAGGGAAGACAGGCTTTGCAGTAGGGAAATGATGTCTCTCAGCCTGATTTCTGGGGGTTGGGGGTATGATTGGCTTGTTTGAATAATTTCAAGACCTAAAAGACAAATAATACCTATTAGATTGAATGCTGAATTAGGTACAGCTAACCCAAATGATAGAGTCACCAGGGGATGGATTTTTACACAGTTGGGGACAAATCTGCTGAATACAAGAAAACTAGGAATCTGGGGCCTTTTGAGGCTCAAAGATGTCAAGCCAACACAAGCAATTTTAGGCCTTAAAATAATAGTGAATGCATTTGTGTCTTCTTTCATTCCTTATTTTAATTTGTGCACAGATACAGATTTTTTTTAATCCAAACCCTTAAATGTTCTTCCCTTTTCATCCTCTACAAAATCCCATGGGGTCATTTTTCATCAATTATCTCAGATCTCCTGAATCATTAGTCTCTGTATGATTACACATATAGCTACATCTCTCTTACAATTCTACTGCTGCTTCCAGAATAGAGGAAAAAGCATAGGATTCACATCTGGGAGACAAACTTTTATAAGACAGTTTCATAAATTAGTAGGTTTTGTGACTTTTTCATTCTTTTCTTTCTACTTTAACCAAAAAGAACAACAAAAACCCTGACAACTCAGTAATTTAAAACTTAGAGAACTATCTTCCCCTCAAGAAAAACGTGGCATATGATTGGGTGGGGATCTTTTCTACTTTGTGGTATAGGAGGCCTATACTCCACCCATTTGTAACCCCAATTTCAACTGTAGTGTCTACCTGAAATAAAGGAGAAGAATGAAATAAAGAAAAACACTGTTTTAAAAACTTTTTTCTTCCATAGAGTTACATATACTGATTGCACTGTGTGTTCATTTGCCCAAAATAAATAGATACATGATCCCAGCTTAATTGGAGTGGTGGTTATGGTATGGGGGAAGCAGGGGATATTTGCTAAACAGTAACACTGCATTGTTTTCTAAAGAAAATGCAACTTCATAGTTTTCTCATACACACACATATTAAATTTTTATTTGATTTTAATAAAATCACATTTTCTATAACTTAAAAGAAAGTATAACAGTGTATGAGATTTGTAGAATTCTCCCAAAGGAATAAAACTGCATTGTTCTAACCCAAGTAACTACATTCAGAACTATGTTGTCTGGAAAAGGCTTCCCTCCCAAGTACATTTTGCATAATGTTATCAGTAATAATGAAAAACAAATGCTTTTTAGGGGAAGAACCAATGATTATTATGTTGATACTTGATTGTATTCCCTGACCTACAAATCACATGTTGAATCATTTTATTGAGCATGATTAATTTAAATGCTGTGTATTGTAAAGAAAGATAGAATGATTGCCCTTCACATAAATTTCTTGATTGTCTGGAAATTCCAAGGAAAACCTTTTATCACAATGTTGGAAAAGCAAGGCCACATTCACATAATGGAACTGCTTTCCATTTCAAGCTAAAGATCATTACATTTCTTGCTTCTTGCTGAGAAAGCTTTGTTCCTCAATGGATTTCAGAGTTATTCATTCATCAATTTTCTTTAATTTACCACTGGGTCAAACATTGTGAGCTTAAAATATAGATATTTGAAACCGTTCCCTTTTCATTGTGGTTTGGACAAAAATAGAGCCTCAGGGGGCACATAAAAATTCATCCGAATCTTGTACTTAAATACAACTCATCCTCACACAACATCTACAAACATTTTCTAAAATAACCTAATATAAATAAAGACCTCCTGTCAGTTGCTCAATTGTACATGCTGTTCCTAAGTGGCCCAATGCAATTAAGTATCCCAAAGCATCAGAGTTTGGCTCACCATTGAATGAATAAAACATAACTTTTAGTGAAGTCATTCTTTTGATGAAACTGAAAAATTTTCTAAACATAAATCGTGTCCCTGGGTCAATTTTTGCATACATGTTGTATCCCTCAATTGTAATACTCACTGCATTTTCCAGACTAATTGCTATTCAACTTAAGCAAATCATTATCAGGTGATATAGGATATATATATGTATGTATGTATATATATATATATATATATATATATATATATATATATTTGCAAACTCCTTACAATAGCATATGCATTAATTTGATCAAAAACATCTAAATTTTTTGCCTTGAAATAGACATTTTAAAATATGTCCTTCAACTTGTGACATAATTGTGAATTTCCATTTTTAAATACAAACTGATGAGTTGTTAATCTTCTTCTATTAAAACTTTCCAGTCAATTAATCTGGACATGTGATGATTTAACAACATCCATCAGAGCCAATAACAATAGTTTCAATACTATTCAATTTGACTCTTCCACAACCTAAGCCTATTGGTTAGATTATCAGTTTATAGTAAGTTACAGTGTTGACTTACCAGTGTTCTCCAGAAATCTGCTAAGTGGTCTTTATTCAAAGTTACATAGAGACTTGGTTTACTGAATTTGCTTAATAAACATTTTATGCATATAAAAATTCTAAGACACTTTGCAAGAAAATGGAAATTTAAGACAACTGTAGCTCATGCACAGTATCCTAAATTTTAATGTGGGACACACTTAAAAGCAAATAATTGCAATAGGGTATGACAAAACCTGCAATATCAGGGTTTTGTCATTATTAGTACTTTTAATTGTCTCAAAACACCATGAGTTTTTGCCCAAATTTCAGAAACAAGTTACTTAATTGGGAGATCTTAAATAGCCTTCTAGTCTCCACTTATTTCCTGTTGCTATAATAAAAATAATTGAGAACAAGTTATAAATAGAGGATAGAAGTTTATTTGACTTCTAGGTCCAGATACTAGGAAATCCAAAAGTATGGCATCAGCCTCTTCTTGGCTTGTTGTTGCATCATACATCAAAGCATGATGAGAGAAAGCAAAGTCCCTCTTCTTAATAAACTTATTAATGTCATAATGGGACAATACCCAATCATCTTATCTGATACTAATGTCCTCACAAAGGCTTTAATTCTAAATAACATAATTAATGAATTTGGGTAGTTAAGGATCCAACACCTGAACCTTTAGGGAACATATTCAAATCATTGTACTTCCCAAGATCTCATGGCTAGTTAAGTGCTGGTTAAGTTTTCATGTCCCTCCTTATAGAACTATAAAACACTCACCCTTTCAACCTGTGATTCATCTGGGGGATAAGAAGATTTTGCTTCATCCTGCAAAGCCATTAACTCTTTTGTTATTTAATACTTCTAGCACTCTTTAGAAAGGTGCTCATTCATGTTTCCTTTAACTCTGGGGCTGTTCTTTCTTCTGCATGTGAAGAAAGGCTTCCAAATGTTATAGAGGTGAATAATTGTCATATTCATGGGGTCCCTGTAATATAATCAAAATTTTCTTCTAGTCTTTGCACTTATTTCTAAATTCAGGCCACGTTACTCCTGGAATCTTAGGATAAGACTTAAAATGGAATGCCTCTGTGTAGCATCTGTGATAAACTCTGAAGTTGCCCTTGCTAGTATTCCTTAAGTATTCCTGTCTTGTATTCTGCAGCATAGTGCAATCCTAGAGCTTCTCTCCATTATGAAATTGACTCCCTTAATACATTTCATTCTTCATAATACCATTGCTCTACCTGGTATTGTGAGTAGACAGTACTAAATGTAGCTATTCTCCAAAATACTGCTTTTTTTTTTTTTTTTTTTAATAGCCAATGAAGCCTTTATTCTGGCCAGGGCCACCAACTACGTCCAGCACAAAGCAGGATAGTAGAAAATGGCCAAAATACTGCTTTTCTTGCAGTTCTGGAAAAGCAAATCATTTTTCTAAAAAAATACCAATTCACTAATTTTGCATACAATTCTATAAAACATTAGCATATTCTTAAATATTATAAATAATTAAAACCAAGAAATAAAACTAAATGAGATAAGTTTTGGAATGATGTTTATTTTTTAAATCTTATTGCTTTAATCTTAAAGATTTTAAGAATTATGTACATTTCCATGGAATTCCAAGACATTAAAGAAAATTATTCAAATTACATTGATTACTTGACTGATTTTAGCTCCCATTTCTTGCCTCTTATACAATTAGTTTGTCTGCTGTTCAGTTTGCTAATTCTTTTAATTAACCATACATGGTGATTTCCAAAAAAATTTCCAATGCTCATGTATGTTTTAAATGATAATACTTTGTTTTCACAAGTACTTTAACTAAAGTACTTTAACTAAAGTACTTTTCTATATACTGAAATATCTTCCTGTTATGATCATTGTGAATATAAAATGACTAACTGTATAGTAAAAATGTGGTTATAATAGAGACCAACATTACACTCTCAACAAATTTTGTCTATTATAAAAATCACCAATTAAAATAACTTACTCAAGGATGAAACTGAATGTTGCAGAGAAAGAATTCCAATTCAGCTCTGTGGTCCTGGTACTTATCACTAATTCACAAATATTTACAGTTAGTAGTGAATATAATCCCAGACTCACAACAACTTGAAATTGTGCTTTTGTCTATTACTTATGATTTATCTGTCCACAAATTATACAGATAAGAGCATAGCAATTACCTGACTGATTTGTTTAGTGCCAATATCACTGAAGTATGATGTTTCCACAAAGAGTCAAGTTGACCTCATTGCTCTACTTTTTCTACTTCATGTTAACATCTTGGTTTCCTTTCAATTTTTAGGCACTCGAATTATCACTTGTAAAACTGATCACATTTCAAATAATTTTATTTTGTTTTTCAAAATGATGACAATAATTACACAGGTAGATATGATAAAGTCGTGTTTTAAATCAATCTTCCCCACTGCCTTCCCAATTCATTCAAATAAAGATAATTCCTACCAGCATACTCTACTAGCCCTTCCTTCTCAAAGATATGTATACTCATTACCTTTGCAAAAATAAACTAGGTCCCTGCTCTAGAAAGCTCAATTTTTTTTTTTTTTCTAAAAGTACATTTATTTTAGTTATAGATCATCCACGAAATGTTCAGTTTAATGTAAATATTCACTAAAAATAAAAAAGCACATTTTTGTTTTAACATTGATTATTGCCTTTCTTTGTACATGGGTACCTCATTCACATTCATCATGTCGTCTCTCATGTCATTCACAGCCCCACTCCCTCTTCTCAAGAACAAGTATTTTGTGGCCACTATCAATTTAGCCTTGATAATAATAGATATTTGATTTTTATGGAACAATTGTTCTTTAGTTATTTCAAGACATCAATGTACTATTTCAGTTTTCTCTTATCATTAAACATCTTTGATTATTCCATAAACTAGAGCATTACTTTTGAACATTGTTTGATAGTTAAAGTTCCTTTAGAGTTGAATTCCTGATGCAATTGCACACTTTTCTGTCTTCCTGGAATCCAAATAATGCAGTTCCTTGGCTCAGCATTGTAGCACTATATAATATTTAGATCATGGCTTGACAAAATAATAAGGGTACATTAATTTGGAAAGGCTCTAATTTTGTTTTTATTTACAACACTTTAAATGTATTAGTTTATAAGGAATTAATTTTATCCTAAAGAAAATGACTAATTTATGAATCTTTGTGCCATAGCCTGATTTTTTAAATAATAGCAAATACTTGCTGAACACTTATTTTATCTGTGACTTCAATTTTCATTGTCTGATTTTTAAAATAATATCCCCATGTGATTGGTAGTGTCATTCTTTCTATTTGATATATTAAACATATGAAAGTTAAACAGCTTGATTATCTCAACCAATGTCACAAAACTGAAAATGCTTGGATTTCAGATAACTAGACAGGCAGTCTAACTTCATAGTTATTTCTGTTAATCATTTCGCTATGTGGCTAGAACTAACCAAGTGGCACAATGCTGCATTCCAAAACCTGAGAAAGATGATGTAATAGGTTCAACAATAAGGATTTATATTCTCTCTTTGGAGTTAATTTCATTGAATAATGTAGTCAATACACTTATCACATGATAGGAAGTACATGTGTCTCATTATAATTAAAAAAATTCATGAAAATATATTGTAAAGTAAAGTTTTATAAGAGAGTTTGGTGTTGGAAAAAAGAGAATAAGGAAAAGGACACTGTCCTTGTACTTAATAACATCAGGAGTTGAGGTGATGTTACCTCATCTGTGGTAAGTAACACATGTTTGTCATGGTAGTAGGAAGAAAATGGAATTGTGTTGAATTAGTTTTTTGGATGGGCCAAATAAGTAGATATCAGGAAGTACAATTTTAGATATTCAAATAATAAGGATAATTAAATAATGTCTTATTAATTATTTATAACTACAAAGGGTAGATTTTATGTTAAATTAAAGCAAACAAATGACTACACAAATGTCTACTTTTGATCATCATGTTAGCTTTTAAATATTTGCTGTAACTCATATTTTAACACCACAGTTCCTACATTAAAAATATGAAAATTGTTTGGGCTCTGTGTCACATGCCTGTAATCCCAGAAGCTCAGAAGGTTGAAGCAGGAAGATTGCAAGGCCAAAGCCAGCCTCAGAAAATTAATGAGGCCATAAGCAATTTAGCAAGACCCTGTCACAAAATAAAAAATAATAGTGGCTCAGTGGTTAAGCGCCCATGTGTTCAATCCCTGGGGGTAGGGGTTGGGAAGGAAGGGAGACAGAAAGAGAGAGAGAGAGAGGGAGAGAGAGAGAGAGAGAGAGAGAGAGAGAGAGAGAGAGGGAGAGAGAGAGAGAGATCACATTTCATATTAAATTTTGTCCTTTTTAAATTTTTTCTAAAGATCTTCAAATTATCTAGTTATAATATAATAAAAAAGACTTTTTATACACATTAGATCAATTGGCCAAAGTAAGCCATCTATTTTGGTAAGTGATTTTCCATTTGTGAATTTAGTTTGGAATTATGCTGTAACTGAAAGCTTCATTGAGTATAAAGTTAAAAAGCTAAAATTATATCAAAAGGAAGCTTGCAAAAATGCATTTCAAAAACTGGTGAAAAAAATATTTGACCTGAGGAATGCTTTGTAGACCATTGAAAATTTACAGTATCATAGAGAAATGTTACACATGTACTGGTTATTAAGTATTTCAACTCAATTCAATTTAGAATATTTTTAGAGCATTTCTATGTGTCAGACACTGGAAATTCAAAGAAGAAAGTGCTCTGTAAATCAGGCAGATGTCTATAGGAAGAGAGAATAATGGGACAGGAAACAGTACAAATCAGCTAAAACTTTGTTTTTTGTTCTGAAGATTGAATGAGTAGGGGGCTCTATTATCAACAGTAAAACAGAGGACAACATAGGTTTGGTAGGGAGAAATAAAGAGAATTCAAGTTTTGGAATATTGAGTCTATGATGCCTTTTGAGATACAGTTTAGATAGATACCCAGTAGGTATATTTGAAACTAAAAAATAGAGATGAACATAAAAAGTTTGATTCTGGAATTATCAAACTGATAATCAGAAGAGGAAAAGAGAATTTGAGTATCTAGAAATGAGAGAGGAAACAATGTATAAACACTAATTTTGATAATAAATTATTTAAAACAAAAGTGGTGGAAAAAAATGAGGAAAGACCTGCAGAGAATTGTGTCATTAAAGTCAGAAGAAATAATCTCAGAAAGGACAGGTCAGTGTATTCAAATTGAGAGACAGACTGAAAAGGAAAAAAAGGAGAAATAAATGTTTATTGTATTTATCAATTAGTTATTGGATTGCAAGTTCAAATTTGGAATCATAGAAAGACTTTCTGTGCTATAGTAACCCAAACACAGAATATTTAATCATAACTGCTGTTTTCTGTGCAAAGAAGACCAGTGTGTTTGTGTGTCCAAAATGAAAAATAAAATGTTCTGAATCAGAAACAAAACAGAAAACACTTTCCAACCATGCTGTAGCACTGAAAGAATAACATTTGGAATCACACAAAGTATTCAGAGGATGGGGTTTTATTGCAATATCTGGAATAAGGGTTTGATTTGTTTCATTTGTCATCATTGTGTTGTTAGCTATCAAGCAGTTATAATATCTGCTCTTCTTCTAAAGTTGCAAGGAATTCTTAAAATGTGCCAGTCAACCCAGCCATGGCTTGCAAAATACAAAATAATGTGAGATATCCATGGGTAAAACCAGGAGTGATCATTTAAGGAGAGAGTGAAAGGATACACCAATTGAAAGGTAAAGGTTGACAGTTGACATTAGCACAGTGTTTAAGAACAGAAAAATACATAACATATGAAGTATTCATTCAAAGAATAGATAATAAAACTGTTGAATTTATTGCTTTAGGAAGTATTTTTGTCCTAACATTAGAATGTGAACCATATCCATTTTAGGCACTATTGCCTGGAGTCTTGCATAAAGTCTGGCACAAGGCCAGTGGTTAACTAGTATTTGTCAAATGAAAAGAGAGATATACTTAGTGACCCAAAAAGTTTTGGCAATACCTTTTGTCTGTTTTATGGCAATCAGGATTAGTCTCTTTATGCTTTTTACCCCTAGTTACAGAAATTTCCATATGAAGCCTAAGATTTCCAGCTTATTCTTTAATCCTTATACTATAATTCTTATAGAACTAAATTTATTTATTTACTTAGATTCAACTCCTGCCTCTCCAAGAAACCATAGTACTATCATTCTTCCACCACATTTGTAACTCAGGACAATTTTCAGCAAAATATTCTCAGTTCACTCAAACTCTTCCCTGAACTTTTCTATTGTCCCACTACTCTAACTGAATTATTTCAGAATATGCCTATGACTTTTGTAGCTTTATCCCTTCATAAAATTTTTAACAGTTCAACTTTGTCTTTGAAGGCTTACTGATGCAAAAAAGTAGGAATAAAACTAAAAAATAAAATCTTCATCTGTATCTAAGCATGTAACAGTGGATATGTGACTATATAATTATATATATATTCATACATTATATCTCATATGTTGCCGCTGGAGATGAGTCTTTCAACTAACATGGTAGATGCAAGATTTCTCAAAGAAAAAAGAATGTGCTATTTATTAAAGGTCCTTCTCTTAAATCATTTTTATCAGTCACAGTATCTGTATTAGTATCTATCAGAACAAATTCCCCAAAGTCATTAATATTCAAAAGGTATGGATATGAATTTCTCTGTTGTAAAAATTACTATAATCAACATCTGAAGTGACTTCATAATAAATATGCTTTCTAAAATTTAATAGATGTAAGAAATTAGTTATCTTTTATATATAGCAAAAATATATAAAAGAAGGATAAATGGGAACATGACAATGAGTAATGCCTTCAGAATATTTCAGGCAAAGAAAAAGTTGAAAAGTTTCAAGAAAGAAGATAATACCTGAGAAATCAATTGTCAATGAGAGTGTTTGGGGAGACTATACTAGTACTTATGAAACACTCGCAACTTTCTGTTATTATATCAAAATACTGAGATAATCAGCTTCAAGGAGCAAAGATTCATTTTTGGCTCATAGTTTAGAAAGTTTCGATCCATGGTTAGCTTTGTTGCTTTTGGGCCTGTGGTAAGGCCTATGTTGTAGCCACAATTGTGACAACAGAGAGCCCATTTAATCCATGGCAACTAGGAAGCAAAACATTGAGCAGAAGGAAAGGCATCTCAATGTCCTACAAGAGCACATCTCTAAAGACCTAAAACCTCCCACTAAGCTTCTCTACTTAAAGCCCCACAATTTCCCATTCATTTAGGAACAAGTCTTTAACATGCAGGCCTTTTGGGGGAGCATTCTAGATGCAAACTATTGCAGTTAATGAAAGTGAAAATGGGATAGAATAGACCAATTCAAGATGTTTTATTTAATGTAAATGAAAGAGGAAAAGTAAGAATGACTCTGAAAGTTCTAATTTTAGAAATTTAGTGATATCAATTAGAAGATAAAGAAAAAATTTGAGAACATTCCAATATTTGCCATTTTGCATTTAGAGATTCTGTACAGCATCCTGATGAAAATATACACTTTGATATTATGAGTATGGTATTTAAAGGCAAGACGCACCTGCTACTGACTCTGTTATGGCAAAACAACCAAGCTAGGCCTCATTCCGGAACACCAGAAATGCATGTACTCTTGCTTGTTGGACATTCCCAATTTGGATATTTCACAGAAATATGAAACTTGGTATTACAATTTTTTTTTTTTTTTTTTTGTGGTACCGGGGATTGAACTCAGGGGCACTCGACCACTGGGTCACATCCCCAGACCTTTTTTGTATTTTATTAGAGACAGGGTCTCACTGAGTTGCTAAGTGCCTCGCCATTGCTAAGGCTGGCTTTGAACTCGCGATCCTCCTGCCTCAGCCTCCCAAAGTGCTGGGATTACAGGCGTGCGCCACCGCGCCCGGCTGGTATTACAAATATTGAACTATTATTCTAAATGCAGTCTTTTTTCTAATATTCCTTAACTTGGAAACAGCACCATAATCTCTTAAGCACATTAAAATAAAAAATACTAGGATCCCTTCTACATTCCTTTCTCAAACCTTCTCACTAGACTTAACCATGTTTTTTTTTTTTTTTCCAAACTTATCTATTTATTATCTGTTTAACCTTTATGTTATCTGCACCTCATATTTAATGGTCCTTGTCCTGTCCACTATTATTTTTAGTACTAAATATTTTCCTATACTGTTGATTAATGTTCTCATTTTCATTCTTGTTTACATAATCAGCTTTCTATTTTATGAAATGTAGTAGAATATTCTTTCTAAAGTTGTATGAGAAATAAGGACAATCACTTGCTAAAGGCTTCCATGGCTTTCTATTAATATTTAGCATAAAGTCAAACATTTAGCAACGATTTGCTTTTTCAGTTTCATCTTCCAAACCATAGCTACTTAAATTTGAAGTGCCACCCATTCTTTAAGTCTACCTTATCACTCTCTTTTTCATATTTTAAGTCTAAGCAACTTATAATCTTCCTTACCATCATTTACCATCACGCAATTATATGCTTTCTTTTTCTCAGTCTCTTCTCTTTCTCTCATTTTTCTGCAGGAATATGTGAAAATTTTCTCCTTTAGAATTTTTTCCACCAAATAGAATCAGTATTCACGCTTACGATTATTGTGTAGTATGATTTATAAACTCAGTGCAAAGGCCACCACTCTACTACAAATGAATAACATAGGATTAGGTACAGAGTTCAATAATTACTGAATGGATAAATTGATGAGCTTATGAGTCAGAATAATGATACAGATTTTTTGTACTCGTAACTTTTTATTTAAATAATTTCAGACTCACGTGAAGTTACAAAAATGTCACAAAGAGTTCCCACATATCCTTTGCCCTAAGTTCATAGATGAATACACCACCAGTGAAACTCCACATCATGTACAATGACAAGAATGGGATCCTAATTAGCATAAGTCATATCACATGTATGCATAACGTGTCAAAATACAATCTACTATCATGTATATCTAAAATATCTAAAAATAACAAATAAAAAAGGAAAATAAATTAGAAAAACAGACTGCAAACCACAGATTGAGTATTTTTTTAAAGAATAAGAAAATATCACTTTAAATAATGTCTATAGGTTAGTAAGTAGGATTCTATTGATGATACAACTGTGAAGATAGTGGTTTTAATCATGATGGAAGATTGGTTTTCTCAGAACACAAATTTAAAAAAATGTCTGGGAATGAGAACTTGGAAGCATGTATAGGATAAAAGCACTTGGAGAATACAAGAATCATAAAGCATGAATGAAAAAGAAAGTGGCAACACAGAAATTGTGAGAGAATAATAGAAGTAAAGGAATATGATATAAAGAAGGGAAAATATCAAATGATTAAAAAGAAAATTCAAATTTTAAAATTTTAGAAACTACATCTAAATTTTCAGAAATTTTAGTAAGCTTAATCAGAGCATAATTGTGTAGAAGATGTCAGAATGTTATGAGTTACATGAAGATGAAGTAAAACTATTCTATCAGTAATTTATGTAAATTAGCTTATTTCACTTAACATGCTAATCTCCATATCTATTCATTTACTGACAAAGGTTATAGAGTTATTATTCTTTATGGCTAAATAATATTCTCCCTCTCTCTATATATATATGAATAAGGAAATTGTATATACACTCACATACATATACATATATGTACACATATTTATACATATATGTATATATGCACAATTTCCTATACATATACATATATGCATATATATACATATATGTATACATATTATTCAGTATTGAATCTTTAGTGCTTAACATCAGGTACCAAGAAATCTCTTTTGAATAAAAGTGTAATGTGGATGCGCTTCCTCAGTGTGTCTTATGAATGTTTTGGTTTTATGTTATCACTTAGAAAAATAAAATTTTAACACTCATACCTATCCTGTCTGGAACATAGACTTCCATCTTCTCCATATACAGTAATGCTGGTAATACTAGTAGCATTACTGTTCTTTTTGATCTAAGTTTCTGTGAGTTTTTCAGCCTAAGTTTTCCACTCATTTGGCCACTTAATTATTTACATAATGCCTTGCTTCATTACTTATGTTATGATTATCTGACTGATATAGTTCAGACTCAATCAACATTTTTGGAATATCTTCTATTTGTTGAAAGAATACACTTTTCTGAAAATTGGCTCATTAAAAACTAAGATACCAAGTCACAAGTGCTATAACCCAGGTTTCCTCTGTCAGGATATAGCTCAAGATATAGAAAGAAATAAATTAAACCATCAATATCTCAGATCAGTTTGCTGATGTGGTATCTCAAAACAATGGTGGCCAAATACAGAAGAGAGGTGGCAGCAGTGCCTTAAGTATGTAATGATGTGGTGCAAGGGACCACAGTGACACACCAATAACAGCTGTACTCCACAAGGTCCAGACCTGCCTGTCAGAACATAGAGTACCTAACTATAATTAATTTAAAGTGTTTATAAGATTATACTTAGTCGATTCATATAACTTTTCAAAATTTCAAAAGAAACTCATTGGGATGAAAGGTGGTGAATCAGGCTTATTACATTGATGACTATCATAGTCAGAATATCAATGAAAATTGGTGATATTTACATCAATCATATATGAATATAAATGAGGAATCCAGTTTTCTTAAACACTTGAATTTTACAGCTATATCTAAATCTAAGCTAGATGCAAAACAGGTATTTAAACCTATATATTGTATTCAAGGAAACTTGTTAAATTATTAACTAATTTCAGAAAAAAATGCATGTTTTTTATTATATTATGGTACCTCCCTATACAGAATACAATAGATTAATGTATCACACATAGATTATATAATTCCTTTAGCGAAACTGGACTCTAAATCATAAGCAAGTGCAATGTAAGAGATCATTTTTAAGCATATGCTAGCACCATTTACCTTAGAGATACTTAATCCAAAACTGGAAAGATCCCAATCTGTGACAATCTATATTTCAAAACTTCCTTGCAGGTGTTGATGCTAAGGCATACCACAGTTCAGGAACTGGTGTTGTATGGGCAAAAGAAAAGTCATTTCATTTGACTTGATTTAATTACACTCTAGGGGATATTCAATCATAATTCTTCATTTAAAAAATATTTTGTGTATACTTCTACAAATCTCACCACTGCAAAAACTTTCATTTGTCTTCTCTAAACTCACATTCTTTATCACCGAGATTTCATTCACTCTCTTGGATTCAGTATTCCTCAATATCTGTTTCCTTTGGATATTCTCCTTATTTCTTCATTTTAACTATATTTACAATTGGTCAGGTCCAAACTTAAGTAGTGATTTTTGACTCTTTTCCATCTTCTCTCATTTCTTTTTTCCCTACATCTGATAAAGAATTTAGATGATTTTCTCTTTTTTTATTTTAATATGAATTTTATATTTATGAAGTCCTAGGATATGTAGAAGACATTACAAAATATTTAATGCTCACCACTAGTAAAATAAAAAAAAAATACTAAGAACTAAAGGTAAAATGTACAGTGAAATGAAAATTATAATTGTATAATAGAATAGCTTTAACAAAGCATTCTTAACCAGTCACATGACTTTTCTATCACTACCAGGAACTCTTTTGCCCCTTCCAGTCAGTCACACTCCTGGAGACTGCTTATGATCAGATATTTAATTTTTCATTCCAAATTACTATTGCCCCATTTAGAATTATTGTACAACTAAAATCATTCAGTATGGACCCTTTTGCTTCTGAAAAAAAATACCTAGTATTCACATATTTGTGATATTTTCCTTTTGATCTCTAACAGCATTTCATTATTTGAATATCATACCCATGCACCAAATCAAAAAATATATTGTTTAATTTTTCCTCCTGCAAGTGTCCGTTCAATAATTGCTTCCTTCGCCAGGCATAGTGGCACATGCCTGTAATCCCAGAACTTGGGAGGCTGAGGCAGTAGGATCTCGAGTTCAAAGCCAGCCTCAGCAATGGTGATATACTTAGCAACTCAGTGAGACCCTGTCTCTAATAAAATACACAAAAGGGCTGGGGATGTGGCCCAGTGGTTGAGTGCCCCTGAGTTCAATCCCCGGTACCAAAAAATAAATAAATAAAATATAAATAAATAAAATAATTGTTTCCTTCAAGTACTCTCCATGCCCAGTAATATACTGTGAAAGCCATAATGACATATGGTTAAATTAATTAATCAAGAATAAATGAAATTGAACTGATTCTCCAATTCTATTGCATCTCTGGTCTATGACAAATAATACAAGCTATCTTTCTCAGACTTCTTAACATTAAAATGGATATAATAATAGTACCTTATTGAATTATTGAAAAGGTGGAAAAATTAAAAACACAAAAGAGGATGGTTCATATGCATTAACTTAAAATATTAGCTATATTATTTTCTTAAATTTACTATTTACTCATCTATACCACTGTTCTCTATCTCCATATGGCTAGAGACTGTTGTTTTCGTATAACTTGGTATAACGGGCACTGACAAACGTTTGTTTGGGAATGACTTGATTATATTATTGTAAAGCACAATGGGATAGAAAATATGGCTACTCAGCATTTATTGCTGATATTACACTGCTGAGAACAAAATTTAGTTAACTTATTGGGATGAATACTGCAGTTGGCTCTCAATACCCATCCTCCTATTCTTTGTTGTGGTTACATAATTCCTTGAGGTTTTTGGCATAATACTAAGTAACCATCTGACACTATACCTTTTTATTTATCTTTCAACACTTGAAAGACAGGTAATTACCAATGGACTTTGACAGAATTAGGAATTACAATGTCTGTATTCTGTCTTGCTTAAAAGATTACCTGACTAACGCTTCTGCTTTTTTCAGTCTCCTATGGTCTGGAATGCAGATGGGATCCTTGTGAACTACTCTAGCCAACAGATAAGTTCAGTACCTATGTTAGGGTATATCAACAGTGAGAAAGGGAACTGGAAACTTAAAGCAGAGTTTTCTTTGCACTATGTATTATTTACAAACCTCTGGATTTTTATGAGAGATTTCAGAAAAAGGTCTATCTTAATTGAATCATCATAATTTATTTTATTTTTAATGAACCACTTTAAAAATACACTGGTTCAATAACAAACATAAATAGCCAAAATAATTACCAGAAACCTTGCATAAGTATACTATAGATTTAGTTATCAAGATCAACTCTGAGAAGGATACTAAGGAATTGGGCCACCAAAAAATTAGAATATTCAGAAAATATAATAATTATAATTAACAATCGGAAAATTACCTGTGACATAAAGAAGTTGCTGGTATAACGTCTAGCTTTATGTTCATGAGTGTAAGAAGCTGCAATCAGAAACATTCATGATTAGGAGGCTCTTACTAGAGGAAGTTGGCAATGAGAATTTAGAAGTCTTCACATTGGGCTTAACAACAGAAACTGAACAATTAGCAAAAGCATGGCCTCTGGGTCACTCTAAATCTAACTTGAATACCCCTGATGGACACTTAATTATCCATAAATGCTGATGGAAAGATGTCTGCAGAATTTTTATTTTCAGTCTCTAAACTCTTGACACAAAAAGGAATTTAAAAAGAATGTTGAGCACCATTGCACTTGATTACATGCTGAGTGTGAGTATTGATTTCACAACTTTTAAACTGTCACCATGAGAAGTTTACTGAACTCTCTGATTCTAAATGATACTGCTTAAAGTAATAATAGCACCAATGTTGCATGATGTATATGGGAAGGGATGAATGGTCAAAATGACAATGATGGGTAGGAGGGAAGAATTTGGAATATTTTGCAAGAAATTACCTGCACAATATGTGAACTGGTGTGTTATTTGAAGGTGGACTTAGACTGGTTAAAAAGGTATGCTAGAAAAACTTAACACCTAAAAAATAAAATACCAATAAATACAAAATCATTGCATCCATTAATATTAGAGTATATACTCTGTATAATGATGTCTTGTAAATTTATTATATTATTATATATTATATTATAAATTTATTATGTTATTTTATGTAACTAAAATATTTTATTTCCACTACCACTCCTGTTTCACTATAAAATATGTTCTTGCTTTACTACCTTCTAACTGGGGCATAACTTCTTTCATGCCTTCAAACTGGAATTGAAATATCAGCTTTTCTTGTGTCCCAACCAGCTACTTTTCAAACTAGAACCACATAAGTGCCTTTTGGGGGGTATTTAATTTGCTGACTCACCCTGCAGAACTTAGGACTTACCAACTTCCACAATAATATGATCCAATTCTTCATAATAAATTTCTCTTTCTATACACACACACACACACACACACACACACATACACAGAGAGAGAGAGAGGGAGAGAGAGAGGTAAGTATATACATACTTTTTTTTAATCTAGAGAATGCGATTATACCTTCTAGTATATCTTCATTTGAATTATTGAGAAATGTTTCAGATTTTAGGTATCTGTATTATTGTATTATTAGATATTCTATCCATCAATTTATCATTTATTTATTTTACTTTTTTGCTTTGGGGTTCACAATATATCTGTTAAATTGCATTTATATTATTAAAATTTAGATTTTTCTTAATTTCTACTCCCTCCTCCCCCAGTTTTAATTAGATCTTCCCAATTTTCACATTGTCCTCAGAAATCTAGATCATGTGAAATATTAATTAATCTTGCCTTTCTGCCTTTAAGGAAATAAGCCTTGTCATTCCAGAAACATATATAATCATTATACCCAGCTGAGTAAATATCTCCTTCATCTATCAGAACTTCATTATCATGATAGTTTCCCAAGCACTAAGAAGTTATTTGAAATTTTGTCTATTCAATTTTTATTGTTTTTTTGTGTGTGAGTTTGTGAATTTTTATTTTTCATTTTATTGGTTCTTTTACTTATACATGTCAATGGAATCCATTTTGTTATATAAGTCTGGAAAGTATCTTATTCTAATTAGGACCCCATTCTTGTAAATAACAGTGGGATTCACTGTGATACTTTCATATATGTACATAGAAAAATTATGTCAGGTTCATTCCACTGTCTTTCCTTTTCTTATCCCCCCTATCTTTTCCTCCATTCCCATTGTCTAATCTGCTGAACTGCTATAGCTCACCCCTCTTATTCTGGTTTAACTTTTATATATCAGAGTAAACATTCACCTTTTGGTTTTTGGGGCCTGGGTCATTTCCCTTAGCATGATAGTGTCCAGATGCATCTATTTCCTGTCAAATGTCATAAAGTCATTTTTGTTTATACATGCATACTTTCTTTTACTTCTGTTACCTTTGCATTGAACTCTAATTTTAAGCAGGACTTATGTACCTTTGTATCTTTCTAAATATGTTTGCTCTAACATCGACAAGGTTGCAATTTTCATAAACAGAACAAATTTCAATGAATGCTTCATAGTACTTAAAATCTGCTTAAGACAAAATGTTCAGTAGACTTCTGCCAGGTTGTGTCATTTTCAAATAACATGTCTAACTTCATCACAAGGACCTTGAAACAATTTACAATGGACTATCACTCATAAAATTTAAGTTATTTACAACCACACTTTTATGGTGGTTAAATTAATTTTTATTGCATTATTCTTTCCATTTAATGTGAGATAGCTTTGTTCACTTCTTTTCCTACTTACTAGCAACTGAGGGGCTGGGTATATAGCTCACTTGGTAGAGTGCTTGCCTTAAGTATACTCTCCATTTTATGGTTTTGCATATCAGTTTCCACTGCCATCAGAGTTATCCTGATCTTAATATGGTTTACAGTCACATGAAGTAAGAAGGAATGCCATGATTATATAATTGGGAAAGTCCTGAACTGAGCAAAAGACTTCTTCGTCCACTGCTATTTTATCTCCTGCAGGTACAGTTCCCTCACAAAGGCACTTTATTTCTGTGTCAGCCACATGACCTGCAACTCTTTCTGCAGGATTTCATCTTCTAAATCTGTCCTGTACAATGTAGCCAGGATAATCTTCCAGAGTTTCAGAGCTGATCATGTCATTTTCCTGCTCTATCTATAACTGCCTAAAACACATGTTTGCTTGTAGAATAAAATTCTAACTTCCGGTTCTGACATTGAAGAATGTGGGCAGTCTTGCCCTGACTTCTCTGTTAAATATATTTTCCCTATCAAAGTAAGCCCCCACTTTAAGGATCTTTCCCTGGATTATTCCCTTTGTCTATAGTTTTCCTTTTGGCTGGATTGCATTACAAATGCTTCTATATGTTGAAAGTTCTTCCACTTCATTCTTTTTGGGTAAAGTATCCACCTGGTTTAAAATATAATATGGAAATAATTATTAAAAATAAAAATTGGTTTTTGAAAAAAAAATGAACATTTAAAAATAGAAATGAAACAAATGGAATGATTTATTATTTAATGCATCTGAACAATGACAGTAAAGTTTTCTTTCATAATATCAGACTCCAGATTCTCAAACAATATTAATAGATTAAACCTCTTTCTGTGCTTTTCTCATTATTCTTTTTTCCTAAATTGTTCTCACTCTCAAAAGAGCTCTGTCAATGTGATAAATTTTGGAAGTTGCAAGCTAATGATCACAGTAGTGGCAGGGTGCTTGTTTTACCAAGAAACAGAATTGGGTATCACGGTTTGATTTGGGTCATGTGTGTATTTTAAAACAATGAATCTGCCCAGCGAGATAAATACTATTGATTTGTTTGGCCTTGGTCCTGAGTTTATACCTAGAGCCAGAAAGCAGTATAAAGGAAAGGTAAGTGAATCTTCTAAGCCCATATGGACTGAAAGTGGATTGGAAGTAATTCCTCAGAAGACAATCAAAGTGCAATTACTAGGAGGGACAGTAGACCAAGGCATATGGCAGAGTCCATTATAGATACTTTTTGTATCACTCAGGAGAAATAATCACTCAGGAGAAATAATCCCATCATATTCCTTAGGACCGTAATCACCCAGATAATCCATCCCTTCCTTCTGCTGCTTTAATATATATTAAGTGTGTTTTCTGCTAAGATATAAATTCTTTTTGGACTGGTGGATTTTTAAAAAATGGTTCCCAGCACTTATTATAGCATCTTATTCAGGGATTTAGTATATATTTAGATACTGTATAGTATTCCATTCATTTAATTTTCTCCAAAGCTTTAGTTTATCAACAGTGAAGAGTGTTAACTCATTATTATTGTAAAGTTTATTCAAATTATTATTATAAAGATGAAGAAAAGTGGAGTGTTTCATATATTTTGGGTTAAGGAATCTAAGAGATCCTTGAATTTCTTCTTTTCCTACAAAAGACAATTATTCCTAAACTTTTAAGAAGAACCAGTAATACTTGGCATGTTGACTAAGTTAGACAAGAGTTATTAACCTCACCATGAAGGGTATGTGTTTTATGACAAATTTAGTTGATACTAGAGCTAGTTAGAGAAGTAATGATTCAAGACAATATTCAGAATTCAGGGAACAATATGCTGAAATACTACTTGGCATGAGACAATATGCATGAAATACTACTTGGCATGAGACAGGTGAAAAAATGAGTGATGATAGCTAATTTGTTTGCAGGGGAAAGTGTGGGTTAACAGTATGATCTTTCCTAGTGTCCATGGTTAGTCTTGGTGCAACAACTCGCGATGTTTCCTGTTACTCTCAGAAGTCTATTGGTTCTCAATGACAAATTATGGTCAGTCTATCTAAACAAAACCCTTGAGTCTACAAGTCACATGCAACCTTTTGAGCCAGTATGGCTCTATCTTTGTAAAAAAATGAGAAAACATTTTTATCTTCTTGAACTATATTTGACTCTTATAAGCCACTATGAGGCAATTCTTGTGTAGGAATCCTGAGAATATTTGCAAAACTATCTTTTCACTTAATTGTTTCTGAACACTATTTTACAGGCTATTTAATTGCCATTAATATTCAAATATTGTAAATCATTCTTTTTATTTGCTGATAGAAATACGTTTTGAAAAAATGAAAGACTGCCAAGTATGGTGGTGCATGCTTGCAACCCTAAGCCATAGCAACACTGGAGGTTGAGGCAGGAGGATTGCAAGTTTGAGGATAGCCTCAGAAAATTAGTGAGAAATATCAGCAATTTAGGGAGATGCTGCCTTAACATAAAACAAACAGGACTTGTGATTTAGCTCAGTGGTAAGGTGCCTGTGGATTCAATCCACGTTACTCCCCCCCAAAAAAAATCACTTCCATAAAAATGAAACCTACAATTTATAATTTGTAAGTTTTTTTTTTTCCAATTATCAAGTTAAAAGGTGGTTCTATATATTGCTGTAAGTGTGTCCTTAAAATCCATTTGTAAGCTTTATTCCCCAGTTTTAGTGAGGTATAATTGGTCAATAAATACTGTGTATATTTTAGGTGTACAATGTGATGATTTGACATATATATATTTTGTGAAATAGTTTCTGCCATCAAGCTAATTGACATACCGTATCTTCATTGCACAAAGTTACCTTTGTGAGTATGTGAGTAGTGATAAAATTATTATCTAATCTCTTAGTAAATTTAAATTTCAAATACATATTACATTGTTATTAAATCTAGTCACCATGGTTTATGTTACATCTCCAGAACTTACTCATAACTGAAAGGTGTATCCTTTGGCCATTCGATTCTTGGCATTTTCCCTGCCACTCAACCCTGGGCAACCATCATTCTGCTTAACCTTTATTTCTACAAGTTGACTTCAATAGAATTCAGTCTACGTACGTTTGCAAGTTTTAAGAGAAATAGATGGATGGAAGAGTTTTTTTTTTTTTTTTTTTCTTATGTGATTAGATGGACTAAAATTTTAATGGGTAAATGACTGTAGATTTTTAAGGCATTTTAAATTATTAGTTTATCTTCTTTCAAGAAGACAGAACAAAGAAAAGGCCTGAGAGCCATTGATACACCATTCTATGCACTGTGATTATCTTTCCAAATGACTACCTGAAGTGAAAGAACTCTTCTATTTTCAAAATATTCAGAATGAAATAGGACCATAATATTATTAAACATCCTATCTTAGGAATGTGAAATCTCCATGCATGTGAATCATATTTTGGTGAGTGGGGCTGCTGGAGATCTAGCCCAGCCTCTTGCACTTGGTAGGCAGTTGCTCAATCCCTGAGGTTATATTTAAGCCTGGATTACTCAGATCTTGAAGCAAAAAGTAATGTTGGACTCTATGTTGTGGAAGTCAGAAATCCAGAGAATATTCCTGAAGATGAAGAAAATATTTTCTGGAAAGGAAAATACCCTTTTATTCCTAATTATTCTGTAAAACCTCCAATAAAGGGCCAAGAAAGCTGGCTTTAAACTGTAGTGAGAAAAACACTGTCTCTGTTTAGAATGTGGAAACAATTTGTAGTACACTGGCAAAGAAAGATTAGAGCTGTGTCCTTGGCTTTGGATGAGAATCCCATGATCCTGGGACTGGGGGAAATATCAAGTTGAACAAAAAGTAAATTAAAAAAGTTGATAAATTATAGTAATTTTCATTTGATGTAAAAAAATCTGACTTTCTAATCATAAGTAATAAAATATGAAAAGTAAATAATTTAAGTTTTAAAAGTGAGGTTGGTATATGTTCTGTTCTGATTTGGGAATGTTAGTCCTATTCTGGTATTTCTGGAAATATGCTTTCTAATATAGTGTTCAATACTATTAAAAACTAGCTAAAATGTGAGTGTATAACAAAAGTGAAGCTCTTTCATCTCATTCAGAAGATCAGTGAAAAGCCAGTGCATGGGGCTTTCCCATTGGAAGGATAAAGGGTGAACTCCTGCTGCAGAGCTTCAAGCCACTGCCTCTGAGCAACTGAAAGGAACTCTCTGTTAATGCAAGAAGTTCTCCATGGGAGCTTCAGAAGGACACCATTTAGCCCAGGATTTGGAACTGCTTTATACATAGTTAAAGAAAACCAGGTATTTGAAGATAAAGAGAGCACTGAAAAAAGTGAACTTAACACCTGACATGAAAATTTTTAGGATATTGCAGGGGTTCTGTTCTCCTATGTATAATTTTCAGAGACATTCTCTTGTCTGTTGTATTGACATTTTACACATAGGCCCTATAATACCATGGTTGGGTACAAAATGCTAAAAAAAAATTGTTTATAATGTTTGCCATACAGTATTGTAATAGTCTATGCTTAGAACACCTGCTGGAGACCATCAGCTATTAGTAATGAAATAATAAAGTACCAAAGCACTCTGAAAAATGTAATCTGAAAGATTAAATTTTTCATAGGTTAATTTTTTTTTCTTGGCTGTACTACAGATTGAACCCACAGACACTCTATCATTGATCTATATCCCTAGCTCCTGTCCTTCTCATCCTCTTTTATCCTCTCCATCTTCCTCCTCTTCTCTTTCTTCTTCTCCTTCTCCTTCTTCATCTTCTTTTCTAATTAAGACAGGGTCTCACTTAATTGTCCAAATTTACTATCTTCCTGAAATTTGCTGTCTTCCTGCCTCAGACTCCTGAGTAGCTGGAATTACAAGGATATACAGTGGTGCCCTGGTGTGATAGGTTACTACTTATAATTATGACATATATCTATTCAAAAACTATGTTGTGTTTTAATGATATGACAAAAGTAAGGAATATAACATTCAGTAAGGGTAGAACTTATTCTAAATAGTGACAGCCACACTCAGTAATTTTCGTATAATCTCTCTTTGACTTACCTCTCAAGTCTTGACTTTTCTCATTCCCCTCTTTTATACAATATAACACAGCCCTAAAGAGACATTTTTTCCAAAGAAGACATTCAAATGACCATTAGATATACAAAACTGTCTTGAATATCACTTATTCTCAGGATAATGAAAACCAAAACCACAACTGAAATATCACTCTGTATCATTAGGCTAGCTATTAAAAAATGAAAGGATGTGTTGGAGAAGTTTTGGAGAAAAAAAAAAAACTTTATGCACTTTGAGAATGTAAATTAACATAAACTTTATAAAAATGGCATGGAGGTTGGTCAAAATATAACAATAGAACTACCACATGATCTAACACTCCTACTACTAGGTGTATATTAAAAGGAAATAAAGTCAATGTCTCAAAGAGTTAGTGATACTCCTATGTTCATTGCAGCATTATTCACACTATTCAAGATATGGAATCAACCTAAGTTCCTGTTGATGGATCAATGGATTAAAAAAAAAGTGAGATACACACACACACACACACACACAAACACACACAATATTCAATCTTGAAAATGAAGGAAATCTTGCCATTTGTTTCAGCATGGGTGAACCATGGAGGACATTACAGTAAAAGAAATAAATCAGACACAAAAGACACATGCTACATGACATCACTCACATGCAGAATCTGAAGGAAATCAACTCACAAAGTAATAATGGAATTATGGTTATTAGGGATTGATGGAGGGGAGGGGGAATGAGACTTTAGGTAAAATGCTACTAAATTTCTGTTACATGGTGAATAAGTTCTAGAGATCTAATATAAACATGATAAATACACTTACAAATCCTTATGGTTTAGATAGATGTCCCCACAAAGATCATGTGTGAGACAATGCAAGAAGGTTTTAAAGGTAAAATTATTGGGTTATGAGAGCCTTAACCCAATTAGTGAAATAATCCTTTGATAGAATAAGCTGAGTGGTAACCATAGGCGGGTAGGGTATTGTTGGAAGAGGTGGGTTCCTGGAGGTATGTCTTTAGAAAATATATTTTGTTCTTGTTAAGTGGAGTTCTCTCTCTTCTTCCTGGTGTAATGTCTTCAGCTATTTTCCTCCACCACACTCTTCGGCCATGATGTTCTGCCTCACCTCCAGCCCTGAGCAATGGAGCCCACTGTCTATGCACTGAGGCCTCTGAAACTGTGGACCCCAAATAGACTTTTCCCTCCTATAATTGTTCTTGTAAGGGGTTTTGGGTGCAGCAGTAAATGCAATATAATAATGTATTGTCTACCTGAAATCTGCTTAAAGTAGATCTATAAGGCTGCTACCATACAAAGAAAGAAGGGGATGGGGTAATTATGTAAGGTGATGGATATGTGAATTAGCTTTTTGGTGGTAAACAAATTAAAATGTTTGTTTATATCAAAACATCAGATTATACACTTTGAATATACACCTATTTATTTTTCAATAATATCTTAATAAAACTGACAAAAAATCCCCAGGATACTTCTTTAAGATCTTTGAATGAATTATGCTGCTCTCCCCCCCTGCTTTTTTTGTTTTTGTTTTTAAGATTTTTCAATTCTTTTCTTTACCCTTGCTGGATATATTTGAAATCATACTTTAGGTCTTTGAATATTTTTTGAGGAAACCTGTCACCACTATATAGAATGTTCCTTCTCTGTGCTTTTTATTTCAATGTACTACCTCTAACATTATACTCATTATTTATTTCATTCATTCATTTTACACATAATTATATACTGCCTATTTTATGTCAAGATGAAAAATGTAAAAATCCTATTTTGAGTTTGCTTTTTCTGGATAAAAAACATTAACATTAAGTAAATAAAAAAGTAAACAAATGAGACTGGGTTGAAAGCACTAATTACGGTTATTAAATAAGGGAATTAGTGTGACTCCTCTGAATGGTTATTAACTTTTTGTGGGGGCAGAGTAATGGCAACAATAACAATGGTATAATTTAGCCTTGATGGTCAAAGGAAAACATCCTAAAGAGCTGAAAACTGAATGAGGAGAATTTTCCAACCATGGCAGAATATGAAGGAAAGCATTTCATATAGATGCAGCATTTTTATTTCTATATGCATTGATAAAATAATTAGTGATAAGATAAAAATATTTTGTGCTTAATGTAGTGGCCCAGACCTGTAATCCTAGCAGCTTCAAAATCTGAGTCAGGAGGATCACAAGTTCAAAGGCAGTCTCAGCAACTTAATGAAGCTCTTAGAAACTTAGCAGGACTCTGTCTCAAAATAAAAAATAAAATGGTCTGGGGATATGGCTAAGTGGTTAATTTCTGGTACAAAACATGTATGAATATTTTGCATCATTTTGGATTAATGAGATGAGCTCAAGGTAATGTTTTGTTTTGTTTTGTCTTGTTTTGTTTTTTTCCTAGTACATCTTACTGCCTGCTACTGATAACAAGGATAAATGTCCCATCAGAAATTCACTCTGAGAGAATAAGGGAAATGTTAGAGAAAAAGTACCATAGCCCACCCCTCTTTTCAAAATCATGATCACTGGAGAGTGTCTAACATATAAAAAATGAACTGAAATGAGTGGGTTTCAGTTCCTTCACAATGCAGAATTAATTATGTTACCCAGGAATTCTAAAACCTTAATATCAAAAACTTTATATTATAAAAGTAATCAAGTTTTTTTTTTCTAGGATAACTCAAAATACACAGTACCCAAACTTTTTGGCTTAAAAAGTCATGCAAAATCTTCAGTTTCCAGATAGCCTATTACCTGATAAAATAAAATCTTAAACTATCCCATTAAAATTTTTCCCCACATTTTACTGCTGTTACTAAGAAAGCTTCCTTCAGAGTTATTAAAAAACCCTATGTTTTTGTTTTTAAGATTTTTCAATTCTTTTCTTTACCCTTGCTGGATATATTTGAAATCATACTTTAGGTCTTTGAATATTTTTTGAGGAAACCTGTCACCACTATATAGAATGTTCCTTCTCTGTGCTTTTTATTTCAATGTACTACCTCTAACATTATACTCATTATTTATTTCATTCATTCATTTTACACATAATTATATACTGCCTATTTTATGTCAAGATGAAAAATGTAAAAATCCTATTTTGAGTTTGCTTTTTCTGGATAAAAAACATTAACATTAAGTAAATAAAAAAGTAAACAAATGAGACTGGGTTGAAAGCACTAATTACGGTTATTAAATAAGGGAATTAGTGTGACTCCTCTGAATGGTTATTAACTTTTTGTGGGGGCAGAGTAATGGCAACAATAACAATGGTATAATTTAGCCTTGATGGTCAAAGGAAAACATCCTAAAGAGCTGAAAACTGAATGAGGAGAATTTTCCAACCATGGCAGAATATGAAGGAAAGCATTTCATATAGATGCAGCATTTTTATTTCTATATGCATTGATAAAATAATTAGTGATAAGATAAAAATATTTTGTGCTTAATGTAGTGGCCCAGACCTGTAATCCTAGCAGCTTCAAAATCTGAGTCAGGAGGATCACAAGTTCAAAGGCAGTCTCAGCAACTTAATGAAGCTCTTAGAAACTTAGCAGGACTCTGTCTCAAAATAAAAAATAAAATGGTCTGGGGATATGGCTAAGTGGTTAATTTCTGGTACAAAACATGTATGAATATTTTGCATCATTTTGGATTAATGAGATGAGCTCAAGGTAATGTTTTGTTTTGTTTTGTCTTGTTTTGTTTTTTTCCTAGTACATCTTACTGCCTGCTACTGATAACAAGGATAAATGTCCCATCAGAAATTCACTCTGAGAGAATAAGGGAAATGTTAGAGAAAAAGTACCATAGCCCACCCCTCTTTTCAAAATCATGATCACTGGAGAGTGTCTAACATATAAAAAATGAACTGAAATGAGTGGGTTTCAGTTCCTTCACAATGCAGAATTAATTATGTTACCCAGGAATTCTAAAACCTTAATATCAAAAACTTTATATTATAAAAGTAATCAAGTTTTTTTTTTCTAGGATAACTCAAAATACACAGTACCCAAACTTTTTGGCTTAAAAAGTCATGCAAAATCTTCAGTTTCCAGATAGCCTATTACCTGATAAAATAAAATCTTAAACTATCCCATTAAAATTTTTCCCCACATTTTACTGCTGTTACTAAGAAAGCTTCCTTCAGAGTTATTAAAAAACCCTATGTTTTTGTTTTTAAAGATGGATAGAAGAAAGAAAAAACCTCTGTCCGAAAATAATTGTTTGCCCTAACTGACCTATTTCTTTTCACAGCTGGAGAATAGTCCCTCTTTGAGACACAATTGGTACTGTCATCACACTGGGGACATTGGCAAAGTTGAAGTTTTCTTTTTGCACATCTTGGATCTTACTCATGCTTTCTTTTCTTCATTATCAGTTACAAGTCTTTCATACTGAAACATATGACTTATCTCTCTTTGTTTTCCCCTGTACAATCCCCTAAGATTTATGCACTCCTTGAGTGACTATAAGAGCTTCTGTTTTGGCCAAAGGCTCATGGGTTTCCACGTCTGAGTAGAAACCTCTAAGGATATTATTGACATTTTTTCCAATTGCTGCCAAGGACACTGCCACTGTTGCTGAAAGATGTCCCTTTTGTCACAGATTCTAAAACACATTGCTGAAACTTCAGTACAGGAGTCATCATCCACTTTTGTCCACAACTGGGTATTTGTATTCCAGGCAGAAAGCAGCAACCATTTTTGGAAGCCCATCTTCCCCCTTCTTACTGAGGAGATTTGAAACCATCAGGATTGCTTCTTCTGATCAAAAGTAAGAGTACACCTTAGTCATGAAGAGCAACAGTAAGTAAATGGTTACTCCTTTTGAATATGTAAAATCATAGAGAAATAGAACAGCAATTGCCTGGAGAGAGAAGGTCCAACACTCTGTTTTTATAGATAAGAAAAGTTAGGCCAGTTTGATCCTGTTCACACTGTTAATATGTTCTTTCCACTAGCGTGTTGCCTTTCCTCTGCAAAGTGGGCCTTCAAGGATTTCACTATATATTTAAGAAAGAAATGGAATGTTTGAACATCTTTAATGATAAAAATTAAGATGATCCTAGCTGGGATTCCTAAAAATTATTGAAAAATACATGATTTCTTCGTAATGGAAAGAAACAGGATCGTTATGAAGAATAGAAATAATGTAAATTTTTTTTTAGTTAATTTGTAAACCTATAATATATGGGAAGAAGTATGTTAAATAATATATACTAAATTTAAATTGAAATTCCAATTGACTTACAACCTCAAAGTTTATTCAGCAGTTTCTAAAAAGCCAATTTATTTCCAGGGAATAAACATGCTAAAAGGAAACACACACACACACACACACACACACACACGCATATGTATATGAACACTTTAAAAATAAACAACTAACCTAAGATATTTTCATTTTTATCATATTTTAAAATTCTGGATTGATACTTTCCTATATCATTTTAACCAATATCAAGTGTATAGGTAAGAAAGGTTCCAAGAGTTTTCTACATAATGAATGTAAACTAAAAAGGGTAGAAAGCCTTTATAATCAATCAAATAATATTCAATATGCTATAGTCTGAAATTATATTTTCTTGAGCCTGAATAAAGCATGAATTTTCAATATATAGAAAATAAATATGAATATACTAAAACAAAATTTCTAAAAAATTATTAAATGCAGAAAACCAGTAGATAATATCCTTTCAGAGGGTGACAAATGCTTTAATAATAAAATAAAATGTAAAGATGTGGGTGGAAAGTGATAGGAGTGAGTGAAATGGTGTGGGTCTAGTCTGTGTAAGCATAGGGCATTTTAGATTTGGGGCTTCATGATATCTCTGAGTTTTAAATGTAATTTGAGACATGATAATGAAAGAGATTCAGTAGATCACAAATCTTGAAGTTAGCATTCTTGGTGAAATGTGATTTTCAAAGACTAAGATGAACAAGCACCTTTTATAAGGAAAAAGAAAAAAGCTGGCATGGATGTAACATTGAGGGCTGCTAGGATTTGAATGAATATCCCCTCCCAAATTCATGTTATCATTTAATTAACATTGGAACAGTGTTGAGAATTGGGGCCTTTAAGAGGTGATTTGGCCTTGATGGTTTTCTTCTTATGGTTGTATTAATGTGGTAATCACAGGACTAGGTTTGTTATCAAGAGATTGGGTTCTTTGTAAGAGGATGAGGTAGGTGGCTTCCTTCTGTTTCTCTTCTGCCTTCTCTTTGTTCTTCGTCCATGGGATGATGCATCAAGAACTTCCTCAGCTGAGCCTCTCAATGTTGGGCTTCTCAACATCCACTCTGAGCAATAAGCTTCAGAATAAATTCCCCAGTCTTAGTCATTCTGTTTATAGCAGCACAAAACATACTGAGAAAACAGCCATTGGATGGTGGCTTGAGATGGTTTGGACAATTTCATGGAAAACAATATGTAGGAGGTAAAAGATTATGGAAAAATGTTGGCCCCTATGTACAATGGAAAGGCAAAGCAGATGTCAAACAGAGTATGATTATTTGGACCATGTTTAAAAAAAATTATTCTGGCTGAAATATAATAGATTTTACTTTACTTTCTTAAAATAAAAATAAAAACTTCAAATATTGTTCAATGAATGCAGTAATTTTCCTCTTTATTTTGATCTCTCTCATTTTTGGTGTGTGTGTGTTTCATTTCTTGAGTAATCTTTGAAAACAACACTATACTATTGGGAATGTTCTGGCAGACCTACAAGAGATTGAGGCAATGATGTTAAATTCCTTTCCATGGCATAAAATAGGCAATAGAGACGGGCGCGGTGGTGCACGCGTGTAATCCCAGCACTTGGAAAGCTGAGGCAGGGGGCGGGGGGGGGGGGGGGATCTCAGGTTCAAAGCCAGCCTCAGCAATGGTGAGGCACTTAGCAACTCAGTGAGACCCTGTCTCTAATAAAAAATACAAAAAAGGGCTGGGGATGTGACCCAGTGGTTGAGTGCCCCTGAGTTCAATCCCCAGTACAAAAAAAAAAAAAAAAAAAAAAAAGCAAGCAAGAAGAAGAAGAAGAAAAAAAAAAGGCAATAGAAAAATGAAACATTATAGAAAGTTTATTAATTTTAGTTTATAAGACACTAATGGAATTCAGCAAGGGGAAAATGGTATTGTCAATAAATACTGTAGGAACAACTTGACCTCTGAAGAAACAGAATCATTATCCTGTTCATATCACACACACCAAAAATTATTTAAGGAATAATAAATAATAAATCTGAATATAAAATAAAAAACAAACTTTGGGTTTAAATAATAGGAAATTACCTGGTCCTGATGCAGGTATATTTTATTTCATTTTAAAAACAAGATTCAAAAAGAACATAATGATATAAATTAAATGTCACTGACCTTCAATAAAATTTAGAACATCCATATACAGATAAGTGAAATGAACAGATAAATGGTATATTCAGCAAATGACTTAAATCCAGAATAAAGATTTCCTAGAAATCAGGGGAAAAAAACTCAGTACAGACTTTGAAAAGATATATTCTAGTGGTCAGAAAACATCATAAAATGTGTTAACATCAATGTTCCTTAATGAGATGCAAAGTAATTCCACAATGAAACAATTTTTACTTACATAATGACTAATAATAAAAAAAACTAATTTTAGTGAATATGTGAAGCAATTGAACTCTCATATATGTATATGTTCCCCCCCACCCACACACTGATGTTTAAATGTTAATTGTATCAGGATTTTGGAACACAATTTGGTATTATTTACTCAATTTAAGTTGTTACTGTATGACAATTGCACTCTTAAATTTGTAATTATGCAAAAACAACAAATATTCTTAGCAAAAGACATGGATGCATAAATATTTATTACTGATTTACACTTGAGACATAAACTGGAAAAAAGCTCAAATTTCCTTCAATAGGACAGGGGATAAATAAAATAGGGTATTTTTTAAAGGAATTTTCTCATATAAGTAAAATAAGATTAATCTGATAAACACTATAATATGGTATCTCACTGGCATTATTTAGAGCAAATGAAGCTAGACAATTATCAGTATGGTTTTAAGTATTTCAAGTTTAAGGTCAGAATATTAATTGATGAGAGTAGAATTCAGAATATAATTACCTTTGGGCAAATACTGATTGACAGTGGTAAGCAGAGCCTTTTTGAGGTGAATATTATTTATGATGATACAGCTAGAGGTTATATTTGTGCATGCATATGTTATAGTTTATTAAGCTCATGTAATTATGACTAGTACGCTTTTCTCTGTGAATCTAATGTATCAACAGAAAGTAAAAAATAAATTTATTTAAATTTTTGCCTTCTCAAAATGCAAATTAATCAATATTTTTAATAACTTTTATTGGATTCCAATAAAATGAGCTAATGGATAAAAAACAAAATGGAACAATATCAATTCAATTTGAAATCCAGTAAATTTCAATTTATTTTTATGTAAAAGAGCCTAACAAAATAATAACAATGATGAAAGCAAATGCAAGAGAGAGGAAAAAAGAAAAGAAACATTGCAAATTCTGTGTGGAGGGACCAGTGTGATACCAGAACTAATTATTCTGTTTTTTTCCTTGACAAGTGAAAATGGATTTCAGTATCCAGAGATGTTAACCACTGGTTTATTACGCAGTATGTGGTAGGAAGAATAGCCAATATTAGGGAGGGAGAGGACAGAAAAGCTATTTTTTTAAAAAAGGAATCCAGGGAAGATGAAGAACAGCACAGAAATATCCAAGATTACTCAACATCACAGGTTAATACAAGCAGAAAACATTAAATTCTTGATCTGAATTTCTTCTGGATTGTTTGCTTTATATTCTATGTGCCAAATTAAGAATTGTCTAATTTTTAAAAGCAGATGCTAACATTAAGTCTATATTTCATACTCTTTATTTTTTCTCTCTTATCTATGAAAGTTCACAGTATTTCTTCAGAAATCTTGGATACATACCATATGGTCCTGGTGATTTATTGGACTTGAATTACTCTACTTGCTCTATAACTTTCCATTTTAGACGTCAATCTTTGTCAAGGGCACCATCTGATGCTCTATGAAAACTGCCTTAGGAATAGAAAATTTTCCAAAGTTCTCTTGAGTGTTCTAATGCAAAAACTGCTTTGTTTTCCCTCCATTCAATCACCAGCTTTTATAATTCTTCTGAAGTCTTAGAGTCCTTGTTGTAGCGCCTTTCTTTCTTTCTTTTTTCTTTCTTCCTTTCTTCCTTCCTTTCTTTCTTCCTTCCTTCCTTTCTTTCTTTCTTTCTCTTTCTTTCTTTTTTCTTTCTTTTTTTCATTAAGATATATACATGCTTTACAGATTCTTTTGTATTTTTTATATATGTATTTTTAATTTATTAGCTATGGCTAACCTACTGATGAGCTTTAAAACACTGATTTAATTGAAATCTGTACAAAGCTTCATCTGATCCTTAACAAATTTTAAATAGGATTCAAATAATAAAGTAATATTAATCAGAATAACAGTTCACATTCTGTAATTTGGACTAATTACACCTTAAGGAAAATTTTCTGGATTCCTAAATATCTTCAAGTATGTCTTCAAAGCTTAGACAAATCATTAGTTACAATATGTAAGACAAATAAATAAAAATCAGAGTTAATGCTACCTAAATGATGTTATGAAAGAGTTTTACTACAATAAGTATATGTTATACACTGGATTCTAAAATTTACTTATATCTGTATAAAAATAAGATTCTTCATTTGTGTTCAAAAGAAAATAGTTTCCTTTTATTAATCTTTCTTGCATATAAACGTTAATATTTGCATTCATATCATTCAAAATTATTAAGCATCAACAAAGATTATATTACCTCTTTTAAGATTATTTACATTTGTCAAATATACATTTTTTCTTTATTCAAAGTTGTTGTATATATGACAGTAGCATGCATTATATTTCATAATATACATATTGAGCACCTTTTTATATAACACTGTTTGTATACAAAGTATATTCATACTATTCATGTCTTAATCATGCATTTAGGATAATGATATTTTTCCCCCTTCATTTCCCCTTGTTCCCTCCCTTCCCTCCCTCCCCATTGATCTTCGAGTGTTTCTCTTATCCTCCTATGTTCCCGCCCCCAACCCCACTAAAGTTAAAAAACATGTACCTGTTTATTTTGTGTTTAGTTTGCCACATAAGTGCATGAATGTTTACATAGTACAGGATTACAGTTATTGCATTTAATACTTACAAAATTACTTCCTGCCATATTCACATATGTCATCTAGTGTTTAGAAAAAAATGGGTTTATTCTGGCTTGGGTAATCATTTTTAGGAAAATATGGATGGAATTCATAAATAGATTTTACCTTTTTTGAAACCAAAGAATACAAATCATAAATTTTTTCTGAACTCCTAAAAAATTCACCATTTTTTTTCTCTTTTTTAATCTCCAGCTCCAAAAGGAAGCATTACTAGTTTTTGTAATAGCTATCTTCCTTATCATGATCTTTTTGGAATGGGCAGGATGGCAATGACCTGGCTTGCAAATAGAGAGTGGACCATCATCATTCCTTGAGAAGCCTGCTCCCTTTTTATCTGCAGAAATAAGCTTATTGATGAGACACAGTTTCTATTGGCTACCAGTGGCCAGTCACAGAAGGACAAATACTGCCTGATTCCATTTAGACAATCTATGTAACACAGCTAAATTTCTAAAAGCAAAGAGAGGGGTGGAAGTTGCAAGGGCTAGGGAGAAGAGGAAATGGGAGTTACTGTTCAATGTGTATAAAGATATAGCTATGAGAAATAAATTTCAGAGATCTGTTGTACAATGCTGTGCTTATCATTAACAATAATGCATCATATATTAAAAATCTTTTAAGTGGATAGACATCATATTAAGTGTTCTTATCATAATAAAATTTTAAATTTAAATTTTAAAAAATTTCCCAAAAGATCATTCAGGCTTTGACTGACATAACACTGACATATTTGTGAATTGGAGCACAAAGCTATGTTGTGTGAGATGCAGGGATATATTTTCAGATTTTAAAATTCTGGGTCATAGAAAATAAGGTGTTATATTCCATGTGTAGTTTATACCCTGTACTATTGTGATGAAATTTGTATTCTTTAGTGTAGTTTGCAATAATAGAGTCTTTGTAATGAGAATGACTGGCTCATTGAGTTGCTACCTATGGCAACTCGAGGTATTTATATATAACTCTGTTAACCTAAGCTTCTTACAAGCATAATGGGAATAATAGAATATAATTCACAAATTTGTGATGAAATTAAACAGCTTCATATATGGGAAGGACTTGGTACATTCTATCATGAGGTAAAAGTTAAATACCTTTATTATTAGTGATTCCCTAGTCCTGGATGATTATACCTTTACCTGTCATGCCAGGCTTATTTGCACACTATTCATTCTTTTTCTGTACTGTATTCTTCTGAAGGAGCCTATAATCAAGGAGATAGCTAAAGATTGCGGTTAGCTGAGAGCCATAAAAGATGTTCTAGTTTCCACCTGATAGTAATACATTATTCAAGGAATCTTTGTATGCCCGTGAACACTGCGTGACACACCTGTAAGCTCGAGCTGTAAGCACGTGTCCTTGTTAAATGTATATAACTGGGTGAGTTTGGTTAGTGTGTGTGGGAAGAAGAAGGTGGTGGTTGGAGTTAGAGCATTTGGAGCGATTGCTGGAGCTGGAGAGAGAAGAAGAATAAAAGACCTTTTTTCATTTTCATCCTGCCTCCGAATTTTCCTGCGGCGTTCGTTGCTCCAAGCGGTTTCCGCTTCAGGCAGCAACATTCTTCTTTTTAATTCTTGAAAATATCACAAGCATTTACCTTTAAATATATCAAGCTCTCCTTGGAGTGAATAATACCTCCTTTTATCTTTGCCAACTCACTCTTCAGGTTGCTGTAGTGTCCCTTCCTTTCATTTCTTCACTCCCACATTTGTCAGTTTTCCATTGCTACAACAAAATACCTGTAGCTGAGTACTTTTTAAAGGAAAGAGGTTTATATAGCTCACAGATTGGGAAGTTCAATGTCACTGGCATCTCCTTGGCTCTGGTGAAGGCCCCCTTGGTTGCATCCCATGGTGAATGGTATCATAGTGGGAGTATGTAACATAGGTAGAGATTATGTGGCATGATAGGAAACCAGAAAATAGGCAGGGGACAATCTTGCTCTTTAATAATAATTCTCTTGCAAGAACTAACCAGTGTCTCATAGGAACAATATTAATTCCTTTCCAGGACAGAGTTCCCAAAGGTTTAATTCCCCACAGATTTCCTATTAAAGTTCCATCACTTCCCATATTGCTACCCTCATTGGCTTCTAACACATAAGATATCTAAACCAAAGTCACAACCCCTTTGTCTCTTTTAAAAAAATATATATAGTTTGGAAAATCTAATATTCTCCAGGCATGTATATACAAACAAAGATATGCTAATAATCAACCAGGCTCTGTGGTGCACGCCTGTAATCCCAGCACTTGGGAGGCTGAAGCAGGAGGATTGTGAGTTCCAAGCCATCCTCAGCAATGGCGAGGCACTTAGCAACTCAGTGAGACCCTGTCTCTAATAAAATATAAAAAAGGTCTGGGGATGTGGCCCAGTGGTCGTGTACCCCTGAGTTCAATCCCCAGTGCAAAAAAAAAAAAAAAAAAAAAAAAAAAATATATATATATATATATATATATATGCTAATGACACAAATGATACATAGATCTTGCTCTCCTAGAACTTATATTTTAGTTAACACGATGAACAACAATGGAGAACTCATACAAATAATTGTGGACCTGAAACTATGATAAAGTCTTTAAAGGACAGATGACTGAAATTAACCAGGCAAGAAAGTCTGTTAAGAACTTCTGTGAGGAGGTGATGGCAGAAATATTGGTGTAAGAGGATACAACTAGGAAGGTAGGTACAGGCAAAGGAGAATGAGATTCCATTTTCTTGGAAAAAAAAATATTATTCTTCTGTTTTATTAGAGACTGTGATGAATACATGAGAATAAAGGAAATGGGTAAAATTAGAAGAAGAAAAAAAAAAAAAAAAGAGAGAGAGAGAGAAAGGCAGGAGCAGGTTTTGGGCCTAGAGATAAAAGTGAAGAAAAACCATGGAGGGCTTTGACAAGCATCTGAAAGAAATCTCTTTTTCTTTACATGAAGAATGGGAAGACAATGAAAAATTTTAGGGTGGGAAACTGATATAGTTAGATTGACCTATAAAAATGTTACTTTGACTACTATGTGGGTGAATACTAATTAGAACAAATCCAAAGTGCATACATAGAAGGATATTTTCTTAAAGCATAGATGAATTTCTAAAGGATGGCACAGATACTAGTAAGGATGGAGATTTAAGGAAACAGATAATGGAAGGTAATAATCAAATGCTTGTGATTGAATGATAGTCTGGGCATGCTGGTTGAAAGAGGGTGAGGAGGGAATGATGACTACTCCATAGTTTCTAGTTACCTTAACTATGAGTGACACAGCAAATTCCTAGATTAGGTAAAAATCAAGGAGGGAAACATTTGGGCATGTGTTGGAGGAGAGATCAGAAGTTTTAGACTTGGATGATATGAACATATTTTTTGACATTTAAAGAGAAGGGATGAGCTATGGAGATTTGTTATAATATCAAAAGGAGGCCTGCCTTGCTCCCCTGCTAAACTATATCCTTCTCTACCATTTCTCTCAATTCCTCATTTGTTTCCTAATTTAACATATAATACTTACTCTTGACTTACTTGTCCATGTTCTTGTTTTGATCACTCACTTTTTTTTTCTCACCTAAAATAGATTCATAAAAAATATTAAGTTACTAATTAGCATCCACCGCCTTTCTTCTCTTTCTTATTCCTACAGATATTAGCTGAACAGTTGCTACAATCCAAGAATGCCATGTGCTTGGAATATACCAAATGTAGTACATGAAATCTTGGTAATAATATGTTCTGTGGGCCAATAGCATGAAGAGAAATCAGGTAATTTTCCTGGTCAGCACTCTTGTAAACATGATGCCATCTCTGAATACTCGCATAGTCTGCCTTCTAACTAAATAAGAAAAATAGGAACATAAATTATTTTTGCAGAAGCCATGGTGGAAATAATGTAAGTAATCAGTGGAGGCAAGATAAAATGTAAGGAATCAATGAAATGAGTTTTTAGAGTACTATAAAGCTTACACAATTGATAAAAGGAAAATAGAATTTAAAAAAAATTATTATTATTTTTTTACCTATTTAGGTGAAAAAGGTAGTTCGTGAGTACTGAATATTTTCTGATATTGTATAAGTCAAGTAAGTTAATCTCAGGAACCAATGCTGAAATTAATTTGAAGCAGATTTGAACTGTATAAAAATATGTAAAATTTCAGTTGCTTTTTATGTTTTGTGAACTCTAAGGAACGATTATTTAGCTACTGTACTTTAAATGGGAATAAGTTACAGGAAGAAGCATGGAGGATGGTTTATTTACCATTATGTAGAATGAAAATGAATCAAGAACAGCACATGATAATATCATTTTAAGTGAATTCTAATTATTTCCCATGAACTTTAGTGCTCTAAATTGAATCATAAGCTACAGTCTGGTTTAATATATTTTTTTATCTAATTTTATTTTGTTTGTCTTGTATAGGTTATGTCATCTGCCTACACAACTTCTGAAATACAGTGCTTTTCTAAATAATGCATCTGATTTCTACTTTCTTGAAATTCATGAGGTAACTAAAATCATAATAAGTAAACTTAGCAACATTTTAAATTTCAATATTAAATCAACGGAATGAAACAGACATCACAATATGGCATATTTACATTTTTTTCATCTTCAACCCTCTCCAAGCTCCATAGCTACAAATAATCAACCTCAGATTGTGATTCTCCATCTGTCAAGTTCTTCCTATTCATATTAATTTGAGCATTGCTGTTGAAGTCTTTATTTTATTTTTTTTAATTGTTCAATCAAGCTAGGATATGTGGGCTACTTTTACATTTGTTTTAGCTACATCAAACAATGAGGATGCATCTAATGGAGGTATTGCACTGTGAAAGTGCTTACTGTCCAGCTGGAGAGGAAGAGAGAATTTATTTTCTATTTTTAGAGAGTAGAACAGGCAGAGGCTGCTTCTTATGTGGAAGAGAGGTTCACATGGATGCAAACTGGTTTATTCATCAAACTGAAGTTTTTGATGAGAGCAATAAATAAATCTATTCACCCCTCATCTTCAGAGGATACCTGTGGTACTCTGGGAAATGACTTCAATAATTGTATCCAGACTTTCTTGCTTCAACTAGCACATTGAATATTAGTCCCCATGGAACTTCTGCAATTACCAACTGTCATGTGAAAATTTCCATCATTTTTCATGGGAAGAATAGATAGAAAATATATATAGCTGATTCGCTTAAACTGACAATTGACAGGCAGGTGAAAGTGAAATGAGTAGAATTTGGGCTCAGATTATGGAATTATTTAAGGGGGCATAAGGATCAGGTGAATGCATAAACTTTATATATATTGCCTCTCCCATCTCTTTTTTAAGAGCACATTTATCATTTAAGAACCAGAATAATCAGCAAGTGCAACTCATTTATCAGTGGGTGTTCACCATAGTATTTAGAATAGAAGAGAGGTTTTTTAAAAAAATAAAACCCTTAAACTAATACCAGAAGGTAAAAGCTTCATGGAGAGATTTTTGTTGTTGTTATTTTGTTTTGTTTCATTTTTGGAAGAGGGAGAAGCAAGATTTTCCTCTCTATTCCTTGGGTGAGCTGCAGTGTAATTGCATCAAGAGGCCAAAGTTACAGGTTTTAACTTGGCAATTTAGAACTTTGATAAAGTAAACCAAATCCCATCTCTTGTCAAATAGGTATAAAAAACACCATTTTCTGGTGACAGTTCCAGTTTCAATTGACATAAATGTATAATTTGAACCTAAGATTTCTTGGGCACCGTGTCAAATATTCCCAGAAACCTGATCTGCTTCCACAGGGACTGAGTGCATAAAATAATCTTGATGTTTGTTCTGTCTGTTAACTATTCCACCACTTATTTTTTTTTTAATGTTCTAAATGCCCTGAAAGTTTTTTTAAACTATATCTTTATTGATATGAAAACTCTTATGAAAGATAAATACCTGACAACATTTACCATCTATATGGAATATGTGTAATACTTAAACAAGTGCTGGCTGACCATGTTTAGATATATGTATATATGTAACAGGGATCAGAATTACTTACGTTTGCACCAAAATCAGTCACATCTTTACTCTCTAGATTTTGGTAACTTACTTGATTTCTCTGAGTCTCTGTATCTTGCATGAAAGATATATGACAGCATTGCATAGCAGCCAAGAGCTTGGAAGGGGATTAGTTTTGCTTACATTGGCCTCACCTGTTACTAATTGTGTAGCCATGGGGCAGTTGCTTAATTTCTCTCTGTTTTGGATTCCACATATATAAAATAAAAAATATAATATTAATTTAATCACTAAGTGAATTTTGTCTGTTTTAGAATTGGACATGTCAAAGATCCAGTAAGTTTGATATGATCTGCCTGATCATATTCAAGGTTACAGAACCCAAAATAAAAAAGGACATATGAAAATCAGCTTCTCATACCCAACTTTGTCATGGACAAGCAACCTCAGATACAGAAAGCAAATATTAAGTTCAAATGTTTCAAGAATTAAAGTAGTACTTAAATAGTAAGTCAATGATAGAGTGATTTCAGATTCAAGTTGAAAGTAACATGTAACTCCTCATAGGTTTACATAATTACAAATGAACAGATATAGCTAAAACAAATAATTTAACTTATTACCACATATCATGAACTAATTATTTTTTTGTTTAATCTAATAGATAGGTTTTTCATTTTTGCTGATACCCTTAAGCAAAAATACAGCAAAAAAGGGAATCATTTCTGAAAATTTTACTTTTTGTTTTATTAAACTTTGTGTGTGTGTGTATGTGTGTGTGTGTGCATGTGTATATGATGTGTGCACATCTGTCTTTTCCTTCCTTCAATTTGGAGTGTTTTTTTTTTTTTTTTTAATATTTAACACAAATCACCAAGTATTTCTTGGTAATTTACAAAAAATTCAGTAATTTTTTTTCTTGGTGTTTACAGCAGATAGACACCATAACATAATTTCAACTAAGACTTTTAGAAAGTTAGACCATTTGATTTGAAACAGCAATCCAGAGGAAATAAAAAGTAACAATTAACCTATGCAGCAGTATCACCATTTAATATAATGGAAAGCAGTGACCTCACAAGAAAGTCCATCACCTGTTTCTGTCACTGAAACTTTCTTAATACTGCCTGCTGGGAGGCAGGTGAATTACTGAGAAACAATTCACTTTGACTGTCCAAGGAAAAATGTCATCAAATTGCCATATTACAAGCAAATCACACTTAAAAATCAGGGACAACTTTGTGTTCTCCATTTAATTCCTCCTACATAATTAGCTGAAAATGCCTTTAGTGCAATTATGCATTGTCCTTTATCAGCATCTACTCTGCTAGCATATGAGCTGCTACCACTGCAGACAATAAAATGACACAAGAAGGCAATTCTGCCTCCAGTGTCATTTCATCTTTGCTATAACTTTGTTCAAATTTTCAATTATTGTTTGGTAAAATAGTATACTAACCTTGAAGACATTTATTAACCTTGAAGGTTAATAAAGAGATATTTAATACAAAAATGTGAATTTTAAAGCATTGATTTCCTCATAATTTTAAGAGGTATAATATTTATACATTAACATATTTTATTTAAATATATAAAGCACCAGTTTTAGAGATGTTATTAAATCAATAAAAGCAATGATATTTGAATCATTTTGGAGCAATGAGGTAAAAATGTTATATTTAAATTCAAAACAGTATTCCTGAAGACTATATAAAGCAAAAGACACTTTATTGCATGTCAATTTTCAAGTAAAAGTGAAATTAATATTTCTTGAAGAGTTTATTATGTTGATTTTTCCTTGTTTTCTCACACAACTAGTATTGTTTTAAATATTCTTATTTTCTAGGATTACATATCATGAGCACAGGGAAAATAAAATTAATTTGAAGTATATGGTAAGCCAGTGATTTTTTTTCTCAAATATAAATATAAAGTTATTTGAGCCATCCTTCAGATGTTTTATTTGACTCAGTAAATCATTTAACCTTTTATTTTGCAAATTCAAAGGACTTGCAATGGCAATTAATATATGAATAAATAATCAGTGACAAACATAAATTTGTAATTTTCATGGCTACATATCACAGTTGAAATAACATAAAAATAAGAATAAATTAAGTATTTTGAAAAGTCAGTTGTGTAAGGAAGTTTTCAATTTCTTCTTTCTTTTCCTTCTTCCTTCCTTCCCTCTTTCCTGGTATTGAACATTGAACTCTAGGGTACTCTACAATTGAGTAACATTCCCAGTTCTTCATTTTTTCATTTTGACATAGGGCCTCCTTATGGCCAGGAACTTTCAATTCTCTTGTCTAAGCCTTCCGAGTTCCTAGCATTACAATTGTTTGCCTCCATGCCCAGATCATGCTACTTTAATGTTTATCTTTAATTTGGCTTTTTATCCCATATTCACTGGGTATGATTAGTTAAATTAAATTGTTTTTATAGTAAGTACGATTTCAAAATAATCATTATACAAAAAAGAAAAGGGAGCCCACAACCACTAATTCTAAACATCTCCAAAGTTCAGTATAGTGCCTTCCATATACAGCATCCAACATATATTAACTACACAATTATGATTATTTTCACATGAAACAAAAACAAATATATCTTGTTAGGATAGAACATAGTAAAAGTTTTTTGTCTGCTGTTTTAAACTTAAAAACTAATAAAGGAATAATAAAGGTATGGCTAGGAACTCATACTTGGCTTAATTTCATGGATTGTTTCTTCTATTCAGTAATTTTTAACCTTACTTCTCCAAAATTGATTTTAATTAAGTTAATAACTTTATATATTTTTGTAAAGGTTATTGGGAAAATTTATGTGTAACACTTAGAATACATACAATATGAAATATATAGATATATACTACCTACTGATGTCATGCAATGCTTGTATTATCTAGTGTTCCCAACCATGAAAATAATGCATTCTTAGCCGGGCGCGGTGGCGCACGCCTGTAATCCCAGCACTTTGGGAGGCTGAGGCAGGAGGATCGCGAGTTCAAAGCCAGCCTCAGCAATGGCGAGGCACTTAGTAACTCAGTGAGACCCTGTCTCTAATAAAATACAAAAAAAAGGGCTGAGGATGTGATCCAGTGGTCGAGTGCCCCTGAGTTCAATCCCCAGTACCAAAAAAAAAAAAAAAAAAAAAAAAAAAATAATGCATTCTTTTTTTGAAAATACTTTTCTTCTACAACTCAGCAGTTTTATTGTTTACTTTCTTTACTATTAATTTATTTTTCTTTATTTCTGGTTAGTTGGTATTGTGTTGCTATTTTTAATATATTTTATTATGTATTTATGTAGGTTAATGTTAACACAAGAAAATATGTGGATTTTCATGTATTTATATTGTCACCATCTACTTTATAAAAATTGTTATTTGAATCCTGTCTTTCTTGTTTCCACATTTTTACTGATCCTTATTTTACTTTCAGGTGTTATTTCAGTGGCAAGGTTTGGGATAACAATATTAAATAAATTTATTTTTGTTTATGTAATGATAATGACATTCAAAGAAAATTAGATGTTTTCTATTTATTTGAGATACACTTTTTCATGCTGTAAAAACTTTACTATTTCTATTCATTTTTTTAATATCAGAAAAATACATTTAAGACTTGGAGTTTTAAATCTTTTATGATATAAAAGAATTTGGGCTTTCCTTTCTGTATATGCTTCAAAACAGAATGTGGAATTGAACATGTTTAATATCATTGACATTCTTTATGATCAGTATTAATTAGTGCATAGTTTATAGATGTAAAAATGCTAATTGTTGAATCAATACTTCAAAATCATTAACTAGGATGACTATTTGCTCTACTAATCTATACCATTGATCATAAACTGTGGTGCTATTCTAAAATTGCACAAGTATGTCTTTTCTGCCACATTTTATGTCAGAGATCTATAGACAATTCCCTTATAAAATTAGAAAATGCTTAATCATCAATTAACGTATAGCCATAATTCCTGGATTATATCAGAATTCTTCTGTTATAAAAGTTATAATAAAATTTGTTTGTCGGATTTTATAATAAACTAGTGGTTTTCAAGGGTGGGTCATTTGGTTTACAAGGTGGCATTTGGTAATGTTTGGCTGCAGTTTGTTTTGTCATTGCAGTAAGGTATCATGTGCTCCTGAGCTGTAGCAAGTCAGCGCAGCCAAGGAGACTGGTGAACATATACGATGCACAGGCCAACTACTTCCAACAGAGGATAATCATAACCAAACGTTGAGTGCCACTTTTCATTAACTTTGATATACAGAAAAATAAACTGTAATTTGAAGGACGACTTGTCTATTTTATTGGAAAATGGTATAAGAATTTGTGACGGGTTAAGACTAAAGAACATTTCATATTTCTTTTTTTGTTTTTCAAGTATAAGAAAAAATAAAAGAAGAATAATTTTTTATAACTTTTTAGTCTTGAAATTACTTAAAATAAACTCTTCTATTAAATATATATGCCTTTTAGGACACAGCGAGCTTCAGCCACAATTGGCTCCTATGCTATTAGCTCTGGGTAACCTGCTCCTGAAGGAGGCTTCACACCCACATGGTATAAACAGTTACTAATTTCACCATTATTTATTGTGTTGTATTACCATTTTCAGAAAATGTTTTATAGAGTTTCACATAATACTTTACATCTGTGTTTCGCTCAGGTAAGATTTCATGGTTGGAAAACATTGTACAACAAGCATTAAATCTTGTTTAAAATGAAGCCACAGAAACACATGAAGGTTGGGGAGAAATCTTCAAATGCAATAAGCTGATTCACAGAGAGAGATGACTGTTTGAATTATGTTTAATAAACTGTGATAAGTGCTCAAGTGATGGAACCCAGATTCTGCATTGCCACTCATTTGAAATGTCTACTTTAATAGACTAATCTCATATTCTTGTAGGGAATATGTATCAAAATGTAAGCTGTGATGTGCAGAAAGGATGACATAAGTCAATCAGACAGTTGCTTATGAATTTCTGCTATTAGATTTTTGGCTGTCAAATTAAATTCAAACATTAATTACAACTCACAGTATCTCTATAATAAAGGCTTCCTATTTTTTGACAACTACATTATATTTAATATAAATGTTGATAGAAATAATTATTAGGATTATTTTTACTCCTTTTAGAAAATAATATTATAAAAGAAAATCTTAGCAATTTGCTAAATATATCTGTCATATTTCTTATATATTCCTAAGAAGTAAATTTTGTATATATTTTATTAGATCAATTGTTTTTCAAACAACATGATATGAATATCTACAATATAAGAGCATGTTTACTCTGAATACTTTTTTAAATTAATTATTTTACCCATGTATTTATTCTTATTTAAAAAAATTTTGCCTGAAGTTACCTTCAGGAAACTCAAAGTTTTTGTGAACTTTCATACCTAATAATACTTAATATCTCATTACTTTTTTTTTTTGGTACTGGGGATTGAACTCAGGGGCACTCGACCACTGGGTCACATCCCCAGCCCTTTTTTGTATTTCATTAGAGACAGGGTCTCACTGAGTTGCTAAGTGCCTAGCCATTGCTGAGGCTGGCTTTGAACTCACGATCCTCCTGCCTCAGCCTCCCAAAGTGCTGGGATTACAGGCGTGCGCCACCGCGCCTGGCTTAATATCTCATTACTTAAAGCAATCAATCCATATCTTTTTTCAGTGTGACTGAAGCACTAGATTGCCTATAAAAGTTAACTGAAAAATATTTTCTCAACCTGTAAGGATGTTACGTGTTAGTTTGGGCTGTGTGTGTGTGTGTGTGTGTGTGTGTGTGTGTGTGTGTGTAGAGGTGAGGAGGATGGAGAGATAGGCAGGAAGATCAATGAAGAACATTTTCCCTAAGCGAATATCAAGCTCAAATTCCTACCAAAAAGTAAACAGACTGTCAGAGTGTCAGAGTTATTAAATTGCTGTGGACATCTACCATGCAGATATTTTTCATTTACCAATTATGACATCATCAGATTTCATCTTTCTGAGACCCTTGACCATTATTTTTCACTCCAGTCCCACAGAGATGTAGACTGATTTCTACCTGCAGAAGTTGACAGTAATTTATTTCAGGATGATGTTTATTTCCTGCCAGCTTCCACGTTCCCTAAGCTGTACCCCTTCCACTTTCCTGGTCCTATTACCTACACCATCCTATAATGGGGCATGTGATATCACAGAGTCCTCTTAGCATTCATGATTTTGAGTTAGACAAGCTAGAAAGTTACTGTCCTTTTGGGTAAACCTCTGACAATAGAGAATGCAAGCACACAATTTTTTTTTTTTTTTTTTTTTTTGTCTCGAACTGGACAAATTTCTTGAGGTATAGATTATACAATCTCTCAAGACCTGGTTCTCTGAGACAGAGAATCTGACAACAAGTCTGTTATTCGTTTCCTCACTAGTCTTTTCCTTCACTTTGGCTTGCCTGGAATTACACTCATTAATGTAATAGAAATACATTGATTTTTGTCATCAGGCTGTCCTATCTAGGCAACCCAAGTTAAAATGGTGCAAATAAAGACATCCAATGTGAATAATGGAGCTCTACTTTCTGTCATGAATTAATTCCATTTGTTCACCTATTATTTACGATCTTGTACATTTTGTGGTGGCACATACATGCATAGTTACCTATTATGTAATGATTTCTGTCTAACAATATTGCTCATTTTTCTAATTTTAATAACTAATCAGTGGTTTATTTGAGGTTTCAAACAGGGTTTGTCTTAAAACATCCTATATATTCAACAATATTTGTCTCCAAAATTGCAAATTCATATGGTACACCCTAATATATAAAAAATGATATTATTTGATTTTCCAACACTAGACAATATGTTTTATAATCTGTATATTCTACATTTTCACCATCCATTCAGGATAAATATTTGAACCTTTCTTCAAATGTTAATAAACATCTATTCTGATATATGTGATGTGGAAACTAACTCGTTCATTTGGTTTTTATTTTTTTATTATTTTAAATTTTTATCTTTCTTTTTGGTACTGGGGATTGAACCCAGGGTATTGAACCTAGGGTCGCTTAACTACTGATCACCATCCCCAGCCCTATTTTGTATTTTTATTTAGAGACAGGATCTCACTAAGTTGCTTAGTGCCTTGCTTTTGCTGAGGCTGGCTTTAAACTCAAGATCCTCCTGCCTTAGCAGTCACTGGGATTTCAGTCATGTGCCACAGCACCCAGCAAAATTTTTATTTTTTGATTGACACATTATCTGTGTATAATTTGAGAGACAACAAAATGTTTTCATTCACATTTATATTGTTTTTTGATCAACAAGGTAATTAACATTTCCATTACCTTTTTTATTATGTCTTTATGGTGAGTGAATTTAAATTCTTCTCCTTCAACTATTTTGAGATATATAATGTGTCATTGCTAACTATGTTCCCCTGCAGTGCCATAGACACCAGACCTTATTCCTCCAATCAAGCCCTAATTTTGTGCTCATTTACTGACCTCTGCCTATTCCCTCTCCCACCCCACCCCCCGCTGTCTTCACTAATTGCTAACCACTAATTCTATTCTCAACCTCAATGAGATCAATTTTTTTCTATAGTCCATGTTTGAGTGAGGTCATATAGTGTTTATCTTTCTGTTTCTTACTTGTTTAATGTAAAGTCCTCCAGGTCCATCCTTGTTATGACAAATGACAGGATTCTGTTTTATTTTGCAGTTGAATAGTATTTCACATACACATACATACTAAACTTTCTTTACCTATTTATCGGTAGAAGAACATTTGGATTGATTCCACATCGTGCCTATTATGAATAGTGTGCTATAATAAAATGGGAGTGCAGGTGTCTTTTCAGCATGTTGATTTAATTTCATTTGGGTGCATACCCAGTAGTGGGATTGCTATATCACATGAGAGTTCTGTGTTTAAATTTGTTTTTAAATATTTATTTATTTGCTTTAGTTGTACACAATGTGTTTATTTTTACATGGTGCTGAGGATCGAACCCAGGCCGCACACATGTTAGGCCAGTGCTTTACCGCCGAGCCACACCCCCAGGCCTGTTTTAAGTTTTATTGGGAAAACTCCATACTCTTTTGTTTTGTTTTGTTTTGTTTTTGTTTTTTGGGGGGGTACTACTGAGAATTGAACTCAGGGCCACTTAACCACTGAACCACATCTGCAGCCCTATTATTTTGTATTTTATTTAGAGACAGGGACTCACTGAGTTACTTAGTGCCTTGATGTTGCTGAGGCTGGCTTTAAACTTGTGATCCTCTTGCCTCACCTTCCAAGACACTAGGATTACAGGCATGCACCACTGCACCTGGCAATACTGTTTTCTTAATGGCTGAACTCTTTTACATTCCTGCCAAGAATGCTGAAGTTCCTGTCTATCCAGACCTTGCTAACATTTTTTTAAATTTATTATTATTATTATTATTATTATTATTATTATTATTATTTAGTAGCAGCCATTTTAACTGGGATACAACTGTATCTCATGGTGATTTCAACTTGTATTTCCCTAAGGATTGATAATATTCACTATTTTTCATGTATTTACTGGCCATTTATACTTTCCTTTGAAAAATGTCTATTTAGGTCTGAATCATATTTTTAAATTGGATTTTTTATTTGATAGTGTTTCTAACTAATTATTGATTAACCTCTTGTCATAAGTATAGTTTGCAAATATTTTCTTCCATTTCATAGGAAGTCTCTTTTCTGTGGGTTGTTTCCTTTACTATATAAAAACTTATTTGTTTGGTTTTAAATATTACATTTTTCATTTCTTACTGGTGATTATTTATGATTAAAAAAATATATATATGCATATATATGTATATGTATATATAGTTCTCTTTTTCACTTTCAAGTCTGTTTTTTATATCATGAAACATAGGATACACTTTTGTATTAGCTATACTAATCAGGTCAAAATTGAAGCATTTATTTATCTGATTCTGCTGGTTCTGATTTATAGTACTTTGTAACTATGTATTATTATCATTTTTAAGTTATTTTTTGCTATTTGCAATGAGTTCATATTAGTTAGAGTTTAGTTTAAGGACTAAAGTTTGATTTTTCAAGTGACACGTTGTGTTTTCATGTGCTTTTTTTCCCTGAGAGTTACTCCAGTGCAGCACTATAGTAATTTAATTATTTCCACAAGAATTTTCAGAGCAAGATAGGTAGACCCATCTTATCAATGCCTTCGGTTGTCAACATACTTAATGGTAGCCCTAGAATTGTTAATTTTTACTAAAGGTATTTTTCACTTTTTTCATATTAATGTCAAGGAATTTGATGTAATTTTTTTGTCTTATTCTTTTTTCTGTTCTTTGCAGAAAACTTATATATGGAAGAATGTACTTATTTATTTTATGATTCTTTTTAAATTTTTGGTGAGATTTAATGGATAATTTCAATTTAATATAGAATTTATTTTTATTGTTTGTTCTGGAAACTTATGCAGCTCTCAATAAAAGAACAAGCACATTTGTCAAGGAACATCAGAGACCAAGGAGAGAAGGTAATTCCTGAAGCTTGTTTCATAATAATAATAATTTTTTGGCCTCTGAGGCTATTTTCTTCCAAATGTACAATTTTATAAAACATTATTTTTTTTCATTTTTCTGGTTTCTTTAAGTAGCATCATCACAATGCTAGCATGCTATGTTCTGCTTCTGTTGAAACCATTAATAGAGTATCTGGCTGGTGGTATAAGATAACTGGGGAATAGAAAGCCCATAATTCCAGATTATTCATAAAATAATTATTATTAGATACCAAAGAGGAATTAAACACTAACATTTTGATATACGATTGTAGAAGCAAAAAAATAAACTAGGCCTATATCAAACAATAAATGATATTTAAAGCCATACATACGATTATATAATACTGCAGACAGATAGTATAGATAGGAAAGAAAAAGAGATGCAAAGTTGAACTTTGGTGTACCCAATATGTAGAATTTAGTGAAGAGGGGACTCTAAGAACTTCAATTGCAACTGAGAGCAATAGAGTTGATTAAAGTAACATGAACTATTTCATGATTCCAAATGAGTAATTAAGTAATTAAGTAAAAAATAAGTAGTTAAGTTTTAGAGGATTGTAGAACACACAGAGATTGAAACTGGACCAAGCTGCCTTAGATAGGTCACATGACTACAAAAATTAACTTGCTATTTTACATGTGCAATTTTTAAATATAAGTGGCATTAAATTTTTGCCTGAGCTGAGAATCATAAGGCCAAAGTTGACAATGAAACTATATTTTATGTCATCATGTAAACTAAATTAAGAAGGCACTTCAACTGTCAGTTGATTAAAGAAAATTACAACAACAGAATTGATTGAAAGCTTCATCCATAATTCAATCTGTAGAAAGTGTGAAAGTGTGGACTTCACATTGTATGTCTCGGGAACTGCTCATTTAATTAATATGAAATTATAGTAAGTTCAGAAAAATATTCAAATAAAAGATGAATATTACCTATTTAATTTTTAAAAGACTAGTAAAAGACTGAAGAACAAAAAATCGAGACAGTGGTGTAAAAGCAGAGATAATCTTTGATTTTGGTATATTTACAAAAATTCTAAGTGGTACTGATTCCTTACAAAAGATCTTATACTGTAAGTAATCACCAATGTGAGTAAAGCCAAAAAAAAGTATAACATTCATTAGAATTGAATGTTACTATAAACTGCCTGATAATAAGGAAATAATAAGGAAATGTTTATTCATATGATTTGTGAAAAGAGGCTTTATTTTATGGGAATTGATATTGTTATTTCTAGATTGCTCAATTTGCTGTTTCTTAAGGTTGATTTAACAGATCTCAGTATTTCAACACTATTATTCCAAAGAACTTGTATTTTGGACAAGTCACTGCTTTTTCAATGTACCATGTCCTTTCATTCTGATTTAGTTTTTGCAAGGTAAATCTTCCTGCTGTATTGCCTGTGAATTGCTAGGATTTATTCATCCAATGAAAGTAGAAATTTAAAGTTCTCAGGAATGAAAAAAAAAGGAGGATCTTTGAATTGTTGATATTATGTAATCTTTACCTGCATTTCTCCTCAGAGACAGTTAAAATAGATATGAGAATGTCACATAAGTAGGCAACTCTAGTTAAGGAATTAAAATTATTTTCCTTTGCATTACATAATTAGTTCAAAGCAATGGAGTACATATTTGCGTTTTGTATTATTTTCCAGTATTGAAGTTTGGAGAGTTTTACACAATCCAAAATAAAGCTAAAAGCATTAGAAAGGATAGTGAACACTCACTAATATCAATTGTAGAGGGTGTAAAGTAAAATTGTTACAATTTTGACATATTTAATGGGTTAATACAGAAAACAATAGAAAATTTGAATGTATTTGAAGATGAGACACAATAGTCTTTTTTTTACTTCTCTTTATATTTTTATGATTTTTTTCTTATTCATATCTTTATATACATGTGTATTTATTTTATCATAGATTATTCAATAATCTATAGTCTATATTCTAAAACTCTGTAAAATGTTTTGTAGATTTACCTATTGATGGACACTCGATTATTCCTCCCTTTTGGCTACTGTGAATAATGATGTAATGAACATGCATGCAAAAATATCTGTCTGAATGCCTGTTGTTATGGGCTAAATTGTGTTTCTGCAAAATTAATGTCTTAACCCCTAGTTATTCAGAATGTGGCTGTTTGGAAATAATTCTTTAAAGGTTAAATGAGGTATTTTAATCAACCCAAATCCATTATGATCTGTGTCCTTATGAAAAGAGATTAAGGTTAGGGCTAAGGTCAGAAACCCTGTGACTAATAGAAGAAAATGTAGGCCCAAATCTTTATCATGTCAACTGAGGACCTGATTTCCTTAACAAGACTCCTAAAGTGCAAGCAGTAAAATAAAAAATCAATAAATGGGATTGGTTCAAACTAAAAAAGCTTTTTCTAGGCAAACAAAACAATGAGTAACATCAAAAGCAAACTTACAGAATGGGAGAAAATCTTTACCACATGTATTTCTGATAGAGGTACTAATCAGATTGGTATACTAATCTCCATGATATATAAAGAATTCAATAAACTTAACACACACACAAATAATAATAATAATAATAATAATAATAATAATAATAACCCAATCAATAAATGGCCTAAGGAACTGAACAGTTCACAGAAGAAAAAATACAATCAATCAAAAAAATACAATCAATCAAAAAAATACAATCATACAAAAAAATGTTCAACATCTCTAGCAATTAAAGAAATATGAATCAAAACCACACTGAGATTTCATCTCACACCAGTCAGAATGGCAATTACCAAGAATATAAACAATAATAAGCTTTGACAAAAATGCAGGGAAAAAAGATACACTCATACATTTCTGGTGGGACTACAAATTAGTGCAACCAATATGGAAAGCAGTATGGAAATTCCTCAGAGAATTTGGCATGGAACACCCATTTGACCCAGCTATCCCACTCCTTGGTTTATACCCAAAGGACTTAAAATCAGGATAATACAGTGACACAGCCACATCAATGTTTATAGCAGCTCAATTCACAACAACTAAACTATGGAAAAAACCTAGATGCCCTTCAATAGATGAATGGATAAAGAAAATGTGGTATATATACACAATGGAATAATATCAATAAATATTGGTGAGGACGTGGAGAAAAAGGGACACTCATACATTGTTGGTGGGACTGCAAAATGGTGCATCCAATATGGAAAGCAGTATGGAGATTCTTGGAAAATTTGGAATGGAACCACCATGTGACCCAGCTATCCGACTCCTCAGTCTATACCCAAAGGATTTAAAAACAGCATACCACAGGGACACAGCCAAATCAATGTTTATAGCAGCACAATCCACAATAGCTAAACTGTGGAACCAACCTAGATGCCCTTCAGTAGATGAATGGATAAGGAAAATGTGGTATATATACACAATGGAATATTACTCAGCAATAAGAGAGAATAAAATCATGACATTCTCAGGTAAATGGATGAAATTGAAGAATATAATGCTAAGTGAAGATAGCCAATCCCCAAAAGCCAAATGCGAAATGTTTGTTCTGATATAAGGAGCCCGATTCACAGTGGGGTTGGGATGGGGAGCATAGGAGGATTAGAGGAACACTAGAATGGCCAATGGAGAGGAAGGGGAAGGGAGGGGGCAAAAGGGTGAAGAAAAAAAAAAAAAAAAGACGGCAGAATGAGATGGATATCATTACCCTAAGTGCATGTATGAAGACAAGAATGGTGTGAATATACTTTGCATACAACCAGAGATATGTAAAAATGTGCTCTACGACTATAAAATGAAATGTAATACATTCTACTGTCATTTCTAACAACTTAGAATAAAAAATAAATTTGAAAAAAAAAGAATAAGAATGAAACCATGGTATTTGCAGGTAAATGGATGGAACTGGAGAATATCATCTTAATTGAAATAAGCCAGTTCCAAAAATGAAAGGCTAAATATTTTCTCTCATAATTGGATGCTGATACATAATGGGAGAGGGGGCTATGGAAGAATGGAGACACTTTTGCAGAGGGGAGTGAGGGAAGGGGTGGGGGTGGGGAGTGGAAAGGATGGGGAATGAGATGGATGTTATTACCCTATGTACATATATGATGTCACAGCCAGTGTGATGGTGTGACTCTGCATCATGTATAGCTAGAGGAATGAAAGGTTGTGTTGCATTTGTGTATAGTGTGTCAAAATGCATTCAGCTGTCATGTATAACTAATTTGAACAAATAAATTAAATTAAACAAAAAATAAAAACAAGCAAAAAACTGAACAGTCAAATGAGAAAAAAATAAAAACAGAGAATATGGAACACAGAGGGAGGACTGTGAAGACAGGGAAGGAGTGCCATGTAAAGCTAATGGCAGAGAGATCCAAGATGGCGGATTAGAGGAAGCCACACTTCAGGGCAGCTCCGTGGAAAGAATCCAACAAAGCAGATTAATTGCCTTTCATCATATATATATAGGCCGAAAATACCGATCTCCTGGATGGTTTGATTACCACTACCAGGGAGAGAAGGAGACAAGCTGTCTGCAGCGGCTAGAGCCCGAGGCTTCTGCAAAACCGCCTGGGTGGTGCACAGGCCATGCGAAACAAAGTCAGTGTGGGGAGACCGCGCTGAGACTGCAACCCCAGCCACACTCAGGGGACACCAGCGTGAAGCCAGCGATCACAGCCAGCGGAATTGGTGCTGGGGGACCACAGGAGACCGTGGGTAGACAACACCAGTTCGAATCCACACTCGGGCGGACGCGACCCTCAGCAGTAGGGCCCCGGAGAGAGCGGCGCAGAGACCTGTGAACAGCAAGCAGGGGCACAATCGGAGCGGTCCACAGTCCAAAGCAGCGCTGTCTGCACCACAGTTACAGTTGCGGCTTCTCAATACCACCTCAGCAAGGAGACATCCACCCAATGGCTTTGAAATCGATCCGCGAGGACATGGGAGTCTGCGGAGCTGCTGTTGACTGGGAGGAGAGCACCGCCATCTTTGAAAGGTGCAGTGGCTGACCCAGACAAAGGGAAGGAGACGGAGAGTGACAGCTGCAGCCATCCAGGGACCCTCCAGCTCTCTGAAGACAACGAACACCTGGGTGAGGCTCGGGTGGCCAGCAGGGGAGGGCGTGTCTGAGGCCAGCGCAACGGCCACAAGAAGCTGCAACTGTGGGTGGGCATGGGGAGGGGGTGCCTTCTGGAGGGTCCCCTTGCCAGTGCCATTTATCTGCTGACACACAAACCCCCTGGGCCACTCCTCCACTGAGCCATTGAGCCACTGGCCTAATGTGCAGCCTTGATTCCACTAACAGGATAGCAGACTGTCTAGAAGTTATCCGATAACAATTGGCTTGAACTGGAAAGGAAAAAAAGAGGGGGCTTTCCAGGGCCCGTTTTGTTTGAGACTTGGGGTTCGGCTTTTTATTGCTGTTGTTGGTTTGCTTGTTTTGTTGGATTTCGGGGAGGTTTTTTTGTTTGTTTGATTGTTTGTTTCTTTTTCTTTTTCTTTTTTTGGCTTTGTTTTGTTTTGCTTCTTTTTTTTTTCCTTCCGCATTGATTGTCAGTGTTTGTTTGCTTCCGCTCCTTTTTTCTTTCCTTCTTTTCTTCCTTCTCACTCTTGCATCTTCTTCCTCCTTCATCTTTCATGTTTACACCCTGCCAGTGCATACTAAACAGAGGCAAAAACAAGTTATATGCAGAACTTGGGATTTCTAAAACCGGCGCAATTGAACTGGGTACCAAAGCAGTGTTATATATAGTTTACTCTCTATTTTCTTGATTCTCTCTCTCCTCTCTCTTACACCAATACCTACTCTTTTATCATTTTTTTTCCAACTTACTTTATATATAAATTGGTCTTTCAACCTAATTGTCTACTCCATTCTCTTCCTTCCCTCATCTACTGATACTAAACCACTTCCACTAAACCACTTCAATAGAAATCTATTTTCATACTTTCCTAGAAAGAACAATTCAAGACACTTCCTTCTTCCTAAACATAACACCTCTGTATCCAATACTTGAAGATATAAAACCCCATCAGAAGCGTACAGAGTAAATTGGAAAAAATATCTGGGTTAACCAAATCTGTACATTGTGATCAAACTTGGATTTTCTGAATAGAAAGTGTTATGTTTTAAAGTGTAAAGGAATTATAAGGCGATCTCATAGCATTGTACTACAGGAACAACATAAGGCTTTAAGGTAAAATCGATATAGTCAAGGTCCCACAGTGCAGGAAGAATAGACACATAAGCAACATGAAAAAACAAGGGAAGAAAATGACACAAACAAATCAAGATACCTCATCAGTAGATGTCATGGCAAGCACAGTTGGTCAAATGCCAGAGATGGAATTTAGAAATTACATATGCCAAATGTTTATGGAACTTAAGAATGAACTCAAAAATGAGATGAGGGAGCAAGTACAGGAGGCAAAAGATCATTTTGACAAAGAACTCCAAAAACAAATACAGGAAGTAAAAGATTACTTCAATAGGGAAATAGAGGCTCTAAAGAGAAACCAAACAGAAATTCCAGAAATGAAAAAGCAATAAACCAAAATAAAAGTTCAATTGAAAGCATCTCCAACAGAATAGACCACTTGGAAGAAAGAACCTCAGACAATGAAGACAAAATATATATCCTAGAGAAGAATTTAGGCTATACAGCAAAACTCGTTGGAAATCAAGAACATAACATCCAAGAATTATGGGACAGCATAAAAAGACCAAACTTAAGAGTGATTGGCGTAGAGGAAGGGGCAGAGTTTCAAGCCAAAGGAATGAGTACTTTATTTAACGAAATAATTAAAGAAAATTTTCCAAACTTGAGGAATGAACGGGAAAACCAAGTTCAAGAGGCATACCGAACACCAAGCAAACAAAATCTCAACAGATCCACAACAAGACACATTATAATGAAAATGCCTAATACACTGAGCAAGGAGAGAATACTAAAAGCCACAAGAGAAAGGAAGCAGATTACATATAGGGGGAAACCAATCAGACTATGTTCAGATTTTTCAACACAGACCTTAAAAGCAAGAAGATCCTGAAATAACATATTTCAAGCTCTGAAAGAAAAGGGATGTCAACCAAGAATCTTATATCCAGCAAAATTGAGCTTTAGATTTGAAGATGAAATGAAAACCTTCCACGACAAGCAAAAGTTAAAAGATTTCACAACTCGAAAGCCAGCACTTCTGAACATCCTGGGCAACATTTTTCATGAAGAAGAAGAGAAAGATGATAAAGAAAATCAGTAAAGGGAGATATTAAACTAAGAGAAATACCAACCAGAAGAGAAACCAAATCAAGCTAAAGACCATAATACAAATAAAAATGGATGGGAAAAAAATCACATCTCAATAGTAACCCTGAATGTTAATGGCCTAAACTCGCAAATCAAAGGACACAGATTATCAGAATGGATTAAAAGAAATGACCCAACAATTTGCTGTCTCCAAGAAACACACATCATAGAAAAAGACATCAACAAACTGAAAGTGAAAGGCTGGGAAAAGTCTTATCACTCACATGGCCGGCGGAAGCAAGCAGGGGTTTCCATGTTTCCATTCTCATATCAAATAAGGTAGACTTCAAACCAAAACTAATCAAGAGAGACAAAGATGGATATTTCTTATTACTTAAGGGAAACATCCATCAACAGAATATAACAATCATAAATCTATATGCCCCAAATAATGGAGCACCTACATTCCTCAAACAAACGCTTCTCAAGTTCAAGAGTAAAATAGACCACAACACAGTTATTCTAGGGAACTTCAACACACCTCTCTCACCAATGGATAGATCATCCAAACAAAGGCTAAACAAAGAAACTTTAAGCCTCCTTAAAACAATTAACAATTTAGACCTAACGGACATATATAGAATATTTCATACCTCAGTAAACGAATACACATTTTTCTCAGCAGCACATGGCTCCTTCTCCAAAATAGACCCATATATTATGTCACAAGGCAACTCTCAGCAAATATAAAAAAATAGAGAAACTACCCTGCATGCTATCGGACCATAAAGGGATGAAATTGGAAATCAACGACAAAACAAGGAATAAGAAAAACTACTCCATCAACTGGAAGCTAAACAACATGCTACTCAATGAACAAGGGGTTGAAGAAGACATCAAAGAGGAGATCAAAAAATTCCTAGAGGTAAATGAGAACACAGATACTTCATATAGAAATCTCTGGGACACTATGAAAGCAGTAGTAAGAGAAAAATTCATTGCACTGAGTTCATTCCTTAAGAGGAAAAAAAACCAACAAATAAATGACTTAACATCACACCTCAAAGCATTAGAAAAAGAAGAACAGACCAACACCAAGAGCAGTAGAAGACAGGAAATAATTAAAATCAGAGCAGAAATTAATGAAATCGAGACTAAGGAAACCATTCAAAGAATTGACAAAACTAAAAGTTGGTTCTTTGAAAAAATACACAAAATTGACAGACCCTTAGCGATGCTAATGAAAAGAAGAAGAGAAAAAACTCAAATTACTAACATTCGTGATGAAAAAGGGAATATCACAACAAACACCTCAGATATACAGAATATAATTAGAAATTACTTTGAAAACTTGTACTCTAATAAAATAGAAAACACTGAATGCATTGACAGATTTCTAGAGTCATATGATTTGCCTAAACTGGATGTGGAGGCTATACACAATTTAAACAGATCGATTACAAGCGAAGAAATAGAAGATGTCATCAAAAAGCTACCAACAAGGAAAAGTCGAGGACCTGATGGGTTTACAGCCGAGTTCTATAAGACTTTCAAAGAAGAACTAATACCAATGCTCTTCAAACTATTTCAAGAAATAGAAAAAGAGAGAGCTCTTCCAGACTCTTTTTATGAGGCCAATAAAACATTAATTCTAAAGCCAGGCAAAGACACATCCAAAGAAGAAAACTTCAGGCCCATATCTTTAATGTACATAGATGCAAAAATCCTCAACAAAATCCTGGCAAATCAGATACAAAAACATATCAAAAAGATAGTGCACCATGATCAAGTGGGGTTTATCCCAGGGATGCAAGGCTGGTTCAACATTCGGAAATCAATAAACATAATACACCACATCAATAGACTTAAAGACAAAAATCATATGATCATCTCAATAGACGCAGAAAAAGCATTTGACAAAATACAACACCCCTTTATGTTCAAAACACTGGAAAAACTAGGAATATCAGGAACATATCTCAACACTATAAAAGCTATATATGCAAGGCCCCGAACTAACATTATCTTAAATGGAGAAAAATTGAAAGCATTCCCTCTAAAAACTGGAACAAGACAGGGATGCCCCGTTTCACCACTGCTATTTAACATAGTACTGGAAACTCTGGCCAGAGCAATTAGACAGACGAAAGAAATTAAAGGGATCCAGATAGGAAAAGAAGAGCTCAAATTAGCACTATTTGCTGATGACATGATGATCTTCCTAGAAGACCCAAAAAACTCTACCAGAAAACTTTTACAACTAGTAAATGAATTTGGCAAAGTTGCAGGATACAAAAATCAACACAAATAAGTCAAAGGCATTTTTGTACATCAGCAACAAAGACTCTGAAAGGGAAATGATGAAAAATACCCCATTTACAATAGCATCAAAAAAAAAAAAAAAAAATACTTGGGAATCAACCTAATGAAAGAGGAGAAAGACCTCTATAACAAAAATTATAGAACACTAAAGAAAGAAATTATAGATGAACTCAGAAGATGGAAAGACCTACCTTGCTCTTGGATAGGTAGAATTAATATTGTCAAAATGTCCATACTACCAAAAGCACTATACAGATTTAATGCAATTCCAATCAAAATCCCAATGTCATTCTTCAAAGAAGTAGAAATAGCAGTCATGAAATTCATCTGGAAAAATAAGAGACCCAGAATAGCCAAAGCAATCCTGAGCAAGAAAAGTGAAGCAGGGGGTATCACCATACCGGACTTTAAATTATACTATAGAGCAATAGTAACAAAAACAGCATGGTATTGGCACCAAAACAGACTGGCAGACCAATGGTACAGAATTGAGGACACAGAGACTAATACATATAATTTCAGCTTTTTTTTTTTTTTTTTTTTTTTTTTTTTTTTTTGGTACTCTTGATTGAACTCAGGGACTCTTGACCACTGGGCCACACCCCCAGCCCTTTTTTATTTAATTAGAGACAGGGTCTCACTGAGTTGCTAAGTGCCTCACCATTGCTGAGGCTGGCTTTGAACTCGCGATCCTCCTGCCTCAGCCTTCCAAGTGCTGGGATTACAGGGGTGCGCCACCACGCCCAGCAATTTCAGCTATCTTATATTAGACAAAGACGCCAAAAATGTACAGTGGAGAAAGGATAGCCTCTTCAACAAATGGTGCTGGGAAAACTGGAAATCCATATGCAACAAATTGAAATTAAACCCTTATCTCTCACCATGCACAAAACTCAATTCAAAGTGGATCAAGGACCTAGGAATTAGACCAGAGACAATAGCCTAATAGAAGAAAAAGTAAGCTCCAATTTCCAACATGTTGGATTAGGCCCCAAGTTCCTTAATAAGAATCCTGTAGCACAAGAATTACTACCAAGAATTAATGAATGGGATAGATTTAAACTAAAAAGCTTCTTTTCAGCAAAAGAAACAATCAGTGAGGTGAATAGAGAGCCAACTAATTGGGAACAAATATTTAATACATGCACATCAGATAGAGCACTAATTTCTAGAATATATAAAGAACTCAAAAATCTTTACACTAAAAAAACAAATAACCCAATCAATAAATGGGCTAAGGAATTGAGAAGACACCTCTCAGAAGAAGATACACAATTAATCAACAAATACATGAAAAAATGTTCAACATCGCTTTCAATTAGAGAAATGCAAATCAAAACTACTCTAAGATTTCACTTCACTCCAGTCAGAATGGCAGCTGTCAAGAACACAAGCAACAATAAATGTTGGAGAGGATGTGGGGAAAAAGGCACACTCATACATTGCTGGTGGGACTGCAAAATGGTGCAACCGTTATGGAAAGCAGTATGGAGATTTCTTGGAAAACTGGGAATGGAACCACCCTATGACCCAGCCATCCCACTCCTGGGTCTATTCCCAAAGGACTTAAAAACAGCATATTACAGTGACACAGCTATCTCAATGTTTGTAGCTGCGCAATTCACAATAGCTAGGTTGTGGAACCAACCTAGATGTCCCTCAGTAAATGAGTGGATTAAGAAAATGTGGTATATATGCACAATGGAATTCTACTCAGCAATAAAAGAAAATAAATTAATGGCATTTGCTGGTAAATGGATGAAGTTGGAAGACATAATGCTAAGTGAAGTTAGTCAGTCTCAAAAATCCAAGTACCAAATGTTCTCTCTGATATAAGGAGGCTATTTCAAAGTATTGTTGGATGGGGGTACATAGGAGGATTAGAGGAACACTAGAATGGTCAAGGGAAGGGAGGGTTAGGGAGGGTGCAAGAGGGGAGGGAGGGGGAAAAAAGAAAAAAAAAGGTGGTTGAATGAGATGGATATCATTTTTCTTAATGCATGATTGAAGACCTGAATTGTACGAATATACTTTGTATACAAACAGTTGTATGTAAAAAGATACTAAATATATGCACTATGAGTTGTACATATTAAAAATTATAAAAATAATATAAAAAAAAGCTAATGGCAGAGCCTCATAACTTGATTTTAACTTCTAGCCTCCATTTGTAGAAAATAACATATTTCTAATATTTAAGCCATATGCTGTGTGGCACTTTATTACAAAAGCTCAAGCAAACTAACTCAGCAATTTCATTTTTTTGACTTCATACTTAGTAGTATAAACTCTGAATACTATGGTAATCTGTGCTTAGATTTTTGGGAAATGATTGATTTTATTAAAAAATAGTTTCTTACCTCATCAAGATTTTGAGTTGTATATTTGAAAGTAAGTTGAATACAACATAATTCCCTTATATCCACAGAACTAAAGATCAGAGCATTATAGATCAGAAAACTGGTTACAGTGGTAGAGATATTTGGAAGATAATTAGGTTAGGCTCATAATGCTTTTGACAACATTGAATGATGGTACTTAATCAGCTTTAAATTAATAGATGAATATGGAGAAATTTCCTTAAATTGGTATGCAATGTAAAATTTAAAAAAATAGCCACAAATACCTCTTCTTTTAGCCATTCTCCTGTAATACAAAGGTGTATATTTTTGCATCACAGAGTATAATGTACTTCTCTACAGCTTGAATCTGTCCTAATCATGTTACTTTCTTGAAAATACTCATACACTGAGGTGCACTCATTTAGTGTAGTTGATCCCTATGACTACCCTATAAGCAATGTAGATTAAACTGCTGGAAGATGAAAAGCCATATGGAGAGCTGAGGCAACCCTGCAGAAATCTAGCCAATTACCGGTATGTGTGTGAGCCATCCAGAAGCATCCAGATACCCGTCAATATGTTCTATAATTTGATTTCAAATATTTTTTCCATAATTTAACTCATTTTGGCAATTTTTCTTGTGCATAATATTTAATATCATTGTGATATTCTATAGTCATTTTGTTTGCCTTGGTGAATATAGATCTCTTGATTCAACCTTGAAAAAAATTATGCTAGGGTCAGAAAAGGCAGCAAGATTTATGAATCTCTGGGCCATGCCCTTTACCTCCTCTGTCTCAGAGGTCATTGTCCTATACTGCTTGATGTTCACTCTCTGAAAACCACTGATGTGCACATTTTATCTAGTGTTTTCAGTTGTTGAAGGCAGGAGCATAAATCACTCCATCCACCTGGACGTGGAATTTCCAGGTTATGTAAGTATATACAGTTCATATGTCAGCCAAAATAGAATTCAGAGGAACGACTGCTTTCCAAAATGAAGAGAAACTTTTCATAATAGTAAAAGAATCAATTAATCCAGAAGACAAAACAAGCTCAACTATGTATGCTTTTAATAGCATAACTTCAAAATATGTAAACAATACTTAACTAAAGAAAGCATAGATAAATCAGTAAACTAAAGAGAGTTTAACACCCTTCTATCAGTAATTCATTGACTGAGTGAATCCAAATATAAGTGTCCTTAAGTATGTGAAAGAATTGACAAAAGCAGAAATAAGTGTTTGACATTTGCAATCAAATATTTCCCAAACACATGTTGTCAAGTGAAGATGTCTCATACATTAAACCTCAACATATTTGAAAATTTGAATTTAGAGAGTGCATTTTCTATTCACAAGTGTATTAAAGTATAAATCACCAAGAAATTAGAAAAGCACATTTGTTTGGAAGATATAGTAAACATTTCTATACATTCTTTTGCAATGTCATTTCTTAAAATACTGATATTGACATACTCATATTTTAGTTTCTTTTATGTGATTAATCTTACTATATATCAAAAAGATACATCAATTTCTTCAAAAAACAAATTTTGTCCTGTTTTTTTCCTGTCCTTAATTTCTACTGCTATCTTCATTTTTGACATTTTTCTTTGTTCTTTAATTTTAATGTAACTCCTTTTATCTTTGCATTGTGAATGCTTTGTTGATTTTGCACCTCTCTGCTTTTTTAATCGGTATGTGTTTTAGTTAGTCGGCTTTTTTTTTTTTTTTTTTTCTCCTGTGACCAAAAGACCTGACAAGAACAATTTTAGAGGAGGAAAAGTTTATTTGGGGGCTTCCAGTTGGTTTCAGAGTTCCTAGTCCAGAGACAGCTGGTTCCATTGCTCTGGGCTCAAGGTATGGCAGAACATCAAAGAATGTGGTACAGGAAAACAGTTCAGGACTTCAAGTCAGGCAGCAGAGATAGAGTGTGCTCCATCCACCAGGGAGGAAATATATACCCCAAAGGAAAATATTCATTGACCCATGTCCTGCAGCCATACCCTACTGGCCTCTGGTTACTATCCAGTTAATTCATTCAACTAGATTAATGCACTGATTAAGTTAAGGCTCTCATAACCCAATCATTTAACATCTGAACTTTCTTATATTGTCTCATACATGGGATTTTAGGGGACAACTCACATCTAAACCATAACAATACAAAAAAACCACATACTTTATTTTATGAATTAATTTGTTTACATCTCAAAAGTTTTGACATTTTTCCGTATTGTTTTCCTTTACTTCAAAATATATTCTAATTTCCCTGTGGATTTCTCTTTTATTCATGGGTCTATAGAAAAGTAAGGACATGACACTTTAAGGTAATTATTGGTACTAATGATTGACTAATTATTCTCAACATCTTTTGAATATGAAATTGATCTAAAATAATAGTTTTTAAATTAAATAAAGCTTTTACTCAATTCCTATAACATTTATTTCAGAAACACAGTATGATTCAACATTATAAATGTATTTCAATACTAAATGATAAATATGCAATTAATTTCATAATTTAAAAATATATACTAAAATTAAATATTATTAAATAAATGTTAATAATAAGAACTAAATAACCAACTGATAGAAACAGAGTAATTATTTATATAGGAAATATTTATGTGAAACATAGTCAATATCAGGTTTGTAGTGAACCATTAGGATAGATTACAATTCAGGAACTAGATTAGAGTAATGGTTATTATAACTACTGATAAAGGTCAAATTTGAGATAATTGTCAGATATTATTGAATTAATTTTAATAAAATTTTAATTTTAATAATTTTAGACTACATAATTTGTAAAAGAGTTAGAAAGTGTGAATTCATTTTTGGTTTATACTGAATATTTGGTCAATTAGATTTCTGTTTTTTTCTTCACAAGACTACTAAACTTTTGTACTTTCAACATAATTGAATATGTTTAACATCCTCATAGCTTAGAAGATTATATCTAATACCTTTTATATGATTTAATCATTAAACTAGTTTAATGATCAAATACATAAATGAAAAAACACAATTGATTTTTATCAAAAATATTTCTCTGCACAAAGATAGGAAGTGAGTGATGTGAAGTGTAAACCAACTATCTGCCACATTTCATGTTTTTTAACACACTGCTTTCCTTCCTCATAATATTAGCAAAAATTGTGTGTGCATTCATGACATGATTTTCTGGGCTTGGTTTCCTTCCAGATGAAATTTTATGATCAATTTTTTGTTTCCTTTGCAATTTATTTATTTAGAAGGAATTTAGTGAATGATTTCTATGAGCATTGCTTTGTACTGAAATTGGTGATTTAAAAATACACGTAAAATGTGTCCTTTTCTGGGAATAATTTCTCAATATTATGTAGTATGAAATATGTTTCACAAATAACAAAATGGACCTTTAAGGACTATAACATAATAGAAACATAATGAGAATCTGATCTTGAACTAGAAACATAGAAAGACAATTTGAAATTAGATATTTAAATTAAAGTTTTTTACCAAATATATTATTGTTTTAATTCCATTAAAATTTTGATAATGTTGGGCCAATAGAAAATAGTGAGATCACCTTATAATTGAAAATATGTATTTATATAACTTAGTGGCTTTATAAATTCAGAAGCTAAATTCTGTATTTATTCACAAAAATGCATTTTTTTATCTTTACTTTCTCTGATGGATCATTCTATTTAAAAAAATTCATTGAGTATCTATATGAGACACATGTATAGACAATTGAGAAAAGCCATGAATGAGAAAATTACTCAAACTTTTACGGAATCTACATTCTAGAAAAAAGGATAATTCATGAATTCATGGACAAATCAATTTTTTTTTTTAACCATTGGAGACACCAGGCACATTAAAGGTTTATATATATCTGCCTAGATATGGGTTTGATAGGCTAATATAAACACTGTATAAATATCACAAGACTTTTGGTTTAAAAACAATTAGAAGGACCAATCCTGGACTCAGAAAAATGTGTAAAAAAGATTTTATAAGGACTGGGATATAGCTGAGTGGCAGAACCACTTGCCTTGCTTATATGAGGCTCTGGGTTCCATGCCTAGCATCAGCACAAGAAAAACAAAAACATTTTTCCAGAACTGTAAGGAGGAGATGGTGGCAACATGAAATAACAAGTTTGAGGTAGGGATGGAAAGTGTGCATAGATCAAAGAGAGACACTCTCCCTTTATTTATTGTTAAGATAAACAAGGTTTAAAATAAAAGGCTTAAATGATTTTCAGATTTCTAGCTTTTTTTCTATTATCCTTGTCCTGATATTTGCTCTGATTACCAGATAAAGACAAAGATGGGAGTGGAAAACTATGGTTCTTGGGCCAAATTTACCTAGCCAGGTGTCTTTACAAAAGAATTTTAATTGCAAAAGTCATATCCATCATCAGAGTTGAATAGTTATACCTGGACTATATGTTCCTCAAAGCCTGAAATATTTATAATCTAGCCCTTTACAGAAAATGTTTATTGGCTTTGGAGTAAAACAGAACAACAGAATTTATCATTGTTCTATTTAATCTTAGATATTCAGATGGTGTATCAGGACTCTACTTCTGTATCTTCCAGTTTTGACTCCCTATGGGCTGCTACTCCAGTAAGCTGAGCAGTTTGCTACACTACAATAGCAAGATATTTCTACCAATTAGAAACTGAATCCAAGGAGAGAAAATATTTCCAAAATGTTTAGCCAGATTCATCAAAGTCATTTTCTGTAACTAGATCTGTATCTGTATCGTGTGCCATTATGGAGTTATTAACAGAATAATGACCAAAAAAACTCACCTGGACTGTAAATCAAGATTTGAAGGTCCTAAAAGAGAATCTTGGCACTGGTAGCACTCATGCCAGTAAATAAAGTTAAAAGACGTTCATCCAGGTGTGGTGATGCACACCTATAATCTCAGCAACTTGGAGGGGCTAAGGCAGGAGGGTGACAAGTTCAAGGCCAACCTCAGCAAATTAGCGAGACCCTCAGTAATTTGTTGACACTGTATCAAACAAATAAACAAAGACTGGGGCTTTAACTAAGAAATAAAGTGCACCTAGGTTCAATCTGTAGTACCAAATACAACAACAAAAACAACAAAAAGTTAAGGGAAGGCAGCACATTGGGAATGCAAGATGTTAGAAAGAAAGGGGGGAAAAAGTCAGCTCTTGTCATATTGAGATAAAGGAAAAAAACAATATTTAAAAAAGTAACTCATGTAGTGCACACCATGAGCTAGATACAGTTTTGATGTTTGGAAAATTTTGCCTATATTGACATGATTACCTCTTGCAATGTTGATGTGTGGAAGATATCTATACTCCCTTCGTATAGATTAAAATAATGAGGCAAATTGAAGGTTTACAGCAAATAATAATAGTTTTCAAATGCTACTTACTTGCTATTTGATAGACACTTTACTGAACAAATAATTCTGTTTATTACAATTTTCTTTCATGAGAATGCATAATTATTAAAGAGTCACTGTTCTAAACATTGAATTCTTAGCTATGTACAAAAAGACAAAGTCCCTAGCTTTTTGGAAATTATACTACTCTGACAATTATAAAATGTAAGAAAAGTATGCTTTCAAAACTCATGTAAGAAAAATATGATAAATTACCTTCCTTTTATGTAAATGCTGCATATTTATCTCAACTCTATGCAGAACTTATCTGTGAATTAATATAATACCAGATATTCCTGTTTTATGAGTGTTAGTATAATTTTGAAGGAAGGAAAGAGAAATGTAGACTTTCATTTTCTGTAAAATGTTTCTTCCATATGTGTAAAGATAATTGGAACTTTGTTGTTTCAGAAAAGGAACACTAAATGTGTTTGATTTAATAAGTGTAAATGACAAATTCATTGAGGGAACATGTAAAGGAAGATCATGATTATAACAAATTATTAATGAGTTCTTGCAAAATGGAAAACATTCTCTATTCAATCCACCTTTAAATGAGTGGCAGTTGTGTCTATTTTACAACTATAGAAATCCTAGCAGTCACTTGCTAATATAACACTACACATTGTAAAAGCAGGATTAGAACCCCACGGATACAGCTAGAACAGCAAAATTCTCTTCACTACACCAGGTTGTCTCCACCCAACCCCACTGTTGACATGGATGCCAATTGTTCTCTTGTCTGGGATGTGGGGAGATCTGAGACTTTACCATTGACTCAGAAAAGTTGAAGGGAACTATTTCCTGATATTGCCAGAGATGGCAGCGAAACTGCAAACTTTGTACACCATTGTAAGAAAGAATGAAAGAGTTTTGGACTCACTGTTTTGTTTCTTTAATCCCACAGCACAGGATATGAATTCAGGCAGCAGGTGGTTTTGTCCTCTGTTTAAGCAAAGCTGTTGAGATGACGAAGCAGACTAATTGTCTATTTTTTTGGAAAACGGTTATGGAGAATAGGTCTCATCTGTGACAGAAAGAAAGGTCAACTTTCTTAATGTATGTGAGGGTGAGAAAATTAAAATTATCAGTTATGGAAATCACAGGCACAAGAATAGCCTTGTTATTTATTTTACATCATATTTACATTATATTTTCAAATGATAATAATATTTTAAATGTCATAAGGAAGCAAAATATGGAAAGACATAAAAGCAGTATTTCAGTAATAAAGATAGAGAAATGCAGTAAAAAATGTATGTGATTTTAGATGAAATAGGAATATTCTTAGTTTAAAAAATTTAGAAAATTTTCATTAATCTAGATTAAGTCTATTTTATGTAGATATAAATTTACATTATAATTAGATAATAAAATAACTCTTTTGCAAATTTTATGAATGTATACATTACTTTCTGATAATTCAATATTTAGTCTTAAGTATATTGTCAGTTTAGTTTTTCTAGTCAGCCAGTTATATAGTTTTAATCATCTTAATAATATTCAGAATTTACACGTGTAAAATCCAGTAGGATTCTAAGTATATCAATGTTCTCAGAGAGGGTACTAAAGGGGAAATTAATAACAACAATGATCACAAGCATGGGAAACATTGTTTCCATTATCTTTCAAATAAAAAGACTGGCACAGTGATGGTTTCTTTTACATTGAATGATCTAAATAATTGCTTCAATCTTCTATTTCCTTAAACTAGATTCTTAAACCTTTGTGATAGGTGGCAGTCAAGGTAATGCAAATCTATTAAGATAATAGTCCAGGAAGCTGCTTGTATAACATGCTTATGATCATTCTCATTTATAATCTCATTCAGATAGACTAATACACAAGCACATGTTGAACAAAATCTAACATGGTTTTTATTTTCTTATCTCAAAAAAAGATAAACCTCAATTCAACTTGAGGTACTAACAATTGCAGTGTCTCATAGGCTTGTTAATATTTAGATGTAGGTACAGATACAGATATAAATATAGGTATAGGTATGTACAGATAAATGATAAAGTAGTATGTACCTTGATATATCTTCTCCAAAAAACTCTCAGTTCATGGCACCTTAAGTACAAAGGTAGGATGATGATACTACCCATGTGAATGACACATAAGAATAATTGTAGTGTGCTGAATGATCGTAAGATATAATTACCTTTATGATAATTTTTATAAAGAATAATTGAAATGTTATTTGATTAGTGAGTACCATTTAATGCTCAAAATTTTATTTTCTACTAATCTTCAAACACATTTCCTATTTTTTGGGGGGGGTATTGACTTTTCAATTTAGGGAACTGTCATTTTTGACAGAGTTTAACATCAATGATAATCTTCCTGGAGGGTCATTTTACTAGGAAATTTAAAGACAGCTGTAGTGGCATTTATTTTACGTTAAAGTTAGTTTAGAGGAGAATGCCAAGTCCCCAGGTATACTGTTGAAGAAATACCTTCTTTTAGTGTCTACTGTGAACTGCTCTAGTTTCATGTTGTTCAAGTATATTTATTGCCCTAAACTATTAAAACTTTAATTGTGAATATTTGAGAAACACTTGTTACAAAGAAGAATAATGTGTTATTTTTCTCTATATTCACAAGGCAATGGATTATTAACATTATTTTTAAAATGTTTCTTTATCTGCTGTTCCTAAAATAATATCATAATGTCTTCTCCACTAGCAGTCCTTATCTTCATTTTCAACATAAAAAATTATACATATATGCTGAATCACTTTTACTCTATATGAAAATTTTAGAGTTTAGTTACATTTTTCCCATTCTGGATACAAAATATTGTAACCATGAAGCAAATTGCAAAAATACTATCTTTCTTCCTAAATGGAGAAGGTTAAAAATCTGTGTGACTTACATAGGTAGCCCATACTTCCAGTACCTTGTTATGATGAATTAATCAACAATGACAAATTTATATTTTGTATAGTTTGAATTTTATTAATTTGCATAATGAAGGGAACTTCAGTTCATTGTAATCCACAGGAAATCAATCATTACATATACAGTGTTCACTTCCCAGCTTTGAAACTATAGTGCCTGGAAATGATAAAGTATTTCCCAGAATTTCAGTGTTAATTACATTGTAGTACATCATGGAGTCCCTTGTTAGGGAGAAAAATATTAAAAAAAAACTTTTTATAGATTTGTACTACATTGTTATCCAGTATTAATACAGTATAAATTTAATAAGAAACATTTTTTTCCAATTTTGATTTTTCATATTTTTCTCACTAAGCACTGTCAGAAAAACTTATTTGATACTTTTAAAATCTATGCTCAGAAATTACTCAGCCTAATTAACACATTACAATTATTTTGGATCCAGGCTATTGTAATTGCTATTATGAAACTTTTTCCAGATTTAGTCTTCAGGATTTTCAATGCACTTATTTATCCAATTTATGGAAATTTCAGTGCTGAGGCCATTCACAACTCCATTACTCCATTCAGAATTACATGTGTTCACAAAGATCTGCATAGTTCAAGATTAAGCCCCTTGCCTGAAGCATCCTGAAGTCAGTTGCTGTCCAAAGGTGAGATAGCAAAATGGAACTCTTATATCATGATTTGCAAGAATGCTGGAGTTCCATTCCAATCCCCAAGTTCCTATAGAATCATCTGAATCCTCTATTGTTATCACATTGTTGGTCAGCTTGTCCCTCTGTCTAATCCTGAATGTTTCACTTCTTTACCACTGTATATCCCAGGAACACTCCACAATACCAAATCTCCCTGAAATTTCTCATTTTATGGTTACTCCAGGAACCCATGTAACACAGTTATTCTTGAAATGGTCTTGTAGTGCTGATCTCTTCCTGATGTATTGAATATTCATAAAAGTGTATGATATATTTGTCTACTATAAATGTTGTCATTTCAAGAAACCCTCAAAATTGTCTTACAAAACATCATTTTACAACTAGTGTTGATGAATATTTCATACCAGTTTTTCAGTCTTTTGAATATCAAAATTTAAATAAATCTTCCATTCTGCTTGTATATAAATACTATTGTGTATTGTCAAAATCAATAATTTATATTGTCATTCAAAGTAGATAAATATGTCCTTTGAAACAAATCATCTACTGCTCTAATTTTATTATTATACCCATGTAGAAAACAGTACTATTAACAGAAACAGTAAAAAGAAGCATAAAATACTATTTATTACTGTTGCATGTTAACTGAAAGTTTTAGGTAGATTTTCCTCTTTAGTTATCAACCACATTTTGTGAATAAATATTTCTTATTGACAATAATTTTTATCAAATCCTCATAACAAATTACAGATAAAATTTTCAACCAAAAACTTATTTGTAGAAAGGTTAAGGAAATGACAAATGTCACAAAAATAATAAATGGCATAAGAAGATATCAAATCCAGATTAGGGAATTCTAAAACTGAAAGAATTCACATATGCTACTTAACTTTTTACAGTATAAAGAAGCTAATAGTCTAGAACATATTATGGACTCAATTACATCAGAAAATATATAATTAAAATTTAGAAGAAGGAGGAAAATATTTTAAGATGGAGGAAGAAGAGGAACAGGAAGGGAAGGTAGAAGAGAAAGACATTCCAGCTCAGAATTTGTCCTAGAGTTTATAGGGAAAGCTCAGTTGTGTCTCTCTCCTGCCTAAGCCCAGAAGGATCTCTTAAGTTCATAACCATGTTCTCAAGAACCCAAGAAAATCCTCGGGGAGAAAATGTGTAGGATACCAAGGCAATAGAAATGTCTGATTTGCAGTAGGTACTGATGAATTTAAGAAAACAACTTTTTATATGAGACATAATCTTTGTGTATAAATATTTCTCTCTCCCTTTATCTCTACATCTTGGTTCTTACCCTTCATCTCTCTCTCTCTCTCTGTCTCTCTCTCTTTCTGAGTGTGTGTGTGTGTGTGTGTGTGTGTGTGTGTGTCTTCCTCATTCTCCCATTTTCCCTTTCCAGTACTACTGAAAGAAGATAAAATGAAAATAAGCACTGGAGATTTAACCTAATAGTTTTTGTTCACTTTGATTATCACAACATTATAAACTGCATGGTTAAAATTCAGTGGCTTAAAATGGAAATAATTTATTTTATTCATGAAACTGCATTTTGGGCAGGGCCTAGTGTGAAATTTTTTTTCTGTGTCAAACACATCAGCAGAGGAGTTCATTTGGGATTGGACGTCTTATTTAGAAGATAGTGCTCGTATATGGTTTCTGGATGCTACAAGCAGGTATCTAAGCCATGACTGTCATTCAGAACCTGTGGTATATCTCCAAGTAGGAGTCTCTATAAAATGTTTTAGTGGTTGGATCTAAAAAGGAAATGTTCCCAAAGACAGGGAATAAAAGATATCCTTCTCTTAAAACCTGGAACCAGAAATTGACATAGCATTATACCTACCATATTTCAGTGTTCAGAGCAATTGTAAAGGCTGGGTGGCCTCTTTATGAGGAGGAACCAAAATTCTTGATGTGACAAAGGTTAAAAATTATGGCAATAATTAGTCCATTACAGCTTTGGAGTATAGGGTGAAATCTTTTGTGACATAGTGAGAGACATGTACTGTTAGGATCTTATGCAGACTTGGGGAAACAAATGCTTCTATGTTTCTCCTTCTCTCTGACTTAGGCTCACCTCTCTCTCTCTCTCTCTCTCTCTCTCTCTCTCTCCTCTCTCTCTCTTTCACACACACACACACACACACACACACACACACACACACACACACAGACAGACATCATTTAATTTGGTGATAAAATGCATAGAGCCAATATTAGAAATCTGGGGTAAAGAAATTAAGTAAACTATTTTCTCTATATCTAAACCCTCAAATGCAAAAGTAAGACTTCAACCTCCCACTCAGGCAGCTAAAACCACAGAACCAAGCTATATTAACTTGCACCTTATATCTATAATGCTCAACTTTAGTATTCCACTTAAAGAAAGCATTATGATTACAAAGGTCTTCAGGAAAGGGACAAAGGCGGCAATTTAAATGTATTTGAAAGACAAAATATTTTAAACTTTATATTTAATGACTTAATGGGGCACAAATTTTGTGGTTCACCAAGTGCCTTTCATTTCTGAATATTTTGCACTTGGCTCTGTCATCACCTGTATGACCCCTGGATGCATGTAAGTTCTCCATGTTACTGTACTGTAATGGTTACCATCCAGGTAGTCACAAAGAGGTATACAGTTTCTTCTCCATTCACAAAACACTTGGAAACTCCACCATAGAAGTCAAAGAGTTAGATATTCTCTTCTTGTGTCTCCTTGCTACCAGACAATCATAGCCATTGTCACATGCAAGGCTGGCTCAGCCATCTCCTTTGTTAATGACGTCTATCACTTCATTTGTAATGAAGCTATAGCAAGTGGGAAAAAATGGCTTCCAGAAAGGATCTACCAATTTTTCATCTCGATGTGTAGGCATTTTCTTAAATGAATCCAGACGCTTATCAGTAATTGTATTAATAAAACCAGAAAGTTTTCAAGAAAAGTGGTTTCAAATCATCTAATCAATCTGTTTAATTTTATAGGTGATGAACTTGAGAACCAGGGAAATTAAATGTCTTATCTGATCATGTAATTTATGATAAAGACAGAACTTAATGTTAGATATCTTGCTACCTTTATGGTCTTATTAGAATTCAGTTTAATATTTCAATACACTGTCATTAAAACATCAAAACAATTTGTGTGTCAATGTCCTTATAATATATAGTTTTGGTAATCAATCCCACTTTATAAAGAGACATAATTTAGTGGTATTGTATTTTATTTGACAGAATATTTAGTACCCCCTTTTATAATTTGTTATTCCAAAATATAATGTGTAAATTTGTTTGAGAAAATTGGCATGTCTCAGAGCTAAAGTCATCAAGAAAGGTGACAGTGTGTCAATTTTCTCTACCTTAGTATTTTTATATTTTAATGAAATCCAAAACAGTTTTATAGAATCAATCTATTTCCTAATTACTTTAATTGTGATTGGAGATATGCAAATTAAAACTCCCTTTTATAAGGAGCAACAGGATGTCATGTACAGTTTGAAATCACAGATTTAGATTAAAACCCCAGAGACCTCTCTTCTATTCAATTTTCTTACCCAACATTGTTACTTGGGGATTAGAGGTAATATGTCAAATTTACATGGAATAGAAATGCCCTTAAATGAATAATAGCTATGTATCATTGTTTTTTAAAAAATGGAAATTTTCTTAGCAGATTGTGTAAACTATATAAGATATTAAAATACAGAATATATACCAACAGGGAGCCACATTAATAAGCAGAAATACTGATACTTGCATATTTACATCCTCTAGGAAAAGCATGTTCTGCATGAAGGAAGAATAATTTTTTATTTATCTGGTATCCAGTGAGGTTCAAATAATGGTAGTTCTTAAATTGTAATGGTTTCAGAAATTGCTGGTATTTTCATCACTCAATAAATTCTTTTTCAAATAGATATAAATTCTAGCTGATTCATTAAACTCTGAGCTAATAGACTGATAGGAAGAAGAAAATTAACCCTTTAGTGCTTTTTAGCCCTGTCAAGTCCAACAATGATAATGAATAGTTGAAATTATCATGGAAAATCAAGTTTCTGATTCTGATAGTTCAGAAAAAAGTTTTTAAATTCATTTATTTTTAATAAGAAAAAACAGCAATTTTAGATATGCATCTAGCTTTAAAGGATTTTCTAAGTGTTTTGTCTGATTGGAGACAGATGAATGAAATTGCCTCAACTAATTATTGTACAAATTGCAATGCTCATATATCTAATATCTAAGTGAAGAAACTAAGTAAAAAATTATCTAAAAAGTAAAATATGGTGCTATAAGCATTTGTTATATCAAGATGACAATGATTCTTGCAGATAACAAAAATTTTTATTATGAATTGGGAAAGGTATTTGCCTCTTTTGTAGCTAAATCCAGATATAGAATTAACTTTTTAAGTAACATGATAGAAAACAAATACAAAAATCACTTAAATTTTATGTGGTTTAATTTAATTAATTTAAAATATTCACTTTTTCATCATCTTTCATCTTAAATGAGTAATGGTTAATTCAAAGGTTTTAACTCTCTTAGTACCTTGCCCAAATTTCCTCACATTTGAACATTTCCTGCTAAACCAAAGAAAGAAGAGGGGAATTAAAATATTTGAAATTTATTAAAATTTATTTTTGATTTTTTTTTTTAAATTATTTTGTGTTTGTGTATGTGTGTGTGGTGTTGGGGATCAAATCCAGGGACACTGAATCACTGAAAACATCATCAGACCTTTTTATTTTTATTTGTGACAGAACTTCACTACTTTGCTGAGACTGGCATCAAATTTTCAATCCTCTTGCCATGAACTCTCAAGTTGTTGTGATTACAGGTGTGCTCAACAAGACTCAGCTTAAAATTTATTTTTACATGTAACAGGACTCATATTGGTAAAAATAATTTAAATATAAAGTGCTATTTTTTTTCAAAAATACCTTTTTGACTATATATATTAAATTTCAAAATTATTTTCCTTCATCTAACACCCTTTCCAATGTTCTCTATAACCATTGTCTTTATTAGACTAGAGCTCCTAAATAGGAACTATAGGACTTTAGTCCAATTTTCAGTGCTAGCAAATATTGCATGTATTATTCTAGTTCAGACACTAAATGCACAGTTCTGTCAGCCTCTTTACAGATAGGGCAACCAAAATCACAGAACCAAACTGTATTAACTTGCATCCTGTATCTATATTATATTATGTCCCTGTCTTAATTTACTTATTTGCAAAATAGGAATAATAATCACATCTATTTTCCAGTTTTATGTAAAAATTTAACTTGCTAATATATGAAGAGATATTGTAAAAGATGTGGGACACCCAAAAAAATACAAAATGAAAGTGAGTGGTGAATCATAGCAGTTATAAAAGTGAACTTTGAAATGGAATGCTTAGGTCTAAATCCTAGCTATTCCACATATTATCTCTGTAATATTGTGCTACTATGTCTCTTTCTGATTCACTTGTCAACATCTATTAAATAGACATAATAATCATATTCAAACTACTCTGAAAAATACTGGCCACTCAGCATTTTAAGAATTAGCTATATATCTCTGATGATGGTCCAGACAATGTTTCTGTGATTGTGAGTTTTCTCTCTTCAAACTCATACATAACTTGATGATTTTGTGTTCTGGGCTGGAGTCTGTGGTTTTGAAGGCCTACTCTACCTAAGTAACAAAAGGCTTCTTTCTTCTTTGCAGCTAGTTTCTGCAAAGCTTTAAAAGTAGAGCTACTTTTCCACAACATGAATAGTACTCCCTAACAAGTTACTCCATAAATAAGGAGACTGAATGATCATCTAGAAGCTAAATCTGAATTGAATTCAACAGAGAGAAAGAGAGAGGAAGAGGGAATCAAAGAAGGAGGAGGAGAAAGAGAAGGACAAAGAAGTAGGGAAAAAAAACGAGCTTAGAAACTTCAGCAATCCATCCATAATGTCTTATGATCATTCAATTTTCAGAATTTACAAATGCACTTTGGTTACTAGATAATCTCTCAAAACCATGGAAAGGACATGAAAGATTATACAAATGTACTCTTCCTAAGGAGCCAGGGATGACATGGAAGTATGTAGGGCCAATGTGACTATTGGTTTGTTTTGATATATAGTTAGAACTTTGGAAAGGGCACAATATGCCTATGAGAGATTTATGCCTTGGGAAAAAAAAATATCACAAAACTTGTGTTTGGACCCAATATGGTGGATCACCATCCTGTTCTCACCCTGTTCAAGGTCCGGATACCAGTCCCAATTATCCTCACTGTTATTTTTTCCTATTTTATCCATAGAACTAAATCAATTGTTCCCGGGCATGGTGGCACACACCTGTAATCCCAGTGGCTCCGGAGGCTGAGGCAGGATGATCACAAGTTCAAGGCCAGCCTCAACAATGGCAAGGCGCTAAGCAACTCAGTGAGATGTCCTGTCTCTTAATAAAATGCAAAATGGTTAAAAAAAAATTTAAAAAAAAAATGCAAAATGGGGCTGGAAATGTGGCTCATTGGTCAAGTGCCCTTAAGTTCACTCCCTGGTACAAAAAAAAAAAAAAAAAAAAAAAAAAAAAAAAAAAAAAAACTAAATCAGTCGTGAATTTGTTTTTCTAAATACTGACTCTTTATTTTACTCCATTTATATACTGAGTTGCTTGGTCCTCTAGCAAGTTTTTTCCTTATTTTATGACCATGATTTTGACAGAATTACACTCTAATATTGACTTTGACAACTTAGCATACTGTTTTCCCTCTATGCTTATAAAGGTTTTTCTTTATGAATCTTCAGTGGGTGTTATTTCAGTGTGTTTAAATGACACCTGTATTTAGGGGAAAGATAACAATAGCCAGTCTTATGGGTAATAAATGAAGCCCTTTCAAAATGCATTCATAAGCATACCAGGAAAATATATACTTTGTCAGCTATGGAGTGGTTCCATACTACCAAGAGTTACACAAAGCAATGTAATTAGTGATGAATTGTTATAGAAGTATCACACTGAATCCTAAAACATGTTTGTTTGTTTATTTATTTATTTATTTATTTATTTATTTATTTATGGTACCAGGGATTGAACTCAGGGGCACTCGACCATTGGGCCATATCCCCAGCCCTTTTTTTGTATTTTATTTAGAGACAGGGTCTCACTGAACTGCTAAGTGCCTCGCCATTGCTGAGGCTGGCTTTGAACTTGTGATCCTCCTGCCTCATCCTCCCAAAGTGCTGGGATTACAGCGCCCGGCTTCCTAAAACATGTATGTTTAATGCATGTAAATCATAATGAAATGTTAGAAAAGAAATGCCATGGATTTAAAATATATTCTTTAATTACAAAGCAAATATTTACATTTCTGACTTGAATACAACCTTGAACCTCACCTGATACTTAAATTTCTTATCATCACTGAGCATTGTGCCCTATTCTAGCTTTAGCCCATGTCTCAGTCCTCTTATAGTCTTTCTCCATATTCCAGCCTCACATTTCACTGCATTCTGAGGAAATACAGTTAGTCACTGGTGCTAAGGAATGAACCTGAAAGTGTAATGATTTTCTTTGGAGGTTGCATTCAAGTGTTCAGGAACAGAATCAGTAGAATCACAATGGCAACATTAATCTGCCAGAGAGCTATTCAAACTAACCTAGCAAATTCTGTGGTAAGACCCTATATCAGTTTATTTTTTTAAAAATTTAATTATTTATTTATTCTAATTTGTTGTACATGCTTGCAGAGTGCAATTCCTTTCATATTACATATAAAAAGCAGAGTTTTTTCGAGTCACTGGTTTTACACAAAGTATTTTCACACCATATGGGAGGGGGCAAGGGGATAGGAATAATGGCAGAATGAGTTGGACATCAATACACTGAGTGCATGTATAAAAATCTACGTTTATCTTTGACATGGTAGCTGAACCATTTCTTGAAAAAGACATAAGGAATATCTGCCTGATTTTCTTATCATTTCGTTTTCTTCTATTTGTTTTAACAAATTTTTTATTATTCTAGTCATGAAGACTACTCAATTCAGATACTAAAAATGTGGTTTCAATGCAGTTAATACCATGCAAAATTAATTTGAAAGGCCAAGTGAATATTTTTAATGAGTTAGACAAAAATAAATATATCTAAATTACATGAATAATAGAATAAAATTAATTTTCAAATAGAATTATTTGTGGACAAAACACTGAACTCTTCATAGCTGGGCTGAGATCACTCATTTATTTCAGAACATTTGCAATTTCATTTTCTCAGAATATCCAGACTCTGTTTTATTTTTTTATTTTATATTTTGTGGGTGAGAGAGGAACTAATGATCTTGTCTCAGGTGAATCATTGCCATATAGCATTGCTCTGTTCCGACCAACCTCCAGTTGCTTTCTCAGACCCACTTTTTATGCTGATAATTTTTCTTTGTTTTTTGTGTCTTTGGCAGTAAAAGTTAATAGTGCCCTATCCTGTGCCTTTTTAAGACCTCTCTCTTTACCCTTGGAACAATCAAAATTCAAAGAGCAATCAATATATGAAATAGTGTGTTGAATATTAGAAATACTTTCCATTTATCACCTGTAAAACAGATATTTAAGTAAAATGTCTAACTGACAGCTGACAAAGCTTTTCTTGTCTTCAGTCCCAGGGCACAATTCTAACAGTTGCAGTTTTCCCAGATGTATATGGATGCTGACTGTGCTAGTTGACATGCTGTTCTTAGCAAAATGCAATGTGTTCAATCAAGCTGGTAAAGCCAGAGTCCATAAATTTATCATGCAAATGTTAGTGGTGAGAAAGCCTTTTCAAATGATGCTTAAGCACAAGGAACCACATTTGGCTACTCAGCCCTACTGTTCATTCAGTGGCCCCACTGACCCCAACAGCAATGTAGCCAACTTCCTTACAACCATTTGAAACTCTGTTAAAATTTCACTTAAAAAGTGTAATTATAATGAAAGACTCTCAATTTATAAAATGAGCATACAGAGCAACAGAAGTTATTCATATATTATATATGCTGTTCATTATCAGAAAATGTACTAGGACAATACTTCATGTCTTCTAGGTAATGGGGACATCTATGTAGGAATGTTAAAGCTCCACTAAACTACAGCAGAAACCTTAAATTTGAAAATAAAGCTTATTTGAGAATGAAAAAAGACTGTGATGTTTTCCAAAGTAAAAATGTCTAATATTAGAATGATTCTTTGCCAAATTTTACACAGATAATATCAAATGTATAGAATATAGCATTTCTTTTATTTATTTGTCTGAATTGCCCTAGAGACCCCAAGAATGATGATCAGCAGAATTACCCATTTGCCTGAAAGTAAATAAAAATAAATTACAGGCACAGTGGGCACTTAATGTATCATACTATATGTCTTACATTCCTTCAAAGACATTTTGATTTCTTAAATTATAAGAGTTGGGGAAATTATTGTTTAATATCATTTATTAATATTGAAGATCTTGCATTTACTGAATGCCAATAGAAATTGATGTATTTTTGAAATTTTTCCACATGTTAGATGCTGTGGCATCTAAAATATTTTCTATATTGTTCTTCATAAGGAAACTCCAATTTAAGTAGTTTTATTTCCATTTGTTTTCAAAATTTTTCTGCCTTTTTCCTCTGTCCTTTCTATTCTGCTCTTTTTATTTCTTTAATTTTTATTTATGGCACAATCCCACAATTTCATTCTTGGTATTTACCCAACTGAAAATTATGAACTTGTTCTTGAATCTTTATAGTGACTCTATATTATCCTAATGTAAGACTATGAATCATGTTGTATGTAATATAACATATTATATGATTCTATTTATGTGACATTCTCAAAATGACAAATAAGATGGGATTAAACAAATATCAGTGTTAGGTTTAGTTATAGGGGAGCAGATAAATTTTAAAGAAATAATCATTTAAGTAACAGAACTTCTTTGCATCCTTATTGTATAAATTGGACATATGAATCTATGCATGTATTAAAATTCATAAATGTACACCATGAATTTTAAAATATAATTAAAAAAAAGAAACTTGAAGACTCATCAAATGTAAAATAGTTTACACATAGACTAAGGAATATTTTTGTTCCTGGAAATACAAAGAACTTTGTAAAAATTATAGTAATTTTTGAATATTTGAAAGACTCTTTCATGTCTTACACAAATTATTCAAATTAGGAACACTTAACATATTTAAAACCATTATTTATTTTTAAAATAACACTTATCTCAGTATTCTACATCTATAATTATCATATTCTTTTCATCCTAAACTGTAATCTCATTTTGTTAATTTATAAACCAACCACTTAACTAATAAAGATGAATATTCTACTGATTTTAGATTATTATAAGGATCCTTAGTATTGTTGGCTATACAGAGTAAGTAACACACAAGAGGAAGGGAAGAGGCGGCATTCTTTTTCTTCTCTCCAGTGTTATAAGTCTGTTCCCATCTAAATTTATTTAGTGAGTGAGAGCTGCCAAGATCTTTCAGTTTGGAAATTGGAGATACTTAATGCTTGAGCACATGGCTCAACATTAACATTTTAAACTTGGCATAAACCTCAGTCTTGGGGAGAAACAGCTGCTTTGCTAAGCATTGGGGGAAAATGATCATTAAAAAGTTTACAATAAGTGTAAAATGCTGTTCTTCCTGATCATTAGAAAGTTTTGTGGAAAGTTCAAATTCGAAGCAAGGTCTACCCCCAACTCATTAGATAGTACAGTGAAAATGACATCTGAACACAACACCCCTCCCACACACAGGCACTCTTGAGCATTGTATTAGAACAGCAATTTGTAATTTAAGTACAGTGAATCTTAGGAGAATATATTTCTGCACCTCCATTTGGAAATTCACCAATGGTGGATATTTATTTAAAGGAGGCCTATGTATTCATCACTGGTGTGGGTACCATCACATTTCACAATGGTCACCTTGTGACACATACTCTGAAGAATTTATCCTCCCCCTCACAAAAATGATATTTCCTCATGTAGAAAACAAGAAAGGGAAACAATAATTATATTCAGTAAAATAAGAATGACATAAAACTGAGATGAGAATATAGTGTTCCTCCCCCAATTTTTCTTTTTCTTTTACTTTTAGTACAGCTTTTTTACGTTAACATAGAATGACATGGAAGTATGATTTGTTCAGTAATCATATAAATGAAAAAAAATGTAAGAAAGAAATAAAAGATTATAATGAGTAGAAGCACTTTGAGGGCAACAAATAATGGTGGTGCATGTGTTTTCTTTGGGCTCTTAAACTTGATGACCTCAAGTTGATCTCATTAATTCCTAAAGTTTTGGCATCATTTCTTTTTCTTTTCTTTTTCTTTCTTTCTTTCTTTCTTTCTTTCTTTCTTTCTTTCTTTCTTTCTTTTCTTTCTTTTTTTTTTTTTTTTTAAACTCAGGAGCGCTTGACCATTGGGCCACATTCCCAGCCATTTTTCATATTTTATTATAGACAGGGTCTCACTGAGTTGCTAAGTGCCTTGCCATTGCTGAGGCTGGCTTTGAACTCGCAATCCTCTTTCCTCAGCATCCCAAGTGCTGGGAATACAGGCATGTGCCACCGTGCCTGGCATCATTGTCTATATGTATTTTATATTCATATATGGTTTTCACTGTAATATAGTTTCTTGAATTTCACTTATGATAAGAAACCCCATGTTAGGCAGAAATAAATCTGAGTTTTCATCAGTGAGTCAGTTCATTTTCCAGTTTAGCCTTGAGCATCTTACCCCAGCAAGCTTTGTTTCTTTTATTTTATTTTGAGAAATTGAAGCATAATTCCAGGCAAAAATACTCAGTGGGAAATTGAGGTAATTCCTTCACATAAAATGTATGTGGCCTCTCTATATGTTATTCAAAGTTTAATTAATCAGTATTTTTGTAAAAATAGTGTATTTGTCCTAGATATGACTAGAAAAGCTTTATATTTGGAAGACCTGTTCTGCAGTTTTACATAACAATTAATTTGAATATTTGTCCCAGTTTTAAATCATCCCATTTCTTAAGAAAGATGAATTATTTCTTATATTTGCATCAAACATGAGCATTCTAAAGCTAAAATAGAGCATGTACATTGATTTTAAAATTCCACTTGCCGGGCGTGGTGGTGCACGCCTGTAATCCCAGCACTTTGGGAAGCTGAGGCAGGAGGATCGCGAGTTCAAAGCCAGCCTCAGCAATATCAAGGCACTTAGCAACTCAGTGAGACCCTGTCTCTAATAAAATACAAAAAAAGGGCTGGGAATGTGACCCAGTGGTCGAGTGCCCCTGAGTTCAATCCCCGGTACCACCAAAAAAAAAAAAAAAAAAAAAAAAAAAAAAATTCCACTGAAAGTTTTCACATGAAACAATATTTATTTTTTTCTAGGATGAAGATTATTTTACAATAAAACATTGTAACTTGGTACTTTTGTCATTCAGGTTTTGCTTCATTTTGAGGAATAATTTTTACACATCTGTTCTTATTTATTTATTTACTGTATTCAATTAGAAAAAGTATGCAGCTAAGTTAACTTTTACTTTCTTCCGCATGTAATATAAGCAGTAATTCAGTAAATCTGTCCCGGAAAACTAACAGAATTCCATTCTTATGTTTCCACTGATGTATGTATTGTCAGAATTATACTTTATTAAAGACAACAGCATACAAATAACTTCCAAAAAGAGTCAATATACCAGCATTTTGTTCAAAGGGAGTTACTCATCCTTTATGCCTTGTGTATATAAGTGGCTTAATACATCACCTTGAGAAACTATATGTTGCAATATTTTGCATGAAGAATGTCTCTCACTTTTTAATGGGCAGCTGATTCCCTCTCCCTCTCTTTCTTATATTATTGAGAACACTGACCCATCAAGATTGCTTTATTCATTGTGAAACAACCAGAGCATTAGTGCAAGTTTTCCAACCAGAATTTTGACTTTCAATTTCATACATATTTCCACCATGCTCTAATTAAGAACATTCTTTATGACTTGTTATTTTGTTAAATTTGAAAAATTGGCTTATCGGGATTGTTAAAATTGAACACAGTACATAAAATGTAATAGTCTATAGTGCTTACATGGACTCCAACATTTTATGTCATAACTGTACATAATTAATCATTACATAGAAATCGGTTAATTTCACAAGATAACATAAAATGATAGGTTCTGACTGAGCACAAATCATTCAGTCATCGATTTGCAGAAGGATTTGCATAGTTTCATCTAATGAGAATGGCACCAAAGAAAGACCCAATTATCTCAAAATGACTTCAAGGAAACTGCTTAACCATGTAGAACTTATGACTTTGTGATAGTAAGAAATAATCATAATACCATTTGTAGTTAATATCAATTATAATATATTTTAGTTAAATTAGTGTTAGAATTACATGTATCTATGTCTATAGAGGATGTATGTTATAAATATAATTATGTGTATATATATGTGTGTGTGTGTGTGTACATGTCTATACACATATGAATTATTTGTACCAATGTCTCTCATTAAGCTCCTTCTCAAGATATTTCCTTAACATGCTTCATATGATCTCTATGGAATAAAAATTTTTATCCCTATTTTATAAAATAAACTGAAATGCTCTTAATTTTCCCGAACATAAATTTCTGCTTCAACAACTAACAATTTTAAATTATGGAACTTGCAATAGTGTAGATGTTATAACACAGAATCCTAAACTCAGACTTTTCCATTAAATTGTAGAAAGAATTGTCTGATAAAACATTCTTATATTAAGCCTAGACGTGTTCATTATATTTAGAAGATCAAAAACCTTTCATTCTGGTAAGCTTGTTTTACATTGTATGTTTTTGTATATTACTTACACAATGCATGCAGTTTAGTGATTTTAGTTAATAAATTTTTAAATAACTTTGGCTAACTTTTTATCTGCCTTGTGGTTAAATGTACTCATCATGATCCATGATGTTTTTCCTTGTATAATTCTACAATATAAATTTGAAATAACTAATCCAACTTGTTATAATTTGGATATGAGGTATCCCTTAAAAGCTCATGTGTATGAAAAAACAAGAAGGTTCAAAAAGAGAAATGATTGTGTTGTGAGAGTCTTAACCTAACCAGTAAATTAATCCCTGATAGGGTTAATTGAGTGGTAACTGGAAGCAGGTAGGGTGTTGTTGGAGGAAGTGGTTCATTGGGGGCGTGGCTATAGGGTACATATTTTGTATCCAGAGAGTGGAGTTCTTTCTCTCTCTCTCTCTCTCTCTCTCTCTCCTTCCTGATCACCATGATGTGAGCTGCTTCCCTCTACTACCCTTTCCCACCATGTTGTTTAACCTTGCCTGGAGCCCTCCAGGAATGGAGCTGACCTTCTATGGACTAAGACCTCTGAAACTGTGAGCCCTCAAATAAACTTTTCCTCCTCTACAATTTTCTGGTCAGATCTTTTAGTCACAGCAGCTAAATAGCTGACAGAAACACAACTCTTCGATCAGATGGATTTAAAAATAATTTTTGCATTCACTTAATATATACAAAAATTATTTAGCAGTAAAATGTTCATTTGTATTGTGAGATTTTTTTCATTTAAATATTTTCTGAAAACTCATAGAAATATTACACTCTTTTCAACAAAATTGGTATGAATGAGTACTATCAAAAGATGTATTATGATTTCAGATTTAATATTTAATCCAGCATGTAAAATAAATAGCTTTTATTATATAAAACAATTAATTTCTCTTCACAGATATTTATGTGTGAAATTAAATATTTCATACATTCATTAATTTTATAATTTTTGAAACCAGCGACTCTTAGGTACACTAATCAACTTTTCCATTTGTATGAAAGCTAATTCTTTAATGGACAGTAATAATTTTCTCTGTCTAATGAGTCATCACACATGCCCTGCATATTGAGTATTTAAAATAGTCTTTTTATTTTTATCATCATCAACAATATTGGACTGTGTCTTTCAGCATAAAAATGTTGATGTCTTGAATTAGCTATGAAATTGTTTCTCTTTGTTTTAGCTATGTTATTAAACATTAACATAATTTGGTCCTTTCAGAGGCTTGCCTCATGAATTCATGTTCTTCTGAAAGTGCCCTTGTTTGTTATTTATTAATTTTTATCAAAGGCCTGTTAATGTCATAGAAATGAGACCAACTTCTGAGATGAACCTGTAGGGTGACATATTTAATGACATTTGTATATGGATGCAATAAAGCAAGATTAATTCATTCAAATATAAGCAGAGTACATATACTTGTTTGTGCACTGGAAAGTGTAGTATTTTATAGCTGTGAGACCAGAAACTGAAAAACAAAGTGATTTTAAAACATGGAGCATATTTTATATTTTATGGGAAATATAAAAGAAACATTCTAAAAAAGAAAAAAATTAAGATTACTTATCCTCCAGCAAAAAAATTTTTATAAGGAATCAAGTGAAATGAATTATAAAAGGTAATTAATATAAGCTCATTATATAAAAAGGATACTTCCTTTTCAATTCAAGGATACTTCCTTTTCAATGCCTTTTCAAATGAATATTAAGGAATAAGCATGCATTACAGAATCAACAAACTTTTGAAATAATTATTTAACTCTCAATTGATATGAATTGCATCTGTTATTTTTTATTTCAGGTAATATATCAACTAGTAAAGAAAAGCCATTTCTTTTTTAAGAAAATTGGAGTCTTAAATGTCAAAAAAAAGATATTTCCAGTATATGAAACAGTTGAATGAGATTTTGAAATGAAAGTGATTAGAAGGCAAAATGGGGATTGGGGTAGGGTGATAAGCATTTAAGAACAAATTTAATTCTCTGGGAGTTTTAGCAACTTACCATTTACAGCCTTAGTGTTATCTCCATATTGATATAATTGTCAAGCAAATTTCATTTTCTGCTACCTTAATTTTTATCTTGATCATATGTGTATTTGTTGCAAATTATTTTAAATGGTTATTGATAATTGTATACTTGATTAATTTTATGTTAAACTAAACAAAGATTAAAACAAACAACAACTGTCCACTTGGGAAAAACTGATACCATTACAACTAATATGACAAAGTTTATCACATGGACTTCTTAACATCTTCTTGATTGGGAATACTTCCTACTCATAATTATGATGTTTCAGGTATAATTTAAGACAATTTTTTGAGACCAGCTTATTCTGTAGTAATGACAAGAGTAAGTTCTTTGTTGACCATAAAAATGCTTAATGTTTTAACTTTTTTTTTTAGAAGAATCAGAGCCATTGTCTGCATAAGTCTATTGGGTCTAGGAAATACTTCATCATCAATATCATCATCCTGTATTTCTACACCATTACATAGACACTTTTGTAACTAGAAGAAAAAATTACTAGCTTTGAGTTTTGCATAAGACATATTTTCACTCATTTCCTCTAATTCCTCCATAAGCTCCTCACTACACTCTTTCTCAGTATGACATAAGAAGATTGCCCATGAACCATATTCATTAATAGATTATGCTGACTGAGATGTCTTCCAGAATATTATGATTTCCAATTCTCAACTCTGTCTCCCATCAACCAAGTTAGTGTGTAGGAGTTTGGGGAGGGATGATGATAATAATAGTCCTCCCATACATATGCTCATGGTGTAATTTGTATGATTCTTGTCATTTGTTAATTACTTGAAAGAGGAATTTGCCCAGCTTGCCTCTGTCCTTTCTAAGTCAGCATTTGCAACTCAGTTACATTAGTGCTTCTCTTTTCAGTATAAAAACACTTCCTACCTAAACACTTACAACAATTATAAATGCATTTCAGTATATAATTAGTTCTTTGGGGAAACAAAAACAATATGTTTGTCACTGTTATAAAACAAGGAAAAGTTTATTTCTATTTAAACCTTTTAAACAGTCTTAAAAGTGATACAAAAAATTCAAATTAATCCTTATGATAGTTTATTTTAGAAAAAAATAATTTGCTGGAATATAAATTAATTTAAAATCATACTTATAATCTGCCAATATATGTTATGTTTATATTATATAACAACCTTCTCCTTTAATATATGCACAGAGCTCAACACAATTCTAACAAATCCCTCAAAATATCAAAATAGTAAGGTATTCTTATTTTCCAGTTCTATAGGATCAATAAACTAAGCTCAGCAAACCAACTGCTCATTTTAGCAAATGGAAGTTTATTGAAACAAGGCCATGTCCATTCATTTGCCTATTTTCTGTGGCTACTTTGCTGCTATAAAAATAAAGTAATTGCAATAGACACTGTATGATCTGTAAAACCTAAAATATTTACTACCCTTCTTTTTAAGAAAAACTTTACCATGAGCAACATAAAAATATTATTTAATGACAGCTTCTAAAATAATATGTGCTACAATACATGTTGATTTTGTACTCAGCATGCTGTGTTAGGAACCACTTCTCTCAGAATAGCTACAGCATAAGTTCTAGGGATTTTGATTGGCTAGTGCCTTCTTTAAGAATTCTGTCGATCCCATCTTCTGTAGTTCTTCTTTCAAACACCCTAGAAGAGTGCAGTGTGACACCTGCTTTCTTAAATTAGATAGAAATATTTTCTCAAGTAGGTCAATATGTTTTGTTTTCCCACGTATATAAAATCATGTAATAAGCTATAAGTATTTGTTCACTAAAGTGATATACACTTGAAGATTGAAGCTATCATGTCAAAAAATATAATATTAAACTATGTAAGATATTGAACAAGTGATGAGAATAAACTGCAAGACAAAAGTATAAGTGAAAAGATACCCAAAAAATCAGAGAAAAGAGATATATAGAACAAATAAAGAAATGATTTTCCTTTGATTCTGTTAAATTACTCATTCTAGTATATTATATTCAGAAACATTTGAAAGTACTATATCTATAAAATTATTTTGAGTTATTATTAAGTTTTCTCAGTCCAGCATATTATATTCAAAAACATTTGAAAGTACTACATCTATAAAATTATTTTGAGTTATTATTAAGTTTTCTCAGTCCAGTATATTATATTCAGAAACATTTGAAAGTACTATATCTATAAAATTATTTTGAAAATATGACTTAAAAATTTGGGTAATAAAGATGTTTTGATAACTTAAAATCCATTTGTAAAATAGAAATAATCTGTAGAAAATTGAGGCGCTAATGTTAAAAAAATAACAGAAGAAAGAATGAAAGAAATTTTCAAAAGAGCATGTCCTCGTAAGTGTATAATAAACATAATATATTTTTGTAAAATTTAAGAATATTCTACAACTGAACCATAGAAGCAGTGGCTCTGGGGAAAGAGAGGAATCAGCAGAGGAAGCAATGAAGAGGAGTTTTAGGGTGACATCTGTGGTAAACCATCAAAAGAACTGCCAAATTTGAGCATGAAGATAGAGGACCCCATGGAGGAAAAATATATAAGAGGTTGCATTAGAATGCTTAGTGTTGAAGAACTTGAAGTAAAGTTACGAGGAGGTGATGGAGGTGAATAATGCAAAGCAAGGCCAGAGCCAATGTATATTTCCATGAAAAAAAATATAAAAAAGGAAATATAACCATCTCAAATAACTGAAAAGTTTACATAATCAAAATAATGTATAATATGGTTGTAGATTCTGAAAACCAAGTATGAAGCAAAGCAGAAATGACTGAATAGAACTTGAACTACTTTCAAACTTGGCAGTATAAAGTTGTAAAGGAAAGAAATTTGTAGGTGGTATTAAGAAAAAAAAATTCATTCATGCTGCCCTAGCAAAATACTGTGGAGTAGGTGGCTTAAACAGGCAGTTATTCTTCACAATTTGGAAGCTGAGAAAAGCAACATCAAGAGACCAGCAGATTCAGTGTTCGGGGAGGGTAGTCTTCCTGGTTTCTAGATGGCATCTTTCTTGCTGTATTCTTACATGGTGGAGAGAAGGTTTCTGTTGTTCTTTTCATGAGGGCATTAACTCCATTGGGAAGACCCCAATTTCATCTCCTAATCTAACATTAATTACTAATTATTACCTCCAAAGTCTTCAACTCCAGACACCATCACATTGGTGGTTGGAGTTCAACATAAAAATTCTGAAGTGGATATAAACATCCAAAACACAGGAGGAAGAAAGTATGATACACATGTTAACCATTTCAAGACTTGACATAAACTATAAATGGTTGGTAAAACAATGGGAATAAAAAAAAAAAAAAAACTCCCAAAATTAACAAAAGTAATCAATAAAGAAATTAAAAATAGTGAAATGAGGAGCTGGGATTGTGGCCTGGCATGCATGAGGCACTGGGTTCCATCTTCAGTACCACATAAAAATAAAATAATGATACTGTGTCCACCTAAAGCTAAATAAATAAATATTTAAAAAGGAGTGAAATGATTGTTGGGAGAAAATTGTTATTGTCATGTGAATGAATGATGATAAGTGACCTAAACTTATCTTTCAAAGGAAAGTGTCAGTAGATAATAGCAAAGACTGATAAAACTGAAAAAGTTAATATAAACATATTAATTTAAAGTATGAAGATACACAAACAGAAGACTGACTTTCTGATTGTCTTACGTCATCGTCATCTCTAATCCTTCTGCTTTGGTCTCCTGTACTGTCTTCTCTTCTTTTTTGAACTTTTAAATGTTATAATTTTGAGGCTTATATTATAATTTAGTTATATTTCTGCACACTCTTTCTTTAACAATCACATAAATTACCAGTGCTTTAGATTTGACATATGCACTGGTGACATGAGAAAGTGCATTTTCAATTCACAAATAATCTTTTAAATATAGTTAACTCTGTACCTCCACCTGACATTTTACAAATTTACAATGCAGGAACTTGGGGATTTGTCATGATTTCTCCTCCCTGTGCTCTAACACTATTTAATCTATCCATAAATACTGAGTGTTTACCCAGAAAAGAACATCTTTACTCTAACCTATCCCTCTACCCTAGACAAGACAATATCATCCCTCATATTGATTTCTTTAAGTATCACCTAATCTTAAAGTTCTGGAGAGAATCATGGCACTCATCACACAATAGCCCCGTAATGTCCTATGGTTTCATTTGAGTCTAACAAAACACAAGCTGCTTACAAAGACCTGGATTCCCAGCATCAACATACCTCTTTCTAACCTCAGAAGTAGATATTCTGCCATTTCTTTAGTCACAGTGCTCTCCTCTAGTCACTTGGTTTTGATGTATTTGTTCAAATTCACTAGTATTGTTGTGTATGTGTTTTTTAAAATTATTTGTTTTAGTTTAGTTTAGTGTTGTTTGCTTTACCTTCCTGAGATCTAAAATATTCCTGGAACAAATGCATTATCTTGAGTTATCTCTGGTGCAGCCTTTCCTTAGTTACCACATCTCATTTGGTTGATTCATGCTACCCCCATCTCCCCAACCCCCTGCCAATATCCTTAAAAACACTTAAGACTCTGAAACTTAATTTCTGTTATTCCATGTGTTTGTTTTATCAATATCTGTTACCCTTGCTCAAAATTAACCTCCATGAACATAAAGGTTCATATGCCAACTTTCATTAATCTCTGAATGTCACATTTCTTATTCAGCCTGGCACATATTATACCATTGTTATGCATTTGTTTTCTTCTAGTATACATCATTGCAAGCATTTACTGGTAATCAATTGATTATATACGTAGTGAAGAAAAATCAGTTTGACTTGAAGAATATCACAATTTCATAATACTCTGTTTGTATTTATACTTCATCCATATAAGAGGAGATAATCTCTAAATATTAAAATTGTAACAATCTTACAGATTAAAAAAAAGGAGAGTGCCAATGCCGAATTGTTCAATCTATTTAATGAAAAAAATCAATTTATTAACATGCATCCAAGTACAGTGTATATTTAGAAACACCAATGTTGTCTTACATCAAATGCATGTTGTTACACACAATTGATTTAACACCAAAAAACAAAACATTAACCATGAAATATGTGTGCAACAATATACAGCCACTAATGGAACTGTTTTGGTCATTAAATATACAGTGTGAAAGATGAACTATAGGTGGTTATTTGAGAGTTCATTGAATGTAGAAGAAAGCCATTTAGTGAGATAAGGGACCTTCTTGCTTCCACTGATTTCATCTTAGTTGCGACTACATAAAGTAACATATAGTGTGGTATTATCACCAATAATTTAGTAGTACATGGAAAAATTGATTAATAAACAAAAAGGGAAATACTTATCTGTTACTGTTTAAGTATGAGGTGTGTTCCTAAAGCTTATGTGTGAGAGAATGCAAGACTTTTTAGAGGCAAAATGATTAGATTAGGAGATGTATAGGCAGATAGGATATAGCTGAAGGAAGTAGGTCACCAGAGGTGTATCTTTGGGGTTTATATTTTGTTCCTGGTGAGCAAAACTCTCTCTGGTTATTGATTGCCATGTCCTGAGCTGCTTTCCTCCACCACAGCCTTCCATCTGCTTCACCTCAAGACTAGAGCCATGCAGTGGGACAACCACAGAGTGAACCTCCGAAACCATGAGCCAAAATAAAGTTTTCCTCCTTTAAAGTTGTTATTATCAGGTCTTCTGGTTACAACAATGCAAAAGTTGACAAAAAAAAAAAAATCACTATCTTTTTGGGAATTCAATAATATTTCAGAAGAATACATTTAAACTTAAATAATGAAAAAGAGATTGTCAGAGGAAAAAATCATAGAATTCTAAAAAGAAGAGAAAGCATTATCTAGAAATGGAGAAAAGAAATAGATCACTGAGGACTTATATTAATGTGTTAGGAGAGCCTAAAGAATTTAAGTGGACTTTACAGTGTAAAGAGGGGAATTTGCTGAACAGTTTATTTATGAAAGCATAGAATAAGAGAAGTTTATGTTCATTCATCATTCCATAGGGAACATGGTGCTGACGTTAAGAATAATGCCTCTGAAAAACCTGGAACCAGAAAAGTAATCAGGAAAAAAAAAAAGAAGATAGAGGTAGAGAGATTAGTTGGGAAGATGTAGCAAAAGTTTAGAGAAAAGTGATGGGTCAAGAATGTGGCACAAGCCAAGTATGGTGATGCATGCCTGTAAATTCCAGTGGTTTGGGAGGATAGATAGAAAGTTTGACGTCAGCCCAGGGAAATTAGTGAGGGCCTAAACAACTTAGTGAGACCCTGTTTCAAAATTTTAAAAAATAATAATAAAATAAAAAGACCTGGGGATTTGGCTCAGTGGCAAAGTGACCCTGGGTTCAGTCCCCCTTATCAAAGCAAAACAAACAAACAAACAAAAACTGTGGCACAGTTCATTTTTTCAATATTGCATTACCAGTTTTAGTATCAAAGTTAGCACATCAAAACCAGCTTGTTTTTTCCTATTTCCTTCTTATTAAAAACAATGATGACAACAAAACACTCTTCCAATGTAATATAGAAATTCTCTACAAGGGAACTACATATTATTTGAAGTAAATTTACAAATTGCAGCTCTTTTTGTGTATTTATATAATTCAAACAGTTCCTATTGTTGAAAGAGGTATCAATAGATATCTTTAGAATAAGTGAATATGTAAGTAAATAAATGTGGCACTCACTTTTATGTATTTAATTTAAAACAATAAATAATACTTATATTAAATGACTATAAATAAGATAGGCAGATACCTCTAGATATATGAAGTTACATCCAATAAACCAATCCTAGATAGGAAATATCATCAGTAGAAATTCATTTAATACACTGAACTTATGGGTCACCCTAGTTTAACAGCACAGTATACTGTAGAATATCATTTGATTACCCTCATGATGACATTATTGCTGGGAAGCTGTGCCCTACTGTTCCCATTCAACACTGAAAAAACATCAGACTGCATATTGATAGCCTGTGAAAAGATCAAAACTGAAAATTAGAAATGTGATTTCTGCTGAATGTGTACCACTTTTGTACCATCATAAAATGAAAAATTTGTAAGTTAATTATCTGAAGTTGGGGATCCTCTGTGGAAAATATGTTAATTTTCGGTAGCATGTGTGTCATGGCATATGTTATATATACTTCATATTTTTATTCTTGGTATAATTGGTATAATTCCTAATGCTTTATTATTATTTTTCATGGTGTTTTTCTTCTTCTCAATATAATATAAAATTTTTAAAAAACACTCCCATTGAAAATGAAATAAAATTGACACTTCCACATGGCTAACCAACCTCCATAGGTTCTGGTTTAAACAGTCAAGTACTTTCTCAAAATAACAAAAACAAATGCTTTTCTTTATCATTAACTTTTCGAAGCCTACTGACTTTTGTGAAATCACTGCAGCGAGGCTCAAATGGTGTATGAAATGAAAATTTCCTGTCTAGTCACTGCACATAGGAAACATCATGACAATGTCTTGCAATCAAAGTTCTACTCAGTTATTTTTTGTAATGCTGAGGTTATAGAGTAAATCAAACAGTTACTGAGGAAGAGAAAAAGGGCAACTGGAAAACTTTTCATCAAGTGTCATTTTGATTTGTTCCTTTTTCTATCTATACTTAATTGGAGAAATTAGATCAGTTTGAAATAAAATGTCACTTCCAATTGAGTCAAGGATGCTCTAATGCAAAGGATCAAATATGAACCAGAAATGTATATATAGATTGTCTTTAATTGGTGAGCAACAGCTACAGTAGTTATGCTGGAGTTGGCACCTCTCTGACCTGGAGAAAGTTCTGTCCTAATGTGCCTTTTGTGCATTCATAATTGGCAGCTTAAGAAAGTAGACATTTTCCCTGACATGTCAGTATTGCTATTTATGCTAAATGACATGCTGGTAAAAGGTGGATAAAAACTGACTTGGTTTATTAAGAGACATGACAACAGCTATAGACACAAAACACAGAACATAAACTCCCACATAAAAGTGTTTCTGTTTCCTCTTGTGGTACTCATTTTATTTTCCTTTCATCCATATAACTAGAACCCATTGATATATAGCAGAAAAGATATCATATTACATTTTTAAAATGTGCCTTTCAAAGAAAACACAGACGTGCCATATATTCATTCTTGTGCTTGCAATTTTTCTTTTGAATTGGATTTGCTCTATTTCCAAAGCATTTAGAGAAAATTCATTTTGCCTTTTGTAAACAGACTATGTTTAGGTTCAGAAGTCACAGAATAGGTCATTCACTCATTCAACGGAAGTTCATTGAGAACTTCATCTATTTTAGTCAGTATTTTATGTACTACCAAAGGTTAGAACAAGTGGTATTAACCACTACTTTAGTGTTATTCTTTTTTTCTTTTTGCATTTGAAAATAAACAGGAAGGAAAGATAGACTGTGTTTTGTTTACTTATAAAGAGTTTTTTGTTTATTTTGTGTTCTTTTTGTTATTTTGCTCTGTATGCAGGGAATCAAGGATAGGCACATGGGTAATCCAGAATTGCCAAATTGATTTTATTAAAAAGGAACTAGTTGTAAGACCATTGCTTGGAATTCAGAAAAGAATTGAGTATGTCAATTGTAAATGATTTCTTAGACAAGCCTTTAAATGTCTATCTTGTGATTCAACTCATTACTTCAGAGAGCATTGGAATCAGAATCATCAAACATGGTTTGAATTTCTGACTTTGCACTTATTGGGTAACTTTTCATGACTCATTGTTCCCTGTGAAGTTACACAATTTTCATGCCTACAATGATCAAATATGAACACATTCTATCTTTTGGACACAGTTTATACTTGATGTTAGTTTCCTAGGGCTTCCATAGAAACAACCCACAAACTATATTAAAATGATACAAATATATTGTCTCACAGTTCTGGAGCCTTAAGTAAAAAATCAAGGTGTCAGTAGGTCTGGGGACTCTCTGAGGTTTTTACAGGAGTACTTCTTTGCTTTTCCTAGCTCGTTTCAATCTTTGGGCTTCATCAGTTTCTAAGTACATCACTCTAATCCTCCATTTTTATGTGGCATTCCCTTTGTGTCTGTCTTCACATGACCATGTCTCATAAAAACACAAATTATATTGGATTAGGACCTCATTATATATCAGTATGAATTCAATTTATCTCATCACAATCACAATGGCTCGATTTGCAAATATTGTCACATTCTGAGGGTAAGGAATTTAATATGTTTTTTTGGAGGAACAGCATCAATACTATATTGATTAGCAGTACAAAAATTCTGATAATTTATGCATAAAATTGGCTTATTTTTCCCAGAAAACACATACACACACACACAGACACATACACACACACACACACACACACAGACACATAAAACATAGATATATTCAGAGCAAAGCAAAAGATTTCAAGCTAAATGAAACAATTTTCTTTTATCATGTCCTCCATCTCCATCAGTTAACTGATGAATCCATAGTTATTCCACACTGATTTTAGGAAGGGAAATTTATATTTTGCTATGTAATGTTGCCCCTCCTTTACTTCATTTGAGTCCAACAATAGCCTTGCAAAATATTCATGGAATCATTTTCAAATAAAGAGACTGAAGTTTAACATTTCAAAACACAAACGGTAGGGGGCTGGGGTTGTGGCACAGCCACAGAGCACTCGCCTAACACATGAGAAATGCATTGATTGTTTACAACTAAAGTAAATAAATAAATATATTTTTTTAAAAAATCTAAAAATCCAAAACACAAATGGTAACTTGAAAACTACAACTCCCTCAACTCCAAGTGTAATGACATTTTCATAAGAACTCTGACTTAGTTTCTTCTCATTCCAAACACACTCTGTTTGCTGTATTTTGTGCCCGGTAAATGATGTATCAACCTTATATTGTGGTGACTTTTCTGAATAAATGGTTCTGGGAAAACTGGTTAAACATATGTAGAAGAATAAAATTGTTGCCTGTCTCTCATCCTGTACAAAAGTCAAATCCAAGTGGAATTAGACCAGGAACTTTGCGACTGCTAGAAGAAAATACAGAGTCAACACTATGGCATATTGACACCGGCACCAACTTCCTTAACACGACCCCTAAAGCTCAAGAAAGATAACCAAGAATCAATAAGTGCGATGCCACCAAATTAAAAAGCTTCTGCACAGCACAGGAAAAAATTAAGAGTTTGAAAAGATCCTACAGAATGGAAGATCTTTGTTGGCTATTCCTCTGACAGGGGATTAATCCCCAGAATATATAAAGAACTCAAAAAGCTTAACACACATACACATACGCACACAAAAATCACTCAATCAATAAATGATCAAAAGAAAAAAAAAAACTAAAGAGACTTTCTTTAAAGAATAAGTAAAAGTGGCTAACAAATATGTTTTTTAAAAACATACAACATCACTAGCAATCCAGGAAATGCAAGTTAAAACTCTTTGATATTTCTTCTCCCTCCACTTAGAATGGAAATTATCAAGAATACAAATAATGATAAATGTTGGTGAGTATGTGGAGAAACAGGTACTCTGATATAATTTTGGTTGGATTGCAAATTTGTACAACTACTCTGGAAAGCAGTACGGAGATTCCTCAAAAATTTAGTAATGGAATCACTATATGGCCCAGTTATCCCAGTCCTTGGTATTTATCCAAAAGAATTAAAATCAGCATACTATACTGATACAGACACTACAATGTTTATAGCAGCACAATTCATAATCGCCAAGTTATGAAACCAGCCCAGATACCCATCGACAGATACGTGGATAAAGAAAATGTAGTATATATACACAGCGGAGTTTTACTCATCCATAAAGAGTGACATTATAACGTTTGTTGGTAAATGGATGGAACATAACATCATGCTCAGTGAAAAAAGCCAGACTCAGCAAGTCAAATGCTCTCATATACAGAATAGAGCAAAGTGAGGGAAAAAAAAAAGAGCGATTGAGAGGATCCCATAAAAAATAAAGGGAGGTCAGTAGAGTGGAGGAATATAATAAAGTGGGAGGGAGGAGGGATGTGAAAATATAGGAAATGCTGAATGAGATTAATAAGATCATGTTATATACATACATGAATGTACCACAGTGAATTTCACTTTTATAGATGTCTGACTATAAAGCACCAATTAAAAATAAATAAATAACTAAAAGGAAGGCTAGTAAAGGAAAGAAAATAAAGGAAGGAGCAGAGAGAAAAAGGAAGTGCTGCTGGCAAAAATGGAGCACATTATATTCCATGCATATATAATTATGTAAAAATGAATCTTACTATTATGTATAACTATAATGCACTAAATTAAACTTTTAAAAATTACTAGATTTCATGCCTATACTTCCAAATGCTCATGAGAAATCATGTATAATGACCTATAGCCATTAAAATGAAATGTGTAAAAAAAAATGAGCTAGTAATCTTCCATCTCTGTTTTGATGCCTATTAATAGCGTAACTAAGCACCTACTTATTGAGAATGCAAACTTTAGAATCATCCTTGATTTCTTCCTTTCCTGTGCTTATTCCAGAATGAAACAATGAACACATTTGGAAACATTTTCATATGAATCTTCTTCTTTTGATCTACAGGAATTTATGTGTTTGGCAAGTGAATACTTACCTAAACCGTTGAAATAATCAACTGATTTCATTATTGGTGACATTTTTTTCTCTCTGAAATACATGCTATAATCCAGTACCGAGGTATCTGATTAAATTATTTCACTATATTTCATATCTAAAAAAACGTAGGCATAAATATAGATTCAATCTGATATTCATATTTCCTTGCTACAGAAGGAAGTATATGCCAAGTGCAGTGGTGAATACCTGTAATCCCAGCTACCTGGGAAACTGAGGCTGGAGGATGGCAAGTTCAAAGCATGTCTGAGTAACTTAGTGAGAACATGTCTCAAAATAAATAACTAAATAAACAAACAAATAAATAAATAAGTAAACCAAAAGGGCTGGGTTATAACTACTGGCAGAGCACCATTGGGGTCAATTCCCAGTATCAGGGGCCAAAAAAAAAAAAAAATGAATGAAACACATTTATAAACTAGGTTATATTCTATCTTTTCTCTATCTCTTGTTACATTTTTACCCTTGTATTTCCTTTTGCCAACTAAACCTAGGCTCTGGTTGGTACAAATGTTTACTATTTTCCAAATGTATAAGAGTTTATAATAATTTTATCTTCACATTTACTAATGTTCCAGACAATTTTCTTAGCAATTTAGATGCACTAATATGGATTTATCATCTCAACACTTCTTTGAAGTAACCATTAATAGTTTTTAATTCATGGATTTGGGAACTATATTTTGTATAGGTTAAATAATTTGCTCATAGACATAGAGCAACAAAGTCTTAGACTGAGAGTTTGGACTTAGGTTGCCTCCAGAGCCCAGTCTTTCAACCCACCTTACTAAGATTTATTACACTGCTATTGTTTATGTGACATTTTTGGCATCAATATCCTTTTTCATCCTATTTCCTAATCCCTTCAAGGACTCTCTGAAAAACTCTTTCCCATTTTCCAAAAGCTGTACCAAATGCATTCCCTTTTTCAACTCATCTTCTTCACACAGAAAAAAAATATATTTTTTTTCTCTGATCTCTAAGTATATGAAAAACTATAATAGTTTATACAACTATGACTCATGGATTTTTCAGGATATTGATATTACAAATATTCCATCAAATTATTTCATTCCGTTTTCTGATCACATTTCTAAATGTTGGAGATCATAAAGATATTACAAATGTTATGCTATAGCCTAAGTATTAATGCACATTTTTCCCTCTTCTACAAGGTCATTCTTGGGAATAAACATTCTATTTTAGCCACATGCTATACTTAAAGCCTAATACAAAATAGGATCTCAAAATTTAGTGACTGATTTTATTTGAGAACTGTAACTTTATTCTTCATGGTAGATAAAGACCTATAATCCATATGTTTACAGTGAGCAGAATTATGCTCTTTTCCATGAAGTACTATAAAGGAAAGATTTTAAGATTAAGTGGAATGTTGACAAAGAAGCAGCACATACATTTGCATATATCTGAAAAATTAGGTTTTAGTAAGTAGTATTTAATTTACCATAGCCTTTGAGATATATTAATGAGAATACTTTAGTATTATAATAATTGTGATATATTTTCTTTTCAAATATTGATTTCATAATAAAATAGTTGTGACACTTTGATTTTCCTTCTTCACACACGTAGTAGAAATGAATATGTCTATGTTCATTATGAAAACACAGCATGGCCTCTCAAATACATAGTATGTCAATCTAAGGTAAGATTACTAAGTTGTTCTGGGATTTGGGGACTTTCTATCTATGCCCTTTGAATTGAATAAAAAAGAATCCATTTTTCTGCATGTCAACATACTCAATTGTGAACTTCAGATAACAGTGATGCAAAATCTTACTTAATCCTTTGAACTAAAGGCCAAGATAGATTTTAGAATTTTAAACTACTTGGAAGACATCAAATATTGCTTCTTATTTATAAACATGTAATTTCTCAAATAAGGCCATTGCATCCTGGTCTATGTAGTGGCTTGGAGACCTCTTTTGAATAATAAATTATTTATAATTACTATTGAAGCTCATCACTCAGTTTGCTATACAAATTTTGAAGTATAGAAAGAATTTTTGCTGTCACCCTCCAAATTTTATAACTTCATTTTAGGCAGAATGTGAAAAATGCTATCAATATATACTGATAAACACTTCAGAAAATTTAACAATATACTTTGTGGCTCCCTCAATATTTAATAGTTAGAAATAACAGGAAAGAATATATTGGAAAAAGTCATACCTCATATCTCTCAAAATAGAACATCATAGTAGATAATTATCATCTCCTCACCAATATTCATGTTCTCTTCAACATTATTTAGCTCTCTATCAATTGTTTGTGGACATATGACAAAGCTTTAGGCAACAGGATGAGAAAAAATATGATGTGCATCAACTGATGACCTGACCTTTCATGCTGCTTCATATTCTTTTCTACTTCCAACTGGAATGGTGACCTTGAAATTTATGTGATAAGGAAGCCAGAACTTCCATTGACCTAGATGACTTAAGAGCATAGAGAAGAAATTTCTGCCAAACTGATTAGTGCACTTATTGTATATTCCTCCTGTCCTATCTGCTGCTTATACTGCACCCAAATAAAAGCTTTATATTTTCATAATTTGGTTACAATATGGGAAATGGACTAATCCTAAATAATTTATTCAAAAAACATGCAAAGATGTTATTTTGATGGCCTGTCCACCTTCTTGGATTCTTTGTGCTTTTATGAAGCAGTATAGACTAAGAAAGTCCAGTTGTGCATTTATTATTTTTTTATGTTTTTTTGATACTGGGGATAGAACTCAGAGGCACTTTACCACTGAGGTACATCCTCAGCACTTTTTTGTTTTTTATTTTGAGACAGTATCTCAATAAATCGCTTACAACCTCTCTAAGTTGCTGAGGATCTCTTCAAATTTGTGATCCTCCTGCTTCATCCTCTTGAGTTGCTGGGACTACAGGCTTGAACCACTGTGTTTGTGCATTTTTATCTTAAGTGTGTGTTTTATTTGATTATTGAAAGAGTACATGAGCATCAAGTACATATGTTGGCTTGACTTTCAGTTTTCAAAGGCTTAGTACTGAAATTCATGCATTCTCTTCTATTTAGACATATCTCAGATCCATTTTTACCTCAGATCCATTTTTAAGATTGTAGAATCAAGGTTTTCTTAGAGTAATTGTTATGGTTTGGATGTGAGATGTCTCCCAAAAGCTCAAATGTGAGACAATGCAAGAAGTTTTGAAGGAGAAATGATTGGGTTATAGCCTTAGCATAATCAGTGAATTAATCCCTGATGGGATTAACTGAATGATAACTGGAGGCAGGGCTGTTTGGCTGGAGGAAGTGGTTCATTGGGAGCAGGGCTACAGGGTATATATTTTGTATCTGGAGAATGGAGTATCTCTCTCTCTCTCTCTGTTTTCTGATTATCATGTGATCTGCTTTCCTCTGCCACTCTTCCACTATGATGTTCTGCCTTACATCCAGGCCCAAGGAATGGAGACAAACTTCTACGGACTAAGACCTCTGAAACTGTGAGCCCTCAAATAAACTTTTCCTCTACTAAAATTGTTCTGGTTGGGTCTTTTAGTCACAGCAGAGAAAAAGCTGACTAAAACAGTAATTATATGTTTATCAATTAAAATCAAAGAACTTTCTGAATTTCAAATCTGGTCCCCTGAAACTAATCATATTCTGGAGAAAGATTCATCCCAGGGTCAACAGAATTTCCAAAATTTTAGTGCATTTTATCTTTGTCTCATCCTGCTAGACTTGGATTAGGATAATACCTTCTAAAAACTTAATTCCAAATTTGGGGGGCATGATTTTGAGTCCTCCTGTCACTCAAATCTAACATCTATTCCAAGCTGAACTTGGTTTTCACATGACAGACAAATAATTGTCACTCTATCAATAACATTCTATCATTTAAAACTGGTCTAACATAAGCTTGGGGTTAGCTGCTGTGTGATATTGATGAATTATGATGACTGTTCTGCTAATAAGAAAAAAAACAATAAATGATAACTTACATGATGTGAGATTCATGTGAGTAGTGTACACTTAACTGTCCTATTAATTTTTTCATAGTAATTTAATGTAATCCCACCTACTTTTCATACTGATAATAACAACCAAAATATATATTGATTCCTTACAATGTGTCAGTTTCATGCTCAGTATGTGCATGAAATATACTCTTTAATCCTCTTAATAACCCTGTAAGTTGTATACTATAATTATCCAACTTTCTGGAAATGCAAAGGAGATACTGATAGGTTAATAATTCTTATAATTTCAACAACCAGGGGGTAGACAGAGCTGTCATCCATATTTAGAAAGTAATACCTCATACAAACTTTTTGTCATTACATTATATTGGTCATTAAATTGTCTAATCATGTCAGGATATGTGTTCAAAATATGCTGCAGAATTACATGGAGAAGGATGAGATACAACAAAAATTGAAGGAAGGCAAGAAATGCATTTCAAAAAACAGGTAACTAGATGGACAACAAAGAACCAAATAAATGTTCAACTCTATTGGTGACTAGAAAAATAGATATTATTACCACAATTATTCATATTTAATTTTTGGAAAATATTAAGCAATATAACAACACTAAATGATGAAGAATATATGGACCTTCGTGTTGTTTTTATTTTATTTTATTGCTCAGAATAGATATCATTGCTTTAAAAAAATGATTGTTGAAATGGATTCAAGATGCTGGCTACTTAAACTAGTCAAGAGAGTTAAGAGGATAGGACAAGTATGAAGAACATGAATAAACATAAGTTAAACTTTCATATTATACCCCCTACAAGGTAGGCTAAGCTGGGTGTTGGCAGGTGTTTAATGTACTATTGAAAGGAAACAAATGATTTAAATCAGACATGCAAAGACAGATAAGAACCTGACTGGGGGTAGGGGGAACTAATTAGATTGTGCAAAGAATGAAAGGGACCAAGGTAGTAAGAAAGAGTCCTCCATAATATGGAGACATAAAGTTAAACATTATGGAGGAAATATGATTTGCACAGACTATACATTTGAATATGCCAGACATAGTGCTTAGTCTTCAGTATGTAATGATATAGAGCCCAGAGATAAGAGGTCTCATTTTGTCTTGTGCTCTCCCTACCCCAACCCAAATCCTTCATACAGAATTGGAGCAGGGCTTATGTGAACTTTGCATCTGTACTCTTCAAAGACTGCTACACTGGAATGAGGGGACTATCTCCATGTGTTAATGTTTGCATTCAAATTCTGGAGTCAGATTGCCCAGGTTTAAATTCTAAGTCTGCCATTAATCAGCTGCCTAGAAAAACAAGGACCATTACTACCTAATAGTTTATTATGAGTGTTAAACAGTGTAATGCATGAAAAGTTCTTTGAACATAATCTCTAATATGGTGTGTTCAATGCATTTTAAATAAAATAATAATTTTTATGTTTCTGTATATATGGGAAAAATATATATCCCAATATAGACATTTACACATAACTCACATTTTTATTCCAACACAATTTACAGAATGACATATATAAAAATTTTTAAATGTGCCTCACCACAACTTAGGTTTTATTTAGTGAATAATACACTAAATTCTCCTTAATTGTGGTATGTAAAAAGGAAGTTCAAAAATTTGTCTTCATATTTCCAATTTGGAAAACTTTGATGTTTGCTATCAAGCTGCACAGTGTTATTAATTTAAAATATTTTATATAGTATGGTCTTTTAAAGATTGTCCTAATTAAAATTATGAGCATGATATTCTTTATCCTACTTTAAGTAATAGACCACTTATTTATTTTGGCATAGAAGCAGTACATAAGCAACAATAAGGTTATCTTTGTTAACATAACTTCCTTCTCTTTTACACTTTATAAATATGAACTGAGAAATCATAACATTGGGTTCAGAAATATACTGATTTTGTTGGAGGATGTCAACATGAGATAAATCATAAAAATAAATTTAATACATAGGCCCATGTGTCTAGGATGATGTCAGTCAACAGTTTCAGTGGTGTTCTAAAAGTTACTCAAATACACCAAGTGCCTCTGAGTGTTTATTTTAACTTGCTTTATTTATTCTCTGGGCTTAAAATTCAGTGTTTATAGTTTGAAATTTTCACATTCTCTCCGAATTGTCTTCAAAATTTTTGTGTTTGGTCTGAGAATAGGCCTAGTAAAATATAATGAGCTCCTTAAAAATACAAAAACCAAAACCAAAAAGAAACGGAAATAAATACCGTGATAATTCATAGTGTCCTAAGGCCATGTTAGATTAATCACATTCTGTATGTCTGATATAGGATTATAAAACTCTTTAAAAGAGTTCTGAGAAGCTACTTAACATTTCTTAATACCTGTGTGTATACATATACATATGTGTTTAATAAAATTATTATATAAATGCATCAATTTGCACATTCTATCAATTTCTGAATTTGTAGCAGATGACACTCTCTATCTTTAGTGTTTTAGGCTGCCCAAATTTATAATCTTTATTTGTTTAAATAAAACCAAAATTAAATTGGCACACTTAGTGATTTGCTGTCATCTTATATGTATTCTAGAAGTATAAAATTTTAATCTTTCTGTACACAAATCTCATGTGAATGTACTCTTAAAAGCTATTCCCAACTCAAATGTTAGCTATCAATTAATATGAGTGCTTTGGTATTCCATTCTTCTCTTGAGTCCGTTTAGCCTAGAGGGAAATTGGAAAATAAAATCATTCCAATCAATCAGTCTACACATACAGTGTGCATACATATGGAGCTCAAAGAAAAATATTTGAGTCTTGTATTGTAAAGTAATCCAAATAAAATTGAACCTCAAGGGAAATCACCCTGAAACATAAATTGACTTCACTGATAACAATTGTGGACAGAGATTTTTTTTTTCTTGTTCACTAAGTGTCATATTTATCCATTTTATTGATGTTTCATTTTCAATTGTATATGTGCTTATATGTACATATATGTGTAAATACAGATATATACATAACATTTCAAAGATACACAAATAATCTCTGAATGTTGAAATATAGCTTTAAACACTTCCCTGAACTTGTGAATAGGAGTTCAGTGCTAAACAAAAAATAGGACTGTAGCTAACATAATCATTATTCTGCTTTTCAGTATTATTTTAAATCTAAAAAAAATTGTCAGCAGCCATTGTATAGAGTGTAAAAATTAAAAAAGAATGCTTGTATAGTTTACAATTCCCATGATCAAGATAAAGAATTCCCAAGAATGAAAATAAATATCATAATAAAAATTAATAAAAATAATTATGTAATACAAAAATTTTCACTCAAAAATCAACATATGAATCAGACATGTAGAAATGAAAATAGCATAAAACCACATTCAAAATTTAAACCCCTCTAGTGGTCAAAGAAATACATAATAAGACAAAAATGAATCTTGCTTTTATTATTCAATAGTCAGAACAACAAATTTCAATATAAAATATTATGCTTATGTTGCCAGTAGGTTCTGACACAAATATTCACATATTCTTTTCTTCTTGAAATATTTTCAGTACTTATCAAGTAATCTAAATCACTAATGCCATATATTGTTTTAGGAGGTAAGATTCAGGAAATAATCAAAGATCACCAGAGCATTTTTATTAGTGCTTTGTAATTATACATAACAGTTTGATTCATTATGTCATGTCTGTTATCTGCACATAACATACTTTGATCAATCTTATTCCTGTTTACTTTCCCTTTTCTTCCCCTTCTCCCTCCACCTGTATCTGCTTGCTCTATTAATTTCTTTTCTATTACTATTGTTTTAATTAGTGCATTTTAATTACAAATAAAAGTGAAATTCGTTGTGGTGTATTTATACCTGGACATATCATAATTTGGTAGATTCCATCCCCAGTGCCTTTCTATTCCCTTTCCTCCCTCCCTCTCAAACACTGTCCTTTATTGGTCTCCCTTCTATATTTTGTGAGATTGAATTTTTTAAAATTCTTTCTATTTCTCTCTAGCTTTCACATAGAGGAGAAAGAATTCAAACCTTGCCTTTCTAATTCTGGTTTATTTCCATCCATCTGGCTTAGCTTCCATTCATTTGCTAGCAAATGGTACAATTTCATTTTTTATTATGGCTGAGTATAATTCCACTGTGTATACATCCCACACTTTTTTTTGTCCATTTATCTGTTGACAGATATCTAAGTTGGTTCTATAACTTGGCTATTGTTAATTGTGCTGCTATAAACATGCACATATCACTGACATATGCTAATTTTAATATTTTTGGATAAATACCAAGGAGGGGGATATATGGTAGTAGTTTGGATATTTCTTGAAAGACTAGGAATAAAATACCAAAAGCATTTTTATAAGATCTTGTCATATAGAACATTATTAAAATAAGAGAACTAAAAACTATCTAAATGTTTAATAACAGGTGACTAATAATAGATATTCATATAATGAATTACTCAGAAACAAATATCACATAGCAGCATACAATTAAGACAAGAGGTCATTTAAAAAGTTATAAATAGTTACAAAAATATTTTATTAAAAATAAAGCTAAATTTATATATATGTCACATATTTTATATATTGTATATTTTATTTATTCCTTTCCTAGGTCTTCCATAAAATATTGTTACAAACTATACGGCTTAAGCCAACAGAAATTTATTCACTCATCATCCAGAGGCTAAAAGTTCAAAATCAAAGTTTAGTTGCTTGTTGAGGTTGTGAGAAAGAATCCATTTCATGCCTGGCTTTCGGTGTTTGCAGACAATCCTTAGTATTCCTTTGTCCATATTCATATCATTCCAATGTCAGCCTCTACCTTCACACGGGAGACTTCATCTCTATACATCTGCATCTTTCTGTTAAATTTCCAACTTGTATGGAAAACGGTCACTGGAATTAGCACCCATATTAATCCAATATGAAGTTATCTAATTACAAATGAAGTCACATTTACAAGTGGTAGGTAGACATGGATTCTAGGGAAGTTCTATTCAACCTAGTACAGTATTGTTTATACATGTAAACATAAAGGTACTATGTAAACGAAAATATATCATTAAGTGATAAATGTCAAAGTGTTAATTGGGCTTATCTCTAAACAGTGCAATTATAAAATATATGTGTATTTCACTTTGGTATTTTTCTGTACTATAAATCTTTGTACATATTTAAAAATATTTTAAATATTTTTAAAATATTTATATTTCCCTATGCCTGTAATAATTTATCTGGTATCACTCATGTTATTTCACTGTGAACAAATATAAAAAATGTAATCTTATTTGCAGATATTAAATAAAGAATATTGTGTAACAGTGATCCTTGCAAGAAAGAAAATAAACTAATTGAGTTCAGCCATCATTTCAGTCTGATGATTAAGTTTGTCTTCATAACTGCAACTCAGGAAAGACCAATCTGGGTCCATTGTGGTAATCATGTTGAGCATTTCAGCAAACTGAGTCAGCTGAAACTTGTAAGATAGAGTATCATAGAAGAAAAAGATACACAGAAAATGGTTTCAGAATTTCAACTAGAGTTTACCATTATCCACTTGAATGTCTTCAATTGCAAATCAAAGTTTATTCCTTGTCCATTGGCATGATTTCTGAGGATTGAGATAGAAGAAAACTCTGACTGTACAATATATTAAGTAGAAATCCTAGAGCCACACTATCATTAAAATCTATTATGGACACAACTCTTTTTAAAAGCATTTTAGAAAACCTGGAAATGATCAAGCTGATTCTGTCAGCCAAAGCAAAACCTAACACTCACTAAAGAAGCACAAGAAAGTCCATGCATATTCAAGATACTATTACAGTGAGAAGCATCAAGCAATATCAAATGTGGACCACATCAAGGAAGAAACACAATTAGGTGAAAAAAATGTGACGAAAGGATTGATACACATCTTCTAAAAAATAAACAAACATCAGTTTAAGGACTTAAGGAAAAATAAATTAAAATTAGAAAAATTGAAGCTATAAAACAAGACAAACAGAAGTTCTAGAAATGAAAAAATAATATCTGAAATAAAAGTTCATGTAAAGATCATTGTACCATATCATATTCTTCAAGAAAGCATTATTAATCCTAAAGAAAGAGCAACAAATAATATAATTTGAAGGATGAGTTTTAAAGGCCTAAAAAGTAAGGAGAGACCCTAAGTATTTAGCCACTAAACTACTCTTTAATAGAGGTCCCCAAAGTGACAGGTGTATAAGATATATATGTGATAAAATTACTAATTCTTTTTTGGGGGGCGGGGCGGGGAAATACTGGGGATTTAACTCAGGGACACTTGACCATTGACCCACTTGCCCAGCCCTATTTTGTATTTTATTTGAATTGCTTAGAGCCTCTCCATTGCTGAGGCTGGCTTTGAACTCATGATCCTCCTGTCTCAGCCTCCCAAGCCACTGGGATTATAAGCCTGTGCCAACATGCCCGCCTAAAATGACTGATTCTTTATTCAGCAATTGGTACAAAATATAAAACCACGCATCTAGGATATGAAATAAACTTCAAGCAAGATAAACACAAAGTCACACCAAGCGATAGGATAGTAAATTCAGCAAAAAGCCCTGAGAAAGAGAAAAAAGGTGAAAGTACCAATGGCAAGCCATATTCTTTATCAATTTCTCCAGAGAAAAAGAAAGCCAGAAGACAGTGAAAGAGCCCACGGAAACAGTCAAAAGGAAATAACATCTATGTCTTCCTGAGATGAAGTAAAAATAAGGATAAAAAGGCTTTTTCAGACAAAAATGAAAGCTCAAAGGATACATTACAATTAAAATATTTGACATGCTTTCATCAGAGAATATATGTGGGTATTTAAAAACCACATATAAGAAATGTCTAGAATCATCATTTACAATGTATTTAACATTGTAAGTCATGTTGGAAAATGCAAATAAATCAAATACTACTTTGCACACTAAAGTAGTACTAAAATTAAAATAACAAGTAAATGGTGCTGAAAATGTGGACAGTTTGAACTGGCAGAGTATAGAATGCTATAAGCACATTAGAAAACAGTTAATAACTCTTTATAAACATATTTATGAATGTATTACCCAGAAATCCTACCTCTTGTTATTCACCCAAGAGTAAAAACATATATATTTATAAAATAGTTTTACATTAATACTCAGAAAGACTTTATTTATGAGGAAAACTGGAGGAAAAACAAATGCCTTCTAAAGGTCAATACATAAACAGGTAGTGTTTTATTTATGCAATAGACTAATGATAAGCAAAGAAATAACATGTACTTTCAATACAAATAATGTGCATCAAAGAATATGCACCATATGGTTACATTTATATGAAGTTCTAAAATGAATTTAAAAACATACATAGTGACAAAGAGCAGAGTGGAGGCTTCCGGGCAATGTGTGGTCAAGAGGTATTGGCCATCAAAAAGATCAGGTAAGAATGGGAAATAATGGAAATTTTCTGAATATTAAATGGAATGGTCAATAGGATTGCAGTCAAAAGTCAGCATGTTCTGTGCATTTAATATTTAAATATGCATATTACACATAAATTATACCTTAATAAAGCTAGATTTTGAAAGCTATGTATACCTCTTAATACTCAATATGTTTTCAAGAAACAATAATAGACATGGTGATAGAGTTCAGAACAGAGATCTTCAGTTTGTGCTCAATCATGAAATTGAATAAACTGGATGTATTAGACATTTTTCATAGAAAATAGTTGAATGGGTTAGTAAATCAGGGTCCAACAATATGATGGAGTATTTAGAGCTCTTAAATTATATATTCTATTTGTATTTAGTGACTTTAAATCTCTTTTAAATAATTAGCATTTAAAGATAAGAAAAATATGATTTTAACAATGTAACAAATTTCTATGCATAAGAGTATAAAAATTTTAAAAACGATATTCTCTAACTCTAACCATTTATGTTTTCTCAAACATGTAGATGGTAATTCACAATAAGGCGGGGGGGGCACTAGCGAAAATAGGTAGAGGGAAGTGAAGGGGAAGGAGAGGATGTGGGGATGGGAAAGATGGTGGAATTAAAGCATACATTATTTCTGTATGTATATATGTAACTACATGACCAATATGATTCTGCAACATGTACACTTTGAAAAATGAGAAATTATATCCCATCTATGTATGATATATCACAGTGCATAAATGCATTCTAATGTCATGTATAACTAATTAAAACAAATAAAAAATTAAAAACATTAAAAACAAAAATTTAAAAAATGTTTAGTGCTCAAAATTGTTTCTTTAAAGTGAATATTTATAGATTTTGTATTTTGAACACTAATTGTTCTTAGAACTTCTAACTTCTTTAAGTAGGAAGAAGCATTGGAAAGTGAAATAAATTGCTTGGTTTACTGTTAACAATGATTAACAGTGTTATTATTCCCTAATAACATAAAGTTGGTCCACACCTATAAATTAAATTATATTTCATTTTTCAAAAAATAATTTTCATGTTGAAAAAATCACTTCACAGTCATAGCAATCCTTGTATGACTAGTTCCATTGAACTATGGTAGCAATATTGTGATGGTATTTCATATTTCTGAATAAATCCTCTACGATTCCTGCTGCCTTTTAAAATGTCATAATAGGTGTTAAATGCTTGATCTATAGATCAGACTTATGAGTTCTAATTAGACTTGTGACTTTGGACAAGTTATTGAAACATTCTGTCATTTGTAGAATGAGAAGTTTAATAAGATTTATAAAATTAATTAATGTGTTTGAAGCATTTGGAACAGTACTTGGCAGAAAATGTGCCTAATAAATATACCTATTATTTTTCTACATAAGCTATAAATATTAATATCTAAAAGTGGTTATGTTATAAGTTTTATTGCAAGCTTTATATATGTATGATATATATATATAATATATGTAACATACATAATATATATATACATATACCTTTAAGCCTGCCTGTACTTTTGAGCCTGCCTCCTAAGTATAATATTCCATAGTTTCCTTATGCTACTGATGCTATTACTCTTAGTATAACTACTACTACTACTACTACTATTATTATTATTTTAATTTAATAAAGTCACTGATACAAAATTATATTGTGAAATTGAAAATGCATATTTTCTGACTAAAAATTACATAATCAGTCCATTATATTAAAATTTCCAGCTTATAAAATTAATTGCCTCAAAAAAGAAGTAGAAAAAAGCAAATAAATGAACAGAAATTATAGGAACGTTATAAAATCTCTAGAACTATGAAAAAAAAAATGTAGGCAATACCAAGTTCAAAGAATAAAAAAGTTCTCCACAAATAGCCTAATACATACATTTCTTTATTCACAAATATTTTATTGAATGAAATGTTTTCCCTTCCACATTCTATATTGGGGTTTGAGGAAAAAAATCAGACTTGTATTAATTAAAAAACTCTATGACTGAGAGTTAAAGGCATTTCTTTTTAATGTGTAACATCTTAGAAAATATTATTTATGTTATTAAGTAAATCAATGCAATTTCTCTGAACAAAGAACATGTTATTGGCAAGCAATAGGTTTGGGCCAGCAGTTTATCTTGTTTTTGTAGAATTCAATGCAATATTTCACTTAGGAAAATTACATCAATATTTGTAAAATTCTGCCCGCGTGAATACTTTTCATATGAAGTCTAAAGAGAACAACAGTACTTCTAAGGTTAGCATAATAAGAATTTCAATGATAAATTTCAAATCAAGGGGTTCAAATACATCTCACATTCTATGTCACAAAAACTATGAAAATCAGGGTCAATAATGCTCCATTTATAGCAACTCAGCACATCAAATGTAATTTTGTGGGTTGTTATTAATTTCATATTGCCTATCTTCGTAGTGTCATGTGAAGGGATAATGACAAGGTAAAGATTCACTTTGAGGAGTTTCTTCACAAATGAAATTACCTTATCAATAATTTTGTTTTCTTACATGTACAAAATACTCTCCTTAGATTTAGATACAGTATTCATGCACAATCTCGCCCATTAAAATGAACCACTGAATTGAAGATTTAAAATCCACAAACAATTTGATAAATCAATCTTAAATCTTAAGAACACTACAAGACAATTGGTGGTATTTCCTGTTTTAGGAGGGAAAGAATATGATTTAAAAGGAGTTTAGAAAAGAGAAGAGAAAAAAACAAATCAATTTAGGGTAGCTTCATTTAGTGCTATGTGTGAAATGTGTGTTATATGTGAAACTACAAATATAAGTATACATACAAATAGAAATCTGCTCCCCATATTTGTGAATTCCACTTCCACAGTTTCAATTAACTATAGATAGAAAATAATCTCATCTCTACTCAATGTGCAGCGATTTTTTTTTTGCTATTGTTCCCTAAACAATATGGTGTAATGACTATTTACATAACATTTACATTATATATTAGAACTAATCTAGAAATGATTTAAAGTACACAGAGAAAAGGGAATAGTTTATATGCAAATGTGTGAAATGCCAGTTTATATAAGGGACTTGAGCATCTGTGGATTTCTGTGTCAACTGGAGTTTCCAAGGGATGACAGTGTGTGTGTGTGTGTGTGTGTGTGTGTGTGTGTGTGAGAGAGAGAGAGAGAGAGAGAGAGAGAGGTGCGTGTGTGAGAGAGAGAGAGAGAGAGAGAAAGAGAGAGGTGTGTGTGTGTGTGTGAGAGAGAGATTGAGGGAGAGAGGATGAGAGGGAGAGGGAAGGAGGGAAGAAGAGAGGGTACACTATTTTTTCACTGCTTTCTCTGCCACCAGTTTTTGTGACATCAGTGTGAGCACTAGTTCAGTTCCTTTCAGTGTAACACAGCAGTTTTTGAGCACCAAATGTAACGACGCACTTGTTAAATGCATATGGGTCATGAAGTGAGGAAGAAAGGTCAGAGCAATGATTCCAGCAATTTTACTTAATAAAACTATAGACAGACATTTACGATGAAAGGATAAAGGAGGAATGTTGTCTGTTCTCCCAGATTGCCATGTAATTAACATCATATAATGTCTCACCTACAGCCAGTTTTTTCAATTGTGTAAATGTCCTACAGGCGAATAAAAATAAAGTGTAACTTCAAACAGATCAACATTCTTACTTTTCCTTTTAGTTGTCTTTTTTTCTATTTTCTAGTGAAACATCTGAGCTGGATTTAGTCCTTGATGTGACCTGAGACCTGCTCTAACATCTCCAACATGCAGTTTTCCATGATGAATGTAATTTGCTTTGTCATTAAAAAAAAAAAAGAAAGAGTTGTCCAGAACAGATGGCTCCTCCTTGCTATCTGGTTTGTGTTTCATTAAATAATTAATAAACTGTGTTTTTACTCTCTTTCATTTCATATTTATATTTTGAATGACTGCTCTTTGTCTGATCGAAACTGCTGGAGGCAATCTGATGCAATCCAACTTAGATCTTTAATTGAAAGTGAGCATAGCTTTGGGCAACTAAAGTATCTTTCTTTTTTCTGTAACCTTATTTATAAAATATAGAAAATAATTTTCATCTACTCCATTAGAAAAGTGGTTGAATTAATGCCTATAAATAAATCTAAGCATTGTGCATATTTTATTCAGCCCTTTCAAGTTCACATCAAGACCATATTATGTATGCAATTCGCAAACTATGAGTCATGCTATCTTTCATTTCCTCTTTGCTTTCAAAAGTGGGTATGGTATTTCTTCAAGGTGCTACTTGAAAATGTGAGGACAGAGTATTTTAGCCAAATACCTGTGGAGAAGGTGAAAATGTCTCCTGTCTTCATTCAGTATGATGGCAACAAGCTTGTTATCCATCTCAATTTCTCAGGACAAGTTTATCTACTTAATTCACTGTGGCATGAAGGAGGAATGAAGATTATATGTTGTAGATGAGCTTGACAATATGCAATATCCTTTGTACTTCATTAGCCCTGTGCGTTTAAAAAGGTTGGGGGAAGGTAGAAAGCAAAGGGAAAAAATATTTATTATTAAGATAGCCCATTTGAGAATTTTACTTTCAAACCAATCACAGCAAACTAAGATTTTTTAAAAAGGGCCTTAAGCACCAATGTTAAATTAGAAAAACCTAGTCCAATACTAGTCTCTTGCCACTTTTAAACAAACTTTATATAAGTTGGTAAATATTATAATCAGAACTGTTTCCTAATTCTGTGCCAGCTAGGACCTTTGTGGAGAGTTGATTTATGAAAGTCCCTAAAATATGAAGGAGTAGAATTAGCAGAATATTTTGAGTTGTACTACTACTTTAAATTGGAAACTAAAGTTTATACATCAGTTAGAGAAATGAATACCTGCCATTTTAGATGTCATATCTAAAAACAACAAGAATCATCTTAGAAGTTGATTAGTTTCAAGACTAATTAAAGTAACTATATTCACCAAAATCTATTGGAAGAATTATACATCCTATACATTCTAAAATAAACTGAAATTTATGCATGTTTCATTTAAAAAATAGCTTCCTAGTATATTTAGGTTTCATAGTATTCCTACCTATATTTAATAAAATATATTTTTAGGATTTTCCATCTATTGCAGACATCCACATAATTTTACTATGCTACAATTTATGTGCATTAGGTTGCTGCATGCCTGTACCTCCACTCCTTTGTTCAGGGCTCCACTGACAGAGTAGTACTACCTCCAGAGGTCGACTCTCTGCTCCCCACAGGATGGATTGTCTAAGATTTCTTCTAGACACCCATAAAGTAGGTTCTTCAGGGTAGTTTATGTTTCAGTGATAACTAAATAAAGCAAAGTGTTTTAATTCCTTTCTGTCCTTCAATCACTGGCTTTCATATCTTAATTTGATTTTTGTATCTTCAAATTTATTTCTCAAAAACATACAGTGAAATCATTTTTCATATTTTCAACTAACTCTAGAGTATAAAAAAATAAAAATTTTGAACATAAAACTATAGACATTTGGGAGCTGGGTACACTCAAAGTACTATGTAAAAGCTTTGGCTGTGGAATCTGACAAATCAGAGTTAGATTGCAGTCCCACTATTTTCGAGCTGTGTGATCCTGCAGATGTTATATAATTTCACTTATACTCAACTTTCTAATTGTAGCATAGGGAATGATAATATCATCTATTTCAAAGGAGTCTTGTGAGAACAAATGAGGTAGCTGTCTGTGTGCTCAGTGTAAAATATCTGCTGAATAAACAGTGACTATGTTATCAATATGTTTCATTTGTTTTCTATGATTATGTTTCTAAAGGCAATTTAGTGACTTTAATTATTTATTTACTTATTCATAATGCACAAGTATAGCATCTTTTTACATACAACTGCTTGTATACAAAGTATATAAGTACCATTCAGATCTTCAATCATGCATTTTGGATGATGATATCCATCTCATTCAACCACCAATTATTTTCCTTTTCCTCCCTCCCTCCCCCCTTGCTCCCTCCCTTCCCCTCCCTTTCCTTTGACCATTCTAGTGTTCCTCTAATCCTATGTACTCCCATCCAACAACACTGTGAACTAGCCTCCTTATATCAGAGAAAATATTCAGTATTTGGATTTTTGAGATTGACTAATTTCACTTAGCATTATATTTTATTCTTTAGTTTATTTTTCATTTTCCAACTAGTATTGTTCAGTTCAAAAATGAAAATAAAAAATTCTTTCATCATTAATGGTTTAGACTCTAGGAAACATACGAAGGAATAACATTTCCCATCTCAGTGTACCATACAATGTCCTTTTCCACATGTATGTCTATATGTCATACATATAGTATTGATCTAAATATCTGACACATGGAAATAGTAAAAGGTAATGTATTATTTTAGTGAACAACTGGAATTTCCATGAGGCACTTACTATATAATTCTGTATGTATTCATCATTGAAAAATATTTCTAGGACTCTTCACTCTTCCCATTAAGTGGAGTAGTGAATTGGTGATGCTATCATTATATTTGTCAGCAATTGGATAAGAATTGTTAATCTACTTTTGGGCTTTACTTTGAACCCAAATTAACTAAATTAGCATTGTCAAAGCATCCCAGCATTAGACATCAATAAATTAGTTGTCTGTCCCTGTTGCCTAATTGGTGTAACTGATTTTGTACATAAACAAAAGTAGTTTAAATTGCTAGCATCAAAGCAGCATAGTAGACAAATTAGCTCCGTTAGTTTCAGGGCACAAGTTTCTATTATAATATTTATAAATCTGTACTGATGAAGTTCTAAGACCATATTACTATTGTAGTAATACCCTGAAGTAGCAAATTGTCTAAAATATATTTTCCCTTTCTTGGGTGAAAAATTACATATTTTTAACATAGACTCTTATTTTTTAGCTCTGAGAAAATATGTTAGTTTTCCTGGACTGCTTTAAAATAGAGTGAAGCAAATGTGTCTTAATTTATCACCACTTATGAATGTATATTTGAGCACAACTCTATTTCATAGTAAATGAAATTAAATATAAAAATATTGTAATGTGCATTTTGAAACTGCAATTCATAGGTGTATATAGTATGTTAGTCTGTATTTTCAACAATCTCTTCATATGGAAAACAATATATTTTTTTTTAAATTTTTTATGCTTACTATTAGCAACATGAGATTTATTTCTCATAACGAAATATACAGTGTTAGCTTGCTAGGGCTGCCATAAAAAAGTAGTGCAAACTGAGTGGCTGAAGCAACAGAAATGTATTTCTCACAAGAACAAAAGCTAGAATTCTAAGGTTGTGTCAACATGTTTGTTGTCTTCTGAAGCCTCTCTGCTTGACTTGTATGTAGCTGACTTCTCACTGTGTTCTCATATGGCTCTTCCTTCATTGGTGCCTGGTGCCTCTCTGTGTGTCTGTACTATTATGAGAACACTGATTCAATTGGATTATGGGCCACATTAAAGCCTTATTTTAATCCAACAATCTCTTAAATGCCTAATCTCCAAATACAATCTTCGTTCATTTTGTGATGCTATGACAAAATACCTAAGACTATGTAATTCATAATGAACATTTTATTTATCTTCTTATAATTCTGGACACTAGGAAGTTAGAGACCAGACACCTGTATATTCTGTTGTCTAATGAGGACTACCCTGCCTCCAGGAAGGTACCTTGATTCTGCATTCTCCAGAGGGGAAGAAAGCTGTGTACTCACATGGACGAAAGTATGAGAGCAAAGGGATGAACTCCCTCCACCAAGGACTTTTTCAGAGCACTTAATTCCATTCATTAGGGATAAGTCTTCATACCCTAACCATTTTTGAAAGTTTCCACCTCCTAATGGACATTTTGGCAACACCTGAGTTTTAGGGGCAGCACATTCCAACCATAGCACAGTAACTTCTTGAAGTATGAGGGTTAGGGGTTTCAAATATAAATTCTGGGGAACACAATTCAATCCATAACATAGACCAATTAAAATATTTTTTTCTAATTCCACCTTGAGAACATATGGGTACTCATGGAAACTAGATGCATTGTTAAAAACAACAGCAGAATGCTTGTAGAATGAAAGGATTGACATTGCTTTCAATAGTCCAGCTATATTATTCTGAGCCTGTAGTACATTTATAATTTTCTATTAAAACTTAAACTAATGTTCATTTCTTTCTCTCATTACATTTACATGTAATGAATGACACTGGTTTCAAAATTACGACTGAGGTATTTATAAAACACTAACCTCCTGTATAAATGATTCACTCCTCATATAGGTAGTATTATGTCTTCTGTTCCCATTGATAGTATCAAAATAATTTACTATGATTAATATTAGTGATGAGCCAACAGAAGTAACAATGATTTGCTATGTGTTATAAAGTGTTGCTACCATTTAGAAATATTATTAAAATCTAGTGTAATTACTTTTCCCATCATTTGAGTGAACTTAAAAATGATTTTAAAGAATACACATAAACTAGATGGCGTATATGTCTTGTATTATATGTATATATGTATATATATATACACACACAATATTATACTACATAAACATATATTTATATATATGTACATACTCATATACACACATAGGTATACACACATATATATATATACATCCATGTATATACTCATATATATTTTTAGAGGAGTCATTAAGTAAATACTAGTTATCTTTTAAAACAACACAGGAAAATTATCAAGTTATTTACTTTGCAGTTTGGCATATAAACTAATCTTTCTTCCAAAGTTCTGGTTTATAACTGAGTGGAAAACCTTCGTGGAAGATATGTTTGATAATTCATATTCTCCCTAAATTTATACAACTAATGCATTTTGAAAGTATAATGCATAATCTAATTAGTAAATTTATCTTCTTCAACATATGCAGTAGGAAGCCTGATACTATTTTATGTGTATAGTAGCATAAAAATATGTAAATGATTTGTAGATAATAAGAAATATGTTTCCTACTGTTGGAGAAAATGCTACAAGAAATGAAAGAGGGGAAGCTAGACTAATCCCTGTGATACTGAATTAGAATCTAAAGTATCTGCATGAAATCATTAAATTTATCTCTGGCTTTATCATCTCCATCTATCTATCTAATGTGTAAATAGAAGCAGTTGTTTTTAGAGACTTGTAGTGAAAATACAAGATAAAATAGAAGTACTATGTAGTACTAATAAAACAAAAGTGTTCCCAAAAAGATGGAATCATCTTAAAAGGACCATATCACAGGGATGAGTCTAGTTTCCCCTCGTTCATTACTTAAAGCATTTTCTCCAACAGTAAGAAATGTATTTCTTATTATCTACAAGATTCAGTGGGACATGAAAATAGACATGTAGACCAATGGTAAAGAATACAAGACACAGAGACAGACCCACATAAATACAGTTATCTCGTACTAGACAAAGGTTCCAAAAACATTCAATGGAGAAAAGATAGCCTATTCGACAAATGGAGCTAGAAAAATCAGAAATCCACATGTAACAAAATTAAATTAAACCCTATCTCTCACCCTGCAAAAAAATCAACTCAAAGTAGATAAAAAAGTTAGGCAGTAGAACTGAGACCCTCTGCCTAACAGAATAAAACATAGGCTCAAATCTTCATCATGTTGGCTTAGGATTTGACTTCCTTAACAAGACTGTAAAGCACAAGAAGTAAAATGAAGAATCAATAAATGTGGTGGATTCAAACTAAAAAGCTTCTTCTCCACAAAGGAAACAATCGATAATGTTATGAGAGACCCTACAGAATGGGAAAAAAATCTTTACCACATGCACCTCAGATAGACCACTAATCTCTAGGATATATAAAGAACTCAAAAACTTAACACACACATACATACATACATACATACATACACACATACATAAATAAATAAATAAATTAAAAATTAAAAAAAAAATAACCCAATTGATAAATGGGCTAAGGAACTGAACAGATACTTCACAGAAGAAGAAATACAATCAATCAACAAATATATGAAAAAAAATGTCCAATATTTCATCTCACTCAGGTCAGAATGGCAATTATCAAGAATATAAGAAACAATAAATATAGGTGAGAATGTGGGGAATAAGGTACACTCATGCATTGCTGGTGGGACTGCACATTGGTGCAACCATTATGGAAACTAGTACGGGGATTCCTCAGAAAACTTAGGCTGGAACCACCATTTGATCCAGCTATCCCACTCTTCAGTTTATACCCAAATGTCCTAAAATCAGCATACTACAGTAACACAGCCACATCAATGTTTATAGCAGCTCAATTCACAATAGCTAAACTGTGGAACTAACCTAGATGCCCTTCAACAGATGAATGGATAAAGAAAATGTGGTACATATAAGCACAATGGAATATAACTCAGCCTTGAAGAAGAAAGAAATTATGGCATTAGCAGGTAAATGGATGGAGCTTATTTCATGCTAAGTGAAATAAGCCAATTCCAAAAAACCAAAGGTCAAATGTTTTCTCTCATATGAAAATGCTAATTCACAATAAGGTGGGCACAGGGCTAGGGAATAATAGATTTACTTTGAATTAGGTAGAGGGGAATGAAGGGAATAGAGGGGGTATGAGGGTAAGAAAGATAACAGAATGAATCAGACATTATCACCATATATATGTATATATATATATATGGTAATATAAATATAAATAATAATATAAATAAATATAAATAATAATATAAATATATAAATATATATATATATATCTACATGACTGGTGTGATTCTACATCATGTATAAATAGAATATGAGAAATTATACTCCATTTATGTATGATGTGTCAAAGTGTATTCTATTGTCATTTGTAACTAATGAAAACAAATTTTAAAAAGATTCAATATGGAAGAACTCCTAAATACCAAAGATGAATAATTTGAGTAGCAAAATAAATAACAACTAAGCAGAACGTAATATGAGTTTCTGTGTTGAATTCTGAAGAATAAAAATAAAATTTGGGAAATGATGATACTTGCATAAGGATTGTTATTTAGTCAATAGTATTGTTTTAATCTTAATTTCCTGGATTTGACTATCATACAATGAATATGTAGGTTGTTCTTCTTTGAGGAAGCTCAGTGAAAATTATAGGTGAACTCTTTATGACTCCATTTGTTTGTTTTTTTTTTTTTCAAAATAAAGATTTTCAGATACAAACAAAGAATACAGAGTTCAGTGTGCATGTTAGATATAATTAGTGTGCTGACAATTAACAATCTCTGTAAGCTTCTGAAACTAGATGTTGGATATGTAAAACAAAAAAAAAAAAAAAAAAGAAAATCATGGCTGACAAAGTCCCTCTTTGCTATTATTCATCTGTTGGATGATACAAATGATTGAACACCTGAAAAATTACTTTACAAATCAATATAAGTGTTTAACTGTAGTATTGGAATATTACAATGAACCTATTAAATATTTGAATTTTGTTAAAAAGCATTTGGAAATACTCAGCAAGTTTGACCCAAGCACAATTCAGTTTCTGAAGCTTTTAGGAAAATTTAGTTCTTGACAAACAATTTGGTACACAGGCAGACACTGTAATATGTCTTTGTCAAAAGCAAGGAAGCCAAACAAATAAAATAATGAGAACTCAAATTTATGTAGGATTTATTTTAAAAGTAAAAAAATTGCAAATTGGAATATCTCAATTTCTGGTAAAAATATTCTGGTGGAGTTTATATTTCTAAATAATCACATTTTTATGGTGTGGTAGAATTGAATGAAACTGAGAAGTCCTATTATTTGCTACACCTAATTGAACAAATATAAATAGCAATAGAGAAAATGGATTTTTGAGATTGGTTTTACAAAAATGTTTATTGAAGACAGCTGCTTTAAATGGAAACTAAAAAAAAAAAAAAAAAGAGTTTGAAAACAATTTACAAAAACAAATAATTTGATAGAAATATTTACACTTTTAATTAGAAATTATTAAAATTAAGATGGTATTACACAAAAACAGAAAAATATTAGAATTAAGAAATAAAAATATTGTTAATTTTATAGAATATGATCTGAGTTTATCAAGTACCATAGCTTCCATAAAAAGTACCTACCAGGTGAAACTATTACTGTCAATAGACAAGATCCATTAATAATGTCTATAACATAAAATTTAATAACCATAAAATTCAACTTTGAATAATACTACAGGCAACTCTATGGAAAAACATCAGAAATCTATTGAAAAATGAATTCTTCCAAGAAATATTACATTAATAAATTTTGTGTTTCTATGAGAAAATATCTGAGTTGGAGTACTTTACAAGGAAAATAGTTTTATTTGGCTCATGAGTCTGGTGACTGGGGGAATCCAAATAGCATGAGGATGGCCTCCTGATTGTGTCACAACATGATGAGAAACAGAAAGGAAACTGGCTGTGTATAGAAGAGGCCAAATTCATAAATGGAATTCACTTTTATCTACCTGCTTTCATGCAAACTTATTCTACACAAAGAGCATCAATCCTTTCCCAGAGTGGTGCCTCCAACAATCTAATTACCTAATTAATTACTAGGCCTCACCTATTAATGATTCTACCACCTCCTAGCACCACCACACCAGAAAATAAGCTTCCAGCACATGAAGTTTTGGCAGACAAATGACATCCAAACCATAGTAAATATGATATTACTGACAGGGTATTATAGACAAATACACTAATACATTTAGTAAGTGCCTGTGCACCAAAATTATGTTTTTGGAATTTTATTAACTAATATTGTGTTTTAAATCATATTATTGTTTCTAATCTATAAAAAAATTATTTTTAACCAAATGCAATTGTGTACATCTATAATCTCAGCAGCATGGGAGGTGATGAAATTTCAAGTTTGAGGCCAGCCTCAGTAACTTAGCAAGACCCTCAGCAACTTAGCAAGACCTTGCCTCAAAATATTAAAAAAAAAAATTAAAAGGTCTTAGAATTTAGCTCAATGATAAGTGTCCCTGGGTTCAATTCCTAAATAAAAAAAAAAAAAAAAAAAACAAAAAAGGAGAGAGACAATCTTATTTGTCAAAATAGCATTTCAATGATTTATGAATTTGCTACATGTCTCTACATACATGTTCCAAAAGTAGTTTTAAGAGTTTTTAGTTTTAAGAGTTTTTACTTAATCTACTGACTTTTTCACTCACTATTTTTCACCCATACATATATTTTCATCATATGGTATATGCTACATTTGATAAAATATTTTGAATTGATGTATTATTAACTCTTTTAATTCACCTGCATAATTAAAACAAGAAAGTAGACAAGATAAAGTAAGTAAATAGGAAAGATCTAAACCCTGCAATACTGGGCTTATAAGCAAGCTTAAGATCTTCATTGGGAGTCTCTAAGGAGGACACAGTAAGTCCTGAAAGTTGAGAATTCTTCAAAATTATGTGATGAAAGGAAAGAGTGTTTGGGGAAGGAAAAAGGGGGAAAAGAGAGATTGAAATATTTAGGAGACTCACATTACACGATATGGTAATTAAGATGATAAGTGATAAAATTGGAGGAAAAAGCAGTGAACAGGACTACTATTCTAGTCCAGGACCCTGGGAAAGGGATGCATTGACAGAGATTCTCAGGCAGAGAATTTTCTGGGGAATGCTCTTGATAACAACCTAAGCATGAAGAAAGCACATTTGAGCATTGAGAGGAGTTGAATTGCATGCAATTCCAAAAAAGGGCTATATCTGGCACTCTGAGAAATTTTGGAACTTGAATATCTTATTCCAAAAGATCTAAAATAGGGCAAGGCATTGAGTGTTTGTACCAACACCATGAACATTCATTGGTTTGGGAGATGGTGTCTCAGGCAAAGTGTTTTCTTGAATCAAGAGAGACTCAGACCCCAGTTGTCAGAGCCAATGAGACACATTATATAAATATAAAAGGAGTTCATTCCCTGAGTTGGTTCACAAGGTCATTCAGGCAAATAATAATAATGACAACGACAACAACAACAACAACAATAATACATTATGCTGCCTTCAAGCAGGAGAAATAGGAAAGCCAGTGGTGTGATTCAAAGCTACATCTGAAGGACTGAGAACCAGGAGATATACAGCTGGAATGCTTGGTCTGAGGCAAAGGGCTGAGAACCTGGGGATCTGTGGTCTGGGGTTTGGAGATGAAAATTCCATCTCAAGAAGACAGTGAAAAATAATTTAATCTTCTCTGCCTTTTTGTTCTATCTAGGCATCAAGCTGTTGAGAGGCTACCTGACCACATTTGGAAGGCCAGGTCTTTACTTAATCTACTGACTTATTTGCTAATTTATTCAATAAATACCCTCAAAGACATGCCTAGAAATAATGGTTTACCAACTATTTGGTTAACAATTAACCCAGTGAATTGACACTTAAGAATAAATACCACATTTTTACATTTGAATGAAGGCAGGAAGAGCAGTTAGGAATCTATTGTAATAATGCAGAAAAGGCTGGTGGGAATGAGAAGCCAGGTATGGACAGGGAGAGAAACAGAAGTGAAGAAGGCTTGCCCTGACATCCCAGATCTAGAGAAAAAGATATCACATGCCATATATACAGAGATGTGAAAGTGGATCAATCTATCAAGCTGTCACAGAAAATGCCTTCTATCCTCCTTCTTTGATAAATATGCCTTCATTATGATAAAAGCAAAAATCTATGTGTAAATCTATACTTTCATATAACTCAAAGTGAGAAAAAGAACAAACACTTTAGTTATTGCAGAACCTTAATCATTCTGGCTGGAAGTTCTATTATTGGGTCAAATATAATTTGTAAATAACATATTTTTATAAAATTATTATTATTTCCTTTATTATGGAAAAGTGACTGATTGCTTTGTGATGATCAAATTTATTTATATAATATGTTCTATTAAAAGGAAAACAAGAAAATTTTAGAACAGCACTTATTTTCATAGAAGCATAAACTAAGTATTTAATCCAGTTGTATTAAATACAAAATAATGAATGTTGAATTATTTTTATATATTCAAAATATTTTCTAAATATTCAAAATTTAATTTTCAAAATAAATTATAATAAACATACAACCCTAAAAACATTAATTAAAAAAAGATAAAATTATAATAGTAATTAAAAATTTAATGATATTTGTTTTTTTTTTTTAGTGTAAATATAATTTGGAAGTTTAGTCTGCATTTAGTTTTCAGTGTAAGGGGTTGGAATTTTATCAAACATTATCTTTGTGTATCCATATACTATCCAACTAACTACATATATATTTTAAAGTCACTTAAGTTGTTTAATATTGCAGATATATACTCAGAAGTGGGATAGCTGGGTCAAATAGTTATTCCATTCTGAATTTTCTGAGGAAATCTTTGTACTGCTTTCCATGGTGGTTGCATTAATTTGAAGTCCCACCAACAATGTATGAGTGTACACTTTTCACCAAATCCTCACCAACATTTATTGTTCCATGTCTGACTGGAATGACATGAAATCTCAGTGAAGTTTTAATTTGCATTTCTCTAATTGCCAGAGATGTTGAATATATTTCTTCTTTTCTTCTTCTGTAAAGTGTCTGTTCAGTTCCTTTGCCTATTTATTGATTAGGTTATTTGTTTGTTTGTTTGTTTGTTTGTTTTGTTACCAGGGATTGAACTCAGGGGCACTCAACCACTGAGCCACATCCCCTCCCCTTTTTTGTATTTTATTAGAGACAGGGTCTCATTGAGTTGCTAAGTGCCTCGCCATTGCTGAGGCTGGCTTTGAACTCACGATCCTCCTGCCTCAGCCTCCCAAGTGCTGGGATTACAGGCGTGCGCCACCATGCCCGGCAGATTATTTGTTTTTTTAGGGTTAAGTTTTTTTTTTTAGTTCTTTATATACACTGGAGATTACGCTGTATCTGAGGTATGGGTGGAAAAGATTTTCTCCCATTCTGTAGGCTCTCTCCTCAAGCTCATGATTGTTTTCTTCTCTGTGAAGAAACTTTTGGTTTGATACCATCCCATTTATTTATTCTTGATTTTACTTCTTGCACTTTAGGAGTCTTGTTGAAGAATTCAATTCTTAAGCTGACATGCTGGAGAGTTGTTCTTATAGTTTCTTCTAGTACGTGCAGGGTTGCTGGTCCAATGCCTAGGTCTTTGATCCACTTTGAGTTTTGTGCAGTGTGAGAGACAGGGGTTAAATTTCATTCTGTTACATATGAATTTCCAGTTTTCCCAGCACCATTTGTAGAAGAGGCTATCTTTTCTCCATTGTATGTTTATGGTGTCTTTGTCTAATATGAGATAGCTGTATTTGTGTGGGTTTGTCTCTGTATCTTCTATTCTGTTCCATTGGTCTTCATGTCTATTTTGGTGTCAATGCCATGCCACTTTCCTTACTATAGCTCTGCAGTATTTAAGGTCTGGTATTGTGATGGCTCCAGCTTCACCTTTCTCACTAAGGATTATTTTGCCTGTTCTGGGCATCCTATCTTTCAAAATAAATTTCATGATTGCTTTTTCTTTTCTTTGAAGAATATCATTGGAATATTAATGGGAATTGCATTAAATCTGTACTTTTGGTAGTATGGTCATTTTGATAATATTGATTCTGTCTAACTAAGAACTTGGGGGCTCTTCCCATCTCCTAAGGTCTTCTACAATTTTTTTATTCAGTGTTCTGTATATTTCATTCTGGAGTTCTCTCACCTATTTTTTTAGTGACACAGCCACATCAAAGTTTTTAGCAGCTCAATTCACAATAGCTAAGGTATGAAACCAACCTAGTTGCTCTTCAAAAGATGAATGGGAAGAGAAAATGTGGTACATATAAGTAATGGAATATTATTAACCCACAAAAGAGAATGACTTTATAGCAATTGCTGGGAAAATGGATGAACCTAGAGATTATTATGCTAAGTGAAAGAAGCCAATCCCAAAAAACAAAGGTCAAAAGTTCTCTATGATATGTGGATGCTAACACACAATAAGGGTGTGGTGAAGAATACAAGTTCAGTAGATTAGACAACTGGGAATAAAGGGAAGGGAAGAGGGATAGGAAAAGGAAAGAAAGTGAAATGAATCTGAGTTAATTTTCCTCATACATATATAAATACACCACAGTGAATCTCCACATCATGTACAACCAGAAGACTGGGATCCTAATAAGAATAAGATGCACTTCATGTTTGTATAAATATGTCAACATATACTCCACTGTGACATATAACTAAAAAGAACAAATAAAAAATATAATACAGATATAATGGTAGTTCTATAACCACAAATTGAAACATAAAAAAAGAGAAATAAGAACACTAGCACTATTGCATACATGCAACTTAAGAGGACAGATGTGACTAATTAATTATATCAACCTCTCATTTTCATCTTGTTCCTTGCCACATCTTAAGTTGATAGCTGCACAACCCCCAGCACCTTAAGACAGTTAGTTACCTTTTCTATGTGAAAGCAGTGTGGCCAAATGGAGAACAATTTTCTGTTGTGAGTAATGTTGTTAATTAGAGTAGTTTTTAAGTTTGTGTATTATATTGTTTCAATGTTGAATGCTACATGTGGTTCCAGTGCTAAATACCACATCCCCAATGTCATGGGTGGCTGTGTGTGTGTGTGTGTGTGTGTGTGTGTGCATGAATGTGCATACCCAGGTACTTTATTCTTTTTCACATTTGAGACTTTCTGAAGAGTGGAGCCTAGGACACTCTGCCATTTTTTCATTGTTGAAGAACAGAACTGAAGTGAATTGTGAAACCTTCAATATACAGTCTATGCTTAAAATATGTGTAAAAATATTTTTATTATAGTTGTTTTATTTACATTTTTTTCATTTTGGCATCTATTTCTGTGAAAAAAATTTTAAATGTTTATTTATTAGTTGTACACAATGCCTTTTTTTATTTTTACTTGGTGCTGAGGATCAAACCCGGGCCATGCAAGGCAAGTGCTCTACCTTTGAGCCACAACCCCAGCCCTCTGTGACAATTTTTAGGGCTCCAGAGAACCTTGAGTGTAGGGAGTAAGAAAAAGAGTATAGAAGTCATATGACCTGCAAAAGCTTTTCTCATTTAAAAAAGAAAAATAATATGCTTGCATGTTTAAGTTCAAAGGCAAGAATGTGTCCTGGTTTGTCCATCTTGGTACACCCATTTAATTGTCTATAGCCACAGACCTTTCACATTTAAATGTCACTTTTGTACTGATATTATATAAAAATAAGATTGCATTATCAAATATATTCTTGGGATTTCAAGTGGGTACATCCATGAGCTCTTTTAAGAAATGGATAGTGTCATAGTCAGCTATCACTGTAACAAATACTTAATATAATCAACTTTCAAATTGAAAAGTTCATCTTCGCTCATGGTTTCAGAGATTTCAGTCAATGATTGATTGGTCTCATTGCCTTTATATCTCTGTCAAGGCAGCACATCTCTGCAGGGAGAACATGATGGACCAAAGCTGCTTATCTTGTGACAAGAAAGTGGAAAAGAGGAAGAGATCAGGGACCCACAATCCTCTTCAAGGGTATCACCCGGACCTAAAAGCTCTCACTAGGTCCCGCGTTCTAAAGACTCTGTCACCTCCCAATAGTTCCATACTAGGGACAAAGCCTTTAAAAATTACAGGGGCTTTTGGGGACATTCAACATCCAAATTATAGTACTAGGAAATAGTTTAGGGAATAAAAATGTTGAGAATAATATTTAAGAGAGAGCTTTCAAGAAAATAATTCCTGCTAAGTTATGGAGAAGTGAACATGAATTTGTTTTATGTTTTTTTTTTTTTGGGGGGGGAATTGACCAAAGAATTTTATATATATGTGTGTGTGTGTGTGTGTGTGTGTGTGTGTAATATATATTATATATATAATACACATTATATTATATATAATTGTATAAATTTATACATTATAACATTAATTATACAATTAATATATCTTGGTCCAAAATAAGAAAAATGTAGACAAGGAAATTGAATCATTATATAGAATTTTTATCAAGTCCATTATAAAAGGATTTATATTTTAAATTGACAAGAATGGGAAGATATTTAAAATTATTAAACAGGAGATTAATAGGAGGTTTTTTTTATTCTAAATAGGTCAATTTGCCAGTAGTGTTGAGAAAAGTTTAGAGGGATATAATAGTAAAAATAGGAAAACAAGTTTGGATATTGATGCAATAATGTATTCAAGAATAGAGTTAGAATTAAAGTGGAATAGGAGGAACAAAGTGGGAAATGGATACGATATTGATAACAGAGTGTAAGAACAGAACAGTGTGCACTTGTGTACCATAGCTTTGTCACTGAGAAAGAAGGTATGATTTGTGGAGTGAGGGATCCATCTGTAGTAGAGAAAGGGACTAGAATAAAGAATCTGGAATGAGAATCTGGGCTAGATTAGGGAGTAGGTGTGATAAAAGCAGGTTTGTATATATTGTGTTTGAGATCCTGGATAGCACAAGAGTAAATCAAATTCATGGTAGTGATGCTTATAAAAAAATTCAAATTAAGAATAGAGATCTAGAAGTCATCCATTGATGTGGGAGTTGAATCTAGGAGATCAATAGCTGTCAGGAGCAGTGAACAGATTATGGTCCTTCAGCTGTCCTGCAACAGAAGTGATGCCTCTCCTGGGAACTCTGGGTGCAAAGGTCTTGATTTGAGACTTCCCAGCTGCTGTGGTAATGCCCTGTTGAAAAGGAGGTTCTGTGCCAGCCACAGAATTATCAGTGCCAGATGTGGGGGTGGGGTAGAAGATTATGGGGGCACAAGCTGATAGTTCTAACTAGGCTGTTTATACTCTCAAATTCAGTTCTATTTATCTTGAAAAAAATTATCTCACAATAAATCATTTTGATGTTTAAACCTATATAATAAAAGTGCTAAGCTGATCATGGTCACAGCTTCCCTACCAGGGTTGTTAGTGAACCACAGGGACCTGTTTTTTTTTTTTCCTGTTTGTTTGTCTGTCTTTTCATCACTCCCCGCCCCCATCACCCGATTTGGTTAGCTGAATAAATGGCCATGCAGGTAGGATCTGAAGAAAACTGCTTTAATTAACAAAACTGTTATCAATATCAAAACTTAGAAAATAACCAAAATAGGAGGATCATTGAGAAAGAATTTGTAACAGAAAATGTATGACTAAGTGAATTGAATAAATATAGAAATCATGTAAAATATAAGTAAAAATAGAAATAAAAAGTGATTTCAAAGCCGGGCGCGGTGGCGCACGCCTGTAATCCCAGCACTTTGGGAGGCTGAGGCAGGAGGATCGCGAGTTCAAAGCCAACCTCAGCAATGGCGAGGCACTTAGCAACTCAGTGAGACCCTGTCTCTAATAAAAACACAAAAAAGGGCTGGGGATGTGGCCCAGTGGTCAAGTGCCCCTGAGTTCAATCCCCAGTACCACACACACACACACACACACACACACACACACACAAAAAAAAGTGATTTCAGTACTATTTGGGAGAGGTGTCTAGTTGCATTGTCCCTAGAAATGATCCATTATTCTCTGCTTCAAAACCTTACACTCACTAAAGAAATAATTTCTACAAAAAATTGATTTAACATATCTTGCCCATGTTAATCTGTATGTCTCTGTTTCTGTGCATTTGTATACATTTATCTTGTGTATCATTGATGATATATATCTAGTATATTAAATAAGTTGCATCATCAAGGAAAGGGAGAAGTAGAGGATTTTTCACTGGTTTTCATGTGCATTTTATCAAAGCAAAGCAAACTCATTCTTCCAGTTGTTCTTTAGCTAGAAGCAGTACCTGGCCCTACCTGACATCATGGAACAGATAATTGTGTAAGAAACACAGGGAATGTCTGGTATAGTTATCTTCTGCATTAGAGGAAATAAAAGAAGGGTTACGTATATACCATATTGTTTTATATTACTTGTAACAGCCAGGTCAATATGTCAATAATATTTTTATGTGTTAACCACACATGAGATTAGTATTAAGTACTTAATCAAATGTATCAATAGAGGCTTGATAAATATTTTGAACAGAATAAATTTATTTAAGATTCTCTGTATATTGGTTTGGTGTCAATTTTGATTTGTAATGTTTAAAATTTTCCTCAGATGGTTCCGTCTTGTGAAGTTTTGTTTCCTCAGTCTTGAACTAGTTGAAATGCAACTTTGAGCTTCTTAGCATCAAATAGTTATTTAACTGTCAGAATAATTTTCTAGAAGGAAGGTGAATTATACATATCGTGTCTGTATGAACACCACCTTTTATGCAAATATCAACTATGTAGGTCTAAGCTTCTTTCATTATATCCAGTCCAATTGAACACCATCCATATTTGTTTCAAATGTATATTCAAACACAGAAAAGCTATCAATAGCTTCTTTGTGATCCTTTTAAACTTATTTTTAGGAACAAGGGTCAAGTTTCATTTATCATCTGATTACTAAAGAAGTCATTCTGATAAATAGATTGCAATAATTTTGAGGCCCAGAGATTCTAGGTCACATATCTAGATAACCAATGTCTGAGCAAAACCAGGAGATTCAACACTCACATGAGGAAACAAGTTTGCTTTCTGAAGGATACATGTTGCTGCATTATTTACGTTTTAAGATGCACACAACCCTGATTAAGGATAATAAATCAGAATCGAGTTTTTCTAAGGGAGTGGAGTAAAGATTAACTGGCAAAAATCTTGAAGGAGATTAGGGGGAATAGGTTAGGTAGAAATCATGATGCTCTGACCTAAAAAAGTCTCGGTTTCCCAGATGTAAAAATGTTGTATTCTACTGTGAAATATGCGAGGGTTGCACAAAATGTAGGTGGAAGGAAATAAAAACCTTTCTTGGGGAATGGAAAAGTTTAATGTCTTACATGGGTGATGATCGATTAAATATATATATTTACAAAATCTTATCATTGTATACATAACTCCTATACATTCCATGACATATAAATGTTTTACTCTATACATAATAAAATATAGCCTCCTTGGAAACTCCAGAAATTAGGCCTAGTATTGAAAACTTCAAACATGTGATGATAAGTTTTCCTATGGCATTTCTATTGAATTCTCCAGTAGAATAAGTACAAGATTGAAGGTATTATGGAAATATGATCAGAAGTAACAATTTTATTAGAATGGTATTTTTATACTGGTTTCTTACATTTACTGTTTAGTTACTTCAAAGCAAAATATTCTAATTCCCAGTATTTGTAAATAAATATTCTTAGGAAATAGATTTTTCTGATTTTTAAATCTGATACTAATCAACCTCAGAAAGAGTTTAATTTCACATACAATGTATCATTTTCTTGCATTGTTCAAAATTGATTCACTGACTTTGGCAATATAACTAAGAGAATATTATATGTTCCGTTACTTTCATAACACTAATAAAAACTTGTTTGTTGAAATTGGCAAGTATCTCAAATGGCTTGATGTCCATACATGTACAGAAATAAATTATATGGAATTACAAAGGCTGCTGTTAAAAAAATCCATGTTTATCAGGTGTTCTAAAGAATAAAAAAGAGTTATAAAAAGAAAAGAAAATCGGGGCTGGGGTTGTGGCTCAGTGGTAGAGCGCTCGCCTAGCACGTGCTTGGCCGGGGTTCGATCTTTAGCACCACGTAAAAATAAAAATGCATTGTGTACAACTAAAGCAAATAAATAAATATTTTAAAAAAAGAAAATCGACTTCACATTTGCATTCACCTGATTGTCCTTGGAGTTCCTCTATTGGTGAAATCCAAAATTGCACATGGAGATGCAAAATTGTATGGGAAGTATAAATGTGTCCTTTATCTTAAAAGTGAATACACATTTCCACAAGCATTTATGGTACTATATATTTAAAGAAAATTTGCACTCACTTTTCATTCTTTTCAAGCCTCTAGACTATATCATTATCTAATTTTTTTATTTAAATGAGAAACCATTGCACAAATCTTCCATATATATTTTTTTATTTCCTTATCTCTTCTGCCATTTAGCTCTTTGGTATAATTTGACTGTCATGTGAACATCTCTGGCAATTTCTCAAGAATGAGATCTCCTATTTACACTATACTTGTGGGAAGTCATCTTCTATGTATCTTTCATATTCCCTTTTTCTTTTTTCTATACATTTTTGATCCAAGTGACTTTTAAACTTGTGGATTACTTTGAAATAGGTCATACTAATATGGATATGGTGAATATAAAAAAAATTCTTAATCAAAGCATAAAGCATTTAAAATCATTTTATTTAAATTTATAGAAAGTGAATGTGGCAATTATTTTGATTATAATTATAATCGTGTTAATTATAATAATCACATATAAATTATTCTAAAACTCAAAATCAAGCCAACATATCTCTTGAGCCTGATAAGACGGCTTCATCTTTAATAACTGTCTACAGTATATTTTCTTATAACTTTGTAATGTGCAATTTTTGTTTGTGAAAAAAATAATTCCACAGTATTCACAAACATTACAGCATGATTGTTGTACATGGTCAATTTAACAAAGTTATTTAGAATGAATCTGTGAAAGCTTTATTATCTTTTCAAGGGTTTAGAAATTTAGGATATGAGTAAAACTTACCATTTTTCAGTTATCTTCACCTAGAGAATAGGTTGTATTTTATATAAAATCAGGCAATTCCAAGGACTGGGGTAGAAGCCAATAAACAATAACAAGGAAAGAACAATTTATTTAAAATAGCAGGAAACTTTGGTAGTACTGTGTAATGTTTATTTTAAGGATGAGGAAATACTCTAGCTTGATTTTAATAGCGGGAGAGGAAAAAATGAGAGAAAATGTCAGAAATTAGCAGGAAGAAAATGGTTGTTTATGAAATTCTTATATTGTATTAAGCTTAATCTTCCTTATTTCACTTAATTTTCTCAGTAACATTTTGAGGTCACTGTTGTTCAATATTTATTTCATGAGAGTTAGGGCTATATTAAAGTAAGTAACTTACCATGGAGTTTCAAAGTTAGAGTGTTCAGAATACATTGATTTTTTTTTTTTTTTTCCACATCTAACATCAAAGTTCCTGTTAAGGAAGAATTGTCTTGTTAAAGGAAAATGATTTGACGGGCCAGTTGGGATAAAAAGCATGGCTTTAGGAGTAGATTGAGGCATGAATTCAAAACACACACAAACACACACACACACACATACACACACATAATACCCCTCCCTATGCACACACAAAGCAATATTTTTCAGTAGGAATTGAAGGACTAAGAAATCATGACTAGGTGAGATATAAAAAGAAAACTTAAAATTACAAAAAATAAAAATAAAAAGGAAGATGAAGTGAGTAAAATTGAAGACAGAGTTTCTGTAGACCTGGGATCTCCATGAACTAAAAATCCAGAGAAGCACCTCAGTAGATGTAGACATTTTAAGAATCAAGAATTTCTAGATGCAAAGAGACTTAGCCTTATGTTCCTCAAATTCTCAGTGAAAACTATGAAATTTGATGGAAAGAGTTTTGTTGTTGTGATTGTGGTGAAGATGTTTTGAGATTTGGACGTGAGTCTAGACACAAACTGGAAGTTGCAGCATAGAACAGACATAATGAGACAAGTAAACACCTGAGTCCAGAGACTCAGTTATTCACAGAATTTTGTCTTCTTTTCCATTTATATGGGTCTTAAATGTCAAAACAGGTCATCTAATACCTTCCATATATTTATCCTGTTTTATTTTCAAAGCAATGAAAAATAATATCTTATAGAAAACCATGAGTTTGGTACATTTTGTACAAAATACTACTGAAAAATTCTGGAAATTCAGAATGAATTAGTGAAACTATAAATTCATTTTGAGAAGAAATAAACTCGTGCAATTCCGTTTAAGATGTACACTTTAAAATTTATAAATATAAGCTTTGTCACTTGTTTCAGTAAATACATAAAATAAATTTGTAATTAGGAGCATATGTTTGGTTATAAACACACATATGTTATACCTCATAAAAAGAGATTATTTTCTTAAATAATCCAAACATATTTCTTGTAACATCCTTTATAACTTGAGTCTTCTTCGAAGGGGGAGGAAAAAGAACTTTCTAGGTATATATTACCTATATATTTCTTGGTATATATCACTGCATAACATACTGTTTAAGAATATAACATGCACATTCAAGATAATGTTTCAAATCTTGCCTCATTCACCTCATATCTGAGTGGACTTGGGGGAAATTTCTGAACTATTTTCAGACTTCGTTTTCCTCATTTTAAAATAATGGCATTTCACCTATCCATCTTGATCTAAATGATCACCCTAATGTTTACAGGAGGAAACAATCACCACAATTCTATGGGAGAGGAATTTGGACAGTGACATCTGATTCAGTGTCTGGGGCCTGTATTTTGTCTGGGTTTTAGTAACTTCTTCCTGTCCAAGCTTACCAACTTAGTGTTTTTTTTTTTTGCCTCTCTTTCTCCATGTAGTCATTCATCCTCCCTTCTAAGCTGGTTGGGCTCTTCACAGTTTGATGGTCCCTAGGGAGTCAGACATCTTATATGATGCCTGGTTTTAAACAAACAGGGAATATAAACTTCCAGGCAAGTTAAAAGTTATAGCAAGGAATGGTCACTCATTTTATGATGTCTCTCCCAGGACATTTGCTGATTAAAGAAATTATAGGGCCTAACCAGACTCAAATGAAGATGAGTGGTAAAGTCATATGGCAAAATTTTACATCCAATGGAAGTTATGGTTCTGGCTATTTTAAAGACATATGGCTTAGTACACAAGATAATGATGCCTATCTTTTGATACTTTTTTAATATAAAAAATCTTCCAAGGTCTGGTGCATGTTTAATATTTGGTATAAGTTCATAAGATTGAACAAAAGTAAAAATCAGCCCATTTCAGTTCTGATTACAATAAATTATCAGATAGTAAATTTGAAATTATGACTGTTCAAAAATAGTATGATTTAACTGTAGTACTATATCTGAATAAATAAAATCAAAATAACAGTATAGGAGTATTTAAAGTACATAAGCTGAGTACAATTTTGGAAACTACACTTATGATAACAGGCATTAACGTTATCAACTTGTCATTGTGGTTGTTCCTGGCCTACTGGGGAAGATATTGAAGAGTCTTTTCCATACAGGCATGGTTACAAAGGGCAAGATTTTTACTGAAGGAATCTCAGAATGATCAGAAAGAAGCAATTGGGAAATCCAAATTAGTTTTGGAAAGTCGTTTGTTTTTGTTTTCATATTAAAAAAATTTTTCATGCAACTATTAAAAAAACTGAAGTGGGTAGTCATGGAAAAAATCATTTGCAGTTGGCTTGAATAAGGCATGGTGGTGTAGGAATGGTGGAGCAAATTGTCAGGAATCACATCAGGCCTTATCATTTACCTTTATTTGTTTGAAAAATTCTCTCTCCTCTCTCAAGCCAAAATCAAGTCTCTTGCAAAACTGGGATGATATCCGCCAGCTGAAATAAAAATTTTATAAAATCCTGTTATCAGGTTTTAGGCTTTTTTATGTATAGACATCAAACTCTTTCCAGTTTGATTTGCTTTTTTTTTGGTGACCTCCTATTGACTGATAATTTGACAAAATGCAACTACACTGAAAGAACAACAGACCCTGAATCATGTGGACTCTTCTAATTCATCAAAGATTGAAATGGAGGGAGTGTGTTTATCACTCTACATTTTTCTGGTAAATCTGGATAAAGAATGAATATTTCAGGAGTGTGAGTCACACTTATATTTATATCAGCACCTACATTTTTACTTGCATTGGCTTGCCACACACTAGCAGAAGTAAAGCATTATTTGTTTCCAGTTTGGTGCTAATGTACATGAGTAATACACTAATAAATATTGCAAGCAAATCAATTGTACTTCCTAATAGTAAGGTGAACAGCAATAGCATTTTATGCAAGATCATAGGAGATTGAGCACTAAACCTGAAAAGAGATGATTCTAACCCTGACATTTCATTATTTCCTGGGATTTGTGCATCTCCCTTAATGTACGGTTAATGTAATTTGAGGTTATGAATCTTTTTTTATAGTCTTACTCTATATTCTTAAAGTAACAAATCTCAGGTTGTGATTATAGCAGAACACATTCACATATTTCTGACCAGGAAACTAAACACTTAGAAATTTTCATTCTTCCTGGGAAAAATATATAAATCCTATTTATTTTTCACTGGAATTTATACTTTGTGTGAGTAATATCCGACATTTATTTGTTGCTAGTAAAATTCTCAAAACCTATCTCATTCACCTCATTGAATGGGGGTTGAAATAACAAGAAAAAAATCAACAATGGAAATATTGGCTTAGCTTTAAATGCCATGTAATTGATCATCTCAGGGACTCTCTCTGATGCCTGGGTTTATACCCAGCATCAGTTCAAAAAGTCTCACTGCCTTCCATGACCAATCCTAAAGCCAGAAATGAATGAATTCTCTTCAGAAGTCTTGGAACGTCTGCAAAGAGGCTTTTTTCATTCATTTTAAATCTGAATGATATGAAGCACTGTTATTGCTCAGAAAAATCTTCTTGCTTTCCTACATAAAATGTATGTAGATTAATTGACATTTAGGGCAGCATCTCTCTCTACTTGTGTACATGTATGCTTAACCACTTATTTAAACTACTCTAAACTCCATATCATTGTTGAAATCCACTAACCAGACCAGCAAAGAGCCACTCTTGTCTGCAAGCAAAGTGAATTTGCTTAGTTGTATAGGGAAAAGAGATCATAAACTGAGTGAGAAATGTGAAGCACTTCAGTAATAGTTGGAAGGACTTTTACGGTTTGGAGCAGTAGTCTGTAATTTTTGGAGCAATTAAAGGCAAGAGCCAGTTCTTGAATCAGACACTGTCAAATATTGGAACTCTGTTGATTTGATGTAACTTCCATCGAGGGTGTAAGAGGGTTGAATCAGGACTAGAGGTGGCATTGGTTAAAAAAAAAAAAAAAAAAAAATCTAATCTAATCACTGCACAGAAGGAGAGGATTGGTCATATTTGCAGTTATACTGTAGCCTTGACTGGTGCTGTAAGAAGCATTGATTACCTTCTAATGGCCTAATTCTCAGCAGGGCTGATATTTAATTAATCATTATGTTGGGGCAAAACGTGAAAAATTCTTGAGTCCACACTGTATTTTTTTAGAAGTATATATTTGTCAGGATTTCAAAAATCTTGAGAAAATTCAAGTTAAGAAGAAGGAAAATTGTTAGAAGGGTTAGACTGAAGCTGCATACATACATTTCAGCCCCATGACAAATTGCATATAAGATAGTGGCCCCATGGTAATGGAGCTGAAAACTCCTGTCAACGTGATGGTCCAACGATAGTAACATTTTAGGACAACAGGTAACTGACATATTTGTGATGATGCTGGTTTAAATAAACCCACTTCACTAACATTCACATAAAAGTATATATATTTATGTACAATCTATAATATTTGATAAACATATGTAGCAACAGTTACTGGTTTACGCGCTTATTATACTAGGCATTTTTCATCATTTAAGAGTGTACTACTTCTACTTGAAAAAAATTTGAGAGTAAAGCTGTGTTGTCAGACCAGCAGCAGCCACCCACATTTTGTGTTTATAGCTCTTCTGATTGCATCAAAAAGGCTACACTGAATGATTTGCCAATGCCATCGAGGTTTGTGTAAATGCAATTCATGATGTTCACACAACACTGGAATCACTTAAGGATGCATTTCTTAATCCCCATCATTGGGAACACATGCTCATCATTAAGAAAAATGTGTTTTTCTTACACACACGCACACATAAACAGACACACACATATGTGAAGTAGATACAAAATAAAGACATTTTTGATTCTCTAATGTGAAAAGTTACATACATTACACACAGATGTGAAATATACAGTATATATTTCATGTCTAAGTCCTCTAATAAATTATGTGTAATAAATATAAATCAAATTATATAAGTATTAATTTACTTATAAGTGTGTAAATGAACACACATTTACATGATATGTATATATTTATATATATTTATGTATGACATATGAATTTAAGTCAAGCTGTGAGGATGGTCTTTACTATTACAAGATTTATCATTATAATACTCAAAAGATTCCCAGAGTAATTTATGTTGCACAATTCACAAGGATTCTTTGAGCATTATTGACAGTTACACATTATTCTTCATCCTTAATCTAGGAATAAGAAAGTTGTAAGTTTCAGGTACTTCATAATATAATCCAAAGGACAATTTGAAGCTTCATGTAGACAGGAGAATATAAACAAGATTGGAATGTCATCTGGTTTGATTAATCCTCATGGGTCCCTGCTTGTGGACTAAAATACCATCTTCCTCTTCATGTGTTTTTCTCTTTATGAGATACCATGTCTCAAACTTCTTTCATGTATGGTGTTCAGATATCGTTATTTTTACAATTTAGCAGAGAGAACTACACCTGAATCAGTGAGTCAGCACATTGAATACATTGAGAGTTACAGTGAGCAATAACAAAACATCTTCGTAATTTATGGACTTTCAGTCTGCATTTCATGACTGATAGAAAATGTCTATTCTCACTCACCATTAGAAAATCAGTATCGTATAGTGCCAGACATAGTGTGGTATTTAACTTACTTGTGAGTTGGATGAATTAATTCACAAAGAATACTTTGTTTATGGAAGTGCAGCATGTTATATGTTGCATTGATAACTCATGCCTAAATCTCAGTGATTTATAAGAACACAGTTTCATTTTTCCTGCGTTCTAGGTAATAACCTTGGGTGGGTCGGCTTTGAATCACTTTTGCATCAGATATATTTGGAAATTAAAGTAATGGAGAACTTTTATCTTGGAAAATTGCTAACTGATAAGGCAGAGGAACAGGTTCTGGACACTTAAGGAATTGTACAGCATTATATTGGTCAAAACAAGCCACATGGCAAAAATAGACCAACAGGTGGAGGAGAATACTAGTACCTCAGAAAATGAGGAGTATATTTGTATATTTGTGAACAATTAGGCAGTATTCCGTATTTGGACTAACTAAACCTGAAATATTGGAAAAGCAAATTAGAAACAGTCTAAAATTGTCTTCATCCTGAAAAGGTTATGACTAGAAGAACATCTTAAGATTTATCTCATTGTTCTCAATAGTCCTGTTATAAGAAGGGCTAAAGGACCATGTGCAGGCACTGACAGATTAAAATAAGCTTCTCCGAAAACTGTTTAGTCTCTGGCATGCTTAAGAAATTGGTGACCTAGACTTTATTTCAAAACTATGGAAACAAATTATATGTTCATTTTCCACGTATTCTATGGAGACATAGTAGTGGGAATGATAAAGCTCCTAAATTTCCAGTTTTGGAGGAATTTGAGGAATGAAACACAGCTAATTTGAGAGATTGAGAAAATTATTATTCCACAGATAAGCTGTTAAGTGTGCATATATTTCAGAAAATCTGCATTCTACTACTACAATAAATAATTCTCAGTCCTCAAAGTATAACAGCCTGTTTTGGCATCAATACAATTACTGTGAGTATGACATGTCCAATGATAATCTTTAAGTCTTTTCATAACTACAAAGTATAGAGCATAAAATTGTAGCCAATTTGATTTTTTTTTTTTACTTGCAGCTAGTGACTTTCATTTTTGTACAATGTCATTGGTGACAATGATGTATAAACAGATTATCAGTAAATGTTGTTGGAGGTGAGCTTAATTAACGTTTTTAGCAATGTTTATGTTTTTCCATTTGGAACAGAATTCATTTATGATGCTCACTGTTAACAATAAAATGTTGGGTTCAACAGCTTCTTTCCTCCCAGCAATATTATCCTTATAGGCTCTACCAGTACTCACCTTTTGCATAATGTCTTTTCTGTCCATTAAAATTCCCATTGATCTCTCTTTTTACATAGCACTTTAGTGTGTCAACTACCAAATCAGTTATTTAATAATGTGTACCATCTAGAATTATTCCCAGGGCAACCTATCTTCTACAAAATTTGTGTTTACTCCTCCCAACTTTAATCACATTAAGTGATCAGAGCTAACAATTGTAAGAAGAGCTTCCATAACCACCTCACTGCCGACCATGAAAAATTCACTCTGCTAGACCTCTGATATTCATTAATTAGTAATAACCCAATTGAGACTTATGTGAATTATTGTAAGAGAATAAAACTATGTTCCAAGTGCAGTTCTTCTCTCTTGGAATACAAAGTTAAATTACATATGTAGAGTCCTTTCATTTACATTCAGTAATAATGTTTAATATGTACAATAGCTTTGTAAGACTGATATTCCTTTTATAGATGAGAAAAATAAGTGAATGAGCAGGACAGGGATGAGTGACCTCGGGTCAAGCTACCAGCTAATGTCAGTGCTTTACTTTGGTAGGGCTGCAAAGCAGTAGCTTTCTTGCGGTGTTCATCCTGGTTGATTGAGGCCTCACTTTTCAGCTTTTCTATTTCCATTATGATTTTTTGGCATGTCGCTTCTTAGTCTTTGCTCTTCCTTGGGAAGACTGTTTACTCCTCTATTCTGGGAAACATCCTTCTCCCATTTTTGGCTGTGTCCAGCAAAAGCCCTCAGACCTAACCATCTCTCCAACAGTGAGGACAGGTCTTTTGGAGAACTGTCCCTCATGGCATCACTTCTGTGATGAGAAGTGAGAAGTGAGTGATACATACAGCGTTCTTTTCTCTCATGACATAACAAAGCAAAACCAAATGAAACTTTAATGGTTGATTGACCAAGATTCCTTTTTAAAATGATATAAACCTTCTTGATCTATATAGACAGATCGAATGTCATGAGCAACGAACTCTTTGTATAGCTCTTTACCATCTAATGGTGTTACTCAATTTCCATGACATTTCATTTCTTCACAACATTCATGACATTTCATTTCTTCATAACACAGGGTGGAATGCCCACTATGAGGGCCCACAGGGCAGACACATTGCTTCTGATTATATTAGTCAGTGTTATCCAGAGAACAAACACACACACTAACACTTATATTTATATATTTGTGACCAAAAATTCTCACATAGACTGACAGACTAGAGACTAGGGAATGGGTGATATTATAGTTCAAATTTGAATGTAGTCTAGAAATAAAAGTTCCCTTTCCCTGAAAGACCTAAGTTTTTTCTTCCCCCCTTCAATGCTTTAAAGTAATTAAATGAGACCTACCCACATTATGGAGGGTAATTTCCTCAGTCCACTGATTTACATATTAACATCATCTAAAATAATGCCTTCCCACAGCACTTAGACTTAAAAAAAAATGCCTGGGTATGGTGGTCTACCCAATTTGACACATAAAATAACCAACATACAGTGTGTGCTTTCAGACTCAAGTCCATCTCTATAGAGTCTCAGATTTTTCATCTTCACCTTGCTGGCAAGCACAATGCTCTGCATATATAAAAAGAGAAATATTGATTGAGTGCATAAAACAACATTTTTCCTTCTCATTTCACATGCTGTTCTGTATTATTCTAAGCCAAATTAAAACCTCAAAGTGATATGACCATTTTGGTTTTCCTCCTGATATTTAATGAGAGTTATTTGCTACCAAGACTACCCAAGTCAAAGTGATTATAATCAGTCCCAAAGTTATATTTTGATTGCAATAAATAGATCAAATGTTCATTAATATTGAAGACAGAATACTAAATCTTCTGTTCTTTCCTCATTTATTTTTATTAGCATTTTTTAAAATTTCAGATAAGATCTAATTAATTTAAACTACATTCAGAGAAACTGGTTTTATGAGAATAAAAAGGAAGAAATCATGAAATGCTTATGTTAAGAGGAAAAATAGTGTCATGAGAGACACAAGGAAAAGGCTGCCTACAAAAATAATGCTACACTGAATCTCCTATTAATTCACTGCTAAACCTTTGACAGAAATTTTCCCCTGGGTCCACATAACTTCCTGAACTCCTTAAATTCTATCCCCCAATGTTTCTTTTTTTTTATGTTAAACAGTTAACATATATCACTGAGGACAATACTTCAATGTTTAACAGTTATTTAAATACAGTCAGATATATTTCTCTTTTTAAAAATATCTTTATTTTTTCTTTTTTCTATATTTTTTTATGTGGTGCCAGGGATTGAACCCAGTGCCTCACTCATGCTAGGCAAATTCTCTACCACTGAGCCACAACCCCAGCCCATATCTTCCCTTTTTGATCCACTTTCTAACAATTCATGTAGAAAACAAAATATAAATGATATTAGAATTAGGCGAAATGAATAAACAAAGGAAATGTCACTTTTTAAATTTTCTTAAGCATCACATTTAACTTTTTACTTAGAAATGAACTAGATTTGAATTTATGATATGTGGGTTGCTTTAGAATGAAAGAAATATAGGTCTACTTATATTTCTTTTTGTTTTATTTCATCCATACCTAAATATAATTTATCCATATACAATGGCTTTAATATATATTTAGGTTAATGCATTCTAAATTCTTTTAATTCTCAAATTTGTATGTACATGCTAAATTTCATACATAATTTCCATTTCAATGTTCCTTTGTTTAAATCAGAAATTTTTTTGTGGGAGTGGGTTGAACTCAAGGGCATTAGACCACTAAGCCACATCCCCAGCCCTATTTTTTGTGTGTTTTATTTAGAGTCAAGGTCTTACTGAGTTGATTAACACCTCACTTTTTTTGACTTTGAACTTGAGATCCTCCTGCCTCAGCCTCCCAAGCTGCTGGAATTACAGGTGTGTGCCACCATGCCTGGCTAAATTAGAATTTTTATAATAATATAAGAATACATATCATATCATAAATACTATTATAATTTAAATAATATTCTTGATTATAAAAAATTTTATTTCAATATCTATATTCAAATCTGTATCTATTATATGTCTTAATTTAGGAAAATAAAATTATCTTAAATGTTTAATATATAAAACTGACAAATGTAAAAAGCAAAGTATTAAATGCTATATTGGTTTAAGTTGTTTATAGAATGGGTTGGTTATAAAATGTGTAAAAATTGTGGTAAATATTTCCCAAGACTTATGTAAAATTTTCAGATACATAATAATAGTACTTAAAGAATGATAAATCTACTGGGTGCAGTGGTGCATACCTATAATCCCAGCATCTCCGGAGGCTGAGGCAGAAGAATCGCAAGTTCAAGCCAAGCCTCAGCAATTTAGCAAGGCACTAAGTAACTCAGTGAGACCCTGGCTCTAATAAAATACAAAATAGGGCTGGGGATGTGGCTCGGTAGTCAAGTGCCCCTGAGTTCAATCCCTGTACCCTCCTGTTCCCCCCAAACAAAACAAAAAACAAGAATGATAAATCTTTTAGAAGTTAATGCTTACCTGGATACTAGAAAAGAATAAATCTCCATGTTGTGTCTTTTAGCCCAGGGAGAACATCTTCCAAATTTGTCAGAAGCACATTCACGGAGCAGAAATCTCTCTTCCCTGCTTAAACACCTCAACATGAATCCACTGTTCCAATTATAAATACCAACACACTCAAAAGACTCTGTAGAGACTTCTGTACTGTTTCCCACTGGATCTTGGGCTCATTTTACACCCTTGCTTCCTGGACTCTCTGGTCTCTCATCCCCTCTGAGCCTGCTCTCCACAGTTCAATGCATACCTCCACAGGAAGGCTTCAGGTTGTGCTTTCCCTTCACCAGGACACGCTCATCGACTGCCCACTCCCCTTTGTGTGGATAACTCCAACTTTCTCCAGCAAGTCATACCTTAACCATTAGTTGGTTAGGAAACCTCCCCATAACTGTAGTCGCCGGAAAGGGATTGCAGCCTGGAACGGCAGCACCGCGGGAAGGAGTCCGGAGACAGGATGGAGACGAAAATATTCTTTAATCTTACAAGAAACTACAATATATCTATACGATAGCGATAACCCTGTCTTTTCTCTCTCTGGTCTCTTCCCATGTGCCCGAGCAGCAATGGCGCTCGCTCGATCTGCTGAGTCACCTTTCAAATCTCTCGAGATCCTCGACCAAGTCCCGCGAGATCCCAGACCAAGTCCCGTGAGACTACGGAAGGCGGAAATGCCCAAAAATGTCTATGGCCCAATAGTCAACCGCAATCTTAGCTATCTCCCCAAACAGGGCTCCTGCATTTCCCCCTTTTGTTTTAAAAGAGGGGATGCTCTAGGACGTCTGTGTGCAACCAACATTCTTACCCGTCATCGGATAATCAAGGCTGTGCCCATGACTCCTGTCTTAGGTTGATATGTCGGCCACATGAGACTATCCCGTGCGACTGTGCCTGTCTTAGGTTGTCCCCCTCTGGGGATCTTACCCGTCATTGGCTAACCAGCCATCCAATAGAGCCCTTTAGGATCGACTGTGTAAGATGACTAACAGCCGTCCAATTGTGGGGAGATGCTGCGGCTTTAAGGCAACAAGCCTTTTGGTGACGAGCCAAATTGCATAGCATATCAAATTCTTTAAACAAATCAGCTGCCTTAAGTTCTATCAAGTAACACACTGAGTTGTCTAAGCAAATACCCCCAAGGTACTGTCCCATGAAGTCCCAAACAATGAAAGATCAAAATGTCCACTTGTTATAACACGTAGATCTAGGAGGCCCCATGCATGCAGAGCAGAGGCCACACTGCTGGTGAGGTTGCATCTGGAGGACTTGTGTGGGCAGTGTGAGTTAGAAAGATACAAACATACGCAGTCCCAGCACCTGGAGAATTACAAGAAACTACAATATATCTATACAATAGCGATAACCCTGTCTTTTCTCTCTCTGGTCTCTTCCCATGTGCCCGAGCAGCAATGGCGCTCCTCGATCTGCTGAGTCACCATTCAAATCTCTCGAGATCCTCGACCAAGTCCCGCAAGATCCCAGACCAAGTCCCGTGAGACTACGGAAGGCGGAAATGCCCAAAAATGTCTATGGCCCAATAGTCAACCGCAATCTTAGCTATCTCCCCAAACAGGGCTCCTGCACATAACTCCTTCATTGGACATAGCCTTCAATTATACACTCTATAACACTGTTTACCTCCTTTATGTTATATACAACAATGAAAAGTTTTCATTTCTGTGAATAGTCTGAGTATATACTTCCTACTGGTCTATAGGCTTCATGAGAAGACAGATTATGTGCAATTTTTATCACAGTGTATTTGGAATCTATCTGGTACCCACTGTAAGTTAAATGCATGATAAATCTATGTTGAATAAAATTAATAAATGAATATGGTTAAAAATTGCCTAATTGCTGTTTACAGGGACAAAAATAGAAGAATAAATTTCTTCAAAAAGTGCTTCTTGGAGTAAATTTTTAAAAGGTAGAATAGCCAAGGAACTCATCAATATTTTTTCAGCTAGAGGCATAAGCATCTATACGAAATACTAAGATTATTATAATTAAAGAATAGATGACATTTCAAATGTGCACATATGAAATATAAAAGGACAGTGATCACAATGTGGTTTTAAAATACTCCTTGTGTCATACTGTTCATTTCTATTAATATCTATTGACCTCTTTTTCTTTTCAATAACTTAGCCCATAGCCTCCGAACTCAGCATTGGATAAACTGGTGACTGCACAGCCAATGCCACATTTCTGAGCTTGTTTGAGCTTGCTATGGCTGCCTAATTAATTTTTGCCATCAGTTTATAAACAACAACAAAAAAAGTAATGTGAAAGGTCTGAGTTTAAAATGGGTATTGTTTCCCTTCCCTTTTTTTCTTTCAGTGACTCTGTGTGATTACGGGTCTAAGTTTATTCTGACTGTGTGGATGAGGGAAACATCCTAGATGCTGGTGATGCAAACAAACAAAAACAAAAGTAAAAACAGAGGAGATTGGATGCCTAGAAAACCTCATAGTTTCCTCTAAATTTTGATTTAAGAAGGAAAAAATAAACAAGAAACAAAAATAGTAAACAAAACAAAAAAAAACCATTTCTGTCTTTTTTTAGGTACTACATTTTAGCACCTTTTTATCAAAACAGTTAATTAATTTCCTCACAATTAAAGCACCCATTTAATTACTTACATGAATTCACATGACTTTTACACTGTGCAGAAGTCACATTTACAATTATGTATTAAAATATATACTGAATTTTTTTTTTTTTTTTTTGTACCAGGGACTGAACCCAGAGTCATTTAAATACTGAGAAACAGCACTGACCCTTTTTATTTATTTATTTATTTTGAGACAGGTTCTCGCTATGTTGCTTAGGGACTCACTAAATTGCTGAGGTTGGCCTCAAATTTGAGATCCTCCTGTCTTAGCCTCCTGAGCTGCAGGGATTACAGATGTGCACCACTGCTTCTGGAAATACTTATGTTTGAAGAAATAAATGGACTTATAAGTTGGTGGAATGTTCTGGTTATCTCTTTTATGGATTTATCTGTTTTTTGTTTATTTGTTTATTTTAACAGCAAGAACACAAAGTTCACCAGAGGATTACATTGTCGCAGCTCACAAGGCTTAGATGTATTCCTTAAATTAAAATCATGTATGGAGAGGGGCATTTTTCCTAAAAGCAACATGAGAGGAGCTGATGGTCATAAGACATAGTATATATGACTGTTCCTGACTGAATCACGCTTTCAAAGCAATACTGGAACTACAATATTTTTTTAAGGTAATGGATGTTTTTATTTAGACTAGTTTAAGTGCGAGGTTAGCACAATTACTTTTGTTAAAAGAGTTACCACATTATTCCTTCAAGATAGCAGCAATGATATCAAGGCAATGATAATAATAAAGCAATACTGCACCTAAGTAGGACAATATGATTTCTCAAATAAATTACTGTTTAATTTAATCCATAACAAATGGTACCTCCTTAAAGGATATTCTACCTCCCCAGTAGTCTTTCCCATTGAGGCCAACTATCTGCCTCTTGCTTCATTCATCATTAATCTACTCACATGATTTTTCCACAGTGCCATTCAGAACATAGATCACAAATTCTTATTTCATGTGGACCCTGCCTAACTTTCCAACCTCATGTTTTTCTATATTCTCCTTAAGCATTATTATTTGAATACTGCGACAGGCGACTAAATCAGTCAGTGTCACTCCGGAGTGAATTGGGTTGGTACAAATAATCACACAGAGATGGAGAAAAGACCTTTTTTGGGTGGTTCAGCAATGGCTCCACTGCCCCAGCTCCCACAAGGGAGGCAAGGGAGGCTGGCAAAGAGAGAGAGAGAGAGAGAGAGAGAGAGAGAGAGAGAAGAGAAAGCGCCTGCCTGAAGCCCTATTTATCGAGAGGAAGCATTCAAGAAAGTTTTACCCAAATGAGGGAAGGGATTAGGTTTCAGGAGGGTGTAGTCCAGTCCCATTGGGTGATGCCCACTCCCAGAGCTTCACTCCCCTACCAAGTGGAGGACCAAGAGGTCCACCTGCTTTCTCACGCAGCAGCAGTGGAAGCCAGTTCCACACCTCCATTGCTCAAGGCTAAGGGTATTCAGCTCCTATGTGGCAGCTCCCAACATTTGAACATACTGACATTATTATAAATTAAAAATAAATAGAACGGGTGGTGGAAAGCTCTTTTGTACTAAGGTGTTTGCATTTTCCGCTCACTTTCTATATCATATTCTTTTGTAAATCTCCACATTTGACTTCTTCAAATATTTAAGATACCACTTGCACAAAGAGACATGAATCAAACACATCTCCATTATTCTCTCTCATCTGCTCTTTTTTTCCCTAATCACACTTACAAATTATATAATTACAGTTTCATGCATGTTTAGTTGTCCTCACTGACCTTCAAAGATCACGAAGACAGGAAACACACCTTCATTGTTCACTATTGAATATCTAGAGCCAGATATGTTTTAGGTTAAAGACTTTTTTTCTGTCCAATATATGTGGCCAAACACTGTATATTACTAATGATATTACTGAAGGACACTCAAGACAATCTGCAAGACCAAACTATAATAAAACTTATTGAATGATAGCAGTTCATATATCATTTTGTGGATATGACACTATTTTGCAGTAAATAGAAATGGAAATCAGAAAAGAATATTATAATATATTTCTGGGACCGATATAAGAATTCATGTCAAGTAAAGGAGTTTATAATAGGGAGAAAAGAAAAAAGAAAAAGGCGAGAAGAAAGAGAAAGAGAGTAGGGAAGAGAAAAAGCATGAGTGAGGCAGATAGTGCCCCCATCTCCTTCCCAGTACATGCACACTATATTAAGGGGCCAGATAATTCCACTTTCTTCATCCAATTGATATCACATATGAGCCAACAGAGTTTTGAGATGTGCTTGTGTGGTGGAAACTTCTGTATTGGTCTTCTGCTGTTACTGTTAGAGGCATGTGCTAAAGTTTGCTGGTTCTTTCAGAAGGCATTTCCTTTACTCTTCTGTCTGATTACAGTCAACTCTTTACTATGTAATAAGGGCTAACTCACCCACAGAAACCTTGCTTGTCAACTGTTATCCTAGAATGTCCTAGACTATCTCTTTACTACTTAGTTTTGAATTGAGTACAGTTCTCTCTTTGCAGCATCATAACATTTAGAATGGTTCCTAGGACCTGACAGCTTATCTTTTTTCTTGGTTACAATTCAGATGAAAATTATGTTCCTTTCATGTGTCTTCATTGCTGGCATATTGCTGTTTTTATTATGTGTATATTTCATGAACTCACGTGCACATTTTTCTTCAGCTAACATTTCTTGGTACTTTAAAAAAGCAAGGAACTATACATTGTATTTTTAAAATATTATTTCATTTAATTTCCAGGCCAGTACTCTGATAGACTTATTTAATTCTCATTTCATGGACAAGGTAACTGAGGGACAGGACGATCATATAATCTTTCCTATATTACACAGTCCGTAAGTTCAAAGACCAGATTAATTGTTAGCATTCTCTAGATCAAAGCTATGATCTTAATGATGATGCACCATTGTCATTCAACCTGTGATTAATACTCAAGTCTCACCTCCAAGTTCAATTGAAAAAAGACTTGGGTTTGGCCAGGAAAAGGTGATATTTCAATTTTATTGATAAAAATGAAGTTTTTATTCTTATTTTGGTCAATGACACATTTTGACAAATAACAAGGGTTAAAATAGATTTAGTTTACATGGACAGACTGCTGACAATCTTAATTTGCTTTCAGCTGAACAGTGTGTGAATCTATGCCCCATGTAACAGATAAAGTCTTCCTTTTTTCATTATTCTTTCTTACAGCACGTGCAGATTTTTGTACAAAACAGTCAAACACAAGCATATCCAATCAAACCACATATGGAGTTCTCATGTATGGGATACAGGATGAATTTGCTCCCTAGATTCTAAATTACTTAAGCTATGGAACAGCTTTGAGTTCTGATTTTCAAAAATATGGAACAGGTATGCATGCTGATAGTGTATTTGTTCAGGAATAGAAACAAGTGAATGTAATTTCTCTTGGAGACCTGGTTTAATGGTATTGATGGAGACATATGAATAGATTTCTAAAAATCCTCTGATTGATTCTTTGATAAAAGAAAACAGAAAAAATAATATTTTTGCAAGCCCTCTATGTTCCCTAATTCTCTTTTCTCATCTTCCTGTCACTGTGGGGTTATTTACATGAAAATAGTTTTTGGTTGCTAAGAGTTCATCTGTTCCTGCTGCTTATTTCTCACCTGAAGTCACAATTCTCTGAATGTACATCATAATCATCTCTACATAAGCCAATTTCAGTGTCACAAACAAAGGATTATGCCTTCCACTGAGAAGTAAGCAGCAGGAGCTGACAAAATTTAAAAACCAAATACCCCATTTTATGGAAATGTCCCAATTAATAAAAATGCAATTAAGGAGAAATATTTTAGGTTATATATTGAAAGCATTATATCCTGACAGAAGTTTCTCAGTTTTTCATGACGTTTCAGTGTGCTTTGTAGTCAGGCTAGATAAACCTGGTTTATTCACTGTTAATTATGCCAGATGTCTTTTCATCCTTCTGTTTTTGTTTAGCAGTTTGTCCCAGTTCTATCATTTTTAATTATCTAAAGTCTTTGTGGTAAGATTCATGCAGAAGCAGTAACTCCTTGGAATCCATTGATAACTACTGAGTAAAGTAAGAACAGAACAGATGGGAATGGGCTGCTCTGTGGACTCATGTGGAGACTCAAATAGACATTAAATATCGCAGTTTATTAAAAATCATGTTCCATATTTAATTGTAATTCCATTTACCTTTTTATTGTCTTTGCCATAATACCATAAATTACAGCACTTCAGAGATTATCTCATAACCTTGGATATATTTCAGTCCAGTTTCCCTCTGGATGGTTTCTGTTCTAAGTAGAAACAAACAAAACAGTTGATTTTTCTGCTTTCTCTTTCATTATTTACACTAGATCAAAGTCTTGCAAAGTGTATGAATTTATACAATGATTTTTTTGTTATTAATTAGATTAAGTAACATTTATTCCCTTCCTAATATTACTCTGATACTGTAGGAAGTGATAGAGACACCATAATGAGGTGATGTCTTTTTAATAAGATAAATGAACAAATGTCTCAATAAAGTTTATTAGTCTTCTGAGAAATCTGTGCAGTTGGTGGAAAGATATGAATAAAGTAAAGCAACCAAATATGCCTGGATATGATCTGAAAGTCTTCCTAATGTATAGAGCAAGAGCTGCTTCTTGAAATATGAGGTGGCTTCAACTAACAGGATATTTTTGGGAAAATATGTTGGAAAGGAAATTGTAGATAAACGGAGCAAATGTGAATTAAATAGGTATTCAAGCTAAGCAGCATGAATGCTGAGAAAAAAATGATTAAATATTGATGAGTGTAATAGTTCTTTCTATAACTGCAGTGTACCTGAGAATCACCAAGAGGGCGTCCTAAAAACATGGATGCCATGACCTCACACCTCATGATTCTGATTTGGCAGGTCAAACCAGCCAACTGAATGTTGTCTTTCTCTGGATTTCTGAGGAAGTGCCAACAGTGCCAGTCAAGGAACTTCCCTGTGAGATGCAAAAGGAAGGGTTGTTAGAGCTTATTACATTAGATAAGACATCAAAAGTAATCATGGAGCAAAAGCATAAACAGAGCAAATCACAAGAAGAGGTTTGGGCCTACTCGAATATTCAGTAAGAAAAAGAGAGGTTGAAAAAGCAAACTAAAGTGTGTTTAGTAAAGAAACAATGTGATATTCCTTTATTTACTTCTTTGTCTTTAAAAACTGACTTTGTGAACTGTATACATGAATGGTTCAGAGCCAAATGCTGGGAGATCACTAAGAAGACAATGACAAAAATGCATTCCAGAGTCAGAGAGAATGGGCAAGCAAAGCAAACTTCTCAGGAAAGAGTTTAAGGCCAGGATCGAAAAGACATTTCAAGGATAGGAGCAGGGATAATAGAAGGCAAATTGTATAGAGGAAGTAGTGAGGAAAAACAAAGAAAAAACAATAATTTGGGGTTTTGGGTCTACACAAGTGCAAAAAATAAGCTGGTGAGTTAATTTCCCTAGAATTCTGTGTTTTGGAAGTGATTAAATTATGCATGAGAATGTCTATTTATTGATAATTGCTAAATATTTTCTTCTTCATTAATGTGAGTAAATGACCTTAAGTGTCTCTGAGAGTAGCTACATAGTATGTGGTCTAGTTTTATTATGAAATACCAAGAAAAAAATCCTGAACTATTTTTAAAAACACATTTTAGAATATTTTAAACAATGTACCATTCATGTAAAACTTGCATGGCTAGTACTATACCATTTTATACATATAAGCTCTATTATATATAAACATCAATATATGAAATGAGGGTGAGAATGGTATGTATGTTATAATGGAAAATTTAATTTGCCTGAAATCAAATGGGGATTTACATTTCATTTATAATTTGATTTTTACAAAAAGAATACATTTTAAAAAATTACAAAATTAACTCTTAATACAGATTGATAATTAATATTGTTGCTAAAACAGAATAATTTTAATACCCAGATCAAAACCAAATGTAAAACATGTAGATATAAACTTTACAGTAATTGTACAAGATACCTATAAAGGAGAAGAGAGAGAATATAATAACAAGATACCTATAAAGGAGAAGGAAGAGAATACAATAACAAGTACCTAAACAAACAAACAAACAAACAAACAAACAAAAACCCCTCAAAAAAACAGTATGGGAAAACTTGAAGAACTTGAAGGTCTATAGATAATGATTATCTAAATACTGATTGACCAATGTATAGCCACCCATTAAAATATCAATTGATTTCTTATCCTAAGATATTTGTGGAATGTTAAATGTTAAGTGTATCACATTATCAAAATATTTTAACTGTATATTAATGATAGCAGATTAGACATACTTTATGGGTAAGAAATATCCTTAGGAAGTATATTTTAGTGCATGAGTATCATATGAAAACAAATTGATTGCTATACAATTTTTATTTCTGGGCACATGGATCAGTCTCTTCTCCTTCCACCTATCAAACCAAATAAAATTTAATATCCAGTTCTCCAAAATGAAAATTATTCTAGTATGAAACAGGGATATTGAGTGGACAGATAACTGAATGCTATGTATTCTCCTGTTAAGTGAAAAAAAAAACCTATGAGCATTTCCAGAAGATAAGCGAATGGAGATAAGCAAATCTAACCACACAGTGAGGAGCACACTGTAGTTACTTGGCTAAGCAAAAATCTCTAGGAAAACAGAAAGCATGGGGATTTTACTGTTGGAACCTATATATAGTAATACCAAAAAAAAAAAAAAAAAAAAAAAAAAAAACCATGTAGGCATGGGGACATTTCTGAGCATGCTCAGTTTAAGGTCAGAGTTCAAAAATGAAAGATGGCATAGCACATTTCTGAGCTTGCTCAGCTCAAGGCCTGAATGCACATGTTCAAAAAGGACAGATGGTGAACTCAAACTTTCCTGTTAATGCTCAGATCAATAGTATGAGGCAAATTTACTGTGACTCACCTACAAGGATGAGTCAGAGTGGCTTGGTGACCTTGACTAGTTCTTGCTAAGTTTCTCCAAAGAATTTTAGCTGGGACAGAACCAAAGGGCAACTTTGAATGTACATCAGTGTAGGAGTGTGCCTCTCTTGATGGCTAATAGAAAGGTTAGAAAATTCTTTGCAAAGCCCCTCAGGATCTGAAACACAGTATATTATCCTTTAATAATGTAAAGTGGACAAGGTTGCATATCAAAACTTAATTTTCTTTTGGATGTTTACTTGATGTTATCTTGTATTTTAGAAAGTATCTAGCAATTTGTAGGCAATATAAACAACATTGCAGTAAGAATTTTTCACAAGCTGCCTTATGTACATATATAAGTGATTCTTAAGGCAGGTAATAAAAACTTGAATATTTGGTTAAAAGGTACTCCATCTCAAATCATTGCAAATCATTATCCAAATTCTGTATAAAGTTGTACAGTCATGGGAAGTTTAGGAGTGTGTTCAATTTACTAACATTTTTATACCTTAAATAACATTATGTATCAGCAACATTTTCATATTTGAAAAACATTGGAGAAAATAGTTTCATATTGGCATTTTATTTGCATTCCTTTAGTTATGCACAAAATTAACCATCTGTTCATATACTTACTAAACAATATCTTTAAAGTTATTTCTTAATATAATGTGCATATTTTTCTACTGGGTGTCTTTGTTTGTTTTACTTTATGATGTTCTTATTTAATTGGGTTGCATTCTTTTCAAAATTAGGAGAATTTGTTATTTAATGTATTGTGCTCAAACAATACTTTTTCTAGTTTCAATTGCTTTTTTGACTTTTTTTGTATTATTTACCAATCAAAAATGTTGTATTGATGAAAATTTGTTTATATTTAAATCATCTTCTGATATAGTATACTAGGCCAGATGATAGATTTAGGTAATGCCAGAGATCAGTATAATAAGGAATCCAAAATATATCAGTATATTTTCTCTATGGCCATATTATAGATTATATACTGAAATTAATTTTGACTTTGCCAGTGTTGTAGGAACACTGTGGTATGTGGTATGCTCAGCTGCAATTTCTGACTTGTTCTTAAAATACGAGTTAAGCATAAGCCTGATAAATTCATTTGGAAGTCATTTTTTTAGTACAATATGCCATTTGAATTATATTTAGTATGTACTCGGAAATGCCAAATAGAGCTCTAAGGAATATATTCATCTTTCTATAGTCTTCATACTTTAATAGCATTAAAGTAAACATTTTTTAAAATTTAAGTATTTTAAGTGAAATAATAAGATAAATTATATAATAAAAATAAGAATTAACTGAACAAATCACATTTCACAAAAGGACAAATTTCTTTAGTTCTTTCTAAAGCTCAAAATATTAAACACTGTTGGCAAGTACTTTAGAAGGAACAAATGAGGAAATTTCATAGTTATTTAGAGTCCACAAGATATTGCATTATCAAATTTACTTCTCATAATGTCACTGAATTCCTAGGCCAGAGGCCTGATTTTGGAAATCCAACAAATCAGGTCCAGCAACTGGCCCCAAAAAACAAACACAAAAGTAATGATGAAAGCAGGAAAGAAACTTTAATCAGTGCAATGACCCTGGAAGACAAGGGTCTCATGTTCTTAGTCCTGTCTTGAAGGGTGTCGCTGCCTGAAGCGGAAGTCGCTTGGAGCAGTGAACGCCACAGGAAAATTCGGAGGCAGGATGAAAATGAAAAAAGGTCTTTTATTCTTCTCCTCTCTCCAGCTCCAGCAATCACTCCAAATGCTCTAACTCCAACCACCACCTTCTTCTTCCCCACACACACTAACGAACCTCACCCAGTTATATACATATAGCTTTAACAAGGACACGTGCTTACAGCTCGAGCTTACAGGTGCGTCACGCAGTGTTCACGGGCATACAAAGATTCTTTGAATAATGTATTACTATCAGGTGGAAACTAGAACATCTTTTATGGCTCTCAGCTAACCGCAATCTTTAGCTATCTCCTTGATTATAGGCTCCTTCATTTCCCCCTTTTAGTTTTAAAAGAGGGGATGTTCTAGGACGTCCATGTGCAACCGACATTCTTACCCGTCATGGGAGTCTAGGCTGTCCTGACTCCTGGCTTAGGTTGACATGCCGGCCACATTAGACTGTCCCGTGCGACTGTGCCGTGTCTTAGGTTGTCCCCTTCTGGGGATCTTACCCGTCATAGGCTAACCAGCCATCCAATAGAGCCCTTCAGGATCGACTGTGTGTTGACTAACAGCCGTCCAATTTTTAGGAGATGCTGCGGCTTTAAGGCGGTAAGCCTACTGCTGACGAGCCAAGTTTCCATAGCGTATCAAGTTCTTTAAGCGAATCAGCTGCCCTTAGTTTCATCAAGTAACGCACTGAGTTCTCTTAGACAAATACCCGCAAGGCATTGTCCCGTAATGTCCCAAAAAAATGGAAAATCAAAATGTCCATAAGTTATAACACATAGATTCAGGAGGCCCCATGCATGCAGAGCAGAGGCCACACTGCTGGTGAGGTTATTGATGCTTGAGCAGCAGGGATGCTTGCAGCGACCGTGGTCCCTGCAGTTGTAGCAGCAGCCGTCTTTTTTATGTCCAGACATTTCCACCGGCAAATCTTCAGGGCCCGCTACCTAAAAACTCAAGCATCCATTATTAAGGGAAAGGCAGTGCTATTCCAGCACTGAGATCAAAAGGTGAGCTGTCAAACTAAAAAAAAAGAACTATTAGAGTAGAAAATAAAAGTTGATCTCTGCTCACACACATTGCTGCTCAAGCTCCCACAAACATAAGCTGGCAAAATATCACATTCAGAAATAATCAAAGAGAAACTGAGGGTGTTTACTGCATTAAAGATAAAGAAAAGCTAAAGGCATTTTGGAAAAATAATTTGTTAGCTGGAATCCTCGAGTCTCTATATACACAGCAATCCTATACCTGTTGAAATAATTCAAATTAATCAGCTACTAAACAAATGAAGTCAATAACAAATAAATGATCCTCTGTCGGAACACCAAAATATCAGGTTATACAACATTAAACATATTCACAGCTGAAGAGAAGTCCCGGAGACAACTATAAATCAAAATTGATTATCATTATAATTGATTATCTAAAAATATTCTGAACTTATATAAATATCTATTTATCTATCTATCTATTGATTATCAAATTAGAATATTCTAAGCTTAAATGAATTAACGTTATTTGTTATTTGGATCTATATCTATCTACCTTTTTTTTTTTTTTAAGCGCTTAATTATTTGTGATGTCACACTAGACAGACGCACATATAAACATATTTGTGACATCACATTAACATGAAATTTAGACAAATGCACAGACATAAAGACATATATAAAAGAGAAAAAAAAAATTACAATTGTGTATACACTGAAGAGAGATCTTCTTGTCCCGGCCGGGAAGAATGAAATTTAAGTTGTAAATTTAATGGAGAACTCTTTTAAGGGAATCACTCCATACCTTCATTTTGGTCCTCTTGACCTTGCACTTGTTTATTCAATCTAGACTCCTCAATAACTTCGTCTTGATCCCTTTGACTTTGTACCTGCTTTATCAATCTAGATGGTATCCATATTGGAGAGGATTCGTGCTTTGGAAAAACACAAACAGATCCTCTCCCCCAAATTAATACTGGGTCTGGACCCTTCCATGTACCTGAGAGAACATCCTTCCAGTAAACCAAAGGTTTATGTTGTTGGTGTGGGTTCCAGTGTCTATCTCCAGCCGAATGTCCATTAGAATCTAAAGTTAAGAAATTTAGGGTAAACAGGGCAACTGCCAATCTGTCCTTAGGATTTTTCCAGTTTCCATCTTTTTGCTTTAGTAACATATTTTTAAGTGTCCGATTTGCTCTTTCAATTATTCCTTGTCCCTGAGGATTATAAGCGATACCTGTTTTGTGGATAATATTGAACTTTGTACAAAATTGTTTGAAGGATGTGGATGTATATGCAGGGCCATTATCTGTTTTAAGCATTTTGGGGATGCCCAATGCAGCAAAAGCTTGCAGACAATGAGATATAGTATCTTTAACTTTTTCTCCGGAATGTAAAGAAGCAAAAATCATGCCTGAGCATGTATCTATGGTGACATGAATAAATCGTAATTTTCCAAAACTTGGCTCATGTGTGACATCCATCTGCCACAAATGATTGGGCATCAAACCTCGTGGGTTAACCCCATAATGTGGATTGGGCAAGAGTGTTACACAAGATGGACATTCTTTTACAATTCTACGAGCTTGTTCTTTTGTGATTTTAAATTTTTGTCTTAAGGTAGTGCTGTTAACGTGGAACTGGGAATGAAATAAAGTAGCTTGTTGTACTGTAGTAAATATAAATATTGTTTTAGTGAGGGCGTCAGCTTTTTGATTACCTTCATGGAGAGGACCAGGCAGATTAGTGTGAGCTCTTATGTGACCTATAAATAAAGGTTCTTTTCGTTGCCATAGGAGATTTTGGATTTGAGAAAACAATTTAAAAGCTGGAGTATGTGGTGCTATTGGACCTGCTAGCTCCAATTTTGGGACAGCATGTACAATATAATGGCTGTCTGAAAAAATATTCATAGGCTGTTCTTTAAAATTTTCCAGAGCTATTATTATAGCTTCGAGTTCCACTAATTGAGCTGATTTTTGATTAGTGATATGAATCATTTTTTCATTTTGAGTGACTACTGCAGCAGTACCGTTAGAGGATCCATCTGTAAATACATTAAATGCTTTAGGAATGGGTTGATTTTTTATTACCTGTGGGAATATGATAGGATGATTGATACAAAAGGACAGTATAGGAGATTTAGGAATATGATTGTCAAAATTTGCAGAAGTAGAGCATCTAGCTATAGCCCAATCATTATCATTGAAGCACAAATATTCAACCTGTGACGATGAATAAGGAGTAATAATAGTAGCGGGATGAATTCCAAATATTTTAGTAGAGGTTTTAAGTCCTTGAAGAATAAGTTTAGCCACCATGGAGGTATAAGACTCAATTGTACTTTTAGGAGAGACAGGCAAATGTATCCATAATATAGGTCCCTGTTGCCAAAATACTCCTGTTGGAGTATATTGTGAAGGAATAATAATCAATATTAGTGGTTGTGCAAAATCAAATCTATCGCAATGGGATCTTTCAATGGCCTGTTCTACTAATTTTAGAGCTCTCCTGGCCTCAGGAGTTAATGTTCGAGGTGAGGATGGGTCAGGGTTCCCACGAAGGATGTCAAATAAGGGTTTTAATTGTCCAGTAGTGAGGCTTAGTGTAGGGCGAAGCCAATTAATGTCACCCAGTAATTTTTGAAAATCATTGAGGGTGGTCAAATGTTCTTTACTTATTAGAATTTTTTGGGGTTTAACAAAAGTATCCATGATTTTAAAGCCTAAATATAGTATAGGTAATCTGCTTTGAACTTTTTCTTCTGCTATATATAATCCATATTTTTTTAGATTTTTTGTTATTTCACTAAATATATTAAATAAGATTTGTTGATTAGGGTGAGCTAATAAAACATCGTCCATGTAGTGTAGACACATAAGGTCTTGATATTTGTTTTTAATGGGCTGTATAGCTCTGTCCACATATAGTTGGCACAGTGTAGGGCTATTTGCCATTCCCTGCGGCAATACTTTCCATTGATATCTTTTATCAGGGCCATTATTATTAATAGAAGGAATTGAAAAAGCAAACCTGGGGGCATCCAGAGGATGTAGGGGAATGGAAAAGAAACAGTCCTTTATATCAAGGGTTATAAGGTAATAGTTTTTTGGAATAGCTACAGGATTAGGAAGTCCAGGTTGAGTAGGGCCCATAATTTGCATTGTTTTGTTAATTTGTCTTAGGTCTTGTAATAGTCTCCATTTTCCTGATTTTTTCTTAATTACAAATATGGGAGAATTCCAGGGAGAGGTGGAAGGCTCTATGTGTCCTGCTTCTAATTGTTCTTTAACTAATTGATGGGCCGCTTGCAATTTTTCTTTGGATAGGGGCCACTGAGGGACCCAGACTGGCTTATTAGAGAGCCATGGTATTTTTAAAATTGTTTTCTCAGTGGCCCCTAGAAAAAATGTCCTTTGCCTTTTTTATTATGAGTAGGATTTTTATTCTTAACACCTGCAGGCTTGGTCGCTAGGTGTAGCCCCATTTGATGTAAGATATCTCTTCCCCATAGGGTAACTGGCAAGCTGTTTAAAACATAGGGTTTGAATGTTCCTGTATGGCCTTCATTGTCTTGCCAATTTAAGATTACAGCACTTTGAGCTGGGGTATTACTGTATCCCAAGCCTCTTAAACTGGTTGAGGCTTTCTGAAGAGGCCAGTGCTTAGGCCATTGTTGTAGATTTATGATGGAAGAGTCAGCTCCTGTATCAATCAGCCCCTCCATCTCTATACCTTGAATTTTTAATTTGCACATAGGCCTCCGTGAACAGTCCTGGACCCAGAAAGCCATAGGTCCTGAACCAATGGAACCGAATGCTCTGCTATTTCTATTTTGTGGCATGCTTTTAAAAGAATTATGGAGACTGGGAATGAGGAGCAGCTGTGCGATTCTGTCTCCTTGATTTACGGAGATGATGCCCCTGTGTGTACTTAGCATTATTTTAATCTCTCCATTATAATCTGAATCAATAACCCCTGGTATAACATTAAAGCCTAATAAACTTTTGGAACTACGCCCAAGGATTAGTCCCACAGTTCCTGAAGGGAGAGGTCCCCTGATTCCCGTAGGAATCAGCTGAACCCCCATTTCAGGTGTTAGGACCATCCGGGCAGTAGAACAGAGATCTAATCCTGCACTTCCTCTTGTCCCTCTGATAAGGGAGTTAATGGGTAGGAGGGACTGTGACGAGGAATCATTTGAATCTGAGGGCCTTCCTCCTCTAGTGCCTCGTACATTTGTGGGCCCCGGGGCATTGGGCCCCGTGCCCCGTTTTTTGAAATCCTTGATAAATCATTTCCATATATATCATATCTAGAATGGCATTGATTGGCCCAATGTATACCCTTTTTGCATCTGGGGCATCGGCCTGGAGCACGGTATGAATTTGATTTTATTACCCTTGGGGGATATTGTTTAGCATATCTTGGTTGATTATAATAATTTTGTCTGGAATATCTTGTTCTAGGTTGAATCCTTTGGGAATTTTGAGGGGAGGAATTTTTCATCACTGCAGCAATTACGTTGCCTGTGATAACAGCCTCGTTAATATCTTTGCACAGTCTGATATAAATTGATAAGTCTTTTTTACTTCTCCATGGCCTTATTGCATCCTGGCAATATTTATTAGCGTTCTCGTATGCTAATTGGATAACTAGGGGCATAGCTTGCTCGACTTCTCCAAAAACTCTAGATGTTGTTTTTAAGAGCCTATCTACAAAATCAGCGTAAGGTTCGTTAGGCCCTTGTATAACTTTTGATAGGCTGCCTTGCAGATCCCCTGTGCCTGAGATTGTCTTCCAGGCTTTCACAGCTGCAGTGTGTATCTGGGCATACACACCTGGATCGTATTGTAGCTGATTTTGTAGTTCGGCGAACTGACCCTCCCCTGTGAGCATATCTATATTGCGTTGAGGGAAACCTGCTGCAGCATTTCTCTTTGCTATTTCTGAACAAAGTTCCTGGAATTGAGTTTTCCAGATTAGGTATTGTCCCCCACTTAGTACCGCTCTGCATAGACTTTTCCAATCTGAGGGGGCTAAGGTTAGGGTGTTAAGTGACTCTATCATACTTAATGTGAACGGAGCTTGAGGCCCATAGGTCATTACCGCCTCTTTAAAATTCTTTATTGTTTTAAAGTCTAGGAACTCGTGATATCTTTGTCCCTGTTCATTTTGAAATACTGGCAGTTCTAGGTGCTCCTGCGGTCTATGTTGTTCGAGAGCGTATAAGCGCTCTGAAAGGCCGCCAATTTCTACCTCAAGGGCACGTACACTCTGATCAATACTCTTTATTGTTTCTGTTAGGGATTCTATCCATGAAGGAGCAGAGGGCGCTAGTGGTTCCTCTATTTCACGGTCTTTTCTCTTTTTTAATTTCTTTTTGTTCTTTTTATTGGAGACTGTGCTCTCCGAATCGCTTTTTGATTCCTCTTCACTACTAGCTTCATAATTCCTAACCGGCTCAGTAGAGGAGACCGTACTTTCATGGTTTGGCTCCTTGTTACTATTATCACTTTCACTAGTATCCTGAGTTTCAGTTTCTAAGGAGAGTACATACTCCTCAGCTAATTTTATTAAGCTTCTGATGGCTTTTGCAGATCTTACTTTTGAATTTACATTCCTACTCTCCTTGCTGGTCTCCACTGAGTCAGAGGATATGCTTTCTTGTTCACTTTTCTCACTATCCTCTGAGTTCTCAATATCAAAAATTTCATTCATGGCTTTTATAAACCGACTTTTTGTTATATTTGCTCCCATCTTTTTAAATTTTCTTTTTTCTTACCTTGCCGCCGAATTCCCCGTACAGGCCACCACCTGTCGCTGCCTGAAGCGGAAGTCGCTTGGAGCAGTGAACGCCACAGGAAAATTCGGAGGCAGGATGAAAATGAAAAAAGGTCTTTTATTCTTCTCCTCTCTCCAGCTCCAGCAATCACTCCAAATGCTCTAACTCCAACCACCACCTTCTTCTTCCCCACACACACTAACGAACCTCACCCAGTTATATACATATAGCTTTAACAAGGACACGTGCTTACAGCTCGAGCTTACAGGTGCGTCACGCAGTGTTCACGGGCATACAAAGATTCTTTGAATAATGTATTAATATCAGGTGGAAACTAGAACATCTTTTATGGCTCTCAGCTAACCGCAATCTTTAGCTATCTCCTTGATTATAGGCTCCTTCAGAAGGGGATGATAATGAGGTTTAATATTAAGGGGAATGAAGGCAAGGGTTGGGAGCTTGCATAGGTGAAATCTTTTCTCAGCAGCCAATGCAGGTGATCTTGATCAGATGTGATCTGTCCTTCATATCTCAGGATTGCTTAGGTGGGGCCTTGTCAGCAGAAGTTGTTGCCAGCTGGTAATTCAACTCATCACAAGATGTTAATCCATCAGATCTGTTATTCCTGGAACCCAAAGAGATTCAGAGCAAAGGAAGAGATATGAAATGGAGGCAGCGTTTCCACATCTTTCATCCTGTTTTTAGCCACCCATTGGTCACTGGAAAAGAAAGTAAAGAGTCTAAGTCCTCATGACAGTTTTGCCTGAAAGTCATCCATATTATTTCTCTTCATTTGCCAGATTTTTTTTCTTTTTTGTGATTTTTGGTCCCAGGGATTGACTTCAAGGGCAATTAACCACTGAACAACCCCAGCCCAATTTTAAAATTAAAAAAGAAAAAAATTATTTTAAAATTTTGGACACAGGATCTTGCTTTAAAATTGTTTAGGGCATGGCTTTCTTTGAGAATGTAATCCTCCTGCCTCAGCCTCCATAGCCTCTGTCACTAAAGACATGTGCCACCAGGCCTAGCATTTTTTAACAGATAGTTATCAAGCAGATACTATACAAAAATATAGAAGAACTAAGATATGCACTGAAAAAAACCTAAAATATTAAAACTTCCTGCCTCTTTCAAAATTATGGAAGATAAGAAAATTAATGTTTTGATTAATGAATCATATAATTGGTTAGAAAGTTAAAACCTGTAGAAAAAGCATAGCAGATACAAAATTCAGAAGCTCAACTTTTGAATCTATGTTACTTTCCACTCTACTGTCCAACTTTATCCTATGATTAGTATTCTAAAATTGGATTCTTCTATATGAAAGTAGTTTCTAAAACTTGAACCTCCTCTTAAATTTCCAATTAGAGTACCACAAAGAAGATAGCACAGAATTGACCCCTCAGGCAGGGAAACAGAGGCCTTTGCTCTTTTAGGCTAACAAATAGGAAGAAGGAAAATTCAATATTTTCTTGTAAGTTATTGTTTAATTTTTCATCCAATGCAGAATGTGAGTAAAAGGAGGGCTATTAATAAATTGTGCCTAGACATAAGGATAGAGCTCCTGAAAATGTTTCAAAGTATAATTAATAGCCATTCTGTGGATCATTGTGGGCATGATTTTGCTGACCTCTCAGCAAAGCCAAAATATACAAAACTGGATCTAAATGCTTTCACTATTTCAGCTTCAAGAAATTCACGGGTTTTGCCCCATTTTATCATGCATCTGAAGACGTCAACCTCTTAAGAGAACGGTGATGGAGCAAGTATTCTTGGCAGGTATTAGCAGGATTCACTCTTTTTTCCTGTGGGAAAAATAAACCAGTGAGTAATCTTTGAAGATTATACATAACTTTACACCAGACAGGTCTGGTAGAGGTCACAGTAGTTCCAGGTGGACTCTAGTTCACAATGCTTGAGTGGAAATTTTCATCCTAAAATGTATAATATTAATAACACCAGGATCATGTCATTACATGGATGACTTCTTTTAAATTTCATGGAACTTTGACTACCATAAGGTCTCAGAGTATCAGGAGTGACATGTAATCTTGAAATCTTGATTTGTGGAGGATGCCACCAGACATTGCAAGCATGACACCCTGACCAACATCATCCCATACCATCTGCTGTTTAGTGTCAATTCAGGTTTGCTCCTGCACATAAACCAAGTGTTACAGAAAACTGAGAAATCTAATTTTTTTAGATAGAAGAATTTAGTAATTTTCTGAGTGCAATTCAGGAAATTCTTTTATAAATATAAAACATTACCATGTGTAGGTTTAAATACAGATACATAATTGGTGTCATATATCACAGATGGTTTCTGAATCAGATTGTAAAGTAAGAAATAGAGTATACAATGACATTTGCTATCATTCAGCATATTGTGAGTTTTGAGAGATTCTGTCATTTAACCAATGTATCAATTTTTCATGAATAGTATTTTTATGTTATAGGTTTCTAAGCCATCCATGCAAAACAATAGTTCAACTACCCAATATTTCTTTGGTAATATATCTTGCTCTTCCTTCTGACCTGAAAAAATGTGCCCTTATACAATTAATTGAATTTCAATGTTACTGAATTGCATTTTAATTTGAGTCACAGCATAAGGTGTAATAAGCATTAAAAAATAGTCAAACATTAAAATACACTTGAAGGAGCAAATATTAAGTGCTTTGAAGTGCCTTTTAATATTAAAGTATACAAAATTATCATGGGGGCATATAAATTGCTAATTAAGACCCTAATTCAGTCCCTTAACTGAGTCAAATATTTTGGGTTAGGTAATTATAAATATAAAATTATATGAAATCAGGAAATTGAATTTGGTATCGGTATTAACACTAACTATATATGTATTCAGGATCAATCATTTGAAATATTACTTAACATATAACCAATAAAATAACCTAAGTCCTGAATGAATCCATCTTTGGTTATGATCCAAAAATATATTTGCACAGGCAAGAATAAAAATAAGTACATTAATATACATCACAAAACTGATTAGAGGCCAGAGATATAGTTCAATGATAGAGTTGTTGCTTATTCTGAACCAGGCCCACGGTACTGAAAAAAAGTGGAAAGAAAGAAAAAAATTGTCTAGAAATATCTGGACAAAGAGGATTCATGGTTGTGATCTGAATATTATATCATGTAACATTTCTTTAGGCAAAATAAATGAGTATACAAAACTAAGCAAAGAAAAGTTAATCCAAACCTTTTGTGTTGGTGGTTTGCTAAGTCAGAGTAGAATTTTGTGTTTAACTATATTTTCAACAGAAAAAATAAAATGTTCCTTATAAGCCCAAGAAAAATATGATAGAATTAGGTGCATATTTACAAAATTACAATATATGTAGAAATGTGGCCATTAAGGGCATAAAATGCCTCCCTCCTTTATTGTATACTATGTTTTAAACACTAAAAAATAACAAGTGCATAGCCAATATTTTCTATTCTTTGAGTCTAAGAATAGAAATTGATATTTAAAAAAGAATAAATATCTGTTCAAAAGATTTCCATAGAAAGACAATTGAGTGGTAGCTAAAAGTTAAACAACAGAAATTAAATATCTTTCAATAAGGTAAATATATAAATAAATCTCCAATCATATGGAGCCGTTAAAATTCTGATTTTGAACAGTAACAATATAGAACACATTATGTGAAACACACCAGATCACCAAATGATATATGTACCATATGTTAAAGAATAAATTTTAACTTAAGAACTTTGAAGACATCCTTCTCGGTTTGTAATTAGAATCTAAAAATTTAGCAATCAATCCAGGTCCTTTGTAAAAGAAGACAGATTTGTTAATTGTGCATAGTAGACAAAGACAAATCTTTAATAACCACACATTCACTTCTCCCACTCTTGACTATCTTGTAGATGTACAAGTGATCACAGCTCACTGTATCAGTGATTCCTTGTGGAATAGAGGAATGCTGGATCACATTCAAAGTTCTGCCAAAATGTGTGCAAGATGTAAAGCAGAGTATTTTTGAAAGAATGTGTCTAGCTGGATCTTGGTACTTTGATTTTTTTCCCTCTTCCATCTACAAAACCAGAGGCAGTTTTTCACTTGTTCTATTGAATGTGAATTAAGGAGATTCTTTTTCATTGGATTATCTCCACTGATTACAGATTCAAGAAAACTGGTGACTAATTATTATAGCCTCAGCTGTTCAAGCTTCCTTAAGGAAACAGTTCAACAAATATAAGAATTCAAAATATGTCTGTGATCTGTGTTATACAAATGTATCATCATTGATCATTTACTCAAAACAACATATTTCTAGTCAAAAGATATTTAGGATGAAAAAATCACTTTATTTCCTTACTAGGAAGTAATCATTTTTTAAAAGTCTGTATTATTTTCCTATATGGAGGTGACAATTGCTCTTTCATTCCTTCTAAAAGGGAAATTAGTATAACTGAATATGAAAGAATCTTATGTACACAGTGTGTAATACATCTTAAAAACATTTTTTTTTTAACTTATGGAAGTAGAAAGAATTATAGAAATGGCCAGGTTGCATTGGAATCACAATGCATGTGAAATTTTGAATTGAAAACTTCCGGATTTTGATCTTGACTTTACTACTTCTAGTTATATAAATGTATGTAAAGGAATTAATCTTTTTAAGCTTCTAAATGCTATTTCATAAAATTTGAACAATCTTATCTGCATTGTAGTGTTGCTGTGACAATTATAGATAACACATACAAAAGATACTCTGGCTACATAGTAAATCATCCACAAACGGTAGACATTTTTTTTTTAACTTTCCAATAATATAATATATATTTAAGAATAAGTCCAAGATAAAGTTTTTACTACTAATAACATAAATGGAATAGTTTTAGAAACTATATATTTTATTATATGTCCATTCAATTTATAAAACAACTGAAGTACAGTGGTTTTGAACAAATCCCTTTTTTACTAATGTGAGGAACATCTAGAGCTAGCACACCAGGAAGTTGTATCAGATAGTAGTTCCCTGAAGGATTTTTACTCTAACTATGAACATTCAACCTAAAAAAAACTGAGATTAATTCACGGTGTAAGATCAAGTTCCTACCCATAAATTTTGCCAGGTAAATTTCCAATTTATGAGCTCCCCAGTGGAATAAAGAAAAATAATCATTTTAATTGGAGGAATAATTGTTATAGAATAATATTTGTAACAAACAAGAGCCTATATTGCAGGGCCTTTTTGAATGCCATGGCCTTAGTGAAAGATCACATTCACTTTTCCACTTCACTTTGGTATCATGAACATGTCTAAGAGACACTTTTTCAAATTGTTCATATTTATTACAGAATTTTTCAGCATGACTAAATATGATAAAAGGATGAATTCCATATAATACAAACCCTCATATTATTATGTACCACTCCCATGTGGGTTATGGGCAAAAGCTTAGAACACTTTAAGGTCTAGGTGAGTTCCTGCCCTGGTGCCCAGGCCACCTGTGGGAATGAACGCTCTCTCTTCCCAACAGCTGCATAGGATATTACCATGTATGAAGTCTAACATGCTCCTTTTCATAGTTTCAGAGCCTGGAGTCAGAGGCTCCAATTTCCAGGTTTCAGAAAGTAAAATGCTTCTCTGTACAGGGAGCAAATATCATGAAGCTGTGAAATTCAAGAGTAAAACACATATACTAACACGGATAAGTGCTTATACATTTACTTATATGTTTATAATTTATTTATTTAAACAAATATATTAAGCACATATGTTTGCATATAATTACATGTATTTATACTTTTATGTATTCAAAAGCATTGTTTATCATCTAAAATTTTATTAAAATTAATACTTACACAGAAATACATTTCTGCTTGAAAGAAAATGTATATATTAAACTACAAAAACATGGATATTTAAAATTTGAATAGAAATGGAGAGACAGAATTGTTACATAAGGCTTCAGGTATTAATCTCCTATAAGCATTTTTTGATTTTAAAATTTTGTTCTAATTAGTTATACATGACAGTAGAGGACACTTTGATAAATCATATATAGATGGAGTATGATTTCTCATTCTTCTGATTGTACATGATATAGAATTTCACCAGTCTTGTAGTTATATATGTATATAGAATAATAATGTCTGATTCATTTTATTATCCTTCCTATCCCCATATCCCCTCCCTTCCCTTCACTCCCCTCTACCTTAACCAAAATAACTCTATTCTTCCCTAGCCCTCTCTGCTTATTGTGAATTAGCATTTGCATATCAGAGAAAACATAAGGCCTTTGTTTCTTGGGGGGAATTGCCTTATTTCACCTAGCATGATATTTTCCAGCTCCATCCATTTACCTTCAAATGCCATAATTGCATTCTTCTTGCAGGCTGAGTAATATTCCATTATATATACTATATATATCACACATTTATATATATATATATATATATTATATATGTGTGTATGTATGTTTGTATGTATATACATACATACATACATATATATATATATATATATATGTGTGTGTGTGTGTGTGTGTGTGTGTGTGTGTGTGTCACATTTTTTTTTAAATCCATTCATCTGTTGAAGGGCATCTTGGTGGGTTCCATAGTTTAGTTGTTGTGAATCGATCTGATGATCTATAAACATTGATGTGAATGAATTGCTGTAATATGCTGATTTTAGTCCTTTGAATGTAAACAAAGGAGTGGAATAGCTGGGTCAAATGGTGGTTCCATTCCATGTTTTCTGAGGGATCTCTACACCCCTTTCCATAATAGTTGTACCTATATGTTTTAAGTTGAGTTATTGCAAATCAGTATGGACACCTACCAGCTTTCGGAGAGAGTGAGACAGTCCAGCCATGATGTTTCATTACCACTTGGTTTATTATGTGTCCAGGTACAGAAGAACAAGAATTTCACTGTCCAATGATATAGGATATCCTTCCTCAGCAGCAGGAGGATCTCCGAATTTTGTGTCATCATCTTTTGGTATTGTTATGTTTTTCTCCTACTGGGAGGCCTTGAATTGAATGTTATGATAAGAGTGGATAAAATTGGGATGAAAGTGTCTATTCATACTTTCAAGTCTTGACCTATCAGAAAGAACCAAGAGTGAAAGTGGTAGGACAAAACTTTTGCAAGGAAACCTCTTAGTTTATTCAATGAATGTATGTACTAATCTTTTGAAACATGCTACAAAATTACATTTCTTGTATTAAAACATGTGTTTACTTAACAATTATGTTCTATGACACTTCATATGTCTTTCCTCTTTTTGGTTCCCAAGTGCACCAATAAAAAAAAAGTACCAAGTCAGAACTGGAATTTGATATCTACATGCATTGATAACACACTGAGAATGATCTGATGGAAAACAGATTGTAAAATAGTAAAGAGAATATTTTGAGAGCAAATCACTTTACAAGAATAAATCTTGCTGGGTAGGCTAGACTCAACATCAGACACCGAGTGTTGCGAGAAGAGCTACAATTTTGTACCTTTTACCCTTCCCTGGAGTAGCTGCTTATCCTGAAGAAAATAATTCTGTTTGTGGCTTTATATTTTCTTACAGACAAAGGTCTTTAAAACACATATGCTGAGACAAAGATGATATGTCAACTAATTTTTAGCGTGAGTGACTTCAGAAAATGCAGAAAGAAGCAGATAAAAGGGAAAGAAAATTGAAATTGGTGTCTTATAGGCTGACCTTACAGTCTCAGGAAAACGGCTGGTTGCTCAGTCAGGCTGGATACTTCCAAATGGGTGAATGGATCCTCTGTGTCTCAAAACAGTCCATGTGGGGAAGAAAGTGTGCCAATTGATGCACTGGCCTAACATTTGCTCAACCACACACTCAGGTCGTGACTTTCATTTAGGAAAATCATTGCCTCTGTTTCCTTTTGGGGTCTGACCAGGATGCACAAGTTGGTGTCACTTCCATTATAATAGGTAGAACAAAAATCTGTACAAGCCTCATTTTGACATCTGAGCAGCCTAAATATTCAATATATGATTACTTGTAATTTTCCAAAACCATTTCAACAGGGACCTAGAAAAACATGCTATAATCACTACCACTTTTGCTTATCAAAGGCAATACATGATATTCATCATCACTGTCATTCATCAGCTACTCCAGATCTGTTTGGTGTGACTCAGACCTTCTACATGGACAGTATAATCAGATATTTTCTTTGTGCATGTTGCTGAATTTCACTTTTCACAGTTATCACTGGACAGAAAAATCCAAGGAGATGTTGTAATAAACTCATATGCTGCAAGTATATCTCTCTTCTTCTGTTATGTATTCACAACTCCATATTTTTATAGTAATCAGGGTTGATTACCTTAGCCAATAGAGAAATTGTCTTTGTTATCTGGACTATTGGCGTGAGGAGACCAAAGAAGTCATGCAGTAAACACAGCCTTTATTTCAGTGAAATGATTAGTTTATTCTGATAGAAATGTTACATCCTTGGGAAATGTGAACTTCAAATCTTTCAAAGTATAAATTTGCAGAGATAGAAAACATGAATCTGACAAATGCATGAATGACAGTGATAATGAGAAGGTTCATTGTCATGATCCATCTGTGGGTTGTGTGTGGGCTGTTTCACATAGTAGCCTTGTGAGGGGATAAGTCTGGCATTGGGAACTCCCCACGCACCCCCCCACAGGGACTAACCACCTGATGCAGGTGAACTTCTCCCTCAAGTTCTGCCAAAGATCCCACACAGATAGGTGTGACCTACCAAGGCGTCAATCAACCTGCTGACTGCAAGACATCAGGAAGCAAGACTCTGGCCTTGAAACCTTATCCCTACCTTTGATGTATCCCCTTAAATAAGTCGCCAGAGCCATTTTGCCTTTGTCTAGTTCCAGAATCCATGTGGACTAGATCTATCAGGGGCATCATCTTTTATAAATATATTTCTGAGTATTTGTGTTTTGTTATTCACTAATTATTTGAGATATTAAGTTTTATTTGTGTTTTGTTATTCACTAATTATTTGGGATATTAAGTTTTGGGGTAGCTTACACCTTCCTGGGCAGAAAGAAGAACCCTCAATGAGATGCTGGCTGTCCACCCCCTGATAGTTCATTGCGATTTATACCTTAATTCCTAGACCTGTACTTTGTCATTATGGAGGATATGCCATGCTATATTATCAATTTTATATTTCCCTAATCCTTTGAAGTTGTTGAAGCTTCAGATTCAGTTGAGCTAAGTCTTCAGTAAGCCCTTCAAGTATTCTACACACCGAATGGGCCAAGAGGTAAATAAAAATTATGGCACAGTAAGTCTTATAGTTTTGTGGCCATTAATTCACTTCTGTGTTATAAATGTGTCTATTGGTTCAAGGCAATGTGTGAGGCAGGCTTTTGTTTGATGGGCCATCCTAACTGCCACTGATGGAAGACATTGGTAAATTCACTGTGGACAAAGATGATATACCAATATTCAAGTTGTGGAATGATTCTGTTAAGGAAAAATCAATGTTCCTAGCTAGTAGAAAGCATGAAACTTCAACAAATCACCACTGAGTGGATGACTAGTCTTTCAAAAAGATAATGCTGTCTCAAAATTGCATCAGTCTCTCACCAGCAGATTGACAATGTCAGGATCTGGTCCAGCTAGAGTGAGATGGAGTTCATGCTGTTGGTGACAGTCATAGCCCCATCCCTGCTGCCATCTGCACTCTATTTGTGGGTTCATTGTCACTGTACAGTGAGCTGAAGAGAGAAAACTGGCAATATTGGCAGGTTAAGTAATCCTGTCCATCTGGTTTTTGAGAGGCTTTCCTGTGCTGGATTATCTCTGATTGGCATTATATGAGAAACACAAAGATCCACATGTCTAGTTCCATAGGTTCATTCACATAACTCTTGTCCAGTTTCTAGGCTTCAGACCTACAGGCCAAGCTATTCTCCATATCTCAGGAAACACAACATATGGATATGCCAACTTTCCTCTACCTTCATGTTGTCTGAATCACCAAATTATCTGCTATCAATGCTCTTCTTGGAAGTATCTCCCTTCCTATCTGTTCTCTCAGCCCACATGTGTAGGAACAATAATGCAGTAGGCATTATCTCTATCTTCCTCGCACATTCACACCAACTTCTCTGAAAAGGCTCAGTCCTTTCTTCTTCTATCAGTTCATTATTGGAATCTGGTGATGAGGCTATATATGTTCCATGGTTGCACAAGAGGTGAGATATAGGAGCATGGGGAACTTGTTTGTGATTATGCAACAACTGTTTACACATATTTTGCCCCTAATCATAGGCCACTTTTTGACTATACCATTATCATTGTGCAATGAATTGTTGTTATGTGTACCTAAACTTATGCCTTTAGGAATGAGATGACATATAACTCAGTATAGCTAGCCATAACTACCTACTCAATTAAGGCATTATTATCAGGGTATAATTTTCTACATGCATACCAATAGAAGAGAAGACAGTTCTCAGATAGATATCACCTTTAGAACTCAGAGTTCTATGAAGTGACTCCACACAGCATTCTTATTAATCAAAGACACCTCTAACCAGACAGAATCCATTGGATCTTAAATCCAAATGGGATAGCAGCTTTTCCCACAACCTGAGCATTATTATCTTTTTCATTTTCATTTTATTTTGTGTTAAAAGGACATGTAACATCTTTTGTACTATTTCTCACTTGAAACTGTCTGAAGTCATTCACCCGTAAGTGAGGTAGGAGAGTGTAATAATATTCCAGAAGCTGTGCTTCTATCTGGCAGGAGATGCAAGTTGCATGAGCTCATCCTAGACCACTAGCTTCCTAGAAAGTTCACTGGCTTTTGGTTTTCCCTGGGACTTTTCTTCTCTTTATCTTGTCAAACCTGATCCTTTTATGATATCTAAGGAGTTCACAAGTTTTCTGCTCAACAAGTCAATTTAGAAATGTTAATTCATAGTACAGTGATGGATTCTGCTGAATGACAGAAAGTTTTGGACTATATAATCACAGATAGCAATAGAGTGAAGGTAGGCTTTTGTTATATGGTTTCTTTGTTTGTTTTGTTTTTGCCATGTGCTATGGTTTGTCTTCACCAAAATTCATGGTGAAATTCATTTCTAATGTAGCAGTGTTAGAAAGTGGGGCTTTTAAGAGGTAATCAGTATTCTAAGAGGGGATTAGGTCTTTTCGAGACTGTTTGTTCTCTAGTTCTCATGGAAATAGATTAGTTCTTAGGAGAAAGGATTGTTATAGAGTGGGTTGCTCCCTTTCTTTTGTGTGTGTACCTGCCCTGTCACTTTCCCCGTGTTATGCTGCTGCAGTGGACTCTCTGCACTGTCTCAGGAAATTCACAGCTACTTGAAGCCAAGCAGATGCCAGTGTCATTGTCTTAGGGTTTCAGGCTCCAGAGCCATGAGTCCAAATAGACCTACCTTTATGAATAACCTAGCCCCAGGTATTCTGTTATAGCAATACAAAAGGGACTAAGAAACTAGACTAGTAAAAATTACTTTTGATTGAGCTGGGTGCAGTGGTGCACGCCTGTAATCCCAGCACTTGGGAGGCTGAGGCAGGAGGATTGAGAATTCAAAGCCAGCCTCAGCAATGGTGGGGCACTTAGCAACTCAGTGAGACCCTGTCTCTAATAAAATACAAAAAAGGGCTGTGGATGTGACCCAGTGGTCAAGTGCCCCTGGGTTCAATCCCTGGTACAAAAAAAAAAAAAAAAAAAAAAAAAAAAAATTAAGGAAAAAACCACAGACTTCTACATGCAATCAGCTTCATGTCAAGTAATGGACTCTGCATAGATTGTTCTACTAATACGTTTTTTTTTTTTTTTTTAATAGCCACAATTGCTATGTGTAATATTTTTACAATTTTGTAGGTTTAAAAACACATTTGAAACCAGAGATTTTCATTCTATTCTCTACAGAACCTCTAGAATTTGTGACAATTTCTGTCAGATTATAGAAGTAAGTGCTGGCAGGAAGAATAAACCGAATCCCAAGATGTCCAAACACATTGTGAAATTCAGTAGCTTCAGCATATCTGTTTTAAACATCTGATGTTCTTGGAACTTTTTTTTTTTTTTAAAAGTGTGATTTTCTTTTCTTTGTTGTTGTTGTTAATTTTTTTCAAAGCCAATGTTCAATTCAGCCCATTAGTGTTTATTTTGGGTAATAGTAAATTTATTCTTACCTAAGAAATTTTTATGTATATATAATATTGCTTGTATTAAATATTTCCTAAAAGTTACAGTTACACACACACACACATACACACACACAAACACACATGAAAGTTTTCATTACTTCTTTACCTGTATCCTTGGGAGAGAAAAGAACTTAATCAGTTAAATCAATAATTCCACAGTTTTAGGATGTTGCTGATCTTCCTTATGTTTCAGGCAACATTATATTAATCATGTGAAATTTCTGGTTAGGGAATTATCTGTATTTCAATATATCTCATAGTCACCCTTTTTTTCCCCCTCTAATCATTTGAAAACATATGAAATCAAGTTTTACAGTATATAAAATCCATTTCTGACTCTGAATAAAATTAATCAACAGTTTATTCTTTTGAAAAATGTTTTTAGGTTACTAAATTATGCATCATAATTGTTGTATATGTTTCTAATGGTCTCTCTTATAGCATAAAAACTTGTTTTAGAAAAACCAGACTTAAACTCAGAGAGAAAGCCATAGAAATAATAATTGGTCATCTGCTTTTTCATATATGGCACACATCTCTGCAACTCAGAGAAATATTCTCTTGTCAAAGATCTGCACAAGGGTCTCTATGAAACTTAGAAAAATCTGAATGAAATTGACTGCAGATCCAAAGACTGACAGAAAGATTAGAATGATATGCCACTGTGGGATAAGAAAGAAAGTATCTTATTTACACAGCAAACCAAGTAACCAACTCAAGCTAGGGGAAAAAAAAAATAACTAGAACTGAAAGTTTTGCAGGAACAAAATTTCAAGGGTCAGAAGAACAAATGGAAGCTGACATTATGACTTTTCCTGGCCTAGATGTCTATGACTGGAGTTATCAAAACATATATACAAAATATTGGTAATTTTTTTAAAATGAGGTGTATAAATTTGGAATTTCTGGAAAGCAAATAATTTTGACTGTAAATCAGTCCCCATAGCTGTCATTGTGATCATCTCTAAACACATTCCTATAGAAACATATAGAGAAAAATTGAGATGGGATTCAAATGTCACTTAGAGTTTCAGTTTAATTTATAACAAATAGTTCAGCTATGGAACCTTTTGATGAATCACTTGATTTATTCGATTTTAGAGTTCTTTGTGTAAAATCAAGATTTGGACAAAATGGTGAAGATCTGCTGTATGTTTATAAATTTTTTTAAAGTAACATTTGAAGTAACCTAGGAACCAGGCTGCTATCTTTGATTTCATTTCCACCATTTATTAAAAATAACTTCTAACCCTTTCTTTGCTTTAATATTCTCATTTATCCCATGGTTATCAAAAACATCTATTTCCCAAAGTAAGTAGAGGAAAAGTTAAATAATGCATGAAAAGTTTTTACCATAGAGCCTATTGGAAAAGCATCCAATATATATCAGCAAAGATTAGTTTACCATGAAACAAGTATAACTTAAGCTTCAGTATCTGTTTTTGCTGAGTCTCTCCCAATATCCAGTAACTGATTTTTAATTAAAATGTTGCATTACTTAATGGAGCACCTCAGGCAGTGACAAAGCTTTGCAGAATCACAACCAAAAAGGCAGCAGTTATTATTACCTTCATTTTATTATACATTTTGAAATTAATATTTAAATAGGTTAATTTTTAATAATATTTAATTTATTCAATTAGTAAAAAAAATAATGCTTCAAAATGATTTCAGGTGGCAAGTAATCAAACTTATTATCTAGAATGCAATTAGCATAACAGGTGTGTCTGCTTTATTAAATTATTATCCCATTAAAAAAATGATTCTGGTTACAAGGGTATCACTCTTTATTTTAAAGAAAAGTGATAAATTGACTCGACAAGGCCACATGAGTTTCTCTTCTCTTTCATACACTACATTGTGGTTACGCTGGGGGAATGCAGTCCTAAAGAGGAAGGAATCCTCACCTGAACTGAGAAATGACAACAGCAAATAGCTTTAAGGAGCACTTTGACCAGGAGAAAGAAGATGGAAAAAATCCTAAATGAGCAGCTTGAATAGAAGAAAAAAAAATTGTATTCATCTTGAATTTAAGACTAATAATTTTGTCTACATTTTACTCCTGAATTGCACAAAGTTTGGCATGAGAGGGGATAAGCATGCGTTTTTTAATGCTAATATAGTTTTTCTCTTCTGTCACCTGAAAAATTCTTAGAACAGTATTCAGAAACCTCTGTTCTCCAGGGAAATTAAAATTGGTCTTGCACAGATAAGGAAGCACAATAGAGAATGGAGTGCAAGACAAATTCAAGAGATACCTAAGTAATGCAGAAGGGCCAATGTGCAGATGTGGATGGGAAAGATCCTTTGTCTACTCTGCTACTGCTGGATGTACCAGCTGGAAAGGACTGTGCCTGCTGAGGCCTCAGGTTTGTAAAAATCGGTATAAATGTGATATTTGCTACTCCACCAACCTCAGAGAATTTACTGTCAATATCACATGAGGTAGTGATCACATCCCATTTTGCTGTACGAATACATGTTTAGATAATGTCCATCCATTCCATTTCTTTATTTATCAAACTGGGTTCTTGATGGTGGTACATGTGCAGAATAGATTTCTAATTTTGCAAAGTGCTTGTAATGTAGCACATACTATGTAAGATTTTCTTCTATTATCATGCTACACTATAATTCCAAGAGTGCACGAAGACTATTATACCAGTTATGAAATTTAAAAAAATATGAATTGGGCATGCCTGTTATCCCAGTAGTTCTGGATGCTGAAGCAGGAAGATCACAAGTTCAAAGCCAGCCTCAGCAAAAGTGAGGCACTAAGCAAATTAGTAAGACTCTGTCTCTAAATAAAACACAAAAATGGGCTGGGGATGTAGCTCGGTGGTTGAGTGCCCCTGAGTTCCATCTCTGGTACCTCCCGCCAACAGAAAAAAGATATACAAATACAGGATTCCACTATTCCAGTGAAATGTTTTCATTATTGATATTTTGTCAAGATTTTGCTTATGTCTTTGAGAATTTTCATACTATTGCAATCTCATATTTTAGTCTGCTACAATTTAATAATTTATCATAAGCATTTTCCATATTTCCTTCTAATATTTATACCTGTGTTTAATGGTCATAACATTTCCTACAGTATATAGTAATCAAATTAATTATTGAATCATTGCTTGAGACTCACTTTACACATGTAATTAAGTTATGAAAGTGATAGAGGCAAAACAATAGACATTTGCCATTTTAAAATTTTTATCAAATAGCATGCTTATTATAACAATAAACATTTGATTTCTTATTTATATTATTATTTAAGTATAAAATTTTATGGTTGTGATTAATGTGACAATACTATTAAAGCTCCTTAAATCCTTTTTTATTATTGGCATATTAATTAAAGGTAGTCAAATAATAAAAATAGTAGTTAAATATTAAAAATGTTTTTAAGGAGCTTTAAGAACCTTGTCATATTATTCTTAAAAAGAATATTATCCAGGGCTGGGGTCGTGGCTCAGTGGTAGAGGACTTGCCTCACATGTGTGAGGCACTGGGTTTGATTCTCAGCACCACATAAAAATAAATGAATAAAATAAAGGTCCATTTTGCAGTCCCACCAGCAATGTATGCATTTTTCCCCACATCCTCGCCAACATGAAAAGCAGTATGGAGATTCCTTGGAAACATTGGAATGGAACCACCTTATGACCCAGCTATCCCACTCCTCAGTCTATACCCAAAAGACTTAAAAACAGTATAATACAGGGACACAGCCACATCAATGTTTATAGCAACACAATTTACAATAGCTAAACTGTGGAACCAACCTAGATGCCCTTCAGTAGATGAATGGATAAAGAAAATGTAGTATATACACACAATGGAGTATTACTCAGCAATAAAAGAGAATAAAATCATGGCATTCACAGGTAAACGGATGAAGTTGGAGAATATAATGCTAAGTGAAGTTAGCCAATCCCAAAAAGCCAAATGCCAAATGTTTTCTCTGATATAAGGAGGCCAATTCACAGTGGGATGGGATGGGGAGCATAGGAGGATTAGAGGAACATTAGAATGGCCAATGGGGAGGGCGGGGAAGGGAGAGGGCAAAAGGGTGAAGAAAAAAAAAGGTTGGTAGTATGAGATAGCTATCATTACCCTAAGTGCGTGTATGAAGACATGAATGGTGTGAATATACCTTGCATACAACCAGAGATATGTAAAAATGTGCTCTATAAGTATAATATGAAATGTAATGCATTCTGCTGTCATTTATAACAACTTAGAATAAAAAATAAATAAATTTTAAAAATGTCCATCAACAACTAAAAAAATTTTTTTTGAAAAAAGAATATTATCCACTCAAATGTTAGAAAAGCCTGACTCAGTGGTGCATGCTTGTAATACCATCCTCTTGGGAGGCTGAAAGTGGGAGGATCACAGGTTCAAAACCAGGTTCAGCAACTTAGTGAGCCCCTATGCAACATATAGAGACCCTGTGTCAAAATAAAATAAACAAACAAATAAAAAATAAATAAATAAAAGGACCCGGGATGTGGCTCAGTGGTTAAGTACCCCTGGGTTCAATTCCCCAGTACCAAAATTAATAAAAAATAAAAAAATAAAAACCTCAGTAGAAATATATCTGTATATATTTTCTGTAATTCACATAATTGGATTTTATTGATTTTAAATTTTTATAATAAATGAAAAATTAAATTATGCTGCCATTTTATTATACATATCTTCTGAAACTAATATTTTTTTTCCTTTTTTTAAAATTTATAATAGTAGTATGTATTACAATTCATAATGCACATATGCAGCATATATAGCATCTTTTTACATACAACTGTTTGTATACAAAGTATATAAGTACCGTTCAAATCTTCAATCATGCATTTAGGCTAATGATATCAATCTCATTCAACCACCAATTTTTTTTTTCCTTTTTCCCCTCCTCCCTCCCCTTTGCTCCCTCCTTTCCCCTCCCTTTCCTTTGACCATTCTAGTGTTCCTCTAATCCTCCTATGTACCCCCATCCAACAACACTGTGAATTAGCCTCCTTATATCAGAGAAAACATTCGGTATTTGGATTTTGGGGATTGGCTATACTTCACTTAGCATTATATTCTCCAACTTCATACATTTACCTGCAAATGCCATTATTTTATTCTCTTTTATTGCTGAGTAAAATTCCATTTTGTATATATACCACAAACATATCTTCTGAAACTAGTAATTTTTTAATTTGCTTTTGTTTTAGTGTTGTTTTTAGGTTTACAGGAGAATATATTAAGAAATGAAGAAAGTTCTGTTTATACTGCCCTGAAGGAGTTTCCCCTATTGATAACATCTTACACTAGGGTAGTGTATTTGTTATAATTGAAGACTAATATTGATGCATTATTAATTGAGTTCATAATTTGCATTATGGTTTTCCCTTTGTGCTATACACTTTTTGGGTATGACCAAAACATAATAGCATGTATCCACCATTGCATTATAAGGAGAATGGTTTCATTACTCTAAATCCTCCTTTTGTTTGACCAATTCATCTCCACTGTCCCCCAACCATATCCCTGCTAATCAGTTCTCTTTTACTATTCCAATAATTTTGTCCCTTCCAGAATGTTGTATAGTTTGAAATTATGTGGTAAGTAGTCTTCTCAGACTGGCTTCTTAAGTTCCTTTTAGAATTAAAAAGCCAAAATTCCAAAATCTATTTTTTGACTTTTTATTTTCAGTTGATAGTGTTAACTATTTTCTATTTGGCAATCTTGGAATTCTTTTTGCATTTTGTTAATGCTACTTACATGAGTTGAATTGTCAAAAAAAATTTTTTTTCCCAGTAATTGTGAGAACATGCTTTTTTCTTTTCTTTTTTTGTACTAGAGATTTAACCCATGGTCACTTTACCACTGAGCTAAATTGCCAGTCCATTTTATTATTTATTTTCAGACAGTGTCTTGCTCAGTTGCTGAGACTGGCCTTGAACTGGTGATCCTCTTTCCTTAGCCTCCTGAGTTGATGGGATTACAGGTGTGCATCTCTGTGTCCAGGAAAGATGGGGATTATTTTAATAGCAGAACATGTTTAAAGTTTTTGAGTGCCTCTTATTGGTTACAAATGCAATATGTATGTAGTGCAATTTTAACTGTTCCTATTAATTTAGAATATTATGGCACAAAATATAAAAGATATAAAATGTTAAAAATAAAATTAAAAACACACAGATAATACCATTTGAGAGAGTTTGGAGTATATTCATCATTATTTTTTTTTTTTTAGTTGTTGATGGACCTTGTTTTATTCATTTATTTATATGTGTGCTGAGAATAGAAACTATTGTCTCACATATGCTAGGCAAGCTCTCTACCTCTGAGCCACAAACCCAGCCCCATACTGCTTCTTAATAGTAAGTTTATATATATATATATATATATATATATATATATATATATGATTAAGACAGTGGCATGTGTGTGCATACATATGTATAAAATGAAAATTAAACTATGAATCTTATTTAGTTTGGTGTTGTGTTATTATTTTTTACACTCATATCTTTTCTATGTAATTGTCTCAATAGCATTGAGATAAATTTTTTAGACAACTTTATTGATATGTAATGCATATACTATAAAAAGCATCCATCTTAACCATATGATTAAATGATTTGTTAAATTCATGGTCTTCACAAACATTTTTTTAATTTTATTTATTTATTTATTTATTTTTGGTATCGGGGATTGAACTCAGGGGCACTTGACCACTGGGCCACATCTCCAGCCCTTTTTTGTATTTTATTAGAGACAGGGTCTCACTGAGTTGCTAAGTGCCTTGCCATTGCTGAGACTGGCTTTGAACTCGCGATCCTCCTGCCTCAGCCTCCCAAGTGCTGGGATTACAGGCATGCAACACCACGCCGCCTGGCTGTTCTTCACAAACATTTGAGTTTATTATTCTATCAACCAAAGTGCATTTGCTAATTTATCCTGCATTGCTGTTCTACCTTAGACAACCACTACTGATCTGCTTCTTGCTTATATAGATTTGTGTTTTCTGAACATTTCATGTGAATCAACTTATATAATAAGTGCTGTTTTGTGGTTGCCATTGTTTGTTTAGTAAAATGAATCATTTCCCTCTCTTTCAACTGTTTATCCTTGTATAGTACTAAATGTAGTTAGTCTGCATACGTTCTATAGATCCTTCCAGCATCTACAGAGAACAAAAGGCAAAATAAATATGACAGGGACAGTGTCTATCTTTATAGTCTTTAATCATGGCACTAAACTCCACCAACTTCCCCTCCAATATTATTTTGTATTTATTTTATTGGGCAGTTTGCATAGCAGATGTTTGTAAAGGGTGATAGGAAAGCTTCAGAGATTTCTATTTAGACTTTTCTAAGGTTTCTTTTATGTCACAGGCCAAGAAGTGAATGTGGATGTTTCTCCAGTTGCCACACATATCAATGCCAATTATATGCTCAAGGACTAGAGGAATCCACTGCATGGAAGCACTGAGCCTATGACCATGCTTTTTATATTATGCCACACTTCCTGGTTAATTATGCATCTAATAATGTTAGTATTGTTATAAACAACTATGATAAATTTTATTAAATGACATTATCAGTGTCTAGCAAATCTTAGATTCACACACGTAGGAGCCCTGATTGGGGAGATGGCTAAGATTACGATTGGCTGTGGGCCATGGAGATGTTCGGGCATTGCCGCCTTCCGTGGTCTCGTGAGACTTGGCCAGAGATCTCATGAGACTTGAACGGAGACTTGGCAGATCGGGTCGGCGCCATTGGATGTTGGTTGGTTAGATGAATGTGGTTTTGGTGTGCGGGAGTTGTTGTTGGAGCCGGAGAGAGAAGCTACCAAAATATAGAGCCTGTTCGTTTCCAGTCTGCCTCTGAACTTATTCCCGTGGCTTCGTTGCTCCAAGTGGCAATCGCTTCAGGCAACAACACACACACACACCATTACTGGCTTTTGTCCTGTGAACAGACATTTAGCTAGAATGCTATTACAGGGGGATGATTTGATGCACTGGATGGATATTTAGATAATCACTCAAGTCATACCTTCTTTCTCTTAGTGTTTGAAATCCCTGCAATATGCTAGTATAACTCAGCTGTGACCTGCTAACTCTGCTATCTTGTGGTCCCCTCACAGCTTTCAAATCTGAAGTCATTATACCTTCAAGGGACATTCCCTCCAGGAGGAATCCCTGCATGTCTCTAACAGTGAAATTGTCAGTGACTAGAATAGCATGAGCTACAGTTTGGTTAACTCATGGTTAACTGTCTGTGTTCTCAAACCCCTATTGGTAACATCTGTGTTTATGGGGTTCTTCTAAGAAACACACATCAAGACATATATCCAAGTGAATTACTGTTGGAAATGTGTTAATGTTAAAAGTGAAGGCAATGAAGAAGGTCGAGAGCCTTAACCATAACAACACTGAGAAGGAGAAGGGCAGTGCTGCAGGAAGTTGGATTAGAAATATCAGATTTCAGTGCATATTGAAGAAAGGTTTACATGGCTAACTCGGAGTTCTAGAGCCAAATTTGCCCATAAAAGAAATCCCACAGCTCAAGAAAATGGCCTTCATGAGTACTCCCAGAAGGTTCACTTTTAATTGACTGGAAGCAGCGCACACAGACATTGCCTGGGTGTGAACATGGTGGAATTCCACAGAGACACCAGATGGATTCACCTCAGTCAATCATGCAGAGCATCTGAGTGGTGCCTTTGTGGTGCTGCCACTGGGCTATCAGTGCACAGTCACTATTTTGTTCTTAAAACTAAGCATTCTCTTATGTGCTATAATTTACCAGACCCTCAGGAAACAAGATTAGCTTGTGGTCTTGGGGTATGTAGTAATTTAGGTACATTTCACTTGAAAAATGGAATTGGGCTTTCAGTGGAAATGTAATCAGTACAAACTGTTTCAAATATTTTACTCAGAGATCTACTCATGACTAGATACATAATAGTAAGGAAACATTTATTGTTAACAAATTTTTGTTACTGCTGTATAGAAAATCACATAGGTCCTTTGGCAAAACCATTGAATCAGTAACTGTACATATTCTATCAAGTAAAATATCAGAAAGTTATTATAGGTATTTGTTCAAATTAATAAATATTACTCGATGATTCAGAAAGTAATTTGGGAATGTATTATTTTTCTTAGTGATTTTTTCATACTCTGGAGTTTAAACATCCATATCCATTAAAAATATATAAACTGCTGGAGTTAATGGGTCATATATCCTTTGTTGTATAATCTAAACCAAATTGTGGATTGCCATTAGCTACCACAGCCTGATGATCATTAAAACAGAGACCAAATGATATCTTCCTCAAGGAATTATGTGAGCACTTTGATCTGTTCATATATAAATAAGAAAGATTATACTTAACCTGCCACTAACTCAGAGACTGGATGTTCCTTTCTTTTTTCATTAAGGCATAATCAAATCCATCATCATCATCACAATGTCACATATTAAGTAGCATTATATATGGCTTTTATACCAGAAATTAGATACTCAAAACTAATCATTTTGTATCCAATCTGATTTATCTTCAACATTCTTCATATTGTAGACAACATTTTTTAAGAATTTGAAATCTGATTATGTCTCATCTATGCCTAAAATATTTTGGTAGATTTCTAGTATCAGATGATGAAGTCTGAAGTTCTTGACACTACCTCTGTGATATCATGGTGTGTCCCTGCTTATTACTCTAGCACCATTTTACTGTGTCTATGCTTTTCTCTATGCTGTTCACACTTGCCTCTCTCTGTTCTTACAGTGCTGCATTCTGTTATCCAACATGGTCTACCCTATCATAGACCAAGAGAAGCACTATGTATTTCTGGAATTCTTTTGTCACTGGTCATTATTATCTTACAGGCATTAAGCTGGTCACTCTATCATCTCAAACTTTCTACACATAACACATTTATGAATAAAATAGTTTAAATCTCTTATTTCAATCCTTGGAAGGAGTTATAATAAAGAAAAACACAGCTTGGTAGGAGAAACAGATTTTAATCTCTGTTTCTTTTACTTCCTATGTGACCTAATTCCTCATTTCCTCAACAGTTTTTTTTTTTTTTTTTTTTTTAGTTTACTGAGTTGTGAGGATGGAATAACATAATTTTCATTTTTAACATAATTTTAAAATTATCGATACTAAAGCAAATGTGGTATATACACACAATGGAATATTACTCAGCAATAAGAGAGAATAAAATCATGGCATTTGCAGGTAAATGGATGGAGTTAGAGAATATAATGCTAAGTGAAGTTAGCCAATCCCAAAAAGCCAAATGCCAAATGTTTTCTCTGATATAAGGAGGCCAATTCACAGTGGGGTTGGGATGGGGAGCATAGGAGGATTACAGGAATACTAGAATGGCCAATGGGGAGGGAGGGGAAGGGAGGGGGCAAAAGGGTGAAGGAAAAAAAAAAAGATGGTAGAATGAGATGGATATCATTACCCTAAGTGCATGTATGAAGTCACGAATGGTGTGAATATACTTTGCATACAACCAGAGATTTGTAAAAAAGTGCTCTATATGTGTAATATGAAATGTAATGCATTCTGCTGTCATTTATAACATCTTAGAATAAAAAAATAATTAAAATAAAACACTAAAAAATAAAATTATCGATACTAATAAAAAAATTTATATATCATTGAAAATCATATATCATTATTTAGGGTAAGATAGGCATTCAGTAAATGTATATTGAAAATATCTAAATGTTCAATTCAAATACACTCATGTCTATATGATTAAAATAATAACAATTCATATGTTATTTTGGAAATAAGATTATCTTTGCATTCCTCAATAAAGTTCATAGGAGGGACCAGTATATTCACTGCTGGTCCCCCTTAGACTTTGACATATTTTTTAAAATGTTATATTTAAAAACATATATATATATATTTTTTAAACAGAGTCATTTTTGCCCAAACTGTGTTGTTCTACTACATTCTGAAGAAACTCAAATGCATTTCCTCTATGTGCTCTGATATTTTGAAGACAAAATTATGGTATTTGAAATAATATCATCTAAACATGGGGTATTTTTGAAAGTATCATCTTTTGTTGCTGCACTTGTTGCCTGAAACATTTGCTGTTCCTGTTTGATAAAATGGTCTGCTAAGAAGATTAAACCATCAGGAGCCTAGTATAATGTCATGATAATCTTCCCTTCCCTGGATGATGACAGGCTAGGGTTCCTGGAAACAAATCCATAGCTCTCCATGACATAGTGTGTTTTGAACTTCCATTGTGAACAAAATGCAGCTCTAACATACTATTCAAAATTTCTTTGATGCAGTTATCTGTTCAAGAGTATGTTCTGCTAAGCAGATCAGAATTTTCATTTATTTAGAGCATGATTCACTCCCCGCTCCCCATTAGAAGCAAGTAGCTTGCTTTTTGTCTGAGGACTATGTAGTAAATTGTTCCTTATGTCATTTTATAAGTATTTAGCTTTTTTCATCAAATCATGTTAGATTCATATGAGTTGAGTTAAGTTTACTCACCTACTTCTACACAACCTAAAGGAAAGGTTTATTACAGCAAAATGCAGTGTTGATCAAAAGTTGGCACAATAGGTGGAGATTTTTTTTTTGGGGGGGGGGGTAAATATAAGAACATATTAAGACAAAGCTAAATCATGCTAGCATCTAGGATGAGTTGACAGTCTTCTGCTTTCATCTTTGTGCATCTTGACTTTATCAAGATAATAAATAAAAATTAGAATTTAGTCTATAAATTTTATAACCCCTGAGTCCCTGAAATAAGCAGAGTTAATTCACTTTTCCTCCTATCAGCTCTGACACATATCATTTTAAAAAATCTTTGCATTCCTCAATAAAGTCCATAGGAGGGACCAGTATATTCACTGCTGGTCCCCATTAGACTTTGACAGTCACTGACCTCATGGTTTTAGGTTAAGTGCAGTGGATATCTTTATTGACTGCTATAATGGATGATTGCCAGGACTTTGTTAATGCCACCTACAATTCATAGCATGCGTGCCACTGCTGGATATGATCATTGCCTTTTCTCACATTAAGCAACATTTTATACTGAGAAGATGGGAAGGTAGAAGTTTTCTTTTTTTATATATAAGAGGCCCATATTCATAATATCAGTGCTTGACGCAGCCAAATATTTCAGTAAAGGTGAGGCTTCCAAACAAATTGAAACTGGAAAAAATAAACTTTAGAGAACTGTGGAGTTCTGTCTTTCTGATTTAAATTTTAGAGAATTGGAATAAATTATTAAAGCTAAACCATGGGTCAGAGCAAAGGGATAGCAGTTTTAAAATTCTAATTCCTAACATAATATTTTCTGGATGGTCTAATAGAACTTCTAAACATCATCTGGTTCTTGGTAAAATTATTATGCTCAGTGGTAATAAAGTAGTTCCTGGACCCATAATGACTATATAAAAATATCAATTAAAATACACCAGCAAGGAAATAGTTTAGACTTTGATCTTTTGTGGGTCTACTGTATAGAAATAGAAAGTCATTATTCAATTTTGCTCCTTGTAACAACAGTTAAAACACAGCTGTGAACTACAAAGTGCTTACCTTAGGATACCTCTTTTTGCCTTCTTTCTCTCTTGGTGCATCTCAAATCCAAATTAGATCCACTTCATTGATTAAAAATATTGCTTCTAGCGATTTGCCAAAAACTGTATTCTGAAATTTAAATTAGGTTAAGTATTTTGTAGCAGACTGCAATAATAATTTTCTAAAGCAATAAAATCAGTTATCAGAATTAATGATACATAAAATTCATTTTATGATTTTACTTACATTACCTTGCCTCTCTCTTTTATCTATTTTCAAATGAACTCCTGTAACTCTATAATGTGCATTTGCACTATCCAATGACCCTGGCTGTGGCAGAGAGGACAACTGGATTCAATATAATTCTTTAAAAAAAAATCTAGTTTTTGTTCAGAAGTTTGTGAAATGTAAATAAGAAATAGAATAGATTCTATAGCCTGCTATCTCTGTGAATATTAAATTCTGGTAAAGTGATAGTTATCCCCTTAAGTGGCCCCAGGGCTATCAGTGCCAGAGTAGCTGGCATTGCCTGCTGCGTGAATGGAGCTGCTGCCAATTGAAAAATCAAGGGATGGGCCCCCGTAGCTTAATGACCCTCTCCAGCCAACTGCTGAGCACAAAGCTCTCCCTTTCTCTTCTATAACACTATGATGACAACAAAAACCTCTTTTACTTAAACTATTTAGCTATCATTCATTTTGTCATTTAGTCCATCAGTTCTTCACTAATAAAACAAGTATAGAGCACCTGTCATGTACAGGTTTTGTCATGTGTTAAAGTGACTGACACAGAGAGCAGGTCTCTGTTTTTAAGAAGCCTGTCTTATGAGGAGACAGACACTTGATCTTCTAGGCATAAATTAATTTCTACAATAACACAAATGGAGGAGTTAATGATTCTATCTCAAACTGTTAAAAGAGGTTCTGCATAGGTAATTTCTCCAAGTTTTATGCAAGGATAATATTTAGATGCCTTGTGTTTTAGTATTTCACTTGGTACTATAAATGTATAACCGAAAATTTGTTAGTAATTGTTTTAAAATAACTTAAACTATTCAGCATGCTTCATAAAAATGCCATCTAGATCAAATATCTTGCAGTGCCCAAATGTATGTATATATGGTTGTATGCCTGTGTATGTGTGTATAAATTTTTCCTGAGTTTAAAGAAGAATATCATGAATATTTTATAATAGACCAAGGATCTTTAAATACCCTGTTTTAGTCAGCTATTTCACTGCTATGACTAAAGGATCTGACCAGAACAACTATAGAGGAATAAAGAAGGAAAATTTTATTTGAGGGCTCACCATTTCAGGGGTCTTAGTTAATAGAAGGTTGGCTCCATTTCTCGGGGCTCTAGATAAGCTGAGTATCATGGTGGGGTATGTGGCAGAAGGAAGCAGCTCAGATCATGGTGCTCAAGAAGCAAAGAGAGAAAGACTCCACGTGTCAAATACAAATACATACCCAAGGCCATGCTCAAATTCCAACCTCCACCAGCCACACCCTGCCATTTCAATCCCTATTAGGGTGTTAAATCATTGATTGGATTAAGACTCTTACAACCAAATCATTTCTCCTTTGAATGTTCTTTCACTGGGGGACACCCCACATCCAAAACATAACATATTTTAAAAGAGAATAAGCTAAGTAATCAAAACAGAACATATGTCTTCCATCACAGTTCATTTATCCCCACATTTGTACTGACCATTCAAGTGTACCTATTCTTTAAACCCACCCTTCCTTTAGCACCTTATCTCTTTTTAACCTTGTCTTATTCTGTTTCAAGTCACATAAAATTCTATAAAGAAGGGATTCTTAAATTGTTTTATACTATTTGCATGTTCACCTAGAAAGATTTCAAAATCTATCTTTAAGGTGAGACTTGTGATTTTCTATTTCAATTTCTCAGGTAACATTTATTCTCATGCTGCCATAGTGTAAGTCACAAATATAATATATCAATTTTATATTCATCTTACCCAGTGTATTAATCAGAATTCTTTAGAGAAACAGAACCAATAGAACCATTATACACAAATGCACACACATATATCTATATATATACAATTATATTATTATATAATAATTTTATTATTAAAAATGAATGAATGAATAAGCTGAGCTTACATCTGTGGCTGCTTGTTCTTCCAACATTTTTTTCCATTCAAATCTCCAACCTATTGACCTGTGCTGCCCACATTTTTGGTAGGTCTCTGCTACAGTTTGCTGTCCCACATGCCAATCATTTCTAGGAACACCCTAAACACCCAGATGCCTCTTAATTTTAGACATCTCTTAATCCAATGAAGCTGACAATTCAGATATAAATGTCACTTTTCATTTACCTATTTTTAAAGTTCAGTGGAATTGTGAAGATTACTGTGTGTATCTTTCAAGTCTTTGTTAGAAACGTTTTTAACTGTGTAATGGATATGATGTAAAAGTCGAATAAAGAAACTTATAGAAAATTGTGGGAAATGCATTGAAAAAATAACTGCCATGTACACAATTGTATATTTTGAAATTAGATTATATTAAACTTGTTCATGTGCTCCTATTGATAACAAGATCTCCAACAAAATGGTAGCTTAACCATTGGTCTTCATCCTTTCAGAAGTTTCAGTTCTGCTTCTTTCCCTGAAAATAAGCCTTAGCACAAAGAACAGTAACATGAGTAGCACACAAAAGATAAGCACTCCTTAATTATCTTACCCATTAATTTAAAAAAAATTAAAAGAAATAGGTAACTATTCAGTTACCCTTTCATTTTTCTTGATAGGTCATTGAGTCCTTAGATAAGAGCAAGACCTTGATGTAACAGATGGGTGATAGTGTTTGATGATTGAAATATGGATTGATTAAAGACTCAAAATACAATAGAAAATGAGGTGTGTTTCTAGGGATAACAAGGTTGATATTTCTACACAGAGGCAGGTGTTTAGTTAAACTTCATGGTCATGATTTTCTTTGGGAGTAGAGAGATAAGTGAATAAAAGACAGTCCATAAACAATAATCTTTTACACATTAAAATAGAAGAGTTCTGAGGACAGATGTAATAGTCAATAACTTTGCCTAGATACATAAATAAGCATTAGGCACTCTTCACATGAGTAATAAGAAAATAATAAAATTCAAAAATTAATTCAAAGAATAAATCCTATGGTCATATATATAACCTCTAATTGTATAATTTATATTATGTAAACTTTTATATATATGTTCTTTTTTTTCAATTATTTTTTGTCCTAAGTTGTTATAAATGACAGCAGAATGTATTACATTTCATATTATGGAGCACATTTTTACATATCTCTGGTTGTATACAAAGTATATTCACACCATTTGTGACTTCATACATGCACTTAGGGCAATGATATCCATCTCATTCTACCATCTTTTTTTTTTTTCTTCACCCTTTTCCCCCCTCCTTTCTTTCTCTCCCTCCCCATTGACCATTCTAGTGTTCCTCTAATCCTCCTATGCTCCAACCCGACTGTGAATTGGCCTCCTTATATCAGAGAAAACATTCGGCATTGGGCTTTTTGGGATTGGCTAACTTCACTTAGCATTATGTTCTCCAACTTCATCCATTTACCTGTGAATGCCACAATTTTATTCTCTCTTATTGCTGAGTAATACTCCATTGTGTATATATACCACATTTTCTTTATCCATTCATCTACTGAAGGGCATCTAGGTTGGTTCCACAGTTTAGCTATTGTGAATTGTGCTGCTATAAACATTGATGTGGCTGTGTCCCTGTAGTATGCTGTTTTTAAGTCCTTTGGGTATAGACTGAGGAGTGAGATAGCTGGGTCATAAGGTGGTTCCAGTCCAAGTTTTCCAAGGTATCTCCATACTGCTTTCTATATTGGCTGCACCACTTTGCAGTCCCACCAACAATGTATGAACATGCCTTTTTCTCCACATCCTCACCAACATTTATTGTTGTTTGTGTTCTTAATAGCTGCCATTCTGACTGGTGTGAGATGAAATCTTAGAGTGGTTTTGATTTGCATTTCTCTAATTGCCAGAGATGTTGAAAATTTTTTCAAGTATTTGTTGATTGATCGTATATCTTCTTCTGAGAAGTGTCTGTTCAGTTCCTTGGCCCATTTATTCATTGGGTGTTTTTTTTTTTTTAATGTTAAAATTTCTGAGTTCTTTAAAGAACTCAGAAATTTTAAAATTGTATATATGTACATATATATATGTTATTAACCATATAATATATATGTTATTAACCATATACAATTTTAAAATTGTATATATGTACATATATATATGTTCTTTTTTTATTTATAATAGTAGTATGTATTACAATTCATAATGCACATATATAGCATCTTTTTACATACAACTGTTTGTATACAAAGTATATATGTTCTTTTATTTCAACTGATTCTACAGTGTTGATTTAGATTGCATAGACAATACTGCAGCTTATTTTTTTGACAAAATAATACATCTTCCATAAAATCTTGTATAGTATGTAAAAATAAGTTAGTGATTTATTTCCATAAACATTGCAGGTTAGAAGCAGCTTCAAAATACACCCCATGAATCCATTTAGCATTTAAAGTACAAAAATGTTTCTTTCTCTTCACATTCTGACTCAGTTGTTGGAGATATTTCTAAACAAATCATGTCAGCTTCCTTTTACTTTTTAAATGCCTTAATTAGAAACACATTAAAATTACACCTTGGAATAAGTACAAATTCATAATATTTTACTAATTTTCTCCTAAAAATATTGTACAATTATAAGTCCTTAAATATTACATTCGGATGTTTTCAGTAGAGTATGGAAATACTATTAAGATAACATAATACATTTTTATCATTTTTGGTATATTAAAACACAGTGAAAATAAAGTACACAACACTTTTAATGAGCTGGCAATCTATCCTATCCAAAGCAATGATTGTGTTTGGGGAAAATGTTATACAATTAAAATGTTAACAGCCTCCATTCTGGAATATATAACCAAAAAAATTAGTTGTACATTTATTTTCCTAGCTAATGTGATTCTAATACTTACTCTAGATACATAATCTGTAACTGAAGAAAGATATTCCCAAGAGTATTGGTTGCTGCATTTTAATGCTCTCCCAAGTTTAATGATTTACCAAATGAAATATATATAAAGAAATGAAAATATTCAGATTCCAATGAATAATTTGCACTTATAAAGAGGAAATGAATTGATCTCTGTAGAGATCCATAGAAGAATTCTCAAAGTATAAAGCTAAACAACATTTAAAACAGTGTAATAACATTTAATTTCTTTAAGAAAGTAATTAAAGATCATTTATACCTTCCCATTTGACAAAAGGAAGAGCAATTTCACCTTTTACTTTATATACAAAAATGAATGCCTTATTTTTAGGATATACATTCTTGCAGTAATAACCAAACTGTAGATTATATTATTTATACTTAGAAACTTTGTTATATGATCCGTGTCAAGATGACTTTTGATGACCACTAATTATTGTTCTGATTTTGCTTACTAAAGAAGAATTGGTAACTATGGAACATAAGTTCATAATCAGAGGTGCATAGATTCTATGTGTCATGGACTAAACTAAATCTATTTTATCAATAGAAATGATAGTCAATCTCAAAAATCCAAATACTGAATGTTTTCTCTGATATAAAGAGTTTAGTTCACAGTGTGATTGGATGGGGGTACATAGGATTAGAGGAACACTAGAATGGTCAAAGGAAAGGGAGGGCAAGGGAGGGAGCGGGGGGGGGGAGGGGAAAAAATGGAGGTTGAATGAGATGGATATCACTATCCTAAATGCATGATTAAAGATCTCAATGGTACTTATATACTTTGTATACAAGCAGTTGTATGTAAAAAGATGCTATACTTGTACACTATGAATAAGTAAATAAATAATTAAAAAAAGAAATGATTCATCCTACAATGTAAGGAGGTTTGTATGCTCAAAATTTTAACTTCTGATATTTTCATACCTTATGGAGAAAATTTCAAGAATATAATCATTATTAGCTTCCTGTCAGTGTCCTCCACCACCTGATCCCAGTCACTCCTTTGCAGAATAATTTATCTGACTTCTGAGTTTAGGAGCAGAAACTGGCATGCATGTATGATTTGCTATTTCTTCTTCTGTTTTCTCATAGAAAGCAGTCTGCCCACAAAAACTAAAACAAAACAAAACAAACAAAAAAGACTCCTTCTACCTCTCTATGTAATAAGCTTTACAAGATGAGATGTATTAGAGATAATCAAAGATCACCCAGGATATTAAGGAAACCATATTGAGAATGTAGCAATGCTTTCCTGATTGGAATGTTATACAATGTATGCATGTATTGAAGCATTACATTGTATTTCATACATGTATACAATTATATATATCAAGTTAAAAAATGAAATATACAAAAAAATAAAGAAATAAACCAAACAGAATAAACCAAACAAATAGCTTTGTTAGAAGTAGGTGTATTCCAATCACACAAATTCAGTACTTCTTTTGTCATATATCTCATTTAGTTCAAAGTTTCAGTAGGATGTTATTAACCATTGTTAAAATTAAGATATGAAGTGTCCCCAAAAGCTCATGTGTGAGACAATGCAAGGCTTTGCAGGGTTGAAAGGATTGGGTTACAACAGCAGTGATCTAATCAGTGGCTGATGTGGATTAATTTGGCAGTAACTGTAGGCAGGTAGAGTGGGGCTGGAATAGATAGGTCTTTGAGAGTGTGCTCTAGAGGTTTATATTTTGTCCCAAGTGAGTAGAGCTCTCTCTCTGCTTCCTGATTGCCATATCCTGAGCTGCCTTCCTCCTTTACAGCCTTCTGCTGTGATATTCTGCCTCACCTTGGACCCAGATCTATAGTGTCAGCCATCTAAGAGGACTGAGACTTCTGAAATTGTGAGACTCAAATAAACTTTTCCTTCTCTACTTTGTTTTTGTCAGATTTTCTGGTCACAGTGATGAAAACCCTGACTAATGCAACCCTTATCCTAAATTTGCAACAATGGTCTTTTAGAATTCTAAGTATTGAGAACAGTTCAAAATATCCCCCCTGAAAACATGTACTTTGTTGTTGTTTATTTTGTCTCATTACAATGTTTTTTAAAATGTACAAAAATAAAGAAGAAACATAATAAATATAATAAAATACAAAATAGAAGAAAACAATAAGTGGGTTTTTTGACACTTTGGAACCACTGCAGCTAACATCCTTCATCCTATGTTAGGTCTTAATGATTATTTTTAATACTTTTGATTTTACTGAACATACAATGTACATGCTGGTTTATGTGATTAACAACTGTACAACAAATATTTGCCTTGTTTATAAAATGCCTAACAAACTTCATTTTAATCATCCCATTATTTTCTATTCTTCAGATGTATCTTTTTCACTTTAATCTCTCTTGTGTTAGGCATTCAACTTTTTTCTAATTTTTCCCCCTTGTGTGTGGTGTCAAGATGAATAACCTTGTACCTAAATATTTTCTCTATTTAATTCACATAGACCTCATCATGAAATTAAATAATGCAGATTTAGAAAATTAAATTTTCAAGATTGTTACAGACATTTAGGTTCTTGCAGGAGTAAAAAATTTTGAAAATTCTTGTGAAAACTTTTATTTAAAAGCAAAAGCAATAACTGCTCCTTATAAAAAAATCAATATAAGCCTTCAGAAAATATATATTACTTATAAAAGCTTTGTATACTAATTTAAATATAAACCTGGGCTTCTTGCTTCTCCTTTTTTTCTAGGTATAACACAATGCACTAAATAGGTACTTGCAGTTTGCTAACTGATATGTGTTCAAGATTAATTACTGGAATATTTATATGTTTCACATTAAAACACAGCATTTATCTTACCTGATAGCATACAACTGTACATAATTTGTATTAACTTAAAGAAAGAAACAGTGGGTGTAAAATAACTTAGAAAAAAATTTCTTTGGCTTCCAAGTCACCCCTTTTGTGGAATTCCTTATTTTTTCCCACTTGCTTACTAAAAGTATCTCAGATAATTAACTCAGGAATTCCTTATGGCACTTTCTGTATCTCATGCCTTGAGTTAGACTCCTAGGCTACCTCATCTTAAGGAATATGATATGTTCCTTCTTAGATTTTGTTTGTTGGGTGATAACTTTTGATCCTGCATGTGTATAAGGCATGCACTCTATTCCCAATGTCTGACATATTCCACCATCACTGCTGGTTCATATCTGATAAGTATTCACAGCCTGAACATTTCAAAAACCAATCTCTTTTGCTTTCTTTGTCACTCTATGAAAGCATTTCTCACAAAATCTCCTCCTTCTCCAGGAGGGCACCATGATTCACCCAGCTGCTAAGGCCAGAATTAAAGAGATATACTTTTATTTTTCCTTTTTGTTTTTACACTGAAATTTAATTCACATCATATTTGACCAATTTTTCTAATATATATTCCACATTCTTGCAGTTCTCTCCAGTATTACTACTTTTCCCTGGTCTATGTCACAATCATGCCTCATTTAGACCCTTTTAATGGCTCCTATTTTGGCTTTCCTAATTTTACTTCTATTCCAGAAATTCCTCCTGTAGTCCTGACAACTTTTCACAATTAAATTTTGTGAAGTAACTGCTCTGTTCAAAATCATTCAGTGTCTTTCCATTGAAAAGAATTTGAAATTTTTCCCTCTTACTCTGGTCTACCAGGCCTTAAGACAATCATGATCGCTGGCCAGAATGTCTAATCTCATTTTAAAAGATGCATGCACTAAGCTTCCTGATCCACTTCCCTCAGATCTTTGAATGGCTGCCTTCTTCCCAATTAAGTCTCATCTGAAATGGCAATGTTAGTGAGAAAAAAAATCTCGTTAATGCACTTGCACAATGATTTCCTTCCTTATGATGATATTTTATAACCTATATGAACTTCATTGTTGAGCATAAGAGCAAATAATATGTTTTTGAAGTTGTATGGATGGTAAAATTACTGATCAGTTGCCACACTGTGAATAATTTTCATTTGCATTAGGAATAAAAGTTAACATTAAAAAAATATTGGGGAATTTTTTCCTCAAAACTGTAGTATTTCAGAGAAATATGAAAAACAGATTCTTTTTTTTTCTTGTGTAAAAAATTCCTTTATTTCCCATTTTAATAGAATTTTTAGAGTATTTTCATAATTATTAAGGTTCTACAATGTTTTAGTGTGTGCATAATTTTCCTGAATGTTTGAAAATGTTTAGTGCTTTAAGCAGCCTACTCTCATGATTGAAAACACCAGGAAATCTTTATAATATAGTTATGCTGTTGCTTTTGTTTTCAATCTCTTCTTCAGGAATGCCTAAAGGAATAACTATGTTAAGTTTCTTTCCATTCTGGTTCTTCATATCTACCAACTTCTTTCTTATTAGTTTAGTAATTGCTTTTGGATTTTTTTCTATGTTCCAGTGACTTGATAGGATTTATGTGGTATCAAATTTACTGTTATTTTTTTCTTACATTTGTTCCTTACCTAATCTATTTGAAATTTCCATATATTTCATACACATGTGCACCCACATTGATGATGTTGGTATGCACATATGAATGTGTGTTCATTTCTTCTTAGCTTCTGTCCCTCTTTGTATCTGTCTTCTGGGGGTGAAGGTAATAATTAATTGCACCTATTTAAGTATCTAGAAAAGAACTAGCTGTGCTATTCAATAGTGTTTTCACAATTTGACTAAATTGAATACCTAAATACCATTAATTCCTGTTTTGGTCAACATTTTCACTGTTGTGACCAAAACACCTGAGAAGAACAATTTGAGGAGGAAAAGTTTATTTGAAGCTCATGGCTTCAGAGGTCTCAGACCATAGATAACTGATTCCATTCCTCTAAGCCAAGGTGAGTTACAACATCATGACAGAAGAGTGGTGAAGGAATGTGGCTCAGAACATGATACCAGGAAGCAGAGAGAGGATCCCCTCACCATGCACAAAATATATGCTCCAAGGACATACTCCCAGTAACATCCTACCTGCTTTATAGTTACCGCCCTGTTAATCCCTATCAGGGGATTAACACACTGATTTCACTTTTTAATTCTCCTGCATTGTCTCATACATGAGCTTTGGTGGGAAGCACATCGCATCTAAACCATAACAGTTTCTAATAGATATTTCATAAAAAAGTTTATGAATGGATAATGTACATTGTATTTAATACATAACTTACTATATTCTCTTTAAAAAGATTTTATTTATACAAAGCTTCTAAAAGGTCTAGAGCAAAGAAAAATTATTTTTATCTGATTCATCTTTCGCAAACTGATATACATAAGCAATTTGTTTTGATTATTGATTGCCTTTAGAAAGTCAATAGTTGATATGTCATATACAATAGCTTGGGGCTTCCTACCTAGTGACTCCAATCTGTTTCCACACACTAAATAAAAAAAGGAAAAAAAAATGGTTTTCAGAATCAATTGATACTAGAGTTCTGTATGTAATTTATATATATTTTACAAATTAGATAGAGAAACCATTAGCCACATGATGTGAGAAAGGGATTCAATACAGCACTGTATTTATTTATTTATTTATTTATTTATTTATTGAGACAGGATCTCACTAAGTTGCTTAAGGGTCTTGCTAAGTTTCTCAGCCTGGGTTTGAACTGCAATCCTCCTGCCTCAGCCTCCTAAACTGCTTGGGATTATAGGAATGTGCCACCACAACCAGCTAGAACTTTATTTATAGATGAAATTACTTCTGGCAATTTAGAGGTGAGTAGTAGGCATAATTACTGATGAGAATACTTACAGAATGGATTCTGTGGCCCTGAAAATAATGACAGCTTTAGTAAGAATTGTCTGTATGTCCCAATCTAGGAATAGAAGCAGGAGGTAGTTTATACCTTGCCCACCAACTCTGTGGCAGGTTTTTAGAAATAATTTCTGGAACCTTAGATTTGAGTGTATAAATTTACTACTCTAAAAGATGCTGAGAGCTCTTTCTTAATAAATCTAATTATACTGGAGGTAGATAGAAATAACTATTTCAATTTAAGCATTAACTTTTTATATTTAGTAATTTTTAACAAAAGGGTATTAGGCATCAAGACAGACCAAAGAGCCAAGTGTGGTGGCTCATACTTGTAATCAAAGCAGCTCAGGAGGCTAAGGCAGGAGGATTGCACGTTCAAAGGAGCCTCAGCAAAAGCGAGGTGCTAACAACTCAGTGAGACCCTGTCTCTAAATAAAATACAAAATAGGACTGGGCATGTGCTTAGTGGTTGAGTGCCTGAGTTCAATCCCCAGTACACCCCCCAAGAAAATAAAGACTAAAGGAAATGGAAATCAAGGATGCTGTCTGACAAAATTTAGTTTCTGGGCAATGAAAATTATCATTAAGGGTTAAAGATGGGTAAAGTAAAAGTAGAAAAGGACAATGACCAATTATATAGACATACTCTGTTGGGTCAGGTGCCATTGTTTTAAACCACTGGTGCAGGACTGGTTCAAACAACAACCCTATCAGTCCTCTTCTATGAACATAAATATGGTGAAGAAAGAGTCCTGGGTATTGTAATTGAGGCATTTCATTGATTTCAAATCAAACTGCATATCCAGGATTCCCAAACACCATGCACTTTTCTTGCCACCTTACAAGGTAACTTATATTTTGTAAGGCTGCCACCTTACAAGTGTAATAAAGTAGTTTATGCTTTGAAAATCTGGGAATGACATCACCTTCATTATTTGCATCGCCATTCTCATTCTCCTAAGTCTTTCTTTGCTCCCATAGTTACCTCTAGATTTATAATGAGATGAGACCCTAATTTTCATAGGAGATTAAAGACAATTTTTAATTCAAAATAAAAATCTTTATAAACCAAATGAATTATAGTATTTTATCAATTTATGTCAATGTGAATCTGGGACTCTGTGAAAATTGATTCAGAGACTGCTATGTTACACAGAAAGTTTAATGACATTAAAAGATCCAGAGCAAAGAAATAAATAATTTTATCTGATCCATCATTTCTCAAATTTATATACATAAACATTTGTCTTTGATAGTTGATATTCTTTCAGAATGTCAATAATTGATATGTCAGAAATAATGGCTTGGGGATTCCTTCAAGCTGACACTTAAATCAAGCAGGCTTCTTATGGGCATATCAAGAATTCCATATCAAAGTTGACAACTATTGGTTATTTAGCCAACACCTAAATTCAATGTTGGTCAATGTTAAATGTAACTGAGGTGCTAGAAATTATTTGCTAGACAATTATAAGAAAGAACCCCAAAAGCCATGAATGGATTTTTCACTTATGTATCTAATAAGAAAAGAGTAAGTTGGAGACAAAATCCCCTAGTAAACATGCTAATAACTTGACAGATACACTAATGGTATTCTAATGGTATTACTAGTTATATACTCCTTACTTCTGAAACAGTTTAAGCAGTTTTACCTGATATATATGACTGCTGCAATCTCTGAATTTATGGAGGTTCCAGGGCATGATTCCTTGGAAATGACATTTAAACCATGTAACTATCAGTGTATAAAACAAAGATATTTCATGACCAAATAGGCTATTTTTAAACAATATGGACAACACTCAGGTATTCCTGTGTTATCTTTGAGCTAAGGGTCACCCTAACAAGAAAGGCCAAAATATGTAGAGTGATTTTGGCCATCAATTTGTATCTAGGTTTTGACCAGATTCCATTACTGTGTACAGACTTGGAAATATTAGCACAGTTTGATACTGGGTAAGATCATTGAGTGTGATTATGCAGCCTGGCAGCTCACATTGCTTCAGTACTATTCTCTAGAACTTTGATATGTGGGTTGTAACTATCCGAGAGGGAGGCTGGAAAAGATAGCCTGTATTTTTAAAGATCAGGTGAATTACAAAATACAAAAAAATTTCATTCAATGTAAAAAGACAAGCCTGGGTATTGAGGCAATCAGCAGTCTTTAACACAGAAAGTGTGTCAAAGTTTATTCAACATCATTCTTTACTCTCAGAATATTTTTTGCTTTGCCTTAAAGAAGCTTGATTAAATGTTAGACTCAATTTACAAATTGGATTCTATGGGAAGAAATCATAAAGAAATTCTCTAAACTGCTAATATAAATCTGGGTAAAAACAGATGGTGAGCATGTTTATAATATTAATTTATCCCCCTGTAAAAATATTAGGTGGTTTTATACTATTTTCTCTTAAGAAGAACACTTTGTAACACTTTACAGCTATTTTTAGCATGCTATATTTGAAGCAAAACCTTCATGTCAAACCCAAGCCCACAGATCTTAAATTCTTAAACATCTAGAAAATTTAAGATGAACTGCCAAGTAAGCCTGAGAGGAATGAACTTACCTTGTAATGCAAGGGAAAGGTTAAGACCCTTAGCAAAATGTCTTCAGAAACCAAGCATGGAAACTTGTTAGGATGTAATATAATAAATGATAACAAGTGTGTAGTTAATTGAAAGTAAAGGTCCAAACTAAAGACTTCAAAATATGTTAATCAACAATAAACGCTGCCCAAGAGCTTCTCGTTTGTAATCTCTAAGCTTAAGCATGAAAGTTTGGCTAAAGGAAAATGGGCTTCGTGTTAACTTCTGGGGAAACATAGAGCACTAAAGTAAGAGACTGAGCTGTTGGTAGGATCAGCACCCTCAGAGCCAGCAACTGCTGCAGGGATCAATGCTGTGCCAAGAGCAGCAGGCCCTCAGAGGACACTTCAGTGCTGACAACATCAGGACTGGGCATCTTTCCTGACAAAGAAACTTATGGGTATAGTTAAGCCCCTGTGAGGTAGCAGTAACTTTGGTGGCACCTGTGACTGAACTACTGCATTAGGTCTCCAAAGTCCTAGATGCTGTTACTGATGATGATCCTAGAAAACATTTATGATGACTTCTATGTGCCATACACTTTCCAAGCATTATGTATATTATTGTAGTCTGTGATTTAGCCCTCTTGTGCAAAGTTCCATACATAATATAGCCTGAGCTAGATTCAAACTCAAAATCCATGCTTCTAAAAATTATGCTGAAACCGATTTTATAATTCAGGAACATCATAGAGATCACCAGGAATTCCTGCTACTTCAAATTACAAATATGTTTGAGACAGTTTATATATGGTGACTATTCTTACATAAGTTTAATAAGCACTATAAGAAAAGTAAAATTATTTGAAAAATAATTGGCAGGAATATAAGAGGCATAGAGAGGAAGACATGTGGCTAGAGAAATAGTTTGGAATCATTGATGTGACCTTTTTCATTCTTATGGTAGTCTTTGGGAAACATAGGTTACAGGCTATTACATGAGATGGAGTCTCTTAAATTATTGAAAATACAATGTATAGTCATGAACATAATTTTGGTCAAATTTTAATTATAAAGCAAACATTTTTATTTGTTTTTTGCAATAAACAAAAAATGAAAAAAGAGTAAAGATTAACATAAATGTATACACTAACAGTTTGTAGTTCATGTAAAGATTACCAAGGTAAGGCACATTTTTTGGAAATCAAAACAATATTACCTGAGAATGGTAGAGCACACACAGAAACTCAGTAGGCTGAAGCAAAAGCATCACAAGTTTGAGGCCAGCCTCAGCAATTTAGTGAGATCCTGTCTCAAAATAAAAGCCAAAAAAGGGCTGGGGATGAAACGCAGTGTAAAGCAACTCTGGTTCAAGCCTCAGTACACCACACCAAAAATGAAGAGTATTAGTACTTATTTATGTGACTGTCATTGGATCCTTGTCCACAGGTACAGACAATTGTCCAATCCAACAGATGACAATTCTTCAGATATGAATTGCCTTGAAATCATCTAATAATTGTGAAATATAATGGTTTCCAGATTGTGTAATTAACATATTTGTTTTAAAAATATTAAAACTTATAGATTGTGCACTAGATCTTGTTAAAATCATGCTTCCTCTGTAAAAAATAGAATAAGCCGCATTCCTATTGCCCTCAAAACACTTTGAAGTTTCATCTCCAAGAATCATGGTGTTCCAACTCTAAAATAAATAATTACAGACCTTAACAATTACTAACTGCTACTTCAAATTACAAATGTGTTTGAGACAGTTTCATATATGGTGACTATTCTTACATAAGTTAATATTCACTATAAGAAAAGTAAAAACATAGTTTTTGGATGAAGATTAAATAGAAATTTTAAAATACAATTGTAATTCCAAGAACTTCACATCCTTGTTAACAGAAATTAATGTGCTAAAACACAGTTCATTTTAAAATACTTTGGATGCAAATCCCCATCACTTATCTTCTGATTTTTTCCTAGCTTCTCAGACAGGATTAAAATGATCATTGTTTCATTTCATGATTCAGGATATAAAGAACTTTTACTGCTAGATTTATTCCAAATACATCCAATTCCAAGATGTTGCTGATGAAAGGTAGGTAAAAGAGGTTCTAAAATGAGGGAATATATCTATATAGATATGTTTCTTCTTTTAAAACTTTTACTATTATTATTATTTTTAGAAGGTGGGTGCCAGGGATTGAACTCAGGGGAACTCAAATATGTATATTTGGCAGATAACTAATCCAGCACTTTCTTTGTAAAAAGGAGAAAAGATCTGTGAAGCAACTCAGCAAGCTCTTGGCAAAGACATCCAGATTAAATTTATCTCTAAATCCGACCTATCATTTCATATTTTATATATATATATATATATATATATATACACACACACATATATATATATACACATATATAAAATATACATATATATGTATATATTTGCCTTATAGTTCTGGGGATTATGAAGTCTAAAATCATGGTAATGATACCTTCTTAGCTTCTGGTGAAGGCCTGTTTCATCATAAGATGGCACAGGGCAACACATGGTTAGGCAGAAAGGGAATGCTAACTCTGATCTCTTATCCTCTTCTTAAAAAGCCAGTAATACTAATCATGATGCCTTTACCATTGTATCATGGAAAATGGATGGGTGGGGTCTCTGTCTTGTGAATTTTAAGAATAAAATCCATGGACCCAAGTTTGATAGCAAAGCAATGGGATTTAGCAGAGTAATAAAAAGAAAACAGAGTTCCCAAATATGAAGGTATGAAGAGGACCCAAGGAAGGGTTGCCAATGGGTATCTGTTTACTGTTTTTTTCCCCCCTGTTATAAAGTGTTTTTATTAAATTGATTTGGACACAATGCAGGTCAAAATACTTCTGAAAGTATCAATTATGGACTCTAAAGTTTAAAATAAAATTAATAGCTTCAAAAATGTTAGACATATTCCCTAGTGACAGTATAATAAACTATTTCAATCATATAGAAATATATAAACTCTAGAAATAATTTAGCCTAATATCCATTTTGTTTGAAAAGTAGACTCAAAGATCAAATGATTTGCCCAAGCTCACATAACTAATAGTTTTAAAACTAGAAATCAAACCTTTTTTTCCTAAAAACTAAAATTCTATCAATAATATTTCAACTGGTTCTCTATCTACTAAAAGTCTAGGCTTTTTTCAATTGCTCCATGCAAGTGTGATATGGAAGAATATTTTCTAATGCTCCATGAAAATGTGATATGGAGGAATGTGGACTTGAGTCTTGGAAGGGGATTCTGCAGATAACTAAACCAGCCCTTTCTTTGTAAAAAGGAGCAAAGATCTGTGAAGAAACTCAGCAAGCTCTTGGCAGAGGCATCCTGATTAAATTTATGTCTAAATCCCACCTCTCATTTCATTTTTCATGCCAAGCCCACTAAATACTGTGCTTCTTTTAAATCTCCTTTTTGCACTGAGTTTTAGCTATGCAAAATGCCCTTCCAGTCAAACAGAAGAAACTAATCCAAACATGGAGGGTAAACCAAGTACAGTTTCAGTTTTTCCATGACTGTCTTTGAGTTCATTTCCAAAACTCTTAGGTAGCTGACAGACACCACCATTTGACACCTCTTTTCATAGCTTCAAAGATCTTTAGCTTCCCCAAAGAATTCCTGAGCAAAAAGCCTACATATGGGAAATCAATGACAGGAATTAGAAGAGAAATAAGGGTAAACATGGGTTGCTTTTTGTTCTTGTCATTGGAAAATTTAGTTTTCTAAATATTACTCGAGTTCCTCCATGAATTTTTAACATCTATCAAAAACAAGCAAAACAAAACAGGCCTATAAAATCAGGACACTCAGCATCCCTCCCCTTCCCACACTGCCACATCCAGGGCCTGCTTTTTGTCCCCAGAGCAAGCAGTGTCAAGCAGCACCTGTATGGTCCGGCTGGTGCGTCTCCTCCTTGCCCGCGCAGTCCTAACTGCCCTTAGTAAGGCCTCCCCTGATGCTAGCTAATGAAGCCCCCCCACCCTGTCACCACTCTATCACCACTCCAGTTTATTTTCTTCATAGCACTTAACCACCACATCATTTATGTTTACTTGCTTATCATCTTTCTCTTACCAGCAGTAAACTCTGTGAGAGCAGGGACCTTGTATGTCGGACTCACATTTCCAGCACCCAGCAGTGCCTGGCACCCAGTAGGTGTTCAATAAATACTTGACTGATAAAGAATGAAAAGGATGATGAAGTGACAATAGATATGCATTTCTAAAAATTAACTGGCACCTGATACCCAATGACTCCTACACAGATTTGCCCAAGGTGACAGACAAACTTAGTGATATCTGATTAGACAGATATCCTTAGTGATTTCTTCCACCATCCCCTTTGCTAAGGTCTTCCTGGCTTATAGAAGCTCCCCACAGGGTACAAAGGGGCCTGAGAAGGTGCCTCTGTAGGGAAGATAAGCTCACACATTGCTTTGCTTCTTCCTCCCTGCTATTTATATTTAGCAATCCCCCCCCCTCAAAAAATTTTCAAATTAAATTAGAGTAATACAAAAAAAGTAGAGCTACCAAAGAGGAAGGAGTCCTAAGAAATGGTTGCCAATAAGTGCCTGTTGTCTAGGGGTTTTAAAAGCCCACCTAATGGCCCAGTTTATGTAATTGGTGGAGACTGTGTAAATGAGGGATGTTAGCATAGAACAATCAAACTCCTGAAACTGTGAGTTTAATAGGCCAATCAGAAGTCTGCAAACCTTATCCCTTATTTATATAAATAATAGAATGGGCCCAATTTTATGGTTTGGCACATCCATTGGAAAGAGGAAACACTTTAGGTAAAGGTAAATTTTGTAGTTGGCCATTGCTAGGTGTAGGGATAGCATGCCTTTGGGGATTGTTTCCTACATATACATTTTCAGTGACACAAGGAAACCATAGCACCCATTCTGGAAGGCAACATTTTAAAAACAACAGCTACAAAAGATTTTCAAATCAGGGGACTTAGTTTTAAAGTAGAATAGATATTGTGTAAGTGAATGTCAGGTGACTAGTGGATATTGTCCATGTGAAGTTCAGTTTCAGGAGGGGAAAAGCAAGTAAAATTGTGTGAGATACAACTGACAAGTATCCAGCCCTGGAGAACTTCAAGTCTTTCCATGTATCTGAAGGGTAGCTCAAGGGTATGTGTCACTAGACAAACCTGCTAAATGAATATTTTTAAATCATCATTATATATTTATGGGTTAATGAATTACTATAGACTGATTGTGTTTCCACAAAATTCAAACGGTGAATCACTAACTTCTGACATAATGGTATTTGAGGTGAGGGACTTGAGAAGGTAATTAGGTTTGTACGAGTTCAAGAGAGTGGAGTTCTCATGATGGGCTTAGTGCCTTTACAAGAAAAGACTGGAGAGCTTGTTCTCTCTCTCTCTCTCTCTCTCTCTCTCTCTCTCTCTCTCTCTCTCACACACACACACACACACACACACACACACACACACTCAGAACTGGAAAGGCAGTTCTCTTCAGAACCAAATCAAGCATCACCCTGATCTTGGACTTTCCTGTAAGAAATAAATTTCTGCTGTTTAAGCCATCTGGTCTATGCTATTTTTAACAGCAGTTGAACTGACAAAGGTAATTCCTTCTAAAGGAAGGTAGAGACAAATTAAAATCAGGAAGATTTGGAATCTTTTTCACCATCTCTAAAACAGTCATTCCCCAACAAGAACTCTTAGCCCCAGGAGAGGAACAGATGTTGAGAAGGATCTAGGCAGAATGTAACCGATTCCTGAAAGACTGCACCTGGACAAATTACGCCTTTGACCTTCTCTTGGAGAACAGGAGAAAGCAACTCCAGAAAACATGTTCACTTGTATTTCCTGTCACAGCACTATTAATCATCTTTGGAATATCATAAAATTACCTTCAGCCATCTTAAGAAAATAGTCTTTACCTTGCAACTTAGACCATGTAAATGTCACCAGATCAAAATTGTACTCATAATCACTCTATAAAAATTTGAAGTCTAATCTTTACTTTGAAAGCCCTTTTTACTTGTCAGGGTGATAGGTGGACTGATTGATTAAAGCAAGGTCTTTTGAACAAAGACTTCTGACTTTTTTTTGCTCTACGTCCTGATTCAATAGTTGTCAACTTTAAAAAAAAATCACTTTTCTATATTTATAAGATTATATAAGCCAGCTAGAGATATACCTAGTAAGAATATTATTTATAACTGTTGAAGTTAAATGTGAGTGATTCTTGAAGTTTGAAATATTGAAATATTCAACAAAATTCCAATTGTTGGCATAAACTATAATGTTCTGTAAATTTATTTTATGTCAAGAGAAGTTTGGGGATCTAAAAGCACCTTAAAAATAAATTGCTATTACAGAAAATATTACCAATTAAATTAGGAGGACTTTTTGCTAGTAAGAAATGAAAATTTAATTTTACAATGTATTTTAAGATCACTAATTGGTGGTCAGGAAGTCAAACATGTTTAGGAAGATCTAAGTGTTAAAACATTGTGAATATTTTAAAGTTTTCTTTCAATACCCAATATTTGAAATCATCTTAATTTCTGTTAATGATCAATAAGAATGGAGGAATAAACATATGCTATGGCAGAATTTGCAGTCCTGACTTGTGCAGTCACAAACTGGAAAGACTTGACCTTATGTCTTCTTGCTGTTTTATAGAATGGTATGGAGTGAAATCAAATAGAGGCACATTATCAGATGAAGCACCTCAACATCGATCTCTTCACTCACCATGACACTATTTATTTGCTTTTTTGTTTGTCCATTTGTTTTTGCTGGTGTAGAGATTTCCTAGATAAATATATGGTATCCACTTCTCTTTTCAGACTCTCCATGTATTTCTCATGTATGAATAAGACCTTCCTGAAGAGTGCTTCTGAGTACTACATAAAGAAAATAGGAAGTTTTCATCTTTATTGCATTTCCTGTTCTTTCTTTTTAACTAGAATTTGATTAACAAGATACTGCATGTAGTTCATGTCCAAGGTCAAAAATAAATGTTTTCCAAATAGAATACAGGGTTTCTTTTGTTACAGCTAAAATAATTTAATATTTGTTCAAAATTTAGTATGTGTTCAAAATAGGATTGAATATACAAATGTTATGAGTCTAATACAAACTATAGCAATGGCTAAATTCTTCAGTAAATAGCTATGTAGTCTGTCTTTTCTTGTGGAGTTAGTTATTCTTCTGCCTGTGATTCTGTAGGCTTAGTGTTAGCATCTTTCCCCCTTGTGTTATAATTATACATTAACCTACCAGTCTTCCTATTACATAGTCTAACTCTCAGGTCTGGAATCACGTGTTGGTTTTTCTAGCAATTTAGATGTCTAGATAGGGAAGGATTCAATGAATAGAGAGATGAACACTTGACTAAATAACATCATTGAGAAAAATGTGAAGCCTCAATGCAGAGGAACACATATACACACACAATCTATACATGTAATTATTTAACTGCTAAAATACTGCATAATGGGGTAAAATTTATTGTATCTCTGAAAATAAATGAAATAATATTTGTTGAACATTTTCTTAGGCTTCTTTGATGGAAAGTAAACAGGTCTCATTAGTCAATCTAAAGAAGCTGAGAGGAAGAGTCATACATAGATAAACAGTAATAAAGAGAGAATTTGTTCAGAAGGAAACTCTTAACAAAATCTTATTAATTATGATTTTGATTTTAGCCATGGAAGCTCATTTAACTGATATATTCAATAAACCTAGAAATCAATTTCTTGTCATATTAGCACTAGCCTTATTATTGTCAGTAATTTCTGGTAGCTCATACAGCAGGTCTCAAGGCAATCCATATTCCCTATATTTAATTTTTTTTGTCAGATTATCTTTTTTTCCTCTTTAAGTTATGCAAAGTGGAAATAGGTTAGTGAACTTGACTTTTGTAGGTCAATGCTTACATCTTAAGTTACTTTAAGAAGGCATATTTTATCAACAGGTCTCACTTACCTTACCACCATGGCTCTCATTTATTGAATTCCAATCATGGAAGAGACAGCTTGATACCTTACCCTACCCTGACATTACAGATGAATGCATATCATTTCTGCAAGCTGGTTCCTTGCAATCCTGACACATTTGGCTAATATGCCTCATATGTTTCCATGGCTTCTCTATCCCTCTCTATCTCCCCCTCTTCTCTAAAAGCCTTCCTTATCTCCCCTTCTTTTGGTACTCTGGAGAGAGGTAGACAATCCAATTTGTTGAGATACTTATGGATATTATTATCTCTGTTGATCATAAGAGGTTGCAATCTAACATTTTGAGAAGACAGTCTTAGCTCAGGTTGCCATCATCCCCTCTGGTCCAATCATTGATTATTCTTTGTAAAGAAAATCTTAAGATTCCCTGAGAAGCAGGACTGGCCAATGGAACCTTGAAAACCTTTAAACAGAACCTGCATAGTAACTAACTGACATAATCAGCATGCAAGCCCCTAAGATGCTATGGCATGGATAATTACTTCATCAGCATACAATTTCACCCTGCTATACATTCATGGTCCCAAATTACAGATGAAGAAGGTGAGTCTCTGAAAGAATAGATGATTTCCTTAAAACCATAGCTACTAAAAGATTAAGTAAATGCTTGAGCCTAAGAGTGACCCTAAGATTCTAGTATATTTAGTTACCTCTATAATTCCTACAATGAAAAATAATGCAACTTTCCTTTAAACATTATATAAAATACTCTCAAAGTAATAATCTATTATTGCACAGAATAACATCCAAGGGATAACGTTGAAGGATTGTTGGTGCAAAGTGTTCCCTACTTTTGGCAAAATGTAAATATCAAAGAACTACTATTACAAAAATATTATTTTTTGACATTCTTCATAGATAAATGAATAATAATTGGTAAAGCTTATTGAGCACCAACAAGTTATTTTGTTTATAAATGGGTCATTTAAAATGAAGCACTATAATATAATTGTGATATATTTATTAGCTTTCGTGCTATATCTATTAATTTAAATTTTGCATCATGAACAAGTTCTCTTTTCCTGTTAAAGTATGCACTGTGAAAATAAGTTGGTCCAAAATGATTTTTTTGAAGACCAGTGCTTATGTCCTAACATACTGTAAGAGAAGACATTGATCAATTAGATCAACTACCTTACCATCACAGCTCTGAATTTTTTATTTCCATTCATGGAATGATTGACCAGATTTGCCTTTAGCAAATTATTTTTTATTCAAAATCAATGTTTATCTAAAAAAGTATGATTATACTTGCCTAAAAATTATCATATTACTTATATGAGGGAAAATATGTAAAATGACTAGTATAGTCCTTTCATCAGAGTAAATGTTCTATGAATACATTCCTAGAGATGTTAAGCCATTTGAACCAAATCCTATAGCTGATATCTAAAACTTTTAGCCCATGTCAAACAATAAAATTTTCTTCCCCACCCATCTATCTTTTACTAATCTTCATAGACTTCTCCAATATGGGATTTTGGAAATTAATAAATGTAAAGTTGCCATTTTTAACAAGTTCTCCATTTCTTTGCAATAGGATTTTTTCCAGCAAGTTTGGATTATGGAAGGTTAAATGAGAATGGCAAATGTTTAAATTAGATATTTTTTGTCAACTGTGACTAAAAGACCTGACAATAACAATGGAGAGGGGCAAAGGTTTAGTTTGGCTTAAAGATTCAGAAGTTCAGTCCATGGTTGCCTGATTCCATTTATCTGGACCTGAGATGAGGCAGAATATCCTTGTGGAAGGGTGTGGTAGAGGAAAGCAACACAGGACATGTCACCAAGGAAGCAGAGAGTCAGGAAGGGGGAGATATAGAAAGGAAGCCATGCTTACCAGGGATGAGGTATAAATCACAAAAACATACCAAGTGACCTACTTTCTTTAGCCACATTCTATCCACCAATAGTTACCACCTAGCTAATCCATATCAGTGGATTAATCCACAAATTAGGTTAAAACTCTACTAAACTAATCATTTCATCTCTGAAAATTCTTGCACCTTCTCACTCATGAGCTTTTGGGGAACATCTCATGTCTAAAACACAACAGTAAATAATATTTCTCATTGAGAAAAATGAAAAAAATGTTCTCAGGAGTTTATATGTTCTAGTATATTCTTATGTTTTCTATTTCTTAAGTTTTAGTTTTTGTATCATTAAAGTATTATTACTGATCAAGTAGAAAGATAACTAGCAAATGTTATTGTGTCTTCTTTGAAAATTTTTTTTAAAATTCTCCTTATAAAGAAATAATTGCAATTTTAAAATATCAAATGACATCATTGTCTCTTTTACACCTATTGTTTAGTAGAAGAAGCAGAGAGGTTCTTATTTTCTTTAAGAAAATTTTCTGCAGTATTTCTTGAGAAAGGAATGCAATGGGAGTTTGGGACAGGGGAAGGGAATAGAAGTTGTGACAAATTCCCAGATTAAAAATACCACAAAGAATGAAAATAAAGAAAGAAGGGGAGGAGGCACCTGTGTTGTCTTTTATTCATTCTAGTGTTCCTATAATTAGATGCTGAGTAATAATAAGTTGCATTTTCAATTCCAGGTTGTAATCATCATGGATAGATGTTGAATTAAAATTTTGTAGTAAGAGTTAAATCACACAGTTTGATACATGTACTTTTTCTATCATCTTGTTATCACAAAAATTTGGTTGCTGGTAAATATGAAGAAGTAAAGGATTCAATTAAAGTTTCCACAATAAGAGGATATAAAAGACGATATACCTTTACCTACTATAAGATAGAAGTTGCCTCTATAGTGCTATATAGTTTTTCTTTGCTTAAATGGTCTCATTTACCAATAGTAATTTGTAGTGTCAGGTAAGGGACAAGATGGTAAAAATATTGTAATTTAATATTAAAGAAATTATATTTTAATTTAAGGTGAGGAACCCAAGTTTCTTGATTTTATCTTTATCATATTCTAGGACACATTTTTATCCTATATTATATATAAGCTTAAGTAAATATACTTCAATGAAGGAATAAAACTTCAGGGAGGATTAAAGAATGAAAACCTTATGTTAAATATTTATCTCCTCAAACATTTCCATAAATGATGTACAGTTGATTTAACATCACTGGTAATTGATATAGCTATAAATTTTCTAACAGTTTATTTTACTAAAAATTTGTGTGACATTGTCTGAGATATTCAAACTCCTGGATCACTGTTAAGCATTTTATTGATAAAGTTTACTGCCTTTTTATTATTGTTGTCAACATTTTTTTTCTAATTCAATGTACATACATAACACCAACCTTTTTGACTCCTAGTCTTGACTGTAGTGTTTTTATTCCAGAATCTTCTGACTGGTAGTCTATAAGTGAAGACAGTTATTGTCTTACCAAAACACTGATTCTCTATCAAGTTCCTATACCTCTAAAATCACTAAGCAGCCTAGCTGGGTTTAAGGAATCACGAGGCTAGCTGGTTCTGTGTGACGGAGACCTTGATTCCTGAGTTTCACACTTTCCCTTAGTCTATTAAAGAATCTATTCAAGCTTCTCTGTTGGGAATGTTTATCGCTATGATCATGCAGCAGGGTGATTGAAACATTGTGGACATGTAAAATATGATTTCTCTTTGCTCACATTTATCCTAATATTGGAAATAATACGTGTTCTGTTATAAGTCTAATTATAGGTATAGTGTGTGTGGTTTTTTAAAATGAAAATAAATAAATTAAGGTGGAGCATATGATTAGGGTAAATATTGCCACTGACCTCCACAATATATTTTTCCAAAATTTTAAGAGGTGCGGATATAACATGATAAATATCATTGTCTATTTTAATATGGATCTATAAAGGGAATGCCCTCAACACCGGGCCCAACCCATTTCACACTGGAGAAAAGCACTGGTGACTATAGCATACAAAGGCAAATAAAGAAACTTCATTCTAAATGTAAATTTTTTTAAGTAAAAACTTACAAGTTGTCTAGATTTGTAATTATTTTAGATACTAAAGTATCACAGACTTTCTCAATTTATTTTATTTCAATTCTGAAATAAATAAATCTATTTATTCAAATAACAATAAAAGCTATCCCAAATAACTCCTTTTTTAGTTATAGGACAATTTTATCATATAATTAATATGGAATATTGAGGGACCTGAGTAGTCAAAACAATCTTGGGAAAAAAAGTTAGAAATAACACACTTTCTGATTTCAAACTCAGAAAAATTACACTAATCCAAGCAGAGTAGTAATAGCATAAAGACAGAAATGTAAACTGATGGAAAGTATAGAAACCTCAGAAATAAAGCTGTGTATTTAAGATCTTGAATTTGGCAATGATTTATTGGATATAATATCCAAAACTTTGACTATATCAACATTTAAAATGTTTTTGCATGAAAGGACACTGACAACCAAGTGAAAATACAGTTTATAAAAGAGGAGAAAATATTTGTAAATCATATATCTGATAAAGGTTAATTCTAGAATACATTAAAAAAAGTTCTATAACATAGCAACAAAAAAATAAGTGAACCAATTTACAAATAGTCACAAAAACTTAGATAATTTTCTGAAGAATGTATACAAATGGACAACTAAGATTCTCAACATCATTAATTATTAGGGAAATGGAAATTTTATCCATAATGGGATATTACTTCACACCTTACATTGAAGACAATGTGCAGAAATTGGAGAACCTGGGAACCACTATTGGCAATGAAAAAAATGCAGTTGCTATGGACATCTAAATAGCAGTTGCTCAAAAACTCAAGAGAATTGCCTCATAATACAGCAATTCTATTCCAAGTTATATAATTGAAAGAGCTGAAAGCAGAGACTCAAAGAAGTATCAGTTATCCACGTTCATAGCACTTTTAATTCACAAATATCAGAACATTCAATAGGTAAATGTAGGTTCATCAGTGGACTAACATATAAGCAAAATGCAGTATAGATATATGTGTGTGTGTGTGTGTGTGTGTGTGTGTGTGTGTGTGTACTACATTTCCACCAGAAAATTGTTCAATCTTAAGAAAGAAAGGAAATTCTGGAACATGTTATACAATTAGTAAGTCTTAAAGATATTATTGTCAGTGGAGTGAGCTAATCAAAGAAGATCAAATGCTGTGTGATTCCAGCAATCTGAGAAAGAATAATCAGATTCAGAAAGGAAACAGAAAGGAAAATGGTGGATTCTGGAGATTAAGCAGAGAGAGGAATAGAGACTAATTGTTTACTAATACAGAGTTTTAGTTCGAGAAGATAAAAATATTCAGGAGATTGATGGTGGTAAAGTTTGTACAATAAGGAGAATGTACGTAATGAGGCTGAACTCCACACCAAAAAAATCTTAGAATGATAAAGAAAGAAGAACTCAATTAAAATATTTTTCTCTTAAGGCTATTAGAACAAATCCCATTGATGGAATTTCAAAATGACATTATTTGGGCTCTTATTATTTAATTTACTTCACTCTTTTATTATTCAGTAGGGGCAGAATATTAGTGTTTATTACTTTAGGAATTGTTGAAATTTAGTTTACCAAACTATTGAAATGCTTTGAGCTCCATTCCTTATCTAAAAATTAAAGCTATTCAAATAGTTTTAAAGAAATTGTGACCAAAATTCCATTGTATCAGATAGGTTAATTTAGAAAATGTTCCTTCAAAGATACCAACAATTCTAAAATCTAATTAATAGCAGGCAGCAGAAGCAAAGCAAATTTCAACATAAAGAAATTTCTATTTTTTCTCAATATTTTACACTATGTAGACATAAAATATTTTAAAATTTCAACAATTTCATATCTTTATATATAACATGTCTTGATGCAATCTTATTAAATGTGTATGATGGATTTGCAAATATTTTTCTACTCCATATTTCTCTAATTGACTAAGACATTTGTTTACCAAGATGCTGTGCTATAACAAAATTTGTATTTTGCATTATTGCAAAAATGAATAATTCTATCTTGAATGTTGAACTTTCCAGTTTATTTTATATTAATAATTATGATCATTCTAGATGTTTTAAGTTCATCAGAGTGGACTTCTAAAAGGATAATTAATTGATTTCATAAATTGTACAAAAATTAAATCATTGTTGGAATCAACTTTTTTTCCCACTAAAATTTAATTGCCATAAGGTCAAGGAAAATGTGTTTTATCCTGAGATATGTCTGCAGCTAGGATAAAGATGTCACATACTACATATTAAATAAATATGTTAGGTGGGAAACTCATTACATTAATTTATGTTATTATTATATTCTGCCTGGAGGCAATGGCTTCCTGAATGATTTAGTTATACAAGACACTTAGCAAATTGTCTGAAGAACTGTTGATCATTATATTCAAAATTCAATTTCGTTACTATGCTTATTATTATTAATTACACTAACTTGTCTCCCTCTATTTGCCTCACCTATGTTCATTCTCATACTCATAAATACATATAAACTTCACAAAATTGTGTAATTCCATTCTCAAAGTAATTTTTATGTGTCCCTTACATCTACATTAAAATTCTGATGAAATTTATTAATATAAAGGGTACTCATTTGAAAAGTACCTTTATAGCAGCATCTAGACTGGAGTTTAACAAAATATCTATGTAGTGTGCCCTAATCAAGTTAATACACAAAAGTAACTATGAAAAGAGTGAACTAGGACTGCCACAAAGAATATAGAATGCTTTTTAAAGAGGCAATAAAGTTATGAGCTACATAATAATAGGTAACATAGATGATAGTGGTACCATGAGACTACAAAGAAGATTAAAAACTCAATTTATTGTCTGGCGAGAACACAGGTGTCCCACTACTGTAGCACAATGCCTTACTCATTCATTTGTACTGATGCTGGTGTAAACAAATCTACTGCACTGCTAGTTGTGTAAAAGTGTAACATTTACAACTTTGTACAATACATAATACTTGAAAATGAAAATGAATGATCATGCTACAGGCTTAAGAATGTATCATACTTTATTTTAATTTTGGAATATATTCTTTCAGTTTATTATTTTTTCCCATGAAACAGTGTGCTGGTATGGTGGCCATAGCCTCCTAATGTCTTGCATTTATCAAATCTCTTGATAGAATCATTCAATCTTGTGTTTGAGTAAATCTAAAGTTATTTTCTTTATTTTAACTTTTAAGTGCACAAAACCCATTAGTAATCTTGAGAGAGGCCACATTAAGTGAATGACCTGGAAGCAATATTAAAAGTGATTAAGATTACAAAGGTGGAAAATTAGTGATGATTATTGTTTAGCAGTTCATCATGAATGTTCCATTCCACCATAGTCACAATCAATCTCTCTCTCTCTCTCTCTCTCTCTCTCTCTCTTTTAATTTAATCCCAGTACTGAGAATTGAACCCAGGCTACATTCTCATCTTATTTATTTATTTATGTATTTATTTATGTATTTATTTATTCATAAACAGGGTCTTGCTGAGGCTGACCTCAAATTTGCAATCCTCCTGTCTCACCCTCCTAAATCTCTGGAATTACATTCAAGTGTCACCATGCTTGTCCACAATTAACAATCTTGAAGAACAGGAACAAAGTGACAGAAGCATTTAAAACATTTGCTTCATTAAAGGCAGGAAGACTAAAGGACATTCAAGAAGGTCCTGTATCACTTCTGGAGAAGTTTCTGAAGACATATTGAAGATCGGACACAGAAGCGTATATTCCGCTCGGTACTAATACAATTATGAACAAAGCAAAAACTGTTTGTAATGAAGAAAGAGAAGCCTGGACCTGATTATAATGCTGAATTTATTGTGAGCTCGGAGATATTTGAGCAATTAAAAAATAATTATTCATTACACAATGTGAAAGTGATTGATGAAGCTGGAAGACTGATGTGAAGGAATTGATGGAAGTGCTAGATAAGCAGATTGTGGAGAAAAATTCCTTGCCAGAGCAAATATTCAGTACAGATAAACCATCCATATTCTGGAATGGTTGCTTGAAAAAAAATTTTGACCCATAAGGAAACAAAGTTGATGCCAGTTTTCCAGGTTTTCGAGGACATGGCAATAGTATCTTGGGGGCAAAGTTGCAGGCTGCAAATCGAAACTATGGTCAGGCACAGTGAGATATGCAGGGTCTCAAAGCATTATCAAAAAGTCCACACTGCTAGTGAACTATAGGAGCAATAAGAGGTCATTCAGTCCCTCTTCCACAATATCTTCCTGATTTGCAGTCAATGACAGGGAGAACTGTTTGGAAAATAAGATACATGCCAAGCTTTCACATATTATTGATAATATTATTATTATTGGTGATCTTCATCTCAATATCAAAATGTTTTTACATCCAAATGTCATTTTTTTTTAAAATCTAACCAATGGATAAAAGAGTTGTAATGGCTTTTAAGAACATTGCACATGTTTTTCTGAAAATGACAAGATGCTGAGAAAGCATCAATGTAATTCTAGAAAAAATAATAATAGCCATCACTGGATCAAGATCCTTTCTTGGATTTGGGGTGATATCATCAAGGACGATATGAATGACATGTGGAAGAAGACACTTAAGAAGCTCATCCATGACTTTAATTATTCGTCAAATATGAGCAGGTTACAAAAATCAACAGGGTGGTTGAAATGGTGAACAGCTTTGGATGAAGATGACATTCAAGAGCTCTTAAGGTTAGTTCCTGAGGAATTGACTGAAGAAAAGTTATAGGAACAGGATGAACATAGATGAAGAAGAGGAAGGAGCAAGGGAAGCTGCAATAGAAAGAATCCCCAAGAAATTTCACAGCAAAATGTTTAGCAGGAGCCTTTGCAGGCATCATAAAGCACCTTAAAAATGTTTGAAAACAGATGCACAACATTAAAAGGGTTTGATCAGAATGGTGCTTTATCTGCTTATACACAAGTCTGTAGTGGAAAACAGAAACAAAGCAAGCAACCCCCGCTTGGATATGTTCTTAAAAAGAGTGACATCTCTTCACAAAGAGCCTCAGTCAGGTCCTTTGAGAAGTGGTCCTTCCAGAAGATGGCTCTGTGATCAAAGGAGTGACACCCCAATGTGTGCCACTGCCCCTTCCAGTGGGTTAAGATGAGGAGGAGAAAGGCAGAGATAGTGACTGAGGGCCTGTGTAGTTGCAGATCAATGTACACATTTGTCTCCGTTTTTAAGAAAATAGTTTAAAACGTAAAAAAAAAATAAATAAATAAATAAATAAAGTCATATAAAAAGAAAGAAAAAAGGAGTAATTGTAAACGCCTGGTACCAAAACCCGGGAGGAAAACTCGGAGGCAGAGTAAAGCTATTACTACTTTTACTTCTACTTTCTTAGAGAGAGCTTAGAGAGGGAAAGAAAGATTTTTAGAGAGAAAGATTAGAGTGAGCTTTTCTTCTTGTCTTCTTAGCTTAGAGAGAGAGAAAGAAAGACAGAGAGAGCTTAGCTTAGAGAAAGATTATTTAGAGAAAGATTAGAAAGATTATTATTTAGAGCTTCTTTCTTCTTTCTTCTTTCTTCCTCGGGAGCCTCGGCCTAACTCTGACCAGCAATTACTTCTTCTATCTGGTTTCTCTTCTGACCGACCGAGCGACTGCACGACTGACTGAATGAATTCATTCTCCGTTCTCCTAACTCCGACCGCTTTCACCCGGTTATATACCTTTAGCTTTGCGGGTGCCTCACGTGCATTTACAGGTGCATCACATACATATCAGGTGGAACTTATGGCTTCCAGCTAGCCGCAATAGCCCTTCCTAATTGGGGCGCCTTCAAGTAATAAACAAAAAAAAATTAAACTAGGGAAAATTATAGAGTAAAAATTTTAAAAGAATTTTTGTACAATTCTATAATTTGTATTTTCAGCTTGGTGTTACCACAAAAAAAAAAAAAAGTCAATATGCTAAAAGCATAAATTTTTATAAAGAAAAAAAATTATTATCTAAGGTGATTTTAGTTTTTAAAAGAAAAACATTGGAATTTTGTGAATTTAGTGTAGCTTAAGTGTAGAGTGTTGAGAGAGTCTGCAGGAGTGTATGATGATGTCCTAGACCTTCACATTCACTCACCCTTCAACTTCCACCCCTTGCAAACTCTATTAATGGTAAGTGTTCTACACAGGCATATATATATTTTTTAATCTTGTAAACTGCATCTTTACTGTATCTTTTCTATGTTTTGATATAGAAATACTCATCACTGTGTTACAAGTTATCCACATTATTCACTACAGTACCATGCTGAACAACTTGATAGCCTAGGCTATACATATAACCTGGGTGTATATGATTAGCTAAACCATCTAGGCTTGTGTAAGTTTACTCTATGATGTTCACACAACTAAGAAAATACCCAATGACACATCTCTCAGAACATGACCCTGTTGTTAAGTGACAAATGCCTCCATGTTCATTTCCTAATATAATTGATTTCTTCTACCAGGGAAAAGGGAAAGGGTTTTGGCTTGAGGAAATTTGAGCCATGGGTCTCATTCTATTATCTTGAACTTGAGCTGGAAACTAGGACCTAAGAATGAAATCCCATCAGCCACCCTTTTGTAAATAAAATTTACCCATCGTCTACTGTAAAGAATACCATGGACTGGGAACCTGTGAGGAGACGCACAAAGAACAGACACAGACACAAAAGCTACAAGCAGGCAGACAGGATGGAGCAGAGAGAATGAAGTGAAGAAGTGAAGAAGAAGCATAGAAGTGAAGTGAAGTGTCAGCTCTTCCCTGCCTGGGAGTTTATTAGCTCAAAAAACACATACCTCCTGGTTACCATGACTATATTCTAATTAGTATTTCTTTAACCCGAAGTGCTAGCTAACTAAGATAAGGTGCAGGTTAGAATAAACATAGAGGCCCCTTCTCTCCAAGGACATTACCATGGAAACTAGATAGTATGCCTGCATAGTTATCTTAGTAGTCTCAGAGGGAGGACTTTGGGCATCCCAACCATGGGAATCAGGGCACCAGTTACACCCCAGGTGTTTGCTCACCTGGGGAACGCTTCCCTGTACATTTCTACAGTCTGAATACCTACTGTCTAGAGCTGGTTTCCTGCTTGAAAAGTAGAGTCAAGTACTTGCCACAGAGGCTATATGGCCCAAAGACAAAAAGATATGCTGCATTTTTAATTGCAGATAAATGTTTGCCAATCCCTGGTCTGAAGTTCAAATGTCAATCTAGTATCCCAACTTTCCAGAATTTGAAAGTATAGAAAAGGTAAGTGCCAGTAAGGGAGGTAAACCCATATTATTTGAAGGTATTTTTGTCATGCTTTTGCTCTGTTAAGCTGTGGGAAACTACTTCAGTTGGCACTAGAGCTGTGCCCTCAGAATTTTGAAGTAATTATAGCCCGTGGTTGAACGAAATGGGCAAAAGAATGCGTTATTACCTTTAGAGATTGCAACTAAGGTTTCCAAGGGACTACTTTTATACTTGAGATGCTACTGTTCATTGCAAGAGCTTTACTAAATATTAAAAAAGCCAGAGTTACTGCTCTCAAGACTTGTAAAATATATCCTTGGAACAAACTACTAAATTATGCAAACTGCCTGGGTTTTAAAGTGTGACCAGATAGGCTGTTAGAAAATTAACTCTCAACTAGTTTTCCAGTTGAAGGCAACTTATGCTTTTTAATCGCAAACTCACCACATCCCACTATATTTTGCATACGGAATAATGCATTCAATAATTTTGGCTTCAAAGGCTAATGTGGTCATGAAAATTCAGTGTTTGTAGCCACTCAAACTAATTGTTCCATTGAAAATATAATGAAGAAGCCATAAAGGAATTTCATAGATTTTTCAAAGTGCTGGAGCAATAAATGATCCCTCATGGTTCCTCTTTGAAACATTATTTTCTGTGCTTCGCAGCTCTTACCAACAGAATGAGAAATATTCAGAATGTATTTATGCATTAAGGAATATGGACATTCCTGGCCAAGGCACAGATGGTGAGAATTAAAGTTCATTCCCAGGGATGAGTTTCAATATATGAATACAGAGAAGCTGATAAATGATTTAAAAAGAAGTTAACTGTAGAGTGTGAAATCTTTCTAAGAAACACATGAAGCTATTACAGTATTACCAGGTGACTTTCCAAATCTATTTTGAACTCTTTAAAAAGAAATTATATTCACTTCAATGTATAAAATTATTAAATTTGTGCTTTTGTTGTTTAGAAAGTAAATGACAAAGCACATTTACCAATATGGGACAGGAAATAAAAACTGAGTTACTTATATTAAAATAAAAGGTTATTTTAATATAAATAATTTAATTCTGCAGAAGAAAATGAGGAAGAATCTACAAGAAATTCCACAGTCTTTAGCAGAAGCATTTGAAGACCTCAAAAACACCTGAGCTTATCCCTTCTTGCTTCTTCCTACTAGACTTATGGCTCTTTGCTTAATAGCAATAAAAAATAATATTTTGATCAATTACATAAATGTCTAAATTAAGACCTATTATGTGCCAGGGATAATGAATATGGATGGATTAAAATATGAATACTGTGGCATCCCTGGCACATAATTGTTTGGAGATTGGTGCGATTAATTCAGTACTTGCCATATGGAAGTTATAGAGTTACTATTTACCCCTACCAGTCTCAGGAAGCCTGCAGAAGCTGGGGAGTGGCAGAACTGCTATTTAAATTCAAATGATTCCAGAGTATCTTTCCTCCTATGTAGTATGAATATGTCAGTTGGTGATAACAAACTCATACATATTTGAAAGAATAATAAAGAAACTGTACTAAAACCATAAAATATTTTCAATGAAATGTTGCTGATTTTAGGTGCTGTGTGAAGCTACAGGGGGGTAGATATTGAAAAACGCATATTGCAGCATGTTTGTGGAAGTGTGGCTTGACTAGGTATTATTTAGACACTAACTATAGACACTAAGAATTAATGGGTTAAATCTAAATAGTAATAATTATGAAATAAGCAATCAAAGAATAACATGACACATTTAGAGAATGAAAGAGAATTAGTCAAGAACATAACATTAGTTTTCCTAGTACAGAAGAAGAGACAAAATAATATAAAATCACTAACTAATGTTATCCTAAGATTGAAGAAGATAACATTAGTTTTCCTAGTGCAGAAGAGACAAAGTAATATAAAATCACTAACTAATGTTATCCTAAGATTGTTATTTAAGTTAGCCATCACTTAAAAGATAAATTTTAATACTGAATACTGATAAAAAATGAAAATACATGTTGAAAATATATAACCTGCTCCATTTTAGGGAAAAAATTTTAAAAAATACCTTGAGCTTATTCAAAGTGCTTTATGTGATCTCTTTGTATTCTCATTAATACATTTTCTGTCAGATTGGTTTATCCTGTGAGTAGTAACAAAAGAAAACACAGAAATTTGATTAAATGGTATTAACTGCTGTACTTTTGTTGTGTTAATTCAAGCTAGATTTTATACTTCCTATATACATATATATGCAAATCAAAAGTAAGTTTATTGTTTAATACTTTATATATTGATATGTGCATGATCATTCAAAGTAAATATACCTCTACTATGAATAATTTCATGGTATTCATGGCATTTTTGTATACTTAGTATTGTAGAAGATTTAGTTGTGAGTATAACAACCATTTTCTATACCTATACGCCATTTTTTAAATTTATTTATTTTTTATTCTAAGATGTTATAAATGACAGCAGAATGCATTACATTTCATATTACACATATAGAGCACTTTTTTACAAATCTCTGGTTGAATGCAAAGTATATTCAAACCATTCGTGACTTCATACATGCACTTAGGGTAATGATATCCATCTCATTCTACCATTTTTCTTTCACTTCACCCTTTTGCCCCCTCCCTTCCCCTCCCTCCCCAATGGCCATTCTAGTGTTCCTCTAATCCTCCTATGCTCCCCATCCCAACCCCACTGTGAATTGGCCTCCTTATATCAGAGAAAACATTTGGCATTTGGCTTTTTGGGATTGGCTAACTTCACTTAGCATTATATTCTCTAACTCCATCCATTTACCTGCAACTGCCATGATTTTATTCTCTCTTATTGCTGAGTAATACTCCATTGTGTGTATATACCACATTTTCTTTATCCATTCATCTACTGAAGGGCATCAATGTTGGTTCCACAGTTTAGCTATTGTGAATTGTGCTGATCTAAACATTGATGTGGCTGTGTCCCTGTAATATGCTGTTTTCAAGTCTTTTGGGTAAAGACCAAGGAGTGGGATAGCTGGGTCATAAGGTGGTTCCATTCCACGTTTTCCAAGGTATCTCCATACTGCTTTCCATATCCATTTTGCAGTCCCAGCAACAATGTATGAGTGTGCCTTTTTCTCCACATCCTCTCCAACATTTATTGTTGTTTGTGTTCTTAATAGCTGCCATTCTGACAGGTGTGAGATGAAATCTTAGAGTGGTTTTGATTCGCATTTCTCTAATTGCCAGAGAGGTTGAGCATTTTTTCATGTGTTTGTTGATTGATTGTATATCTTCTTCTGAGACGTGTCTGTTCAGTTCCTTGGCCCATTTATTCATTGGATTATTTGTTTTTTTGGTGTTAATATTTTTGAGTTCTTTATATATTCTAGAGATTAGTGCTCTATCTGACGTGCATGTCGTAAAAATTTGTTCCCAATCAGTAGGCTCTCTGTTCACCTCACTGATTGTTTCTTTTGCTGAGAAGAAGCTTTGTAATTTGAATCTATCCCATTTATTGATTCTTGGTATTAATTCTTGTGCTACAGGATTTTTATTAAGGAACTTGGGGCCTAATCCAACATGTTGGAGATTAGAGCTTACTTTTTCTTGTATTAGGTGTAGTGTCTCTGGTCTAATTCCTAGATCCTTGATCCACTTTGAGTTGAATTTTGTGCATGGTGAGAGATAGAGGTTTAATTTCATTTTATTGCATATGGATTTCCAGTTTTCCCACCAACATTTATTGAAGAGGTTATCTTTTCTCCAATGTACATTTTTGGCGCCTTTGTCTAATATAACTGAAATTATATGTGTTAGTGTCTGTGTCCTCTATTCTGAACCATTGGTCTACCGGCCTATTTTGGTGCCAATACCATGCTGTTTTTGTTACTATTGCTCTGTAGTATAATTTAAGGCCTGGTATAGTGATGCCACTTGCTTCACTCCTCTTACTAAGGATTGCTTTAGCTATTCTGGGTCTCTTATTTTTCCAGATGAATTTCATGACTGCTTTTTCTATTTCTATGAGGAATGTCATTGGGATTTTGATTGGCATTGCATTAAATCTGTATAGTGCATTTGGTAGTATGGTCATTTTGACAATATGAGTTCTGCCTATCCAAGAACAGGGTAGATCTTTCCATCTTCTAAGGTCTTCCATAATTTTTTTCTTTAGTATTCTGTATTTTTCATTATAGAGGTCTTTCACGTCTTTGGTTAAGTTGATTCCCAAGTTTTTTTTTTTTTTTTTTTTTTTTTGATGCTATTGTAAATGGGGTAGTTTTCCTCATTTCCCTTTCAGAGGATTTGTCACTGATATGTAGAAATGCCTTAGATTTATGGGTGTTGATTTTGTATCCTGCTACTTTGCTGAATTCATTAATGAGTTCTAGAAGTTTTCTGGTGGAATTTTTTGGGTCTTCTAGGTATAAAATCATATCATCAGCAAATAATGATAATTTGAGTTCTACTTTACCTATCTGTATCCTTTAATTTCTATAGTCTGTCTTATTGCTCTGGCCAGCATTTCATTACTATGTTGAATAGAAGTGGTGAAAGAGGGCATCTGTCTTGTTCCAGTTTTTAGAGGGAATGCTTTCAATTTTTCTCCATTTAGAATAATGTTGGCCTGGGGATTAGCATATATAGCTTTTATGATGTTGAGATATGTTCCAGTTATCCCTAGTTTTTCTAGTGTTTTGAGCATGAAGGGGTGCTGTATTTTGTCAAATGCTTTTTCTGCATCTATTGAGATAATCATATGGTTCTTATCTTTGAGTCTATTGACGTGGTGAATTACATTTATTGTTTTCCGTATGTTAAACCATCCTTGCATCCCTGGAATGAATCCCACTTAATTGTGGTGTATTATACTTTTGATATGTTTCTGTATCCGTTTTGCTAGAATTTTATTGAGAATTTTTGCATCTATGTTCATTAAAGATATGGGTCTGAAGTTTTCTTTTTTGGATGTGTCTTTGCCTGGTTTGGGGATCAGGGTAATGTTGGGCTCATAGAATGAGTTAGGAAGTACTCCCTCTTTTTCTATTTCCTGAAATAAATTGAAGAGTATTGGTATCAGTTCTTCTTTGAAGGTCTTGTAGAACTCAGCTGTGTATCCATCTGGTCCTGGGCTTTTTCTTGGTTGGTAGGCTTCTGATGGCATCTTCTATTTTGTCACTTGAAATTGGTCTGTTCAAATTATGTATATCATCCTGCTTAAGTTTGGGCACATCATACAACTCTAGAAATTTGTGGATGCCTTCGGTGTTTTATATTTTGTTGGAGTACAAGTGTTCAAAATAATTTCAAATTATCTCCTGTATTTCCGTAGTGTTTGTTGTGATATTTTCTTTTTCATCACATATATTAGTAATTTGAGTTATCTCTCTCCTTCTCTTTGTTAGCCTGGATAAGGGTCTGTCAATTTTATTTATTTTTTCAAAGAACCAACTTTTTGTTTTGTCAATTTTTTCAATTGTTTCTTTGGTTTCAATTTCATTAATTTCAGCTCTGATTTTAATTATTTCCTGTCTTCTACCACTTTTGGTGTTGGATTGTTCTTCTTTTTCTAGAGCTTTGAGATGTAATTTAAAGTCATTTATTTGTCGACTTTTTCTTCTTTTGAGGAATGAACTCAATGCAATGAACTTTCCTCTTAGAACTGCCTTCATAGTGTCCCAGAGATTTTGATATGTTGTGTCTGTGTTCTCATTCACCTCTAAGAATTTTTTGATTTCCTCTTTGATGTCATCTGCAACCTACTGTTCATTCAGTAGCATATTATTTAGTCTCCAGGTGTTGGAGTAGCTTTTATTTCTTATTTTATCATTGATTTCTAACTTCATTCCATTATGGTCAGATAGAATGCAGGGTAGAATCTCAACTTTTTTGTATTTGCTCAGAGTTGTTTTGTGGCCTAGTATATGGTCTATTTTAGAGAAGGTTCCATGTACTGCTGAGAAGAAAGTGTATTCACTTGTTGAAGGGTGAAATTTTCTATATAAGTCAGTTAAGTCTAAGTTGTTTATTGTATTTTTGAGTTCTGTAGTTTCTTTGTTCAGCTTTTGTTTGGAAGATCTATCCAGTGGTGAAAGGGGTGTGTTAAAGTCACCCAGAATTATTGTGTTGTGATCAATTTGATTCTTAAACTTCAGGAGAGTTTGTTTGATGAACATGGATGCTCCATTGTTTGGGGCATATATATTTATAATTGTTAAGTCTTGTTGGTTCCCTTGAGCAGTATATACTGTACTTCTTTATCCCTTTTGATTGACTTTAGCTTGAAGTCTACTTTATTTGATATAAGGATGGAAACCCCTGCTTGTTTCCTCTGTCCATATGAGTGGTAGGATTTTTCCCAACCTTTTACCCTCAGCCTATGGATGTCTTTTCCTATGAGATGAGTCTCTTGGAGGCAGCATATTGTTGGGTCTGTTTTTTTGATCCAACCTGCTAATCTATGTCTTTTGATTGGTGAGTTTAAGCCATTAACATTCAGAGTTATTATTGAGATGTGTTTTGTATTCCCAGCCATTTTTATTTCTGGTATTTACCTTGACATGGTTTCTCTTCTGATTTTTTTTTTTCCTTTAGTGTAATACCTCCCTCTGTTGATTTTCATCATTGTTTTTCTTTTCCTCTTCATGGAATATTTTGCAGAGGATGTTCTGTAGTGCTGGCTTTCTACTTGTAAATTCTTTTAACTTTTGTTTATCATGGAAGGTTTTTATTTTGTCCTCAAATCTAAAGCTTAATTTTTCTGGGTATAAGATTCTTGGTTGGCATCCTTTTTCCTTCAGAGCTTGGAATATGTTGTTCCATGATCTCCTAGCTTGGAGTGTCTGAATTGAAAAATCTGCCGTGACACGAAATGGTCTCCCCCTATATGTGATTTGATTCCTCTCTTTTGAGGCCTTTAAATTCTATCCTTGTTCTGTACGCTAGGCATTTTCAGTATAATGTGTCTTGGTGTAGATCTGTTGCAGTTTTGTACATTTGGTGTCCTATAAGCCTCTTGTATTTTGGTTTTCCAATTCATTCTTCATGCTTGGGAAATTTTCTGACGTTATCTCATTAAAGAGGTTGTGCATTTCTTTGGTTTGAAACTCTGTGCCTTCCTCTATCCCAATTATTCTTAGATTTGGTCTTTTGATGCTGTCCCATACTTCTTGGATGTTCTCTTCATGGTTTCTTACTATCTTCATTGTGTGGTCAACTTTATTTTCAAGATTATATACTTTGTCTTCATTGTCTGAAGTTCTTTCTTCTAGTTGATCTAGTCTGTTGGTGATGCCTTCAATTGTGTTTTTTATTTGGTTAATTGTTTCCTTCATTTCAAGGATTTCTGACTTTTTTTTTTTTCAGAGTTTCGATCTCTTTTTTGAAGTAATCTTTTGCTACCTGTATTTGCTCTCTTATATCTTTGTTGTTGTGCTCAATTTTTGCCTGTATTTGCTCATTTAGGTCATTCTTTGATTCACAGATCTTTTTAATTATGAACCTTCTGAACTCCTTCTCTGACATTTCATCAACTTCGCTGAGCATGGGTTCTGTTATTGTAGAATCCTGGTTTGTTTGGGATATTTTCCTCCCCTGTTTTTTCATGATGTCTATTTGCTTTACTTTTTGCAGTGTAGATCTGAGTTATTACAGATTCTTCCCTATATTTTTTAATACCCTTGCAGGTTGTCTGTGCCTCCCCTTAGCGCTGGACTATCAGAACCTGCCACTGACCCTCAAAGTATGCTACCTGAAGCTGGGTTCACACTGGTTGGTGCGGGCCGAACTGCTTGAGTCTGAGCTCCTGTGGTGGTCTGGGGCTAACCGCACTGGGGTGAAGGTCAGTGGGACTGCCCTGGGCCTGCCTGGGTTCAGGCAGAGTTGGCAGGTCTGTCCTTGCTGTCTCCTGCTCTGGGGAGGAGGTCATGAGACTGGATGGAGCCTGGGCCTGGTGGCACTCTGATGTAGGATCCCGGGACTGCCCAGGGCCCGCCTGCACTCTAAGCAGAAATGGCGGGTCTGTCCTTGCTGTCTCCTGCTCTGGGGCAGAGGTTGGTGGGGCTGGCTGGAGGCTGGTCGCACACCAGTGGGCATCAGCAGGACTGACCTGGGTGTTGCCGCGCTCAGGTGAAGGTCCTCGGGACTACCCTGGGCCGGCCTGGGCTCAGGCAGAGTTGGCAGGTCTGTCCCTGCTGTCTCCTGTTCTGGGGCAGAGGTTGGCAGGACTGGATGGAGCCTGGGCCTGGCAGCACTCTGATGTAGGACCCTGGGACTGCCACCTATACCTTCATTAAAAATTATTTTATTAAGTTTTTATGATACTTATTCAAATGTTATTTTAATAGTAAAAGTTGGAGTTTGTAACTTTATTTCATTTTTCTAGTTCATAACCTTATCCTCTTTTTTTTTTTTTTTTTTTTTTTTGTTTTTAACATAAGAATGATAACACCTTTCTTGGGAAAATCTGGACATTTCCATGGATAATTTAAGAATTGCTCAGTATTTTAAAGATATAATTTTTTTAAAAACAACTATATATGTGTGCATGCAGATGTAAAAAAGTTGTAATGTGGAGATATGATCCTCTGATGTAGAACTGACTTTAGGACTGGATAGGCCTGAGATGGTAGTTATACTCCCTACATAGACCAAGTTGTGAAAAGCAAGGTAAGAATGAAGGTAAGATTAAATTAAGTGATACTTGATATCTATTTCAGATAATCATAGAGAAAGATACCTGAAGAGTATTAAAAAGCTGGGGAACAAACAAATATCCTAACATAAACCTGAAGGTTATCTTGAATAAAATGTAAAATGGCAAATTGCATGGGAAATTATTTGATGAGCTCCACTCTTAAAAGACCATGTACAGCTTTTGCAGGGAGAGGTTCATAACTGTGGCCAGATTTATGAAAAAGAGGCATAAAGTCATAAATTCTGAATACATAGTTACTTTACTTGGCTTTTGGGAAATGCTGCAAACACACTACTAATCTTGGGGATCATCCAAACACTGGCTCTAACTAACCATATGTGGCACTGAAGAATTTTTGGTAATCCTTACCACAGTGAGGCTCAAGCAACCCCCACAAAGTAAACACCAGGGTAGCAGGAAAGGAGCAAGTGAGCCAATTGGTCATTAGGTGTGCACATTTTTTATAGTGTTCTGAAACTGAAGGCTGTAATGGATACCTTAACAAAGAAACAAGGTCTCAAAGGTGAAGCCCACTTTACCAAGCAGAAAAAGCATAAATATGACAGTCATAAACATGGGAGGCAGGAGACCAGAGCTGCACACTTTGGTAATCAATGCCAAATAGCAAAACCAGATATGAACCCAAGAATGAAAAACAAATAATCTGTGGTAAGAAAGTTGGCCTCAAGTATTTCCTTTTGGATCTGCACAGTGGAAAGTATAGAGCCAGTTTCACCCTGCCAATATCTGTCTCACTTTTGACTGTCAGGTGGCTTAATGAGGGTCCTTACTACCTATGTGATTCATAAGGACTTCTTATCATTTTTTTTTTTCGCATAAAAGTGGTTTCTTTCTATGTGAAGGCCTAAAAGCAAAACCAAGTGTTGCATGGTAGGGTATGCCAAATATCAAAAAGGACTCCAATCCAAGTGAAGATATAACCAATAAGAATCAAGTAATGGGTAAGAATTAGCAGTAAGGAATAAGAGAAAGTAGAAAATGATGATAATATTAATGATGTCAATAACAAAGAATAACACCTAACATAAATTCATTGGTTGTGCTCAATGCTATCCTAGGCATTTTATATAGATTAAATCATTTAATACTCTAGACACAATGGGATGAACCTGGTTATTTCCATGCTTTTTAAAGAAAGAGATGAAACTGCAGTGAGGAAAATGATTTGTTCATATTCAAAGAGATTGTGGAAGGATGGATGTGAATTTGGTTTAGAGATATTTGCCATGATTATGCTCATGAAGGTATACTGGGTTCATTTAAGGGGGAAACAAGAAGTGGGTAGACCAGTTGTTTGGATTCAGTTTGTAAAGAGGCTTGAAGTGTATACTAATGGCTTGAATTTCAGTTCAGATTTTTGCTCAAATATCTCCACAACTTCTTTAATTAAAAACGTAGACAATGGTCCAATGATTCGAGTTTCAAAAAAAATGCCCTAACTAGTGGAAGTGTTCGTGATTACTGCATTGTTGAATGTGCTCATGTGGTGTCTGGGAGACTGTAAAGGCGTTTTGGAGGAGACTTTCACAGTAGATGAAAAGTCTTCATTGTGCCCTCTGAGTCAGATGTTAAGATTCATTTATTGTCTTTTGGAGACATAGATACTTCTCTAATTAATACAAGGCCAATCATAACTTTTACCTATTCTATTCTATATTTTAATGGCACATACCATGTGAGATTACACTTAAAACTCATAATGCAAATCATCTCTTTAGACACCCTCCCAGCTTTCAATATATATTTCCCTTTGATTAAAGGACCTTTGCATAATTAAATTGAACTCAGAGTTTGTGGGTGAGTATGTATATCTGTGTATGAGAAAGAGAGAGGTGAGATAAATTATATTGTGCTTTTTTATTTCTAATCCAGCCAGCCATTTCTCATGGTGAAAAGGTGTAAGTTGAAAATTCTTTCCATCTCCAATTGTCAAATAGGCCTTGGTCTCTGTTTTCAAAAGTTGTCACTCATGAGACAGAAACCAAAGTACAGAGAGCACAAATTTAATTTAGAGAGTGAAATGTCTATTGAATGAGAAGCAGACTTGGAAGGAGGGAACAGGGAATGGGAGTGCTAGGTATTGAGTTTAATTTGAAGTTTTCTATACTTTGAAGGGCAGAAAAGTATATTTATTTTTTCCATAGAAAGTTATGAAGTGTCCCAAGGATAGTTAGAAAGATTTAGATGGCATTATAGATTTAGAATCCTTTTGTGTACAGAGAAAGAATACAGAACAAGTTGAGATCCCGGGAAGGGACATGAGCTCTAGAGTATGGTGGGGAAAGCAATTAATCATAACTAGGATGTGTTTACAGCTGGAGAAACAACAATGTGAATTTTCCTTAGAATCTTAAGAGTTAGGGAATACAGGTACGTGTCCCATGTCTGGCCATTGACTTATAGGATTTGAAGTCAAATGGGCTCAGATTAAATCCTGTTTTCACCTTTCAAATATCTATTTTTGATCACTAGTGCTTTTATCAATTATCAGTTGATCAATTAGCTCTTCTCTAACAGTTCCTTTTTTTCTTTGAAACTTTCCACAATCACTGCCTGCTTTCTACACAGAAGTCAATGGAATATTTTAGAAAGTAATGTAGATACTTTTATTCACTGGCTTTGAAGGGATTAGGAGCTTCACATTTCACTCTTAATAAAGCCCAAAGTCATTACAGCATACTGATACTACATGGTGTACCTACTCCTCCCCAACTCTTCTTCCTTACCTTAATGACAGTCTAGTCTCCTGCTAGTGTTTTATTTTTTCTTTCTCTCATACTGTATTAGCCACACTGTACTACTCTGCTGTTCCTTACACTACACACACATAAGCCTGCCTCAGGGCTTTTGCACTTTCTGTTTTATAACATGAATATTGTTTCCCAGATGTCTACATTACTTTCTCCCCATTTCTACATGGTATCTTCTCAAGTTGTACGCAATAAAGAGCAGCCTTATCAATCACTTCTTAAAACATATATGTGCTTAATTTTTCTTGGTGCTATTATTCTTTAGCACACATTTACTTGGTTATGCATTATCTGTCTTCTTCCACAAGAATGTAAATTCCCTTAGAGCTTTGATTTTGTTTCATTTATTCCTGATTTATCTCCTGTGTCTAGAAGAAATCATATAAACACTCAGTAAACATTTATCCAACAGGTAATAATAACTGATGCTGATATAATATTTCATGTGTGCCTGGAACTATTCTAAAAGCTGTACATGTGTCAACTGATTTAATCCTCACAGGGTAGACTGTGTTTATGTGTGTGACATCATTATTCCTGATGAAGACACTAATGCATGAGAAGGTAAAGAGGTGTGATTGAAAACATACAACTGGCAGGAGATGAGCCAGGTCTGTAGTTCAAACTCAAACTCAGCTCCAGATTTAAAACTCATAACCAGGGCAGTAGAATGGACGGATGGATAATATTTCCAAAAACAGCTATATAACATGATATATATATATATATATATATATATATATATATATATATATATAATATATATATATATATTTTTTTTAAATTTCTGTTCCTTGGGTATAATGTGTGGATGCTTATAAAATTAGCATAACTAATAATGCTATTGTAAATGTTAGCTATTAAAATTATGATCAATTGATACATAACTAATATTATTAGCATAAGTTTGACACAATTAGATCAAGTTTTTCATCTTTTAAAAAATGTGTTAAAATACCTGGCACAGTGGCACATGCCTATAATCCTAGTGATTTGGGAAGCCAAGGCAGGAAAAGAACAAGTTCTAAGCCAGCCTCAGCAACTTAGCAAGACCCTGTCTCACAAAGAAAAAGATAAAAGGAGATAGAAATGTCTATCAGTAACATGCACACACGCACACATACACACACACAAATAGTATTAGAACAAATGAATCACAAATTTTCCCAATGATACCAACAGCATGAAGTAAGAGCATATGTCCATCATGTCAAGGTTAATATCCAAGCTCCAGTATGGTGTAGGATAGAGCTCATTTTCAGTTGGATCTGGAAACCTCTCACTTAAACTCTAGGGATGCCTGCATGTCTAACTTTGGCTATTGTCTATGAAGGCAATGAAATTTATGGTGCGTTATCTTAAGTCCAAATCCCTCTATGATGTACAGACCTGTTTTGTTTTTTAGTGGTTTTCACCTGTTCTAGCAGATTAGACTGCTTGGCTTGACTAGCTGACCAGAGGGGCATACATAGATCCCACTGGAATTTCTGCCTGGAGCTATCCTGAAGTCAGGACTCAAGACACAGATCTTGTTGGTTTCATCCAGATTCCAAGCATGTCTGTGTGTGCATAAGGACCTTCAGGAGATTGTGCCAGATGTCTCTCATATCCCTAGTGCTTGCCTGAACTCTGCTTCATTCTGTATTTAAATCTATACCTTTCAATAAAATCCTTACATGAATATGTTCTGTGGAGTTTGACAAATCCTTTAAATATTCAGATTTATGTCATCTTTGCTTATGTGCAAATATGTGATATTGAACAGGCTAAATTGTCTATCTGGGACTCAACTTCCCCTAGTCACACACATGAAAATTATGAGGATCTAACTTGATTTCCTATATATATGTGTGTGTGTGTGTGTGTGTGTGTGTGTGTGTGTGTGTATGTGTTTGTGTGTGTATATATATATATATATATATATATATACATATATATATATATATATATACATTTCTCAGAAAAGATTGTGATGCATAGTGAGGAATAATATTAATTACTATTTTTCTCTATTTTGACTATTTAAAAATGAAATTTACACAATGATTTGACCACATATAGAGAATAAAGATTATTCAAGATCATATTTATAGTCTAATCTTAACCCTTCATTCATTTGAATGTAATCAGCTGATTGTGTATTTTCGGTGAAACTGAAAAATGTGGCAAGACCTCACATATGCATGACAGCAATTGTGGGCTCATCCACAACAATATATCACATTATGCCGGGCGCGGTGGCACACGCCTGTAATCCTAGCACCTGGGAGGCTGAGGCAGGAGGATCACGAGTTCAAAGCCAGCCTCTGCAGTGGCGAGGCACTTAGCAACTCAGTGAGACCCTGTCTCTAATAAAATACAAAAAAGGGCTGGGGATGTGGCCCAGTGGTCGTGTGCCCCTGAGTTCAAGTCCCTGGTACAAAAAAAAAAAAAAAAAAAAAAAAAAAAAAAATATATATATATATATATATATATGTCATATTACCTGGGAGAAATGGAGAATACAGAAACCTAACCAATTGTGAAAATGTCAATTAAGGACTGATATTCTTCAGATGTAATCTCATTTTTAAAATGTAATAAAATTGATAATTGTAAAATAAGATGTTGAGCCTTTTAAAATGTTATTCACTGTTGTTCTGATCTAGTCATTTAACAGTTTTGACCTATGAGAATAAATACTCTGTGCTTCAACTCACTCCTCTATAAATATAGAGAAAATAATACTAGATTTCATCAATTACTGAGATAATTCAATGAGATAAAGTTTATAATACATTAAATATGAAATCCATACATTTAAACTTAAAATTAGCGATGAGATCTCCAACAAATAATATAATTTTTAAATGATAATTTTCTTGAAGTTATGCATTTCCTTGTTTTTGAAAGAAATTCAGCAACAAAGCAGCCAGTATATGCCCTTTTTTAAAAAAATTTTTGAAGTGCTTGTTATGGGACAAATAGTCTGCTAGACGGTGGGTATATAATGGTGTAAAATAAAGTCACAGTCCCTCCTAGGAGAACTATCAGTAAATCAGTAACTTGAAGTGTGGTTTAAGTATTATGATAGGGGAAATGGCATACAGCAGGAGCCTGTGTCAAAAACACGTATAATATGTCTTAGGGACTTTGGTAAATAGACCCAGAGAAAACATATTTTATTTGATACCTGAAGGATAAGTGTGTTAAATTGCAGTGTTCAAAGCATGTACCAATGCCCAGACACTTAATTCAGATCTGTTCATTTCTCTTAATGGGAGGTTAGAATGACTACAGAGCACCTCATTGAGTCTAGCAGTTAGACTGCCTGGCTTGACTGACTGACCAGAGGGTCATACAAAGATCTCACTGAAAATTCTGCCTTAAACTAACAATTTCAATCAGAAACCAGTCAATAGTGTCTAATTCTAATAAATCGATAATTAAAATTTTATATCACTAAAAGATATGAATATATCTCATTTCATCATTTCCTTTAGATTAAAATAACTTACATTATAAATTACTTTAAAGTAGTTCTGCTGGCAACAAATTTTCTTAGTTTTTTCTTGTTTTTTTTTTTTTTTTTAATTTTGGTAATGTCTTTATACTACCTTTGTTTCTTATAGATATTTACACTGAATATAGATTAATGTATTGACTGTAATTTTATTTTGGCATTTTAATAATGTTGTCATTCAGAAAAGTTTATATTTTTAGATTTCTTTTAGATTTATATCCTATTTTGAATTTTGAATATGGTTCAGTGCAATACAGTTCTTAGGACTGGTCAAGTGGGGCTCTTTTTTTGGGAGGGAGGGCACCCGCTATAGTACTATCTGCGTCCACTTTGTAGGACTTCCTTCAAGTGGCCAAAACCCTGCTCTGATGCCAAACAACCCACTTAATCCCAAGTTAAATCTTCTGCCTTGTACGCGCCAACCCTTGAATCTACTAACTGATTCACCCAAATGCTCTGAGGAACTCTGGACTTAAAAACATAAAGTAAACTTGAGATTAACAAGAAGGTCAGCTTCTAAGAGGGCAATAATGGATGAGTCACTCCCTCTGGTAGGTTCAGTTTTTCTTTCACAGGATTTTCCGAGAAAGATCTGCTAGAATGTTAGGTTGTCAGCCCACTAATTTGAATGCATAGAAATTGCTTATGTAGACAGAAGTTATGCCTTAAAAAAAAAAAAAAAAAAAAGTGGTTTTTGATTTTTTTTTCATTGAGATCAACATTGGTGTTTTTAGTTGTGGTTATCTAATTATTACAGCCCCATTCTCCCTCTCCCCTTTGAAAAGTCTACTGTTCTTCCATTTAATTATCTTTGCAGAAGATCAACTGCCATATAAAATGATTCCGTTTATGGTCTCTTTATTCTGTCCCAGTGATCTATGAATTTTTCATCAATAAATGCTATATTTATTAATTTGTAGTGACAATTAGTAAATATATACTCTTTTTAATATTGTTTTTGCTATTCTAATTAGTTTTTCCACAGAAACTTTTGAACTAGCTTCTCAACTGACCAAATTATGCTATTCAGATAGACAAATATACCACAGTGTTATATATGAAATGTCTCCCAAAATCTCATGTGCGATTCAATGCAAAAATTTTCAGAGGTAAAATGATTAGATTATAAAAGGTGGGACCCAATCAGTGGACTAATCCACTAATATGGACTACCTGGGTAGAAACTGTAGGCAAGTGAAGTATGACTGGAAGAAGTCAGTCACTGGATATGTGCCTTTGGGGTTTACATTTTATCCCTGGTAAATAGATTCTGTGTGTGTGTGTGTGTGTGTGTGTGTGTGTGTGTGTGTTTCTCTCTCTCTCTCTCTCTCTCTCTCTGCTTCCTGGTTGACACCTCCTGAGCTGCTTTTCTCTGCCATGCCCTTCTGCCACAGAATTCTGTCTTACCCAAGGCCTAGGCCTATGGTTTTCCCCAGATGACCATTGACTAAACTTGGGCAACTGTGCTCCAAAATAAATTTTTGTTCCTTTGATCACAGTGAGGAAAAAGTTGACTAAAACACACAGTGAGGGATGTGGATATAGCTCAGTTGGTAGAGTGCTTGCCTCCGATGCACAAGTCCCTGGTTTCAATCTCCAGCACCACACACACACACACACACACACACACACACACACACACAATAAATTCCATCTTTATATACATCTATAAAGTATTAACTACAAAAAACAATGAATAAATAGAAGGAATACTAGTAGATTAGAGGAAAGGGAACAAGGAGAAGGAGAAGGAATGAGGAAATACTGGGGACTGAAATGGAGCAAATTTTATCCATGCAATTATGATTAGGTCAAAAACAACCCCACTATGATGTGTAATTATAATGCACTAATCAAAACACTAAAAAGGAAAAAAAAATAGTATTTCATTGCAGCTGCATTTTATCTATGGTTCAATTAAGGAGGAAATAACTTGTCAAAATTATTGAACAATCTGACTCATTAACAAAAAATACTCTTCCATTTTTCTTTGTCCCCCTTTAATTTCAATATTGAAAAATGTCTATAATTTCAGTTAAAGAATATTGTGTATATAACTAATGTATATAACTACTGCTGAAAATTTATTACATTTTTAATTTTTTATTGAAAAATCTTATTTATTAGTACAACAAAAAGTGATGGTTCTATTAATTAATTTTGAGTCTGGCAAATTTGATAATTTTAATTATTAGTTCTAATAGTTTCCTGTGAAATTCTTTGGGTTTTCTACATAAACAATTGTCATGAATGAATAAGAACATTTTTCCATTTTAAACCTTCGTACTTTTAAAAATATTTTTCTTATTATATTGCACTATCTAGTACTGTCAGTACAATATTAAGGAACATTGTGGGAGCTGATACCTATACCATGCTCTTAATATTAGAGAAAACATCCAGTGTCTCATCAAAAAGTATCATATGAATTGCATGTTTTTCACCAATATTCTTTATCAGATTAAGGAGTCATACTTTCATAGTAGCTATTTTTTTCTTTTAATAATAAATGAATGTCGAACTTTGTCAAATCCTTTTGTGCACAACTGAAATACTATTGTTTTTCTCTTCAATTTATGTTTATACATGTGCACTGATTGATTTTTTAAAAATATTTATTTATTTACTTTACTTGTACACAATACAATGCATTTATGTTTACGTGGTGCTGAGGATCGAACCCGGGCCAAGCATGTGAGAGGCGAACGCTCTGCCGCTGAGCCACAACCCCAGCCCCCGCACTGATTGATTTTTAGATATTGAACAATTTTAAATGCTTCCAGTCAACATGTATGGCAGTTTGTCTCCTAGCACTATATATATTCTCTGTTCAACCTTGCCAATGTGCAGGTTAAGATTGGCATTTTTACTTAGCTTTAATTTGTTGATATTTTGGTTATTTTTGCATTTATATTCATGCAGGATTCTATTGTGTAGTTTTTATTGTACTTTCTTTGTTTAATTTTAAATCAGGATAATTTTCACCTTAAAAAGCAGTTGGGATATTTCTCCTCCTCTTCCATTTTCATTAAGAGATAATGTAAAATTGCTGTTATTTCTTCCCTAAATAGTAAAAAATAAACAGTAATGTTGTCTAGATCTTGACCTTTTATTATTGGAGCATTTTAAAATATATTCAGTTCAAATATATTCAGTTCTTTAACAATTGGACAATATCTTTTTCTTCTTGAGTGAATGTTGATACTTTCTGTAATTCAGGATGCATTTCATGTGCATTATCAAGTGTATTTACATAATTTGTTTTTACTTTTTTTAAAATTATCTATAGGAAAAGAAAAAAATATATGAAGTATGTCATGAAATTAGAAGGAGTCCATTAGGATGGAGGAAGAAGAACGGGTGGAGGAAAGAGGAAAAGGGAAAGAGAAGCTTTGGGAAGCGAAATTAATCAAATTATATTATATGCATATATAAATATGCCACAACAAAACCCATTATTCTGTATAATTAATATGCATCAGTAAAAATAAGCTGCAAAAAAAAAAAAATCCCATACTGATTGATATATATGTCAGTTACAGTCACTGGTTGTAGTCTCTTTATGCAATTAAGAAAAGTGGTATAATGGGTACAGAGGTGCAGTGAGATATGAGGAACAACTTCTTATGTTCCATATCACTGGATGGGGCCAGGTTATCCCTTCCAAAGCCATTCTGATGAAACGATTTTCTCCATGATTCTTTCTTCTCCAGGAGAGTCAAATTCTGTTTTGTAGCTCTTGTGGATCTTATGAGGGAAAGCGTTTTCTACCCTAAAGGATAGCTCTCACTTTACTGAAACAAGATGCCAAGTTCAGGAACGTTTCTTCTCGTCGCTCCAAGTTTATGAGGTGTTTTCTTTCCACCTTTCCGCCACTCACAATTGAACTTTACTTATGCCCTGGCCTCAGCAGAGTTTGCTGCTTCTATCTCAGTAGCTCAGGCTTTCTGTATGTATGTCCAATGAATCCAAACAGAGGTGGAATTTTAAATATAACCAATAGCAGTAGTAAATCCTGTCCTACAGACAGCTAGTGTCAGAGTTCTCTATGGACAGGCACTAACCCCACTATTTCTTTTAAGCTCCTCAAGGTGATCTATGAAAAAGAGCCTTAAATTTAATGTGAAGTCTACATTTTTAGTGGGGCTCCACAAAATCTTATACGCCTTTGCTGCAACTCTTCAAAACTTTAGCTGATTTCTCTTATCCATTTGAATGGCATCCAGGACTTCCTTCAGTGGTCTGCCACACACTAGCCAGGCCCTAGCTTTCCTCCTCTCCTTAGGGTTTTTTTTTTTTTTTTTTTTTTTTTTCTCTCCTTCAGATTTCCAATTATTCCAGGCAGATCTCATTTATCCAAAAAACAGCCCTTTCAAATCTACAATTTGAAGAGAAACGGGAACTCTAATTTCTTTTAAAAGTTGTATTAAACATGGCTGAAATTATTTAAAAAATCTGTATACTTAGAATAATGTTAAAACAAAAATATATAGTTTTGATTTTTCAATTTCCCTAGAGTTATAATAATACAAATTAGAGGCACAGATCTATGTTTTCAAGAAAAGTTACTGTGAGATGGATTTGATAAACCCTATTTGAAGAAGGCATTTCCAATCATGATAATTTTTTGCATTGTGTAGAGCCTCAATCATTGCAAGATCCTGCCTGTGTTTTCTTTCATTAGTCAATGAGAACTAAACAATATAGCAGATTAGAAACTCTGGATAAATAAACTGGACATATGTAGCCAAGCTCTTCTCAGAGACATCCTTTCTCCTAGAATCTGTATGCCAATAGGAACCATGGATTATCCTCTACTTTTCCAAGTAGAGATGTAACTTTGTCAGACTAGTAAAAAGTTGATCACTTTTTAGGCCTGATAATATTAGTAAGTGGGTGTATATAATTCTCTAATTTAAAGGTCATTCAAGAGGTATATTTTTATTTTATACCATGTTTTCCAATGCAATTTCTATCAATAATAATGATCAGGTAGAGTTTTGACAGTAATTATTTCTAGTGATATCTGAATTCCAAATTTAAACCTTAGAATATGTGGTACTTTGAATTTTGTAGTGATCCCCATTGGCCACAGTTGAGTGACTATGTTTATATAAGCAAGGATGTAGGCAAAGATATTTGTTATGGTTTGAATGTGAGGTGTGACCCAAAAGCTTACTTGAAGGCTGATAGTCCCTGGAGGCTTGGCTATAACTCAAGATGGCAGTAGACCTTGGCATCAATCATGTGATGCTGGATCTGCGGGAATGCAGGATGCTAGAGTTAGGGGGCATGGAGGTTTCCACAAAGATTTCAAAGGAAGGCCTAGTAGGCCAGGAAAAGTGCAATAGGGCCAGAGGCCCTGTGGGCAGTCCCTGAGAGGGAAAATTGTGGAGATGTAAAGAGGAAGCCAAACGGCAGTGGAGATGCCCACGATTAAGAAATACCAGTAACATGGGACATCTTCCTAGAAAAGCAATAGGAATTGAGCAGAGACAAGCCAACAGAAAGGCCTCTTGGACTTCAACCAATAAGGCCACAGAGGTGGAGCTACACAAGCCCTTAGGAGAGAATATCATGATGCCATGTACTCCAGATGCTGAACACAGAACTACAGGACTTGTTTGCCTAGCTGGATTTCAGTCTTGCTTAGGTCCTATCCCTTCTTTCTATGACCCTATTTTTCTGAATGGAAATATTTACTCTGTACCATTATATACTGGATACTTGTAAATCACTTTTAATTTTATAGGAGCTCAAAGTGCAACATTGACTTGGGCCTCAGAAAGACTTTGGACTTGAACTTTGAGCAATTTCAAAATTTTTGAGACCATGAGGACTCTTGGGAATGGACTAAATGCATTTTGCATTGTCAGATGAGTCTGAGCTTTTGGGGGCCATAACATTTTTGGGGCCATAACATTTTCGTAATGTTATGGTTTGAATGTGAGATGTCCCCCAGAAGTTCACATGTGAGACAATGCAAGAAGGTTCAAAGGAGAAATGATTGGGTTGTGAGAGTTTAACCCAATTGGTGAGTTAATCCCCTGATAAGGATTATCTAAGAGTGATAACTAAAGTGGTAGGGTGTGGCTGGAGGAGGTGGGAATTGGGGTTTTGGGGTATATGTTTGTAACTGGCAAGTGGAGACCTCTCTCTCTCTCTCTCTCTCTCTCTCTCTCTCTCTCTCTCTCTCTCTCTGCTTCCTGATCATCATGTGAGCTGCTTCCCTCTGCCACACCCTTCCTCCATGATGTTCTGCCTAACCTCAAGCCTCAGGAATGGAGCTTTCTGTCCATGTACTGAGACCTCTGAAACTACGAACCCCTGAGTAAACTTCTCCTCCTTCAAAATTGTTCTGGTCAGATCTTTTAGTTAAAGTAGTGAAAAAGCTGACTGAAATAGTATTTGAACCTTACAGAATATGTGTAGTTTCTCAGGAATGTAAAAAAGCAAGTGCAGGATGGTGGATGGGGCTATGTGAGCAGAAACACAAAAGAAAGAGGCATGAGTGGCCTTGGTGGGGGCTGAAAGAGCATCTTAAAATGTTATGGCCTTTCAGGGCCCTTAGTATGAAAGCACAAATGAAGGCAGGATTCAATGACAAAAACAGTAGAAATTCTGAGAGGCCTCTCCAACACTGGCTCTATAGGTGGCCAAAAGAGCAATCACAGTCTGAAAGACACTCACAGACTCAGTGTTAGTTTGTAGGCTGCTGTTGGTTTGCAATGCAGGTGCAGGATTTCCTAGGAATGTTTGGCTAAAGCAAAGATTTTTATTATGCGGAAAAGGATATTTCTAGTCTTCTTAAGAATTTGTGTGCAGAGCAATTTCTAATGCAGTTAAAACACAAGGCATCTGAATTTGCTTGTGATATAGAGCACAGGGGAATTTCTGGCTTTAAATTGTTAGAGCTAGGCTTATGTAGACATGACTAAATACACTGAATCAAATTCCAGTCTGCATTCAGGGCCATAGAGGATTTTGTGGAGGGATATAGAAACTTGTCCATGAGCACAAAATATAAAAAACATTCAGGAAATTTTGCTGAGTGCATTTTAAGGTGAGAAAATTATAAAAAGTGGATATGCAGATACTGCCTGTGCCCAGAGAAAATGTTACTGAACAATATACAGAAATAAAAATAGAGGGAAAATGTATCATGAACAGTATACAACCAAAGATTGGTTCATGCCAGTCCACCATATCTTGTCTTCCTCCATTTCTTAATGTAGCAGAGGGTTGAGTAACCTGTACAGCAGCCTAATTTCAGAAATCTACCATATTTTAGTAACCTGATCTAGCTAAAATCAATATGGGGATCTCACCAGAATGCAGATTCTGTAACATGGATGGCTTCTAAATGCAACAAAATTAACTTCTTTGGGGAATTTTTCCTAATTGAATGTTAATGAATTCATCATTAATTTCAGATAATTGCATTATACTACCTGGAAGTCCAGATTACTGGAATTCCTGGTCTATTAGTCAGGGTTCTCTAGAGGAATAGAACCAACAGTTTATGTATACATATGATTATAAAAATGGAGATTTATTAGATTGGCTTACATGATGAGAAACTCAATACTCCCATGATGGCTGTCTGGATACTGGAGATAGGGAGGAACCAGTAGCTGCTGATTCCAGGTACCTGGAGCCTCAGAACTCCAGGGACCAACAGTGATCTAGTCAAAGACTGAATGCCTGAAAGTTACCTGGAGAATCACTCTGTAGAAGTGAAGGAGCTAGAGTCTGATGACCTCAGACATCTCAGCAACAATCCAAGCACCTATCCAAGAAAAGTGTAGTTTGCATCTGTTTTATCTTTTTCTTCTCCTACCCTTTGATCCATTCACAACCACAGTCTACTGGACTGTGCTGCCGACATTTAGGACAGGTCTCCACACCCCAGTTTGCTGTCCCACATGTCAATCATTTCTTGAAAAACCCTCATAGACACACCCAAATGTCTATTCATCTTAGGCATTTTGTAGTCCAATCAAGTTTACAGTCCAGATTAACCATCTGTTTAGTCAGTTTTTTATCTGCTGTGAGTAAAAGACCCTGACAAAAAAGAATTTTAGGGGAGGAAAAGTTTATTTGGGGGTACATAGTTTCAATGGTTGTCCATAGATAGACAGCTCCATTCCTCAGGCAGAACATCATGTGATGGATGGAAGCAGTTCACATGTTGATCAGAAAGCAGAGAGACTCCATTCACCAGATATAAGAAATATACCCCCAAATCATATCCCAGTACCCACCTCTTCCAGATACACTGTACATGCTTTCTGTTACTATTTGATTAATCCTATCAGGGCATTAATTCAGTGATTAGGTTAAGGGTCTCCTAAACCAATAATTTCACCTCTAAAACTTCTTGAATTTTCTCACACATGAGATTTTGGGGGATACCTGTCATTTAAACAATAACATCATCATATCCAGGTTCCGGCTAAAATGACAGAAACATGTCTCTACATGCTCCTTCACCTAAACACTGTTAAAATTCTGTCTTTTATAATACTAAATCCTGAGTATTGGGACAACTGGTGTGGGTACTAGAGTGATCAGTTAGTTAATATTTGGTTTGCCTGTACTTTTGGACTATGTGCTTTGGAAAACAGACAACTAACAGAAAGGCATCTTAAAATGGGAAAAAGACAAACAGAAAGACAACATATCACATTACTCCATTCATTCTAAGTTGTAGAAAGCCATAACTATGCTGGTAGGAGGAAATTCAGTGGTTTCCAAGGGGCAGAAGTGACCAAATAAGAAGCTAAATATATAATGAGGAATATTACACATAATATTGAACCAACAGACTTTCAAAAATGCTGAAGAAATTTTACCAATCACCAAATGAAGCAGCACCAGTTGCATCTGTGGAAAGAATCAAAGCTCTGATAAGGGATTTAATATAAAGTGGAATTGGAGAGAACAGTTTTTTGTTAGTTTGTTGTGTTACTGAGGATTGAACACAGTGCTCCACACATGCTAGTAAAGCACTTGACCAACAAGATGCATCTTATCACTAGAAGGACCATTTTGAAATGAGATTTAATATATTTTTTTTATCTTTGAACTTTTAAGTTAGAAGAGTGTGAAGAGCAATACAAGTATATTTTCCATGTTTTTTATTAATTTTTATTTGTTTTAATTAGTTATTCATGACAGTAGAATATATTTATGCACTATGATATATCATACATAGATGGGATATAATTTCTCATTTTTCAAAGTATACATGTTGCAGAATCATATCGGTCATGTAGTCACATATATACATACAGTAATAATGTCTGTTTCATTCCACTATCTTTCCCATCCCCACATCCCCTCCCTCCCCTCCCTTCACTTCCCTCTACCTAATCTAATGCTATTTTTCCCTAGTGCTCCACCCCCTGCCTTATTGTGAATTAGCATCCACATAATAGAGAAAACATTCTGCCTTTGGTTTTGTGGGATTGGCTTATTTCGCTTAGCATGATATTCTCCAACTCCAACCATTTACTGGCAAATGCCCTAATTTCACCCTTCCTTAAAGCTGAGAAATATTCCATTGAGTATATACCATATTTTCTTTATCCATTCATCTATCGAGGGACACATAGGTTGGTTCCATATTCTAGCTATTGTGAAATGAGCTGCTATAAACATTGATGTGGCTATGTCACTATAGTACTGTGCCTAATAGAAGAGAAAGTAGGCCCAAATCTGCACCACTTTGGCCTAGGATCTGACTTCCTTAACAAGACTCCTAAAGCACAAGAAGTAAAATCAAGAATCAATAAATGGGATGTATTCAAATTAAAAAGCTTCTTCTCAGGAAAGGAAATAATTAATAATGTGAGGAGAGAACCCAAAGATTGGCCAAAAATCTGTACCACATGCACCTCTGATAAAGCATTAATCTCTAGGACAAATAAAGAACTCAAAAAACTTAACACCAAAAACACAAATAACCCAATAAATAAATGGGCTAAGGAACTGAACAGACACTTCACAGAAGAAGAAATACAATTGATCAACAATTATATGAAAAAGTGTTTAACATCTCTAGCAATTAGAGAAATGCAAATCAAAACTACTCTAAGATTTCATCTCACTCCTGTCAGAATGGCATCATCAAGAATACAGGCAACAATAAATGTTGGTGAGGATGTGGGGGAAAAGGTACACTCATACATTGCTGGTGGCACTGCAATTTGGTGCAACCACTATGGAAAGCAGTATGGAGATTCCTCAGAAAACTGGGAATGAAACCACTATTTGACCCAGCTATCCCACTCCTTGGTTTATACCCAAAGACAAGTGTATTTTGAATCTTAAATAAAACATGGTTTTAAATATCAAATGGAATAGTATTTAAGCAATTGTTAATTTTCTCCTTGAGAATTCATTAACCAGAAAGGATTTATAACCAAATTTGGTCACAATATTAAGTATTTTTTTCATTATTTTTTGGTGTTGAGGAGGGTGCTGTGGTTTGAACATTGTGTCCCATACAAAACTGATGTGATGGAACCTAGTCCCCAATGTGACAGTATTAAGAGGTGGGTCTTCTAGGAAATGGTTGAGACATGAGGCAGCTCTCTTGAATTATGCAGCAAGGAGTCCTCCAGCAGATGCCAGTGTCTTGATCTTGGACTTCCCAACCTCCAGTGATAAATACACAGTGAGCAGGTATTCTTTTGTTCCATGTCAATAACCCAGTCTTCCTGTTCTATTAGAGCAGAACACATGGATTAAGACAGCACTGGGCAGAGGTTTACTTTAGAGGATGTACTAGCCTCTTAAAGTAGTTGGGAAGGTTTCCCTTAACCTCATACCCTGAAATAATTTGAATAAGATTGAGATGAGCTACTCCTTGAGAGTTAGATGGACCTTGAATGTAAAATTGTATGTCCATTAATATATTCTGAGTGCCTATCATAGAGTTGGGAACAAATTTGTTGGATTAACCTATTTATCCCTTAAATTTAACCAAAAGCGTTTTCCCAAGATTTTTGTTACCAAGGTTTTCACGATCTTTAAATTACCATTAAGTATTCCTCTTTAGTGTTTTTAGCTTAATGCTTAAAAAATTACTTTCGTTCTTCTTGTTTAGTAATGAATATGTTTAAGCCTATAAATTTTCCTTAGGATCTAACCTCAGCTATATTCTATAGATTCTGAAAATGTGCGGAACTCATTATAGTTATTTTCTGAATATGCACACTTAGGATTTTTCTTTACTTTATGTACCTGTGTCTTTTTCATGTTTCCTCATTATTTTTGTTTAATTTCTGCCAATGTAGACTTCATTTTTTTCTTGGAATTTATGTAGCTTTCCTTAGTCTTTACTGTTTTGTTACTTTAGATTGATATATGTCTCCTTAACACTTTTTATATCTTTTTTTGTCTGTATGAACTATCAGCAAAGACAAATACATTTTTTTTCTGCTTTTGTCTTGTATTTCATGAATTTTATTTTGTTTTGTGTATTTTGATGCTACTGATTTTTTATATTGCCTTTTATTTATTTTGGTCATTAACATTGTGGCAACTACTTTCCTTTTCACATTTTTATCTATAGCTCTCTCATTCTTTTATATTCAAGTTTTTAAAATCACTTGGTTTTAGGGGTGTTTATTTGTAAAATAAATGATTTTTTAAAGCTTTATATATAAATAAAAATAATTTTATAATTCAGATCATGAAATTATTTCCTTTACATATATATATATACATATATGCATATTTGACATTTTAACATTTTATTTCAGCTTCACTTCTCTCATATTATTTCCTATTCTATGCCATGTGCTTTTCCTATTTCTGTTTTATATTTCCTTCTGAAATATATTGAGTGTTTTTCATTCTACTAGCAGGATTTTCTTTGTACTTTTATACTGACCCTCAATTTCTGTTTCTTGATTTATCAACCTCAGAAATGAAGCAAAGGATGCTGACTTCCACTATAAACAAAAAGTAATAAATTACTAATTACTTCTCGTACCACTTTTCTCAACTCACTTTTTTCGTTTTTTTATAAATTATTATAAATTTTGTATTAGATAATGAATTTTTCACGAGTTACTACATTACACATATAATTATCATAGCTAAATTTACATAGCGCTGTTTATAACTAGATTCTCTGCCCCCTCCAGGATGTTGTACTACTATGTTCTGATCTTTGTTTTTTAGTTTTTTCTTCTGTACATTTTTCAGGTCTCTAGAGCATTATATGAAATAGACTTCGTTCAGAAACCTTATGTGAATAATATGCTTATGCAGTCTTTTCCCCTTAAAACTATTTAGACGTTCATTTTTAAGCATTTTATGAATGTATAAAAATACTTATTAATATTCTATTTATTCTGCTTCCTTTGAAAAATATTTTCAGAAGCTGAGTACCCAGCAGTGAATAAGTAGCCCAAACTTCATATCTTAGAAACCTCTCAGTGCATTGGGAATATAATAAACAAGTACATAAATACACACAATACACACATCTGAATGGTGAGTGTACCATAAAAGGGATATAAAGGCTATATTTTGGAAATGTGGTCAGAACATGCATTTGAGAGCCTACAGTCTGAAATCAGGAAGGAGAGACCTAAGCAGAGGATACAGCAATTGAAAAAAGTTGGGCTGAAGAAAAAAAAATACCCTTTTATTCCACTGGGAATAACAAGGAAGCCACTATGGGGCAGAACAAATTAATTGATGGAGAAAGTTGTATGAAAGATTGGGGCTGGAGCGGTAGCTTGAATTTTCATCTACTGCAAAGTTCTGATAAGGAGAGCTAAGTAATCTTATTTATGCTTCTAAAAATTTCTCTTCTTGTTGTCTTATAAATACATTTTGGAGTAATTCAGTATTACCTAGAAGCAAAAATCAGTTTGCTAATAATTTTTAAAGGTAAATGCTACCTTTCTGGACTGCTTAATTACCTGAAAAATATTTATTGATTACTTTTTCATATGCTCCGAGTTTGTGCATCCATGCATTTTTTTAATGAAGATTATTTCTTTAAGGTTCAGTTTAATTGAATCAATGGAATGTTTTCATATTGATCAATACATTTGTCAACCATTGCAAAAAAATGTCATGAAAGTGATCACCTAGAAACTCAACGATATAAAACAAGTATTACGTGCTGGTGGATCACTTATTGGATTGATCCATAAAGGCCGTGTTCAGCTGGTCATGATGCCAAGCTCTAGTTTGGGCCCATGTCTTTCATAGATATGTATTATCCTCTCTGGAGCACTGAGTGCACTGGGGATTAGAAAGATGTGATTGAGAGGGGCAGACAGTAGGACATTGAAAATCTTCTGGGGGTAGATGAGATGAGAAGAATGGGTGCCTGAGGTCTATATTTATAGATTGCACCCTGCATTTTTCTCACACATATCTATGGTCAAAGAAAGTCACAAAGTCAAGCTCATCATCAGTGGGCCAGAGAAGTATATTTCACTTTAAAGTGCAAAGAACTACAATCATAGGAACCAAGATGGTGAACACAAAGAGGAATGGAAATTTGGAACTAATATTTCAAATTGCCAGCATAAAATTTCTTTCACTTTTGATTTAAAGAAATGCAAACATTTTTCATTAAAGATACATATTTTTCTTAACTCCATTGAAGTTTCATTCTTTTTTTTTTTATTTGAGTAGTTCCTGTTTCATTTCTTTCACTCTTTCAGATAAACTAGAGGATAACTCTTCGAACTCTCCTCTGTCTACATTAGCTAAGGTGTTCTTTTTAATGCTGGCTGTCCTTGCCTTTTTCTTTCACATTATGTGTTATTTTCTTAATGTGTCATCCATAGACTGGATTTGTCTTTTTATAATCTCATTTATCTCATCCCTGCTTCATTTCTACTTGATGGTATTCAATTGTGTTATTTCTGTTAATCCATCCTCTTACTTTGCCTGGTGCAACTGTGATTACATTCTGTTCTCTTTTTACATTCTGTTCTCTCTCTCTTTTTTTCCCCCCACAGTTGCTGATTTGTGTGTGTGTGTGTGTGTGTGTGTGTGTGTGTGTGAGAGAGAGAGAGAGAGAGAGAGAGAGAAACAGTATAAACATAAATCTGTAACAAATATATTTTCCAATTTTTTATTTATTTATTTTTTATGTTATCTATATTTTATTTTGAATTGCTACATTTTATGTGCATTTGTACATTTATATATATATATATATATATATATTTATTTATTTATTTTTGCTTGTGTCTGGTTGAGTTCAACTGTATCCTTATCTAATTTTCAATATGAAATAGTGATAAAATTCATGGTCCTCCCATAAGACCTTCTTCTTTTCTACATTTCTAGTGTTTTCAAATCTCATAACAAATTGTAAACATATATTAAAGTGTCCTTAACTTATATTTTAATGGAACTATTCCACTGTACATATTAAATTGACTACCTAATGATAATTAGTAGTTTATACTAAATGATAATTTTTAAATATTACTATACATTACTGCCATAAATGAATACATTTCTCACTTAGAGAAGTTTGTTGTTGATGTTATTTTAGAGAAGTGACCTGGAATTGTTAAAAACATATTTGGAAATGTTGACTTTTAGCTTAAATCTCAGTAAATTGCTTTCCTGCATCTATAAAGTAGGCATGAATGACCAATAGTAACTTATACTTAAGGAAAAATTTACTTTGTGTACTTTTAAATTTTAATTGCCATCAAATTCTAAGTATATGTCATAGGATTAATGACTAATGCTAATATTTTAGCAATATTAGCTACAATAGCTAACTACAGAGGGAGGTAATGTACTTGCTGAGGTTATGTGATTCTTTTTTGTAAAGTCTAGATATCTCTTAAATTCTTAATTCAGAGCATTTCACATGTCTTCACTTGTCTAGTCCAAGTCTGTAATTTCTTTTTATTTGTCATTGCTCATCTAAGCAATGAACTGAGGACACTGAATCTTAAAGATATATCCATATAGCATCACCTATTAGCATCATGTTAAAAAAATAAATATTATCTTTTGGGTTATGATGATAATCAAGTTTTATTAAAAATTGTAAAGCATTAAATTATGTGAAAAGCAGAAATGGCACTGCTGGAATCCAGAACATGATGCTGTTAACCACTCATAAAACAATGTTTACAAAACACACATGCTTCAGCAAACCAATCTGACATAGGCAAGGTAAACTCACAGCCACACTACCAGAAGAGATGGTTCCTGCTCCTCCAAAAATATCTATCCTAGGTCTCCAGCACCCTCTCACTCCCTTGACAAATATTACTAAAGTACTCAATTGTAGAAATCTTTCCAATTCTCAATGACATGCAATAAAGAAGTTGCTCCCACATTAACCCTGTGAGAATTTCCAGCACAAGTTCAAGTCCTTTTAGAAACCCCAAAGCCTCTCCAAATCTCCTCCATCTCCATGTGATGCCCTATACAGGCTCTGAGTTGTTCATGCTCCTGTTGCAGAAAGCCCAATAAATTTCATCTATTATTTACTAATGTTGTTGCTTACTGATGTGTTTCTTGTATTCCATTAGTGAGACTCAACAATGATCTGTCAAAAGGTAAATGATTTTTATAATATTGTCCATAACTCCACTTTCACAAAGAAGTGAAATAGTTATCCACACTGAAGATTTTCACATCATAATTTAAACATGTTTGGCCATTAGTGCAGTTCATATATACCTACATATTCTTATCCTCCTCCTTCTTCTTCCTTCCTAGTGCAGGATACTTTTACATTTCTATATCCCTTATGAAGTTAGATACATCTCTATCATTTGCTGTGGTCAATGAAATATAAAGGGAACTCTGCACAAAAAATTCAAATTAATTATTTGTACTTTGCCAGCTTCCTCCACATGTTTATCTAGCTGATTGTCAATGCATAGATTGACATATATTTTCTTTCACTCCACAGCCCTGAAGGACTATATACAGATATACTATGTACACTAGATATGTAAAAATTAAAAGTAAATTGTTAATGTGTTTAGCCAATGAGAATTTTATATATTTGATACTACAACATCACCTAACTCAACCTGATAAATACAATGAACCACTGAATTTGTGAATTATTTTTGTAGCAATGTTATAAAATTCCTGGACAATTCAGAAATAAAAGTTTAAAATCAAACTTTATTTTTTATATCAGTAATCAATACCTTTATTTATTTTGAGATTTTTTTAATAGTTCACAATTTTGTGTATTTGTCAAATTTTAGCCGCTTTTAAGTGTACTTAATATAAACATTTTTACAGATACCTTTAAGAACTCATGAAATTCTTTTAACAATTAAACCTGCCAAATAACAAAAAATGCTAATAAAGAAAAATAAAATGCCAGGTGTGGTGCATTCCTGTAATTCCAGATGTTTGGGAGGCCGAGGCAGGAGGATTGAAAGTTCAAAGCCAAACTCAGTGATTTAGAGAGACCCTAAGCAACTTAGAGAGGCCTTGTCTCAAAATAAAATACAAAAGAAGGGCTGGGGATTTGACTCAGTGTTTGAGTGTACCTGAGTTCAACCCTTCAAACCCTGGTACTAAATAAATAGATAAATAAGTAAATGTTTGTTTCACATTTCTATTTATGCCATATATTTACTCATATATTTAGCCCACATATTCATTTATACTTACTTATGTCTTTGCTTATTTAGTTTGAATAACTATGTATCTGCCCTTATATTATGTTGCACATATGTATAAATTATGGACATTAATACTTGAAATAACTGATTGATTTAGCAATTTATCAGCACAGAGTATGCATCTTTAATTAGAATCATCTTGAGTACAACGGTAAAAGAAGATGTTTGAGAAAATATCTGAAGAGACTGACTGAACAAACTATATTGAAAAATTAGGGTTTAGTTCTAAGTGATATAAAAAGCCATTAGAGAATTTTGAAAAGGAAATGTGACATAATCAGACTTATTCTCTATCACTAGCGTAGTGGCTGCTCAGTTTGTAAACTTTAAACATACTTATAAAATGCATTTATGACTACAAAAATATTAAAAATATCCCTTTGGACAGTTGAGCTGAACATTTAACCTGTTTTTTTTTTTTTTTTTTTTTTTTATTAAGTTTTAGCCTTAGGTAATTTTAATCAATAACCAAGACTTTTTGGAGAGTTTAAATATTTTAAAAGATATCCTCATTTTAATTATTAACTGTGCTTGGCTTACTCACTAATCTCTATCACCTTAATAAAGTAATTCATCAAACAAACATGAAGATGCTCCATATAATTCCATAATTTTTTTTCAATTTCAAATCATATTATATTTTTAATTTTATTATAGGAGTGGGAAAAGTGTCATTTGCATAGTTTGTGCTTCTATTTTAATTTTTATATTTTTTTGCAAAATCATAACTCAATGATGTTAAATAAAGCCAGTGAGACTAAATACCACCAACCTGTGTTATATGTATGTTATACTGTGAAGAAAAATGTCAATCAATGAAGCAAGAATGCTATGAGAAGCCAGAGATAAGGAACTCTGATTTTAGAAAAAAACAACCTAAGAAATGTCTTATTTGGAGGGTTAATTTAAAAAAAGTATATATATTAGAAAAATATGAGAATGGGCCAAGCAAACATAGGTGGAAAGAAATCTAAGCAGAAAAAAAAAATCACAAACCCTCCAAGAAGAGCCTGCCTGGAGTATTGGAGAATCTTCATGAAGGTCAATGTGTGAGAGGTACAGAGGGAAGAGAGGTGAGAGCTAGACATTGGATATATGGTAATGATTAAAAAATTAATGGGTGCAAGTCATCGGGGAACTCATAAAGTATTGGATTTTACTACAAATAAAACCCATTAGGGGTTTAGTTCGAAGATTGGCATGCTCTGTCTTGTGCCTAGACAGGATCACTGTGGCTGCTTTGTAAAGAATAGACAGAAAGGAGCCAGGGAAAAGTGACAGAGCAGCTTGGAAGCAGAGGCAGTAATCCATGAGGGAGATAAAGATGGATTGGCTATCATATCAGAGTATCTAAGATTAAACAAATAAATGACTAGCTTTGACAACTGAATCATAAATAGGACTTTGATTGATATCATTTCAAATTTTTCTTCTCCATTCTGAACAACAGCTGACAGAGTATTTGAAACCACAGCCAATATTTCAGAAATTGCACGCTGGTGATCTAAAGGACAGATTTAGTCTGTAGATTTATTTTGTTTGGTATGCAACTGTTTTGAGCCAACATTTAAAAATTGGAAGAATTCATGTAAAATATGGTATTTCTGATTATCTGGAAATGTCAGTCATTCTGGCAAAACTAGGATCAACATTCACAAAAGGAGCTGGTTTGAACATGTCTAGTTTAAGTAAGGCCATGAAATTTCCAGTTTCCCACAATCCCTTCTAGACCTTATCATAGCTCTAATATCCAAAGCTGAGGTTAAACTGAATTACAATATCAAATTTTCTGTTAATTTTAATACTATATAAATATTCTATTATATACACTTCACTCTCAAAAGTGACAAAATAGAAGATAGGAAGAAAAGTAGACTTCCCCCATTTTATGTTTTCTTGATTTACAGTTTATCTTAGTCTGATTAGTGTTTCTATAAATGAATACCTGAGACTGGTAATTTATAATGGATAGAAATTTATTGGCTCACTATTCTGGATGCTGGGAATTCATTATTAAAGTGTTGGCATCTTCTGAAAACCTTTTGCTCAATCATCACAGAATGGAAAACAAGAAAGTATGAGAGAAAAGCCACAACTGAAAGCCCTTTTTAATAGAGCCTCCATGTCCTAACACCCTCTTAAAATCCCCACTCCAGATACCATTACACAGGTAATTAAATTTCAACATGTGCTCTGGAGGGAACAAATATTCAAACTATAGCATGGATTATTTGAGCATTTTTAAAAACTTCTTATAAGTGTTTTATAAAATTTGATTATCTTGTATGTAAAAATAATGCACATAAAATTGAATTATACATCGATATTTGGATCAAAATCAAAATAATGCTATTACCATAAAGGTCACATTTAAGCATGCCATTCTTTAAATGTTTAACTAGAAATGAGGAAAATTGTAAAAGATTTGGAGGTCTTTTTCCTTTTGTAGAACTAATACATCCTCTAATTCTACTTTAGTTAAAACTATCTGTAAACCTACTTTTCACTTAATCATGTCATGTTCTTCAATTCAAATTTTTGTTTTTATTTAGAAGTTGAAATGTTTACAAAAATTAGTTTATTTCTGAAACAACATACTATTTTGTTTGTTATTTTAACTATTATAACTATGAAATTATCTCTAGACAATAAATACCTATATGTATGTATGTGTATATATATATATATTTAATAAATTTTCCCATCATTTTGATGAATTAAAAGCTGTGAAGAGCTATGTTTCTTAAATATAGGGTATTTTTAAAGTTCATGAAAACTTAGGAGGCAGAAAAATGGCACTGACATGACTGAAGCGTGGGAGGGGATGGTCTGTCATTCACAGCATCATAGCAAAGGCATTTTGTACAGAGTCCCGACTTTCAAATGAGGTAGATATGGGTTCAGATACCCAGACTAACCCTGTAGATACAATCTAGTATGAAGAACTTGCACTCTGAGTCTGTGCCCACTTTCCTTCATTTATAAAATAATAATAGTACCTATCTCAAAGTCCTTTGTGGCTTAAACTATTCATAGTTCATTGTATTGTTTCATTAGTTTCTTATATCATACATTCTAGTAGTACAACATTTAAATGTTATTTTACATTCTTTTATTACATTTGTTCTTTTAGACAATTGATATAATTTGAAATTCCATTTAGTGGTCCTTGATAGAATACCAAAAGAATTCAGTAAGTTTGATGGAATATTTACTTTTGACTACAAAACTCTAGACATGTATTTGAAATTTTACATTACAACAAAGCAATTAAATCATTATCATGGGAGGATTCATTTTCTTCTTCTCCTGACATAACTCGAAAGTTGTGGATCCAGTATCTAAAAACTCAAACTTACAGATTACGGATAAAGCCATAAATTCTTTGGGGATTTTTAATATACTTCTGGATAGAGTGAGTGTTTAAACTAAACCCATGTGGTTCTGACATACAGCAAGTCCAGATTGTTTACATCACAAATGGTGTGGATAACAGCAGAAAGACTTTCAAGCTTCAGGTTATGAAACAAAATCTATAATATAAATTCTCTACAAAAGTCAGGACCAAGATGGTCTCTGTTTGTATCTGACTGTTTGACATTGGGAAAAATATTTTCTCTATGACCAAGTTTTCCAAAATAGAACAGTGTTTACTGTAAAATCATCTCTTTGATATATTATAATTGGTAATATGTAAAATAAGATAAACTCTTAAATAGATTAAAAGACCAGTCAGATTTAGTTTTTGGAAATCATGGTAAGTACTACTACTCAAGAACATAAAATGCAAAGGATGTTAATAGACGGTGTTGTGGGTTGAACTGTGTCCCCATAATATTCATGCTGAAGTCTTAATCCCAAAAATTCAGAAGGTGATTTATTTTTTCTAGAATAGGGTCATTGGAGATGACCCTACTAATTATGGTAATTAGTTAAGGTAAGGTTATTTTGGAAAGGGCTTCTAATCCAATACCTATTGTCCTTTTTAACAGAGAAAATTTAGAGACAAATATGCACATACTCTCAAGTGAAGATAGAGGAGAGATCAACATGACATAACAGAACACCATACATTGCCAACAATTCACCAGCAGCTGGAAAGAGGCATGGAACAGGCTCTTCTGCAAAGCCCTTAGAAGCAACCAACCCTTTAGGAGGCTGAGCCAGGAGGATCCTGAGTCCAAAGCCAGCCTCAGCAATGGCAAGGCACTTAGCAATTCAGTGAGACCCTGTCTCTAATAAAATACAAAAAGGGATGGGGATGTGGCCCAGTGGTTGAGTACCCCTGAGTTCAATCCTCAGTACCGAAAAAAAAAAAAAAAAGAAGCAACCAACCGTGCTAAAATCTTCATCTTATAATTCACCAGGACTTTTACTTAATACATTTCTGTTGTTTAATTTACCAACTTAGTGTCAATGGAAGCCCTAGAAAACTATTTTATACATGCTAAATAGTAGTAATCTCTAAATAAGTTATCGGGAATTTTAAGTTTTGAATTTATCTCATTGTTTCTAAACTATGTGACTAAAATATAGTACATTTTAATAATTTTATATAATAAAATTACACATACATGCATACATATATTTCACACTTAGAAAATGAACATGAGAGCACACTGATTATAACTCACACAGGACCATCACATGAATTACTATTTGAAAGTATTTAATACATAAAACCAAAAATTAAAAAAACAGGTCATATATACGTGATATAAACTAAAGTAAGTTGCAATGATAATATTGAGACTGAGCCTATATCTGTGAATAACATTAGGAAGTAAAAGATTCCACAAAGGATGAGGGTTCAGATCCCAAAATACTCATGGTCATAGCTCAAAATAGCATTCAATAAAGAAAAATATAACAGAATTCTTCTCTTCAAACATATTAAGTTGAAGATGGACCCATTTTGACTTCTTAGCTTTTGGAAAATGTGTGATTGAGAGAGGGAGAAACCAGGTTTTCTAGCACAATATCTGTGGAATCCACATGGATTTTTATGCTACTAATGACTATTAAAAAATAAATGACCCAAAGCTATTATGTGAATAGAAGAGGCAGAAAACAATGAAATTGATATAGGAAAGGAAATTTATGTCATATTTTCATTTACAAACAAAATACTTTTTAATATTGTCACCTAAACATATAACACTAGTCAATGGAGCTGTAAACGAGTTACATTGCTCAAAACAAATAACATGTAACTTAAGTCCCACAAGGGCAAATGCTATTTTGTCATCACAAGTGTGTTAGTAAAAGAAAAATATAAAAATTTTGTGGACATGACATCATGTTATTGGACACATTGGCTATGGATTTGGCAATTTAGTGTGTTATTTGATAAAACTTTGTAGACTTTTGTTTTAGTAGATTGGTTCAATCATTATGTAAATAATTAACATCCTTTTACTTTTCTAAATTTGATTATTTAATAAATAGTTGTAACCATTCTTCAAATTATAAGTAACTTTGTATTTTACTTCATCCCACATTTAACAAGTTCTTACAGTTCTTATTTTGGGTTTGAACCATTTAATCTTAAAATATTGCACAGTTTTCTTCATGGGAGTTATTGTGAAGCATCCTTGAAGCTTTTTGGAAGGGTCTCTTGAGGCTTTTAAAAGCTCTGTTTTGTTTATTTTCTTCTTTGGAGAACCTTCAGCTAATAGCTGAAAGCACAGTTTCCTATACTGGCATTGGCTATTCTGAAGGAAATCAATATTGTAAAGGTTACATTAGTTGTCCCTCATTTCAACATTACTTTAAAGCAAAGAAAGGAACCAAGAAATAGGGTTTAGGATTAAGGTCTCCTGACCAAATATCCTTCAAGAAAATCAAAAGTTGTGTTCAGTCTCACCAACCAGAGACTTCAATGTGAAATGCAACAAACAAGACTAAAATTTCTTGTTCCAAAACCAATTTAGACATCCCTCTAACTAGTCTTGACACAGTTACTAAACTGGACAAAATCATATTATGAACAATACAACTGATTATGAAATGAAATGATAGTAATTACTAAAAATAATAATTTATTGGGGGTGGTAAGTAGTCACCATGGAAGGCAGAAATGAAGGTGACAATAACAAGATAAGAAGAGGAGGATTTTTTTAATTCTTTAAAGAAAATCTTAATTAAAATAGCAGTGCCTCTGTTAATAGTCTTCATTTTCTCAATATTAAAAAATTCCTTCAAATTTACAGTGCAATAACATTTTCTTGAACTTCTCCAAAAAGACATCTGAAGCAGGAGAGCTTGAAGACCCTAGAATTTCTCCTTTTGTCTTCTTTTTTGTTTTGTAATATGCATGCACAGAAGCTAAAACATCCATCCTAATTGGAACCTGGCATTTTAAGGCAGCACTGTGCAGCCCATTCTCACCCTTTTTTCCTAATGGCTACACCATGCATACAAGACTTAAGCCTGTTTATTGTTTTCTTTTGCAGATTACTCACATTCACTAAAAGGGAACAAATGCTTGTAAGAGAAATGAGAACACAAAGCTCCAATCAACTGCCCTTTCCATCTGCTGGAGTCTGATTACTTATTAATTCAGTCGCCGAGGCTGACTGGTCTGTAACTCAGAAAGTCCTCTTGTGTTTCTATGCTAGTCAATGCTCAGGGTTCAGATTACTTCTTTATTGCATCAACATTAAACAAAGTGTTGCCAGTTATTTTATTTGTTTTTACCTCCTCATTACCCACAAATCTCCAAGATTAGAAAGCACAATGCCTTATTACACATTATATTGCTGGAACATACCCTCTCCCCAAAGGGAAACTTTTGTTGCTGTTGCAGTACATCCTCAGGGCTCTAAAGTGTTATGCTAAGGCTCTATTATGTGTACGATATAGAAGGACAAGTAGAAAATGAAGATGATTATTAGCTACTGATTCTTCAGATATTTTTCTCATTTCATAAATATATCCATAGGAAAATATTCTTCCTATTTAAAAAAAAAAGTATATACTGCACTAAAACATTAATTCAGTATCAGAAACTATCAGTGGATATTAATCAGCCAGAGTTGGTTTAATGTTAGATTTAAATAGACTCATTTAGCTAGAATTTTAATATCACTGCAAGAATAATAAATCATCTGTTATCTTTAATGACAGGGAAATGTGGTATTATAGTTAATCAAATATTTGGATTAATGCTATTGTGCATATCATTTTTTAAAAATCTAAATACTGCATATTAAGAATGTTGTTAAAATTTGTGCTGAATGGAATTTAATAGATATTAAATCAGATAGCATCAAGGTGTTCACATTATCATTTTAAATAAATGCTGAAATTCTAGCTAATAAAGTTCTGATAACTATCATACGGGATGAAAGAGAAGTAAAGAAATTACTACCTCTTTTTGTGATAAGCACTGAAATTTCAGAGCCTTGGTTACATCAGCCATTTTCTTAAGGAATGCAGTGAAACAGTTTATTTATTCACTCATTCATCAAATATTTATTGAACACCAATAATGGGCCAGTCATTTGGAAAAGGGTTATAAATACAACAAAGGACAAAACACTCTCATAGCCCTCAAAAAGCAGAAAGTCAAATGGGCAATTAAAGCAGGTAAATGTGTTGCTTACCATGTGAAGTACCCCTCTCACAGTCCAGCAGCAGCATTGAATGATTCATGGAATCCATAAAAGTGGAAGCTGAAGAGCAGTTTAGGCATTCTGTGCAGCAAGGACAAAGGACCAGTACTGGGAAAAAAAAAATTCAAAGAAAAAATAAACTATTAGAATTAGATAGAATTCAGATCCCATGAAGCTATTACTATCAATTGTAAAAATTTTTAATCATGTTCATTTTCAAATATGATATAATTAGGAAAAATTTTGCTGAATGACATTGGATCAGTATGATACCATGGGAATTCTGGAAATAATTATTTGTTTCAGTCATTATTGCAGCCAAAAAAGTAAATTTCCTTTTATAATTTTTGTAAGGTTGATCTCTGATGGTACAGATGGATAAGAGAAGATGGCTCTGTCTCTGATCTCAGACTGTAAGTCCTTAATAGCTTCATAAGGTTACCTCCCAGGAATGAGAAATTTCGAAGAGCACTGTAGCACAATCCAAAGTATTTATTACAAATTTAGACTGAGCATATGTAAGAAACTATGAGGAAAACTTTCCACTCTTAAAATTGCAGAACAGATATTGAATTGTGAACTTAAGGGCCTATGGATATCACTGGGCCTACTGTATTCTTTCATTTACTTATTTATATATATATATGTATTATATACATATCTTTACATATAAATTATGTTATATATATCAATATGCATATATTGTAAATTATTTATTATATATAATAATATATATATATAATTATTGCTATATATAAAACATGTTATATATAAACATATATACACATATTGTTTCAGTCCTTACTATGCATGGATATATGTTTCAACACACAGAGGAACACTTTTCTCTTTAGGTTCTGTGACAGCCTCTCTGAACCAGCTCCCACAAAGGAGGCAAGACAGGCGAGAAAGAGAGGGAGCATGCCTTGAACCAGGTTATATTAATGGGGGCAGCTAATCCATGGAACATTCTATTCAAAAAAGGAGAAAAGGGTAGGATTACAACAAACAGGTGGGTGTAATTCAACCCTATTGGGTGATGCCCATTCCCAGGGCTGCACCTTTCTAATCCCAGCAGAGGTAAAGTCCACTTGCATTGCAGGGTGAAATACCAGTCCAGTCTCTCTCTACTCAGAGCTTAAAGGTGTGTGCATAGCTCCTGTTCAGGGTGGCCCCTGACATATATATATATATATATATATATATATATATATATATATATATATAATGTTAATTAACTGTCAAGAACTAGACTGTCACCCAATAAAGACACCAGGCTGTCACTAGGTAGCCCTTCTACCTCTAAATATGGGCAAGTGAAGGGATACTATTCTGAGGGGGAGGCCACAATTACAAAATTCACTTGATATGTTTCCATCTATTTATGAAAGTCATGTGTATTTTATTTTCCTTTTCAGTTTATAGTTTTAAAATTATAAGACCCAATTGAGGAAAATCAGTTTCAGTATGTGACTTTATGTGCTGATACCATGTTTTATGTGCATAATTCTACAGAGATACATGCTGAAAGCAGGAAAGTAGTACTGAATTAATAGTTGTTTAAGCAAATAGTTGTAGTTGAAAATAAGCCCTGAGAAACAACAGGACCATTTATTGAGAATCTCAGAAATTCTCTTGCCTCTTGACCATTACCTGTTGGTTTAATGCTGTTTTCTAAACTATTGCTTGTGCCCAAGGAAGTAATAAAAACAAAGGTCCTGAAAGTTACCAAAAGTGGAAAAAAACAATTTCTCCTTAATAACAAGCTCAGACTCAAAAATGTTGTGCACATGAAACACTTTGTGTTTTTTGTAGATCCAATGATTTTTGTATTATGACACTGACAATTTTGAAATTTAATCTTTTTTGCAGAAACACATTTGCTAAGAAGAGTTTGTGTTTTTGTTGTTGTTGTTGTAAGAAAAGGTCTACTGTTGTTAAATGGTTTAAATAATTTGAAAATGTGTTTATTTTCTTAGTAGTGACTTTATTTCCTAAGTATTTAATTTTATATTGACATATATTTTCTCAGTATTTTGGTTCTATCCTTGAAATACCTTTCTGCTATTGAAGAAAAGTACTATCAGTCTAATATTCATTTTTATATGATCTGTCTTTTGCATTTAGCTTATTTTTAGGCCTTATCTTTGTTTCTGATATTCTGTAGTTATGAATTTCTTCATCTTACTTGGAATATACTCTCCTATAGAAAATGGGATTTATAGCTTTCTTTTTTTAATTTATTTGTTATTCTAAGTTGTTATAAATGACAGCAGAATGCATTACATTTCATATTACACATATAGAGCACATTTTTACAAATCTCTGGTTGTATGCAAAGTATGTTCACACCATTCGTGACTTCATACATACACTTAGGGTAATGATATCCATCTCATTCTACCATCTTTTTTTTTTTTCTTCACCCTTTTGCCCCTTCCCTTCCCCTCCTTCCCCATTGGCCATTCTAGTGTTCCTCTAATCCTCCTATGCTCCCCATTCCAACCCTACTGTGAATTGTCCTCCTTTTCTCTGATACAGCTTTCTTTAATATTGGAAAATTCTCACCATACGTTTGAATATGGTTTCCCCTTGTTTTATTATTTTTTGGAACTCAGATTAAGCCTATAGTACTCATTTTACTGAATTGGCTTTCTTAATTTCAAATATGCTTTCTTTAGGTTACAGCACACCTTTAGATCAATCCACTAAGTGCTGCTGTTTACATACTCCTAGTATTTTTAAACTATCCTCTAAGATTGCTTCACTTTATTTTTTTTATTTTAATGCCAATATTTTACTACTAAAAGTCATATTTAATTTATTATAAATCTCAAGATGTAATGATTTATTTATTTATTTATTTATTTTGATCAGTTATACATGACAGCAGAATGCTCTTTGATTCATTGTACACAATGGAGCACAATTTTTCACTCCTCTGGTTGTATACAAAGTAAGGTCACACCATTCATACAATCATACATGTACCTAGGGTAATGATGTCTGTCTCATTCCACCATCTTTCCTATCACCATCCCCTCTCTTCTTTCCCTCCCGTTTTGCCCATGAAAATTACCTCCATTCATCCCATGACCCCTTCCCATTACGGATTATCATCCACTTATCAGAGAAAACATTTAGCCTTTGATTTTTGGGATTGGCTTACTTTGCTTAGCATGGTATTCTCTAACTCCATTTATTTACCTGCAAATGCCATAATTTTATTCTCTTTTCATGGTGAGTTATATATACCATTCATCTATTGAAGGGCATCTAGGTTGGTTTCACATTTTGGTTATTGTGAATTGTGCTGCTGTAAACATTGATGTGGCTGCATCACTGTAGTATGCTGTTTTTAAGTCCTTTGGGTATAGACCAAGGAGTGGGAAAGCTGGATCAAATGGTGCTTCTATTCCAAGTTTTCTAAGGAATCTCCATACTGCTTTCCAGAGTGGTTGCACCAATTTGAAGTCCCACCAGCAATGTATGACTGTGCCTTTTCCTCCACATCCTTACCAACATTTATTGTTGCTTGTCTTCTTTATAACTGCCATTCTGACTAGAATGAGATGAAAACTTAGTTTTGATTTGCATTTCTTTAATTGATAGAAATGTTGAACAATTTTTCATATATTTGTTGATTGATTCTACATCTTCTTCTGAGAGGTGTCTATTCAGCTCCTCAGCCCACTTATTGATTGGGTTGGTTTTGTTTGTTTGTTTTTTTGATGTTAAGTTTTTTGAGTTCTTCACCTATCCTGGAGATAAGTGCTCTGACATGCATGTGAAAATTTGCCCCCAAAATGTAGGCTCTTTCTTCACCTCAGTGATTGTTTCTTTTGCTGAGAGGAAGCCTTGTAGTTTCAATCCATCCCATATCTTTTTTTTATTATTTAACATTTTTGTCTACATTCTTTCTAATGCTTAGAGCACAGTAACTTTTTAATCTTTTTTTTTTTTTTTAACTTTCTCCAATTTTAAATTTTGGAGTACTTAAGATATAAATTATTTGTTTCCCTAACTCATGCTTAATTGATAAATTCAAATTTATCAATTCATAACCTATATGAATTAGATGAAGTCTGTGCTTCAAGATTTCTTTCAACAAAAGTTCATTATCCTAAACAAAATTACATTATCTGTGTATCCATTTATCCTGGCACATCTATGTTCCTGGAATTCAGAAATAAAAAACATTTTGGCTTCTAATTTTAATTGCACACTGTTTTCACTTCTCTTTTGCCTAATTTTTGGCTAAGTTCCTTATGTCTTGTAAGTTCAAAAATATTTTAAAAATATGCATACTTCATTGTGTCCAGTATTTATACATTTTTACTGATTTTTCCCCCCAACTGTCTATACTACTACACTTCCATGAGTGGTGTTCAAGCATACTAATGCTTTTTTTTTTTTTTTCATAATTTTTTGCTTAGTATTTCCAATGTATTGAAGTATGTAAAACATAAATTATATTTTTATTCAAAGTTGTTGTATTTATAATAATAGTATGTATTACAATTCATAATGCACATATAGAACATCTTTTTACATAAAACTGTATACAAAGTATATTCGTACCATTCAACTCTTCAATCATGCATTTAGAATAGTAAATTTATGTATGCTTAAAACTTCCTGAATATTCAGCATACCATTGAAATTTCATTAAATATTAGGAATGAGAAAATCAACATAAGTTTTTTAATATTGCCATTTGCGGACTAGTTGTAATACTGCATTGATAATTTTACAGAGTTACAAGTATTTTCATAGGTATATGCATGAGAAATAAGCTATATTTCTAGAAATTTGTTCATTTAGAGAATGAAATCCCCAATGAAGTTAATACAATGCCATATGCTAAATATGTACCAAAATGCTTCTCAAATGGGTACACTGTAAGAGCAAGTGTATAATATATAAAAATGGAGATTGACATTAAATTAAAAAATGAAAACATTGCAGTAATTGGCACAATATTTCATTTACTGAATACCAAGACATGTTGAAAGGATTTCAACCTGGTACCTTTGTTACATTAATGAGATGCAAACAGAAAATCCCATGCTGTGCATATCTCTATAACTTACATATAAGACTCATATTTAACCTACCTTATTAGAAAGACAGCTTAAAAAGAAACTTTTGGGGGGGACATATATCTGTGTCTGAAGTAAGCAATATAAAAGAAATACATTTGAAATTTTAAATATATTTTCACATTGAACTTTTTATTAATTAGTTTTTAAGTAGACATTTTTAAAATTACCCCCTCATTGCTAGGTTCTCCTCAGTATTTTATTCATAAATATAAAACATTTTGAACCAATGTTTTACAAAATATTCTTAAATATGATGCAAATGCATTATGAGTAGAAAACACATAAGACATTCTAATTCTCTTTATTTACAAATAAAATATTGTTATAGAAATAACCCAATGCCAATAAAGAAATATCCCAAGTACAAAATTAATTTATAAGTGATATTTAGGTATAAGTGAACTTGTGTAGACAAGTGTTCATGTAATTATAAATTGTAATCCTAAGTTAGAGTATCATTAGGAACTTATGCTAATTGAATTACATATAGAAAGTTTTTTTTGAAGTCCATGGTGCACATTAATACAGAATGAAATTAGAAAATACCATAGTAAGTTTGTCAAAAACTGAATTTATGTTCAAAATTATAAACCATCAAATCAGAAATAAAATTAGAAAGCTTCACTGTTTCTGAACAGGAGATTCAGTGAGGTAGCTCTTCAAGATATGAAGGTGCCCATCCATCACGCAACAAAGGGAGTGTCATTCCCCAATAATCATGAGAAGTAAAAGCAATACCCTATTCTTCCCAAACCTCTAAAGAAGCCACACCACTCCAGGTTAACATTAAATAGAGGGGTATCTAGCAAATTTTACATATTGATGCAATTCATAAGTCCTTTTCTCTCGAATTACTGGTCACATATTTTTTCCCAAATATATTATAATGGCCTTCTTCTAATTAAGTTATCCTCAGACAATTTATAATTGTATATAATACATATTATACTGTCCCTTGACTACTAGCATTTGATGAATTAATTTATTTTGAACATGAAATATTTCTCATATCAGCATGTATAATTTTCTCAAATCTCAAGATGCTATTATTGTCATTTTTGTTTGCCCTTAATAAATGTACTTTTTAAAAATATTACTCAGTTCTTCAAGGTATAAATATTAGACACATTTTTATGTTGTTTCAATGTATTAATTCTAGTCTACAAATTACTTATAACATTTTTATGTTTTAATTTGAATTTTACTTTCTAGTCCTTGTGAATGTGTGTGAGTCAAAACAATTATTCATAATGTTATTAAAACATCTTGAAAAGAATAAAATAAAATATTCTGCCAAAATTATGGGCTAAATAATAGATTTATTGTTAACACTTTATTTTTATTGTGTTTGTACACTGCTATACAACCAGTAAGAAAATGTACAAATATTCTGAAAAAATAACCCAATGCCAATGAAGAAATATCCCAAGTACAAAATTAATTTATAAGTGATATTTAGGTATAAGTGAACTTGTATAGGACAAGTTTCCTTGTAATTATACCCAATTTTACCCAATGCCACCTTTTTTTTTTATCTGTGGGGGGGGGTGGGATGAGACTAGCATCCAGTCATGATGACATTAAAAGAATTTATCATTTTACTTGTAAGAGAAACAAAAGAATAGTTAAAATTTACAAAGTGGTTATAAAACTCAGAACATGGCAGTCACATATAGAACAGACTCCTTAATATAAAATATAATATGGTATTAATACATAGTTTAGTAATTTAAGACCATTTCAAATCCATAACTTTTGAGTATACAGTAATTAGTTCAGTGTAAATCAATGAATTTAATATAGTAACCTTGACCAACTTGAACATTTCAATACAGAAAGTTAAAAGTTTTCATAAACAGAGTGTGATGAGCCATATATGCTGATAAGCTCTTTCTTTGAATTGTCTCATTTAGTTTTCTCAAGTCTATGTAGTAATAGGCCATAATATTCCCATTTTTCAAACAAGGAAAATGAGAAAATTAATTTTAAACATAGCTTCCCAGTGTTTAAGATTTTACTCAGTTTTGCAACTTACACAGCCCTATTTAAAATCATTCTCACTTTTTCTTCTAGTAATAATCTACTTGGATAAATATTTTGTTAGACATGAAAATATGGCATAGGCAGGCATTAATATTCTGGTCAAAATGAAATAAAGTAACTTAAAAGCATCATAAAAATTGTATCAGAGAAGTTAAGAGGAAGAGAGACAGAACATGGTTTTTTCTCTATATACATGAAGAGAGTTTCAACAAATTTGGCATTTCATGGTCATGTGAGGATGCATATTGACAGATGGAAATGCAACCTGAAGTTCACATTGAATTAGATGACTTTGTTCATAACTTCTTTCTGTTTTTAGAGATTTTTGCTAACAATATATGCAAGTCATGCAAATATTGCAAACTTTATTATTTCTAAGAGATTTTTATAAGAAAATCAATATCCTCTAAAAGGCTTGTTTGTTTGTCATGTAAAATGCAGGTATGAAAAATCTAGGATTCTGTTTTGTTAAGATCCTGAAGTTGAATGTCCAGCAGAAAATGAATATATAGTGTGTAAAGAATATGAGTACTTCTGCTTTATTGGAATCAAACAAACTATACTGTGCATCTGTTGAGTTATGACATGAATTAATTAGAAAAACTCAAAATACAGCATGATATTGAACATGTTCATGAAAAGGGAACATCTTTGGATTTTTATTTTATTTTAATTTTAGCTTTTTTTTTTGGGGGGGGGGGAGTGGTTCCTGCTATTGAATTCAGGGACATTCAACCACTAAGCCACATCCACAGTACTATTTTGTATTTTATTTAGAGACAGGGTCTCACTGCATTGCGTAGCACCTTGCCATCACTGAGGCCGACTTTGAACTGGCTATCCTCTTGCTTCAGCCTCCCAAGCTGCTGGGATTACAGGCTCATGCCACAACACCTGACTAATTTTAACTTTTTAAAAAAACACTATTTCCATTGCATGAGCTGTGCTGTAACACAGTAAGAAGGAGTCTTGGTCCTTGTTATGATTTGGATGTGAAGAACCCTCCAAAACCTCATGTGTGAGATAAGGCAAGAGGTTTCAGAGGGGAAAGGATTTAGTTGTAAAAGCCTTAAACCAATTAGTGAAGTAATCACCTGATGGAAGTAATTGAGTGGTAACTGAAGGCAGGTAGGTTAGGGCAGGAGGAGGTGGGCCATTGGGCATGTGGCTTTGGGGTATGGATTTGTATCTGGCCAGTGGAGTCTCTGTCACTTTCCTTCTTGGCTTTCTGATCCTCATGTCAGCCATTTCCCTCCACCACACTCTTTCGCCCTGGTATCCTGCCTCACCTTAAGCCCCAAGGAATGGAGCCTGTGGTCCATGGACTAAGACCTCTGAAACCACAAGCCACCCATCCCCTAAATAAATTTTTCCTTCACTACAATTGTGCTGGTTGGGTCTTTTAGTGACAGTGGTGAAAAATCTGACTAAAATCCTGGAGCAGCTGACTCACCTTGAAAAATTAAGGAAATTAATGCTTCGTGGTCCTAATTAGAATCAACAGCACATTTCACTACATTTACAAGAAAGTTTACTGTAATCTTTAAACTGCCTTTATTTACTTATTTTATTTTATTTTTTTAGTTATACATGACAGTAGAGTATATTTTGACATAGTTAATACAAATATTCTAATTAGGATCCCAGTATTGCACATGTACATGATGTGGAGATTCACTGTGGTCTATTCATATACATACATACAAAAGTCATGTTAGATTCATTCCACTGTCTTTCTTCATCCTATCCCCTCTCCCTTCCATTCATTCCACTTTGTCTAATGCATTTACATTCTATTCTTCCACTCCACACCTTGTGTGTTAGCATCCACATTTCAAAGAGGACATTCAACCTTTGGTTTTTCAGTATTGACTCATTTCACTTGGCATGATAGTCTCCAGACCCATCCATTTATCAGGAGGTGCCATAAAGTCATTCTTTTTCATGGCTGAGTAATATTCCATTATATGTATATATAACACATTCTCTTTATCCATTCATCTGTTGAAGGACACCTATGTTGGTTCCTTAACTTAGCTATTATGAACTGACCGTCTATCAACATTGATTTGGCTTTGTCACTGTAGCAGGCTGATCTTAACTCCCTTACATATTTTACCTAGGAGTAATATTTCCAGGTTAAATAGTGGTTTCATTCCTAGTTTTTTGAGGAATCTCCATACTGCTTTCCAGAGTAGTTGTACCAATTTGCAGTCCCACCAGCAATGTGAGTGTACTTTTCATATCCTCACCAACATTTGTTGTTGGTTGTATTCTTGATAATTCCCATTCTGACAGGAGTGAGATGAAATCTCTGTATACTTTTAAATCAATTTTTTTGTAATTATTAGAGACATTGAAGATTTTTTAAATATATTTGTAGACCATTCATATTTTTCTTCTTTTGTGAAGTATCTGTTCAGTTCTTTGCACATTCATTGGTGTTTTTTTTTTCTGTTAAATTTTCTGAATTATTAGTATATCCTGGAGATTAATATTCTATCTGAGGTACAAGTGGTGAAGATTTTCCCAAATTCTGTGGGCTTTCTCTTCACACTTTTGATTGTTTTCTTTGCTGTGAAGCAGCTTTCATGTTTGATACTATCTCACTTATTGATTCTTGATTTTATTTCTTATGCTTTAGGAGTCATGTTGAGCAATTCATTTCCTAAGCTAAAATGTTGGAATGTTGGGCCTGTATTTTCTTCTAGTAGATGCAAGGCCTCTGGTCTAAGTCCTAGGTCTTTGCAAAGTGAGAGATAGAGGTAAATTTCATTCTGCTACATATGGATTTCCAATTTTCCCAGCACCATGTTGAAGAGGCTATCTTTTCTCCAAAGTATAGCATCTTTATCTAGTATGAGATAAATATATTTATGTGAGTTTGTGATTTCTGTTCTGTTTTGGTGTCTGTTTTTGGTGCCAATATTATGCTGTTTTGTTACTATAACTCTTAGGATAATGTAAGGTTTGCTATTGTGATGCTTCCTGTTTCACTTTTCTCACTAAGGATTACATTGGCTATTCAATGAATTTCATTACTGCTTTTTCTATTTCCATGAAGAAAGTCATTGGAATTTTAACAGGAATTGCATTAAATCTGTATAGCACTTTTGGTAATATGACCGTTTTAACAATATTAATTCTTACTATACAAAAGCATGGGAGATCTTTCCATCTTCTAATGTCTTCTTCCATTTTTTTTTTCTTTAATTTATGTAGGTCCATTGTAGAGGTTTTTCTCCTCTTCTGTTAGATTGATTCCCAAGTATTATAACTTTTTTGAACTACTGTGAATGGGATAGTCTTCCTAATTTAACTTTCTTGTTATTCATCACTGTTGTATAAGAATGCAACTGATTTAGGAGTGTTAATTTATATCCTTTTACTTTGAAGAATTCCCTTATATCTTCTATAAGTTTTCTGGTAAAATTTTTCAGGTCTTCTATGTATAGAATCGTATCATCAGCAAATAGGGATAGTTTGAGCTCTTTGATTTTTCCTATTCACATCCATTTAATTTCATTTTTCTTCTGTCTAATTGTTCTGGTTAGGATTTCAAGGTCATATTTGTTTTTTATAGTTTTTAGAGCAAATGCTTTCAGATTTTCTTTGTTTTGAATGATGTTCTCCTTGGGTTTAATATATGTGGCTTTTACAATGGTGAAGTATGTTTCCATTATCCCTAGTTTTTCTAGTGTTTTGAACATAAATGGATGCTATATTTTGTCAAATTATTTTTTGCATCCATTGAGATAATCATGTGCTTCTTGCATTTAAGTCTATTGATATGGTGAATTACATTTATTGATTTCCATATGTTAAACCAAACTTGCATCCCTAGGATGAAAGCCACTTGATTATAGTGCACTATCTTTTTAATGTGTTTTTGTATGCAATTTGAGAGCATTTTATTAAGAATTTTTGCATCTATGTTCATCAGTGATATTGGTCCAAAATTTTCTTTCCCTGATGTGTCTTTGCCTGGTTTTGGTATCAGAATGATACTAGCTTCATAGAATGAGTTTGGAAATATTCCCTACTTTTCTATTGGAATAATTGAAGGAGTATTGGTGTAAGTTCTTCTTTGAAGCTCTGGTAGAATTCGGCTAAGAATCCATGCAGTCCTGAGTTTTTTTGTTGCTGTTGTTGGTAGGCTCATGAAATTGAACATTAAACCAATGTACTTAAATTTCCTGTGTTCTCCTGGTTGTATTTGGGTAGGTCTGATTGAACAAATTCAGTGTCTATACAAATGTTTTTATCCAAGAAGATAGTGAGGGATATGCCTTTAATTATGTTTTGCATGTTGCCTGAGCAAGCTAAGAAAAAAAATTTATTAAGTCCTCATAGTCCTTATATGATGAGAAAATAAAATATTGAAACACCCCATATTCCTATATAAACCAAATATACTCTGTCAAAATCTATTAATAAAAAACAAAATCAACTAATGTAGAGTCCAAAAAAGTTTTGTTCTTATTGGATATTTCTATAAATGGATGAAACCATCAATATTGGAGAATATTTCTGACAATCAACATAAAATTTTAACTGTTAAGATATTAAATATGTTAGGGCTGGGGTTGTAGCTCAGTGGTAGAGTGGTAGAGTGCTTGCCTTGCATGTGTGAGGCCCTGAGTTTGATCCTCAGCACTACATAAAAATAAATAAATAAAAATAAAGATATTGTGTACTTCTACAACTAAAACACATTTTAAAAGATATTCAGTATGTTAAACATGTTTTTTAGTTACACAAAAGTCTATTCTAGTTCATATTAAAAGTTGTTTAGCTGCTGGGCACATGGTTGTAATCCCAGTGACTTAAGAGAATGAGGCAGAAAGATCACAAATTCAAAGCCAGCCTCAACAATTTAGCAAGGTCCTAAGCAACTTAGTGAGACCCTGTCTCAAAATAAAGACAGCTGGCTGAGGATGTTGTTTATCAGAAGCTTTGCAATGGAATTAAATAACATTATGATATTCTAATAACTGGATGTCAATAATAAAATACTACCTTATATATTAAAAGAAATAGGTTCCCCCACATTATATTATTGGGAAAAGTTTTCAAATCCAAGCTTTTAGAGTTCTCAAGAAAAATTGAAAATTTTCAAAACCAAATCAACTACTCTGACTTTCCTAATTAAAAGTTGTAAAAAGTCAAACTCTAAAATTCATTATCCTTAAAGTATTAAAATGTTCAATGTTAGGCAGACATTTTTCAATTTAGGGAGACTTGGAATTTGGTTAATAGCTATAGCCTCATTCTGCAATGGCCATATTTATTTCAGGGCCTTAGTATTTGAGTGGATATTTCATGTACTATGTTTTTCAAGAATTCTTAGAACATAAATTATTATAACACATCCAAACTGACAACATTTAGACAGTGTGCTAACCCCTCAAGGGCTTATCTTGAGGAAATTTATGTTTGTAAAATCCCATTATTTGTGCAACCTGATGTAATAGCAAAACCTCAAAGGAATTGAAGAGAATTATGATAGACAAAGGAAATCTTAGTTCCAGTATTATCAGGAATCCAGGCATTCTAGACCATAAGTTCAGTGTGATTACAGAAAGTTTCCCCTTTGATCCTTAAGGCAGGTTGAAACAATCTATTTTATATTAGTGTGTGAATTTGATGTCTTAAATGGCATATATAAATATTTAATGATTAATTACTCATAGTTAGTTTGGGCAAGTTTACCAATAAATGTTACAGAAATTTCATTAAGCAAGAAAAAATTTCAAATAAAAAAAATAGATTCATCTAGTTCTATGACTAAGGACACAATGGTTAAATTTAGTGAAAATCAGTATTTCCATTTCAATAAAATCATTTTGTTCCTTTTCAAAACTGTAGGTTCTCTTTTATGATTAAATTCTTTTATCCTTTTCATGTATTCAAATTGTCTTTTGACGCTATAATAATTTTTACTACACTGTATGTTCAGTAGATGATCTTCCCAATAGAAACCAACATAGCATAGGTGTTTTCATAAGCAAGAATGCCAGCCGGGCGCGGTGGCGCACGCCTGTAATCCCAGCACTTTGGGAGGCTGAGGCAGGAGGATCGCGAGTTCAAAGCCAGCCTCAGCAATGGCGAGGCACTTAGCAACTCAGTGAGACCCTGTCTCTAAATAAAATACAAAAAGGGGCTGGAGATGTGGCCCAGTGGTCGAGTGCCCCTGAGTTCAATCCCCAGTACCACAAAAAAAAAAAAAAAAAAAAAAAAGAATGCCAAAGTTAAATGTATGTAGTTTATATTTCATATGTAGAAAGAGGCAGAATTCAAAAAGTTGTATTTTGTTTTTCCTATATGAAAGATAGGACCACTGCCAATATCATTTGGATTTTTCTTTCTTTCTTTCTTTTCTTTTCTTTTCTTCTCTTTTCTTTCTTTCATTTTTTTTTAGAACTGAATGTTAGCATGCAAGAAAAACAGAGAATACTCCATGATCCACAGTTCATGCTCATCAAATGATAGCTATTATGTTAATTACACAAAGTTTTTTTTGTGTATAGTCTGTTTCTGTTGTGTGTTCTGTCTGCTTATTCTTGCATATGATACTTTGTTGGTCGTTTTTGTTAGGTCATTTTGATTTTGTTTTATTTCATGTGTTTTTGATTGTTTTAGTAGTGATTAGACAGACAGCACTTTACTGGTGACAATATGCACTCTGCATTTCCTCGTGCCCAAGAAACTCCAGTGGAGCCTCTTGCACTGGGAATTAAATAGTCTATATTTATTGGCTAAAGTACAGTGTAAATTTATGTCCCCACCCAGCATTGTGTTGATGATTTTCATGGCAGTTGTATATTTCCAACATAAAACTTGAGATAAGACAAAGATGCCTCCATGCTATTTCTCTTGATGAATGACTTTTTTATTCCAGTCTACACTTTATCATGAAGGATGGAGTCTTTTTGAAGGTTTTTTTTTTTTTTTTAATTGAATTGAGTGTCTCAGATTCAACTAAATATTTTTTTCAGTCACCAGATGTGATCACCCTTCTCCAAGAGCTTTAAATGTAAGCAGAAAATTCATCAATGACTCCTGGACTGCTAATGATCAATGTAAGCTTACTTCTGTAGTTTCATTCTTGCTTTATATGTTTAAGCCTTTGGATGAGTACTTAAGTTTTCATATTTTTTTTTCAAACATTTCTACATGTGTGGTGAAGATCATTTTTATGTTTAGACAAACATATCACAAATAATAAAGATTATCTGATTTATTATTTAGTAGAATATTTCAGGTTGCATAAAAGTTATGGAACAAGAGTAGTGGTATGGTGGCCAACTTGGAAGCTTCTGCAGCAGTCTTCATGTAAACCAATGCTGCCTTGAAGTGGTTTTGAAACAGGACAAATTAGGTGTGCTCAAATTAGGGACACATTTTGGAAGGAGAGTCTATAGGACTCATTGAAAGATTAGAAGTTAATTGATAAAACAATAGAAAATAAGTCATTTCTATGCTTTCTAAAAATGGACTTTATTGCATATATTTAAGATAGCATGATGTTATGGAATATAATAAATAATAAATATGGTTACTATAATAAAGAACCAAATTAGCATGCTCATTGTATCATGTAGCTTCTGATATTTTTTGTTTGTTTGTTTGGTTTGTTTTGGTTTGGTAAGTGCAGCTACTACTCAGTCAGCATGATTACCTAGACAGTATGATTCTATCACTGTACATTAGGTTTCTAGACTTGTTCTCCTACATATCTGCGACTTTGTAGTCTCTGACTTAAATCTCTACATTTCCTTCTCCTGCCTACCATTGGTAACCACCATTTTCTTTGTATATTTGAACATACTTTTTCAGTGTCTCATATGTCAAATGGTAACAAATGTTGACCAGGGTCTGGGAAAGGGATCTCTTGTACACTGTTGATTGGAATATAAATTTATATAGCCATTTTGAAAAACAGCATGAAGGTTTCTAAATAAATGTTTAAAATGAGATATCATAGGACACAGCAATCCTTCTTCTGGGCATATACCCAAAGGAAATGAAATAATCACATCATAAGGATATCCACACTCCTATCCTTTCCTTTACAGCATCATTCATAATATCCATGGTATAGAAACAACCCAAGTGTGTATTGATGATTGAATAGGTACAAGAACTATAATACATGTATACAATGGAAAATCTTTTAAAAAGTTGTTTTTTTATGCAAAGTTGTTGTATTTATAACAATTGCATGCATTACAATTCATAATACACATATAGGGCATCTTTTTACATAACACAGTATTCAAAGTATATTTGTACTATTCAAGTCCTCAATCATGCAGTTAGGATAATGATATCCATCTTATTCTACTACCTTCTTTTTTTTTTTTTTTCCCCTCCAGCAAGGGGCTATGGAGGTAAAAAAAAAAAAAAAAAAAAATGGTTTCTAAGAATTTCACCTAACTCAACTTGAAGTGGATCAAGGACCTAGGAATTAAACCAGAGACCATGCATCTATTAGAAGAAAAAGTAGGCCCAAACTTCCATCATATCAGAGTAGGCTCCTACTTCCTGAATAAGACAGTGAAGTGAATAGAGAACCTACTAATTGGGAACAAATCATTACTACATGCATGCACATCAGACAGAGCACTGATCTCTAGAATATGTAAATAACTTAAAAATCTCAACACCAAAAAAACAAACAAACAAACAAACAAACAAACAAAAAAACACCAAAAAGCCCAATTACTAAATGGGCCAAGGAACTGAACAGACACTTCTCAGAAGAAGGTATACAATCAATCAACAAATACATAAAAAAAATTCAACATCTCTGGCAATTAGAGAAATGCAAATTAAAACTACTCTAAGATTTCAATTCACTCCAGTCAGAATGGCAGCTATTAAGAACACAAATAACAATAAATGTTGGATAGGATGTGGGGAAATAGGTACACTCACACATTGCTGGTGGGACTGCGAAATGGTACAGCCACTAAGGAAAGCACTATGGAGATTCCTTAGAAAACTAGGAATGGAACCAGAGTATGACCCAGTCATCCTTCTACTGGGTCTATTCCCAAAGGACTTAAAAACAGCATACTATAGGGACACAGCCACATTAATGTTTTATAGCAGCACAATTCACAATAGCTAGATTATGCAACCAACCTAGATGCCCCTCAGTAGATGAATGGATAAAGTAAATGTGGTATATATACACAATGGAATTTTACTCAGCAATAAAAGGGAATAAAATAATGGCATTCACAGGTAAATGGATGAAATTGGAGAATATAATGCTAAGTGAAGTTAGCCGATCTCAAAAATCCAAATGCCAAATGTTTTCTCTGATATAAGGAGGCTGATTTACAGTGGGGTTGGGTTGGGGAGCATAGGAAGATTAGAGGAACACTAGAAAGGTCAACGGGGAGGGAGGGTAAGGGAGAGAGTAAGGGAGTATAAAGGGAGAAAAAGAAAAAAAAAGATGGTAGAATGAGATGGATATCATTACCCTAAATGCGTGTTTGATGACATGAATGATATGAATATACTTCATATACTAACAGTGATATGTAAAAAGGTGCTCATTATGTGTATTACGAATTGTAAAGCATGTTACTGCTATATATACAACAACACTGAATAAAAAAAAAAGAGTTGATCTGTAGTAAAATAATTTAACCTTGATTAAGTAGGAAAAAATTATGTACTAAATTAAGACATGCTTACTAGGTATCATTTTGGATTGAGAACAAAAAATGTGTTTAGATCTCCTAAGAAAAATAAAGAAGCATTTTTTACATCTTGTGATGTTTTGCTTTGGGGGTTTTGGTTGTTGCTGCTACTTTACATTAATCTCATACATGTAATTTTGTCATCAATTTTTAGAACTGTTACAAATGGGAAGCTTTGTAGTAAAGAGATTTTTATTTTTGGAATCCAGAAAACATTTTTGAATTCTCTTTTTTAATGAATTTTTGAATGTATTATTTTGAACCTCCAATGTCCTAAATACTAAAAAAGAATTTCACCTAAAGGACAAGGTAGATTCATTCAAGTGCATTCAATAAGGCAAAAATTAGATCATCATTAAATTCTCTACACTAAAAATGTAGTTGAGAATTGGTCAAAATTAATGACAATAGGTGCTATAAATAGGCTGTAGAAAAGGTGGTTTTACATTTGATGTCCTCACTTGATGAGGGTACTAATAACTAAGCAATGGGGGAAAATTTTCATAAAATTCTGTCACTCAAACTCAGTGTTCAGTATTTCGAATTTAAAATGTTTATGGGATAATCATGTGGATATGTTATCAGGCTGATTAAAAAAAGATTGCATCACTAAGGTAAAGTTGTGAGCTAAAAATTTTGAAGGCGTATCTACATTATATCTAATTTTTTGAAAGTAATAATGTGAACTTTCAGGGATTCATTGAATATATTTTACAAAGCAATAGCACTCATAAAAAAAGTAAATACAATTATACAGTAACATCTATGAGCTTTTATGTTTCTTCTCACATTCTAGATTCATTTTATCTGTAATTTACCTTTATTTATAATATGTATTCTTTGAAATAAAAATTCCATTAACGTGTATTTCAATTTTAAATCTTGACTTCAACAACATTCTCCTTTATTAATAAACTGATTAAAATTAAGACCTAGAAAATTCCTTTATTAATGCATTGCATGAATGCATACCCTCAATTTCTTCTATTATGTAACATTCCTTCCAGACTGAAATCTACAAACAACTATAGCACCATAACTGAACTTTGGCCAAAACATAGGAATTTATTTTAATGATCCACATATTTTCAAATTCTTCACTTGAAGTATAGGGTACTCTCTAGAGAGCAGAATCAATAAACCTTGAAGAATGCATATGGAACATTATTTAAACTAGGAGCTGAAAGGAAGCTAGCAGATGCTAAGGAGCATTGAGGCTGAACTGTGGAAGTCTGCCAGGAACAACAGGCACATAAATGAAATATGTATCCACAGGATGGTAAATGTGGAATAATGAGACAGGTGAGGGGAGAAAGAACAAGGAAACCAGTTACCTGTCATAACAGTATGGGTACTATGTCAGTGCATGTCCACAAAAGTGGTATTTTCATTCATTCATTTAACAAAAAGTTTGAGCTTCCCAGTGCTGTGCTTAGTTCCATGGATACAGAGTTGCATAAGATTCTGAAATGAATATTGATTATTATGATATTATTTAGGTTCTCACAGCACCATTCAGTGGTACTATGGGAAGCCACAAGAATATGCAAACTAATTGGCTAGTAAAGGCATCTGCCAGGAGTTTAACCCTTCAAGGATATACTGCATTTACCCAGAAATTAAAAAGAAAACCTTCAAAGCAGAGAGAAAAGCAAGCGCAAGGGCAAAAAGACAAAAACCAATACATGCTCTTGGGGTTTGGCTAGTCCAAGTTGCCCATGGTATGGATAAGAAGTAAGTGCAGGGAATGAGGTTAGAGGTATTTTAGAAAAGGCTGAGATTATGAACAACTTGTGGATAGATCAACTTTCCGGATATCTGTTTTAAAGTGATATTGAGATACCGAATTATTTTAAGCAGAAAGATGAAATAAAAGAGAGAGATTCTTTGTCAGCAGGGTGGAAAATGTCACTGAGGCAATATTCATATTAGAATTTATAAAAGACACTGATATTTAAGAAGCAGTAGTAAAGAGAAAGTGTAGGGAGACTTTGCAAATAAGAAACCAATTATTCAGCAATAAAATCCCTGGAAGTCTTTGAAATTCATTCATAGGTGCTCTACATTTAAATGATTTCTCTAAGAAAAATGTATAATGACTATCTATTAAAACAGATAGAAAAAGAATAAGTATAAAACTGGGTGCAAATCCTTTGTTCTTTTTTTTTTTTTTTTTCAGTTAGTAGCTAAGACAAGTTGAATAGAAATTTAACTTTCTAAGAAAAGTTATACAGCAAAAACTACTCTTCAGTTAACTGCTTGAAAGTGAAATGCCAAGTTACAGGTAAGTGTCAGTAACTAATGGAATTAATAAAGACATTGTAAAACCTAACTTCACACATCTAGAAAACTGAAAATCTTCAAAAAATGCAATATTCTTCCTTCTCAGGAAGCTTTTAAGAGAGAGGGTATGTCCCTTAGATTTTGAGCTATTCCTAATGATAGAGACTATTACAAAATAGGCAATTGTAGGAAAATAAAAAAGAAAAGTGTTTTTTTTTTATGTATGTCCAGTAACAAAGTTACTGTTCTATTATGAACCTCTGTAATAATGATCAGAGTGACAGATTAAAATTAAATATTTTAATATTTCTTCTATATTTAATCTTTATTCTCATAAATATTTCTTAGGCCTTTCAGTGATGAAAATTCCTGAGGGAAAAAAATCACAGATATAAAGGTGAGTAATCCAAAGAAGTAAGAAGTAATTAGGTAATTATTTAAGGGTAGAGATACCAAAAAACATAGACTTACAAAAAAGTGCAGTTGATGTGATAATACAGTGCACAAGCATTCAGTTATGAGAAGCTTGTGTTAACCAGGCAGGTGGTTAAGCAGGCTGATGCGTTCTGGCCAAGGTTATATAGGCACAGTAATGCCTATAATGAACTAAAAGTAAGAATACAAATTAACTGGGCAAAAATAGATGGATAAATATGAATTAAATAGATAAAAGTGAGCAGAATATTCCACTGAAACCTTTATTCTATCTTATGGTATATACATAGAGAATAGTCAGCCTTTGAGAAAGAGCCCCAGGAGTAAGTGTTCTACTAATGGCACTAATAATCACTACTAATAATCACTCTAATGGCAGTTGGAAGGATGGATTTAAAGGTGACAAAGATAAACTCAAAAAAAGATGTGAAATTCCTTTAGGAGTCCAAAGTAGATAAATGATAACCTCTATAAAGGATAGTCACTGGAATGAAAAATTAGTGAGATCTGAAAAATGGAAAGACATTTCAGAGCACAACAGTGAAAATCAGTTCTCTGAATGTAAAGAACAGGGTTGTTGCAGTGATGGAGCAAAAACAGGAGAGGAAGCACACATGACAATCACAAAACACTGAGAAATGAGAAGTGGACAAATTCCTAGGGAACTTCTAGAATTAAAATGATAAAAGAAGACTGAATAGCATGAAACCTTTATCAGTTTCAGAATGTGAAGACCTAATGTAAAACGTTTTTCTAACAGTAAAACTCTAGGTATAGATGACCTCAAGCACAAATTTTTAACAAATATTGAACTGGTAAATTCTGTCAATTAGACAAAAATTGTTACAGGAATAAAAAAGCCAGCACTTTCACAACTCAGTTAATGAGGCTTAAAAAACCTGTATGCCAAATTCTGATAAGGACATTATAGAAAAATAAAATTATACACTAATATCACTCTGGAACATGAAATCACATGTTCTAAACACTATTAACAATTTAAATCCTGCAATATAAAAATGAGGTTAATGAGAAAATTAAGCACAATAATTTATTTTAAATATTGATAAATTACATTTGATAAAATTAAGAATTACTTTTCACCAATTTATATATTTCAAAGTGAAAATGTAATTTAATCAATCATAGAAGGTAATTCAACTTTTATAACCAATAAACCTTAAATTTAGCTTATACATTATTTGTGAAGTAACAAAAATATTAGTAACCTAATTTTTAGAAAGATGAGAAACATGATCATTTCAAAGTCAAGCATTTGTGAAAAGCTGTTTTTATATAGAAAGATATTCAACTCTCATGTAGTCAAATTATTTAGAAATCAAATTATACAAAGTATGAAGTACAGAAGTATTCAACAGAATGTCCATTTTTTTTAAAGAGAGAAATAAAAATTTTTAACAAAGTCATGATTATTTGAAGTGGTGGGACTTTTCATATGTTACATGAAGTGACATGAATTATTAAATCCTCATTTTGAAATTTACTTGGTATTGTCTACTGAAGTTAAAAAGGAAAATGCTTCTTGAATCAGCAAGTCTACTTGGAGGTGCATACCCACCTGATATTCATGTGCACGTGCTACACAATTTTTTTTACTACTGACATTCATAGACACTACCATGTGTAATAAATTGAAAGCAGCACAAATGTATACCAAAAGTTAGATAGATTGCTGTAAATTAACACAATGGAACCCTATGCAGCACCAAAAATAGAATTATGTGCAATAGTTTATGTGTATTTAGAGAAAGGAAGAAGCAAGGTGGGAAATGATATGTGCTGAATGATTGCATTTATATTGGATCCAAAATACAGTTCAAATTAAGTTATAACATTTAATGTGTAAGTAAGAATAAAAAGAAGTTATATGTATAAAATTTATGATGATGTTTATCTACAGGGAAGGGAATAAAAGATGTAAAAGTTGAAAGTGAGATTAACTGTCTTCAGGGAGCTAGCAATGTTTTATACTTTTATCACAGTCCTGGTCATGTGAATTCACTATTTGATAAATCACCGAACTGTACCTTTTGTTTTGTATATTTTCTCTATGCTAGTTTTCTTGATGAAAAATATCAACAGCTCTACCTGACAGATAAATAAATGCTTGCTGTTTTAGTACTTTTTCAAATAGCCTAATACTATTTAAAATGACTCGTAAGTGTGGAGTTACTTTAATTTCTGCTATTGTGCAAGACTTCTGAACTCAGTTATGAGGAAAAGTAACAAATGCAAAGATAATGAAATTAATACTTCACAGACAGAAATTTTAGCAAGGAATGTAAAAATTGGTCCATGATATTTTGAGGGAATAAAGAGAGAGATTTTCTTTCTTTTATAAATAGTTTACTAATTTTTTCCCTAAGAATAGTTTTTGATCACAAAAACATTCTGTTTTAAGATTGCTGACTCTTAGAGGTCTACAGAGGATGATCTGTTTTTAAACCATTTTCATGTTTACCTTTTTATCAGTTGTTTAGAAAAAGATATGAGCAACACCCCGATGAAATGCCCACATTAAATGAAATTAACCAAAGTAGAAAAAATTTAAATAAGGGACATAGATTCTCAAGTAATTTTTTTAGGCTAGGAAAAAGGTCAAACCTAAAATAATTTTTAACAGTGTTAAATAGAAAAAAACTATTTTATCGCCTCTTTTTACTCTTTCATTGAACTTCAATTTCCCAAACACAAATTCCCCAGGACTGTGTACTAAATAGCTCATCTAAATATGAAATATATTTTAAGGGTATTGTTTATATTACATAAGTGTTAAAAGATTGATTTGACTACTAAAATTTTTAATGTTAATTTAGGCTACATAAATAGAAGTATAGTATCCAAAATAAGTTGTATGATAATGTAAGTCTTTAGATCAAAATGCAAACACATATATAGTATATATCTTGTTAGAAATACAATAGTATATATCTTATTTGAAATAAAATAGTATATTAGAAATACAAAGATATAAGTATCTCACAGGAAAGAAGGCAGGATGGTGAACTCTCTGGTTCATCATGACTAATAAAGTACAGCTCCAAGAATTACAAATTATTATCATAGAAAAAGAGACATTAGATGGCCTGTTGTCTTAAACTGTTTAAGGGAAATTTTATACTGAATCAAACTCTTTTCAAATGCATTCTGATTTGTGTATTTAGGTAGATAAATTAAAAATTTGAAAGTACCATTGATTGAACGATAAAAACCATTACGAAGTGTGATTTACCCTTAATTCTGAAATATGAACTATTTCAAGAGACCCAGCCTAATGTGGACTTTTTCATCCTTGGTGGATGGCATCCTTGGTTGCCATGGGGTTCACATCCATTCAGTCCATAGGAAGGAAGCCATCATGGTGGAGCAAAGGTGGGGGACAGATGACAGCTGCTTCTATTTATATTACTTTGTCTGGGCAATAAGTCACAAGCCCACCCATAACTTCCAAGGTGGTAGAAGAGTACATCTAGCTGAGCCCCTAGAAAGTAAAGGATAACTTAGATCTTGGTTAGAACTTCTTTATGGAGATTACTTTGATTTGAGAGAAAGTAATTTGAAGATTTTTTAAGGAAATTTTTATGAATGGCTTTGTTTGCAAGGGCATCTCTTTGGAATGGGCTACTAATTACATTTTCATGTTTTGCACATAGGGTCTCAACTCTAATGCCATGAAATCCTCTGCTCTTGGCACATTACCATCGCCCACTGTGTCTTTCTTAGAAGGCAGGTCTTGCCACGTCACTCCTGAGTTTAAAACTTCATTGCCTGCTGAGTAATAAATCCTTAATATTACCTCCAGGTCTAGCAGGATGAAATCCTCTCACACCTCTTCATTATCACCTAACTTCACTTTTCCTGTAGGATTCTACTCACATCCACATGGGATTTTTTCCACTATTGGAATAACATAGGCTCAGAACCATGGTCTGTAATATTTATCTTCTCCCTTTTTATCTAGATAACTACTTACCTTTTGTCTAGGTCTCAAAACTCTTCTTATTGCATGCTTTTCAACAATGATTCTGTCATTCTAACATAACTTAGATGGCCTTGATACAGGTTTATACAAATTCCTTTTTTTTTCATTGAGAGTATATTGCATATTTTAAATTATTTAACTAATTGAGTATAATTATTTTGAAATACCTGTCTTCACTAATAAAAATCTTAATTGTTAGTCACCAGTTCTGAGCATATGACAAAAACATAACAATTTCTTAATATGCAATTTATAATCAATGAAAACTCTTATTGGCTAATATATGTGTGTCCAACTATGTTCTATATTATACCTAAACTTATTTGAAATACTAGAGAACAAATAAAGCATGAAAATGTAAAATGATTTCAGAAAAAAATACTGCTAAGGTAAAAAGAAATTGTCACTTTAGTTATCCAATAGAAATATACATCAGAAATTGACAATATATAGGTATTATAAGAAATATAAAGATTTAGGGAAATTGAACCAGTGGAAAGCAATAATATAAATGCTACTTGAAGAAAAAGGAGATAAATAATATTTTAACAAAGGTCCAAAGTTAATTTGATAAATAAATTATAAAAATTTTAACAAATGTTATTAAACACTAGGTATTCAGGTGAAAAATAACTAACAATTTACCCCATACCATATACAAAAATGTAATAATCAGGATAGCTCAAATATTAAATATTTGGCCAAATAATACTCACAGAAGAAAATACATGTGAATCATTTTTACTTTAATAGGGAGTAGGTAAAATATTATTTTTACAAGGAATATGTAAAGTTTTCTCAGAAGAAGTGCTACCGTTTGTTAAAAATGATAAACAGTACTTCTTCAATATTGAAAGTTTCCTCATCTAAAGACTCTAGTGAGAAAAAGAAAAAGCAAGTCACAACTTGGTAAAAAAAAATTAATAATTATATTTGTTAAGGGAGTTACATCAAGATTATATAGAGGATTTTTTTTTACTTTATAATAAAGATAAAAACAATCTAACTTGATGTGTAAAATAAATACTACAACTTGGTGAAAGAAACAGAAACCACTTTACTACCTCTCATATCTGTGTGTTGATTGCAATCAGATGGACAGTTATTCTGGTGATAGCAGCAGAGGCTTCAGTCACCAAAGAAATCTGTGGAACTAGAATGCCAAAGGCAGCTCATACTGAAGTCTGATCCTTAATGCTCCTCCCAGTGGTTTTCCTCTCCAGGTGGCATGCTGCCCTCTTGGCCTGTATTTCCAACAGGATAAAAGGTCTTCCCACATTTCAGTTGACGTGCCAGAGCAAAAAAACAGACTTCAGGCCTTCATTAGGTTTAGGCCCAAACCTGGCACAGTGTTACGTGAGGTTTACCACACTAGATTGGAGAAAATGAGTTAGAGGGTCATCGAAGTTCAATGTGCCTGAGGTCGATCCAAGGCATGAATCCCAGGCAGGTGTTCATTCAGATTTATTTTTGGAAACTAGATGCCACATATCCCAGTTACAAAATTTGGGCAAATACTGTAGCTGGACCTTCACAAAAGAATGCACAATGATGGCCAATATCCATATGAAAACTTGTTCAATATCATTTGTTAGAAACTAAGTCTGCCATGAGTCTTCACGCTCATTGAAATGCCAAAACAACACAAATTATTGGCAAGCATGTTGAGAAAGTGGAACATTCATGTATAGCTAGCAGAATTTAAAAAGGTAAAATCATTTTGGTAAATAAGTTTAGTTTCTCATAATGAATTTCTACATATAATTACTTTATGGCCTAACAGTTTCATGCCTAGATATTTACCCATGACAAGGGAATACATTTTTTAATAAAAAGACTTCTAGAACATGTCTATAAAATACTTTTATTTCTAAACATGCAACAATTTGAATATTTATAAAAAGGTGACCAAATAAGTTGTAAATAACAACTCAAAATGCAGAAAACTACTCAGCAATCAAAAAGGAAAGATTATATGTATATATAACATGCATGAGTCTCAAAACATTCATTTGAATAAAAGAAGGCAAACACAAACATCTGTTGTAAAGTTTCATGCATAGAAATTCTAGAACATGGAAATTAAACTCTAGTAGAATTTGTCAGTGACTTATGGGGCGGAGGAGACAGTGATGTGCTGAGAGCAAAGGGACACAACAGAACTTTCTGGACTGACTGAGGTATTGGTTACATTTAATGTATGTTTCAAATCTTATCTTGATTTGAGTAATAGCTACATGTTTCAGAATTTATCAAACATGGCTTAAAATTTGTCCAGTTTACTGATGACATGAATAAAACTTGTTTAAAATCTCAGGGATGCATTTCCCTATTTAGTAGATATTGATAAAGAATATGTTGAGCACTGTAACTATGTTTTCATTAGCAGACATACCTATTTTCATGATATTTGTATTTTAATTCAAGATATTTCTTGCATATATTTTGGGAAGACAGATGTAATAACTAAACTTCTAATTATCTCACATATTTAGAAGATACAGTCATAATAAAAAGCTTAGGAGAGACTATAGAGAAAAATAATAAAATAACTATTTTTCTTTCCACTTTAGGAGAGAATATTTTCTATTTTATGGAGAAAATATTTAAATATGCTTTTCAAATCCACTTGGAAAATTATGTAGCAGCAATGCAGGATACACTAATCTTTCATTAACTTGCAGCTGAATATGAAAATACAAGGATTTATATAAAAGTGCAATATGAAGAATGGTATTTCAAGAATCCTCATAGCTCACTGTAAAGCATTCCAAAAAGTCAGAATAAATTGTCTTATGATGAGTATCTTTTTTTCCTTTGCCTTTCTTTTTTTTATGTTTTTATTAGTACATTATAATTATACTTAGTAGTGGGGTTCATTGTGACATATTTGTATATGTATATTGCTCCATTTCAGTCCCAGTAATTCCCCTACCCTTTGAAATCCTGACCCCATTCCTCTATTCTACTGGTCTTCCATCTGTTTACTTTGATTTATTGTTAATTAGTGCATTATATTTACACATAAAAATTTTTGGTATGTTTAAACGTTTACATGGCATAATCTGGTCAATTTCATTCCACAGGTCCTCTCCTTTCCCTCCATGTTCTCTCTTGTATTTTCATGAGATCTCCTCTTTTTTTATTCCTTTTTGTCTATCTAGCTTCCACATATAAGAAAAATCATTTGATCCTTGACTTACTGAGTCTGGCATATTTTGCATAGCATCATATTTTCTAGTTCCATCCATTTAAAATCAAATGTCATAATTTTATTCTTCTTTAATTAACAGGTTTAAAAGAATGTGACTGGTCAAGAAACAATTTATGAGATCATTCCAGAGTGCATGGTCAACATTACTGTGCCCAATCATCTGGCACCTGGCCATCAGCAGTGTACAAGGTATAGAAATATGATAAGAACTATATGATAAGGATATAAAATGACAGGCTAGGAATTACAAAGTAAAAACTAGGCTCCATGAGTTGCTGAAAATATTTTAAAGACTAATTTAATTTTATAATCATCTCATTTGCAGATAATTAAGGCTTGAGTTTTTATGCCCAGGTATCACTATGAGTACTTTTGAATTAAAATTTTATCATGACTGCTGGCTTTCTTAAAAATCTCTCTTTTGAGTCCTAATTTAAAAATTTAAACTTTGGAATGACTAAACAATAAATCTTATTAGAGAAATATATTTTACTTCTATTTAAAAGAATCCCAGGAAATCTCAGTTCTAGACTTGTTCCTTCATTATGGTTCTGCCTAGAGATTTTTATTATCCTAATATTGAGAGAATGTTTTATGAAAAGACTATTTTAAATGTATGGTGAATTCATAGATGCTTCACTTTGGACTTCTTAAACATGTAAATATTTTTAAATTCATTTAGTGACATTAAGTGACATATTCCACATTGCTATGGAGACATGGAAAATGTGCTTGACTTTTGGTTTGCCTGTGTGTGCACACATATAGCATCATGACTCATAATCAAATGATTTATAAATAGTATCTTTTTTGCATCCTTAGTAGAAATAATACATTTAACAATATTGTAGTCTTCATCAATTTTATCTAATGATAGTATTCCATGAAAATTAAGCATTTCATGTTCACACATGAAGAACATTTAATCTAACTACAAATGGGGCTATGTTTATAGTCATATTCTTTTTTAAAAATATTTCTTATAGAAAGATGAAAAAGTCAATTAAAAATACTTTCATAATCATGAATAGTTGTCACAAGTGGTGCTGTTAAGAATTACTCAGAGGCAGATTATCTTTAAATGCAAACATATATTTGATCACACCAATCATCAAATATAAAAAAAAAATAATGCAAAAAGTGTTGGGTGTGCAGAGCACCCCAACTAGCATTCAATGCACATTACTTAAACACTATATGCAAATCACAGAATCCTAGGGCAACCATGAGCCCCCAAATACCTCCAATGCCACTTGACTTCTCTTAGCTAAAGAGCAGATGTTGTCCTTGTCTGGTGGTTCTCTCCAGGTAATGGCTGGATATCAGGGAATGGTGGAGTCAGCCCAGGGATGGACAGCAAGGCAGCCAGTCTCACCAATGTCTTTGGAGCAAAACTCTTCAATGTGACCGGAACAGCCACTTAAATACAGTTCCAAGTTGGTGGTTTATGTTGGTGATTGGTTATACCCAGTGAAAGTCAATGTCCATTGGTTATGTCCAGTGAGGTGATATAATTGCAGCTGGGCATGATCTTTGTGCATGTCCATGGAGCTGTGCTCCCTATCAGTTGTAACCAGTCATTGCTAAACATTCCTATGGCTAGTGCCCCACACAGCTCTTTATCAATTGCAAACAGACATGACTAAGCAGTTCAATGGCTGCTGTTCCTTATGGCCACCAACTTAGTGAGTCCAGCATGTCCCAGCATGTCTATGGCAGATGCTCCCTACGATAGTAAATGAGTAAAACTAGATGATTACAATTCAAGGGAATAAAGATATATAACTATACTATAATGAGTAGATAAAAATTATTAGAATTATACTATTCTCTAAAATGAGGATACCTAACATTGCTTTTATAATGCATTCTCCTAGGGAGACTTGATAATTTACTGTATGCTCTTTTCTTCCATTGGGTGAATGTATCTACTGTGAGCAACATTGTCACAAATTTACTTTTCTCAGCTGTTAATTTTTTTCCTACTCTAGAGTTACTTAAATAATTTACATACTTTTAATAGGAAAAGTTGAAAATTAATTTTATAAGAAATATTGAGCAAGGTTTAAACAGAAAAACTCAACTTTCAACTTTCAGTAAAGTTATTTTGTGAACTCTCCTAATAACACATACATTATGTAATTTTCTATATAACCTTCTCTTATGCGTCTTAGGGGTCTCTTTCCTCCCAGAAAAAAATGATCACCTAATAGCTCCATGACCTTGACCCATCTTCATTTCCACAAGGCTATATTAAAATGCTACCTTAGTTTTGGTTAGCTTAACTTCTACTTCCTTTTCCTCTTATCAACAATTGACAAGGATAAAACAACAATAACAAATTAACACCTCTTTTAATGGTGACAACATATTCTAGTTTGTTAATGTAGAAGTAATGGGAACAAAACTTTTGTCTCATTAAAGACAAAATTAGGCAATAGACTGGAACTTGTTAAATGTAAATATATAGTCACTGATAAAAGTCTGTATAAATAAAATGAGAGGGGGGAAAAAACTTACTGAATCTAAAATATGGTTTGAAGATTGCACAAGTATGCCGGGAAGGAAAGTTTGACAAGTGTCACATGATTATTTTAAAAGATGAGCAGCTCAGAAGTGGAACTTAGGGATGTCCAATGAGGAGATTCTGAAGGAAACACAGCAATAGGAGTCTTCTCAGTGTTCCCTGGAGTAATGGGATCAGATACTCACTGTTACTGAAGCCAGAATTAAATATAGGCAGTCAGTGTGGATAGGTAATCTGGTTGGATCAAGAGATTGAAGACCAGCTTGGATTCTGGAGACCACCCCTGAGGAATTAAAATGTTAATGCCTTCAGAGCCCTTCCTCCCCCTCCCTCCCCTTATCAAGATAACCTATTGCTAAGGTAACCAGTCCCAGGAATTGCCCCTCCCTACAGGGAGTTGTAAAGTTGTTAATGAATGTCTCCTGAGCTGGTTCCTGAATAGATCTCTCCATTTGGCCTTTCCCCTGCCCATTTGCTTCTCAATTTTTGGCAATCCCACGGGGCCATCTCCTGGGCCTAGTCACATAGGAAGGAGAGAGATTAGGGGGAAGAAGACCAGAGAACAAAGAAAGTTTAGGATGTATAAAAGGGGCAGGATACCCTAAATTCTTGGGATAGCACCTATTGCACCCTTTTCCCTCCCAGGAGAAGTCTATGTTACTCCTTTTTAAATAAACCCTGCTTTATATGCTTGCCTTAGCGTGCTTCTCTAATGTTCAAACTTCAACCTCTAAGGAAGCAGAATTCATCAGTGATAACCTGATAACTAACAGGTGGTATCATTCCTGTGTCTCTGTCTCCCTTCCTCTCCCTTTGCCTACACATACTTGATTTGCCTGTAGGTGTTGGATGGACTTTTGAGGCAGTTGAAGTGATTCACTTTAAAATTTTAGTTGTGGTAGGTAAACAAGAAATATTTATCCTAAAACTTATGAACACTGTTTTCTAAAGTACCACACAGGTGCTTCACACAGTAAGATGAAGCAAACTTGTGACTATCTCTGATATCTCACTGAACAATAAGGAAAGAACCTGAATGTCTCAGTATTACAGGCCTCAGCCTCTCATTTTCTGTTCATAGTTAGGCCTAGAAGAGTAGTAATTATCCTCCCCAAAGGCAGATTTTTCTATTGTACTGTGGCTTCACCAAAACAAAGTAATAGTGACAAGTTGCAATCCTTTTCTTCTAGTTTACCATCGGAATAATCAGTAGAAGTAAAATGGTAACTTAGGCTTGAAAGGAAGAGTCATTGTCATGAATTTCTACACCTCACATAAACCCCAGACAAAATTCTCTTCCAATTTGGAGACTCCACACATGCCACAGTTTGACTAGAGGTATTTTACATGGGGAATATCTTACATGTGTAAAATGATAGTTTAATTTTCTATGACCAGCAAGGGCAACTCATACATTGCATTTCAAAATGAAAATTGTGTTTTCCCCACTACTCTAAGCCACATTTTCCTCATCCTTGTTGACTACTTTGATAAGATGAATGCTGGGCCTTGATGTACAGAAGCAAGGGGGCTGAGATGGGAAAGATAACACACATATTGCTTAGGAAAAGTAACACAGTTCCTCAAGAAAGGGCCAGGGTCTGCTAGTCTCACCAGTGTGTTCAATGAAGCATAAATAATGAAATGAACCCACTGATGGCAGAGGTGTTCCCTTGTAAGTGGAAGAGATGGGTCATCTATTGACAAACAGAACTCCAAAAGTTCTGGAACAACATGAAGTTGATGTGCATTTGCAGCAATGATGAAAGCAAATAGGAAAAGATAGAGAGGCTAATAGGAGGAAAATTATTTCTGAAGTCAGAACACCACACTGTGCTAAATTATCTTTTCTGGTTGCTGCGTAATGAATTTCAAATCAATAGTTCTAGTGAACACTTATATATAAAATTCCCAGCAAATGTATTTTACTTTTTAACATTGTGGATAAAACTGTTGTAGCAGAAAATTGCAAATGATTCAGAAATGGAAAAGAACAGATTGGAAAATCTAAAAAAAATAAAAATAAAAATAAAAAAAACCCTGACAAACATAAGGTAGATGGGTTTTGGTTGGGAGTTATCAAAATAACTTTTGTGGAGAGAAACATTAATTTTGTAGCATTTGCATCATTCGTGATGTTGGTGCCTGAAAATGTTTCTCTCTACATCTTTGACTTTTTCCGTGTACTATGATGCTACTCTGTGTACATATTGTTTAACTGAGACTCTTCCTCTCAAGGTTTTCATTTTTATCCTCTTCGAAGTGCCCTGATCTGCAAGAGCCTGTCTCATAGCTTATCCTGACACCACTACAAATTTTATTTTAATCCTTTTTTCCTTTCTATTACACTCATGCTACTAAATGCTTTTCAATTGAGATTGAACGATGAGGGATAATTAAGGAAAAGCAAAGAGATAACTTATTTCCCCATCCACAAAGCTTTTAAATTGTATTCAGTTGTTTATTCCATTATTTCTTTACAAATTGCAAAACCAAATGCTATGTGTTTGTGTTGCTTGTGGGTAGGCACAAATATGTGTGAGCATAGTGTCTCTGTATTATATCCCTATGAAACTGAATTCACTATAAAGAAAATGTGCCAAATGTGCTTGCTGCACAATACCTAGAAACCACATTTCTGACTCTTGTCAACGTGATTTCAATCAGTCAAATCACTTTTTTTTTCTCTTTCTGACCAATTGGCTTATTGAAGCAAAATTTATTCAAAGGGTTCTGCTCTTTTATCTCAAATAACAGATTAATTAGTTCATTTGCCTTCACAAAGATTACTTTCCTTTGTTTGGAATCATTACACTTTGTAAATATCCACATTTCAGTTCCTTTGGTCTAGTTGTTAGAAATTGAGACTTCAAAATGGTCAAGATGACTGATCCCTTTGGGTATTTAAACAGTGAGAACATTTGTACAGTGTAGTGCGCAAACGCATCTTTTTAGTCTCTAACCATGTCTTTGTACACAAATATGACAATTGGGAATAAAGCCTGTAGTTCAATTACAAATAATATTGTCCACAGCTTCAAAGACTCTCCTAAATGCCAGCTATATGTTGGCAATCAAAGCAGAGGTGGTTCCTATTCAAATTTTCATTCTCCTGAATATGCATAACCTCTTCATCATTGAAGAGCTTGCCAGTGTGGAGGATTCAGGTGCAAACATGGCATTCAAAACCCACAAAAAGATTTTTCATTACAAAAGAAAACTAAAATTGTCATTTAAAATAGAAGATGGAAAAATGGGACAAACAGCAAACTATACTAAGATGACAGGATAAAACTGTGCATGGAAAGAAAAGAGTGAAAGAATAATGCAAAGTAAGAGGATTTTTGATTGAGATGTAATATAATAAACACCTTATATGTGATCAACATTGTAGAAAATGAGCTCTTTGGAAATAATAGACTAGAATGAGCTGAAAGCAAGTTTAATGAAATTTTAGAATGCAAAATTACTTGTTCAATTACAAGACTGAATTGTGTTACTATAAACATTGATGTGGCTGTGTCCCTGTAGTATGCTGTTTTTAAGTCATTTGGGTATAGACGGAGGAGTGGGACAGCTGTGAAACCAACCTAGATGCCCTTCAGTAGATGAATGGATAAAGAAAATGTGGTATATATACACAATGGAGTATTCCTCAGCAATAAAAGAAAGTAAAATCATGGCATTCGCAGGGAAATGGATGAAGTTAGAGAATACAATGCTAAGTGAAGTTAGCCAATCCCAAAAAGCCAAATGCCGAAGGTTTTCTCTGATATAAGGAAGCCTATTCACAGTGGGGTTGGCATGGGTAGCATAGGAGGATTAGAGGAACACTAGAATGGCCATTGGGGTGGGGGGAGGAAAGGGAGGGGGCAAAAGGGTGAAAAAAAATATGGTAGAATGAGATGGATATCATTACCCTAAGTGCATGTATGAAGACAAATGGTGTGAATATACTTTAAATACAACCAGAGATATGTAAAAATGTGGTCTATAAGTATAATATGAAATGTAATGCATGCTGCTGTCATTTATAACAACTTAGAATAAAAAGTAAATAAATTTTTAAAAATGCAAGACTGTAAATTAAAGGTTACATTGTGTGGCAGAAAGGAAAAAAAAAAAATTGTATGGAACCTTTGGGAATGAGAAAAGCAGTGAGGACTGGTCTGAAAGCAGAATATTTGTGGCAATTTTTTTTTTTTTTTTTTTTTTTTTTTTTTTTTTTTTTTTTGGTACCAGGGATTGAACTCAGGGGCACTTAACAACTTAGCACAACCCCACCCCTTTTTATTTATGTTTTATTTTGAGACAGGGTCTTGCTAGGTTGCCTACAGCTTCACTACATTGCTGAGGATAGCTTCAAACCTGCAATCCCCCTGCTTGAGCCTCCCAAACTGCTGGGATAACAGGCTTGCATCACCAGGCCCAGTTGGAAGCAGAATGCTTGTGGCAAATGTTGAAACCAAGATGAAGATTGGTGTATTCCAGATGGAATATGACCACGTCGATGAGAAAGGATCAATCTGGGCTCTTGAGTGAGAGTAAGCAGGAAAAAGAGTGAGCATGTATGTTGGTTTCCTGTGTTTGCTGTAACAGATTGACCACAGACCTAATGGCTCAAAATAACAGAAATTTATTCCCTCAGTGTTCTTGTGACAGAAGTCTATATAACTAACACTATACTAAAATGGATCACAGGGCTACCCTCCTCTGAAGGACTAGTGGGCAGTCGGCTTTCTTCATCTCTAGCTTCCAGTTCCCCTGGCATTCCTTGGTTTATGTCTCCAATCTTTTCCTTTTGATCTCATTGCCTTCTTTTCAATTTGTGTGGAATTTTCTCTGGTATTCTCTTATATGAACACTTGTCATTGCCTTTAGGACCCATCCCAGTAATTCCAGGATAACTGTTTCATATCAAGATCCTTAATTTAATCATACCTGCAAATACCCTTTATTCCAATAGGAGAACATTCCAGGGATGAAGAAACAGATCCTGAAGCTTTGTTGGCATTATCCAGTTTAACACAGCATAACCGTTTTGTGAAGGGCAATGAGGCAGAGTCAGATGGGCAAGCCAAGTAGGTTTATTGTGGAAAGAGAACCAAAATGTTGGATAAGAAACTGGAACTATTTTACTAATCACCTTAAAACTCAGTGAAATTTACACCTGATAATATCATACATCATCTCCGAATCTATTTTTTTCTGAGAAGCCCTTTTACAAAATAACATCATTCCACAAATTTCCTTTAGGTGTTTTTGCCATCCTAATTTTGAAAGCTTTGCTATAAAAACAATAAATACTAATATTTTTGAAAAGGCACATAATCTTTTGACCATACTAACCCTACTGAAATTGATAGAATATATTTAATATCTATATGAAATTTCTACATACATATGTCAATGCTTTGATCAACATGTTAAATTTCAAATATTTCATTACTAACATTTTACCCTGTCCCAAATTTTGCTGAAAAAATAGTGGCACTGTGACACTACATCATGTACAATCAAATAAATGAAAAGTTGTACTTCAAAGTGTACAATGAATCAAAATGCATTCTGCTGTCATATATGCCTAATTAAGTAAATTTTTAAAAAAGAATGAAAAAAGGCCAAAAAATAATGGCACTTAGAAATTTCAAAATTTTACTATCTATACTCAATACTAATGACATAATGGATCAGAATAAACAGAAATATTAATTTAAGACTGATCTTAAAAATTTTAAACACAAAAGCTATTAACACCTTTTGAATTGAGAATTTAGAATTAAAATAACAATTGAGAAGATACTTCTTTATTTATTTTGTAATATGCTTTTACTCCAGTCTGACCATTTATTTTTCTTCTTAGTTATCAAAAACATAAGAAGTAACCTTTAATTGCTTCATAATGTTATAACTGACAAAATCCAAAATGTATCCCTCCTGTTGACTCTAAAACAAGCAATCTGGGAATTATATTCTGGATTTCTCATTAAACTCTTGTTATTTCATTTATGAAGCTGTGTCTAAAAAATGCATTAGGAAGAACTTCATGAAACTTTTTAAAATTAATAATATTATGCCAACATTATATTACCTACTTTTTGCACTAAATAATTCATGAGAAATTATATTTAATAACAGTCAAATTTGCAATTATCATCACTCTGGTGCACCAGAAAATTTATTTTTTAATTTTTTGATTTTTTTGTTAATGTATATGAGTATTGATTTATATTTTGTTTTTCACATAGGTTTCTACTTTAGTAATGATTAAGCATATAATGACATGCAATTTGCTTTAATGCATTTTGGGCAATAAGTGATTCTCAACCTTAGTTTTATTTATTTATGTATTTATTTATTTATTTTGGGGGGTATACTATGGGTTGAACTCAGAGGCACTCCACCACTGAGCCATATTCTCAGCCCTATTTTGTATTTTTTGTTTAGGGACTGGATCTCACTGAGTTGCTTAGCACCTCCTTTTGCTGAGACTGGTTTTGAACTTGTGGTCCTCCTGCCTCAGCCTCCTGAGCTGCTGGGAAGTCTGAGCCATCACACCTGGCCTAAGTTTTATTGTTATAAGAAAGCTACTGATCAATGTTGAGAAATCCAAAAATGTTAGTCAAATAATTTTAACAGAAGAATATTCCATTTAACATAATATTAATTCTAGCAGCAAAATTTATTTGTATCAGGAATAGGAACATATCTCTATCAGAAGAAAACTTCAGAGTATTTAAAAGCAGAGATGAATCAACAAAAACCTTCCCTGTGATATTTTGCTTCAATCAAGGAAAAAATGTTTGAATAGGTAAGATTACTTTCAACAGTTTGATAAATCCAGGTGTTCAGCATCACAGTTCTTTATCATGTTTGACTATTATATTTAACTCTTTGCCATAAAAAATAAAAGTTTTGAATTACATAATTTAGGTCAAAGGATACTTTCAGTGAAGATAGCTTTAACACTGAAAGAATAAGCAGCTTGAAAAAGAAACATGTTGAATCAAAACATCATTTGAATTCCAGCTGAAATTCACACACATTTTGTTCTTTTGAGCAAGCTGCCATTTCAGAGCCTCAGAATTGTTGTACAAAATATAGAGGTAATATATTCAATTATTGCTTTTAACATTAAATGTGACCTATTTAATATCAATAGCTAATAGTATGGATGACAGACACTATGTAAAACACTAAGTGTATCACATGTTTACTTATTTAATTCCCACAATAACTCAGTAGTAAAGTACTAATATAAATCCTGTTCTACAGAGGATAAGTATATCACTACTTTAGAGGAAAGGGCCAGGATTAAGATTTAAGTAGTCTTTCTCCAGAACCGTTGGTATTAGCCACACAGTAAGCTATCTTTCAAGAAAGTATTTGATATGGTGCCTGGACTATAGAATTTGCTCAATAAATGATAGCTTGAGTCTCTTAACTTGCTTTCATCCCAAGTGTCTTTTTTTCATCCCAAGAAAAGAAGCAGCCAATAAAATTTTCCAAGTATCAATTTTCTTGTTAGATCTCGTTGGTTCCTCTTAAATTGCAAATTTAAATTGCAAATTCTATGATGATGCCTTTGTATTAAGCTTATAAAATTATAAGCAAAGCTATAATTTTTTCAAGAAATTAATTTTTATCAATTCTCCTTACACTATGAAAGATATCCAAATATAAGCATTTTTATGAAAAAAAAAATTAAAATCAGGAGTTAAACGCAAAACAATTTCAATTAAGTGATTATATAAAATAACTTATACTTTTCTTATACTATTTAGCACAGTATTTGTCTCTACCTGAAGAATCTACATATTTTTAAGAAAATTAATTCAGGAAAATGATTCTGGATGACGGCATTTTCACATATGAATAACCTGACCTTTAGAAATTTTGTGTATGAAAGAGTTCACTCTGCTACATGAAATGAATTTCATATACTTAAACATTGCTCCAAGAATCAGTCAAAGTAGTTTGGTTATCTTCTTTCGCCAAAGACTTCCCAATATTATTATGGTTAATTTTAATACACATTGATTGGACTTTACTGTCAAGTACTACATAGACTTTGTGGGATGGGAGTCGGGTGTGCAAAACACCACCCCCAGGGTCTGGCTTTTCATAGGTTCAAATACATACACACATACACATACCTACAAAGCAGACAGTGTTAAATAGCTGTGTGTGTGTGTCTGTCTGTTTGTGCATATGCATTCAGAGGTGAACTTGCAATTCTTCTAAGTTAGAAAAAGTAAAAAGAAACCCAGAGGTTATAAATTGCTGACAGGTCCAAATAACTGAAGGTGAAATTGAGATCAATGTAGCACATTACACAGGATTTTTACTGACAGCAACCACAGGGGTGTAGAATCATGCCCAGTAAACTGGAATAATAGCATTACTTCTAGAAAGTTTTAAAATATTTTTAAATGAACACTTGTTATAGTTTTTTCAATTCTTCTAAAACTTAGAACCACACTTAAATGATTAAAGCAAGGGAAAACAGCAACAAGGAAGTCTTCTTTGATCAACTTCTTTTGATCCAAACTTGATAAACAGTTTTGAGTCCATACAAAGTGTCTGAGACAAGTACAAATTCTAAATCCAGATGGGAGAGAGAAAATACATGACAGATAAAGACCAATTTGTAGGTCAACTTTTGACTTAACTTTGACTTTTTTTTTAAAGACTATAGTGTCACCTAAATGATTTTAGAAGAATAGAATATACTTTTAGAAACCTGAGAAGACTTCTTACCTTGGAAAGTTGATTTTGTAGTAGTTTTCTTAACTTGTATTTTAAGTTGCAGTAGTATCTGAAGCCTAAGTAGTGTTCTAAAGTCAACTTGGCTATTATAGTAGTTGCTCTTTTTTAGGGGGGGCCTGGGGCAGGCAGGTAGGGGTTATCGGGGATTGAACTCAGGGGCACTTGGTCACTGAGCCACATCCTCAGCCCTATTTTGGGATTACAGGGTGTGTGCTACTGTAGTTGTTCTTATTGAAAGAATAAATGCACTTATTAGAAACTCCACTCATTTTAATTTTGTGTAAGTGTTCTTGATTGTGAAGACTTAACATAATAGTGGCTTCAATATAACGCAACTTTATTTGTTTCTAAGGTAATGATGTGAGAATAATCCATCCCAGAATGATGAGCTAAAATCATGGTGTCAGAGAGTGAGGCCTTACACTCTGGTTCTACTTTAATTTGGCATAGTTTTCCTACCTGTGGCCCCAGAGGATCCATTGTCATACTTGTATTGATAAACACAATGGAGGCAACAGGAAAAGATGGCGGGGTCACTCCTTTAGAAGTAAGAGCTGAGCCAGGTATGGGGGCACACACCTCTAATCCAAGCAGCTTGGGAGGCTAAGGCAGGAGGATCACAGTTCCAAAGCCAGCCTCAGCAAAAGTGAGGCACCAAGCAAATCAGTGAGACCCTGTCTCTAAATAAAATACATATCAGGGCTGGGAATGTATCTCAGTGGCCAACTGCCAAAAAAAGAGAAATAAGACCTGAAATCTCCTGTTTGTCAATATCCATCCCATTATATTCCCTAGGACTTTTATGTGTCTACATTCAACTTGCTGAGGAAGGACTTCCTGTGCTTGTGCCAGGTACCATGTTCCTAGCTATAATTTCTATTTTCTACAGAAAAATGGGAGTCAGATACTCAATGACAACAAGCAGTTTCTACCACAGTAATTCTTGTTTTGCATTGAAGGTAGTTTCTGATACTCAGGAATTGATCTGTTTTGATTGATACTTAGAAGACATTTTTCAGATTAAGAATCAACCTTTGATGGAAACATGCAATGTTCATACAGCTGAGGGAAATGGTGCTGGTGAGTGAGCTGGTGAGAAAGATTCTATTCTGTGATCTAGACCAGCATAGACTGAGTCATAGTAATACATACAACTTTTAAACTCAGTGTAAAGTCTGATGAGAAATTTTCTTCCTATTTCTTTATAGAAGGATAAGATTAAAAAGGAAAACTTATGCACACCTGTAATTCTAGTGACTCAGGAAGCTAAGACAGGAAGGTCACAAGTTTTAGACCAGCCTGGGTATTTACTGAGTCCCTATCTTTAAACAAAAAATAAAAAGGGGTGAAATATGAAGATGTAGCTCAGTGGTGGAGTACCTCATAACCCTGCGTTCAATCACCAGTACCGCGAAAAAAAAAAAAAAAAAAAAAAAATGACGTATGTTTGTATCTCCGGAGTGGTGAATGAATTATGGGTCTTCAACTGCCCAGAGACAGAGGCAGTACCTCTCTTGGAAATTTTCTTGGTGCAAAGGTACCAATCAAAGATTGCCTTGTTTAAAGAGGAGTTTTGTGCTAGCTACAGAATTTATCAGTTCATGACCTAAGGTTCAAATGCCAGCCACCCAGTGGTAGAGAATTATGGGTGCAAACTTATAACTAAAATTGGGCCGTTCATACCTTTACCCTTGGTTCTGTTTGTTTTAGAGTAACTTTCTCATAATAAATCGCTTTGGTGTTAAAACCTATATAATAAATGTGCAGAGCTTGCTCATGATCAGTCTTCCTCCATCAGAGGTTGGCTGAACCATTGGGTCCAGGTATTTCTCTAATTTTGTATCTGTTTCTCGTTTTTTCAATACCCTTACCACCAGGATCAGGAACCTGAAAAAATGGCCGGCCACGTGGAATGCAAAAATTGTGATAATTTTTGTAAAGACTTTTCAAATATTTATATTTTCTCTATTATTCATTAATGTTAAAATACAAAAATAAATAAATAAATCCTGTTTTTAATTCAATTAATAAATATGAAGAAAGTATAATAAATGTGATTGTCAAGGGTCTTTGGCATTCCAGTGTTATAGAATTTTCTTGAGTCTTCCATTACCATGACCCAGAAGTTTAGGTATATTCCTACTCGAGAAATGACCTGCTGTGCAGTACATATTCCATACTGTGTAGTACAGTATTCCATGAAGATGTAATCTTAATCCAGTTTAAGACCTTAAACTAAAATCCTATTTCCAAAAATTAAATTTGGAATGAAAAAGTAAATTTAATAAAATCTCTAAGTCTCAGCATTCCTGGATTTGTTAATGTTTTGTTGTATATGGCAAAATCCTTTGAAAATTTATATACAAACCAAAAGTAAAGTTGAAATTATAATTGTCTTTATTTTAACAGTAGCCAGAGTAATCATTTAAAAACTGATCTTCTCATGTAACTTTGCTCAAAGCATGCTAGTGGATTTCCAGTTCCTTCAATGAAAGCCATAGTCTTCTGCTTGGTCAACAAATACTGCATGGTCTTATTTTCCTCCTTTAACTTCGTTTCCCCTACTAACTTTGTTCACAATAGTCACTTGCTCTCCCTACTATTCTGGGAAAATACCAATTATTCTTAGAATTCTGACTCAAAGGTTGCATCTGCTGGGAATATTCTTATTCAAGACTATTGATAGGATTTGCTCCCTTACTTCATGAATTCTTTGTTCAAAATGTCATCAAGTCAGAAAGCCATTGTCTAAGTAGACTATTTGAAACAATATATTCTTGTGTCTCTGTCCTTGTAAGCTGATTTTTTTTTCTCTTAGCATTCAGCATTTAATTAATTGTTTGTTGTTCATTGTCTTTTGTTTCACTGTAATATAATTCCCATGGGAGGAAGGACATTCTGTGTTCCTGTTCATTGCCAAATCTCCTCAGCTAAGAAGAATCCTAGTGATTTGTGGACTTTCAATAAATATGTCTTGAATAAAAGCATAAAAATGTATGACTGGTAGAATTTCTAACAGAAGGAAGCAGGTAGCTCTTGGACAAAACCTCTGCTGATAATAAAGCCAAACAATGGCTTTCGTGAACTTGCTAGCAAAGTTCAAAACTTCACCCAATCAACTGAAATTTTCAGCTTGAACTTGGCTCAGTGTTATTTCTCAAAAGGCTTCACTATCCTTTCACCCAACTTAACACCAATGTGCTATCTATATCATATTTTTTTTTCAAATATGATTTGAGGTTGAACTTAGTTCATTATATGCTGATAAAATAGGGTTCTGATAGAAAAAAGTGCCTATACCTATCAGAGTCATACCTAGCTAAGGAAATGCTATGATAAATTGATTCCCTGTAAGGAGAAGTGGTTAGAACTGCAATACATGCAAAGAGTTGTCTTGTGAAAATATGTCAGTGATTTGAGAACAGACCCATTGGACTGTCTTAATTTTAATCAGTAAGTATAACTTCAAGGCATGAAAAACAAGAAGTCCTTGTCTCAGAGTGTTATAACTTCTTGACAACAATGTATCTTTGCTATCAGAGAGTAAAAGAAAATAAAGCTATCACTGCAGAAATAGAATTCATAGGAATATCAGTTGCAGTTTCCCTAGGGACACACTAGCAGAAAATTGCAAGATATCATTTCAGTGTAGGATAAAAGTAATTCCAGAAGGTTTGGAGAAACCAGACAACTTCCTGATTCATCTATAAAAGGGCCTGCAGGCCCCATTTCAAGTCAAGTGAAATAACAATAAATATTTGCAAAGTAAGTTAAATGGTATCCAGAGATTTTAATAAATAAAAGGTCAAAAGAATATAGTATGACACTTAGCTCTCTCCAAATTATAAGTGAAATTTAATTGCAAGGCAGGAAAAAAATGACAAAAGAAAATAAGAACAAAAAGAGCTTGAAGAGCTGCTGGTCTTAGCCAACTTTATTTTGAAGCACTGTTCACATATTTTTGGTTTATTTATTTTCATTAGAAGTGAAAGGCTTCTGTAATATAAATTAGAATTTGGTACCAGTCCTAATAACAACTGAAAAAAATTATAAAAAAATGTTTTCAGCCTGACAAATTACCTTTGAGCTGACATTTAGGTTTTGTACCATGAAACAAAAATCTATAACCCTGTGAGAGGCTACAATGAAATACAGTGTAAAGGTAGAGTCTGTCACCCATTGTGTACTGGGCACAGTCCCTCGTGCTGTGCAGCAATCTCAAGTTGGTCATGTGTTAAACTGATTTGACTTTTGTAGTGTATTTTTTGATCTTATGATTGATGTTAGTCAATGTACCTAAAAGATTAAAGCAATTTTCAATTCCTCTTTTTTCTTCACATCCCTCCCAAACATTCAATTTGGTTAATATTTATCAAATTTGCTCTCTGTGTTTATGCATAGTAATGCCACTGCATAAATTCAACTCTATCATTTCAAATACACATTGTGGCAACCCCCTAAATGTTCTGCTTCTAGCTGTCTTACATTCGACTGAACCATCTCACCAAAGAACAATGAATGAAAACATGAAATCTTCTCCTGTCAGAGTGTGGGATCCTTAAATGTTCTCTACCACAGAGTTGAAGCTCTGTAGGGTAACATTTAAGTCTCTCTGTGACTGGGACTTTTACTATGCCCTGTTGCCTCAGCCCCATTCACTGATTTTCTTGTGGCTCCACAAATATTTCATATCATTTGTTGCCCCCAACTCCAACTTCACTCAAATGTTTTAAGATGTGTATTTAAGGTGTGTATTTGTTTAATATCTGAAATAATTAATGATAATAACAATAGTGGTAGTAGTAATAATAACAACAACAACTATGACTTTTTAGTTCCAATTCCGTAATTCTATATCAGGGACTAAGTCATATACCTATGGAAATAAATTGAAGTCTAATAATAGTACTATAAGAGATCTTATAAGAGATATACTGCTACTCCCACTTTGTACATTAAGAACCTGAACCACATTTGTTCTAATCATATAACTTAAACAAGCTCAGTTAAGTAATTTGGGGAACAAAAATATAAACCCAGGAATGTGTTTTCAGATTCCATGCTATTAAACGTTTTATGCTGGTTTTTACACATTATCCTAAAACTAAGTATCTCTATGTTCCAGAATACTTTCATTTATTATTTATTAGTTTTTTCTGAGATAAAGTACAGTGCTCTTTCCCTCTACTCTGATCCTTACAAATTGCTTTGTTTTCATTGAAATGGGAGCAAGCTGCTGACTACAGGCCCTGCCAGACAGGGCACTGAATCTGTTTCCTGTTTGCAACACTAGTATTTCCAAGTTTCGGAGCATTACTTGAGAAATGTTGAGTTACACCATTTCCTTATTGTTCATGTGAATCTAGAATATACATGATACTTTTCCAGGTTTCTCAGTAGTTTTATGTACTTGGGCTAATTATTTATTTATTTTTACTGTGTAATAATTAAGATAAAAATACCAACTCACCACACTCTGTTGACAAATAATTAGGTAATATATGAGTTTATTATAAGATATAGAAAGCTTAATAAATTGCCTCTGCTCATTTTGCCTTTGTTCCAAGAAATTTTTTAGTCATAAATATCAATTTTATGTTTAAATCACTGAATTATAAGAATGTACTAAGATTTATTTCACTCTATTTAATGTATTATATTTTTGCACTTAATTGTTTCTTTTCTTTCCTTTTTTTCTTCACTTTAAAAAATTCAACATAACAAAACAGCAATTTAAAATCAAGGATACTGGTGATTTGTGCTTGCCATACTTTCTGAAGCCCCAGGAAAATGGCTAGAATGTTATGCATTTTTTTCAATTATGTTTGATATCCTAAACTCCAAATAGGTACAAATAATTTCCTCAAAACAGGGGCATATATTTAAAAAGGCATTATTCTGAGGCCAGAAACATATAATACTATATTATTATTATTATTATTATTATTATTATTATTATTATTATTTAGATAAGTCTATTTTAAGTTTCTCCACTGCTGCAGAAACTACTCAGGGATTTTCTCTTTAAACATCTTTTGTCTTTCTTTTGGTTATGGAAGGTTTTTGTAAACTAACAGTATAGTAACATATGCAAATAATCCTATCTTTGCAAGCACAATCACTTGCATGCATGTGTAAACACACGCGTGCACGCGCGCGCACACACACACACACACACACACACAGTATTTTAGCTGTAGAAGAAAGAGTTGATTTCAGCCAGAATTCTGAACTAAATCTTGCTTTTGGCTTTTCCCATCCACTGCTTGAATATGTCCTCTGTGGTGTTTGATCATTTGCCTAATGCCTGTCAGCAGGTTGCTGGTGGAAGGATTCAATTCCAGACTCCTTTCTCTGTATCAAAAGCAATTTTCCAGTAAAGATCACATATTTACAGGTTGTTGGGCCTTGCTACTATACAAATTCCCATTTTTACATTCTCTTCTGTTTCCTCAGATCAAAGACCTCATGATTACTAAGTCCATCACAGTTGGATATACGTTTTGCTCATCTGGTTTCCCAGGTGAAAGAATTGCTCCCTGCTGTCCCAGTTTTTATCCTGTACTCTTTCATTCCCTTCACTTCAGATTTTTTCTGATGTCCATTAAACAGACCTTGAATCTCAGATTATGACATCATATTATGCCACAGTATCTCTCTCTTCTGCTATGCATCTACACACACACACACACACACACACACACACGATGAGAATATTTATTTTTGTTTCATATTATGATACTTTTAAATTAAGAATAACTAATAGAATTATACCTTTTTCCAAAAGAGTATATGTTTTTTTAGAAAGCTAATTTGAAGGCTTAAATTATCTATTACATATACATATTATTCTTATGTGGAGGAGCACTCTTATACACCATTTTGAAGAAAAGTAATTATTTTTCTTCTAAATAATATGTGAGGACTATATTAATATCTTAAAATATAGAAACATTTTTTACTTGTGGGAAATAGCAATTAACTTGAAAATACTCATATACTTTCAGGAAGAGTAAGTATATTTATTATTTTCAAGTTTCAAGTTGTATTTTAGAAATATACACTTCTTAAATATATATTTATACATATGTGTTCTGCACTGCATAAGTTGCTTCATTTCAGTTTTTAATGTAACATTCCTTAGGAAGAAAACCAAATCATATTCTTTCACACTTATTGTTTCACAAATTCTTATTAGTATATAATATTCTCCAGGAAATGTAAACTGTAAGAATAGATGAAGTTGTTTGTTTTTTTTTTTTAATATTTTTACTTGAGGTGAAACTTAAACTTAAGTCTTATGTTTATAATATTAAAGTGAAGACAAATTTGCTGAAAAGTGGTAATGGTCAAAGTACAGAGTTCACTTAAGTAAAGAGTTTATGTGCATATATATATATATATATATATATATATACACATGTATGCTACTATACAAATTATATATATATCTACATATATATGTATATGCATAAGGTATTTTAATATTCATGTGTCAAATTACTTGATTGTCTTCCATTTAAGGGATAATTATAAACTCTATATAAACCATAGGCTATATTATCTCAGGTTTTGGTTTCACGATGATAATGTTATTCACTATTGCCAAAGTTTGCAATTTTTTTCTTTTAATATAAGATTTTATACTAAGCTATTTAAATAAGCTAAAATAAATTTATTATTTTGTAGATATTTTTGGGAACTATACACTATACATTCATATCATTGCTGTGATGGCTCCCTCAACTATAATGTGTTTTGCTAGATTTTTTTTTATTAAAAAAATTAATCCTTGCAATATTCTCTCTACAGGAAAAACCAGCCATACATTTTTAAAACAGTCTTTGGGAAATACGTCAGAAAAAAAAAAAATGAATACCATTATGTTTAAAGCTGAATTATTCTCAACACCAACACTGCACAGGGGTCCATTTAATTAGTTAATGTTTAGATAATCTTTATAGGTGCCATAAGTATGGATTATAGACTTTTTAGCAAAACCTCATGCATGTTTATTGCTGAAAATCAGAATAGTGAAATGGCATCAGGCTTTCCTTGTAATTTTTCTTACACCATAAAATCTCCTTTTACTAATTTGCTCTTACATGTTATTGAAAATAATATAAGTACTTAAATTTTCAGAATCAGGCTAGCAATAACTGTGTGATGAATTCCTGCTCTTAAAGTTTAAAAGACTCTTCGTATAGTATAAAAGATATCCAGGAGATAGAAGGTCAATCAGCAATAAGGAGCTTATCAACATTCAAATTATTTCTAATAGGTTTTTTAAATTAACAGATTTGGCTAACCTGTAATTTCAAAAGATATTTAGATATTTTCCCTATACATTTTAAAACAAAGTTAAAAACAAATACACTTAATTATCAAATAATAGAATTTATGTCAAACACTAATTAATCAAGAGCAAACCATTTCACTATTTTCATGTATTGGAACATTTATATGAATCCAGTTATTTGCCTGGAATTTAAAATCTAAGCAGAAAACCAAAATGTAAAGATCATAAAAACATGTTTACTTCCTAATTTCAAATTCACCAATTTTAGCATCCATTAAAACACCCATTTTATCCCTCTAATTTCACTTTACCTTTTTTAGACATGGGGATAAATACTTAATATGATCTATTTAATGCCTTATTTTTCTATAAAACATTCTTACTTTTCTTTAAATCACATCTGTATATCTATTTTCTACCAGGGACAGTTTTTGGTTTTGTTTTGTTTTTGTTTTTGTTGTTGGTATCAGAGTTTGCATTTTGAATGTTAAAATTTGCTTCTGAAAAGCATTTTATCTGCAATAGACATTCCCAAATGCCCTTTTTGGTCAGAGCCCTTTCAGCTGAAAACATTCTCTAGATATATTTTCTGTACTTTTTGAAGACTTTACAATAGAATATTGCACATTTAAAGAAAATGCAAAAAGGACTTCTATACATAGTTAGTAAAATGTTTCCTTTCAGTAAATAAAAACAATTTGAATTGAACTGAATGTACATGTAATATTGTTCCTGCTCATGTTGTTATCAGTCACTATCCTTGCTGCTGGAAGACATGGACAGGTTCTAACTATTGTTGATCACTACCAGAGTGATCGAGTTTATAATGTCTGCATACATTTGTGTACAGATGTGTGTATGATTGTGTACGTACCCTGAATTTTAGAGCAGTTACTAATTGCTGTTTTAGAATTCTTCTGGATATTGCAGGAGACACATGCATATATACAAATGAATTATGTCTCATACCATAGAGATATGGAAGAAAACAAGATCAATACACTTTAAGATAGATTGAGCAGGGAGTTGGGCTCTGAGATTGGAGAATATATGTCAAAGTAAAAAGGACAGAGCATAGATCAAACAATGCTTTTTAAATAGAACATATATAGCAAGGAATAGTGTAAAATTAACAGAAGTATATATAGATGCATAGGTTTATCAAACTTGAAAGCTAGAAGAGATTTCAATGTGATAGGTAAAACGTTATTAAAAGCATAACACTGGATAACTTTGATATTAACTTGCTAATATTGCTGTTAAATAAAAGAATTTAGCTGGTTGTGGCAGTTAGTAATTAAGAATCCTCTTATCATTGCAATGTCTGTCATGAAAAAAAATTTCTGGCTATCCTACTACTTAATCAGATGAAAGAAAAAGCCAAAATACAAAATTATCTCCCTTTATAAAAGTAGGTTAACCTCAGATACTTCTCACTAAACACGTCTATAAAATACACTTATGGAATAAAAAGGCTACCCATTATATATATTAGATGAAAGATCACTAAACATGACTTGACCAATTTCAGATTGATTTATATTATTTATAAACACCTTTTCTGTCCCAAATCAAGTTATATCATTTATTCCATCAAAGAAGAATTATATACACAGCACCATTATTTTGCCACCTGCAGAGGAAAAAAAAAATATATAGATAGTAATTTTATTTTCTTTAGGTACCATTTGTAGAAATGAAAAATTTACAATCTTTTGTAACTCTCTCTCCTTTTTCCCTACCCCCACTTCATTTTCACAAAACTTACATTAAAAGATAAACAGTATTATTAAATGTACTTATGTAGGAGAGATCCAATATGGCAGATTAGAGGAGGGTGCTTTTCAGGGCTGTTCCATGGAATGAATCCAACAAAGCAGACAGATAGCTTTTCAGCAAGTATATATAGACTGAGAATGCTCAACTCCTGGATAGTTTGAATACTGCGACTGGGGAGCCGGGGAGTGAGCAAGACAAGCTGATTGCAGTGCCTAGTGTCTCATGGCTTCAGCAGCACCGCCCAGAGCACAGGCCTTGTGGAACAAAGCCAGAACTGGGAGACTGCAGGACAGCAACTCCAGATCAAATCCACACTCGGCCCAGCATGACCCTCAGCAGCGAAAAGAGCATGACCATTGCTGGGAGATCATGGAGACCATGGGACAGCAAAGCCAGATCAAATCCACACTCAGCTGGGCATGACCCTCATCAGTGAAGCCTGAGACTAAGTGCTGTGCGTGGAAACTGGTGAACAGACAAGGAGGAACCCGCGACTGGGAGGATCATCAACAGCCAACAGGGGAAGGAGTATCCAAGTCCAACAGGACGACCCCCTGTGACCATTCAACTGAGGAAGAGCACTGAGAGGAGACGCCATTTGGATGGATTGATTTTTAGGGCCAGCCGCCTAAAACCCCATCCCCAGCATCATTCCTCGCTAACCAGGTATGAAGACTTTACTCCACCCACAAATTCTCCACATCAGCCAGGTCTGATCTGCCGGACAGCTAATTTAACAAGCTGAGAAAGGAAGAGAAAAGGCTGCCTAATTGAGACTTATGGGTTCGACTTTGTTTGTTATTGTTGTTTTGCTTTGTTTTTCTTTCTTTTTTTACTTCTTTCTCTTTTTCTTTCCCTCTTTTCTCTCTTTTCTTCTTCCCTCATCTTTCTTATATACACCCTGCCCCTGCATTCTCAACAGAGATGAAAATAAGTTGTACATAAGAATTAGGAATTTTAGAACTGGGGCAACTGAATAGTACATCAAAGCATTATTATATGTAGTCTCCACTCTATTTTTTTTAATGACTCTGTCTTCTCTCTTTCACTAATTCTTACTACTCGGACATTTTCTAATATTTCTCAATGTTTGCATAAGCTTGGCTTAAATATACAACAGTCTTCACACTAAATTGTTCACTCCAATTCCTTTCCTCTCTCTTCTGCTATTAAAGTACTTCCATAGATTTCTATTTTTACACTTCCTAAGGAGGGGAAAGCAATATCCTTCCTTCCTTCCTCCCAAGCATATCACCTTTGTATGCAATATCTGAAATTATAAACCCCATTATAATCAGAGTATATTGGAGACAATATCTAAATTCTCTAATTCTGTACATTGTGACCAAATTGTGATTAACTGAATATAAAATGTCTGGTTTTAAGGTGTAAAGTATACATATGGGGAGAAGATAGCATTGTACAATAGGAGCATCATTAGGCCTTAAGGTAAAAACAAAAAAGTCAAGGTACCACAGTGATAAAAGAAAAGACACACAAGCAATATGAATAAACAAGGGAAGAAAATGTCCCAAACAAATCAACATACCTCCTTAGCAGATTCCCTGGCAAGCACAGTAGCTCTAATGTCAGAACAGGAATTCAGGAAATACATAATCCAAGTGTTTATGGAGTTCAAGGGTGAATTCAAGAAGGAGGTGAGAGAACAAATACAGGTAGTAAAAGATCACTTTGACAAACAACTTCATAAACAAATACCAGAAGCAAAAGACTACTTCAATAGAGAGATAGAGGTTCTAAAGAAAAAACAAACAGAAATTCTGGAAATGAAAGAAGCAATAAACCAAAATAAAAGCATCACCAACAGATTAGACCACTTGCAAGATAGGACCTCAGATAATGAAGACAAAATATATAATATGGAAAAAAATGTAGAATACACAGCACAAAAGGTAAGAAATCAAGAACAGAACATTCAAGAAATATGGGACAACATTAAAAGGCTAAATTTAAGAGTGATTGGGGTAGAGGAAGGTGCAGAGCTCCAATCCAAAGGAATGAGTAATTTATTCAATGAAATAATAACAAAAAACTTTCCAAACTTGAGGAATGAATGGGGAAACCAAATTCAAGAGGCTTACTGAACACCAAATGTATAAAATCATAACAGATCCACACCAAGGCACATTATAATGAAAACGCCTAATATACTGAACAAGGAGAGAATATTAAAAGCCACAAGAGAAAGGAAGCAGATTACATATAGGGGAAAACCAATTAGACCAAGTTCATATTTTTCAATCCAGAGCTTAAAACCTAGAAGATCCTGGAATAGCATATTTCAAGCTCTGAAAGAAAAGGGATGTCAACCAAGAATCTTATATCCAGCAAAATTAAGCTTTAGATTCAAAGATGAAATAAAAACCTCCCATGACAAACAAAAGTTAAAAGATTTCACAACTCGAAAGCCAGCACTTCTGAACTTCCTGGGCAAAATATTCCACGAAGAAGAAAAGAAAAATAACAATGAAAATCAACAAAGGGAAATATTAAACTAAAGGAATTACCAACCAGAGGAGAAACCAAATCAAGTTAAATACCATAAACAAATAAAAATGGATGGGAATATGAATCACATCTCAATAATAACCTTGAATATTAATGGCCTAAATTCACCTTTCAAAAGAAACAGATTGTCAGACTGTATTAAAAGAAATGACCCAACAATATGCTGTCTCCAAGAAACCCACCTCACAGAAAAAACACATCAACAGACTGAAGGTGAAAGGCTGGGAAAAATCTTACGACTCACATGAGCTGTGGAAGCAAGCAGGGGTTTCCATTCTCATCAAATAAGGTAGACTTCAAGCCAAAGTTAAACAAAAGGGACAAAGATGGATATTTCTTACTGATTAAGGGAACCATTCATCAACAAGATATAACAATTATAAATCTATATGCCCCAAATAATGGAGCGTCTACATTCATCAAGCAAAACCTTCTCAAGTTCAAGAGTAAAATAGACCACAACACAGTTATTCTAGGGGACTTCAACACACCTCTCTCACCAATGGATAGATCATCCAAACAAAAGCTAAATAAAGAAACTTTAAGCCTCATTAAAACAATTAATAACTTAGACCTAACTGACATATATAGAATATTTCATCCCTCAGTAAGTGAATACACTTTTTTCTCAGCAGCATATGGCTCCTTCTCCAAAATATATCATATATCATGCCACAAGGCAACTCAGCAAATACAAAAAAGTAGAGATACTACCCTGCATTCTATCAGATCATAATGGGATGAAATTGAATATCAATGATAAAATAAGAAATTAAAAAAAAAAAAAAAAAAAAAAAAAAAAAAACTACTCCAACAACTGGAAGCTAAAGAACATGCTACTGAATGAACAAGGGGTTGAAGAAGACATCAAGGAGGAGATTAAAAAATTCCTAGAGGTAAATGAGAACACAGATACATCGTATAGAAATCTCTGGGACACTATGAAAGCAGTATTAAGAGGAAAATTCATTGCACTGAGTTCATTCCTTAAAAGGAAAAAAATCCAACAAATAAAATGACTTAACATCACACCTCAAAGCACTAGAAAAAGAAGAACAGACCAACACCAAGAGCAGTAGAAGACAGGAAATAATTAAAATCAGAGCTGAAATTAATGAAATTGAGACTAAAGAAACAATTCAAAGACTTGACAAAACTAAAAGTTGGTTCTTTGAAAAAATAAATAAAATTGACAGACCCTTAGCAATGCTAATGAAAAGAAGAGAAAAAACTCAAATTACTAACATCCATGATAATAAAGGAAACATTACAACAAACACCTCAGATATACAGAAGATAATTAGAAATTACTTTGAAAACTTGTACTCTAATAAAATAGAAAATGTTGAAGACATTGACAGATTTCTAGAGTCGAATGAATTGCCCAAACTGGAACTGGAGGCTATACACAATTTAAATAGATCAATTTCAAGTGAGGAAATAGAAGACGCCATCAAAAAGCTACCAGCTAGAAAAAGCCCAGGTCCTCCTGTGTTTACAGCCGAGTTCTACAAGACCTTCAGAGAAGAACTAGTACCATTGCTCTTCAACTTATTTCAAGAAATAGAAAAAGAGGGAGCTCTTCCAGACTCTTTCTATAAGGCCAATATTACATTAATTCCAAAGCCAGCAAAGACGCAGCCAAAAAGGAAAACTTCAGGCCAATATCTTTAATGAATATAGATGCAAATATTCTCAACAAAATCCTGGCAAATTGAATACAAAATACAATACAAAAACAATATCAAATACAAAAACATATCAGAAAGTTAGTGTACCACAATCAAGTGAGGTTTATCCCAGGGAAGCAAGGTTGGTTCAACATAAGGAAATCAATAAACATAATACAGCACATCAATACAGACATAAAGATAAAAACAATACAGACTTAAAGATAAAAACATATGATCATCGCAATAGATGCAGAAAAAGCATTCCACAAAATACAACACTCCTTTATGTTCAAAACACTAGAAAAACTAGGAATAACAGGAACATATCTCAACATTATAAAAGCTATATATGCAAAGCCCCAGGCTAACATTATCTTAAATGGAGAAAAATTGAAAACATTCCCTCTAAAAACTAGAACAAGTCAGGGATGCCCCCTTTCACCACTGTTATTTAACACTTGAAACTCTGGCCAGAGCAATTAGACAGACAAAAGAAATTAAGGGATCCACATAGGAAAAGAAAAGCATGATTAGCACTATTTGCCGAAGACAAGATAATATACCTAGAAGACCCCAAAAACTCTACCAGAAAACTTTTACAACTAGTAAATGAATTCAGCAATGTAGCAGGATACAAAATAAATGCCCATAAGTCAAAGGCATTTTTGTACATCAGTGACAAATCCTCTGAAAGGGAAATCATGAAAACTACTCCATTTACAAAATAGCATAAAATAAATAAATAAATAAAATACCTGGGAATCAACTTAATGAAAGAGGTGAAAGAACTTTATAAAGAAAACTGTAGAACACTAAAGAAAGAAATTATAGAAGACCTCAGAAGATGGAAAGACCTACCTTGTTCTTGGATAGGCAGAATTTATGTTGTCAAAATGTCCATACTACCAAAAGCATTATACAAATTTAATGCAATTCCAATCAAAATCCCAATGACATTCCTCATAGAAATAGAAAAAGCCATCATGAAATTCATCTGGAAAAATATGAGACCCAGAATAGCTGAAGCAATCCTTAGCAAGAAAAGTGAAGCAGGTGGCATCACCATACCAGACTTTAAATTATACAATAGAGCAATAGTAACAAAAACAGCATGGTATTGGCACCAAAATAGACTGGTGGACCAATGGTACAGAATTGAGGACACAGAGACTAATACATATAATTTCAGCTATCTTATATTAGACAAAGGTGCCAAAAATGTACAGTGGAAAAAAGATAGCCTCTTCAACAAATAGTGCTGGGAAAACTGGAAATCCATATGCAACAAAATGAAATTAAACCTTTATCTCTCACCATGCACCAAATTCAATTCAAAGTGGATCAATCACCTAGGAATTAGACCAGAGACAATACGCCTAATAGAAGAAAAAGTAAGCTCCAATTTCCAACATGTCGGATTAGGCCCCAAGTTCCTTAATAAGAATCCTGCAGTGCAAGAATTAATATCAAGAATTAATGAATGGGATAGATTGAAACTAGAAAGCTTCTTTACATCAAAAGAAACAATCAGTAAGGTGAATAGAGAGCCAACTAACTGGGAACAAATATTTAATATATGCACATCAGACAGATCACTAATTTCTAGAATACATAAAGAACTCAAAAAACTTAACACCAATTTAAAAAAAAATAACCCAATCAATAAATGGGCTAAGGAATTGAAAAGACACTTCTCAGAAGAAGATACACAATTAATCAACAAATACATGAAAAAAATGCTCAACATCATTGGCAATTAGAGAGATGCAAATCAAAACTACTCTAAGATTTCATTTCACTCCAGTCAGAATGGCAGCTATTAAGAACACAAACAACAATAAATGTTGGAGAGGATGTGGGAAAAAGGCACACTCATATATTGCTGGTGGGACTGCAAAATGTTGCAACGGTTATGAAAAGCAGTATGGAGATTTCTTGGAAAACTGGGAATAGAACCACCCTATGACCCAGCCATCCCACTCCTGGGTCTATTTCCAAAGGACTTAAAAACAGCATATTACAGTGACACAGCCATCTCAATGTTTATAGTAGCACAATTCACAATAGCTAGGTTGTGGAATCAACCTAGATGTCCCTCAGTAGATGAGTGGATTAAGAAAATGTGGTATATATACACAATGGAATTTTACTCAGCAATAAAATAGAATAAAATAATGGCATTTGCCCACAAATGGATGAAGTTGGAGAACATAATGCTAAGTGAAGTTAGTCAATCTCAAAAATTCAAACACCAAATGTTTTCTCTGATATAAGGAGACAGATTCACAGTGGTGTTGGGTGTCTGGATACATAGGAAGATTAGAGGAACACTAGAATTGTCAAAGGGGAGGGAGGGAAGGGAGGGAGCAAAGGGGGACGGAGGGGGAAAAAAGGTGGTAGAATAATATGGATATCATTATGCTAAATGCATGATTGAAGACTTGATTAGTACGAATATACTTTGTATACAAACAGTGTTATGTAAAAAGAGGCTCTATATGTGTATTGTGAATTGTAATGCTTACTACTATTACAAATACAACAACTTTGAATAAGAAAAAAGAAAAAAATTTACTTATATAAATACTCATCTTTTGATATTGTCTAGAATGTCATTGCTTTTTGGATTGCTCATTTGAATCAGTTGATACTTTGTTTTTAGTCTAAAGCAGACATAGATTCAGGGTAAAATTGCTTTAAATGCTATGGAAAATGAACACACTCCATGGAGCTGGCAAAACAGTTTTTGATGGGGTAAAATTTATGTTCCTCACTGAATATGCAGTGGAAAGGAAAATATTCAGTGGGGATTAAAACTGCACATGGTTGTAATACTAGAGATTCAAAAGACTGAGGCAAGAGGTTCACAAGTTCAAAGCCAACCTCAGCAACTTAGCAAGGTCCTAAGGAATTTAGAAAGACCCTGTCTTAAAAAATAAAAAGGACTGAGGATGTGGCTTAGTGGTTAAGTGCTTAGTTCAATCCTCAGTATCAACCCCCCAAACAAACAAACAAACAAACAAAAACATTAAAAAAAAACTGTTATTATCTTTGTTGTATGATACATTTTGGTTAGCAGTTTCTATTTAAGAAATCTTTAGAATCAGGAATGTTGAAGAGCAAAGACCTCAACCTTGTGGACTATCAACTCCTTAGTCACTTTATATATTACAAAATAAATTATGATGGGGTGTATGAACAAATTCATTAAAAAAATCTCAGTTATTACAGAAAAAGGTAATCTCAAAATGTTTGACACTCAAAGCCACAAACTGAATTTTTATTTATAGACAAGAAGACATGTATTATATAACCCAATATTTTGAAATCCTCAACAATTGTGATTATCCTAAAGGCCATATTAGGTTTTATCTTCATTTTATTAAGAAATGATGTTAACTTTATAGTGGTTAAACTTTGGTAACATTCAGGCTAAAAATTATATCATGTTTTTGGATTCAATTCTATTACTTACATGTTTAGGTCCTCTCAGTTTGGGAAAATAATTAAAATAAAATGGGCATTTGAGTTAAATTTAAATATCAAGTATATTATACAAATTAAAATTTACATATGAATAACTTTGCCTAAATTAAAATTTGAAAGAGGCATATTGCTAAAGCCTGATGTGTGCCTGAAATTGCGATTATGTGGTACTAATGACTAGATATTCAGTTATGGTGGAAATATAAAAAAATCAGGTATGAAAGACTTGATGTGAGTCTACACATCATTACAATTGACCACTGAGTTGGCCATTAATCAAAAATGTGATTTTATTCATTATATGTTGGATAATTTATTGGACAGGGTATAGATCAGTTCATAGCTATTCAAGGTATTTCTAACACTGGTACACTATTACATTGGTTTTAATTAAATTACTTCTCATGCCCCAGAAAATATATATGCCCACATCATTCACCACCTTACTTTAATATGAAATATTTTTTAAAAATTGTTTGTTTATTTATCTATTGTTTGGATTATTTATTTTACATCAAGATGAGTATGTGGCTTTAAAAAATGGAAATCTAACATATGTTGAATATTGAATGCATTATTTGAAAAAATAAAATGAAAAATAGTCATTATATTAAAATAATTCAAGATGCATTGTTCTAACTGCAGTGACAGCAACAAAAAATATAGCAGTTCATGATGTACCAAGAGCTTCAGGGAGGTAAAGGAAACTTCTACTTTTACATACTCGCATCACAAAATCCACAGCAACTTTCTAAAGCAAGTCAGATAAAGTACATGGATAAGTTTTATGACAAAACATTTATGGTTGTAAAATTCACATATAAGATTTTGTCTGGCTTTTCGTTGTTTTTAATGCTGAAGCATCTGTGCAAGTTATCTTGCCACAGAGGCTTGTCTTCCATTTCCTAAAAAAAAAAAAAAAAAAAAAAAAAAAAAAAAAAAAAAGTTTTGCACTTTATATTTATATTTATTTTTAAAAAAAAGCCTGTTAAAATTTCAGAAAAAAAAAGCAGGAAAAGATAATAGGCTTCATGAAGATGACTGATATTACATTTCCAATGTGATTTTACTTTTTTTTCCCCCAAAAGAAAGAAATTTCATATTTTGGTCTATAATAAAAGTGTTACAAGGCTGGGACCTTTGAGAAACTGAGGCAAAGTGAAAACTCCCTGTTTAAACCCAACTTTTGTGACCAAGTCAGAAAGATTTCAGACATGTCACAGTAACAAGAATGTGTTTACTGAAAGAAGAGGAAGGGGGAAAGAAGACACTCTCAAAGCAGAGTGGGTCCTCTCAGAGAGGAGAGTAATAATTTGCCTCTCTTGTCCTCCAGTTTTATTGGGGATCCCAGAGCAGTTTCCAGGAATCCCACCCAGGGCCATGTCTTGACTTTTGACTGACAGTGGGGCTTTCAAGTCCCCACTGCCATGGTAACTGTAGGTCACCTGGGGCCTATGGTTTTAATTGGATTCTTCACCACACATTTTTTTTTTTTTTAACAGATTTTATGGTTAGGAGAAACTGTCCTTATTTTCCTGAATCTTGACTGTGAAAGGAGTCACCAAAGTCTCTCCCTTCAAAGTGTCTTAGGTTCCTCTTATCAAAGTTGTTCTCTGCCTGGATTTCCTTGCAGACAATAGGTAGTTTGCTGAGGAAAGTGACATATTCTATCCACTTAGGCCAGGCAGGGCTTGCTTTTTGGCAAAAATGCATGTGGGGGAGAGCACAGTGGGTCCATTTTATAGAATTATTATTTTGACCCGTGTTTCCACCATCCTCATCTATCTGTCCCCTAACGAGAGGACATGGAAGCTAAGCCTAAAGTTCTATAAATACATAGAAAGAGTTAAAGGGAGAAAGCTACTGCACAAAATCCCAGCCATAAGGTTCATGACAATTGACATCTAATCTTAATTAAATTAAATTTCATTAAAATTCATTTGCTCAGCCACACTAGCCATGTTTGAAGGACCACATAGCCACACATGCATAGCAACTGCCACATTAGACTGAGGATATAGAAAATTTCCTTTTGGACAGACATATACACTGAATTCCTGAAACGATGCACCTAAGAATTATATTCTAGAAGAGTCTCACAATTCTCATTTTTAAATATTTTTTCCCTCACACAATCATCCTTAATAGTTTGCTAGGAACAGAATGTAGGACCTTAACAAAGTGGGAAAAAAAGAAAGGAAATCATGTGTAAAAACTATTTGAGAAGTACTAAGATCCCAAATTCCTTCCAAACTCTGTGGTACCAAGTGAAATCTCTTCTATTGCTTGACCAGCTTCCCTCACTGAAGTCTGGGTTTAATTCTCTGGAGATTATATCCATTCCTTCCTAAGGAGGGATTTCCCAAGAGCAAGTTAAAAGGCAATAAAACCTTCACTTTACTAATGAGACCCACAGGGAGATGCAGTGTGGCTGGACTTTTTTCTGAGAAGACAGAAAAGTGCTATTCTGTCATAAATAGTTACTACAAACCTGGGAATTTTACCATCATCTTGACAAAAGCTCTCTGATCCACATAAGCTGAAAGCAGAAAGAAGGAGCAATCTCATGGTTTAATACCAGTTTTCCTAAACATTCTTGCTGTCTGCTCTATGCCAAATGACAAGAGAGAGTTCAGAAACCTATGATGCTGGATGTCTGCGAAGACAAGGAAGGAGGACAGACTTATTTTCATAATGTATTTTTATTGTTTTTATTTCTATGGTATAAATATATATATATATATACATACATATATATATACATAATTTTAGTCATAAATAAGATGAAATTTCCTAAAATATTAAATTCACAAAATAACATACATAATGATCTAGTAATTTATCTTTTATATAAGTATCTATATCAATGTTTGTAATAACAATGGAGAAAGAATAGTCTAAATGCCCAATAATAGTAGATGATAAAATTAATTATTTATAACATATAATATGCTATAATTTATAAAAAGAAAGAACTTCATAAAGCATGGAGAAAGACTAATCTTGAGATATTATCAAATAAAATAAAGCTGAGTGACTTAAAATAAACATATGATCTTGTTAGCACAAAAGCAAGAAGACCACACACACACACACACACACACACACACACGTGTGTGTATGTACCTGGAAAGATGTACAAAATTTCACAAAATAGTTGCCTCTAGAGGTTTAACATGGTCTCAGGAATAGTTTGCACTATGTGCTCCTTTAACCTTTTGAATTGTTAATCATATCAATATAACACCTATTTATAACTAAAATGCATACTTTAAAATGTACTAAAATAACACAAAAATACACACAAATTGGATATGAAGTAGGACAAAATAAAAATAAAATATTAATTTATTTACCAATAATTTAACATTTTAAATAATATTACTGATTCAACTGTATAAGAATAGTCAATGGTAGCAATCAGAAGTGAAGGACCTCAATTAAGTTCTTGTTCAAATGCAGAAATCACATGGGGAGGCTAACTGGTAGGAATATAATAAGGAGCACCGTCAAGGCCTACTACAAATATAAAAGACCATGAGGCTTATCTCTTTTGTCCCCTCCTTTGTCCCAGAGACAGAAAACCAAATGTGGGGAAACTGAAGGTTGGAGTGAACTGGGATGGGAGTCATAGGAAAACCCAGGCTAACAGATACAATTAGTAAGACTTGATTATTTTTCAATGTCTGTTTTACATATATTTATCTATGATTCTGATACTATTTACAATACCTGTTTTATACAGATTTTGCTTTATGATACACCCAGAACCATATAACCTACTAAACTAACACACCAAAATGGGTTTTTCTGCCATCAGGCCCCCTTCAGCATGGCAGAAGTTCTCTCTCTTCTCACTTGAATAAATCCTACTACGTTTACTCTTCCCTCTCATCATTGTCCATGGATTTTAATTCTTCAAATTTGGAAGATGAAAATCTAGAAGGAGGTTGGCAAAGTTGGGAATCTAGTCTCATCTCAAAAACCCAATTTCATGTTGAATAGTCAAACATTTTGTTTAATGGTTGGATCTTAAATGTCTCTCAAAAGTCTTGTATGTTAAAGATGTAGTCACCAACCCTGTATCACTTCCTGGGAAAGTATATCACTTTGGGATACACTTCCTGTATCACTTTGGGAGGTGGGGCCAAGTAGAAAGAAGTTAGATCATTGGGGGCATCCTCTTGAAGGTGATATTGGTGACATATGTCTTATCAGTGATCAGGACTGAGGTTGTGTGCCATGGAGTCAAAGAATGGACACCGCAAACAGCCAAGGCAAGCAAGCACAGCAAGATTTATTTAAGAAAGTAATAGAGGAAAGGTTCCCCAAAAGAGGAGTGGACCTTTAGAGCCAAAAGCCCATAAGATGGGTGCAACTTACCTTTTTTATAGCCCTCAGAACTTCTTTCCTTCATTAATCACTGTCTTTCCTTTCTTCTTCATATATGCTCCTACAAGCTTTTTGATTTTTAGACAACAGAAGTTTGTTTGTTTGTTTGTTTGCTTGTTTTCCTTAAAAATTAACTTTCAGCAACCTTTTTGTTCTTTCTTTGACAAACAATAGTCACCCTCTCAACTTTAGACATTTTTACTCATCTGAAAAACACTCGGTAGCCAATTTTCTCATTTTTTTTCATTATCAGACCCTCATCATCCTAACCTACACTGACTACCTGATCTTTTCCCCCTGTCTCATTGGGACACTGGTGTTTTCTCTCTTTTTCTTTGCCTCCCATCTACCATAAGGTGAAAAGAATTCCTCTGCCCAAAATAACCCATCCATGATTTTATTGTGACACCATAGGCTCACTTCCTACAGCCACACCCCACCTGCCTTTAGCTACCACTCATTTAATTCCATCAGGTGATTAATGCACTGATTGGGTTAAGGCTTTCATAACCCAATCATTTCTTCTCTGAAACTTCTTACATTGTCTCACACATGAGTTTTGGGGGCATAGCTCACATCCAAAGCATAACACCTTGTATAGCTCACGCCAAGAACATTTTTTTCTCATTGATTATGTAGTTATAGGTTTTCAGGCATGCATTATACAAGAGTTATTGTGTTGTGAGGTTTCCACTGACGTTTCAAATGAAAACCTTAGAGCCCAGGAATATGGAATGTCTGCTGAGGGAAGCTGTAAACAAAGAATAGAGTCAGTTCAAGAAAGTGGCTGTGTGGGTTGAAGCCAGCAATGTCATGGGTAGGTCTACAGGATTTAGTGTTTGGCCTACTGGGTTTTGGTATTGCTTTGGTCTCATTCTTTCTTTCAATTCCTTTTATTCAGTCAATTTCATAAGAATCATGGAAGTATTTAACTCACTTTAATTCTTACTGTTGTTTTTACAGAGGCTCAAAGGTGAGTCTCATTCTTTCTTTTTCTTGAGTCTCATAGTTTTCCTTGAGTCACTTTTGACTTGGACTTGGACTTTTGACAAATCTTGAAGTGTTTAAACTTTGGAAATGTTTGGAGATAGACTAAATGCCTTTTGCATTGTGAGTTGAACAGAAGTTTTTCAGGACCACAGCAAAGTGCAGTATTTTGGATCTGAAATGTCTTCCAAAGGCCAAAGAGTTCAAGGATTAGTTACTAGGATGAGGCACTGGGGAGATGGTGGAGCCTCTGGAAGTTGAGGACTGGTGGAAGGAAGATGGTTCATTGAGGGTATTTCCCTGAAGAACTTCTTGGGCGGCTGGTCACTTTCATTTCTCTGTTTCTGACTCAGCGAAGATATTCACTTCTTCCATGATGTTACTTTGGGCCTAAAGCAACAAGTCAAGTGACAATGGACTGAAACTTCTGAAAAAGTGAGCTCAAATTATCCATTTATCCTTCTAAATTGATTATCTCAAGTACTTTGTCACAGTGGCCAAAATCTAACATATTTTGCCTGGAAAATTGGGAGTTGAAGATTTCATTTAGAAAACTACAAAATGAGAGTGGCTACACAATTATTTAAAAACAACATTAAAAATAAAACCTCCTAAATTTCTTTGATATGCTTTTTATATTTACTAATTAATATTTATTATTTGTTGCTAGAAGAGAAAATTATTGAAGCAGAGGTGATTTAATATGTAATCAGTAATTTTATATAAATTTGATCAATTTATTAACTGTGGAATATCAGGCAGTTTTCTTTGAGCAGCACAAGTGATGAGAGATCTGAGTTTGGTAAATGTAGAGTACTCTGTCTGCTATGTTTCCTATGACCAGTAATTATTAGTATTAATTAATAAGTCACATTGATGTCAAAATTGTCATGTACTATTGAAAAAACTGTCAGATAGTGTCACTTGGATCAAGCCACACATGTGATTAATGGTAATGATTAGATTTGCATTAAAATTGTGTAAGTGCCAACTTGTTTCAGAGTCATGTCACCATTTGAGTTTCTATCTCTGTGGTATCAAGATAATTTATATGATTTAGTTATCTTAATGTTGAAGGTAAAAACTACAATACTTAAACATCGTCCTCACATTCTTTCCCAATTCTTTTTTTTTTTTTTTTTTTATACTAAACAGTGTAGCAAAGTGTTCACTGAATATCTTTTTGGGTAAAGTTGTTACAAGAAATGAAAGGATAAACAAAAAGAATGCAAGTGAACACAGGCAAAGGAAAGACATCTGAATTTATGTGTGATGTTGTGAAAAACAAAAATGGATGGTAATAAACAGAATTAATAAGAGGATATACCATGAAAAAAATAAATTGATTAATAAAGGAGTAGCTATACTGAAACCTGAAAGAAAATTCGGAGAGTTTGGGTCTACAAACTCTCTACATTCATTGAACCCAAATTCATTGAAGAAGCAATATATTAAAAAGCTGATAATTAGCCAGGCACAGTGGCACACGCCTGAAATCCCAGCACTTGGGAGGCTGAGGCAGGAGGATCTCGAGTTCAAAGCCAACCTCAGCAAGGGTGAGACACTTAGCAACTCAGTGAGACACTGTCTCTACATAAAATACAAAAAAGGGCTGGGGATGTGGCCCAGTGGTCGAGTGCCCCTGAGTTCAATCCCTGGTACCAAAAAAAAAAAAAAAAAAAAAAAAAAAAAAAAAAATCTGATAATTTTTAAAAATACATTTAAATGTATATGTTTCAAATCTAATCACATAGCCTTTTGAAAAGGGAGCACAATAAGGTCCATTCTGATATGATATACTATAATAAGCTAAGACTATTTCCAATACCTATTCTTCAATACCATCTAAATTTAATGAAATATTCAATAAGATCAATATAGAAATGACTAATAGAATTTTTAACATATATTTCTTGAAGAAACAAATTTGAAGGCAAACAGACAAAATCTAAGAAGCATTTGGACTGAAATATTCTTAGAATAAAAAAAAAATACCATCAAGAGTGGCCTCCATTTGTCAGACCTTGACAGATTTTATAAAGCACACTAATTCAAGCAAAGAGTGTTCAATATTTCGTTTTTCAAGTAAAAATGTTATGGATCAGACAAAAATTTATAGAAATGGCAGTTTTTTAAATATATATGCCACATAATGCAACTCCAATAAGAATTGCTAGCAAATTAAAAAATACTGATAAAATATGGTGTTTGAGTCAGCTTTTGTTGCCACTGTTACCAAAAGACCTGACAATAACAACTTTAGAGGAGGAAAATTTTATTTGGTATTCACGGTTTCAGAGGTCCATAGTCCATAGATGGCCAACTCCATTGTTCTGGACTCAAAGTGAGACAGTACACTAGGGCAGAAGCATGTAGTAGAAGAAAGTGGTTGAGGACATGGCCACCAGGAAAAAGAGAGATTGCTTCATTCACCAGGGAAAAAACTTATACCCAAAGGCATGCCCTCAGTGACCCACCTCCTCCAGCCACACCCTATCTGCCTACATTTATCATCCAGTTAATTCCTATCAGTGGATAAATACACTGATTAGGTTAAAGCTCTCATAGCCCAATCATTTCACCTTTGAACTTTATTGCTTTGTCTAACACATAAACTTCTGGGGGACAACTCATATCTAAACCATAACATATGGAAAAGTATATTTTCTATAGAAATATTATTAACATGTTATTAGAGACACATACAAGTTAGAAATTAATAAAATAGAATCAGTGTTATTTTCAATATTCCTGAGATCAACACAAAAAGGTTTTCTGCTTTAACGTGAATAGCAAGATATATTTTCAGAGAAAATAAATTTTACTTGAAAATAATATAGGGAGAAAAAAATGAAATATTATATCATCTCATATTTCAAAAATAATCCCTTGCAATCATTTTAAATACGTTTCATTCTTTTGTTGTTGTTGTTGTTGTTTTTAATCAGAGAATATACCATCACAAACAGGTGAACTCAATACCTTATACCATCACAAACAGGTGAACTCAATTCTTTTCATTCTTAAATAGGTCCCCAGTTGGATAATAAATGTTTTGGTTATCCTGCCTGTAAGTCATGGAGCTTACTCTCTGTGTGCCACTTTATATTAATTGTGGTTTGTACTAGATGTCTTTGTATATTTGGATAATGTGATGTATTTCTTCATGCCAACTACATGTAAGTCTTATAACCTGAGCATCTCCAAATATAAATGATTAACCTACATCTTAGGCTAGACCTTTGCAATAAGAGATGTTTCACCTAAATGTTGGTTGACATTAAATAACCTGAGAGTCACATTTTTGTTACCAGTGTAGAGTCTACTATTTTCAGGAATAATTATAATACAGAGATCTTAGTAGTCATTAATCTGCCTGGGGTTTTGGTTGGACAAAGTGAATGGTTAGAACCTGAATTCTATCAGAAACTTCAACTAAATCTTTCATTTTTATCAATTTAAAAAATTTATCAACAAGGTTTGTCTTCAAAGTTGGTGACTTTTTATCTGTTTCAGATATTGCTGTTTGACATTAGAATCTATTTTAATTAAAGTTAAAATGTCCTCACTTATATGGGAGGACTTAATGATTTTTTTCATGAGTGGGGTCTTGCCTTCTTCACTGTATAAGGTGAGCAGGAAGAATCCAGAAAGAATGGTCAGAAATTGTGAAGAAAATTGTTTTGAGAAAGGAGATTTCTGTTTGAGCTCAAGATAGCATGATTGGAACATGAAGGGGCTATCTTAGACAAGGACAATATTGCCATCACATATACCATACATTTTCAAATTTCCAAGTGTAAGTGTGCAATTTTTGAATTTTGTGATACAACTATGTAATTGGATCCAAAGGAATTCACATTTGTGTGGATTAGAGAATTGGTAGAAGTTATTGAACACCTCTGGGGAGGAGTAGAATAAACAGTTCCTGTCAAATTAGGTATTAGATATGGTCCAAGGCAAAATGTACCCATCATGGGTCCTGTTTCCTCTATGGTGCTTTCCTTCCACACAGAGAAGTCACATTGCAACTGACTCCTCAGGCACTATTACTTTGGTGATTTTTATAAAGTCAGAAATGTCTTCTCATTTCAGAATTTCTATTCCTTACCATTAAGAAAACTTGTTTCTTCTGGGCCCTATTTCCTTCAAGCCATCTTCTGATTGCTAAGTTGGTGGTCCATTAATTTGACAGATGAAGACGTCACAATGCTAACTCAAATTCATTTAAGCTTTTGGGCATCTAAACCAAGTTTATACAAATACTATGGGGATTATAAAGAGGAGGTGTGAATCTAATTTTCCAGTGGCTAAACTAACTGGATTGTTGGATATTCCTTTATTCTTTTCTACATTAGGTGACAAGCCTGGAGGGAATGGCTCACATTAATGTGTTTTCTAAAAGGGGCAATGTATCCCACTGTGTCTTCTCCTAGAATTAATATAAATAGAGCACTATAGTGTAGTAGTTTCTACCTAGGAAACTAGGAGTCAAACTGAACTAAGGCTTGCTCATAAGTGTTCTTTATTAAATGCAGCAGTCTATATATATATATTTATGATTAAATACTGGCCATTTTTTCAATTAACGATTACACACAGGCAAGTCTTTTTAACTAATAACAATAATTGACAGTTTAAATAACTGTAGCCTATTTGGAGTGAAAAATAACCATTCATAGATTTAAATAATATTTGGACTATAAGTGTGTGCATGTATATGTGTTAAAATACATGTGAAAGTATTTGTACACCTATATTTCTAGTATGAAAAACCCATAAGTTTAACACATATCTATGAATTCCAGTGTATTATCTCTTAGTCATAAATGTGCCTCATGAAGGCAAATTTAATTAAAGTAAATCATCAGCATTGGCATGGCAATGTAATTATAATAATTGAATTAATTTATTAATTCATATTGCTTAACGTCAGCATTATGTAGAAATGTCTAGAGACATTTGTATAAAGCCTTTTTAAATAAATCAAATTTTTAGAAATTACTCAGAATTATCTACCACAATTATCTAGAATTGTAGATCTTAACTCTGTTTACATAAAGATTTATCCGTTCTGGTTGGGTTTATATGAAGACATATAATGCCTAAGATGGAACTTTGCTCTATGGGTAAGTAGTAAGCATACCTTCCTATTTCCCTTTACATTTTCTGTTTTGAAAGTCATAGAGTGGAGTAACAACATTTCATTCTACAGTCAAAATTTCATTTCCTATTACATATAAAGTGCACAATGTTCGAATTGCTGGTTTAATATATAGTATTTTTACAACAATTGTGTCTTCATACATGTATTTAGTGTAATCATGGATAACTCTGTCTGCCATTATTCCTATCCCCTTGCTCCCTGCCCTCCCTCCCCCCTCTTTGTTCTATTTAAAGCTCTTTCATTCCTCTCATTCCCTCTCTCTTGCTTTTATAAGTTAGTATCTTCATATCAAAGAGATCATTAGACCTTTGGTTTTTTGGGATTGGCTAACTTCACTATTCCCAAAGGACTTAAAAACAGCTTACTACAGGGACACAGCCACATCAATGTTTATAGCAGCACAATTCACAATAGCTAGATTGCGAAACCAACCCCAATGCCCATCAGCAGATGAATAGATAGGGAAACTGGTATATATACATAATGGAACACTACTCAGCACTAAAAGAGAATAAAATCATGGAATTTGCAGGTAAATGGATGGAGTTGGAGAAAATAAACAATTATCTTTTTACATGATGGAATCCTTTGGTGAGAAAAACAATATCTAAAATTATTCCACTTGCTGTAAATGCTTCCTTATGATACCAGTCCAGTGAAGATCAGAAACAGGTTCTTATTCCTCAGTGTTGAAGATGGAAAACCTGAGAAAAGCTGAGGTAAGCAAATTTTATTTAAGAAAGAGACAGAGACAGACTTTTCAGAAGAGAAGGGGTCCTTGAAGCCAAAAGGCCAGGGGAGGGGTGTGACTTGCTTTCTTACAGCCCTCAGAATGCCCCTCTTTAATCATTGTCTTCTCTTTCTTCCCAGTATTTGTGACTAGAAACAGGAGTGCTGACGATAATCATTAGCAACCAATTGTTTTCTCCTTAATAACCAGTCCTCACCCCATTGACCCCCATCATTCATTACCTACACTGACTGCCTTTTACCACTGTCTCAATTATACACTAATCCTAATAAAAACTAACCTTGAGAAAAAGTACTATCACAGTTTTGAGACAAGAGTAGAAACACACTGAAAAGAACAGACCATCCTAAGTGGGAAAACAAATGTTATGTTGAGACCTACTAGTGATATTAGAGGAAGAACTCTGAGAAAACTGAAGTCTTAAACCCAGGAACACAGTGCCTGCCTAAGAGGCTTAGTCAGAATACCAGAGCTTCTTAGTACCCTCCCGAGCAGGCAGGCAAGTATTGAATAATAAATCACAACAAGTGATTGTTGGAAGAAGGTCAAGAACATGGAAAGAGATCTCTGCTAAGGCACAAAAAGGAAGTCCTAATAATAACAGTGGAAAACACTGAGAAAAATCCCGAGGAACAAACACCTGCTATAAACACAATGTAGTAATAGAGGAATCAAAACACAAAATGTACTCAGAATAACTATATCCAAAGTAAAGCAGCTCAATTATTGCATAGATTAAGGCCTCCACAGTAAATCCCTATTAGAAAGAAAAATGTGTTCATTCTAGGAATAAAAGTTCATCAGGCTAATGTTCACAAGTGACTGTCTCTTAGCAAAATAAACTAATGGAAACAATTAAAACATAGAAAATATTAAAACAGGATAAAGTGTCAAGAGCCAAGGAATCAATAGAACAAGATACAGATTGATGCAGATGTTAGTAGTACCATAAAAGGATACGTGTGGTAACAATGTTCTAGACACTGAAAATGATCAATAACATATATTATCAAGTGGATAATTTCAGCAGAAATGGAAATATACAAATATTTGAAATTTTCTATTTTGTAAAACTACAAACATTGAATAAATTTTATAAAACAGCTAATTAAATAATTTTACTATCAGAGGCTAAACTATGTCCCTTCTAAATCTATCTTTGGAAGTCCTAATTTTCAATACTTCAGAAGATGACTGGAAATAGGATTTTTAAAGAGGTAACTAAGTTAAAATGAGGTCATCAGGGTGGGCTCTAATCTAATGAGATATTGTTCTTATGGGGAGAGTGAAGGGCACAGACACGCACAAAGGAAAGAACAGGAAAGAACATGTGAAGACACAGAGGGAAGACAGCCATCTAGTCAAGAGCCCTTAGAAGACCACAATTTGCAGTCCCTCTTCAGAGATTCCAGAATTTAATGTTGCAAAAATGTCAATTTTCCTCAACTAAATCTATAGATTCAATCCATTTTATTACTATCTCACAAGACTTTTGAATAGATATTGAGATCATTCTAAAATTTATACATGAGAGAATTAAAATATCCAAAATGATTATGAAAAAGAACAAAGTTAGAAGAACTACACTACTTATTTTATAGACACATTTTAAAACTATAGTAATTAGAATGTGTGATATTTAGGAAAGGAAAGATGTAAAGTTCAATGGACCAAAAGAGACAATTCAAAAGTTGACCCCCACACATATGGTGAATTGATTTTTATAAAATTTGGCACAATGCCTTAATGAAGAAAGAATAATCTTTTAAACAAATGGTGTTGGAAAATTCAATTTCCATATGCAGAAAAGTGAACCTAGATCCATACTTCACTTCCTATACAAAAATAAAGTTAAAATGATTCATAGACATAAATATAAAACTTAAATATTTAAATTTTAAGATGGGAAATTTTAGCTATGATAATAGTTGAGCAGATATTTTGAATACAAATGTGTATTAGTAAAATAACAAATAAAACAATATTTATCAATAGTACATCAAATTTATGAGTTTTTCAAAACATAAACATAAAGATGGGTAGGTTCAAGTCATCAAAAGAAATTAAGAAAAAGAAAAGACAGGTAAAAATCTTAGAAAATATTTGCAAATTACATATCTGATAAAAGACTTATTTCTAGATTACATAATGAATATTCAAAATAAAAGGCCAAGTAGCTTCCAAAAACAAATTGGGAAACAATTTTGAGACACTTCACAGAAGAAGACATACTGATGGTTATTAAACAAATAAAATGATATTGAACACTATCAGTCATTAGAGACTTCCAAATTTATGTGACAAGGAGTTATCAGTATACACTTATCAAAATGACTAAGACAGAAAATAAAATCAAAATTTGAATAAACTAAATTCTAACAAGTATCCATAACAACTAATTCTGAAATATTACTAGTGAGAATGCAATCTACAAGCACTTTCAAAAATAATTTGATTGTCTCTTATAAACATTAATTTGTCATATTACCAAGAAGTCCCACTCCTTGATATTTACCCAACGGAAATGAAAATTTATGTTCTTATAAAAACATGTATGAGATTATTGAGAACCGTTTCATTTATAACGCCCATGTATGGAAAGGACCCAATGCTTCACAACTACAAACTGGAAAAACACATTGCTGGTAAATCTGTAGGTTGGAATTCTATGCAATGAAAAAAAGGAGTGAAATACTGATATACTTGACCTCATGGATGCAGATCACATGCATTCTATGGAGTTTTAAAAGCCAGATTCAAAGTCTATAGGTTATGTGATTTGGTTGCTCAGACAACTGTGTAAAAGTAAAATTATTGAGTCAGAGAACACCTCAGTGGGCTGGGAATATAGCGCAGTTGGTAGAGTGCTTGCCTCATGTGTACAAGGCCCTGGGTTCCCCCAGCACCACAAAACAAACAAACAAACAAACAAAAACACCTCAGTGATCCCCATAGGCCTGAAATAAAAGATAGATGATTACAAAAGGGTACCAAGGAGGCTTTCACATTACCCTGTTGTGACTGAATTTTAAACAAGTACACTGTATTCTTCCTCATTACAGGTTCCTGACTTACCCTTTTCTCACAGCATTTTCTTTACAAAACTTTAGAAAACTTATGAAATCTTTCTCTATCCATTTGAGATGTAAATCTTTTACATTTTGCTGGTTTTACAACCCAAGAATATGGGAATACAAGGGTATTAGAACCAGTTTTTGGAAATGTGGCCAGCGAGAAGGATGGAGCTTCATTTTCCAGACGCTTGTGGAAAGATAAAAGTCAACTGAAACATCAATTAGCAAATACAGATGGTTCAATTATATTGGCAAAAGCCATAGGCCAACTTCAGCCCTTATGTCCTCCAGTACTTTTCCACTAGCTCACTCCAGATCTTACAAATATTTCATCTTTTCCTTTTAGTGGAGTTCTGTTCAGCACAACCCAGAACAGAACTCAAAAAACACAATGAATTGCTGCAGCTGGAAGAATGCTGAGTATAAGCCCAAACAAGTGAGAGAAAGAGCACATTTAAAGCTTTAATATTCTACAAATACTCTTTCACGTGGAAATGTTATGTTTTCTTTCTTTTTTTTTTTTTTTTTTTTTCTTTTTTTTTTTTTTTTTGTGGTACCGGGGATTGAACTCAGGGGTACTCGACCACTGGGCCACATCCCCAGCCCTTTTTTGTATTTTATTTAGAGACAGGGTCTCACTGAGTTGCTAAGTGCCTCGCCATTGCTGAGGCTGGCTTTGAACTCGCGATCCTCCTGCCTCAGCCTCCCAAAGTGCTGGGATTACAGGCATGCGCCACCCGCGCGCCCGGCTATGTTTTCTTTCTTAAACAAGACAGTTCCCAAACATCTTCTTGAAGCTGTAGGAATAAACTGAGATCTAATGATAACATATTTCTTTGATCTACATTTGGCCAGGTTGAATCAGCAAAGAATAGAGACTCTTTCTTCTTCTATTTATTTTACCACATGCCCTGCATTTTAAATGTGAGAAAAAATTGTTTTATTTTACCAGTTTATTTAGCTTCAAACATTTTCCACCATCTCCAAATAGCACCACCCTAGGGATGTTTTTGATACATGGGCCTTTGGTGGACAGTCAACTTCCAAACCGTAGTAGAAGTGTTTAATTTTGATAAACTCAAATTAAAAATTTTTGTTTATGCTTTTTGTGTTTTCTAAGAAACCTGTGTCTAACTCAAAACCATGAAGATTTTTCTCCAATGTTTTTAAGAAGGGTAATAATTTTATATTTCAGGTTCAGGCCTTTTATATATTTAATATCAATTTTGTATGTTATATAAAATATGAGTCAAGTTCACGTTTTTACATGTGGATGTTCATCTGTTTTAGTACCATTTACAGAAAAGATTATTTTTTCTCCATTGAGTTACTTTATTGTCTCTGTCAAAAATCAATTGACCATATTTAAGTGGAACTATTTTGGATTTTCTATTCTCTTCAACTGAATTGTATGTCTACCCTTTTTCACCAATGCCACACTATCTGGATTATTGCAAATATAAATTCACTATATGTTAGGGGAAAAAGCAGCAATGGGAAAATGTTAGATGAATATCATTTCTATAAAGATTGGGGAAATCTTTTATGCTTTCTGTAGTGCTGATGAATGCAAATATCCTGGCACCTAAATAAAACCAGGAGTTTCTATGCATAATTATTTAGATCAATTATTTGAAATAAAATACAATTAATTGTGCTGTATAATTCTATTAAAGAGACAAAACAACATGGCCCAGTAAGAATGCCTGTAAGTCAAAAGTGATCAAACTTTAAGAACTACACTACTTCACAGAGGACCAATGCTTTATTTTTTATTCTACTTTAAGATATACATTTTATTTTCAAATTTAGAATCCTTCTGAAACACAAAATACTTATTTAGGTGGACATGTAATGCATTAGTGTTGTGCTTTCAATTTGTATAATTAACTGATAAAGAACCATATATTTGATTTTCACAATTGAAGAAATACAGTATTTTATCTAGACTGTTTCTAAAATTTGATCATCAGTGATAAGTGCAAATTCTTTTTCTATACTTACAGTCTTATGAGGGAAAAATCCTAAGTAAGCAAACTCTAAATATAACAATAATAAATTAAACATAATTGCACTAAGTGCCACTTATCAAAAATTCATTGTTTAAAGCAAGCCAAGTTATATTCTGTGTCCTAGTGACAAAATTAGGAAAGAGACAGACTATAACCACTCACTAGTGGAGCTATTGTCTAGCAGAGGAGAAAAAAAAAACCACAATACATAATCTTTTAGAAATTAAGGTAAATCAAAGTAATGACAAATATTATGAAGAACATAAAAATACAGTGAAATGATTAAAGTAACTTGGGGAAAATAAGAAGTCTAGAAGAATAGTTTAGACTGTGTCCTTTGTTAATGTTTTAGTTGTGAGATGCATTTTGACTAAAAATGGTATAACATTAAGGAACTAATCACAAAAATGTGTAAAGTGGGAAACCAAACAACAACAACTATAACTAGTTGGCCAAATCTAGCTTTGTGTCTTTTTGTGTAAGCAAAGTTTTATTGAAACACATCTTTGTCTATTTGTTGACACAGACTACTGCTGTTTTAATGTTAAAGGTGAGGAGTTTAGTAATTATGAGAGCACATATGGCTTGCAAACTACAGAATGCTTAACATCTGACCTTTACAGGAAATGTTGGCTAATTCCTGGTTTAGAGCAATGCTGTCCAATAAACTGTCTATGATAGAAGTGTTCTTCATGTTTTCCTGTTGGTTAGGAGTTAGTGGTTAATCGCATATGGCAGGTGGACATTTGAAATGTGGCTAGTGTAACAAAGAATCTGAACTTTCTATTTTAATATGATTTTTAATAAGCATTGTTATAGGCAGTTTTGGTTTTACAAAAATATTATTAAAAAGTACAGAGATTTTCCTTTTAGTCACTGTCCTCATGCATGCATAGCTTCCCTTATTAACATCTCCCATAGAGTGGTACATTTGTTACAACTGATAACCTGTATTGACACATCATTATTACCCAAAGTCCATGGTAAATATTAGAGTCCACTATTGTCATTAAACATTGTTGGGTTTGGACAAGTATTATGACAGGTGTCAAACATGCTTCTTTAAAATCCTTTGCACTCTGTCTATTTATCTCAACCTCTCATCTAACTTTTAACCAAAGTCAATCCCAGAGCTTTTTACTGTCTGCATGTTTTTGCCTTTTCAGGATGTTGTATGTTGGGTCATATGGTTTGTAGTTTTTCCAGATTGGTTTGCAGTTAAATTTTCTACATGGCTTTTTAATATCTCAATAGCTTATTTTGTTTTAGTGTTGAATAATATTCCATTTCTTTGATGTGCCGTGGTAGGCTTATCCAACTACTGAAGAACATTTGGTTACTTTTAAATTTTGGTAACTATGAATAAAACTGCTACAAACTTCTATGTGTATGCTTTGTATAGACATATGTTTTTAGCTGTTTAGGGTAAATATGAAGGGGTATGATTGATGGACTATTTAAAAAGAGTTTTTAGCTTTCTAAGTTTTTATCAAATTATATTACAAATTGGTGAAACTATTTTGTGTTTCTACCAGCAATGAATAGGGTTCTTGCTGCTCTACCCCTTCACCAGAGTTTGATCCCATCAAATTCTACATTTCAAATACTATGCTGATGCATATAGCAATGTTTGTAGCAGCATATTTCATGATAATTAAGCTATGGAAACAGCCTAGGTGTCCATCAACAGGTGAATGAATAAAGAAAATGTGATCACTCTCTCTCTCTCTCTCTCTCTCTCTCTCTCTCTCTCTCTCTCACACACACACACACACACAGAAACACACACACATACACATGCATCTTAGTCATAAAGAAGAATAAAATTTGAAATTACGTCATTTGTTGGTAATAGATGTAATTGGAGAAAATCATTCTAAGTAAAATAAACCAGACTCAGAAAGTCAAGGGTCAAATGCTTTCTCTCATATATAGGAGCTATAGGGGAAAAAAAAAGAGTATAAAAAGGGATCTTTGTAAATACAAAGGAGACCAATAGAGTAGAATAAGGGGCCAAAGAGGGAAAGAGGAGTGCAAAGCATGAGGAAGTTCTGGGGTGAGTTTTATCAAATTTTTTTTTATGTCCATATACAAATGTACCACAATGACTCTGACTGTTATATGTAATTATAAGGCAAATAATAATAATAACAACAACAACAACAGCAACAACAACAACAGAAGAGAGACCAGTAAAGGGAAAGAGAACATATTTGGGTGTGGAGTTGATCAAATTATGTAATGTGCATGTATGAATATGGCATAATGAATCCTACTATTAAGTAGAATTATAATGCATCAACAAAAAATGTACTATGAATCAGCCAGAAATGTTCTATATTTCAATTATGAACCTTCTATTATCTGAATACTAATTCATGAATTCAAAACCTCTTGGGAATTTTTAAGCTGGAGAATTCAAAATTAGTAGTAATGAGAAATAATGGAACTATAATAAACCCTGCTCATTAAAAAGACTAATACATAGTTATTTTGGTTTTGCTCATTCCTGTTCCTTATGTATGTCAGGTTAATTTTCAGGTTAAAATGTGAAGATGTCTCTAAAGCCTCTATTTTTCTCTTTAATTCATACATTTTTCCTATTATCAATTTACAAGTTAAATATTTCATTTTGATGGGAACCTATACATTTTGATAACAGATAGCAATGACAACTATAAGATTAAGGTAAATTATAGAATTTATTTAGAAAAATATAACATTTGTGTCTTAACATCTACATTAAAATTACCTTTCTAATTCATAGTGGCTCTCATTACCTATTTAGAAAATTCAAAATCTGAAACAAGCTTACATTGTCTACCAGATCAGAAAAGCATTTGCAGAAGATATATATGTTTTGAGCCTTGCAATTTGGGTTCAACACTGTCAAGAAAAAATGGAGGATGAGAATTTGAATAGACAGGATTGCCAAACATAATGCAAGGTCCAAAGTTAAAAGCATATTAAACAGGACAATCACCCAATTCTCAACCACAGTCCAGAGAGTAATTGACAGATGTATGTAGCAATAGCCATGTATTTTTATCTTTCTCCTCTTATTGTTTTTGTTGCCATAAATATATACACTGCATACATTTTTCAAATTTGACTATTATTAAATATACTCTTCAGTGGCTTTAATTAAATACACATTCTTCAGTAATTTCACTTTCATCTCTAGAACTCATTCACATTCTCAATCTACAATCATTAAAATACAATTCCTCATTCCTTTTTCCCCTACATCCCCAGAAACCACTATTCTACTGTGTTTTTCTATGTACTTAACTATTCTAGGTACTTCATATAAGTGGAATCATACAATGATTGTCCTTATGTGTATGACTTATTTTGCTTAGTTTCATATTTTAAGTGTGCATTTGTATTTCAGCAATTGTCAGAATTTCATTCATTTCAAAACTCAATAATATTACCTTGTCTAAATATATCCCATTTTGTTTATCCATTCATCCTTCTATAATCATTTGGAGTTTGTCCACTTTTTGGCTTTATGAATAATTCTGCTATAAACATTGGTATGTAAGTATCTCTTTGAGTCCCTGCTTTCAATTCTTTTGAATATATATGTAGCATTATTTCTGTTTAATGTTTTGAGGAACACTGCTTTTGACAGTGGTGAAATCATTTTCCATCCTATCACTAATGCAATTGTTGCATATTCTTGCCAATACCTGTTTGCTTTATTTTTTTTCTTCTTCCCTACCTCCCTCCCTTCTTTCTTTCAAATAGCCATCTTAATGATTGTAAAAGTGTATCTCATTGTGAAATATTTTAGTATTTGAAGGCTCTGGCTGCCTTAATTCTGTGTTGTCTTATTTAAAGAGAACAGATTTAATAATCAATTTGACTACTTAAGTCATTGGAATTGTCAAGTGTAGCCCCTGGTATATATGTTTAAGGGATTCAGTTCCTCCTAAGTATAATCCAGAAAAAAGTCATGTAAATTTAATAGTATTAAAAAACTTTATCTTCTCTGTATACATGAATTTTAATATCTTATACTAAGAAAACTTTATAGGGTAGTTAACTGTTGCTTAGCTACAGTATTGAGGCTATTTTACTCAATTTTTTCACCTGTGTACTCCATAAACATATTCCCCCTTGCCACATTATTGTTGTGTGATCATAATCAGGTTTTTGGGTTTGTATTTCTTTCTCAGATTCATTCTGTCTACATATAGTTACCAATTCAATTAACTATAACCCTTCTTCCCCCACAAGGTAGATATTTTTATTATCCTAATCTCTTAATAGAGAAAATGAATCAATACAGAACTCAGTTAATTTGCTCCAAACTACAAAACTATTAAATAAAATTTAAGAATTTTACCTATAAACTAATGGTTCTGATGCTTGACTATAAACTACTCATTTTATAATTTTAGTCCTGATAATCTAAATCAAACATCATTGTACTGTACCTGTTTATGCATGTGTCAGTTTACATCCTACTTGAATTTATCTTTCTTTACTTTCATTAATTATTAATGTAGTAATTGTTTAATTGTCTATACTTTTAGCACTGGGGGGAATGCCTGGGTCATAATTTAAAATATGAATGACTTTATATAATGTATTAAGCAATTTGTATAGTATTATATAAGAAAGGGATCACAAGGACTCATTGACTGCTGTTAACCTACTTAAAAAAAATTTGGCCCTATTCTGACCAGGTAATCTTTGCATTTGCTATTTATGTGACTGAGCACAATTGTTTTAGTTACTGTACTTCTCATCAAGTTATATTTATTGCCTCTCAGAACCAAATACACCATATCTTCCTCAGCGAGGTCAGAACTCCTGTGCTTAACCTTCTTTCAGTACTCCCTCCCAGTCTTACTGTACTTCACAGAACTTCATTATGTCCTATAATTATTATTTTAGTCTAGTTTATAATTCTAATGTTAAACTTATCCTGTTTACTTTGCTTCTGATTTGATGACATGTTGGGCAGACAGTTGTAATTTCTAGCTACATGTAAATAGGCTTTAGGGTTCATGTCAAGTCATGTAGCATGGGCTGACTCAGTCTGACAGTTTTAGAGATACACACAGGACCCCAAAATTTTATCAGATTATGGTTAAGTTAGGCAAATTTTAATTTTATGTGCAATTATTTCTTTCACATTTGAAAATACTGCTTATAACTTTCCATTCAAGAATCAAAGATTGAGAGATAAAAGCCCAGAATAATGCAAACATCTGAAAAAAATTCATGATTTTCTAATGTTGAGAAAATTTGGATAAACATCTTATCCATAAACTTTCACTTCAGTGTTGCTACAAACTAATAAATGAGGCAAGTAACGTTCATTTATTTTTATTCTCCATATATTACGCCAGGTAGTCAGGAGTGCAGGGAAAGTTACTTTGAAATTCAGAAAAGTAGTCTTCCCTACAGGTAACTGGCTTTTCCACTTAAAAGAAAAATATTTTAATGAGTAGGTGTAACAGCAGAAAACTCACTGTGTGTTTCTTTTAGGGAATGCTTTCTATTTAATTAGGGTGTATGGGATTGTAGATTGACAGGAGATTTAGTCCATCATTGCTTCTCAGTGGCTGATAGAGACGTATTCTGCCATTCATATGTTCTTTTGAGTTTCCCTGAGCTATAATTTGAAATAATGAACATTACTGGCTTAGAGCACTTGTGGGCTATTTCCCTCAAGTCTCTAAAATATGGTGAAACTATGTCAGATGAATAGAATAGTTTGCACCCCACATACACAAGATTTAGCTATAATCCAGTGTGGTGTGGCACATCCTTTTGGCTTGAGGTTGGAAACTGCATTCAATTCTAGTTCAATTCTAGCTCTTCCGCACATCCTTTGTCTTTAACATCAATGACCAGTATCTTGGTGTCTTAAACTATTTGAATATGCAGTTGAAGATATCAGTATTGTAAAACTTAAATGAGATGAAATATTTTGTAAACAACCAATGCCATATCAATGCAGTTATTATCATAGTCACATAAAAATCCCTGTATCTAGTGACATTCTTACAATATAACAAAAATAGAGAGAACAGAAAGGCATAAAGGAAAGGAAAGTGATTTAAAAATTGAGAGAAATCTGAAATGTCATAAATATACACAGGGATGCTTGGAAAGCCAATCTGAGATAATGAACAGAAAGGGAGTTCTCCAGGATGTAAAAAAAAAAAAAAAAAAAAAACATGGTAGGAAACATTTGGATATCTACCGTTATTAAATAAATCATTTTTCATTTAGAAATTCCTAAAGTAAGTATAAAGTACTAGCAGTAATGTCCAAATGAAACCTTACAGGAACAAAGGACAAGGGCTGGATAAAGGCTAGGGAGGGGAGAGGCTAACATTGTTAACACTTGGAATAAACAACGAAAAGAAAGGACTTCTATCTGATGAAAGAAAGAAAACTGCTTTGTGCAACTCCTCTTCTAAGAATTCAAGAAAAATTACATTACTCAATCACATATGAGAGCTATTTATATAGTTTCACATACAAATGTCCAGATATTGATTAGTATACATTAGTACATAGATATTCATATAATATACTTTATTATATTCACACAGTGGAATAAGGCATAAACTCTCTCTGTACTATTGCTTTAAAAACAGTGTGGGGGAAAACAATGTTATACATATGATAAAAACAAAACAAAACAATGGGACAATAAGCCATCCCACTGCAGGAAAAACATTGCCCAAGAAAAGGGAGAGGATAACATGGAGAAGACTAGGAATAGAAATGAGATTTTTTTCCTCAATATATTGCTTTTATTGTTGTCATTTTGGAACTATGAAAATATTTTATATTAAAGGGTTTAGCTTTAAAAATAAAAAAGTAACCTAAGATGAATCAACTTAACCTTTTAAAAATTTATTGTGAAAAGAACACTTAACACGAAGTGTACCCTTTAAAAAGTTTTAATTGTACAAGTATTGTTGAATATAAGTACAATGTTGAAAACATGTCTTTAGAGCTTATTCTTGCTTGACTGAGATTTAATGATCAGTGGAGAAAACTCTGCCAAGTGACTCTGCAAAGTACCAGTCCACTGTATGGCTTTGTGTAGTATGAATTAAAGACAAAAATACCTTCCCCCCAAACTTAACAATAATACATATGGCTAGTTATAGTTATGTAATTTTTATTTGGAGACAGTTATATGTGCATTTTTGGAAAAGTAAATTAGTAATTTTAGGGTTTGGTTTATTGAGAACTAGGATTTTTTTTATAGAAGGGAAAAGAAAACAATGGTTTCTAAAATCAGTGACATAAATAAAGACCCTGATAGTCTAGAAATCTCACTGAAAGTACTGAAAGAATACACTTGTCAGGTATGATGTCATTAAATTATATCACATACATATATGAATTTTTATGTGTGCATTTACACGTGTGTGTGCAGGAGTGTATGTATTGACAAAATAGTCCTAATGTTTCCATAAGTTTTTTTTTTTTTTTTTTTTTTTTTTGTACCAGGGATTGAACTCAGGGGCACTCGACCACTGGGCCACATCCCCAGCCCTTTTTTGTATTTTATTAGAGACAGGGTCTCACTGAGTTGCTAAGTGCCTCGCCATTGCTGAGGCTGGCTTTGAACTCGCGATCCTCCTGCCTCAGCCTCCCAAGTGCTGGGATTACAGGCGTGCGCCACCGCGCCGGCTGTTTCCCTAAGTTTGACAGAACTTTACACAGGTTTCTCCTTGACTATAGATACTCATGTCTTTGTGTAGAGCATTTATATTAGAAAGTTTACAATTATAAATTCTTTATTCTGCTGATATGAAAAGCACCTAGATTTTTATGCGTTTAACAACTCAGGGATGTCTTTTTCAAAGGCCTGGGAACCAACTATTTGAAATGTAATCATCAGGCGGGAGGCTAAGGCACATGCCTATGATCACAGCAACTTGAAAGACTGAGGCAGGAGGATCACAAGGTTGAGGCCAGTCTCAGCAATTTAGGGACATACTCAGCAACTTAGTGAGCCCCTGTCTCAAAATGAAAAGGGTTAAGTATATAACTCAGAAGTTGAGTGCCTCAGGGTTCCATCCCCAATATTAAAAGAAAAAGGAAAGAATGAAAGGAAAAAAAGGAAGAAATGTAATCAGTACTCCTAGGTCCCAGTGTCTGAGGGAACATAAGGGCCTTTCTTGCCTTTTGTTTTAGATTTGTTGTGGTTAGACTGTCTGCCTCCTGGATTGTCCCTGAATATACTTGTCTGTTTCTCTTGCCCCTTTTTCTTAACTGTAGCTATCAGGAAGAGTGCAGAACAGTCTGGGAATGCAATAATCTGAGCTAGAAAAGAAATTCCTGTAGTAGGCTTTGTTCCTGTGCCTCATAACATATGTTATATCATGAGTTAGGAAACACTGATCAGGACAGACTGATCCTCACTGCTTTACCCCATGGAAGAAAAAAATGTCATTCAAAGCTTCACTCAGTAAATCAATCTTCTATTTGATGAATAGAAGTGTCTTAGTCTATTTTGTGCTGCTATAACAGAACACCAGAGACTGGGTAACTTATAAAAAACAGAAGTTTATTTCCTCAGATTTCTGGAGGCTGAGAAGTCCAAGATCAAGGCACTGACATCTAGCAAGGGTTTTCTTGCTGCATAATTCCATAGAAGGAAAGAGTAGGGCAAAGACAATGAGAAAGAAAAAATAAAAGAGGATGGAACTTAGTGTTTCACAGGGAATCTACTGCCATATAATGATATCAATCTATTTTAAAGGTTGGAGCCTTCATGTTCTAATAACCTCTCATTAGGCTTAACCTGTCAACACTGCTGCATTGGGAATTAGTTTTCCAACACATGCTTTTTTGAGTATGCAAACCATAGTGGCAAGTTTCTATTCATAGATTCATGTAAACTTGTAACTAAGAGAGGAATGGAATGGTTCATACAGTACCTAGCAGATGCTAGTGAAATAACTAAGCTAGATGCTGAGGACCAATGATTCCAAAAATCAAGAAAAGTAATAACAAGAGATTCTTCTTATTGAAAGCACTCAATACATCCTGTGAAAAGCACATTTGCAAATATATCAACCCTTTTACTTGACTTAGCCTCTAGATTCAACTGTTAGCTATTGAAGCAATACAAGGGACAGAAAGATGTGTTTGATGGCAACATGACATTGCTGATAAAGTTTATATTTTGGAAAACAATTTACATAAACAAATTGGGATCTTTCTTCAACAAATAAATTAAAAGAGACATTAGTTTTTGATGGCAATCCTATATGAGAAGAGTTTTAAGTTTTAGTTAACTAATATATAAGGACAATATTTTGATTTGAAAAAATTGTTTAAAAATTATGAGATAGCTGGGCACAGTGGTACATGTTGCCCAAAAAACTCACATGGTAATGCAGGAATGTTCAGAACTGAGGGGTTAAAATTTTGAATGTGGGCTGGCGTTGTGGCTCAGTGGTAGAGAACTTTCGCCTAGCATATGCAAGGCCTTGGGTTCAATCCTTAGCACCACATAAAAAGAAATAAATAAAATAAGGTATTGTGCCCAACTACAACTAAAAAAAAAAAAATTAAAAAAAATATTTGAATGCATTACTGGATGGTAACTGTAGGCAGGTGGGGTGTGACTGGAAGAAGGAGGTCCCTGGGGGCTTGTCTCTGGCTTTTTCTTTTTCTTTTTTTAAAATATTTATTTGTTTGTTTTAGTTGTAAGCAATGCCTTTTATTTTTACGTAGTGCTGAGGATCGAACCTGAGCCACGCACATGCTAGGCGAGCGTTCTACCACTGAGCCACAACCCCAGCCCCCTCTGGTTTTTTTCTTTATGCTTCCTGGCTGCCATTTGAAGGGCAAAAATCACACCGGAGACAACCGTGCAGCCATGAGATTTATTCACCAGCCTCTATGGGTGGTTGGAGGCAGAAGAAGTATGGGGAGAGAGGAGTCAGGGAGAGGGAAGCGTGCAAGCTCTGGACAGAGGGTTGGTGCCTAGTCGTGCTGGCCGTGATCTCCAGAGCTGTTGGCTGGGGCAGCTGCCAACAGGATGGAGGCTGGAGTTGTCGGGCTGGAGATGGTAAGTCTGGAGCCGCTCAGGGGCTGCTTCCTCTCCGCAGGGACAAGATGTTGTTGATAAAGCAGCCTAATTTCATCTTAAGACTGGGAGCCATCCTGTCAAAAAGTTATGAAAAGCCCACTTCAGTTTTCTATGAAATGCTAGGATTCTTATTTGGCTTGAGCTTATTGTCTGGCATTCATGCCCAGGCCTTGAGCTCACTCAGGCCTGGCTTTTCTTGACTAGATAACAACTCTCTCTCTAAAACTAACGGTGCCTCATAAACTTTTGATGTGAGGTTTGACTATTACTCCCCTTTTCCTTGGAATGCAATGCCACGTAGGTGATTAGTTTGCTACTTGCTTTGAATTACACATGTCTGACCTTATTAGCTGTAAGTTCCCAAGATTTTTTTGTAACTCTTTGAACTATAAAAACCTTGTCTTCCCTGAGAGCGGGGCTGACCCCAAGCCCAGTGTTTGGGAGGGGCAGCCCTGGCCAGCTTTCTTTGTGTGTATACAATATAAGCTTGCTTTAATCTAAAATTGGAGTTGGTGGTCTTTTCTTTGCGTCTTGGATCAACATTGTGCGTCCGCTGCTTCCTCAGCTGCTTCCTCTTCCTCTCCGCAGGGAGGAGCTGTTGTGTGTGAGCTCCAGGCAGGCAGGGACTTAATTAAGGATTTCTGGTGTGTGTGTGGGGGTGCCTGAGTGACCTTTAATGCCACTGGCTCTTTTCCCAGTAAATAGAGTGACCTTTAAGCCCATTGGCTCCTGCCTGGGGAAATTGAAACCAGGTTGCTCCTAATGGAAATTTCCATGGGGGAGATGGCCTATCAGCTCAAGCCTATCTATCACCATGAGCTAAGCAGGTTTTCTCTACCACAACCACAACTGCCTCGACAAAATTTTAAGTACAATATATGATTGTTAACTATAAGCAAAATGTTGTAGAGCCTATTTCATCTCGCTTAACTGAAACTTTATGTCAAGTGAAGAGCAATTTATATTTACTCCCCCAGGTTCTGACAGTCACATTCTACATCAAGCTTCTTTGAATTTTATTATTTTAGGTACCTCATATAATGGGATAATGCAATATTTTCCCTTCAGGGACTGACTTATTTTACATAGTATAATGTCTACCATTCATATTCTTACGTATGGCAATGTTTGCTTATTTTTTAAGAAGAATAGTATAGATTGTAACATTTACCATATTTTAGGTTGTTTCTACATTTTAGCTAATGTGAATCATGCTTTAGTGAACTTGGGAGTGTAACTATCTTTTTGAGATACTGATTTTTATATTAGTATATCCTAGATCATATTTAGGAGTGAAGTTGCTGGACTATATGGTTGTTCTATTAATTTTGAGGGGGGGCATCCATACTGTTTCCCATAGCAGTTGCACCATTTTACATTTTCACCAACAGTAGAAAGAATTTCAATTTGTCTACTAGCATCTGCTATTCATTGTTTATTTGTTTGTTTGTTTTAATATTTTTTTTTGATAATGGTCATCCTATTCCATTAGGTATGAGTTGGTACCTAATTTCTTTGACTTGCAACATAATAATGTGGAGTGGTAACTTCTCAATGTGTGGCCCATTGTTTTATTTTTGGAGATCTGCCAATTCAAGCCCTTTGCTTATTGCTTATTTCTCTTTTGTTTATTTATTTACATGTGATACTGGGGATTGAATTCAGAGACTTGAGCATGTTTGGCAAACAAACTACTACTGAGCTACATCAGCAGCCCACCCACTTTCTTTGCTTGGTTTTGAGACAGGGACTCTCTAAATTGCCTAGGTTAGCCTCTGGTCTCAGCCAGACTATGCCAATTTCTTACTTAGGATATTGTTTTATTTTTGTTTTCTTACTGAATTGGAGGAGTTTTAAAAATAAATTTTGCATATAAACCCCCTATTAGATATATGATTTGCAAATATGTTCTCTCATTTCATAGATTGCCTCTTTGCTCTGTTGATTGTTTCCTTTTTGTGCAGAAATATTTTGGGGAAAAAAAAAAACTCATTTATTTTTGCTTTTGTTGCCTCTGCTTTTGGTATCACATCCAAAGAATTATTGTTCAGATCAATGTAAGAAAGTTTTTCTTTTGTTTCTTCTAGATATAAAAATAATTTAGGTCTTATGCTTAACTATTTAATAAATTTTCAGTTATTTCTATGCATACCATAAGGAAATTTCTAACATAATTAGTAATTATTTTGGACATGGATAGTCAGTTTTTGAACAATTTTTATTGAAGAAATTATCTTTGTCATGATGCATTCTTGACGTCATCGTAGAAAATAAGTTAAATGTAGACATATAAGTTTAATTCTGGCTTATGTCTGTTCCATTGGTCTATGTGTCTGTTTTTATGCTAATACCACATTACTTTAGCTTTGTAATATATGGTGAAATTTGAAAGTGAGAAGCCTCCAACTTTCTTCTTCTTTTTAAATATTGCTTTGACATTCAGAACCTTCTTTTACTCCATATGAATTTTAGGATATTTTCTTCTATTTCTTTAAAGAATGTTATTGGAATTTTGATAGGAATCAAATGGAATCTGTAGAACACTGTGGGTAAATTTTTAATAACATTGTATTCTAGTCCTTGAGCATGAATGCCTTTCAGTAAAATTGTTGAAGAACTAAAATTTATACTGATGTAATATATCACACTTTGGACTTTAGGAAAACTACATTGAAGAGTCATTGATATGTATTCCTTGTTTGATAAGCATCAGAGGATGACCAAAACAAAACAAAGCCAGAACATTACAAAATGCATATAATCATAATTCCTGGCTAACTTATTCCGCGACTATACAGCATACATTCATAGAGTAAGAATGCTACTTTACACTTTTCATTTTCAATATATTTTGTTTACAATTTATACAAATAATGTAAGTAGTTATTGATACTTTAGCATTTATGTATTATAAAGGATGATAATATTTGAACATGACTGACTTTGAGGCTGTCATAAATTCAGTAACTAGTGGGAATAATTGCATTAAACAATAATTATACTTTATTTCATTTTGAGCTTATAATATGGGTTATATTGTTAATTCAGACACAAATGAATCAAAGATCACACCCACTCTTAAAATCTATTAATAACTTCAGGAGTACAGGCAACTATGAGTTACAGACAAATCAGGATTTCTTGATCTTCCTACATCAGGCATGAATTCTTTGCCCCAGAGTTTAAAAAATAAGTCTCTAACTGAGGTATGTTTGTTATTAGCCCAGAAATCAGAGACTGTTTGCCGTACAAAACCAGACTATTTCTAGCCAATTTGTCTGACAATTTCCAGACATCTGTGCCCATAAATCCTTAGATTCTGGGTTTATTTTCTATAAATAAATCTGCAAAAGGCCACTCTGTGAAGACTATTCAATTGATCAGTAACCTTCTTCTAGCAAAAATGGTTTACTTAGTCAGAAGTTCAATTACCATAATGATAAAAGGATTCACCCAGCTGACCCACCTTCCTTCTTTTAGCCCAGGGCATATTCCTGATGCTATCAATAAATAGGTTATGCTGTCTGTTTTAACATTGTTTTTCCCTGTATATTTCTAGGTAATATCATTTTTTAAAGAGAATATATCAAAAAGAATATTACTCAACATTATTTATCTGAGAACAGGAGCATAGTATGGGTGCTACAGTAACTTCATATAAAAATGTCTATATGCATTCCTATTACACTCTATTGAAGGTCATTCATTCATCTTTCAGTGCATCCTTTCTCTATCTTTGACTAAATCTATTACCATTCAGGGAATACTATATAATTTGGGTCAAATGTATTCTGAATAGAATTTTTTTAAAAAGAAACTTTAAAAAATAATGAATCTTCAAAATTTTTGCTGATCTGAAATGTTGGTAAATTAGGCACCAAGAGCACAATACTTTTTATGCTTTTATATTTTTGCTGTGTATTGTTTTATTGCAGAATATTTTATTGTAATAGCACTTATTTCTGAGAGCACACTTACTTTTATGACTTCCATGTGATGGGAATACATTACATAAGTAAAACTTGACTTATTAGTTGAAATGGATGTGTGCATGAGTATTCCTAAATGTCACTTTACTAGCAGTCTGTATTTCATATAACTTGTAGAAATGGGTCCCTGAAGACAAATCTCATGAACTTTCATTTGCACAAATCTTCTTTTTCAACTGACAATATAATGGGACATCATACTTTGCAGACTGCACAATTCTGTAATGTGAAAAAGAAGTAGATAAAGATGAGCAAAACAAAAGCCAAAAAACATACATACAAGTAAAGAATTTAAGGGGAATAAGAAAGTGAAGAAAGTTAGATCATGGATTCTCAAAGTTACTGAATGACCAACTGTGGTTTCTGTTTATTTTATTCATTTTAGGTAGATAATATATAACAGTATTGATGGATAGATAGGTAGGTGACAGATAAAGATAATGTGCATTTATGTTTATAATTTTTATTTCCTTTACTAACATTTGGTGTCAGGAAAGTGATGCCAAAATTATGCATATTTATACCTTTTAAGAGATTAAATGAAGTCTTAGGAAATATATGTTTGTTAAAAAACATTTACTTTATGTTCCTATTTATTTTTATTTGTATACTGGAAAATTCACTATTTTAAGTTGTTCATTCAATTTTTAAAACAATATTCACAAAGTAATACCAATGCTACCACTCACAAATTCCAGAACATTTTTATGACTCCCCAAAAAACTTGAACCTGTTAGAAGTCACTTTCCTTTTTCTTCTTCTCCCATCTCTTGTAACCATGCACCTACTTTTCTTTTCTCTCTTTCTTTTTTTTTTTTTTTTTCATTGCTAGGGATTGAACTCAGGGTCTCAGGCATGTCAGGCAAGCTCTCCATCCCTGAGTCCAAATGCAAACCTTCAAAAACTACCTTTAATCTTTATGAAACTGCCCATTTTGTACAATTCATATAAATGTACTCATCCATAAACAAAATGTGTCACCGCCTGGTTGATTATGATAATTTTGCCTGGAAATCCTGATTGATTATAATGTCTAGGTTGAGCCTTTGTGAAATTTCGAGGGGAAGCACCTCTCATTGAGGCTGTAATCACATTTCCTGTGACAAAGGCATCATTTATATCTTTACATAGTTGTATATATATGGAAAGATCTTTTTTATTTTTCCATGGCCTGATGGCTTCTTGGCAGTATTTATTAGCATTTTCATATGCTAATTGAACAACTAATGGCATAGCTTGATCAACATCTGTAAACACTCTACGTGCAGTTCTCAAAAGTCGATCAGCAAAGTCAGCATATGGCTCATTATGTCCTTGAATCACTTTTGACAAACTACCTTGTAGATCTCCAGGTCTTTGTACAGTTTTCTATGCCTCTAAGGCAGCTGTGTTTATCTGAGCATATACACTTGGGTCATAATCTTTTTGAGCCTGTAAGTCTGTGAATTGCCCTTCTCCTGTGAGCATTTCTATATTATAGTCTCCAAACCCTGCAGCCGCTTTTCTTTTAGCCGTTTTTATACAAAGTTTTTGGAATTGCGATCGCGAAACCAAGTATTGCCCCCTGCTTAATGTTGCTTTACATAGACTTTTTTAGTCTGAGGGGTTTAAGCTAAAGGTGTTAAGGGACTCCAGCATACTCATCGTGAAAGGAGGTTGGGGCCCATAAGTCATTACTGCCTCTTTGAGATTTTTTATTGTTTTGAAATCTACTGAATGATGGACCCTCTGTCCATTTTTTTTTTTTTTTTTTCAAATGCTGGCAGTTTTCAATGTTTCTGTGAGTTACTCTCAAGAGCGCATAAGCGCACAGAAGGACTTTTTATTTCTGTTTCTAGGGTATGCAAACGCCTAGTAATACCCTTCATACTTTCTGTAATGGATTCCACCCATGGGGGAGTAGAGGACACAAGTGGTTCCTCTACTTGACTGTCCTTTTTCTTGGTCTTTTTTAGTTTCTTTTTCCTCATTTTCTCAGGATCACCTTTACTAGATTCCTCACCACTGCTAATTTTACTGACAGCAATATCCTGAGGCCCAGTTTCCATTAAGAGCAAGTATCCTTCAGCTATCACCAATAACTCCCGAGTAGCTCTAATAGCTTGGTTTTTTATCATTTTTGGGACTCTTCTAATACTCTCTTTACTGGTCTTAGTTGACCCAGTGGAAGCTACGCTTTTTTGATCGCTTTTACTTTTTTCTAAATCCTCCTCATTGAGAACGGAGTCAGGTATATTAAGGAGTCTTTCCATAGCCTCTATCACTTGGGATTCAGTTATATTCGAACCCATCTTTAGAGACCTTTCAGTTCTTACCTGTCTGCTCTGAAGTCCCCTTACGGGCCACCACCTGTCGCCGCCTGAAGCGATGGCCGCTTGGAGCAGCAAAGCCGCGGGAATAAGTTTAGAGGCAGACTGGAAACAAACAGGATCTTTATTCTGTCAGTTTCTCTCTCTGGCTCTAACAACTCTAACACATACCACACACCAGAAAACAACCAACAACCAAAATGGCCCCGACCTGCTCCGCGCTCGGCCCAAGTCTCTCGAGATCTCAGGCCAAGTCTCGTGAGACTATGGAAGGCGGCAATGTCCAAAACTCCATGGCCCGAAGTCAACGGCAATCAATAGCCATCTCCCCAAACAGGGCTCCTACAAAAATGTAAACCTTGTGTCTATTCTTTTGCTTGCATGATATTTTCAAGATTCATGCATTTTTTAGCATTTATGAATATTGCATTTTTATTGAATAAAAAGTATTTTATTATATGGATATACCACTATCTGTAGTTGATTTTTTCTTTTTTTAAATGTTTATTTATTTGCTTTAGTTGTACACAATGCAACACATTTATGTTTACATGGTGCTGAGGATTGAACCCGGGCCGCGCACGTGCTAGGCGAGCGCTCTACTGCTGAACCACAACCCCAGCCCCTATAGTTGATTTTTTGAATTAGTTAATATACTCATCTTGTATTACATAAATAACGCTAAAAACAGATGATTGATTGATTGATATGTGTACTTCCGTGTTTATGTGTATATTCATGTGTATGAGTATATTTCATAGAAACAGGGTTATTTTTTATGTTAAAGAATCCAATCTCAGAAAAAAGAAGATATTAAATTTTTATATAGTCTTCATACTTAAATTCTCTGAAAATTAAAATTTTTACAAAAAATAATTATAATTGTTATGGCTACCTATTTCATATGAAACTATAAATAAGAAAGATATTTTTATCAACATCATAACACAAAGTATAATAAATTTCTCATATTTTAGAATCCTACCCCAAACTAAGAAAGCAATGTAAATACAACAGAGGACTTTAATTGTAAATAAGTCTTTGTTTTTTTTTTCTTTTCTTTCTTTTATCTTTGGAAATGAAGATTGAGCCCAGGGATGCAATAATGACTCTGCTTGTAACATTAAAAATAGTGAAACAGAAAATAGAAAAAAAAATGTTTAAATGTTAAGTAAATCCTGAAATTGTTCTCTTATGAGGATTAATACATAAAACATATGTAAAATTATATATATATATATATATATATATATATATATATATATACACACACATACACACACACACACACACACACACACACACACACACGTGTGTGTGTGTGGAGACACTATAATGTGACAGTCTCTCTTTGCCACTCCTTCATGTACTTGGGGGAAAACTCAACCTTCTTTTTTTTGCATCAATATTTTTCATATTGAAGTAACTCCAATTTGAGACTCCAGTTTTGGCCTGTTCTTCAACACCTAAAACAGCTTTTACTTCAGTTAACACAACTACAGCTATATCTATCTTTAGCATCAACCACCTTTCTTCCTTAATTTTATAATAGCTCTTTCTCTCCCCCAAATTTAGTTGAGTCATGACTCAGCAACGTGTTCTATTGTCAAAATTCTGAGAGTTCTTTAAATTAATTGCTTACTTAGTTATCTTCCTGTTCTGGAGTCCATCCTCCAAAGGAAGAGCCCCTTTTTAGTCTATTAATCATTATTCCACCAAGATCCTAGAACTCTGCCCAGAATATAAAAAGTACCAAATTTTCATCAATTGATGAAGTAAAAGATGGATTCAAACACAAAAACAATATCAAGTAAAATAATATTTATGAGTTGTTTTGCAAGAGCTAAAACATCAGCATAATAGTGCACTTCTTTTAATCACATTATTTGAATGTGTTTTCTGAATAGAGTACATTTATGGGTCATTTCATTTTCTCATAAGTAATGTCTGTTTTGCTCTGTGCTAGTACACAGAATATGCATTTTAATATGGGTGATGGCTCTTCCAAGTGAATAAAAATCAGCCTTGAAAATGAAAAAAAAATAGATAATACAATGTTATCTGACCCTTTAAAACCAAATTCAGTGTGACAAAATTTAACATTAAATATCAGTAAAATTAACTTATTGAATTTCTCACTTTAGAAAGGAAACAATTTAAAAATGTTGAAAATTGATTTGACTATGCCATACTTAACTTTTTAAAAGATTACTATGGAAACAAAGTTAAGAAACAAATTTATCAGCAATTCACAGCAGCAGAGGAGCAAGCTGTTATAATAGGAAAAACAAATTTAAATCCAAATTAACAATTGGTTTGCTAAGCAATACTAGACTAGTCACAAGGAATTTCTAAGAGCTCACTTTCCTCCTCATTCCCTCTTTGACAAATATTCCTTCTGAGTACAATTTTATCTTTTTATTCCATATTCAGTTAAAGTACTACACAGATATTTTATGTATTTCTTTCACTGTCTACTTCCAAAGGGTGGCCCCATATGTCAGGAAATATTGAAGGATGGTGGAGAAGGGCAAGTTGTTAAGGGAGCTGATGGAAGGGGACATAGATGAAAGAGAAAGAGGGAGAGACAAGAGAAAGAAAGCAGGTAATTAAGGCCCAGATAACAGAAGTATCCCTGCACTATTTCAGTCCAGACCCTAGAAGAACACAATTCATAGTCCTGAAATACAAATATATTTCCCAAGTAAGTAAATGTATAAATGGTTTATCGTCATTTAGTTTCACTTTAATTCTTTAGCTTCTTTTGAATTTTATATAACTCTCCATTCACTTCATCCTAGTCCAAATGTGGGAGCTGGTTTTAGTATACTATAATGGTTATTCTGAATTATCAATCATTGGTTCAAGAGATGCCTAAGATTAAGAAGCTTCTGAGTGTGTCAAAGACAGTATTTCTAGGAATGATTGGCATGTCAGACAGTGAACTGAGGGTCAGACCTACCTTGTTACAGGACTGGGGCCTTCCAAGAAACCAAAGAGGCACAAAGCCCCTCCCCCCATTCCAGGCTTCTTGTTATCAGTTCAGAAAGATTTCAGACTTGATGCTCAGAGTAACAGGCATAAATTTATTAGAAGGGATGGAAAAGCAGAAAAGGGGACACTCTCAAGGGAAAGAGTGTGTCCTCTCAGAGGGAAGAGTGAAGAGGGAAAACATGCTTCTCCTGCCCTCCAGGTTTATTGGGCATCTCAAGGAAGTTTCAGGAGAGTCCTGCCCAGTTCTAACTCCTGAGTTCTGGGATCAGATCTGTGTTAAGGATCACAAAAGTCCCGTCCTTCAAAGTAAGTTGGGTTCTTCTCATCAGCAATTCAGGGGCCTGCATTTTCCCTAAAGATACCATGTAGTTTGTTAAGGAATGTCCTATATCCTGTGGACTTAAGTTAGGCAGAACTGCAGGTAATTTACTTTAAAAAAAAATTATTGGGGGAGGCAGTCAGCACAGTGGGCCAATTTTATAGAATTAATCCCTTAACTTTAAGTTCACACCACTCATGTCTGTCTTCCCCTATTGACCTTAAGTGTGGGCAGCATAGTGTAATAAATTGGGGGCCTGGATGAAACAGAAAGGTGAAAGAATGAGAAAGAAGGAGATGCAAGCTGGTTTCTTCTGGAGCAGGTGCCTCCCTTGGTGTTGCGATAACTTGAGGATATCAAATTGCATGTCCTTTACTTTTTCAAAGTGAACTCTGAGTATTCTCCAGGGAGTTTCCAGGCCTTCAGTCTGGAACTGCGGATGCATCATCAATCCACCTTGTTGTAAGGCTCCAGTTTCTTGGACTGAGCAGCTATTGGTTCCTCCAGCTCGCCAGCCAGCAAATGGCCATTGTGGGAATATCCAGTTTCTGATCATTTAAGCCAATCTAATAAATCACCATTTTATAAAACATATAAATTTACAATTTTTTTAAACTCCTGAGAGAGTTTTTTTAATCTTACTTCAGAGAATTTTAAAATTAGTCAACCACTAAGAAGTGTAAAACACACAACAAGGGCAACAGATGAATTTGCAATATATATATATTGCATCAGCAGTAAGATGCTGTAAGATTTTCCTATTAGATCATCCACAATAAACTTTATATTTGTTGTTGCCAGTGGAATGAAAATTACTGAATAATGTCTCTATTTCTTGTATTTTAATTGGGTTTTCAGAAACTCTGGCTCATTAAAGTGAATTAGGAGAATATTGGTGTAACCATCATGAAGGTATTGAACTATTACCACCATTTAGACTTTCTGATTACTGAAAGCAATTTCTATAAAGCATGTTTACAGAAAATGTAAGGCAGAATTACTTCTCAATACAATTCTCCTTTTTTTCAGGATTATTTCACATATATGCCAAATGTGTAGAAAGAAGTTTTAAATCATAGTGCTTATTATTGAATTTTAAGACATTCAATTTTTACATGTGCCTCCAAAGAGGCATGTTTACAAATGCTTGAAGGTTGGGGATGGAAAATTCATAAAGTTAGCAACATCTGAATTGCCTTGAAACCAAAGTATGACTTTTTTTTTTTACACATATTAGCATGTCAGATTACCTCCTCTGTTCTCTTCATTTTCCACATTGGACACCTCTGGAAATAAATGAACAAGCAAGCACAATGAAACATCGGTTAGGAATTTTCTATAGTGATGATCAATGATGTCATTCAACAAGCAAAAACAAGTCTGACCACATTAATTGTTCACTTTTGCTCTCTGTTCTGAACAATGTGCTGTAATTGTGTCTGTTTAATAATTTTCATAACTTCTATTCTCTGCTGGTAATATTGGGAAGTTATAGGATGTGAAATGTATGAGCTTTTTGAAAGTTTATTTAGTATAATTATACACAAAGCAAAGATAAAAAAGTGAGCAAAAAAAAAACTGTCACATTTTACATTCAATCATTTATTCATTCCTAACATTTGAGTATTTGTTGTGAGCCCATCATCTTCCAGGAGTGGAGAAAAGGAAAATACAAGATACAGAAGCCTCTGTTCTTGTTAAGTCAATGCAGGGTAGTAGAAGCAGGTGTGAAGCAAAATGATGATTCACCTGCACAGACCTAAGATTGAAAATGCATTTGAAAGGAATAAAAAGGAGAGGCACTGATCAAGACAGTATTTGCTGATTTATAAATGTAACTAGGAGCATTTTAATTAATGAAAATTAATTAAATCTTAAATTAATCACCAAAGTGGATGCATGTGTAATTTACAACAAACTATATGGTATTTGCTCTACTCATGTAAGATGGGTGTAGGAAGTATAACTAAACATTAATAAGACCTAAAACATTAAATATCTAATGCTTGTTTTAGGGAAATCTGAATCTGAAATCTGAAATCATTGTCCAATGAACAACTAGAGGTAATGGAAAAAAAAAAAAAAAAAAAAAAACAGGCATTAAGACTCTTTAAGGAATGAGTGAAAAATTACAAGATGTATATTAAAGAGAAATGTTCAGTTTATTATGCTTGACAGATGTTAATGTTGTAAGGAAGGAGCATACTAAAGAATTTTTATGAATAATCATCAATAAAGGTGATATTTAATTGGATATAAGGAATAATGGAAATATTTAATAGGACTTAAAGATTATGGTTTTGAATTAATGTAAGGAGTGTTATCTTTAAATAAAATGGGAAAGAAGAAAAGCAAGTAGGTTAAAGATTGAAATTCCATTTCAGATACAAAGTTCTATTTCCTACTAGAAATTTCATGTAATCCAATGGGTACTTTGATCTGGATCATCAGCAGGAGAGCAGACCTTTGGATACTTGAAGGTAGTAGTGTTTACTGTTTCTGTCACCTGTGAATTTGATCAATGTAACTAGAATGAGCCTGGAGGCTATGGCAAGGAGATCATGTGGCTAGAGAATCTGGACGGAGAAGGAAGATTAAGGAAGGGCATGGACATTTGTTGGGAGTGTTGTGGGTCATGCTGAGCCCATGTACTCTATTTACTAGTGGTGATGTTTTTCTTCTCTAGACAATTTTTGTATGGTGAAATTTAGTGTTAAACATTCACAGATATGATAAGAAGGTTAGAAATCAGGATTCTCAAGAGATATTTCATGATTTACAAAAGATCTAGCAACAAAAATGAAAAATTTGTGTATACTAAAAAAAAACATGTTGGCAGAATAAAGTGTGGTAATTGTCTAGTGAACTTACCTATAATAAGAGAATGCAAAAGGACAGAGAATAAAATAAAGCCATTGATAAATTAATTAATATAACTAGTAGACATTTTTCTTATATTTCTTTAAAATAGCTCTTTTTATTCAATAACAATATTTCTATAGATCCAAAGTGAAAAGAGATATTTGTCACTCTGTAAGAAGTAATTTTCCTGATGAAAATTGTTTATTTTTCTCAAATGAAAAATTAATACAATAGGAACGAAACTCTCTGGGTTAAAGAGAATTGCTGAAAATAGAGAAATGTGCAATATCAGTGTTTAGACATAGAAAACATGTATTGAATATTCACTACATATTTATCCAGATCTACTTTAAATTTGGAGAAAAAACAGCATCATCAAATATCTCAAGATTATGGTAATCTCCAATGATATCAATGGTCAGGTGATAGAACTGGAGAAGAGAAATGGTTGAAGAATCTAGTATAAGTGATTATTTATAGTGCATGTATCAGAAATATAAGTCAAAGAAATTGAGGGCATTGAAGCAATGGTCTTGGATGTGAAGAACTTTTCGATATTAGCCAGAGGGTATGAATCTAGTAGAGTGCTTACTTTATCTCATTCCTCTATAATGTTTCTGCCCCACCTAAAAATTTGGTAGTGATTTTGAATCAGTTTGGGGAACCTTTTAAAAGTATTATTTTGCTCATAAAAATAGAAGTTATAGAAAAAAGAAAATAAAAATCACCATTAATTCACCATCTGTAAATAAAAACAGTATTTTGGTGCCTTTCATTCCAGTAAACATAAATGTACATATGTTGTGTGTGTGTGTGTGTGTGTGTCAAGAGAGAGAAAAGGAGGGAGGAGAGTTACATATGCACATATATATTGTATGTGAGAATCTGCACTTTGGCAATCTTAAATTTCTCTTTTAAATTAAGATCTTCTTCTGAATACTCTCCAATAGTTAATATTATTTAAAACATGCTTTGTAAATATTGCATATTTTTATAAAAATAAACTGTGATTTATGTGATATTAGAATTATTATTTTATAATATTCATTTTTTATAAATAGTATTTTAATTCTTCAAATTACACTTGTTACTCTTGAATAATTTTAATCTTTGAATTTATAATTAGTGCTAGAAGAAGTATTGTCAAATATTTTAAACATATTCATGGTCTTGTGTTCTACTGTCAAAATGCTTTTCATTTTGAAATTGCGGTGGTTGGAAGTGGAAAGTTTCCATTCTATAGTAAAACCACCATTAAAACAGACAGAGAATATCAATTGTATAGAGCCAGGAGAGTTATTTTTCCACCAATTCAAAATGGAAAACCTTATAATTAATGGGGCATTAAAATATCGAGAATGGTTTTACCTGAACAATGGGGAATAAATTATGCCGGGAAAAAACACAGCTCTGATACTCTATAACAAATTTTAACAGAAAAAAAAAATGAAAGAATTTTAAAAGTGTACAAATAAATTAACTGCATTTTAGAACAAAGAACAAGAGTGCTTTCAGGAATAAAAATCAAAGCATCCAGTAAATTACAAAATAAAATTCATGATGTATAATATCTAGTAAACATTACCATCCTGGAAAAGAGGTGGGAAAATACATCTCGTGATAAACAACAACAACCCCCCCTCAAAAAAAATCAGCAAGAATGACAAAAAAAAAAAAATGGCAAAAATGATGTAATTATGAAAAAGTATATTAAAATACTTATAGCTACATTCTGTATGTTCAAGTTGCTGGAGAAAAAATGAGCATGTTAGGTACAGATATTAAAGATATATTTTAAAAAGAGACAGATAAAACACCTGGACATATCTAAATATCAAAAACTATATCCCCAAATGAAAAATCTCCTGGATGCCATAAACAGAAGGTTTGATACTGCAGAAGTAGAGAACCATGAGCTTGACATTAGCAATAGAACCTAATTGGAACATTCAAAGAAAAAAAAAAAGGCCTAAAAATCTCAAGACCTAAGGTGAAGTAAAGACTTTTTAATATGTACAAAAACAGAAAGGACTGATCACCAGGAAGCTTTTACTAAAAGTAATTTCAAAAGAAGTCATTAGGCAGAAAGGAAATAATACCATGTAGAAATCTGACTCTATATAAATAATGAAGAGCACAAGGATGGATAATTTTTTCTTATTATTTAAAACTCTATATGTTAATAAACCATTTCAAATGAGTATAATAATTCATGGCAAAGTTAAATATATGCATCGAAGACTAAAAGAAAGGCAGAGAGAAGAGAACTAAAAGTACAATTTGGCAGGTAAAGTTATAGTTACTTGCTTTCTTAAGCAATTTAATTGCCCAAGAATGAACAAGAAATGAACATTACAAACTCCACCAAGAGTCATTTTGTTAAGTATGATATTATATTATTGCCTTGGAAGTTCAAAAGCTATAATACACATGAATGTATCAAAGTCTCAGAGAAGTTCTGATACAAAATAGCTTAACATCCTTTAATCCATTATTCTCAAATCATTTTATCACTGAACCATTTTATCATCATGTTAGGAGCTATTAATATCCCAGAGAATACACTAAGGAAAGCTTTAATCTAGCATGCTTCACCACTTATTTAGCTACTGGATTTTTATTGATATCTCTTCCTGTTAAAGACACATCTGAAACAGCAAGGGCTTTGATGTCAAGTAGTTCTAGTCTGGAAGTCTGGATATACCAGTTGCAGTTGCTGGCTGTGTAAATTTGGGCAAGATAATTAAGATCTTTATAATTCATTCTTCTGTTCTATAAATTAGATAAAAATAAATCTTCAGAGAGTTATTGTAAAAATGAAGTGTACCTCCAAGTGCAATGTTATAATGGGGAAAAATCCTAGTACAATTTTACTTAGGACACTGCTAACAAATTAGCCTGTGAGAAAAAAAAATAGAAAATTAATTTTATTCTCACATATGGATGAAATGAGTAAAATTCATTTACTGCAAGTTTGATCTAAAAAATTAATGTCACATTAAAGGTAAATAAAGGTAGTGTAAACTAAAGCCAGATTTTATCTTTTTGGTTAAAGGGAATATGTTTCTACTGAACTGCAATAAGCTGAAATGCAATAAGCTGAAAATTTTCAAAGTAAATATTTTTATCACAAAATAAACAAAATGGGTACATATGTGATATGCTTTCATAGAAATATACAATGATGACATGTACAAAAGAGCTTATATTTTGCATGTATTGCATCAGATTAAAAGAAAGGACATTAAATTACCCATAAATCCTTCTCTTTCAATTTCTTTTAAATACTGTTTCATAAATATGTAATATTTTAAATTTGGTATTTATCTCTCAGGTACAATCATTTATATGCACAGATCTTATGCATAATTATGTTTTATATTTGAATTGTTGTTATAGACTATTAAAGAACATCTATGTATACTTATATATACATAGATATATAAAACATTCATTTCCTTCTTCCTTAGTGTGTATATAGAGCACTGCTGTCCTTCTCTGTCCTACATACTGTTAAAGCATGACATCATATCTCAAGCTCAACAGGTCATGTACAACAGGTGAAATCTAATCATACAGGTCCCATTCCCCATGTTTATAACTAGTTAGAAGGAGCTGATTCAATTCCGACTCAATTAAACATGTGGATATTCTGCCAGTATTGGCAGGTGAGGGGAACATATGTTCATAGTTTGCTGATTTTTTTTGCCTGTAGACATAGTCATGTATGGATGCTTCAGCCATTGTGAGAGGCTTGAGAAGAATTGAGCTAGGGAAAAATGACTCAGGTGGGATACCAGGCAGGACCGATGCAAGGAACTCTTGCGTTTGATATTATCATTGAATCACCTTAAACTCTTCATGATTTGGCAGACCTTTTATGTGAGTTATACATGATAATGTGTTTAATTATTATTCAGTTTGAGTCAGGATTACTGTTTTTTAGTTGTTGTTACTTTCAGTTAGATTTAGTGACTGGGGGGAAATAACTTCAATGATGTTAAACATGATTCATCCACTCAATGCATGATTAATTTTAGGGATAACAATGTTTCACTTCTTCTAACATGTGTAAATAGTCATAAATACAAAGTCATATTGATCATTTGTTTACCTGCAAAAAATTATAAGATGAAATTGATTGAGCCAGTCATAATGTAAAATAATGTTTCTAAAATATATGTTGGTATTGCTTAAAATCACTCCAAAAGGTAAATGTAACAAAAGATTTTAGAAAACACTAGTGTAAAATTATCTCAAATTATTAGCAAATATAAGTAGGACTTCCCATAATGTGTCTATGAGAGTAGTTATTTGTTTATTTATTTTTATTTAATTAATATCATATTTATTTCTTCTCTTCCAATATCAATTTCTATATTTTTTCTTCTCCCTAAAAGATGCTTCCTTTGAAGTTCTTGAAAATTCTCCAAATGAAAGGGTGGAAAGGTATGAAGGGATAGTTTGGTCTTCTTTTTGATTTCATATATTTTATTTTTAAAACTGCTATTAGCTATTTATTTAAAGGAAAAGGTTATTCAGCAAACATTCAACTGGAAGAATTATGTGAATTTTGATTAATGTTAGAACAATATATTACTGTAGTAAAAATTTCAAACTACTAATGAAAGAAATATCTCTGCAGAAACTTTTATAAACAAAGTAACTTAAATTCATAGCATTTTTATAGTGAGTAGGATCTTTTGGCATCTTAATCCTGCTTGTAAATATCAATGCTTAGGTAAAACAGTTCAAATACAAATTATGGCAGATAAAATATTATCAGAAATAATAATTGGAGAGTTGATATGCAGAAACAAATTTTTTAAAGAATTTATATAGAGGACTCTTGATAAACAAAAAGATAAAATAATATGTATAACAACATTCCTTAACATTTGAATTGCAATGACTTTTATAAAATACTTCTACATAATAAATTGGATTACATAAATCATATTAATATTTGCCCATGAAAGCATTTAAAAATCTCTTCCTTAGGAAAAAAGAAAATTTTCTCAGAGTCAGAAATATCATGATTTTTCTCCCCTTAACATTTAGACTCATCTTTATGGACTATTATTTCTTAAATATTTAGTGTCTACTCTCTGCTTGGGCAAGATAAAAAATAAAATATAATGAAAATTAAGTTACAAAGAACTTGTGGAATTTATTTTCTTATACCACTTTGCAATCATTTCATAAAAGGAATGGTGGAACTTTAAAAATTATATTTGTTTTATAGTGTAGCAAAATATATTCATTAGGACAGTTGAAATAATGGCTATTAAACTTTGTTATACTTAAATGCAGACTAATTTTTATTTAAATCATTGATTCAGAAATAATTATTTTGAAGGCATCAACTATACGATAGCATAAAATGCTAGATATTTTTCTGGATGTTTTACTGTTCAAATTATATATGTCATATACATATATGTATACAGATATACATATATGTTTGTGTAAGGATGTGTGTGTATATATACACACATATATGTAAATATATTTTTTGTCACAGGCAAGCAGGATGCTAAAGCTCCAAACTTTTGTTCTTGTATCCCAACAAAAGAAAATTTAGAATCAGACATAAGAAGCCAACCCAGAGAATTTTGTAAGTCAAAGAAAGGCTCAAGCAAAGAACATTTTGGAGAGAGTTGGTCCTCTCTGAGAATGACAAGGAAACTCAAGGCTATTTCCCACTGATCTTTGTTTCTAGAAATATTTCTTAAGCAGCTTCCTTTGTTTCCACTTGTTTATTCTCAGGGTTAGTACACCTGTTGTTTTTCTACAAAATTACTGGATTATTCATTACAGGCCATTAAAGAAACCCCATGACCCTGCTATGATATTGGTGTGCATTCCAGTGCTCATTACTAACACTGCTTAAACAGTTTTTGCAGTGCTACTTTTGTTTTTTTCTCTCTCTCATATGGTAAAAGAAGGAATGTGAGTATGTTCATTAACTACAGTTCTCACAAACATGGGAATATTTCAATTCTGTAATTTTTATCTGATTTAACTTGCACTTGGGAGATCTGACCTTGTGGATCATAAAAAACAAAAATGAACTTGGATATTTCTGCTTTATGTTTCAAGCAAAGCAAAAAAGTTGCTCCAATTTTTGTGGGATGGTTCCTGTGGTGATATAATACCAACAGAAATTATGCTGATAGAAAAATGAAGGAGCAAAATAATAATACTTGGTACTGAATTTTTGTTATTTTTTATTCTCTAGCTGTTGTTGAATTGATCTGTATTAGACCTTCAAGATATTCAAAGGACTTACTTATTGATCAACAGGTCACCCATTTTTATATATAATATAGTGTCTAAAAACAACAAGTAATATTTTTTCTGTAATGTGTTTTCAGGAGGACCATTGTAGATACTGTTAAAAAAAAATCTGCTCATAGCTAAGGACTGGCAACAATAAAGCACCAAGGGCAAAATTTTTTAAAATTTATTTGAAGTTGTTGTATATATAACAGTAGCATGCATTACAATTCATAATATGCATAATATGCTATACATAATATGCACTTTAGTACATATCACTGTTTGTATACAAAGTATATTCATACTATTCATGTCTCATGTCTTCAAACATGCATTTAGGGTAATGATATCCATCTCATTCCACCACCTTTTTTTTCCTCCTTCATACCCCCTTGCCTTCTCCAATTAACGAAGATCTTTCCACAGCATATGAGCATTTAAAGAAATAATGCTTCCTTAAAAATAATGCAGATAGGTCTGGAGCTGTAGCTCAGTGGTTAAGTTCTTACAAGTGTGAAACCCTGGGTTCCATCCCAGCACTGAAAAACACAAACATACACACACTGTTTTATAAAATGGAATAAATTATTTTCAAAGAATGAAACTAATTTCCCAAACTGTAGAGACTTTAAATCTACTTATAGAGATAATGAAATTCTTAGAAGATTTAAATTAGTTATTCCTCTGGGTTACAATTTTATGTATTTCTTGTATTACTTAAACTACTGCTGGGTTTTCTCCAAGGTCTGAGTAGTTAAAACTTTCAAATCTTCCTGATTTTTTTTCTCTTTTCTTTCTTTCTTTTTAGGGGGTAGGGGAAGTGGAGAAAAGTTGAAAGATTTTCATGCCACACAGTGAATTTTCAATCATGCCTTTGGATCACTGGAGCTTTATAGTGAAAACATAAGTATATTTTCTCTAGATATTTGATAGGAGCCATTAGCTTTATGACTTATGCTTACTTGAGAGAAAGGAGTCAATGACTTTTTTTTTTTTTTATATATATAAAGTAATCACTTTCTTCCTAGAATGTGTCCTCAGTGACTAAGCAAGGACCCCATCTGCTCCTGGAAGTTTCCAGGGCTCAAAAGCTTGCCTTGGCCTTTATTTTGTTGTATCTCCTAATTTTTTGAAAGGCTTATGTAGATATTCACTCTGGATTCTAGCAAGTCTTTTCAAATATTTAATCCAGTGTAATCACTTTAATACTGATTTTTAAATGGAAGTCTGAATTCATAAGAATAATGTCATTCTTTTCATCTGAAAAAAAGCCTTGGGTTTTTCTAAATGATTTTAAATCTATATTTTGTTCCCATTTTGTTTGATTATTGTATTTATTGATTATATCAATGCCAAATATAGTTAATTACTTAGGTAAAAACTATATAAAATTGTTTAAGTCCTATTCAATCTACAGGCTTTCTCCTATGGAACAGATAGTAAATATTTTCATCTTTACAGGCCATATGGTCTAGTGTAACTACTAAAATCTGTTACAGTGAAAACAGCCAGAGACAGTATGTAAATGAATGGACGTGGCTGTCTCCCAATAAACTTTATTTACAAAAAGAGGCTGGAGTGGGTCCATGTTTCAGTACTATGCCCATCATTGTCATACAAACATTTTTCAGACAAAAAAATTCAATCATTATCTTCATAATGAACTATCTTCACCCTTGTATTACTGAGAAAAACAAATTCTATATTTTTAAGAATATTTTGTGAAGTTTTGGTGTTGGCATGATTTCCCTGAATCAAATGTTTATTTAGGAAAATAGAGTGAATGGGTTTAGAAGCCATAAGTTCCAACTTGAACTTTAAATTTGACTATATTTCCCAAAATATGAATGTTTCTATCTTCTGTACTCCAGTGTATAATTATACTTAATGTCAGATTTTTCCCAAGATCTTCTTCAAACCTTGTCACATTAATGCAATTTGTATACTTACATAGAGTATATGTATCCATTTTCATCTAAATTTCTGATAGCTGCCAAAATGAAAATGTCATAATGATGTGGAAGCTTTCTCCTATCATATAAAATAAATCACAATATTTTCAACACTTACCATAACAATATTTATAGCAGTCTTGTGAATTGACACTGAATTGATTCTTACAATCCAGATTGTATGTACTATTTTCAAGTAAGCAAGAAATATTCTAGTCTTTCTTTATCCACATGAAGAGAGAAATCAGAGGATATAGACATAGACATAAAATATTAGAAATTCACTTAATGAGTCCTCAGCTAATAGAAGTATCTAAAATTTAAAAACATGTATTTGTGTGTGTTTCTATGCTTATTTTTGTAATATAAATATTTTTGTAGAGGAAATTTTAGACATCTGAGAAGTCTTAGAATCATAATCATATAGTCTATTAATGTAGTGCAATTTTTATGAAATACTGAAACATAAAAAAGTGATAATAACAAAAAGTATCTTAGTATATGTATACTTTTGTTATTGCCAAGAGAACAAATGTGGGTTATAGATCTTTTAGAACAAATGTTGAACTTTAATTAATCTTAATTAGAGATCAAATTATAACCTTTTATTAAATAAAGCCTATGTATGAAAATTCTTTCATGTATTTCCATATATTATTCATTCATAACTTACCAATGATGTAGTGTTTATATTAGTGTGAGTGCATAAACACTACAAATGTGGAAATAAATTAAAACAAAAAAGAATTTAAAATACAATATATAAATCTAGTATATAAAGGTGGAAATTTGTTCTTCTATGTGGTTTAAGCTCTTAACTCTTTATATGTAATAATTATTTCACAATTGGCTATTTCCTGAATCTTTTAATTCAGTATTTGTTTTGAGAAATTTATTTTGCTTCTCTAGTAATTAAATTCATTTTTTTGCTTCTGAAGGAAATTAAGGTTTTTCACGCTTTCCCTAGGGAATCATTATCTGTCCCATATCAAACCTAACTCTTCCTTTAAAAGGGTATCTTCCATCCATTTCTGTGGATCCAGTGGTGTTAAATGACCAATGACCTATACGGAATGCCTTTTTTACCATGTTCTCTGATATTTGAATTTTTTATGCTCCTGCTTTTTATATACTTGGAAAACACAAAATCAAATGTCTAAATTATTAGTATAAGTATTCTGTCAAAAAAAAAAATTAGGTAGAACAGTTTAGAGAACTTCACTGGTTCACCTCTTTACCTAAATGGCTATGTGAAGTAAGAAGAGAAAATGTTACAATAATGTTTGATCCTCCACATAAGTTTCTTATAGATGCATATATTTATTAGACTAAATGCTGAATAACAGTTAATTTCTGTGGATTAGAACTTGTTTGATGAGAAAATTAGCCATTTGGAATGAAAACCAGAATGATCACAGCATGCACAATTCAATACTGAGCAGGGTCAACCAGTAAGGAGAGCCTCTGCAGAGCATTGAGAGAAAATCCATACAACCTCTTCAAAGAATCTCTACTTTTAATTCAGGTGGAAGAAAATGTAAATCTATTAAAAAGAATGATGGTTTTGATAAGCAACTAGTTAAGTCATTGACTAGAACTTAATGACTAAGAACACTTTGCTCTAATAAAATTAAATAAACATTTTTTAAAAAATATTTATTTATTTGCTTCAGTTGTACACAATGCAATGCATTTATGTTTATGTGGTGCTGAGGATCGAACCTGGGCCGCGCACGTGCTAGGCGAGCTCTCTACCGCTGAGCCACAACCCCAGCCCTTAAATAAATATTTTTAATTTATAAAATATTTTAAATTTAATTAGTAATTAAGAAAATATGTAAACTCACACAAAAATCATGTGATACATAACTGATATTCATTATTTGTTATATTGCAAATTCGCTAGCAGAAAAGAATACAGATTGATTGTGAACATCTGTATTTTTTAAAATTAAAATCATTTCAGTGGAATATAGACATTTTGATTCAATGTCTGTTTATCTTAATATTATAATGTTAAATATGATTTAACCCAGATTGTACAACTACTTCTAACAATAGTAAATTTTTAATTATCAATGATGCCAAAAAGATAATGCACACATGAATTAAATTCCTCCTCTCAGGAAGAAGGTTAGGGCCTCATTTCTACAAATTCTTCCCTAAAACAGGTTACAAATGAATATGTACAAAATAAAATTACAGAGTTGTGTTTTCTTCTTTTCACTAACTTTTAAATTCTTTAGTAAAAAGAATAGAATCACAGTCTAGGAGTAGAATAAATATTTATTATGTTCTTATGTTGTTTATATTTTACATCTGATGAATGTCTACATGAGGTGGATTATCTTGTCTTGGACACTTGATGGGCAAAATCAATTTCAGAGATTAACTTTACAAGATCAATGTCAACAATATGGCTATCTTCATGGTCTAATTTTTGAGACCAAACCTGTTTCAATAAATGCTTCATTTTGTTTGACTAGATGTGTCTGGTAATCTGATAAAAGAAAATCTGAGCATACAAGTCATAAGTTTTGACTTTTCTTCTTCACCACTCTACTAGATAACTGGAAGTTCTTTAAAGTTTGTTTAAACTCTCTATTTTTCAGGCTCTTGAGTTATATGTGAAGTATAATATCAGTATCTGGAGATAAGTAATGACAAGTTAAAGATATTAGAAACTGTAATCATACACATTTCAAACAGAGAAATGTAGTTAAGAAACAAAGGAGTAGGTATGATCGAATACTCTGACATAATCAATCGATCTAAAAGAAAACAAAGGAAACATGAAAGAACAAAATAGATAAATACAAAACTGCTGTCATTATGGTAAACCTTATTCATGTAAATAGGGGTAATAAATAGGAAAGGAGGAAGTACTGTTCTTAGAAACAATGCTTTTCACACCTAAAGAGCAAGGCCCAACTATACATTGGTTAAAGAAGTTATACATAAAGTATAAAGTTACAGATAATTTTTAAATATTGCAAAGTTATATTATGTAAACACTAGAGTGGTATATTAATATTAGAAAGAAAGAAACAAGGGACAAGGATAATTGTTGAGGTAAGAGATAAGTTTATGAAGATGAAGGCAGCATTCACCAAGAAGACCTGCACATGCTAAAGGTACTCATACTCATCAATATAACTTCAAAACAAAACAAAACAAAACAAAAACAAAGTAAACATAAATGACAACAAAAACAACAACAATAATAAACATGACAGATTTGAAGAGAGAAAGAGCAAGCTCATTATTATAATTAGCAATTGCAATAGCTTTCCCTCAGTAACTGAAAGAAAAATAAGAGGTAAAAAGTTCCAGTCATGCGAAGGATCAACATAACCAAGTCAATCCAATTGCAGTTTTAGAGTATTCTCTAAACAAACAGAGTAAACCATCTTTTCAACTGACCAACTAGAATTATTTTTGAAAATTTATGAAACAATGAATTTAAGAAAGTAGGTCATGAACCATTTTCAAAAAATTAAAGATATGGGATCACATAGTAAATTATTTGAGTATTGCAAATTAGAATAGAAATAAATTTTACCACAGTGAATTTAACATCATGTATATCCATAAGACACTGATAATATATTTTTTTAAATGTATAAGTAAATAGTAGTAGAGTAGAGGGAAGTGAACAGGGAGTGGGAGGAATGGAGAGGAAGGGGAAATACCGGGGGAATGAATTAGAACAAATTATTTTCCATGCTTCTATAATTACTTTCATATTATTATTTTATAGTTATGTCAGGGAATATTCTATTGTTATGTATAACTAAAAAGACCAAATAAAATAAATGAATAAAATGATGTTTTTTACAATAAAAAATAAATAACTTTTAAACTGCCTAAAAGTCCTAAAGCATTTATAAATTATGTAATCTATACTCCCCATATGTTAGTGGAAAAAAAGAACTACAGGGAATACCAGAAAATATTTGAAATGAAGGAAAGGGAGTAACAGCATAGGAACACAGGCGCAGTGCAATTCATGCAACATTCCAAGGGAAACTTATAACTCTAATTCTTATGTTGGAAATAAGAATTTTTAAATAAATAATCAAACTCTTGACCTTAAAGAAACAAGCTTAAAGAAACAACAGTACTAAATTGGTAAGTTGTATTTTTTAACAAAAAGATCCATTAAATTTGATAGATGGACTATCTCCCCCCCCACCCCATGCACCCACCCAGGGAAGTTTCCATATCCTGAGCAAAGCAGGCAGGAACCAATGGGCTTAAAGGTCGCCCTGTTCCATGGCAAAGAGCCAATAGCGTTAAGGGTCACTCAGGTACACCCTCCACCAGAAATCCCTATTTAAGTTCCTGTCCATTCGGAACTCACACACACAACAGCTTGTCCCTGCTTAGAGAAGGCAGCCACTTCACCAGCTCCAGACCCACTGCTGACAGCAATTGCCCCAGTCAGACAGCTCCAGAGACCACAGTTGTCCTGAACAGTCACCTACCTTCCATTCAGAACTTGCATACTCCCCTCTCCATGACTCCTCTCTCCCAGCACCTCTTCGACCTCCAACCAGCCACAAAGGCTAGTGAATAAATCTCTTGACTGCATGGTTGTCACTGGTGTGATTTTTGCGCTTCAAAATCTCTTGTTAAATCCTGACAAAAGAATCTATGCTTATTTGAAGCATTTTCAAATAATACTTTTATAATTTCTAAGTCATGTTATTTTTCTATCTATTTTGTACTATTTCCCATCTGCATTTTCTCTGTTTTCAAGGTCATTCAAAGGCAAACAAAATTCTTTGATGACATCTAATGACCTCTATCATTGTGTAATTCTCTTCCCTACAGTATGTTTAGATCTGTGAATAGAGAGGAATATCAGATTCCTGGTGCTTTCACCCCACCATCATTTCTGTTTATAGTTTTATTTGCTAACTTCTTTTCATTTTGGTTTTTCTTTGCTCCACATTTGCTTGTTTCTTTAAGCTTGTTTCTTTAAGGTCATTAGTTTGATTATTTATTCATAACACATCAATAATGTGTGTGTGTGTGTGTGTGTACACAGTTTGAGGGCTAGCACTTTCTTAAATGAACACATTTTCACAATACCGTATTCCTTTTCAATTATGAATTACTTAATATCTGTCAGGCAATATTCTAGGTGCTAATTTATCTTTGAAAAATATCTACTAAATACATTGCTACATTATTGATAATATTTAATGAGTAGAAGCAAGATAAATGTTGGCACAAGTATACTGATTAGAATATATCCACATAAGAATGTAATGAAACCACTAAAATAATAATATATATATGTTCAATAGTACCCTCTTCTTCATGGTTTTTCATTCCATATTTTCAGTTACTTGTGGCCAACAATATTAAATGTAAAAACCCAAAAATCAGAAATTCATGAAATTTCAATAAATTTTATTGTATATTATCATAACTATTCTATTTTACTTTACCTATTGTTGTTATTCTCTTTCCATGATTAATTTATAAATTAAAGTATACAATATGAATGTATGTATAGATGTTTAGCTTATATTTAGATTAACACATTGTAAATTGAAAATAACTTATATTGATGTACATTTAGTACACTGATAAGCCCATTGTAAAGTTAAAAATTGTAAGAGGAACCATACAAGGACCAACTATATATAAATCCATATATATGTATTTATATATCATAGTCTATAGAAGAAGTTTGGTAATATGATGGTTTTAAGAATTTACTGAAATCTTGGAATATATCCCTTAGAAATAAGGATGGATATTGTACTCACATCATCAGAATAACACTGAATAAAAATATCATGCATAGTTTGATCTCTTATTCTGTTAAAAACTGTGTGGGGGCTTTGTGTTTTCAGAAAATAACTTTCATGTTTTTTTCTCATAGTCATTTTATTCATGAAATAATGACCATGATTTATTTGCATAATTAAAAACATTTCTTAAAATTATAAAACACTTGGTGTATTTTGGATTTCTTACACTATTTCTCTTAATACTAGAAAGGCTTTCAGAGTAAACTCTATCTTTAAAAGTAAAAGTTCTGGAGTCTGGTCTCAAATTGATTTATAATTCTAACCTGAGGATACTGCACATATATTTTTTAAAAATCTATTAATGTGATTCTAATAGGCCCTTCTGAATAAGGAACATTTAATAATAATAATAATAAAAATAATACACTCCATTGACTACCTACTCTCAGGCATTTTCAGAATACAAAATTAGGTTCATGGTGGCTGCTGTCCTCAAGGAGTTTACTTAATGAGAAAGGGAGGAGGAGAATGATTAATTTTCATTAATAAGAAGGCAATATATATACCTCAAGTTGTAAGAAATCACAGATTTTAGAAGGTTTCATGGGAATCATGTGTTGGAGACAATATAATACTTAAATTGAAGCATCAGGTATGGGCAAAGTCCAAATGAGAAAAAGTGAGGAAATAATTAGGACAAAACAGTTCTGTTGAGAGGAAGCCTGTGCTCTTGAAGGTGAAAAATATAAATTAAATTTGGAAAGCCAGATTCAGTTCAGAACATGGAAGCTTGGAATGTCCAACTTTTCAATTTAAATTTCATTGTATAAGCACCTGGAATGCTATTAAAAATTTGAAATAGAAAATTGATTTAAGGAGAGATTTAGTTAAAATGCATACAAAAAGAAAATATTTAAATAATTAGAACAGAAGGAATTAGAGAAAGAGAAAACAAGACTGGGTTTGGCCATGCTTTGAATAATGCAGTTGAAGGAATATTCTGCCTTTTAAAGTTTAGTCTAATGACATTTGTTGTCTAGAACAACACACATATGAAAAACCATCCAAAAATATGAACAACCCAGATGAACTTTACATAATGATAAAAAATATTTAAAAATATTTGTTGATTCTGCTGGATTTGAACATGTGCATTGGGGGATATTTCAGACTTTCTGTGTTTGACACAGGAGCAATGGTCCAGTATCAGTTAAGGGGGAGAACATTATCTCTCATGACTTGGAGAAGATAGACGAAAATTTACATTTTGAAATTTAAACCATGATTTAAAATAGCATGTCAATTAATGGCAGAAATCAGAGAAAAATAATAGGTTAAAGTAATTGTGTATATCTTTGCCCAATCTAGAAACTATAATTGTACCAGAAAAAAAAAATCAAATATATTACTGAAGTCAACCTTAGTTTATAGAGCTGATAGCATGATTGAAGATTTGAATGGTATGAATATACATTGTATACAAACAGTGTTTTGTAAAAAGATGCTGTATATGTTTATTATGAATTATGATGCATACTACTATTATAAATACAACAACTTTGAATAAAAAAATAAATTTAAAAAGACATATTAACTAATGCTTAGAATACTTAAATGTTCAGTAAGTATTAATTAAGTATAATTTTATAATAGGATTCACACAATCCACATTTGTTTCTGGAATACTGAACCTAAGAATGCTCTCTAAAGACATTATAGAACACATTAAAAAGTGACACTGAGACATTTTACATGTACTGTATCATTATACAGTGGATCCTGATAAAATTTCTACCCAATTGTCCCTTTGTAAATAATACTGATCTCTAAAATAATGAATAAGGAAATCACTTCTGTCCAAAACAAATCCTTCTTTCCAGACCTTATAAGTTATCCTTTTTCTTTTGATATATAGGTAAAGTTACAGGAAACTACTCAAAGACTAGGAAGAGACTATTTTGGGGTTAAAATATTCAGAGCTCACATGGGGCAGAGAACATTTCCTGTTCCAATTAACTGGAGTAAAAAAAATTCATAATTTACAGGCTATGATGTTTAAAAGAGATTTTCCTCAGTATTAAGGAAAGATTAGCCCTAAAGTTAGTGTTCCTTCAGTTCTTCTTAACTAAGTTTCAGTGTAAGAATTATAAGTATCAAGTTGTTTGCATAGAACTTAATTTCAGAGTATAATAAAGCTCAAGAAAACATGTGTATAAGAACATAAAAATATTGACCTTCAGCAAAGTAGGATTTACAATGTCTGGTATTCATTTGAAAATCATGTAAAGAAGCACTATGATAAAAAATCTAATGAGAAAAAATTGTCAGTTGAAACCAACCCAGAAATTGCATCAATGATATAATGAGTAGATGAGGATCGTAAGCCTGTTAAAAACTAGAAGAAAGATTGAGCATGTTAACTAGAAATGTATAAAGGTATAAAATCACATAAAATAAATTTTTAGATAATAAAATCTAATTTCTGTAATAAAATATACAATAGGTAACACACAGAATATTAGACATTGCAGAATAAAATATTAATAAACTAGAAACATGTTGTGGTAGTCCTAGAACCTGTGAATGTATTACTTGATATAACAAATGTGTTTTTGAAAATGTGATTAAGTTAAAATACTATGAAGTGAAGGGATCATTCTGGATTTTTGCAAGTAGGATCGATGTATTAACAAGCCTATTTTTAAATGAGAGAGTAGGATCAAAATCAGAGTGAGAGAGCAAGAGAGAGAGAATCATGACAATTCTTCATTAGAACTTAAGAAAAGTTGATCATAAAATTATATCAGCAAAGAGCTTTATTTGAAATAAAACATTTTCAAACAGATTTTAATTACTTTTCTTACACTTTATAAACATCTGCCAAACTAAATCTCTGAGACTAGTTCCCTCCATGGATTTGTAGAAGTGGCCAATAGAAAAAGAAACTTGTGCTTGCTTTGATGGGTAACAAGAGTTAACTCCGGATATATGTATATCTATACATACATTTAAATACAAAAATACAAATAACCACAAATATAATTAATGTAGAGATGATCCAAAGTAACATTGGATATAAAATAAACAGTACATATTATAAACAAAATAATATATACCCTAAATCAAGCAATAAGATTAGAGTACTTTAAAACAGTGCCAAAATGAGTCATGTAAAAATGTAAAAGTTGGACTGTGAAAAAAATATTTGAAATCTGGGTCCAGTAAAACATGTAACACACAAAATGCTATAATAAAATTACAATAATGTCTAAAGAAAGCTGAAATAATTAGAAAATAAATCACTATGTGATCTGTGGTAACTGAAAAAAAGGTGGAAAATACTGGATCAAACAAAGGTGCCAAAGAGGTCTGAGATTAAGTATTTTTTCTTTCCACATTTCCAGAGTTATATATTTCTAACAGGGGAAAGTCTCATCTAGCAGCTTTCAAATATTCTACTCAACAGACACACATTTTCATTTTTTGTTGGTTTTTAGAAAAAAAAATGGTATACCTGAAACACAGCATGAGTTGGATGATAAAATGAAACCCATTTTAGTCACAATCTAGACATCTGAATATGAAGACTGCTCTTCCTTACCCTCCCATATGAAGAGTAGAAATGTTTGTACTGTTTAGATCCCATAAGTTTGGAATAAGGAGCTAAGTGCTTCCCTTCCTTAGTTTTTTTTTTTTTTTTTTTTTTTTTTTTTTTTCAAAATATTCATCTATTTGCTTTAGTTGTACACAATGCAATGCATTTATGTTTACCTGACACTGAGGATCGAACCCGGGCCGCGCACTTGCTAAGCGAGCGCTCTACAGCTGAGCCACAACCCCAGCCCCCTTCCTTAGTTTTAACCTCTCATTTAAATCACTTGAGTGTAACTAAATTTAAGAAGTCACACATGAGATGTTTCCTTTTGAACTCAAATTTCTATTGCCACTCTGATGGAAGATGAATGTTATAACATTGGAATAGCTAATTTTCCAAAACAGGAGAATTTTAAAACTTTATTTTGTGTGTGTGCTGGGGATTGAACCCAGTGGATAAAACATAGCCATTTTTATTTTTTCTTTTGAGATATGATATTGTTAAATTTCTTAAGGGCCTTGTTAAGTTGATAAGGGGGGCCACAAATGTACAATCTTCCTGCCTCAGCCTTCTGAGTTCCTGCAATTACAAATGTGCGCCACCAGGCCAGGCTTAAATATGGTTTTAATGATCTAGTTTCAACATTTTGTGTGTGGAGTGGGTAGAGTGTGGGTGGAGAATCAGTTTTTTCACAGTAATAAAGATGATTGTTTCGCATTGATATGAAACTTCTCCCAACCCAAAATCTTCAGGAAAATTCAAATGGGCAAAATGTAACTCAGATGCTATGTCATAATTCAGAACCTGGAGTGTTCCAAGAAAATAAAGCTCCAGCTGTAATTTGCATTAGATAAGCCATTTAATTCTATGAATATATGCAAAACATGAATAAGTGGATCACTTCCCTGTTAAATTATTTTAATCTTAGTTGAGTGGTTGCATTAGTTGAATCTTAACTTGAACCTTCACAGCTGTGATATTTATTTCTACTAAGAGAAGGTAAAATACAAAATTAAAACCAAAAACTATATTTGGTTTGAATCTCAATGTTTTCAAGGATCTTGTGGACAGTCAGAGATCAATAAAGATGTTTAATTTTAAATAATAATGTCTGTCACAGAGGCACTGGAACATAATGGAAATGAGCTGATCTACATGTGAATTGTCATAGATGCTTATTCCAAATTAGTTCTTTGTTGGGGCATGCCCCCAAATAGCTGTAGTTAGGCTTCTTCTCAGAGACTTCCAGCAGGCTGTTATATTTGTTGTGTGTGTTCAGGGCTGGGAAGTGTCTGTGTTAGTCAAGGTCAGAAACTCTCTGATTCAAGGTATAAACTCAAGGTCATAAACATTAACATTAACTTACAAGCATGTGCCCACTTATGTAACCTGTTGGCAGTGTGCTTTCTTTTTTTGGCCTGCACATAAAAATGGCTTATGGAAATGGGCAAAGAGGGGCTAAAATTGAACTGGCTGCGGGCTGAAGCTGGGGGCTGACTAATGGCTATGATAGCCTCTGAATAAAGGATGACCAACATTCCCACCACGCCTTTGCCAAACTCTGAATCTGTTTCCTGGGTCAAGTCCCCACAGGACACCCTTGTTAGTAAATTAAATGCTTTCACTGTGCTAATTAAAAAGAGAAAAGTTCTGACACTAAGAAAAAAGTAGTAAAATACATATTTTTGCAATGTAGTATTAAGAAAGACAAAATTGTCTTTGATCTGCCATCCACCTAAGAAATAGAAATGTGTGTGTGCATGTGGAATTGGGCAGGGTGTTAATCTGAGCTTCCTTAGTGTCTTGTTGGGCTATGTTATCCTTTGCCTTACAGGTATCATGGACTAGAGGTGAAAACCTCCTTGCCCCACATCGTTTTAATGGAGGTATTCTCTTAGCAATGCTAAATTCAGAAGGTTGAAAATTCATTTACTCTAAGAAATATCCAAATTGTTTGATTCACTCTAGTCTTAGACCTCCACAAGAAATTTGGAGTAAATATTTTATATACCAGTGTTATAGCTCTTCTGAGTTGGGACATAAAGGACTGTCATACATCAGAAAACAAAGTTAAAGCAATAAGCCAAAAATGAAATTTAAGCCCATAATCCTTCATTGTGATGGTGTAAGCATAATGTAAATCCAAAGGAAGAAACAACACCTCTTGTTCCATTTCCTGCCCAGAAATCAGAGGGCCCAGAGGATCAGTATAGATTTGGGGGTTATCTCACATTAGGGAGTCCTATAGTTTTGGGGACAGGGTGGGGAAAATGAGAAGGAAGAGTTAGAAACAGAAAAATACTGTGTATTGAGTCAGAGTTGGGGAAGGGGGGCAATACCTTGATTTCCCTCTTCCTCCACACTGAATCTCTTGGCAGAGATTCCTGAGAGGACATTGGCCAAAGGCACCAAATAGAGACCCAGGAATGAAGGTGTCTAGCTAGGATTGCAAACATGCACTAAGAATACGTGAACCAGGCAGGGCCTAACGCCCTGACTGATTTTCTTCCAGGGACTGCAGTGCAGTGGTGGGGTGGGATGTGTGGTATAGGAAGCAGCAAGGGTACCCTTGCTCCCATGAGGCCTACCAGGTAAAATGTTTGTAATTGTCCAGGGTAGAGCTTGAAAAAACACACAAAGGGCTTTATCTAGGCACCAGATTGTCATTTGAAAAACAGATTGATGCAATTGCTTTGCACTATCTTAAAAGACTATTGAAACATTTTTTGAGAAATTGCATATACTATTATATATTATATATTATATATTATGCTAATGTTTTGGAACAATAAATAAGTCACAATGAAAGAATTGACAAAATTAAAAACTAATAAAAAACACTTCTGTTTTCACCTACCGATAGATTAGCAGGATTAAAAGAGTAAGAGCTTACTAGAAATTCAAATATAAATCAACAGTCATGAAGTAATTGAATCAATTTCTGATGTATTGAGTGATATAAAAATTTTAAAGATAGTCAATAAAACAGAAAGCAATATATTAAGAAGTTTTTACCTTTTCAGTAACTACCCCAAACCAGAGAATCATTTAAACTGTTTCACCAATTTTCACTGATTCTTGGACCATAAGGGAATTTATTTTCTGACTATGTACAAGTTGAAGTAAAGTCTATATGATTGAAAACAGTATGACAGGCTTTCAATAAAACCCAACAAATCATAAGTGCCCATTCATTCCTCTACCCTGGTAAGTTCCAAAAACAGATAAGAAAGAAAGCAAGTAGAAAGGAGAGAGAGAGAGAAAAAAAAAAAAAAAAAAACTAAAATAAATTAAATATACTTTGTATGTATGTTTATGCATATGTATCCAAATATCTTCTAATATACTCAGGGAGAGAGTGATTTCTTTACACTTCTGGACTTCACAGCTATATCCTATTTCTACTTACCTGCTGCTGTAGAAAATGATCTGTGATCTCATATAGAGATATGCCTTACTTCATAACATGAACTTAAACCAAAGAAAGGAAAACCATATGAGAACTATGAGAACAATTTTACAACACATGTATATTGGATTATATCATCCTTGGAGTAGACTAAGGTCCAAATTATTTTACAGAGAAAATTATGCACCTACTGTTCTGAGCCAAAGTCAAATAAATGCAGTTTACAAAAAAAAAAAAAAAAAAAAAAAGTAAATAACTTTTCTATCCTGCTATGGCCTCATAGATGTTTCTTTTATAATATAATAGTTACATTGAATTGCACATAATATGATATTTGGTTTTACACCTAAGCAAATTAAGTAATTTAAATGTAGAAAAATGAAGTAATATCAAATACACATTATATGTTTTAGATCAAATACAAAGGAAACATAGCAAAGAGGCAGAAGCCAGGCGAGGTGGCACACACCTGTAATCCCAGTGGTTCAGGAGGCTGAGACAGGAGGATCAGGAGTTTAAAGCCAGCCTCAGCAAAAGTGAGGCACTAAGCAAACTCAGTGAGACCCTGTATATAAATAAATATGAAACAGGGCTGGGGATTTGGCTCAGTTGTCGAGTGCCCCTGAGTTCAATCCCTGGTACCCGAAAGAAAGAAAGAAAGAAAGAAAGAAAGAAAGAAAGAAAGAAAGAAAGAAAGCCGGGCACGGTGGCGCACGCCTGTAATCCCAGTACTTGGGAGGCTGATTCAGGAGGATCAAGAGGATCACAGGATCAAAGCCATCCTCAACAATGGCGAGGCACTTAGCAACTCAGGGAGACCCTGTCTCTAATAAAATACAAAAAAAAAAAAAAAAAAAAAGGACTGGAGATGTGGCCCAGTGGTCAAGTGCCCCTGAGTTCAATCCCTAGTACCCCCCCCCAAAAAAAAAGAAAGAAAGAAAGAAAAAAAGAAAGAAAGAAAGAAAGAAAGAAAGAAAGAAAAGAAAAGAGGCAGAAAGAAAACAGTATTGTAATTTCTCTGAGCTGTTTCTTGCTTAGTTGGTTTTTTTTTTTTTTCCGCTATTGTGGTAAATGAGGTGATGATGTTTGGCAATGCTTTGTGTTTTAAGGAGAGAGTCATCAAATTCTGGAAGCAAAGATTTATATTAATATCATGGACAGAAAGCAAATTAAATTTGTGTTAAATGAACAGTCAAAAGATGACATTACTTGATGGAAATACTGCTTATTAGAAATGAAGATTTAGATAACATGACTCATTCAACTTTAATTTTGTTAATTTAAACAATTAAAAGGACATAATTTATTTAACTGTGTTAAGATAATAGATGATAGTAAAAATATATGATGTATGATAAACTGCACTTTAATTTTGCCTTTAAGTTGTTGTTTTAACATTATTTTAAATACCCATTGAGCATTAAAATATTTCTATTGTTATAAATCAATTATTTGGTATATAAGTTAGCTTTTAAAAATTAACCCATTTGCTATTCTTTTGGTTATGGAAAAATGAATGCACCTGATGTCACTGACATCTGGATAAGCATTATATTCAAGGAGCTTTACTACTTAAACTGCACAAAAAAAATCTTCAGAAGTCAACCCAATAATGACAGGAGTCTTAGAAGAAGAATCCATTTAATTAAGTTTCTCCTTATTAAACCAACTGATGATTTCCTTTGCGGACATTATATTTTATTATCTATGGTCTCACCATGCAGCTGACAATTAAATTCTATTGTGGCTGATGAATATTAAAAGTAGTTTGGTACATTTTCATTTATCCCAGAGTATATATCTCTTTTTTTGTTTGTTTGTTTAATTATTTATTTATTTATTCATAATGCACAAGTATAGCATCTTTTTACATACAACTGCTTGTATACAAAGTGTATAAGAACCATTCAGATCTTCAATCATGCAAGTAGGATAATGATATCCATCTCATTCAACCACCAATTTTTTCCCCTCCACCCTCCCTCCCCACCTTGCTCTCTCCCTTCCCCTCCCTTTCCTTTGACCATTCTAGTGTTCCTCTAATCCTATGTACTCCCATCCAACAACACTGTGAACTAGCCTCCTTATATCAGAGAAAACATTCGGTATTAGGATTTTTGAGATTGACTGATTTCACTTAGCATTATATTCTCCAACTTCATCCATTTACCTGCGAATGTCATTATTTTATTCTCTTTTATTGCTGAGTAAAAGTTCATTTTGTATATATACCACATTTTCTTTATCCACTCATCTACTGAGGGACATCTAGGTTGGTTCCACAACCTACCTATTGTGAATTGTGCTACTATAAACATTGAAGTGGCTGTGTCCCTGTAAAATGCTGTTTTTAAGTCCTTTGGGAATAGACCCAGGAGTGGGATGGCTGGGTCATAGGGTGGTTCCATTCCCATTTTCCCAAGAAATCTCCATATTGCTTTCCATAGCGGTTGCACCATTTTGCAGTCCCACCAGCAATGTATGAGTGTGCCTTTTTCCCCACATGCTCTCCAACATTTATTGTTGTTTGTGTTCTTGATAGCTGCCATTCTGACTGGAGTGAAATGAAATCTTAGAGTAGTTTGGATTTGCATTTCTCTAATTGCCAGTGATGTTGAGCATTTTTTCATGTATTTGTTGATTAAATGTGTATCTTCTTCTGAGAAGTGTCTTTTCAATTCCTTAGCCCATTTATTGATTGGGTTATTTGCTTTTTTGGTGTTAAGTTTTTGAGTTCTTTATATATTCTAGAAATTAGCTCTATCTGATGTGCATGTATTAAATATTTGTTCCCAATTAGTTGGCTCTCTATTCACCTCACTGATTGTTTCTTTTGCTGAGAAGAAGCTTTTTAGTTTAAATATATCCCATTCATTAATTCTTGGTGATAGTTCTTGCACTACAGGATTCTTATTAAGGAACTTGGGCCTAATCCGACATGTTGGAAATTGGATCTTACTTTTTCTTCTATTAGGCGTATTGTCTCTGGTCTAATTCCTAGGTCCTTGATCCACTTTGAATTGAGTTTTGTGCATGGTGAGAGAGAAGGGTTTAATTTCATTTTGTTGCATATGGATTTTCAGTTTTTCCAGCACCATTTGTTGAAGAGGCTATCCTTTCTCCACTGTACATTTTTGACGCCTTTGTCTAATATAAGATAGCTGAAATTATATGTATTAGTCTCTGTGTCCTCAATTCTGTACCATTAGTCCATCAGTCTGTTTTGGTGCCAATACCATGCTGTTTTTGTTACTATTGCTCTATAGTATAATTTAAAGTCCGGTATGGTGATGCCCCCTGCTTCGCTTTTCTTGCTCAGGATTGCTTTGGCTATTCTGGGTCTCTTATTTTTCCAGATGAATTTCATGACTGCTTTTTCTATTTCTTTGAAAAATGACATTGGAATTTTGATTGGAATTGCATTAAATCTGTATAATGCCTTTGGTAGTATGGACATTTTGACAATATTGACTCTACCTATCCAAGAGCAAGGTAAGTCTTTCCATCTTCTGAGTTCTTCTATGATTTCTTTCTTTAGTGTTCTATAATTTTCCTTATAGAGGTCTTTCACCTCTTTAATTAAGTTGATTCCCAGGTATTTTATTTTATTTTTTTTGATGCTATTGTAAATGGGGTAGTTTTCATTATTTCCCTTTCAGAGACTTTGTCACTGATGTACAAAAATGCCTTTGACTTATGGGTATTAATTTTTTATCCTGCTACTTTGCCAAATTCATTTACTGGTTATAAAATTTTTCTGGTAGAATTTTTTGGGTCTTCTAGGTATATTATCATGTCATCAGCAAATAGTGCTAATTTGAGCTCTTCTTTTCCTATCTGGATCCCTTTAATTTCTTTCGTCTGTCTAATTGCTCTGGCCAGAGTTTCCAGTACTTTCAGCAGTGGTGAAAGGGGGCATCCCTGTCTTGTTCCAGTTTTTAGAGGGAATGCTTTCAATTTTTCTCCATTTAAGGTAATGTTAGCTCTGGGCCTTGCATAAACAGCTTTTATAATGTTGAGATATGTTCCTGATATTCCTAGCTTTTCCAGTGTTTTGAACATAAAGGGGTGCTGTATTTTGTCAAATGCTTTTTCTGCGTCTATTGAGATAATCATATGATTTTTATCTTTAAATCTATTGATGAGATGTATTATGTTTATTGATTTCCGAATGTTGAACCAGCCTTGCATCCCTGGAATAAACCCCACTTGATCGTGGTGCACTATCTTTTTGATATATTTTTGTATCCAATTTGCCAAAATTTTGTTGAGGATTTTTGCATCTATGTTCATTAAAGATATTGGCCTGAAGTTTTCTTTTTTTGATGCATCTTTGCCTGGCTTTGGAACTAATGTAAATATTGGCCTCATAGAAAGAGTCTGGAAGAGCTCCCTCTTTTTCTATTTCTTGAAATAGTTTGAAGAGCATTGGTATTAGTTCTTCTTTGAAAGTCTTGTAGATTTCAGCTGTAAACCCATCAGATCCTGGACTTTTCCTTGTTGGTAGCTTTTTGATGAATCTTCTATTTCTTCGCTTGTAATCGATCTGTTTAAATTGTATATAGCCTCCAGATCCAGTTTAGGCAAATCATATGACTCTAGAAATCTGTCAATGCATTCAGTCTTTTCTATTTTATTAGAGTAAAAGTTTTCAAAGTAATTTCTAATTATGTTCTGTATATCTGAGGTGTTTGTTGTGATATTCCCTTTTTCATCACGAATGTTAGTAATTTGAGTTTTTTCTCTTCTTCTTTTCCTTAGTATTGCTAAGGGTCTGTCAATTTTGTTTATTTTTTAAAAGAACCAACTTTTAGTTTTTACAATTCTTTGAATTGTTTCCTTAGTCTCAATTTCATTAATTTCTACTCTGATTTTAATTATTCCCTGTGTTCACTGCTCTTAGTGTTGATCTGTTCTTTTTCTAGTGCTTTGAGGTGTGATGTTAAGTCATTTATTTGTTGGTATTTTTTTCCTTTTAAGGAATGATCTCATTGCAATGAATTTTCCTCTTACTACTGCCTTAATAGTGTCCCAGAGATTTCTGTAAGATGTATCTGTGTTCTCATTTACCTCTAGGAATTTTATAATCTCCTCTTTGATGTCTTCTTCAACCCCTTGTTCATTCAGTAGCATGTTGCTTAGCTTCCAGTTGTTGGAGTAGTTTTTCTTATTCCTTGTTTTGTCATTGATTTCCAATTTCATCCCTTTATCGTCTGATAGAATGCAGGGTAGTATCTCTATTTTTTTATATTTGCTGAGAGTTGCCTTGTGAGATAATATATGATCTATTTTGGAGAAGGAGCCATGTGCTGATGAGAAAAAAAGTGTATTCTTTTACTGAGGGATGAAATATTCTATATATGTCCGTTAGGTCTAAGTTATTAATTGTTTTAAGGAGGCCTAAGGTTTCTTTGTTTAGTTTTTGTTTGGATGATCTATCCATTGGTGAGAGAGGTATGTTGAAATCCCCTAGAATAACTGTGTTGTGGTCAATTTTACTCTTTAACTTGAGAAGAGTTTGTTTGATGAATGTAGGTGCTCCATTATTTGGGGCATATAGATTTATGATTGTTATATCCTGTTGATGAATGGTTCCCTTAAGTAGTAAGAAATTCCCATCTTTGTCCCTTTTGATTAGCTTTGGCTTGAAGTCTACCTTATTTGAAATGAGAATGGAAACCCCTGCTTGCTTCTGCAGGCCATGTCAGTGATAAGACATTCCCAGCCTTTCACCTTCAGTCTATTGATGTCTTTTTCTACGAGGTGTGTTTCTTGGAGACAGCAAATTGTTGGGTCATTTCTTTTAATCCATTCAGATACTCTGTGTCTTTTGAATGGCGAGTTTAGGCCATTAACATTCAGGGTTATTATTGAGATGTGATTTTTATTCCCATCCATTTTTATTTGTATTATGATCTTTAGCTTGATTTGGTTTCTCTTCTGGTTGGTATTTCCCTTAGTTTAATATCTCCCTTTGTTGATTTTCATTGTTATTTTTCTCTTCTTCTTCATGAAAAATTTTGCCCAGTATGTTCAGAAGTGCTGGCTTTCGAAATGTGAAATCTTTTAACTTTTGCTTGTCTTGGAAGGTTTTTATTTTATCTTTGAATCTAAAGCTCAATTTTGCTGGATATAAGATTCTTGGTTGACATCCTGTTTCTTTCAGAGCTTGAAATATGTTATTCCAGGATCTTCTTACTTTTAAGGTCTGGGTAGAAAAATATGAACATAGTCTGATTGGTTTCCCCCTATATGTAATCTGCTTCCTTTCTCTTTTTGCTTTTAATATTCTCTCCTTGCTCAGTATATTAGGCATTTTTATTATAATGTGTCTTGGTGTGGATCTGTTGTGATTTTGTATGTTTGGTCTTCAGTAAGCCTCTTGACCTTGGTTTTCCAATTCATTCCTCAAGTTTGGAAAATTTTCTCTAATTATTTCATTAAATAAATCACTCATTCCTTTGGCTTGAAACTCTGCCTCCTCCTCTACCCCAATCACTCTTATGTTTGGTCTTTTTATGTTGTCCCATAATTCTTGAATGTTCTGTTCTTGGTTTCTTACCATTTTTGCTGTGTAATTTAGATTTTTCTCTAGGATATGTATTTTGTCTTCATTGTCTGAGGTTCTTTCTTCCAAATGATCTACTCTGTTGGTGATACTTTTGATTGAGCTTTTATTTTGGTTTATTACTTCTTTCATTTCCAGAATTTCTGTTTGGTTTCTCTTTAGAGCCTCTATCTCCCTATTGAAGTAATCTTTTACTTCCTGTATTTGTTTATGGAGTTCTTTGTCAAAATGATCTTTCGCCACTTGTATTTGCTCCCTCATCTCATTTTTGAGTTCATTCCTAAGTTCCACAAACATTTGGAATATGTAATTTCTAAATTCCATCTCTGGCATTTCACCAACTGTGCTTTCCATGGAATCTACTGAGGAGGTATATTGATTTGTTTGTGTCACTTTCTTCCCTTGTTTCTTTATATTGCTTGTGCATCTATTATTCCTGCACTGTGGGACCTTGACTATTTTGATTTTACCTTAAAACCTTGCATTGATCCTGTAGTACAATGCTATCAGATCCCTTATATTTCCTTTACACTTTAAAATCAAACACTTTCTATTCAGAGAATCCCAGTTTGATCACAAAGTACAGATTTAGTTAACCCAGATATTGTTTGCAATTTACTCTGTATGCTTCTGATGGGTTTTATAGTTTCAAGTAATGGACACAGAGGTGATTTGTTTAGGAAGAAGGAAGTGAGTGTATTGACTTGTTCTTTCTTAGAAAGTATGAAAAGAGAGTTCTATGGAAGTGGTTTAGTATCAGCAGATGAGAGAGGAAAGAGAATGGAGTGAATGATTAGGTGGAAAGACCGATTTGTATATAAACTTAACTTATGCAGCGTTTGAGAGAAGAAATAAAGAAAGATGGAAAAGAAAAAAAAAGAAGAAAAAAAAATGACCAAGGAGTAGAAATTAGTGTAAGAGAGAGGAGAGAGAGAGTGAGTCTAGAAAATAGAGAATAAACTATATATAACACCACTTTGCTATATATTTCAATTGTACCCATTCTAAAAATCCCAATTTCTGCATATAACTTGTTTTTGCCTCTGTTGAGTATGTAATGGTAGGGTGTAAATCGGGAAGATGAAGGAAGAAGAAAAAATACAAAAGTGAGAAGGAAGAAAATAAAGAAAGAAAAGAGGAGCAGAAGCAAACAAACACAGTGTCAATCAAAACAAAAACAAAGCAAAAACAAACAAACAACAACAAAAAAACAACCCTAAGAAACAACAAAACAAACAAACAAAAAGAAAAATGTTGAACCCAGGTACAAGTCTCAAACAAAATGGACCCTTGGAAGCCCTTCTATTTTCCCTTCCAGTTTAAGCCAATTGACCTGATCATGTCCAGTCAGCAGTCCTGTTAGTGGAGTCAAGGCTGCACCTTTGGCCAGTTGCAGAATGCACAGTGGAAGAGTGGAGGGGGCTTATCCTCAGGTTGGGCCCTGCGTGCAGCAGCAGGGAGATGCTACTCTGGGCCCTGGAGGCCAGGAAAACTGGCGGCTGGGTCTCTCCTTCTGGGTGGGCAGGTACCTACCTCTTGTTCTGGTCACAGCTGGGCAGGTTGCACAACCCCCGAGAGTGGAGGGGGCCCTTCCCCATGTCTGGCCCTGCGTGCAGCAGCAGGGAGATGCTACTCTGGGCCCTGGAGGCCAGGAAAACTCTATATCTCTTTTTGTTTCTGTCTCTGTCTCTGTTCATCCTCCACATATATATGTATAGAGAAATACTTATTTTTTATATACACTTATATAAACATATATGTTCATGTTTATTAAGTATAATTTGTATATTTTCTATAATACAATAATATATAATATGCAAATAAATGTATGTAATATGTGACTTATATATTAATATATTTTATATAAATGTGGATAAAATAAGTATACTCATACATATATACTTACATATTTTACATGTATTTATATAACTAAATATATCTATATATCTATTATACATATAATATATATACTCATTTATCTACTATATATTGATACACACACACACATACACACACCAATGATCTCAAAGGATGAATAAAAATACATTTTTATTTATAATAAACAAATGGGACCTGTCAAATAAAAATAAACATATAAGTACCTGTAAGGAAAGACCCTACAGGAGGGTTTGAAAAATCTGTATCTTCTTTCTTTTTTAATTTTTGTAGTTGGACAGCATGTCTTTATTTTATTTTATATATTTATTTATTTATGTATGTATGTTTTTGTGGTGCTGAGGATCAAACCCAGTGCCTCACATGTGCAAGGCAAGTGCTTTGCCACTGAGCTACAGCCCCAGCCCTGCTTCTTTTTTCAATAAACATTTATTGCTCACTTACCTACTGCACTAGACACCAAGATTATAGCACTAACAGGATATAATTCTCACCCTTCAAGAATATTGGTATTTTCTTTATATTACCTAGTCTCTTTCTCCTTAATCCTTCTAGAAATAATTTTATTCTCTACTAAACACTTAAACACTCATCCAAAACTTGCTTTCTGCATTTTAATGAGAATTTTCTCATTGTATGTTCTCTTGAATTCCCTAACATCAATACTGATTGATAATGTTGAGAAGTATGAAATATCTGTCTGCAGACTAGACCACTTTCCTGATTTCCTACCCAATTAATCCTTAAATACAAAATAAATTATACAGTTATTTCCAATCCTAGATACCATTGCAGAGATAATTATCTTTAACCATCACATGTATATATTAGCTGAATATTTTCTTTGTGTATGTGTATTTAAAGACAAATAAAAACATATTTCAAATATATGGAGAATAAAATTTCTTTTGTTTTTTTACTTTCTAGAATAAAAATCCATAACAAGCATGTCAATGTCATTATTGTTATATAAAATTTGAAATGTTTTATCAAAAATTAGTTTTAATATGCTTTTGGATCTATATAGTAGATTCATCAAAACATATTTTAAAAAATGTAAATATTTCCTTAAAATGAAATAAAATGTTTTGAATTAATATTAAAGTTAAGTTATATATATAACTTAATAACATATATATATTAATACATAACTTAATAACTTTATATATATATAAATATATATATAAATATATATTTCCTAAACAAGGAAAATGCATAAACAGAATAATTACTTTTGATGTATAGTCATATAATTTAATCATTTCCTTTCATATACAGTTTGAACATCATGTCAGATATTACTATAAAAGTGATTTTGATGAATTATTTTTAGTTATTTTAATAAAATTTCATGCAATCTTTAAATTTCTATTTTACGGTTAATAAATTTTCAATGTCTTTAATAAACTATTCTCTGCAGACAATATTAGCCAGGGTTCTCCAACGAGACAAAGTAAATATAGGAGAGAGGGAAGGATGGATGGATGGATAGATAGGTGACAGCTGGATATAAGGGGATGTATCAAACACAATGGTTCATATTCACAATAGGCCACCTGCCTTTGGAGACTCAAGGAAGGCAGTTTGACTTAGTCCAATTCTGAATGCTTCAGAACCAGAGAAGCCAGTGTTGTAACGTTTATGTTTAGATTGAAAAATGATAACTAAATGATCATTGGCTCAAGTATCAATTCTAAGGCCAAAGAAGCTATTGCTTTGATTTCCAGGGCAGGAGAAGGAAAAGAACAAACATGCCTTCCCCTGCCTACTTGTTCTATCTGGGCTCACTGCCTGCCATACATTGAGTACAGAGGTTCCTACTCAGTACTGGGATTCACATGCTAGTTTCCTTTTGAGACACCCACACAGACACACCCAAAAGTAATTCTTTACCAGCTGTCTCTATATTACATAAAATTTTCAAATTGGCTCCTAAAATTAAGCACACAGACCCTAGCAATTTTTCTGAGAAATTATTTTGCTGACTTACCTAGTATCCTTAGGACAAAGTCATCTAAATGGAAGGTTTTAAAATTCTTATCTATATTTCATGTAGCAATCTTTAAACACATGTTTTTGAGTGAGCTCACCATTCCTCATCAACTTTTTTAAAGTTTTGAAATAAAAATTCGAGTATTTTCCACTTAACATGCATATTTATTTTCTGAGATTGTTGTTGATGAAAGTCTATGATAAAAGTAAGTAAAATTTAAAAATGCTACATTTTTTGTGTATTAACAAAATAAACAATGAAACCACTTGGAGAGAGTGTTCTGATTATTCTTGATTGACTCCATGGGAGGAAGGCTCAGCCTTTATAGTCTATACTTATCTGCATACACTTACATTTTGCTGTATTTCTCACTGACTGCCATCATGTGGTTAACTGGTTTTGCGCATCTTTGTAAGCTATGACCTTGACCATGGCAAAACCAGCTGATGCACCCTGTGTCTGGCAGAGGCAGGAACAACTCTTCCACTCCCTTCTGAGATATGAAAGTGGAGCTCTCTCCATTTTCTCCTAAGAATGGCAAGCAATTTGTTTTTTGGCTCCATATGATGTTAGTTCGGTCTGGACAGAGTTAAGAAAGCAGTGATAAATTATATTGCTGGTCATGTAAATCAATTTTATCTATGTTAAAATAAGAATGTTACTTACTAAACATGCTTTAATGTAGTAGTAGATGAGATCATGCTCAAATTGTAAATATTTACATATACATTACACCTTATTTTAACACAGCTATTCATATAAGTACTATGTTAAAAATGAAATTTTAAGAAACATTCTAAAATGGACATGGTATCATAACAACAGATATAAGACAAGAAGGTCTCAGGCAAATCAATTTGAATGAACGTCATCTTATTTATATCCATATCCCTCTAAGTTGGTGTCAAGAGGTATATCACACTTTTTAAATAGAAGTGTTATTATGTTGAATGCAAGTACTATATATATATATATATATATATATATATATATATAATTTGTAGGTCTACACGATACCTTTATTTTATTTATATGGTGCTAAGGATGGAACCCAGGGCCTCACACATGCAAGATGAGTGCTCTACCACTGAGCCATAGCCCCAGCCCTGCAAGTACTATATTTTATTTAATTATTTTTTTTCCCAAAGAGTAATGCAGTCCAGAATTAAGCAATTAATAATAATTATTTTATGTCTTTTCTTTGAATAAATATTTTACTACAACAGATATTGAGAACTGAAATAGCTACTTTTGAACTGGCTGTGGATTTTAAATTGTGATTAGTATAATAATAGTAAGTGGCCTCCTAAGGGACTACAGGTCAGTTTATAGTATCATCAGCAGAGTAAGAGATGACCCTTTCCAGCACTGACAATATCAAGGTGAATTTTTCAAGTGGTCATGTTAATGACATCTCAGTTTTGCTTAACTATGTATTCCCATCTCTTATTTGTGAGCTTGAGCACATTTTCTATGTCATAATTTTTGCATTATTTATACAGTGACCTTTTTACTCTTATCAAATATTGCTTCCTTGTATTCCTTTACTGTTTTTTGACAATAATGATGCTCTTGTGAATCATGTGCAGATTCTTCTTAGGTCTCTCTCACATCATGATTCTTACAGGCAATGAGCATTTATAATCTGTTTTCATTTCTATTGAGATCATTTCTTTTCCAGTTCCAATGCAGGCATTCAAGTTTTGGTTTCGAGGCTTAATTTATCATTTTGATTTTCAACTTATAATTATGCCATATTCCTAACTCAATCTGTTCACTATGAGGGATACAATGTCTTTATTTGACAAACTGAGAATTTTCCATGAACTGCCTAGACCCACCCTATACTAGACTAGATCTAAGTGAGTCTTTGTCCAGATTGTTAATATTACAACAGACAGAGAAGACACCAGATCAAAATGCACTGGTGTGAGAATTTAGCTCTTAAAATGCAGAGAAGGCTAAGATCTAATGTAGGATAAAATGTTTAGTCAGTAGTTGCTAACTACTAATTGGTGATTGATTGGTTCAAATAACTGAAGGAGTGGATAGATGAATAGATAGATGATAGATAGGTAGAAAGAGATGCTTTATCTTATGAGAGAAGATACTGAGAAAATACAGAAAAAAAAAATAGAAACTCTGAAGATTTGGAAAGACAGTTAGTAATTTGCCAATTGCTAGTAGAAATTTGTAGAAAGTCAAATATTTCAGAAATTTGTATTATACTAGTCAGCCACAAATGAAGTGAATTGCTTCCTGGTTCAAGTTATAAGCATGTTGACAATGTACATGTTTTGTCTTCAATCAAGGACTATGTCTTAAATATAGCTTTACAAATTGAAGAGAAAATCATCAAAAGTTATGTAATAACAATACTATAAAAGTTAAATAAGACCCAATACAATTTTGAAATAGTAGATAAATCAATAAAAAGTAAATTCTAAATCTGCGATAATAGAACAAAATAGAATGAAATTAAAATGTATATATCAGAATTTAAAATTTAAGATGCAATTATTGATTTTTAAAATAAAAATCATTTTAATAATATTCAAAATTTTGTTTCAAATAATTTTGCAAACAGAATATAATGAATTTAAATTAATAGTGATTGAAGGTAGTAACAGGAAGACAAAGATAAAACATAAAAGATAAAATCTCAGAAATTTCATTAATAACATTTCATTAACATAAAGTAATTGAAAGATATAATGATTATTAAACTGGAAATATGAAAATTATGTAAATGCAGGGCAACAGAGTAAATATCAATAATGGCAAAAATACAGGGTGATTTAGGGGAAACACTAAAAACAGCACTGCCAAAATGTAGAAAATTTTGCTATAAATAGGAAAGCAATAGACATGTTTAAAAGAGTCTGGCATAAAGATCTTTTATGAAACAGTTTTATATTACATGGTATACAAAGGTAGAAAAGTAGCTGTTTTCTTGGACATTTTTGCCTGTCTCCTGTAGTGAAAGAGTCAAATACAATGCTAACATTGTATTTGCTATGCTCTCAATATGGAGGCTCCAAAGTTTCTATAGAATTTAGGCTTAGGAACAAAAAAGTTGTTACAAATAAGAACTAGCAAAAGAGTGTTACAGGTGAGTTTATGTATTGTTTTTCTTTAAAGTGAATGAAAGTAAATTTTCAATTATAAAGGACATCAGTGGTGGAGTTTGCACTACCCTCTTGCTAATACTCCTGAAACATCATCATAGTTTTTCCACTGTACACAAATATTCATTCATATACAGAAGGTCTACCCCTCAGTAAAACAGGGAACAATCGAGGCCAACTGATATTCCTCAGCCTTCATAGTTATGGTAGCTAAATATTTAAATATTTGAAGTCGATAGAAATACTGGGGTTTGAATACAACATAAAAATTGATATGTCGGGGGCTGGGATTGTAGCTCAGCTTAGAGCGCTTGCCTAGCACGTGTACAGCCTGGGTTCAATCCTCAACACCATGTAAAACTAAAGGCATTGTGTACAACTAAAACAACAACAAAAAAATTTAAATATTGACATGTCAATATGCAACATGAGAACCTGTTTGAAAATTTGTAGAATAAAATGGTTTACTGTTATTCTAATTCCAATTTTGTGTCTCATTCAAAATAAAATGCTTACAGATAACTAGCCTTAAGTTTTAGTTTTGATGTTAAATTTTCATAAGGTTTTATATACACCCCAGTGGACAAATCCATTCCATAATATTCCGGTTGCATCACTAGTCCACTTTTCCACAACCTCTTGGTTTTATCTGGGCTATTTGACTGAATTCTGGCCAATATAAGGGGACAAAAACAGTGATGCATACCACTTCCAAATCTGTCTCATGTTCTCAGATGTCCTTTTCCTCCATTTACAGCAAGCTCAAAGCTCACAGTTGTAATATATCTGAGTTTAGAGTGCAAGGAGATTAGAATCCTCAGAATCATCTTTGCATAAAAGCTGCTCTACTAAGAAAACCCACATTGAACTTGACTACCATCTATTTTGGTAAATCACTGAAATTTGGAATTATTTGTCACAGTAGTTCTTGCTAACTTGTTTTTGCTAACTTGCCTTCATTGGTGGTCAAATGAATTTTGCCATTACTTCAATGTTTTTCATTCATGGATTAATATCTTGTTTTAAAAATTTTCAAGGAAGGCAAAAATTTGCTTACCTTTCCAGCAGAGCTCTTGATACTTTTCTTCCAGAAGTAAACAATCCAATAAGAAATTAATTTTCCACTGGAAATATCTTACCTCTCATCATAATCATAATTTATTTTGTTTTGCTCTATGTTGCCTTTCAAAATATTTTCTTCAGGCAAATGCTCATGTTGATTTCTAATCAATTAGAACTTGAGCTATTAGTGAAGCCAGTTTACAAAGAAATTTTATAAAAAAAAAGCATAACAAAATAGAACAAAAGTGTCATAATGAATATCAAATGATGTTTAATTAGTGTCATTTGAGATTTCAACAACATTTATTGATTATATTTTGTTACATGGTCTATATTAAATATTGGAAATGTGATGCTAAATATAATATAGATACTGGTAATAGTGGGGAAAGAAAACCCATGATTTTATAGGAAAAATCCAGCATGACCTGAGTATGAATAACAGGTTCATATGATGTCTGATAAGTTGAGGAGTCCCGTGAGGTGAGACGTAAAATGGGATGTAAGAAATTAATTTTCTATATAACCAGGAGAAAAGACTGTAGAAAAGTTCCACAGTAGAAAATAATTTCTTTGTGCAGTTCCTAAGGCAGGAAGAATCATAAGAACAGATGGCAAATGAAACAATGATGAGAAAGAAGGCAGGGCCTATATGATCAGGGATTCACTAACCACAATAAGAATTTTGAAATTTATCCCAAGAGCAAGAGCAAAACATTATTAAATGATCTTAAGCATGAGAGCATAACTTCAAAATATGCATTAAATCACTATGAATTAATTTTAAAAGATAAGAGTAGATATAAGAGGATCAGTTAAGAGGTGGTTGGAACAGCCTGGGGAAGATAAAATAACATCTTCTCATCATTTCAGTGTCTTTTGTTTTTTAACATGATATTTTAAAATAGTTCTTTAATTTTATTTTTTTCATTGTCCTAATTTATTTCTTTTCAGGCATTTAATCTGTTAGATATTTACCTTAACTAAACTTAAAATAAAAAGCAATCTATCAATCATTTATTAGTCTGCTCCAAATTTCATGTTGCCATCTTTTTTAATTTATGGGGAAAATTACTTAATTTCAACTCTGGTCTACGAAAGTGAGTGACTTTGAAGGATGCATTAAAATAAAATGAAGACATTAATTAATATATAAGCTACTGGTGAACTTCTGCCAGCACTATGATTTGAAAGAGAAAGATGACTCCATTTAACAATCAATCCACTAACATAAATATGAATTCAGCACCTATAAAAGAAATATGTATATAGAGAGTTAAAATGCTTTAGGCATAAAACAGATAAGTAGAAAGGACCTAACTTTTTTTTTAAATTTCAAATTACATAATCTCTAAATTTCTATATTTAAAATTCTTATTTTTCCTTTCTGCATTCTGAGTACATCTTCCTCTTTTTCCTATGCTTTCAAGGTACACTTAATATTTTTGTTATGTTTTATAATTAATGGTGGGAAGATAAAAAAATGATTGTGTCATATGTGTTCACAGAACTATATAATGGATTATACACATAAGCAGTCTCAGAAAATACATTTTTTTTATTCTCAGTCTTCCTATGCTACTAGGAAGTACTAATTTTTTTCTTAAACCTTTAGAATTTAAATGCTTTAATATACATTTTTAAATACTTTATGAAATGGATCTCTGCTTTCCCTTATTATTTTTTTCAAAGCTCTTTCCCTTCAGAAAATGATGCACCCAGTGACAAACAGCACCAGAACAAAACTTTAAATTTATTTCTTAAAACAATACTAGCAGTACTATATGTTCTTTATCTAAAATGTTATGATCAAATTGTTCCAGAAGAATAACATAAAACATGATTTTCTTCAAATGTTATTATTTCCCACAATTTCAACAACACCCATTATTTTTAGATTTTCATTTGTGACCCTTCCTAAATACATATTTCTATGTTGTTTTATAATTTACTGGAATGGACAATGAAATTTTTCTAGATTAAAACTGTATGTTCTATGCATTAATACTGAAAATAGTTTGATTTACTTATATTCTATGTGTCAAGTAGCATTGCAGAAATAAGTATAAAAGTCTTTAACTTTCAACAATGTATGGAACCCAAAATAACTGTATAAAGTAAAAATCCAGAATTCTGAAATGAATATAGCAAGTGATGTGCCTATATATATATATATATATATATATATAGTGAGAGAAAAAAGTAAGAAATATAGCTATATATGTATATGTGTGTACTATATGCATATTATACACACACCAAGAACACATACAATCTGTGATTAATATTGCATTGCATGTTATATTTTATGTAAACATTTTATATAATAGAATGCAAAATAATAATGATTTATGAAAGTGGAAATTTTATATTTTGTAAAAGAAACTGATTTTAATGAACACAGAGTTAGTGGGGGAAAGCGTTCTCTGAAACCAACCAAAAATCTTTTAGATCTCTGGGGCAGAGAGCTTGGAGAGAACTGAGACCACTGGCCCCCAAAATGACAATGGGCAATAGCCCAGGAACAATCTGCAAACACCATGGGCAGCCAAGAGGGACAAATGGGGATAATGAAAGCTTCCAACAGTCACATGCTATGACCTTCAGAGTACACCTGAACCAGAGTGACTAAAAAGGCTACAAAGAAAATTATACCTGACTCATATAGGCTTTGAATATTCTCAGAGCCTATATAAGTCAGGTGTGATGTTTCCTTTGTCACTGGTATCCATAAGAGCTATTGGGAAGTGGCCTACAGCATCCTCCCAAGAGCACCTGTATTTCAGGGCAGATACCTCCTAATTCATATTCACTGGGGCAAAGGTGAAACCTGTGGAGGCATAGTCCCTGTGCACTAAAAGTGGATTTTACCTGAGGACCCAAGGGTCCAGATTTCCGGCAGAGACTGGAAACTCCCCAGCAATATGAGGCAGGGATCAAATGCCAAATACCTTCCAACAGAGTTCCAAAGTTCACCCAAGACTAAGCCCCAAATACTGGAACCTTATATTTACAACTCTGCTTCACCCCTGATGCTTTAAGATTACACAATATATCAGCACTCCTCAGTCTATCTCACCTTGTACTGGGAGGCTGGAAGCTGAGAACTACTACACCTAGTTAGTACACACTGTTGTGAATAACACAAAGACATTTAACTTAAGAACCTCAGCCCTTGACCAAGGGTTATAGAGCCAAAAATAAATGTAAAGCGTGAAAATTTATTCATTTCAACAATTTTGACCACTGCTGCAGAATCAAGCCCTTTATTTCCCATCAAGATTATTTTTCTCTTTTGTATTTCCTCAGTATTCGCATTTTTAAACTATTTTATATTTCTTTGTTAAAATTTTAACTTAGAAAAAGTTTTAAACATCACTTTATAATAGTGGGTTTTTAAAAAATTTATTCCATTATACGTGATTTTGTGTGTATGTATGTGAATGGGTCCATGGTCCATGTGTATGCTTTCACTGGTCCAATATACTCAAATATGTGTGTGTATATATTCATATCATTTTACATTCACATTAATAATTTTCTTACCTTGTATTTAATTTACCCTTGATTTGACTTAGGTGAGGTATAATTATACAAGATTATGAGTTATTTTGATCTTACATTTGAGTGTTTGTTCATGCCTTGGATCCTGTCACTCCTATCGCCCCTTCAGTCTCTTCCTGCCCTAACTGCCAAACATTCCTATTTCCTCTTCCTCTCTTTCTCTTATTCATTCTTTCAGTTAATTGTTTCTTTCTTCTTGACATTTAACATCTACTACCTATATTTTGCCTCTCCTCTGATCATATTTTTAAATATTTCAATCTTTCTCCCACTTTCCTACACTATTTTCTCTTAAAGACAGTAATCCCACTAAGTAAGATAATTACATAGTTAATGTAATTTCTACTCCATTCATGTTGTTGTGATTATGAACATAGTGGATGACATAGTGGATACCTGCTGTCAGATGTCTGATGTAGTATACAGATTTATATTGTTGATAATGAAGACAAATGCTAAACCCACCTTTCCCATATAGGTATCAATTAGCATTACAGATATTAAAGTAGACACTGAACATTGATTTTGAGGCTGTACATCTGTCACTAACATTAGTGCTATCCCTGGATATCCATTTTCTCTATGAGGGACTGGAAAATGATTGGGACACTTCAAGATCACAGAGCTGATATCTTGATGCTGAGAAATACAAATCAGCAAAGCAGCAGTGGATTTCACCCCATATATGATCTAGCCCCACCAGAGCCTTAATATTACTTGACATCAGAAGTACTTTTAATCAGAAAAACTAATACCTGTCTTTCTCAAATTATCCCATGCATTTGAATGGGAAGGACAACTCCAAAATACATTCTATAATGCTGATGTAATCCTGATACCAAAACCAAGCAAAATCACATCAAAGGAAAAAATAAAATAAAACTACAGACCAACATTCCTGATGAATATATATGCAAAGAAAGCCTTAACAAAATGTTAGTAAACCATATTAAAGAACACATAAAGAAGATAACATCATATGATCAAGTAGGTTTTATCCTAGAGATGCAACTTTGGTTCACCATATGCAAATCACTAAATGTAATCTACCTCTTAAATAGTGTTAAGGAAAACCATCACATGATCATCTCAATAGATGCAGAAAAAGTCTTTGATAAAATGCAGCACCCATTCATGATTAAAATGTTGGAGAAGCTAGGGATAGAAGAAATTACCTCAACACTCTAAAGGCAATTAAAAAATGCAAAGCAGGTGAGCTGCCCATTTGCGACCAGAGCAAGAGGTAGACTCCCGCCCGCTGGAAGGAGAGACCCAGCCGCCACTGTCCCTGGCCGCCTGGGCCCAGAGTAGCAGCTCCCTGCTGCTGCACGCAGGGCCAGACCTGGGGAAGGGCTTCCTTCATTCCCGGGAAGAGTGGGACCTGCCAGCTGCGACCAGAACAAGAGGTAGGCACCCGCCCGCTGGAAGGAGTGACCCAGCCGCCAGTGTCCCTGGCCGCCAGGGCCCAGAGTAGCATTTCCTGGCTGCTGCATGCAGGGCCAGACCTGGGGAAGGGCTTCCTCCATTATCGGGAAGAGTGCGACCTGCCCATTTGCGACCAGAGCAAGAGGTAGACTCCCGCCCGCTGGAAGGAGAGACCCAGCCACCAGTTTGCCTGGTCTTCGGGGCCCGGAACAGCATCTCCCGGCTGCTGCACGCAGGGCCAGACCTGGTGAAGTGCTTCCTCCACTCCCTGGGGGAGTGCGACCTGCCCAGCTGCAACCAGAGCAAGAGGTAGGCACCTGCCCGCTGGAAAGAGAGAACCCGCCGCCAGTTTGCCTGGCCTCCAAGGCCCATAGTAGCATCTCCCTACTGCTGTAAGCAGGGCCCAGCCTGAGGATAAGCCCCTTCCACTATTCCACTGTGCCACTCTGCAACGGACCAAAGGTGCAGCCTGGACTCCACTAACAGGGTTGCTGACTGTACATGATCTGGGTCAGGTGGCTTAAACTGGAAGGGAAAAAAGAAGGGCTTCCAAGGGTCCATTTTGTTTGAGACTTGTTCTTGGGTTCAACGTTTTTGTTTTTATTTGCTTGTTTGTTTGTTTTGTTGTTTCTTGGGAGTTTTTTGTTTGTTTTTGTTTTGATTGACAGTGTGTTTGTGTGCTTCTGCTCCTCTTTTCTTTCTTTTTCTTCCTTCTCACTTTTATATTTTTTCTTCTTCCTTCATCTTCCCTATTTACACCCTGCCATTGCATTCTCAACAGAGGCAAAAACAAGTTATACGCACAAATTGAGACTTCTAGAACGTGTACAATTGAAATATATAGCAAAGTGGTGTTATATATGGTTTATTCTGTATTTTCTAGACTTATTCTCTCTCTCCTCTCTCTTACACTAATTACTACTCCTTGGTTATTATTTTTTTTCTCTTCTTTTTTTTTTTTCTTTTCCATCTTTCTTTATTTCTCCTCTCAACCGCTGCATAAGTTAGGTTTATATGTAAATCGGTCTTTCCATCTATTCATTCACTCCATTCTCTTTCCTCTCTCGTCGGCTGATACTAAACCACTTCCATAGAACTCTCTTTTCATACTTTCTAAGAAAGAACAAGTCAATACACTCACTTCCTTCTTCCTAAACATATTACCTCTCTGTCCATTACTTGAAACTTTAAAACCCCATCAGAAGCATACAGAGTAAATTGGAAACAACATCTGGGTTAACTAAATCTGTAGATTGTGATCAAACTGGGATTCTCTGAATAGAAAGTGTTTGATTTTAAAGTGTAAAGGAAATATAAGGGGATCTGATAGCATTGTACTACAGGAGGAACATAAGGTTTTAAGGTAAAATCAAAGTAGACAAGGTCCCACAGTGCAGGTAGAATAGACGCACAAGCAATATGAAGAAATAAGGGAAGAAAGTGACACAAACAAATCAATATACCTCCTCAGTAGATTCCATACCATGCACAGTTGGTGCAATGCCAGAGATGGAATTCAGAAATTACATATTCCAAATGTTAGCGGAACTTAAGAATGAACTAAAAAATGAGATGAGGGAGCAAATACAAGTGGCGAAAGAGGTGAAAGATCATTTTGACAAAGAACTCCATAAACAAATACAGGAAGTAAAAGATTACTTCAATAGGGAGATAGAAGCTCTAAAGAGAAACCAAACAGAAATTCCAGAAATGAAAGAAGCAATAAATCAAAATAAAAGCTCAATCGAAAGTATCACCAACAGAGTAGATCACTTGGAAGAAAGAACCTCAGACAATGAAGACAAAATATATATCCTAGAGAAAAATCTAGATTACACAGCAAAAATGGTAAGAATCCAAGAACAGAACATTCAAGAATTATGGGACAACATAAAAAAACCAAACATAACAGTGATTGGGGTAGAGGAGGGGGCAGAGTTTCAAGCCAAAGGAATGAGTAATTTATTTAATGAAATAATTACAGAAAATTTTCCAAACTTGAGGAATGAAGGGGAAAACCAAGTTCAAGAGGCCTACCGAACACCAAACATACAAAATCACAACAGATCCACACCAAGACACATTATAATGAAAATGCCTAATATACTGAGAAGGAGAGAATATTAAAAGCCACAAGAGAAAGGAAGCAGATTACATATAGGGGGAAACCAATCAGACTTTGTTCAGATTTTTCTACCCAGACCTTAAAAGCAAGAAGATCCTGGAATAGCATATTTCAAGCTCTGAAGGAAAAGGGATGTCAACCAAGAATCTTATATCCAGCAAAATTGAGCTTTAGATTTGAAGATGAAATAAAAACCTTCCACGACAAGCAAAAGTTAAAAGATTTCACATCTCGAAAGCCAGCACTTCTGAACATCCTGGGCAAAATTTTTCATGAAGAAGAAGAGAAAAATAACAATGAAAATCAACAAAGGGAGATATTAAACTAAGGGAAATACCAATCAGAAGAGAAACCAAATCAAGCTAAAGATCATCATACAAATAAAAATGGATGGGAATAAAAATCACATCTCAATAATAACCCTGAATGTTAACGGCCTAAACTCGCCATTCAAAAGACACAGATTATCTGAATGGATTAAAAGAAATGACCCAACAATCTGCTGTCTCCAAGAAACACACCTCATAGAAAAAGACATCAATAGACTGAAGGTAAAAGGCTGGGAAAAGTCTTATCACTCACATGGCCTGCGGAAGCAAGCAGGGGTTTCCATTCTCATTTCAAATAAGGTAGACTTCAAGCCAAAGTTAATCAAAAGGGACAAAGATGGATATTTCTTACTACTTAAGGGAACCATTCATCAACAGGATATAACAATCATAAATCTATATGCCCCAAATAATGGAGCACCTACATTCATCAAACAAACACTTCTCAAGTTCAAGAGTAAAATTGACCACAACACAGTTATTCTAGGGGATTTCAACACACCTCTCTCACCAATGGATAGATCATCCAAACAAAAACTAAACAAAGAAACCTTAGGCCTCCTTAAAACAATTAATAACTTAGATCTAACGGACATATATAGAATATTTCATCCCTCAGTAAATGAATACACTTTTTTCTCATCAGCACATGGCTCCTTCTCCAAAATAGATCATATATTATGTCACAAGGCAAATCTCAGCAAATATAAAAAAATAGAGATACTACCCTGCATGCTATCAGACCATAAAGGGATGAAATTGGAAATCAATGACAAAACAAGGAATAAGAAAAACTACTCCAAAAACTGGAAGCTAAGCAACATGCTACTGAATGAACAAGGGGTTGAAGAAGACATCAAAGAGGAGATTAAAAAATTCCTAGAGGTAAATGAGAACACAGATACATCATATAGAAATCTCTGGGACACTATGAAGGCAGTAGTAAGAGGAAAATTCATTGCACTGAGTTCATTCTTTAAAAGGAAAAAAAAAAAACAACAAATAAACGACTTAACATCACACCTCCAAGCACTAGAAAAAGAAGAACAGATCAACACCAAGAGCAGCAGAAGACAGGAAATAATTAAAATCAGAGCAGAAATTAATGAAATTGAGACTAAGGAAACAATTCAAAGAATTGACAAAACTAAAAGTTGGTTCTTTGAAAAAATAAACAAAATTGACAGACCCTTAGCAATGCTAACGAAAAGAAGAAGAGAAAAAACTCAAATCACTAACATTTGCGATGAAAAAGGGAATATCACAACAAACACCTCAGATATACAGAAAATAATTAGAAATTACTTTGAAAACTTGTACTCTAATAAAACAGAAAATGCTGAATGCATTGACAGATTTCTAGAGTCATATGATTTGCCTAAACTGGATCTGGAGGCTATACACAATTTAAACAGATCGATTACAAGCAAAGAAATAGAAGATGTCATCAAAAAGCTACCAACAAGGAAAAGTCCAGGACCTGATGGGTTTACAGCAGAGTTCTACAAGACTTTCAAAGAAGAACTAATACCAATGCTCTTCAAACTATTTCAAGAAATAGAAAAAGAGGGAGCTCTTCTAGACTCTTTCTATAAGGCCAATATTACATTAATTCCAAAGCCAGGCAAAGACACATCCAAAAAAGAAAACTTTAGGCCAATATCTTTAATGAACATAGATGCAAAAATCCTCAACAAAATTCTGGCAAATCGGATACAAAAACATATCAAAAAGATAGTGCACCATGATCAAGTGGGGTTTATTCCAGGGATGCAAGGCTGGTTCAACATTCGGAAATCAATAAACATAATACATCACATCAATAGACTTAAAGATAAAAATCATATGATTATCTCAATAGATGCAGAAAAAGCATTTGACAAAATACAGCACCCCTTTATGTTCAAAACACTGGAAAAACTAGGAATATCAGGGACATATCTCAACATTATAAAAGCTATTTATGCAAGGCCCAGAGCTAACATTATCTTAAATGGAGAAAAATTGAAAGCATTCCCTCTAAAAACTGGAACAAGACAGGGATGCCCCCTCTCACCACTGCTATTTAACATAGTACTGGAAACTCTGGCCAGAGCAATTAGACAGACGAAAGAAATTAAAGGGATCCAGATAGGAAAAGAAGAGCTCAAATTAGCACTATTTGCTGATGACATGATAATCTACCTAGAAGACCCAAAAAACTCTACCAGAAAACTTTTACAACTAGTAAATGAATTTGGCAAAGTAGCAGGATACAAAATCAATACCCATAAGTCAAAGGCATTTTTGTACATCAGTGACAAAGCCTCTGAAAAGGAAATGATGAAAACTACGCCATTTACAATAGCATAAAAAAAAAAAAAAATAAAATACCTGGGAATCAACTTAACGAAAGAGGTGAAAGAGCTCTATAAGGAAAATTATAGAACACTAAAGAAAGAAATCATAGAAGAACTCAGAAGATGGAAAGACCTACCTTGCTCTTGGATAGGTAGAATCAATATTGTCAAAATGTCCATACTACCAAAAATATTATACAGATTTAATGCAATTCCAATCAAAATCCCAATGTCATTCTTCAAAGAAATAGAAAAAGCAGTCATGAAATTCATCTGGAGAAATAAGAGACCCAGAATAGCCAAAGCAATCCTGAGCAAGAAAAGTGAAGCAGGGGGCATCACCATACCGGACTTTAAATTATACTATAGAGCAATAGTAACAAAAACAGCATGGTATTGGCACCAAAACAGACTGGTGGACCAATGGTACAGAATTGAGGACACAGAGACTAATACATATAATTTCAGCTATCTTATATTAGACAAAGGTGCCAAAAATGTACAGTGGAGAAAGGATAGCCTCTTCAACAAATGGTGCTGGGAAAACTGGAAATCCATATGCAACAAAATGAAATTAAACCCTTGTCTCTCACCATGCACAAAATTCAATTCAAAGTGGATCAAGGACCTAGGAATTAGACCAGAGACAATACGCCTAATAGAAGAAAAAGTAAGCTCCAATTTCCAACACGTTGGATTAGGCCCCAAGTTCCTTAATAAGAATCCTGTAGCACAAGAACTATTACCAAGAATTAATGAATGGGATAGATTTAAACTGAAAAGCTACTTCTCAGCAAAAGAAACAATCAGTGAGGTGAATAGAGAGCCAACTAATTGGGAACAAATATTTAATACATGCACATCAGATAGAGCACTAATTTCTAGAATGTATATAGAACTAAAAAAAACTTAACACTAAAAAAGCAAATAACCCAATTAATAAATGGGCTAAGGAATTGAAAAGACACTTCTCAGAAGAAGATACACGATTAATCAACAAATACATGAAAAAAATGTTCAACATCACTGGCAATTAGAGAAATGCAAATCCAAACTACTCTAAGATTTCATTTCACTCCAGTCAGAATGGCAGCTATCAAGAACACAAACAACAATAAATGTTGGAGAGGATGTGGGGAAAAAGGCACACTCATACATTGCTGGTGGGACTGCAAAATGGTGCAACTGCTATGGAAAGCAGTATGGAGATTTCTTGGGAAAATGGGAATGGAACCACCCTATGACCCAGCCATCCCACTCCTGGGTCTATTCCCAAAAGACTTAAAAACAGCATATTACAGTGACACAGCCACTACAATGTTTATAGCAGCACAATTCACAATAGCTAGGTTATGGAACCAACCTAGATGCCCCTCAGTAGATGAGTGGATAAAGAAAATATGGTATATATACAAAATGGAATTTTACTCAGCAATAAGAGAGAATAAAATAATGGCATTTGCAGGTAAATGGATGAAGTTGGAGAATATAATGCTAAGTGAAATTAGTCAATCTCAAAATCCAAGTACCGAATGTTTTCTCTGATATAAGGAGGCTGGTTCACAGAGTTGTTGGAAGGGGGTACATAGGATCAGAGGAACACTAGAATGGTCAACGGAAAGGGAGGGGAGGGAGGGAGTAAGGGGGGGGTTGGAAAAAAATTGGTGGTTGAATGAGGTGGATATCATTATCCTAAATGCATGATTGAAGATCTGAATGGTACTTATATACTTTGTATACAAGCAGTTGTATGTAAAAAGATACTATACTTGTGCATGATGAATAAGTAAATAAATAATAAAAATTTAAAAAAAAATGCAAAGCAAACATTATACTAAATTGTGAACAACTGAAAGGATTTCCTCTAAAATCAGAAGTCATACAAGTATGTTCCCTTTCATCATTTCTATTCAATATAATTTTTGAAATACTAGCCAGAGCAATTAGGCAAGAGAAGGAGATTAATGGAATACAAATAGGAAAAAATAAATTAAGCTATCACTGTTTGCTGATGACATGATTCTCTATCCAGAAGACTCAAAAATCTCCACCAGAAAAATTCTAGAGCTGATGAATGAATTCAGCAAAGTAGCAGGATATAATATCAATATTCATAAATCAGATTCTCCTAAGTAAAAAGTCAGAAAAACCATCCCATTTGTAATAATCTAAAAACTAAAATAAAACACTTGTGAATTAATTGAACAAAGTAGGTGAAAGATGTCTATGATAAAAATATGGAACACTGAAAAAAGAAATTGAAGAAGTCCTTTGAAGATGGAAAAACATCCAATGTTCTTGGATAGGCAGAATTAATATTGTCAAAATGGCCATACTAACAAAAACAATCTCCATAAAAATGCCATTGACATTATTCACAGAACTAAAAAATAAAAAAAGTCTTCAAGTTCATCTGAAAGTAAAAAAGACCCATAACAGAAAAAATAATCCTGATGAAGAAAAATGATGAAGGAAGCATCACAGCACCCAATCTGAAAAAATGCTACAGAGCTATAATAACAGAACCAGAATTATAATAGTATCAAAACAGACATGGACACCAACAGAATAGAATAGAAGACACGAAAATAAACTCACATAATTACAGCCTTCTGATATTTGACAAAGGCACTAAAAATATTTGTTAGAAAAAGGACTGCTTTTTAAAAAAATTGTGCTCAGAAAACTGGATAGTCATATGTAAAAAAGAATAAAATTAGATACCTATCTCTTGCCCTGCACAAAAGTCAAATCAAAGTGCATCAAAGAGTTAGGAATTAGACCAGAAACTGCAACAGCTAGAAGAAAACAGGGTCAACAGTCCATTATATTGGTGCTGGCACCAACTTCCTTATCAAGTCCCCTAAAACTCAAGACACAAACCCAAGAATCAAAGAGTGTGATGCCATTAAATTAAAAAGCTTCTGCAAAATAAAGGAAATTATTAAGAGCATAAAGCAACAGCTTACAGAATGGAGAAAACCTTTGCCAGCTGTTCCTGCAACAGGTGATTAATATTTAGAATATACAAAGAACTCAAAAAACTTAACACCAACAAATTAATAAATAACCCAATCAATAAACTGGCAAAATAAACTAAATGGACATTTCTCAAAAGAAGAAATACAAATGACCAACAAACACATGAAAAAAGTTCAACATCTCTAGCAGTCATGGAAACACAAATAAAAACTATACTAAGATTTCATCTCATTCCTGTTAGAACAGCAAATATCAAGAAAATAAACAATAATAAATGCTGGTGAGGATGCAGAAAAAGATAGACCCATACATTACTGGTGGGACTATGAATTAGTACAACCTCTCTAGAAAGCAGTTTGGTAATTCATAAAAAATAAAAAAAAAAATTAAAAGAAATAAAGAAAAAAAAAAAAAAAAAAAAAAAAAAAAAAACTAGGACTGGAACCACTATGTGACCTAGCTGTTCCACTCCTTGGTATTTATCCAAAAGAATTAAAAGAAATAAAGAAAAAAAAAAAAAAAAAACTAGGACTGGAACCACTATGTGACCTAGCTGTTCTACTCCTTGGTATTTATCCAAAAGAATTAAAATCTCAGTGTTTATAATGGCACAATTCACAATAGCAATATTATATAATTAGTCCATCAATAGGTGAATTAAGAAAATATGGTACATTCACTAAATTCATTATAAAAATATTATATAGTTCTAAACATCACAATTCAATTTAAATAATTCAAGTATTTACCTGCTACTTCAGAAGGGCAAATTATAAACAATGAAGCAATTGCCTGGTCTTTTTGGTTCATGTATTTTTGGACTATTCTCCACTTACAACCTAGATTAAAATTAGAATTAACCATGTTGGGTACTCGTTATATGGACAAAAGTAAAATTTGTTATCACTAAAGCAAATCCATTATCTGAAAAAGTTGTACTGAATTACGCTATATGATTTCATCTAAATCAATATTTATGTTTAAACATGCTGTGAGAAAACAATAAAATTAAATTATTTGTTTTTTGCCAAACATTAAGACTTGGGAAGCAAACAAAAGTTCAATCCCATTTGTTTATTTATCTTGTTTTATATTATTACATATTTGCTGAATTGTAATTGCCAAACAGTAGCAGCACATCTTAAAGAATATAATTTGACAAGTTCTAAAATGCATATTCATCCATGAAATGATTACCACAATCAATACAGAAAACATATCCAACACAGAATACATTGCAATTTTCCTTTTGCCCCTTTATAAATCTTCTTTCCCTCACTTGTTCGTCTTTCTAACATAACTACTGCTCTGCTCTATTGCACCATATAATCATTGTAATTCCTAGAATTTCATATAAATGGATTTATACAGTGTGTCTTTAGTTTCTTTCATTCAACATATTTATTTTGGGATTCACACTTGTTACAATTTCTATCATGAGTTCATTCAATTTTATTTTTTACAATATTCCACTATATAAAGATCAATACTTTTTATCTTTCCCCATGTGGATGGATATCTGGGTTGCCTACATTGTTTTATTATTATGAACATTGATGAATATTCATTTGTAAGGATATATGTTTACATTCCTACTGGGAAAACAATTCAGGATAGAGCATTTAGATTTTATGATGGGTAAGTGTTAAATTTTTGAAAAGTTCTGAACTTTTAAAAATATTTCAATTTATTTTGTATTCCCATTCATTTATGGGTTCCAAGACCTTCTTATTCTTGCTTTAACACTTGCTAAGATCAATATCTTAAAATCCTAGGTATTATAATAGGACTGTAGGGCTATTATATTGTGGGTTGACTTTACATTTCTCTAATAACCTGAGGTGCCATTTACTTTTTCTTGTGTTGTTTTGTTTGATTGTTTGTTTTTTAATTTCCTTCTTAAAATATTTTCAAATATTTTTGGAGAGTGTTTGCTCATGATTTTATTTTATTTTGAATGTCCTTCATATATTTATGAGTTTTGGTTTAGATAGGTGGTTTAAATATGTTCTTCAAGTTTGATTTCACATTTTATTAACAGTGGTAAGGGGAAAAGTATAAAGTTCAATTTATCAAATTTATGGAAGTGTGCTTTCTAGAAACTCTTATGTTAACTCAAGGTTACAACAATTTCCCTCTGTTTCATTTTAGAGTTTGACATTTTATATTTTAGTACTATGATCCATTTTAAGTTAATGTTTGTATGTGGTATGTAAATTTTAGATCGATATTCATTTGTTTGCATGCAGATATCCATTTATTTTCAGTTGTAGTTGTTAAAAACCAGTTCCACTGCATTCCCTTTCTATATTTATCATAATCAATTTGGACTACATGGGTTGGCCTACTAATGAACTTTATGCTCTAATTCATTGGTCTATGTGACTTTTAGATTCTAACATTATACCATGTTAATGAATGTAGTTTACAATGAAATCTTTGAAATATAATATTAGTCCTCCAAATTTTTTCTTATATTCTAGAGTACTTTGGACTATTTTCTGTCATTCAATCTCCTATACAACTTTTTATAATCTGTTTGCTGATTTCTATTAAAATCTGCCTCAGAATACTTATGCAACTTAGATTAGAATTGCTTGAATAAAACTTCAATTTGAAGAATGTGGAAATTGTCAAATATTTAACTCTGTGAAGTTGATATAGTCCTCCATTTATTTAAGTCTTTTATATTTCTCCAAGTAATATTTTATAGTTTTCATTTCTTATATGTAAAAATTTGTCCAATTTTGTCCTGTATTTAATATATTTTCATGCAAATGAAATAAAATAAAAGTTTTCTTCATATAGTTTCTTTCATCATTTGTCTCTAGTACAAAGAAATATGACTTATTTTTTTTTTCTTGATCTTGCATTTTGCTATGTTGCTAAGCTCACTTTTCTGTCTATTAGCATGTGCATATATTAGGATTTTCTGCTGAGGCAATCATACTTAAATAAGGACACATTTTGCTTTCTCCCTTCCCATTTGAATACATTTTTTGTTTTGTTTTTAGTTTCCCCAATGACTTCACCTTAAGAACAATGTTGAATAGAGGGAGTGAGAGTAAATATCCTTGTCTCCTCTCTGAGTATTTAACCTATCTGAATAGTTTTCCAGATGCTTTTTTTCAGTTTGAAAATTTTTTCTTTCTAGTTTGCTCAGAATGCATTTATTTGAATTGATATGAAATTGAGAAATATTGGATTTTCAAGTGTCATTTACTGAAATGATGACAGGATATTTTTATTCTTTTGTTGTTGTTGATGTCTATGGTGAATTAAGTTGATTTTTGAATGTTGACCTTCACACCTAGGATAAGTAATCTGACTTGCTCATGGTGTGTGATAGTTTTTCTTTATTGTTACATTCCAACTGCTTTTTCTTCTTTTGTAATTTTTCTGCTTCTGAAGAGAAATCTGTAGTTATTTATTCTATCTTTTTTTCTAAGTAATGTACCTTTTTTGTCTTTAGATGCAATAAAGATATTAATTTTATCATAGTATTTGGGCTTTGGGTGTGTGTGTGTGTGTGTGTGTGTGTGTGTGTGTTTAAAATATGGTCAGCTTGGGGATATATAGGCTTATTTTCTGCACTAAATTTGAGAAAAACATATTACCAGTAATTCTTCAAATATATTATTGTACCCTTCTCATTCAATAAACCAACTACATATGCATTGGATAATATACCACTAGTGCTCCACTTGCTTTATCTTTATTTTATGTACATTATGCTTCTATTGCTGCTCTAACAAAACATCATAAACATAATGCTTAAAGCAGCACATCTATAATTTTATAGTTCTCTAGTTCACAAGTCTTAAAATCAAGATGCCTGCAGGTCTGTGTTTCTTGTGAAAGTTTGAGGAAAAGATCATTTTCCTAGCCTTTTTTGGCTTTTAGTCCCTGTCTACCTTCTTCTATTCTTGGCCATATCATGCATCTTCAAATATAGTAGTAAAATTTTTCAATATTCTGCCTCTTTCCCTGCCACCCTCTTTTTAAGTCGCAGACTTATCCTTCAGTCTCCTTCTTCTAAGCTTTCTTATTATTATATTGAGCCCACCTGGATAATCCATGATAATCTCTTCACTGAGTAATCTTTAACTTAATTGTATTTATGAAGCTGTTATATAAGGTGACCACGTTTGCAGATTATGATGCATTGTAGTTTTGTTACAGAAATTATAGTTTAAAACTCTAGAAATTGATTTTGTGTTTTTTTTCTGTGTCTTTGACGTTTGTACCTAATGTGCCCAATCTTAATTTTAGTTTTTGAACATATAATAATAGTTATAACATTCCTGTTTACCAATTTTATAATTGATGTTATTTCTCTTTGTTTTAGTTTAATGTTTTATTTTTATTATAATTTGTATATTATTACTTCTTTGAATACCTAAGATTTTTGTATGATACCTAACATTATAAATTATACCTTGCCATATAGTGGATACTTTTTCCCTATAAGTATACTTAAGCTTTATTATGGGATGCTAGTAAGCAAAATACAAACATTTGAATATTTTTAGGTCTTGTTCTTAACTTTTATTAGTAAGCAGCACCAGAAAGCAATTAATCTATGGTTAATTTTTCTCCAATACTGAGAAAAACTCCCCTTATCTATTTATTTGCATGTTTATTTATTTGCAGTCTTCAAATTGAACCCAGAGGTCCTTTGCAACTGAGCTACTTCCTCAGCCCTTTAAATTTTTATGTGTAGACAGGATCTTGATAAGTTCCTTAAGGTCTTGCTTTGGTCTTACTGAGACTGGCCTTGAACTTGCAATCATCTTGCCTCAGACTCCTGAGTCTCCTCTGAACCCCTCTCCCCAGCGAGAGTACCCCCTTTTAAATTCTTCTCAGCATGCCCTATGAATGAAGAGTATTTCATTCTGGCTGATGAGAACTAAAACTATTCCCTAAGCATTATGAGCTTTGACTATTTTATCCCAATGATTTTTCAAATGTTCTTGTCCCTCGCATTGGTTAATTGCTTAACATAATTTATCAGTCCTCAGTTAAAGAATTGGGAGGATTATCTTTAGTTCTTCAGAACTCTCTTTTGTTGGTAGGTGTGTATGGATTTTGTTTGAGACATTAAGACAGGGAATCTGCTTTTCAGGGAACTTTTAGGTGAAATTCCTCAATTTCAGAAAGCCCAGGTCATGCTGGTTCCCTACCATACCTCACAGTTGTCCAGAGATGGATGTAATCTGCTTAGCACCAACAACCTGTTATTCTCCCACTCTTATCCTGTTTTTCCTGAAGAATCTCCTTACTATCCCCCTTGGTCTGCACCACTATAAATAAAGCAAGAGCGGGTTTTTTTCTCTTTGTTAGGATCAAACCCATCAGGTCTGTCCACCCATCAATGCCCTTGCTTTTAAATATATAATTCTCACATTTTGTCTTTATTTCTTGATATGACTTTCATAGCTTTTATTTCACAGTCAGCCCACTCCTCTGATGGTTACCCACTCCCTCCACATGGAGGACTCCAGGCAGAGCTCTTTCATCATCTTTTTCCTTTTCCCCTGGCTTGCTCAGTAAACTACAGGTCCATCTGTCAACTAAGGGAGAATTCTGGCTTTTTTCAGATTTCTCTTCATTTTTGTTTTTACCTTGAAACTCATTCTAGGCAGATATCTCTGGCATTATAAGTTTTACCTCATGAAATCCCTTCTATCAGGAATCACTATCCTTTTTGGCTAATACCACCTTGAAAACTGATTTTTTTTTACATCTTTTCTATGCATTTGTTTCTTGTTTTCTTTAATTGTCTGTTGTTTTAGATGGAAGAATAAATATTTTTAGCTCTTTTTTTTAAATTTGCTCTAATTAGTTATGATAGCAGAATGCATTTTGATTCATTGCACAAAAATGGAGCACAACTTTTCATTTCTCTGGTTGTGCATAATGTAGAGTCACATCACATGTGCAGTCATACATGTACCTAGGGTTAACAATGATATCTTGCCATCATTATTCCATCTTGAGCAAAGTGGGATTTCCTATAATCATATTTAGATACCACAGCCTCCAGATTGTTGGAAGTTGGAAAGAAGCTCACTTATGTGGACAAGTTTGTATCCTAGTACATCAGACCCACCTAGAGAATTTTTTCAAACTCCACATGATGAAAATCTACTTAGTCCAAATTAATGAAAATAACTTTTATCACTATTTTGGGGACAGGGAGAGGGAGCATTTTGAAAAACTTTATTAGTGATTTTATTTTTAGTAAAGCATAATTAATTTATTACATGGTCTGAATTTCAGAAATGAAAATCTTTGAGATGTCCAAAATGGACATGAGGTGTCCAAAGTTCAACACATAAATTGGTGGTGAAACAGAGACTAGAAACCAGATGGAAATTATTTCACTAGAACATTTCTTGCTTCTTGCATGTTATCAATACAATTTATAAAATGTCCATTGACTTGTATTTTGTACTATTCTCAGTCCTGTGGAAGCTTGTAACTGGAACAATTAAGAGAAGTGGAGAAACCTAAAAAAAAGTACAATTTGTCCTAGTTTTTCAGTCATATAATTCAAACCCATATAGTCCAATCTCATTGTCTTTCCATTAGTATTTCTCAATACACATTAGAGAAATTTATAGAAAAACAAACAAATTACCAATGAAGCTAAGGATATTCTCTTTTTGAGGGGTGGGTACCAGGGATTGAACTCAAGGGCACTCGCAACTAAACCTCAGCCCCAGCCCTAGTTTGTATTTTATTTAGAGACAAGCTCTCCATGAGTTGCTTAGTGCCTCACTTTTGCTGAGGCTGGCTTTGTACTCATGATCCTCCTGCCTCAGCCTCCCAAGCCGCTGGGATTATAGGTGGACACAACTACGCCCAGCACTTTTCAAAGTTCTTGACAACCAAATATTCCCGAGTTAAATTCCAGGCACATTTAGAACTGCACATGTGCCTAACTCAATTCCTGAAATTGATTCCAATTTTAATAAATGTTTGTGGAGAGACAAAAAACTTTTTTCTATTGTTCTTATATTATTGTCTATGTTTTGAGCCATCTTTTGTACATTCCACTCCATGAGATGCTAAAAACATGATAATATTGTATCTATTTGTATGACTTATATCTCAGGTTTTCCTACAGTGTTCAAGTATTACTAAGTGACTTCCTTTTTCCTTACTTCTTTCATCTTTTATCATTGGACAAGTAACAAAAATGAGTTGAATTATGTTTTAATTGCGAGTATTGTTTGTCAAAAATATTGGTGTTTTTCCAGATGATTGCTCACTCCAAAAAGTTCAGTCTTCACTTTAAACTGAGAACCAATTGGCATACATGAATGAGAATCAACAAAGAAGACATCCTCACACCCAAACAAAGTGATTATTTTACAAGAAACATTCTAATGAGTCTACTTGAAAAAAAAAAAAAAAAAAAAGAAAGAAAGAAAGAAAGAAAAAACAACACTTTCGGATTGTGCTGTGAAAATATTTAAAAACAGTTTTGTCTGTGCCAAATACAGTGATGCATGCCTAAAATCCCATATACTTGGAAGGCTGAAGCAGGAGAACTGCAAGTTTGGGGCCAGACAGCCTGGGCAACTCAAAAAAAGGCTGTCTCAAAATTTGAAATGTTGGAAAAAAAAAAAAAATTAAAGGACAGAAAAATATACAGTGGTAGAGCATTTACCTACCAGGCAGAAGGCTCTGGGTTCAATTTCCAGTACCAAACACACACACACAAAAATTAGTTTTGCAGGCATGGTGGTCCATGCCTGTAACTCCAGGGGCTGTGAAGCCTGAAACCAGAGGATTGCAAGGTGGAAGCCAGCCTCTGTAGCTTCACCAGACCCTAAGAAACTTAGCAAGACCCTGTCTTGAAATTAAAAATAAAAATGGGTGGTATGTGGTTCAGAGGTTAATTACCCTTGAATTCAATGCCAGACACAAAAATAAATAAACAAGCAAACAAATAAAGATTTGTGTGATAGTTTAGGTTTTGTTAAATAAAGAGGCAGCGATATATGGATGAAAGATAAATATCTAATTTGCATCCAACTGAATTTTTTAAACATTTTATTGATTCTTTTTAATTATACATGAGGATTAATTTTGACATAATTATAAAAGCATTTAATGCAATTTTCTCTCATTAAGTTCCTAGTACTTTGTCCTTCCTTCTTCCTCCCTTTTGCTATTCCCTTCCCTCTATTCTAATCTTTATGCTATTCATTTACAGTTGTTTTATTTATTTATCTATCTATCTATCTATCTATTTATTTATTTATTTATTTATTTTTTATTTTTTCGTGTCTTGTGGATATATGTGATGGCAAAAGAACTAAACAGATATTTCTCAAAAGAAGAAATACAAATGGCTAACAAAAAATGTGCAGTATTTCTAGCAGTTAGGAAAATGCAAATCAAAACTATATTGAGATTTCACCTCACTCCATTAAGAATGGCAGTTATCAAGAATGCAGATAATAATAAGTGTTGGAGAGAACATGGGGATAAAGGTACACTCATACATTGTTGGTGGGACTGCAAATTAATAAGGAGATTCCTTAACTGAGTTTTCACAAAGAAACTATAGAACACCCAATTAGGCAAGGAAAAGCTTTTAAAAAATGGTGCTGGGGGGCTGTAGCTGTAGCTCAGTAGTAGAGCACTTACCTTGGAGGTGTGAGGCCCTGGGTTTGATTCTCAGCACCACATAAAAATAAATAAACAAATAAAAAATATTGTGTCCATCTACAAAAAAAAAAAAAAAAAATTAAAAAATGGTGCTGGGAGATGGGCACCGTGGCTCATGTGTGTAATCCCAGGGGCAGGGGAGGCTGAGGCAGGAGAATTGAGAATTCAAAGCCAGCCTCAGCAACAGCAAAGTGCTAAGCAACTCAGTGAGACCCTGTCTCTAAATAAAATACAAAATAGGACTGGGGATGTGGTCACGTGCCCCTGAGTTCAATCCTCAGTACCCATCCTGCTCCCAGAACAATGGTGCTGGGACTGGGTATAGTGTACATGCCTGCCACCCCGGCTCAGGAAGCTGAAGCAGGAGGATTGTGAGTTCAAAGCCAGCCTTAGTAACTTATCAAAGCCCTAAGCAATTTGGTGAGGCCATGTCTCAAAATAAAATATAAAAAGGGCTGGGGATGTGGCTAAGTGGTTATGTAAGTGCCCCTGTGTTCAATCCCCACTACAAAACAAACAAAAGAAAATATGCTACTGGCGAAACAGAGCATACATATAATGAATGTAATTAAACTCCTTCAACTAGTTATACATGTCAAATCAAAATTGATTAAAGACAAATGTAATTTAAATGTAACCCGAAACCTGTGCAACTTTTAGAAGAAACAAGTAATGAACATTGTCCTGGGAAGAATTTTTTTGGCTATCACTCCCAATGCACAGGAAATAAAGCAAAAGTAGACAAATTGGGTTACCACAAACAGCTTCTGTACAGCAAAGGAAAACATTAACAAAATCAAAAGAGAATCTATAGAGTGAAAGAAAATAATTTCAAATTTTACATCTCACAATTGGTTAATAACCTCAACATATAAGGAAATGTAACAATAAATAGCAGTAAAAAAGAAAAAAATAGAAGCAAACAAAAAAGCACAATAAACAATTCCTTCAAACAACACTAAAAATGGCATGAATCTCTGAATAGATATTTCTGAAAAGAGTACAAATGAACGACTAAAGGTATATGAAGAAAATGCTAATAATCACAATCATATATAAAATAAAAATCAAAATGCAATTGGAATGTTGCCACTCATGGATAAGAATAGCTACTATTGAAAAGGCAAAACAAAAACAACAAAACACAAATGCTGGCCAGGATGTGGGGGGAAAAGAAAGAGGAATGGGTTCGATATCTCTCCCTGGCATTCACCAGTTCACTTGTTAAGTGTGTGAATTTGAGGGTCAGAAACACACGAGTTTCTATTAATATTAGCTGAGAAAACACCAGAACAAACAATCAATGCAATTTCTAAAATATATCAATCGGGCAAATGGTAAATTTTTAAATTAGATATATCTGAATTACATTAATTATATGACCACAAACATCAAGCTGTTACAGGTACATGGCTGTGCTTTTTAGTCCATTAGCAAAAAATGAAGACAATTAGAGAATTTTGAAAGTTGGAAAAGATACAACATATATAAAATGCATGATATATATTATTTTGTTTTCATGGATGGGAGATAATAGCTCCCATTTATTTAATTTGTGTTTAATACTACTAACTTCATCAGCCCTCAAGATTCACAATTTTGAAGATCACTAGATATTAAAAGAAATTACCAAGGCTTTTAAAAGAAATTGAGATACATTATTTTAATAGTGAAAGCTATAATATATCTATTTACCAATTTCTATATATTTGTGCCAAATATATAGCTAAATTTACATTTAACTATGAAAGGTCCTTTCAAAACAAACCAAAACATAACATAACATTAAAACTTACCTCAGTTGGCCTGATGAATTTCAGTTCAATGAAGAAAGAAAGGACTGTAACTTCTGTTCTCGTGGTTATAGACACATGAAGATTTTTATGAAGACTACCCAAAATTGATTCTTTCTGTGATACCAGGAATTTTATACAGTTCTCATTAGAGCTAACCTGTCTTGTGAACTGGACATATCCACAACTATCAACCGCTATATGGGTCAGGTACCATTATTATGAGGCAGAGAGGTTTATTTTTTTCTGTGAGCTTGAACCCAGGTTCTCCTATTGGCTAAACAAACACTTTACCACTGATACACATCCTGAGGCCAAGGCAGAGGAATATAAGGCACTTTATTGATTTTCATGATTTTCATAATTGTTAGGTGGCAGAACTAACACTGAACCAGGATTTTGGCTTTAGAGCCAGATGTTAAACAATGATGCAATATGGTAATATTATGCAATTTTATGTGAATTTTGATATATTATTGATTTTTCAAATATTTTATGCTCCACGAATCCATTTACTCATAACAGATCCAGTATCTCCTATTTTCCAGATGGTAACTTTGTAATACAGACCAGTGAATTCATTAACTTCTAAAGTTTTATTATTTTCATAATACTAATGAGATTCTCCCATTGTGATCTGGCACTTAATGTTGCAAAATACATGGCTGTGTCTTTTTATTTTTAGATTTGTTTTTTCCCTTAGTGTGTGTTTTTTTTTTTTGTTTTGGGGCTTTTTGTTTGTTTATTTGTTTTTGTTGTTGCTGCTGCTTTGCTTTCATTGGCATCTATTTCCTTTTGATTTATTTTCTTTTTGGTAACATTTTAAACTCATGATCTCTAACCAGATGTGAGAATTTTATTTATTTATTTTTCAGGTACCCCAAACTCTCCAGAAAGAGAAATTTGTAAGTTCCTAAATATAAGATTTTCTTATTTGAAATGATTGCTTGTCCCACTGATGTATTTTTAATTTAAAAATTATTGAACTCTATATTTAGTGATTTAGATCCCTGGAAGTCTAGTACTATGGAGTAATATAAAAACTCAAAATAAACATTTTTTTAAAAAAAATATTTATTTATTTGTTTTAGTTGTACACAGTGCCTTTATTTTTATGTGGTGCTGAGGATCTAACCCAGGCCACGCACATGCTAGGCGAGCACTCTACAGCTGAGTCACAACCCCAGCCCTCAATATAAACTTTTAAAGTAGTTGAATCTGAATAACTAAGTTCTTACACAATTTGATGAATAAAATTTAAATAATATTCTGTTAGAATTGCAATAGAATTTCTAGGTGCTCAATTAATAAATCTGAAAAAATCATGTGGAAAAGGAAAACATTCCAAAATTTATCATACATTGTTCTATAATGATGTTATTCAAAATGGCCCTTAAAATGCTTTCTAAATTGGGATTTTTATTTTTACTTTTCTTTCATTCAAACTGTTTTTATATGTTGGATATACATTCACATATTCATTCATTTATTAAATACATATACATTAAGAGCTAAGAATAATCCAGTCATTCTAAGTAATGGGAGTGTACCCAGGGCTAAAAGAAAGCACCTTGCTTTCATGGAATTTGTATTCTTCTTGCATAATTGTTTTCTATGTGACAGGTAATAGATGTATATATTTAAGTAAATCTTATAATTTCCACAGATTCTTCAATATACAAGTATTTACAACTTTATTATCATAAAAAAATAAGAACTCTCTTAATTTCAGCATCCTATTTTTGGTATACAAATTGAGGAACCCTAATCTGAACATCTGAAATCCAAAATATTGCATAATCAGATTATACACTCACCTTCTGTCTCAGTGAGAATTCAGGTGCACTAAAAATATCATTCCAAATTTCCTTCAGGCTATGTAAGCTGCATATGAAACAAATGTATTTAGAATTTGGCCAACATCAAAATATAGGCATAGGGACTGGGGTTTTGGCTCAGCGGCAGAGCGCTCGCCTTGCACGTGCGCGGCCCGGGTTCGATCCTCAGCACCACGTAAACATAAATGCATTGCATTGTGTACAACTAAAGTAAATAAATAAATATTTAAAAAAAATATATAGGCATATTAAAAATATTGTGTAAAATGACCTTCAATCTATGCGTAAATGTGTATATGAATCATAAATGAATTTTTTAGACTAGATTCCCAAATCTAAAATATATCACTATGTATATATAAGTATTCCAAAATCAGAAAAAGTCTATAATCTGAAGCATGTCTGTTCTCGTGTATTTTGGAGAAGTATACTCACCTTGTACTAAATTTCTTCTCAATTGAATAATGTGTGGGCAAAGCATTTATTTTACTAAGAATGATGTAATAACTAACATAAAGCACTGACATGTTGTTGAATTATACAGGAATTTATTCACATTGTATGTTAAAACATAAGAACTAATGCCAAGTACATACTTATCATGAATTATAATAATTTCTACATTTTATGCAAATTCAGTATTCCAAATTCATTAGCTTTGATTCTTTATAACATTTTATAATGGTAGGGGGAAAAAAAACTCAAAGAACAAAGAAAATTGTTTCACTCATCTAGTTATAGTTCTTCAATTAAATGTACAGTTTAGAAATATAATATTCAAGAAACAGACTAATAATGTAAATAACTTGTCAACCCACCAAAACTAAAATTACCTATTTCAAGAGATATTGTAATAAAAATAGTCAATAACTTAAGAACATATTAAGAATAGCTGTCAAGAAAATTGGTACAAACCAAGTAAAATTATAACTTTAAATATGTTAAACTAAATGTATACAATTAGTTTTCCAGAAAAAAAATATAATTTGGGTAAAAAGTAGTTGATAGAAATAGCAAGTGTATTATTTTTTGGTTTAAAAATATATTTATTAAGCTGAGATAAGGACACACTCAAAAACCATGCACATAACTAAGAGAATCTATGTAAAACTGCAGATTATAAACAAAATTTCCTAATTATTTTTGATTCTATGAACTTTTGAATACATATAAGATATTTTATGAAGAAAAAAAGTTTTTATATACAGAAATCAGTAAAGAAAATTTTCATTATATTAAAAATTATGAAAATCACTTGGAAAGATTCAGTTGGAATTTCTGTTTTAAATGTAAAAATATATAACAATTATAAAAAAATCTTAAATAAAATTAAGAAAAATAATAGAAAAATTTACACTAATACAGAATAAATGAAATAATTTACATTAAACCAAAACCACATAGCCATGACCATTATAATTCTTTTTTAACAATGCTCTCGAGAAATGATATATTTTTTCTCATAATTTCTTTCTAGAGAATTCAAGAAGTTCTAGAAAGAATGCCAATTTTTAATCTGTCAGAGTAGTTGAATGTAAGATAAATATACAAAACGAATGGATTTACATGATTATGACAATATGGATCTAAATAGAATGATTTAAAAATAATCACTAAAGTCCTAAAATATCCAGGAACAAACTTTATAAAAATTCATAAAAGTTGTGATCCAAGAAATAATATTTAATAACAGATATATAGAGAAACAAAACAAAAAATCCACCAAGAATATATTACTTACAAAAGCATTAATACTCAGTATTGTGAACATAAGTTGCAATCAAATGGCTTGTATTATGCTGGCAACAGGATAATGTTAAAATATACCATTTATTTCTATATAATTATTTATACAAATAAGTACAAGGAAACAGAAGTATATAGTAGCATAAGGCAGGATACACACAAAGCTGATCAAACTGACTATCTTATATTAAAGGAGCCAGGTCCTATAGGTGAAGAAAATAATAGCTGTGCAAATTTTTAAGTGTGCAATACAAAAGTGTTGACTACAGTCACTGCATTGTATAGTAGCTATCTAAAATTTATTTATATTTGATACTTCATACCTATTCATTATGAATTTCTCTCTTCTTCCAGTTGCTAGTAATCATTATTCTACTCTCTGCTTCTATTTTAAATAACACATATAAGCAGATAGGAATGTTTCATTGTTATAACCTGAAAAAAAATATATGATTGACCTACTTAAAGCAAAATAATATTTAAATGACCTTGATAAAATCGTAAACACATATATCACAAAACACATTTAAAATAATCTTGTAATAAATTTGCAAAATATACATACTGGCAAAATGATGACAATAAATAAAGAGGATTTGTAAATTTTTTCTGGATTCCACTTTGCTTGGTACTCCTTGCAATGAGAGGAAGGGAATCTTGAAAAGACTCTCCTGTAATTTCAAGCTGATGAATGTATAAATAATGGGAAAAACAGTAAATACATGTTGAGGATACAAAAGCAAGAAGGGAGTATGCTTTTTCCTAGTTTATGTAAGAAGTTATTTTTTTAATATTTATTTATTTTAGTTATACACAATTCCTTTATTTATTTTTACGTGGTGCTGAGGATCGAACCCAGGCCGCGCACATGCTAGGCGTGTGCTCTACTGCTGAGCCACAATCCCAGCCCATGTAAGAAGTTATTTGTGCACTAAATTGCCCAAGTGAAAGTAGATGTTCTGAGATTAAGCAGCGCTACTAACAATAAATCTGGACCAGAATTGATAAAATAAATTTAAAGTAGTACTAATAACATATACAGTGTATTATACATCTATTTCTAAACACATAGTCATCTACTTTGTGAAGCAGTCTTACAGATTTGGCATTACCGTTTTCAATGAATAATACCCACAGTTACTGAGATTAAATCACTAAAGAACATACATGAAAAGTTATAAAGCTAGTATATGGAGTTAAATCTATCAGCATCAAAAATTGCTAATTGATTTAATTTTATTATTTTAATAAGCAGGATTTGTTGGAAATATGTTGTTGTCATTGCAGAAATATGTTAGCATTACAAAGCAGGAAAGATTTTTTTTCAATTTATGTAATGTGTTCAATTAACCAAAATATCAAACTGAAATTAGCAGTTCTAAATCATATAAACAAACTTAACAGATAGTTTTCATGACACTTCAGAAATATTTTCACCATTGGCATTTTATCATAACCAATTTCAGACTACCAATAATGCAAATGCAAAGCGATCACTGTGTGCCTTGGAAAAAAGATATCACCTGTATGAGAAATACATAGAAAAAATATGTGTGTATGTATTTTTCTTTTGTACTGTGCATTGAACCCAGGAATGCATTGCCACTGAGATACATCCCCAGGCCTTTGTGTTTTTATTTATTTATTTTTTTTTTCAATTTTGAGACAGATCTCACTAAGTTGCTTAAGGTCCTACTAAGTTTCTGAGGTTGTCCTTAAACTTGTGATCTTCCTGCTTCAGCCTCCCAAGTCAATGGGATTAAAGGCATGTTATGCTCTGCCTGGCTATAATAAATATATAATTTAAATGAAGTTAGCATTTAATGTATGTGATTTACTTATAAAATGAAATATATACCATTACTAAGAATAAAAATAATCAGAATAAATTGAAGTAGTAACTTTAAATTATACACACACACACACATACACATACATATTATATATTATGTATATATGTATGTATATATAACATTTATTGGGATTGTTTTCTCACAAATAATTTATGCTGCTCAACACATTTGTTTTGTCAAAATCATCTGTTTGGCTTTGTCTTTAAGCAATGAGAATTTCATTTTCTTGCCCTGGTTGCTTAAATTATGATTCATTTCTTCAGAAAACAAAGTTTACCTAAATAGTTTGTCACACCATTATAAAAAATTTTTTTTTCACAATTACTGACATGTCAAAATATCTATAAACTATATGCCTAGCATTTTCCAAAATAATATGTGGGAAAGTATCAGGAAGAAATGAAAAGAAGAATATATCCATATTTTCTAAGTGAATATGATTATATCCATCTTCTGTCTTCCTATGGATGCACACACATAGTACATTCATGAATACTATTTATGATTTTATAATAAAGAATTACAAAAGATTTTGGAATACTCCAAAATTTATACAGGTCAGGTATCTTAAACTTGCAAAAGTTTAATTTAATAAATCACTATGGAAGGGAAATAATAAAATTTCAGATGAAGTTTTGCAGTTATGAGAAATCATTTACTCCACAAAATTTACTGAAGCATTTCAGAGTAAAATCTATTCATGAATTTAATGAAAATTATATAATTCATAATAAAATTCATATTAAAATAAGATTCATACTAAAAATACTATCAGATTAAATAATTCACCTTGGTTTTTGTCAAAAGCTATCAAATGTTTCTCAATGAGTCAAAAAACGATTGAAAGGAAACCTGACAAAACACATTTCTAGAATAAAATCTCACATTATGAACATTTTTCATAAAAAATCTAAATTTTATATGTATATACAGGAATTTTTAGAGTTCCTGTTTAATTGTTAGTAGCTTGACTACACGACTACAGTATTAAAGTAATTTAAATTTTTAATTGACTATTAAGAAGAAAATGACAAAACCACTTAAAACTTAATTTTTCTAGTATAAAATTTTCAAAATTTCTTTCCCCTGCTGGTCATGTATATGTGTGTGTGTATGAATGTGCATATGCATGAATAGATCTAAATTTGTTATTACATTAACAGGTAGTAAATTATCTTAAAACTGAAGTTTAGAATGTACATGTCTATGCATTGCTCATGTGATGAATCTTTAGATTCCTTTTTATATTCTTCAATTATATATTGTCCTACTTGTTTTTCACTTAGTTATGTAACACAAACTACATTTTTAAATTAAATTATTGTTATATAGTTAGGAGACTAGTTAACTCAAATGATAAAAATTTTCTTTTTAAATTAAATTATTTATTTATTCTAATCTGTTATACATGCTTGCAGAGTGCAGTTCATTTCATATTACATATAAAGAGCACAGTTTTTCAAGTCACTGGTTTTACATAAAGTAATTTCACACCATTTGAGTTTTTTATATATGTACTTAGTGTGTTGATGTCTAACTCATTCTGCTAATAGATGAATAGATGAATGGATAGGGAAATTTTGGTATATATATGTAATGGAACACTACTCAGCACTAAAAGAGAATAAAATCATGGCATTCACAGGTTAATGGATGGAGTTGGAGAAAATAATAATAACCCCTATGATACCCTGATAAAAATTTAGAATTCTCTAAAAGCAGAAACATAATATAAAGATATGAAAACATAATATAAAGATATGAAAACCTAGGGCAAACATAAATAAATACAAGAGAGACTTGGAACATAAGTCTAATTGGTTCTATAAGTAAGTTATCAAAACTCCAAAGATAGAGAAACTGACAGTATTAAAGTTAAAACGAGTAATAGAAGGTATTTTTAATGAGTTTCAAGGAGGATTGAATCTTTTTTTTTTTTTTTTTTGTATTGATCTGTATCTAATTTGTAAACCACTTAGGATTATTTTAGTTATTGTTGCTTCATAAGCCTTGGGGTAGCTTTACAAAATCTACAAGATATAGCATTCATCAAACGCTGGTTGTTTCAGGTTGTATTATCTTTAACATTAAGTAACAATGAAATATCTGTGTAAACGATATTAACACATAAATATATTTCATAAATTTTATTCACTTATTTATTATTTATTTATTTTATTTGTTCTAACTGAATCTTTTTATTGAAACGAGTCACTGAGTTTGAAGATATAAGAATACTTGAATGTATTCTTATAGTTCAATTTAATAGAAAGTAATTGAGAAAATCAAGGATTTGAATAATGATCTATCTATCTATCTATCTATCTATAACAAATTTATTTTAGTATCTGTGGGAAGAAATCCAGAAAATCAATAGTGCATTGGCAGACAAAAAGAAAAAAATTACTAAAACCTCCTAAATGAAGATATATTATAGAATATATGTCCTAATTCAAATTTAAATGCAGTGTGCCTAAAGTATTAACACAACTTGTGTAATTACTAAATATATTTATTCATAAAGTTTTGTTTATGAAAATGAAACAGATTTGAAATTAATACTAAAAGTTAATATAAAGAGAATGATACACCAAAAATGGCAAACAATACAAATTTGACTGATGGAGAAATATTTATCTTTCTATGACTTCTCTCTCTGATATTAACAACTGTGAAAATCAAATAAAACAAAAATAGAAATAAAATTTTAAAAATGAAGTTACTGATACTGAAAGAAAATGCGAATCTGCATCTTTGCAAAGATTGGTAAAATTCTGTGTTGTATTTTTCCTACTTTGTTTTTAAGTGGTGCATTATAGTTGCACATAATGATAGGATTTGTGGTCATATATTTCTACTTTGAATAAAAAAAGACACTGCTGATAAGTCTAAGAACAAAAACATATATAATTTGAAAGCCATTTAAATTAAGAATAACAAAAAAGTGCTAACCATAGCAGTACGGCAAAGCATTGAGAACCTAGACAAAACAGATATCTCTTAATAAATTCTGAAGTATTTATGATTAGTAGAATTAGTATAAAATAAATTAAAAGAATTAGTAGAAAAATTCAATGGTTCCACTTTGATAAAAAATTAAAAGAACAAATAAGAACTACCATTACACAATATACACATTTATTCAAACATTTCATTGTACCCAACTAATATATATGATTTTATATATATGTATCAGCTAATAAACAAATTTATAAATTTTAAGAACTATCATTTTACGAAACACTCAAACAAGAATGCTACATCTGAGTTTCACCAAACTTTTGAAAAACAGATAATTTTAGGTTTATTTAAAAATGTAAGGTAAAATTAATATAGCACAATTCTCCAGTCATTCTAGTAAGTCAACACAATATTCTTAATAAAAGTCTATAAAATTATACAGAAGGCATTTATTTATTTAGAAAGCATACTCTATTCACAAACGAATGAAGAAATAAATGCTTTATTTTTCTTTCTACTTTATCACTAAGTGCCAGCAAATGAATTACAGAAAATATTATCTGCAACAAGGAAAAATCACCACATAATTAGGATCAAAATTAATGAGAAAGATGATTCAATCAGACAACATTAAATGAGAAAATACAATCAAATAGAAGACTATGTTGTCATTGTAACCTGAAAGATGAAATATCATAAAAATCTATCTTAAATTTGATGAAATATTAATTTCAACTTAGAATCTATGTGAAATTTTTCAGTGCAAAAGAATATTGACCAGCCGGGCGTGGTGGCGCACGCCTGTAATCCCAGCACTTTGGGAGGCTGAGGCAGGAGGATCGCGAGTTCAAAGCCAACCTCAGCAATGGCGAGGCACTTAGCAACTCAGTGAGACCCTGTCTCTAATAAAATACAAAAAAGGGCTGGGGATGTGGCCCAGTGGTCTAGTGCCACTGAGGTCAATCCCCGGTACCAAAAAAAAAAAAAAAGAATATTGACCATTGCTTCTAGATTATGCATATTAGAATTTCCAAACCAAATATGAGAAGGAATAGTGAAGGAAATGCTGCACAAATACAATACACACACATTACATAGTTACTATTAAGGTTTAATATGAGGTTTTCCCCTAAAGCTCATGTGTTAATGTAGAAATATTCAGAGGTGAATTGATCAGATTATGAGAGCTATAACCTAATCAGTCCATCCTAATTTTCTTTTTTTTTTTTTTTTTTTTTGGTACCGGGGATTGAACTCAGAGGCACATGACCACTGGGCCACTGGGCCACATCCCCAGCCCTTTTTTGCATTTTATTTAGAGACAGGGTCTCACTGAGTTGCTAGGTGCCTCACCATTGTTGAGGCTGGCTTTGAATTTACGATCCTCCTGCCTCAGCCTCCCAAGTGCTGGGATTACATCCATGCGCTACGGCGCCCTGCAAGTCCATTCTAATTTAATGGGTAGTAACCATAGACAGTTTGAGAATGGCTGGAAGAAGTAGGTTTCTGGAAGTGTGCTTTTGGTGTTTATATCTTGTCCACTGGCTCCTCTTTTTCTGTGTCTGCTTTATGGACACCATGAGTGGAGTGTTTTTAATCTTCCCATGCTTTTTTTTTTTTTAAATATTTATTTATTTGCTTTCAGTTGTACACAATGCATGTATTTTTATGTGGTGCTGAGGATCGAACCCGGGTCGCGCACGTGCTAGGCGAGCGCCCTACCTCTGAGCCATATCCCAGCCCCACTTCCCATGCTTTTAACCATGATATGCAACCTTACCTTCAGCCACAGTGATGGAACTGGCCCACCATGGACTAAATTTCTGAAAAATGAGCCAAAATAAATTTTTCCTCTTTTGAGTTGTTTTTGTCAGGTATCTTAGACACAGCAATTAAAAGCTAACCTAAATTGGTACAAAGAAGTGGGGTTGCAACTGTGAGTAACCTGACCAGGTGGTTCAGAAGCACTTGGAACTGGTTTATAAAAGAGTTTAAAAATATTGCAGATGCAGGCTTAAAAGTCTTTAGAATTTTGTAAGCAGAGCTTAATGAATGTTTCTTTTAGGAGCTCAGAAATGTGGACAGTAAAGACTATGTTCATGAGGTTTCAGAGAGGAACACAGGTTATTTGGGGGATTTGAAAGAGGCCATTTCATGTCATATTCTAACAAATAACTTGTCCATATTTTGCCCATGTTTTGAGACTTTGTGTGAAGTAAAATTTAAAGGAAATGGACTAATCTAGTGGAGGAAATTTTAAGTCAGCAAAGGATTTAGGCTGTGGTTTGGATATTTCTGGCAGCTTTTAGCCTGTTTACTATGAAAACTGTAAAAGAAGATTTTAAAACTTTATAATTTGGCCATAAAAGTGCACATAAAATTGGGTCAAGTAATACGTGTTCCTTGAAGATATTATCACCACTAAAAAGCAGTTACCTACTTTGCACAGAGACAATAGGGCCTAGAGGGCATCTCAGGAATGTGCAAAAGCACAATAATTGCAGGTTCAAGGGCATAAAAGTGAAAACTCATTTAACAAACTAAGGTGGCACCCTGCTTACGTAGGGGTACCTAGAACAAATTTTCCCAGAATTTGTTTCGCCATGTTCAGTGTCCCAGGTTAAAGGGTAGTACTTGGTAAGGTTGGGGGAATAAAGAAGAGAGGGAAAAAACCCTTAAAAAAGACATAAAATACTATAAAATAAATATGCTTTTTTAATTGTATACACACATATCACATATATAAACTACAAATTTCATACTGTATATATACTCAGTTCTATCCCATCAACTACATATTAGAACGTTGCTTTATAAAATTACATAAGTGTTCATATGTATCATGAAATTAGCAAATAAATAATGTGAAGAAGAGGCAACATATTTTAAAAGAAAAAAAATCTTTTATATAATTAAAATCAATAGAATAATACCTTTCAACTTTGGAAATAATCTCTTATTTTGGCTTTGTTCTTTCCTCCTTTATTACAAAGTATATTATTTAGCTAATAGAAAAGCAAGTGCCCATGCCCTCCTAGGATGAACAAGGTGATTTCAACTTCTGAGCTTTCATATAACTCTACATCCATAATTCGTAAAGATTTTTTAATCAATGTTATATGTAGGTTAGTACTCAAATTGCACATCCTGATGATTTGGCCAGAAAAGGATGGCCCTGACTGTGAAATAATTAGGTAATGCTGATCTGAAGGTTGTCCAGCAGACATGCTCAGATGTTATATATTTGTTGGAATTAAAAAGCTTACTAAAAACATGAGTACATTTGTTTACAGTACATAATGACTGCTTTAAAGTGCTAGTAAAAACTGTCAAATTTAAAAGAATGTCTAGATTCAACCCAGACTCAATAATTGTATCCTTTCATTTCTGTTGATGAACATTTGAGTTGGATTATGAATTTCCTTTCTTTTTACCCTCATGATTGATATGTTGGCTCCTTTACTAATTCATCTACTCATTGAAATTAAATACTTTACGAAACATCTTTAAGGATTTTTATTTCATAAGTGCAACAATGTGCCAACCTTGAACCACACCCATTTGTGTAAGACAAAAGCAAATTGTACCTCAGTTGTGAACATGCAAACTGACATTCCTCTGAGATATTTTATAAACAGAATAACTAATGGATGACATGATATATAATGAATGTTATGGTTAGATTTCAATGCATTATTCTTATGAAACTATTTTAGAATCTTGGCTGCTAAAATCTTTTATATTATATATTTAACAATACAAAAAACACAACTTACAATTTCATGAAAATTGTAATATCTAAATGAATCTTATGCTGACTTACTTAGAAGAAGTTATGTATTTTTATAAACCTAGTGAATTGGTCTCCCAAGATTTTGGTAAACTATCCAACACATTCAATTTAGTTTATATCTTTAGAGACTGTAAGATTGTTTTCCATGTTATTCCCCAAAGTGAATTTTGAGCTAAGCAATTTCCCAGTTGAAATGCACTATAATAATTGTGTCAGTATTTTGAACACTGAATTTTAGGTTTTGACCTACATATATTTAAAATACATGTGATTTTTATATATGGTTTGGAATCTAATATGAATGAATTTTAAATAAATTAACCATAAATAATATTGTCTGAATAGAGAGAACTTGGTCAACAAAATGTAAATAACTATCCCACTACCTTGTAGTAACATTTTAATGATTGAAGGTAGTGGTAAAAACAGTAATAGATTTACTATAATTCAGTGTAGAGAGCAACATCTGGGGTTAGATACATTCCTGCCCATATTGTTTTTGATAAATATTCTTTGAATCACTTTTAAATAGACCAGCCATAAGAACATACATTAAAGAGACAGGCAGAATTTTAATGCTTAATAACTCTATGTAATGTGATAAGTGTCTCTTGATTGGTCATAATAATTATCTTTTCTTTCTTTCATTTTTTTATTATTTTTAATTTTTTTTAAATTTTTTATTTTTTTAGTTCTTTGATTGTAAAAGGAAAGCATGACAAGGAATATGTGGGGGGGGGGGAAAACTAGATTTTTCCATTATTTCCCAGGGAAGTAGGAAAAAATATGTACATCCCCTAAATTCTAGTCTGTCCTTTTTGACATCAGAAAGTTGTGGGGGAGATTCAGATTTTGAAACAATGGATTCACAGATTTCCTCTGGAGACATCAGATTATGGAAATAGAAAATTTGAAACTCATTATTTTTGCATAACTTTAGAAAATACAATTTGACTACATTAAATATCATTAAATATGGGAGTTTAGTGGCGGATTAAATTTTTTTCATTCTTAATTCCCTCACATTTCTCCCATGGCACTGCCATAGCATCCAGTCTTGGGGTCTCACATTTTCAGACTTAAATACTCAACACTTTTAGTCTTTAAAATTTGATTCATAGTTCTTAAAACTATAGAATCTTATTAAAAATGAGTATTTAAATTAACACATTTATGATGAATCCAACATATTTTCAATATTACCATAAATTCTGTAGCATATACTCTTCAGATCCTGGAAAAACTGTTGTTATCAGAAAATTTATTGATGAAAACAAACAAACAAACAAAAACAACATCAACAACAAAAATACCTCAATAGCGTGATTGTACAAACTTTTTGCCTATATGGAAGCAAATTTGAAGACTTTCTGTCTTAAAAATGCTATACTAGGTTTATCATTAAGTGTCCAGTAGATAATTCTTTCCTTTGTTTAATAGTAACTTTTGTGAGAAGGTGTTTTGTTTATCTTCATCTAACTTAACACAGTTTGTGTTTGTCACCATTCCTATTTATGGTATACTTTAAGGTTGATGTTTAAGTTTTTTGAAGTTATATTACATTTGACTCAGTAAATTTATGATCACATACATACACATCTGCAAACACATCTTGTAATCATGCTCTCTATAAATTACAGATCTTTTCATAATTTTGGTTTAAACTGCTGAAGGCCAGCTTCAGCAAAGATGTCAAGGTCAGCCTGATGATGCTGGAGAGGAAAATGTCGGCGAAAATGGGAATAATCCACACACGAGACAGGTTGCAGACATCCTTCTACTCTTCTGATTTTACTTTTCTCAGCATGGTTTTTTTATACATCCCAACAAACACAGTAATTCACATTTTCAACTATAGGAGATTACATAAAATAATTCCAGTAAAGAAGGTTACAATAAAGGATTCCAGTAAAGGAGGTTACAATAAAGGATTCCAGTAAAGGAGGTTACAATAAAGGATTCCAGGAATTAACTATAGGAGGTTACTTTAAAGAATTTCAGGAATTTGCAGGGGAAAATCAAATATTATCTTAAGTACATACTACTGATTAATCTTATCTATAGCCAGAGGAAATTATTCTAAAAATCTTAAAGCTAATGTTAGAAAATTCCTCAACTCTAGGATGCCTGCTCATAAAGTTATATTGCCCTAATATCTTCTTTAAACTTCAACTGGGCCTAGACTTTAGCTGAAAAAAACCTGTCTTGCTAGCTTCTGGCTAGATTCTACAGGGCCATAGAACTGGTTTTATTTTTGATAAATAAATGTATTAGAACCTGGTGGTCATACAGCAGAAATACATCAAGAGCATCCTATATAGTCACATAAAAGTGGCATCTCATCAGCAAAGAGGAGCCAAGTTCAAACTTCCAGGCATTAAATGCTCTTTTGTTAACTGGAGGGAGCTTGGGCTCAAACTCATTTGCGTGACCAAGGGAGAACTCAGATTCACAGCCCCAAACTAAAGGAGTGGAGATCAAGCTCAATCCCCAGATGAGAAATGCCGCATTAAACGTGTCAGAGAGAAGTTGACTCCAAAATAGTAACTAAGGCCATTGGGAACTGATTGTAGTGAGAAAATGAAAAGTGAAAACAAAACCCAGGAAAGTATATATCCAAGAGCAAGACATAAGTCTGAATCTAAGTAGATCTATCCATGGTCCATTTTCTGTAGACTTTTTAATTTGGTACAGAAATGTGCAGAAGAAAAGTAGAAATATAATTTCACACACTAATCACAGCAATTTCATTTGTTTAATGTCTACTATTTAGCCTCATAAGCATTTTAAAAATTACAAATAATTTCAACAGAAAAGTCTACAGTGCAGTAATATTGCCACTAAAGAATTTAGGTGATTATGTGGTTCCCAGAGTTACTTTTCATGTAAGTAGTGGAAGTGATATGTTTAAATGTATCTAATCAAGCTCTTTGCAATTCTAGTTTACCACACAGCATGCTTGAAATGGTTCCTTTAACTTTGAACATTGCAAACACAATAAAGTTTATGAAGAAAATAAAAATTTATGAAAAAGACTGCATATAAATTTATATATAATTTTACATATACTAAGGATTATAAATAAATTAAACATATATTTATGTTATATAAATATACTATATATATATAGAATATATAAATGTATGTATAAACAACATACAGCTATAATTAAGGTTCACTATCCGTGTTCACAATCAATAATTTTTCAGCAAAGCATAGGGAAACCTTCACTAGTATCAATGACCATTGCTGTATGAGGGGATAGGACATGTATTGTCCTGCTCTCTTACTGGGGCCTCTCACTGTCATTTGATCCAATGCTGAGGTGAAACTGACTCAGGTGCTGAGGAGTTTCCAGTGGTATGATTATTGAGGCTTTAGGATTGGTAGTTTTGTTGAAAGCAAAGATAGATCTGAGTAAATAGGCAAAGAGGTAAAAAATTATGTGATCACAAGCCAGAGACCTGATACTGTGGACATAGACACCATGAGTGAATGGAAAAGGCAACCCATAGCCAGACAGGAGCAAAAGTTTCTGGAGAAAATAACAAACCCTGCTCTTTGCTACCTTCCATGATTCTCATCTGAGTGTCCTCACTATAGCTGTCCAAGTGTCCAATTGGGGATAGCATTCGGAAAAATAAACAATTGCTAAAAAGTCTAATTAATGTAGTAGAAATATCTCGATCCTGAAAAAATTGATACACTGGCCTGCGGTTGTGCCTCAGCGATAGAGCACTCGCCTAGCATGTGTGGGGCCCGGGTTCGATCTTCAGCACCATGTAAAAATAAAGGCATTGTGTACAACTAAAACAAATAAATAAATATTAAAAAAAGATTGATACACTGTTTATTGGCAAGTTCAATTTTCCCTGTTACAGTCAACAAATAAAGAAGGTGAAAGCAGCATTAAAAATGTAAAGAACTACATTTTCTTGGTTGATTCAAGTGAAATTTATAACTGTGAATGGAGTCTTATTTGTATTATTCAAATCAGAAGAATGTTCAAAATGCTACTCATATTTGAGTCTAAACTGATGACTTAAAAATATAGAATATATTTGAGGTGATAAAAAGGATAAGTGAAGGAAAGTAAAGTTGTTTTTCCTTTGGTAGAGATTGTTTACTAAATGCTTTATATTTTACATGTTACATGTCTATATGTGATTTATATGAGTCAAAGCACTTTGATTTATTTTTCTTTCTTATTTTCTGCTCACAAAAATCTCGTTATGTTTTTTAAGGAAGCAAAAATACTAAGTTTCAGAGATATTAAGAAATTTCTTATTTACCTATTTTGACATTATGGATTTTTAAAAAGCAGGCTTTAACTGTAAGAAATACATATTTATGATTTTAAAAAATATTTTCTGTTCTATATTCTGTATACTAAGGTAAAACATTTTTGTACTTGTAATTATGAATATTTTCTATGTGATTATATGCTTTTTATCTGAAACTATCTCTTTATATAGAATTAGGCAGTACATGCTTTTGTTTTCCAAGTTCTCTTCTTTAGACAAAGATATATAGATAGAGACACATTCATAAGCATGTAAACATAAATGTGTAGTATTTGGCAAAATATTTGCTCAATCATACATTTCCAAATTTTCTATACTTATTCAGATACGTCTTGTGACTTTCTCCTGATAATACTCAGTTTATTTTTATATTTTGTCAAATTAATAGAATTATCCTATCCATTTCTGTCTTTTCTTCTACTTATTCTGGTCTTAACACTACATTTTTATTTTGATTCAATTTAAATGTTTAATAGCTCTTAGAAATCCTCAAAAAAATTAACTTTACTTGTTTACATTAAATAGTTTTCCCACTTTCTTTGCTACACAAACTTTGGAATGATTTTTCAGAATTTTAGAAATAAAATTGCCTGGGGTTTGAGTGAAAATCCACTAGACCTAAGAATAACCTGTCTCTGAATTGTTCAGTCTTCACCCAAGTATATAATGTATTTCTCTATTTATCTAAATCTTTTTTTTATATCACTTAATAAATTTTTAAGGAATTATCAAGAAAGACCCTGTTTCTAGGTTATGTTCTTTGTTAAATTCTTCCTAAGGCACCTTACATTTCTAGTAGCCGAAGTGTTTTCTATTACTTACTGTTGGGATACTTTAAGCTAGATGGTAATATTCAGAACTGACACTCTTTTTCACTGGTTTCTTGACCTGCTGCACCATTTAATGAATCCTCACGTTGAGTATCTTCAATAATTTTCACATTTCAATTTGTAAAGATCTTGCATTCTCAATGAAATCAAAACAAATATAAACTGAAAAATTGAAAAAAGAAAAAAAATAGTATCAAATATAGACAAAAGTATAAGAAAAAATAATGAGGTGTTTGAGAATCTTTTCATCATGCTCAACTGAATATCTCTTTTTTTGTGTGTGTGGAAAAACAAATTAAATAGAGATTCTTTTCTATTCTATCTCAATTTATGACCCCCTACACCTTGTGTGTTAGATATTCTCTTTTATACCTTCCCACAACCTCTGAAGCAACATCCTTAACTTTGATTTGTGGAAACTGTTGCAAATTCTATATGCAGTATCTCTTTTAGACATTTCTATGTGTGGATTCTTTCTCTCCTATGACAAAATATGAGATCATTAAATAAGTGAATAAATATTTGAGTGAATATAGAAATAATGAATATATTACCTACATAAAATCAACACTGATTGTGCTACAAATACTTTCTTAGGTAGTGATTGCTAGGAAGAGTAATACTTGATTCTGAAGGAGGCTATATAGTTCAGCTCTAAAAAGAATCCAGTGAAGAAAAGATTCAAGTTATACAATTTTAATGTCAACTAGTACTGTGGATGGCCTGTTTCTCTAAATATTTTACACACATTTATTTGCTTCACCATCAAAAGAAAAAATTATTTTTTTTTTTTTTTTTTTTTTTTAATTTGCACCAATTTAAATTTGAGGACTACAGTACACTTTAAGCAATTTAAGAACACATATCTTCCAGGAGCCAAATCATAGATAAGAACCCATGTAGTCTAGTTATAAAATTAGTATTTTTTACAATAATCTCTAATTTGCTGCTTAAAATATTTTAAGGTAAGCACTGAAGGTGGATATTTCCCTATATGTACAGTATTATATATTATAATTGACCTTCAGAAAGTCAATTATGTGGCTAATTTCTTCCCAAAGTCTTCAACAATTCCTTGCTAATAAATCTGTGATTGCTGAATCTATAAATATTACCAGGCCATTATTTTTTTCATGTGTGACTAGAGTCTTTAAACATTCTCTGGGGATACTATTTCTAAAATAAAGGAATCATAAAAAATTACAAGAATTCTATAATACTTAAAAATACAGCATTTCACCTTTTCTCCAGATTCATAAGTTGTTTGCATTTTATAACAATTACTTTGCTGTACCAAGTTCTCCTTTTAAATAATTTGAGAGTGAAGTTACAATATTGTGTTTATTTATTTGTAAATATTTCAGTGTGAATTTCTTAAGAACAGACACATATTCTTTCATGATCAAAGTAAAATAATCAAAATTATAAAATTTATCATTGGCATGATACTTTTTCAAATCTCCTTATGGTTCCAAATACAATCAATTTTTATAGAATTCATTTTGAGGAATGAATTTAAGGAAACACTGCTTTATAAGTTTGTTTTTGATAAATGACATTCTAAGTTACAGAAAATATTACTAAGATATGGTGTATTAACTCACATAGCTACTAGCAAAAGTTTTTAAACTAATGTATAAATTTATGCTACATTCATTTCAAAATTTTTTAGTTTAAATCCTTAATCTAGTTTGATTTACTTTACTAAAAGGAATAGAAAGAGTAATAAGATATTAAAATCAATCTTATCCCTATAAGCAATATTTTATTTTTAATGAGAATTTCAGCCTCTAATGATTGAGTCCTACTATCTAGGATAAGTAGCATTATTTTACATCACTTAAAACTGTTCTTAAACAGCACTTTATTATTATTTAAAGGTTATGAAAACCAGACACATCTCTTATTTTTCATAGTTATTAGAAACCTGAAAAACATGTATATTAAAAGATACATAAAAGAAATATTTCAGTAAGTAAGCACACCATTTTTATGGAAAACTTGAAAAATGTACCATAAATAATTTCATTATATAAATAAGTTTAATATAAAATTATTTCTTATAATAAATAATATAAAATGTACTATTATATCATAATTTCATTTTATAAATAAGGTATATATCATGATTTATCACATTATCACTCTATCATGGAGATAAAGTCCATTTTCCATAAAACAGTGCTTTTTATTTTTCTCATAATAGTTTAATATTCAACAACCTCAATCTAGTCCCAAACACCTTCTGCTAAAAGCAAACATAACTGAAGTGGCAAAGATCCGAGATCTGTTTCCTATTTATAATTAATTGGCAAGCTATGACTTAGGTAAAATGATTTAAAGACTTGACATATTTTAATTAGTCACAATTCTACCAAACATTTTCTACAATACCAAATAAAGGTGAATACACATTTAATTCCAAAAGAAAGAAGATATAAATGAGTTAATGAATGAGGAACACAAAAAACATTACATGAAATAGTTTACAGTTTAATAAAAATTTCAGGATCATTAAGAGCTATGTACTTTGTTCTTTTCATAATCATATAGTCATTATTCTTAAGTTAGGGTCTGAACTAAAATGTAAAGTACATACATTTTATAAACATAACACAAGTCTTTTAAAAGAATTTGTTACATGAAAAATTCCCAAGGGGAATATGGAATACAGAATACTCTTGCTTAGAAAGCTACTCATAATTGGGGATGGGATTGTAGCTCAGTGATAGAGGGCTTGTCTATCACATGTGAGGCACTAGATTTGATTCTAAGCACTACACAAAAATAAATAAACAAAATGAAAGAATTGTATCCATCTCCAAATAAAAAATATTGTTTTAAAAAACCTACTCACAGGGCTGTGGTTGTGGCTCAGTGGTTAAAGTGCTTGTCTAGCATGTGCATGTGCAAGTCACTGGGTTCAATCCTCTGCACCACATAAAAATGAATAAATAAAATAAAGGTATAAAACTTGCTGTATCTGTTAAAAAAATAAGTTACTCACAAAAGAGTATATATTAGAATAAATGTGGTATTTTTGTATTTTTTTTCTGAATCCTAACTCCTTTTTCTTTTCATTTTGAGAGAAAGTCTCCATAAGTTTCTGAGGCTGCCCTCAAGCTTGTGCTCCTCCGGCCTGAGTCACCCAAGTCACTGGGATTAAAGTGTGTGCCACTGTGCTGGCTTGAATGATATTTTTGACTTTTTAAACTTGAATAGCATCTATAATGTCTACAATTTTTTTAAAAAAAAAAAATGCCTAGATAGCTTCTAAACAGTCACATAAACACTCTTATTTAGAACACATTTAGTTAGAGATTTAGAGACAGTCTTTATCATGTTTGGTTAACTCACAAAAAATTAACTGTAAAACACAAAGTCTTCAACTAAGTGATATCTTAGCATGATTCTCAGCACAAGGTTTGGAATGATCCTAGTGTATGTATCTTTTATGAAAGGCCAATACTAAAAGAATTTAGTCATATTTTGTAAAAAAAAATCAAATTATGTTTATTATAGTTCACTTTAATGGAAACATATCAAATACTTTTAATTTCCTTATATTTTAAAAATATTTAATCAAAATAGGAAGGAAGGAATTCTACACATTGTATACACCTTTTCACAGTTTCCTATTTTGTAACCCCACAGTAGCTAAGTAAATATATAGAGATTATAGCTGATTTTTTTCAATCTGTTTGTTAGCTACAATGAGTATATATAAATAATTTTTTTAAAAAATATTAAAATTATTTTCTTAAATAAAAATATATCTCTTCTTTTCTTTAGTTTCATTGGAATAGGGAATGGTATAAACAAGGCCACAAAGAAAGAAAGAACATAGAAGCAAATATTTCCACAATTATTTACGTAAAACAACTTATAAATAAGTAAATAAATCAATTAGAAATTTTTTAAAAACATAACCTTCCCAAAGTATAATACAATAAATATTTTTAGTTTGTTTACTTAACTCTATGCCTACATATAAATAAATTTTTGATAGTTATAAAATTGCCCTTTTATGTTCCTTTTAATTGACAATTTCAAGGCCTTATAACACTTGTATGCCATAAATAATCACATAAAAACTTCTAGAATACTTTTAAACATATACTTTCATTAATGTAAAAATGAAATTCCAAAGAAGTGTGAAAATACAAATCCATCATTCTACTGAAGAATTAAAGTCCTGCAGCTTTTTTCCTCAATCAAAAATTCACTTGAATGTCTTGGTTGAAACCATGCTTATGATAAGGTCAAGTGCTGTCACTCTATTGCTAACTATTTCATTGCTTTTCATCATAAAAATAATGCTAGTGAATACAGAGGAATCCTTTGAAATTTTGAAAAACAATGATTTATTGAGTAATTTATTTCCCAATTTGTTAATCCTTAAAAATATCTAAGTGAAATTTAGCTCAAGTAGGGGGCATGTTAGGACTGAGCTAGGGCCTCTCATTTGCTAAGCACTAAAACTTCCACTGAAGTATACCACTAATCCCCTTCAAAAAATTTAAAAGCAAAAATTTTCAAGGAGCATAGGCTTAAACATTAGTAATCTCTCAACCCATAAATTGTAATTGTAAAGAAGGAAATTTGTAAAATTTTCTAATTAAAAAAAATAAAAACAAATCAAACATAAACATTCACTTTAATATAGCCCTTCTTTACTCATATCTTTATGAGTTTTTCACTTAGATAAAATTTGAGTTAAAATTTAAGTTTGACAAATTAACTTGTCGAGAATCCCTTATTCAACTCTTGTATTCTTTCTCTTAATTTTAGTTACATTATTTCTGTTTACCTGGATTTTTCATGGGAAAATGTCCTTAAGTTTTATCTATTGTTTTAACTTACTGAATGAAAGAAGACTTTTCAGTTTGAGAAAGCGAGATGGTCCAAATCCAATCAGAAACTATATCTGTGTGCTGTAAATTATAACAGGTAAATTTAGAGTATTTTAGTGGAAATGTCGTCTCCAATTCTGTTGGCTTGCACTAGATGAATTTTGACATATCTACCTGCTCAGTGTTAAGAATGGGACTTGGCTTTGTGATGTACTCTTCATTAAGAAGTAATGTTTTCAAATAAGGATGGCATCACTCTTCTTAAGGATATTTGGAAAAGAATGGAAACACGGGTCTTATTTTTCAATGATAGCTTTAGTCTAATAAAATGTGGGCAGTGTCAGGAACAGTAATCCATCTACAATGAGAGGGGTCATTTCTATGTAAAGAATTATCTCACACAAAATGACAAACCTCTCCTATTGAGAAATGCTAATACATAGTATTTATTTTTCAAATTTAAACATACTGTGTCAAACAAATGATGAGCTAGAATAAAATATAAAGCATCTCCATGAAGTCATAATATATGAGAAAATGTCATATTATGTAGAAATGATGGGGGAGACTTGCAAGTTCTATGTGAATGATAATGTAATGTGCATCAGCCTAGAAATTCAAAAAGAAAGTTGAATAATCATGACTCGTTTTAAAATGGAACAATTCCCCCTGCAGTCAGGGGACATAAAACAACTATGACAACAATAATATTTACAAATAATGATCTCTTAGTAATTGCATATTAGAGAAAAAAAAACATTATGGTTAGAATAGAACAGCTTTATTACCAAAAGGTAGTCAGAAGTAGCATGTTGTGTACCTAGAAATCTTGCATAGTACATGTTTCTTGGACACTCACACTGGGACATGACTTGAAAAGTCTCCATTTCAGGGTGCAATGGATCCTTTGGCCTCATAGAAAATATATTACTACAGGAGTTCTCTTTAATGAAACCTAGTTTTCTTAAAACTAAAACAAGAAATGCATTATTTAACAACCATAGTGGAGAATATCAGTAAAGTGGGAAGAGTAATATCAAGAACATTTTAGTTGTTTTTCTTGTATTTTTTCTATATTTTTTTATTTATAATTGCATTATCACTCATGGGTTTAGATTCACTCAGTCTTCCACAAAACAACCTTACTAGGATCTGAAGTCAAATATCTGCCTGTGGGAGAATATAATGATCTATTTACAAAGTTGGTGAAGCATTTTATCAGAAAAACATTTTGCAGAACTGTGGATGGACATTACTGTAAACCAGTGTACTTCAACTACCAAATTACTTTAATACTGGATAACATATGTCAGAGCTGATTAAATGTACTAACTACTTAAATCTCATAGGATATCAGAAAAGAATAAAATTATTCATAATTTTGTAGGTAGAAGAGAAATGGAACCTGGGCTTGTTTATAATGCAATCAAGCTAGGGAATGCTCAATTATCTAGAGAGGTGAAGAAATATAAAATTATATGTAACATATATCTTTCATTTTATCTTACACAATAATATCCACCTATCTAGAAAGCTGATCTCCAAATAAGTTGTGGGTACTTGGAGTTTTACTAATGATAAAGCTTAAGAGTCAGTAAATAAAACCATTTCTTTTTCAAGAAAAATATGAGAAATAAAAAAGATTTTTTTACTGCACTGTCTTTGATATTAAGAAACAATCATATTATTTTATAAACCAATTGTGTTAATTTTCTGGGAAAAATTTATTTCTAGGAAATTAATATTGGTCTTTTAATTTATAGAGTTGATTTAAGTTTTGATCTTGAAACAATTTCTTTGCTTTTTTTTAAATTTAAACTCATAAGGATGACATATTCTTTTGTAATATGATATATTGTTAAATTTAATTAAGAACATTGATAATGATTTTATTTGGAAAGATATTATTTTTCTCTAATGCAATAATGGTCACAAGTGGGATTCGATATACTAAGGACAAACATAAAATTCCAGTAGCTAATTCTTTCACCATTTCCTCCCTAACTTCTAGATTAAAATGTTATATATAGGAACAGAATTTAAAGCAGCTTTCTAATACTGCTTACCTTTGCTTACCATGCAACTAAACACTTTGTAGGCTGCATGGAATTTAACTGCTTTTGCAGGTTAAAATCCTATAGGGTGATCTGCAAGAGGAAAAGAACATAGTGAAAAGGCAAAAGTGAAAAAAAAATCCCTCATCCATTACTTCTTAGAAGCCCTGTGTATACAATCTCTTCATATTTTGACATGAATTTTAACTAGTAATAAAATACTTTTCTTCTTCCCTGGGATTATCTTTGCCCCAACCAAAATTGCTTATTTAAAAGTCATACATGTATGGATAAGTTTAGTTTAAGCCAGAGGGGTTCACCAGGGCTGTTCTTTCCAGGCTCACAAATTTGATCTATAGCAGTAAAAATTCAATTTAAATATAAATTGCTACAAACCATTGAGGTTTTCAAGAGTACAAAAATTAAAGCTGTTTAGTGATGCACAGTGCACTATTTTGCTCAGTAAATTCCAATCCATACATATTTCTTTCTTAAAAAGTTTTACCTTTTAAGGGTCAACATTAAGCATCCTGTCCCCTTTGAAATTCAAAAGCAATTGAGAAAAGTGTCAAACAAGTATTAATAAAAGCAATAGTTTTAGAATTGGTAAATGAGGATTGGAATAATTGACTCTGATGCCCACAGTATGATTCCTGATAGTTCAATTCCAGTTAAGATGACGAGTGTGCTATTTCTAGCATACATCATGGAGGAAAAACATACCTCATTGTCTTTTTTCTTATGATGATACAAATAAGATGAAATAAAAAAGTCCTCCATGAACAACTAAAAGGGAAAGATGTTTATTTATGAATAAAATGCAGACTTTAAAAAATGAAAATGCCATATTCAACTACAGGGTAAAATGTATTAATTCCATATAAAAAATATTTATTGGCTCCAGTTATACACCTGCCACCATTTCATACACTAGAGAAGTGTTAACAAACTTGATAGGCAAAAAAAACCCGTCTATGTTCATTCAGTTTATTTTCTAATGATGGAATGATTTATTCAATAAGTAAATGAAAGTATAATTCAAGGAAAATAGCAAGGGGAAAAGCATAAGATTTGGAATGCAATATGTGACATCTCCAAGGATAGGAAGAAAATTTTGCTAGGATGGCTATACATACTCTTACTGAAAAATTGATCATTGAGTTAAAGTATTTATGGAAGTGAGGGAATAAGCCTTGTTGACACTGGAAAAGAGCAAGAAGATAGAAAAAGCATGTTTCCCATAATTAGAAAGAGGTAAGTGTAGATGGGATAATATGAAAGCACAGAGTAGTAGGAGATGAGTTTAGAGAAACAATGGAAACAAAGTCAGTCATTCAAGGCCTTAGAGAATAAAGAGAAATTTGAATTTTCACTGAATAGGAAAGGAAGCAGCTATAGAGTTGCAAGGTGGGAAGTAATATGATCTTCCTTACATTTTAATGAAATCAATAGGACTGCTATTCTGATAAAACTCTAAAGAAGTGCAGGGATGGATGTGGGAAGACAATTAGTAGACTACTGAAAAATTCATGAGAGATATATTGGTAACTTTGAACAGAATGGTAGCAATAGAGTTCGTGAAAAGTGGATCCATTCTGTATACAGTTCCAATAGCATTAACACTAGGATACTGTAACTGAGAGGAAAAGGGAAGTCAAATATTTCTATTTTGTTTAATTGAGTAAAAGAGCACCATTATGAAGAAAGCTGATAGAGTTGTTTGGAGGTGTCTTGAAGATCAAAGGATTTTATTCTGGAAAATGAAGTTTTAGAAGGCACTGAACATTCATAAGAAAATGTTAAGCGTTCAGTTGGATATATAAGTATAGATTCCAACACAGATTCCTAGGTTAGAAATATAGGGTTCACCAATATATAGAGGTTTGCAATGACATGTTCTTAAATACATCATTTAAGGAATTAGTATACAGATAAGGATCATAAGGATTAAATGGTCAAAACCAGAATTCTATGGATACCAGAGATAGAACATAGATTAAAATAACCTTGCAAAGCATACAGAAAAAAAGAACCAAGATAAATTGTGTAAATATAGAGCCCTGGAATCCATGTTTAAATGTGTTTTGTAAAAATGCTAAGCAATACTAAATGCAGCTGGTATTTTAAGCAAGATTAGGACTAAAAATTGACTATAGGTTTAAATAATTGAAGCATTTGCTAAGAGCAGTTTTGGGCAAACAGTGCTTGCTGATAGAAAGTTGATTTATGTGAATTCAAAAAGACCGGTTACAAGGTTAATGTCTGTCTGAAACATCATCAAAACAACTGAAACATTCACATGTTCTCAACTGCCATATTAACTAACATATATTGAATAACAAGTGAAGAAAGTGTGTGAATGCTACTGGAACATGAGAGAATAATACATGTGCAAAGATACCTTCCCTCTAGAGGATATAATCAGTGAATTTCAAAGTAGAGCAATAGGAAATATATAGTCTAAATATTTCAGTGGGGGGTATGTTAAAAATTAGGAAAGAATATAAAAGAAAAGTGGGACATAATAATAAGTGTTTACTATATAGTAGCTGAAATTCTATCTGAAAAGAACACAGGAAGGCATAGAAGTAATATGGGGAGATAGACAGTTAATAATTTTCAAAAGCTGATGAAGAATATCCACATAAAGATTCCTGGTCTGCAACATGGGAAAGGAAGAAAGAAATATGTGTATGACTGTGTGTGTGTGTGTGTGTGTGTGTTTTGTGTGTCCAGAGAAAATAAATCAAAAAGTCATTTATCATCAAAAAAGAAATAAATAGAGAAAGATCTTTAAAAATAGCCATACAGGGCTGGGGTTGTGGCTCAGCGGCAGAGCCTCGCCTCGCACATGAGCGGCCCGGGTTCGATCTTCAGCACCATGTAAAGATAAATGCATTGCATTGTGTACAACTAAAGTAAATAAAAAATAAATATTTTTTTAAAAAATAGCCATACATAAAAATCTTCATTAACAGTATAATAGCTATGCAACTTATAGTATATGAATCCAATTGAACACTTTCTTATATTAAAATAATAAATAGAAAATTGCTTCATAGATCTATAAAGTGTTAAGCTACAGAAGTTAGACATAAAAGGTATGTATTTTATAGTTTTCTTTACATGAAGATAAAATGAATCAGCTAAGTTAAAACTCTCAAATATCATAAACTACATCTCTTACTGAGTTTAAGTAACAGCCTAAAAAAATAAATAGGTGGTTACATAGAAATAAAATGTAAAGGGCATCAAACAGAAACAAAGAAATAGAATCTATGAGGGTGCAAAGAATTGCAGTAGACAAGAGACTAGAAGCTGTAAGAAAATAAGAAAAAAGATTAATAAGTATAGATAAAATATTAGGTAACAGAAGAAGTAGATCATAAATAGAGTAATCTATTATAGGTATTGTTGAAGCATCATTATTTAAAAATGTCTAAAGCATCAGTAATACCTTGAATATTTTACAGATTCAAGTTTTCACAAATTTTATTTTGAAGACTCTGTGTAATTATTCAATAAAGCACATACAACTAATGTAGTTATTATTCCCTTGTAATCTGATAGAGTATGACTAAATAAACATAATATAAAAGAGTAAAGAAAAAGGCAAAATATATATAGTCAATTAATATGAGCACAAACACAAATTGCAAATCAATAACTGGATAAACAAAATTTTGTTATAAATGCCAATTTAACCAAACATACAAGTATTTTAAAAGTTTTTAATTAACAAAAATTGCCAATGATACAATAGTAAACTTTATTAGGAGTCATTAGCTAGACATTTGTGTCATTTTTGGATTATAAATTATCAGGATGGTAATTCCACATTTTACCTAGAAACTATACATTTATAAATTGAGTCAATGAGTAGGAAGTTAAAGTAGTATGTATGAATAAAGTGTCAGGAATAAGACTATATATTGAAAAAAAGGAGTTTCATTTATATAACCTAACTAAAATATTTAGAGTTAATTATAAAATTTTTAAGATAGTTAAATAGAAAATAGAAAACATCATGAGAGGTACAAAGAATAAGAAAGTTCTAAAGTTGGAAACTGTTATAATTGATTGTAAAATTTAAAATAATTGACTAGGAGACTGAGCAGCATATATGAACATTTGAACAGTCTGCAGAAAATTTTAAGAGAGGTCAATGGGGGTGATCAGCCATGAAAGAAAAAGTATGGCAAATGCATACAGTCCCATAAATCTGTGAAAAACTACTAACTGTAATAACTTGTATGTAATGATGAACATTTTCATAAGGAGAAAAGAAAGAAAAAGCCAGAAAAATATCTTTTTAAAATTGTCTGAATTTTGGTCAAAAATATCATCTACATATATAAAAAGTTCAGTGTATACCAATTGGATAAATTAAAGTGAAATACATTTAGATGCATAAAAATCACCCAGAGATGCGCCAAGGACAGCACATGCTAAGAATCTTAGAAGCCTGAACAACAGAGGAAATACAGAGATTGTCCAAGACTAACAGTTGATTTTCCTTCTAAAATGATGAAATCTAAAGGAAGTGGAACAATACATCCAAACTACAAAATAAACAAAAAACACTATAAATCAAGAACTCTATATAGAGAAAAAAACTATTTTTAAATGAGAAGTAATTAGATAGATATATACAAATAAAAGCTGAGAGAATAAATTGCTATTAAATGTTCCATGTAACATATAATAATGGGAATCCTGAGATCTGAAAATAAACATTATACAATACCCTCAAATGACCAGTACCTGAAGAAGTAAAGACATTAGTAAAGGGACTATGTATATAAATATAAAGGGTAAAATAACTGATATTTTAAATTTAGTTTTATAATATCTGATTAAAACCTGCATAAAAGAATTGTAGACATGTGCCTAAAGTAGTATGATATATAAAGGCATAATATGAATGGAAATAAAAATAAAAAGGAAAGCATAGAAATGAAGCTATATCAAAATAAAGTTTTGGGGGCTAGGGTTATGGCTCAGTGGTAGATCATTTTCCCAGCATGTGTGAGACACTGGGTTTGATCCTCAGCACAACATAAAAATAAATAAAATTAAGACTTTGTATCCATCTACACATGAAAAAAATTTAAAAATAAACTAAAGTTTTTGTATTCTATTGATATCTACTCAATATTTATTTAAGTGAGACTGTGATAATCACTAAAAAGAAAAAAAACTATGAGGCAAACTTTAAGAAGTTGTTAAAGGAGAATGTAGCATAACAAATGAGAGTGGTGCTAAAATAGAAAGTATCTTTTAGAAAAAATGACAGCACAAAATACATAGAACGTATATATGCAAATAAAATTCAGACATAAATTCTACCGCAGTCCTGTGAAAATATTAAAAAATGTAATTAAAATCAGAATTTGGAAGACCACCCAGCAATAGAATACACATTTCTTTTAAGTGCCCTTGAAGTGTTTTCCAGAGCACACCATATGTTAGACACTTAAAAAAATTCAGTGCATTTTTAATTACATAAATCATAGCTTGATTTCTAATCACAATTGGATGAAATTAAAACCAATAACAAGAAGTATTTTAGGAAATTCAAAGCAATATAGAAATTAGTACACTCATAAATATCCAATCTAAAAGATGTTATCAAAAGAATAACTTCTGATGAGAAAATAGTTGGAGTGAAAACAAAGGAAAAATACATTAAAATTTATGAGATACAACTAAACAAGAACTTACAGAAAAATTTATGATCTCAAACATCTGGATTAACAAAATGAATGATCTGAGGAAGGGCCCCTATAACTGCCTGTGCGACCCCCACCCGCCTACACCTCGAACTAGAGAAGCAGTAGGCACCAGCTAGAGGAAGGGCCCAGCCACACGCCTGACTGACCGCAGCCTGACCACGCCACCACTGGGACTAGGAGCTGCAGGTCCTGCCCTGAGAAGGGCCCAGCTGCTGCCTTCCAAATCCCCACCACCACACTATCCTGGGAGGAGACACAGGAAGAGCAAAGTGGGGAGAGAAAACCCAGACTGCTGGCTCCACCACACTGCAGCCAGGAGGAGATCCGGAGAGAGAGGCTCGCCCCATGCCTGCAACTCTTGAGAGGCAACACGCGCCTGCCCAGAGAGACACACTGCACTGGGGTTCCCAACATCAAGATAATTATAGGCTTGAGGCTGCCACTGCCACAAAACTGAGATAGCAAGGCTACTATTAAGGAACAACAAAAAGGTCCTGGTAAGACATTACTAAGGTCCCTTTGGACCAGGCTGCACCAGAGGGTGCTCTACTAGAGGTGCTACCAGTTATCCTGTTGTGAATTAACAGGGAGTCAGTCTTACACAGGGATGCCTTTCTCTTGTTTCTCCTACTAACAGCAAAATTCTATGATTACACTTTCACTAGACAAATAATTTAATACCTCTATTTTCTCATATCCTACCTCATAAACATGTTAGCCAACCCATATGTCCCCTCTTCTACCATCAGATACTGTAAACCACCACACAAACATAGAGACTATACGGTAAAAGATAACTGATCTCACCATTTCTGTTTATAGTGACAAAACTGTAAACATAAAAATAGAAGCTAACTGACATATGGATAAAAGTCGGGTACATTGATTGCTGTAATATTGATCTTTCCCTAAAAAGTGAGGTTTTGGTTAACCTGTAGGGCCTCTATAAGACAATAGGGCAGAAGGCATAATACCTCAGGCTTGCCCTGCAAGCAAGGAAAGCACATAGACATCATGAAAAAACAAGGAAGGAAAATGCCCAAAACAAACCAAGATACTACAACAATAGAACCAATAGAAAGCACAATAGGTGAAATGTCAGAGAAGGAGTTCTGGATATACATAATTTAAATGATTTGAGATTTTAAAAATGACCTAAGCGAGCATATACAGGCAAAAATTGATCTCTACAACAAAGAGATAAGACATCAAATATAGGCGACCATCAATCACACCAACAAAGAGATAAGCAAACAAATGCAGGTAGCAAAAAATTACTTCAAGAAAGAGATAGAGTCTGAGAAAAAAAAAACAAACAGAAATCCTTTAAATGAAAGAAACAATAAACCACTTAAAAATTCTGGCGAATCAAATACAAAAACATATCAAAAAGTTAGTGCACCATGATCAAGTGGGGTTCATTCCAGGGATGTAAGGTTGGTTCGTCATAAGGAAATTGATAAAGGTAATTCATCATATCAATAGATTCAAAGATAAAAATCATATGATCACCTCAGTAGACACAGAGAAAGCATTTGACAAAATTCAGCACCCCTTCATGTTCAAAATGCTAGAAAAAATAGGGATAACAGGAACATAACTCAACATTGTAAAGACCACCTATGTTAAGCCCCAGAAGAACATCATCCTAGATGGAGAAAAATTTAAAGCATTCTCTCTAAAAATTGGAACAAGACAAGATTGCCCTCTTTCACCAATCCTATTTAATATAGATCTTGAAGCCATAGCCAGAGCAATAAGACAGACAAAAGAAATTAAATAAATATGGATAGGAAAAGAAGAATTCAAATTATCACTATTTGCAGATGATATGATTCTATACATAGAAGATCCAAAAAATTCCACTAGAAATCTTCTAGAACTAATAAATGAATTCAGCAAAGTAGCTGGATATAGAATCAATACCCATAAATCAAAGGCATTTCTGTACATCAGAGATGAATCCTCATAAACAGAAACTAGAAAATCCACCCCATTTACTATAGTCTCAAAAAATAAAATAAAATAAAATACTTGAGAATCAACTTAACAAAAGAAATTGAAGATTTCATTGTAGAGACAATGAAAACTACAGCACACTAGAGAAAAAATTAAAGAAGATCTTAGAAGATGGAAGGATCTACCTTGTTCATGAATAGGTAGAATTAATATTGTCAAAATGACCATTGTCGCAAAAGCACTATACAGTTTCAATGCAATATCAATCAAAATCCCAATATAATTCCTCATAGAAATAGAAAAAGCAATAATAAAATTCATCTGGGAAAAGAAGAGACCCAGAATAGCCAAAGCAATTCTTAGCAAGAAGAATGAAGCTGGTGGCATTACTATTCCAGGCCTTAAATTGTATTACAAAGCAATAGTAACAAAACCAGCACGGTATTGGCACAAAAATAGACCAGTTGACCAATGGTACAGAATAGAAAACACAGAGACTAACCCACACATCTACAGTTATGTTAGACAAAGGTGCCAAAAATGTTCATTGGAGAAAAGACAGCCTCTTCAACAAATTGTTTTGGGAAAACTGAAAATCTTCATGTAATAAAATAAAATTAAATCTTTTTCTCTCACCATGCACAAAACTCAACTCAAAGTGGACGAAGGACCTAAGAATTAAACCAGAGACCTTGCACCTAATAAAAGAAAAAGTAGGCCCAAATCTCTATCATGTTCCATTAGGCCCCAACTTCCTCAATAAGACCGCTATAGCTCAAGAATTAAAACCAAGAATTAATAAATGGGATGTATTCAAACTAAAAAGCTTCTTCTCAGCAAAAGAAACAAATTAGTAAGGTGAATAGAGAACCTACAGAATGGGAGAGAAAATCTTTACCACAAGCAAATCAGATAGAACACTAACCTCAAGGACATATAAAACTCTCAAAAATTTTAATACCAAAAAAACCGAAAAACTCAATCAATAAATGGTCCAAGGAAATAAACAGACACTTCTCATAAATGATATACAATAAATCAACAAGCTTATAAAAATTGTTCAGCATCTCTATCAATTAGAGAAATGCAAATCAAAACAACTCTAAGATTTCGTCTTACTCCAGTCAGAATGGCAGCTATCAAAAATACAAACAATAAATGCTAGAGAGGATTGGGGGTGGGGGTGGGGAAAGGCACACTCATACATTACTGGTAGGACTGAAAATTGGTGAAGCCAATCTGGAAAGTAGTATGGAGATTCCTAGGGAAACTTGGAATGCTACCGCCATTTGACCCAGCTATCCCACTCCTTGGTCTATACCCAAAAGGCTTAAAAACAGCATACTACAGGGACACAGCCACATCAATGTTCATAGCAGCACAATTCACAATAGCTAGATTGTGGAAACAACCCCAATGCCCATCAGCAGATGAATGGATAGGGAAACTTTGGTATATATACACAATGGAACACTACTCAGCACTAAAAGAGAATAAAATCATGGTATTTGCAGGTAAATGGATGGAGCTGGAGAAAATAATGCTAAGTGAAGTTAGCCAATCCCCAAAAACCAAAGCTCCAATGATTTCTTTGTTATAAAGATACTGACTTATAATGGCAAGGGGTGGGGGTGAGAGGAATGAAGGAACTTTAAATAGAACAAAGGGGGGGAGAGGGGGCAAGGGGATAGGAATAATGGTAGAATGAGTTATATCATTACCCTAAGTACATTTATGAAGACCCAATTGTTGTGAAAATATTTTATGTAAAACCAGTGACTTGAAAAATTGTGCTCTTTATATGTAACATGAAATGAATTGCACTCTGTATGTATAACAAGTTAGAATAAAAATTTAAAAGAAATATCATATACAGAAAAAAATGAATGCTCTAAATGAATAACTTATTTTTCACATTTTAAAAACTAGTAAAATAAAATGTGCAAGCTAAATCCAAGAAAGAGGGAAGAAAATCATAAAAATTGAGCAAATGTAAATGAATTAGAACATACAAATAACAATAAAAATAGCAGCAAAATCAAGTTATTTTTCAGAAGAGGTCAACAAATTGACAAAAAGGACAACATGCAGTGATAAAAAAGAGAAGAAAAATTTCTTACTCTCAACATAGCAGAAATTAAAAACTTATTGGTCATAGTAATAATAAAGCATTATCAAGGAATACTATAAGTGATTTTCAGTAAAAATATTAGATAACAGATGAAATGGACAAACTCTTATAAAAGCATAAACTACCAAAACTGCCTCAAGAGAAATAAGCAATACAAACACCACTACAAAAAACTGCAGAGTGTAAATTAGTTTAATCAAATAATACTTTCCACAATGAAAAACTCTGAGACCAAATGATTTCTCTGGTGAATTCTACCAAACATTTAATAAATATTAATCCCAAGGCTTCACAAATTCACTCAAAAAATAAAGAGGTGAGGACTCAATTTACTATGTTAATATTATCCTGTTAGTAAAACTAGACAAAAAATATTTCAGAAAGGAAATATACAGACCAATATATCTTATAAATATAAGCCCCAAATCCTATTATTAGCAAACCAAATACAACAACATATTAAAAGTTTTGCAACATGGCTAGAGGGATTTTTCCCAGGATTTCAAGAGTAGCTCAATAAATAAAATGTAATAAATATAATTAGATGCTGCTTAACTTATAATGCAGTTTTTTTCTGATAAAACCATAAGAAATTTAAAATATTGTAAACAGGAATGCATTTAATGACAAACTACTGAACAGCCTAGCTTAAACATACTCAGAACACTTACTTGAACATAGATGGGTAATATCATCTAACACAAAGGCTGTTTTATAATAAAGTGTTTTAATACCTCCTGCAACTTTTTATCACTATACTGAAAGTAAAAAATGAGAATGCCTATTATTCACCATTTCTGTATGATTAATGTACCTTAAATTGTTATTTCTACTGAATGCATATTGCTTTCCCATTAGCACTCTAAACTTGAAAAATCTTAAGTAAAACTATCATGAGTTGGGGAATGTCTATCAAATTAGTAGAATGAATAACATATGTCACATAATTATTTCAACATGTAAAGAAAACAAAAATATTCGATAAACCCAGGATTCTTTGATGATTGTTTTAGTCAGATTTTTTACCACTCAAATCAAAAGACTAGACAAGAACAAATTTAAGGAAAAAGAATTTATTTGGGGCTCAACAGTTTCAGAGGTCTCAATCCACAGACAGCTGGCTCCATTGCTCCAGGTTGGAGGTGAGGCAGAATAATGGAGTGGAAGGGTGTGTTGGTGGAAAGTGACTCAGGACTCCAGGAAGCAAGAGGGAAATCCCCTTACTATGGACAAAGAAGGGCCCATCAACCCACCTCCTCCAGCCATACTCTACCTGCCTATAGTTAAGTTAGAGCCCAGTTAATCCCTATCAGGAGTAAATACACTGATTGGGTTAAGGCTCTCATAACCCAATCTTTTCACTTCTAAACTCTTGCATTGTCTCACACGTGAGCTTTTGGAGGACACCTAATATCTAAACCATAGCAGTGATTAAAAACAAAACAAAACAAAACAAACAAACAAACAAACAAAAAAAAACCACACACATCAAACCAGGAATACGAGGAAGCATCCTCAACTCATTACAGTACAGATAAAGCACAAAGCAAAAGAACATCCATAGCTAACATCATAATTCATAATGAAAGACTGGAAGCTTCTACCAAAACTCGAGTGAGACAACAATATCCACTTTCATTGTTTGTATTCAGCAGGATCCTGAAGATTCTATCCCAGAAACTTGGGGAATAAGAGAGAAAAAAATGTTATTTCTTGAAAAGGAGTAAGTAAAACTGTTTTTATTTGTTGTTTACATGATCTTGTGTCCTAAGATTCCACAGAAATATACACCCAAACATGCACAAGGACCCAGATGTGCACAAACGTCCAAATACAAAAAAGTATTAGAGCTAGTGAATGAGTTCTGCAAGGGTGAAGGATACCAGAGTAAAGGTAAATATCTGGAACATAATTTTATTTCTACATGTTAGCAATGATGAATCTGTAAAGGAAATCAAGTAAACATTTCAATTTACAATAGCATTAAAACAATAAAATGTTTAGGAATAAATTTCATAAAGTACTGCAAGATTTGTACTATAAAACTACATTCAAAAATGAAAGAAGATCCAAATTAATTGAGAAAGCCCTATATTCATTGACTTAAAGATTTAGAAATGGGATGGCAATACTCTCCAAATTGATCTGCTGATCCAATACCATTTCTATCATAATTTCAGTTGATCTCTTTTTTTTTTCTAATTTTTTAACATGACAGCAGAATTAATTTCAACCCATTATATATGAATGGAGCACATTTCTCTGGCTGTACACAATGCAGAGTGATATTGTTCATGTAATCATACATGTACACAGGGTAATAATGCCCATCTCATTAAACCATCATTCCCACCCCACACTCCCCCCACTCTCCTCTGCCCAATACAAAGTTCCTCCATTCTTTCCTAACCAATGTTGATCCATAATCCCCATTAAGTGTCAGCATCTACATATCAGAGAAAACATTTGGCCTTTGTTTTTTTGGGAATTGGCTTATTTCTCTTAACACGATATTCTCCAACTCCATTCATTTACCTGCAAATGCAATAATTTCATTCATTTTTACCACATTTTCTTCATCCATTCATCTGTTGAGGGGCATCTAGGTTGGTTCCACAGTTTAGCTATTGTAAATAGAGCTGAGCTGCTATAAACATTGATGTGGCTATGCCCCTATAGTATGCTCTTTTTAAGTCCCTTGGGTATAGACCGAGGGAGTGGGACAACTGGGTCAAATGGTGGTTTCATTCCAAGTTTTCTAAGGAATCTTCATGCTGTTTTTCTAGAGTTGTTGCTCCAATTTGCAGCCTCCCAGCAATGTATAGGTAAGTATATCTCCCCTCCCCATATTCTTGCCAACACTAATTGTTGCTTATATTCTTGATAATTGCCATTCTGACTAGAGTGGGATGAAATATTAGAGTAGTTTTATTTTGCATTTCTCTAATTTTTAGAGATGTTGAACATTTTTCCATATATTTGTTGATCAATTGTATATCTTCTTCTGTGAAGTGTCTGTTCAGTTCCTTAGCCCATTTATTGATTGGGTTATTTGTTTTCTTGGTATTATTTTTTTTTAAGTTCTTTATATATTGTGGAGATTAGTGCTGTATTTGAGGTACATGTGGTAAAGATTTTCTCCCATTCTGTAGGCTCTTTATTCTTGTTATTGACCATTTCCTTTGCCCAGAAGAGCATTTTAGTTTGAATCCATCCCATTCATCAATAATTGATTTTATTTTTATGCTTTATAGGACTCTTGTTAAGGAAGTCAGGTCATAGACTGACATGATGAAGATTTGGGCCTACATTTTTGTCTACTAGGCACAGGGTCTCTGGTCTAATTTCTAGATCCTTGATCCACATTGAGTTGAGTTTTTTGCAGGGTGAGAGATACGGGTTTCATTTCATTCTGTTGCACTTGGATTTCCAATTTCCTAGCACTATTTGTTGAAGAGTCTATCTTTTTTCCAATGTATATTTTTGGCAACTTTGTCTAGTATGAGATAATTGTACTTATGTGGGTTTGTCTCCATGTCTTCTATTTTTACTATTGGCCTAGTGGTGCTAAAACAATGCCATTTTTGTTACTATGTCTCTGTAGTATAATTTAAGGTCTGGTATTTGATTCTTCCTGCTTCACTCTTCTTGCTAAGGATTGCTTTTGCTATTCTGGGTCTTTTATTTTTCCAAAAGAATTTCATGAGTGGTATTTCTATTTATAGGAAGAATGACATTGGGATTTTAATAGAAATCACATTAAGTCTGTCTAAAGCTTTTGACAAGATTAATTCTACCTATCCAAGAACATGGGAGATCTTTCCATCTTCTAAGGTGTTATTTAATTTCTTTTTTTATTGTTCTGTAATTTTCATTGTAGAAGTCTTTCACTTCTTTTGTTAGATTGATTCCCAAATATTTTATTTATTTATTTATTTATTTATTTATTTATTTATTTATTTATTTATTTATTTACTGAGGCTATTGTGAATGGGGTAGTTTTCCTAATTTTTCTTTCAGTGGATTTATCACTGATATATACAAATGCATTTGATTTGTGGATGTTGACTTTATATCCTGCTACTTTGCTGAATTATTTATTAGCTCTAGAAGTTTTATGGTGGAATTTTATGAATCTTCTAAATATGGAATCATGTCATTGGCAAATGGTAATAGTTTGTGTTCTTCTTTTTCTATTTGTATCCCTTTAATTTCTTTGGTCTGTCTATTGCTCTGGGTACAATTTCCAGGACCATGTTGAAAAGAGGGGGTAAAAGAGTACCTCTTGTCTGTTCCAGTTTTGAGAGGGAATGCTTTCAATTGTTTTCCATTAGAATGATGTTGCCGTTGTTGGGTTTAGCATAGCTTTTACAATGTTTAGGTTTGATCCTACTATTCCTAGTTTTTATAGTGTTCCAAGCATGAAACAGTGCTCTACGTTGTCAGATGTTTTTTCTGCATCTATTGAGATGGTCATATGAATCTTATCTTTAAATCTATTGATGTGATAAATGATGTTTATTGATTTCCATATATTGAGACAATCTTGCATTCCTGGGATGAACCCCACCTGATCATGATGCACTATCTTTTTAATGTATTTTTCTATGCAATTTGCCAGAATTTTATTAAGAATTTTTGCATCTATATTCATCAGGGTATTGATCTGAAGTTTTCTTTGTTTGATGTTTCTTTGTCTGGTTTTGGTACCAGGGTGAATGAGTTTGGAAGGGTTCCCTCCTTTTCTATTTTATGACATAATTTGAGAAGTATTGGTGTTAGTTCTTTTTTGAAGGTCTTGTAGAACTTGCCTGAGAATCTGTCTGGTCCTGGGCTTTTGTTGTTGTTGTTGTTGGTAGACTTTTGATGATGTCTTCTATACAACTGCTTGAAACTGACCTGTTTAAATTTTGTATATCCTCCTGATTCAGTTTGGTTAGATCATATTTCCCTAGAAATATGTCAATGTCTTCAAGATTTTCTATTGTATTGGAGTATAAATTTTCAAAATAGTTTCTAATTATCTTCTGTATTTCAGAAGTGTCCATTGTGATATTGCCCTTTTTATCACAAATTTTAGTAATTTGAGTGTTCTCTCTCTTTCTCTTCATTAGCCTTATAAGGGTTTAACAATTTTATTTATTTTTTCAAATAACCAACTTTTCATTTTGTCACTTTTTTAAATTGTTTCTTTTGTTTCAATTTCATTGATTTCAGTCCTTGTTTTAGTTATTTCCTGTCTTCTACTACTTTTGATGTTGATTTGCTCTTCTTTTTCTAGAGCTTTGAGATGTGATGCTAGGTCATTAATTTGTTGACATTTAATTCTTTTAATGAATGAGCTCAATGTAATGAGATTTCCTTTTAGCACTGCCTTTATAGTATCACAGAGATTATGACATGTTATATCAGTGTTCTCATTTACCTCTAATAATTTTTTTTTCTTCCTCATTTCTTCTGCTATCCATTGGCTATTCAATAGTGTATTATTTAATCCCTAGTTGTTGCAGTAGATTTTATTTTTTATTTTATTATTGATTTCTAATTTTATTACATTATGATCTGATAGAATTCAGGGTAGTATCTCTTTTTTTTTTTTTTTTTTTGTATTTGCTAGAAGTTGCTTTGTGGCATAACATATGGTCTATTTTAAATAAGGATCCTTGTGCTGCTGAGAAAAAAGTGTTTTCACTCATTGATGGATGAAATATTTTATATATATCTGTTAAGTCTAAATTGTTGATTGTATTATTTAGTTATATAGTTTCTTTGTTTAGTTTTTGTTTGGAAAAACAAAGTCACTCAGTATTATTGTGTTGTGTTCTATTTGATGCTTGAAATTGAGAAGCGGTTGTTTGATGTATGTAGATGCTCCATTGTTTGGGGTGTACATATTTACAATTGTTATGCCTTGTTGATGTACGTTTCTCTTGAGCAGTATGAAATTCCCTTCTTTCTCACTTCTGACTAACTTTGGCTTGAAGTCCACTTTATTTGATACAAGGATTGAAATCCCTGCTTGTTTATATAGTCCATGAAAGTGATACTTTTTTTTTTTTCCACCATTCTTTTGCCTTCAGTCTGTGAATATCTTTTCCTATGATATGCGTCTCTTTTATACAGCATATAGTTGGGTCTTTTATTAATCCTACCTGCCACTTTTTATGTTTTTGAGTTTAGGCCATTAACATTCAGGGTTATTGTTGAGATATGATCTGTATTCCCAGTCATTTCAGTTTATTTTTGGCTTTTAACTTGACTTAGTTTCTCCTTTGTTTGGCTTTTCCTTTAGTATAGCTCTTTCTTTGCTAGTTTTCATTCTTTTTTTCTTTCTTTCTTTTCACTTTTTCCTCATGGAACATTATGCTGAGATTGTTTTGTAGTGCAGACTTCTAGTTGTAAATTCTTTAACTTTTGTTTATCATGGAAGATATTTTATCATCAAATCTAAAGCTTAATTTTGCTGTATATAAGATTTTTGTTTGGCATCCATTTCTTTCAGAGCTTGGTATTTGTTGTTCCTGGACCTTCTATTTTTGAGGGTCTGGATTGAAAAACTTGCTGAGGTCTGAATTGGTTACCTTCTATATGTAATCTGATACTTTTCTCTTACAGTCTTTAAAATTCTATCCTCATTCTGTATGCTAGGAATTTTTATTATAATGTGTCTTGGTGTGGGTCTATTGTAATTTTGTATACTTGGGGTGCTGCTGTAAGCCACTTGTATTTGAGTTTCTATTTCATTCTTTGGGTTTGGAAATTTTTCTAGTATTATTTCATTGAAACAATTGTGCATTTTTTAGTTTGTATTACCATCCCTTCTTTATTTCAATTAATCTTAAATTTAGTCCTTTTATGTTATCCCATAATTCTTGGAAGTTACAGTCATGGTTTCTTACCATCTTCACTATGTGACCAACTCTATTTTCAAAATTATATATTTTGTCTTTGTTGCCTGAGGTTCTATCTTCTGAGTGATCTAGTCTGTTGGGGATATTTTCTATTAAACTTTTAATTTGGCTTACTGTTTCCTTCATTTCAAGAATTTCTGTTCACTTTTTTTTTTCAGAATTTGTGTTTGGATTTTTATCTCTTTATTGAAGTATTCTTTTGGTATCTGCATTTGTTCTCTATATTATCCTTTACATTGTGAATCAGTTTACCTTATGTACATTCTGAACTTCTTCTCTGACATTTCTTCTACTGTGTTGTCAATGGATTCTATTATTGTATCATCTTGGTTTGTTTGAGGCACTTATTTCCTTTGTTTTTTTCTTTTCTTTTTTTTTTCCTTGTTGTTCATGGGTTTCCCCTCTAGCAGTGTGAATCCAAGGTATTACAGTTTCTACCTTATAGACTTATAGTGCCCTACGAGTTTCCAAATACTTCTCCTTTAAGGAGGAAATCAATATTAACAGCACCCAATGCAAACAATATGCACCCTTAAACCAAATAGCTCTTATTAAGGCATTTACAATTTTATCACAATAAACAAAAATGAAGTTTCCAATTAGTGTTCACAATATTAACAATAGGTTTGCCAAAGGTTCTACAATTTCTATTGGTAGACAAAGAGAGAATAGGGTGGTGTAAGATGTGATGTTTATGAGATGGGGGGAGAATATGGAAGTATTAGATCATAGGAAGAATGAAAGAGTAATCAATATAAGTTTGCTGTGAGCAGAAGGAAAGAGAAAGAACATCTGGGGAAATAAAAATAAAAGAATATACAATAAAACTGTAATATACTATTCAGACATCCCAGTCCTCAATAGCCTGATGCATGAAAAGTAGTTGGATTAATGCCGGGGTCCAGCCCTAGATGGGTCGGGGGTCTTCCTGGTCAAGGGGTTCTGATGGCTAGACAGCATCGGCGATGGATGGACAACCACACAGACTCACAGGCCAGTGTAGAATGCTGACAAGTTTATTGAGTTCACACACAGTTTTTATACATTTTTTAAAGTTTAACATGCCAAGAATGTGGTTAGCATAAGAAGCATAGAATTCTTTGTACAGAACAGGCTTACTGGAAAAAGTGATTGTATGAGATAATAACACCCCCACCACATCCCTTGCTATTGTTCTAAATCTATGAATATGATCAGTAAAGTTGATCTTAAATTTATGAATATAATCAGCAAAGTTGATCTTAAGTTCATATTTCTACCTAAATGTACTTAGCACTTATATTTCATAATAGTAAGCATATTAGACCTTATGACTCTATTCTTCCCTAAGTTAAACTTTAAGTTTGGGTTAATCAAGAGGGCAGTGATCTCAGTGGTTACCATGGCAAATTTCCTTGTAGACAATTGCCATATTGTTTAGTAAAGTAAATCTTACTAAAACAGGGTCACAGGCACCAAAGGGACCTTTTCCCATGGGGTCTCTTTAGCAGAAAATACTTTGATTTTATTCTGTTTCTGATTACTATCACTGAGACTATGTGCTTTTTGCATACTCATGACTGGAGAAACAGGTGGCTCTGTGACTGTTTCCACATATAGCAATACATGTTTATAACATCACCCCAGGAAAAAGACACATCACACGGTGGAAGAAAATTATTTACTACTTGTGGTAGGGAAGGGGTTATGGTTTCTAATGTTTTATTAATATTTTTTAGAAAATGCTGTAGTATTCCCCTCACCCCCAGTGATCACCACTAGAAAATAGTATGAGTATTGTATTATTAGGAAGATAGTGCAGAAAAGGCACCAGAGCCCAGAGGCATACATCTGGCATTATCTCGAGATGATGAGTCCTTGCAAACATCATTCTCCCAGTGGATCCTTGTCAAACACTGGTTGGATTGCCAGGTGCCCCCGCAGATTAAAAATGGTGTGAATATGAAAATGGGACAAGTAAAGGAAGAAAAAAATCTCAAAGTATAATTGAACAATTGTTTCTCTTGGTATTCAGTAGTTTCTCTGCTTCCCTTCCCATTCGATAGTTGGGGTTGTCTAGAGTTTGCTAGTATCTCCACCCTCATGAAGGTATGGGTTTCTAGGGTGGGAGGGTTAGTCTTGGAGGTAGAACTCCTGGTGGCAGGGTGTGACAATTGCCAGTCTCAGTTGGAAGACTGTACCCCATGAATCTCTTTTGAGGTCCTCTCATATGATGTAAGAGCCTGATCTTTGCTCCTTATGCCATTTGCAGATCCCCTAATTCCTTGTCTCTAATTTAGTCTCTAAACTCTATCTCTCCTGCCCTCACCTTTTGACTTCCCAATCAGGCACCTCTCTCTCCAAAGGTCCTGAGAGCTGAACTTGGGACCTGTGCACCTGTCATGGATAGCTCTTCTATATCAGGTAGATCAGGACAAGACATTAAGAGCTGTGGACCTGCCATGTAGCTGCAAGCTCTGGGCCAGGTTGGTGGCTAGGGAGAGTTTGGGAAACTGGGGATTGGGGAGCCAAAGGGCTCCATTAAGTGGCAAATCAGCAGGACCAGGAGATCTGTGAATGTGGACTGGGGAGGGAATTGAGGACCAGGCTGTTGTTGGGTCCCAGCCATTGATAGCCTGAGTTGGCCCTGGAAACCCAGTGGGTAGTAGACTGGTTGGCTGGGCAAGCTGAAAACAGGATGCCATCACACCCTCTTCCAATCTACTGACCTTGTGTAAGGCTCTCCTCTGCCTCTGCAGCAAAATGGTGGCTATTAGCAGACCTAGCAGGGAGTTCTCGGTGTTATGAAGCCTACAGGTAATGATGGTCTTCCAGGCCCTGGCTTGTGTCTATAGATGGAATTGGTTGTATCCCTAGATTGTGGCAGTCGCAGTGGCAAACATGAAAGTACCTTGATATTGGGCTTCCAGGCCCTGGCCAGTGTCCCAAGATGGAGGCTGATGCAACTAAAGATGGCAAGATCAGTAGAGAGGTAATCCAAGATGATGGCAAGATTGAGATGACGGCTTTCTGAAATGGGGCGGTGAGGGCAGGCCTTGTGGTGACAGTGGATGGTCACATTCGGAGATGCAGTGCTGTGACAGTCGGTGCTGCAGTGGACAGCTGTCTCCAGGTCCTATCTGGTGTTCCAAGGTGGAGGCTACCATGTCAAGGTGGCTATGCTAGTGGCTGCAATATCCCAGGATGGAGGCGGCCACCTTTGGAGATGAGCCAGCAGTGGTGACTCAGTGATGGTGGGCGACCATATTGGTAGATAGGGTGCCTGCTCCCTGGTTGGTCTGCACTATGCAGTTGGTCTGTATCAGCTGATCTCTTTCTAAAAATTTTCAAGGTATTATAAAAGTTCTTATAAAAGCCTGAGAAACCTAGAGTGGCTAAATAATCCTGGAAAAGAGTAAAATTGAAAGACTAAAAATTCCTGATTTCAAAACTTAAGTCAGTAGTGATCTTGGGAATAAAGAACATATAATTTTATTGAAAAAGAATTGATAATCTAGAAATAAAGTTTCTGTATCTCTACCCATTCCCCAAGGTGTTTCTCCTCTTTAACCTGTCATACATAGGATTCAGTGATGGTGACTTTGCATGTGCTATTTCTGGGTGTATATATATTTTTTTCTATGCACAAGCAAATGTTCATAAAGGCCCTCTCTGTGTGTGCCAGGTACTGTACTTTACACTCATCTTCAAGGAGTTTACAGGTTTTGGAAGAACCCAAATATATTAGATATACATGTAGATGTAAATACATAAATGTGCATATAAATATAAATATATAAAAGATTCAGATACCAGGTACAGATGATATATGATATATATACATTTAAGAATGATAAATAAATTAAAATACTATGAGACAATATTTTTAAGAGAATGCATATATTGACAAGTCAAACCTCTGTAAATTGAGATATATGGACAATTAAAGTTTGACCAGAAAAGAAAGTTTAGTCAAGGAAATAATAGTGAACACAGAAGCAAAGGTGGGAAATGTTCCTAATGAATCAGAGAAATCAAAGTTCTTATAAAATATTCTAGCATGAGATTTGGAAAGTGATTTTTTTCTATTGCTTTACAAACTTTAGAACTTTATTAGCGATTAATACACACCCTATGCATTAGCATTATAATAGTGTCTCTTAAACCCAAGTAATTTAGTGAACCTCAAGTCTTTAATAAAACTGTTTTTTCTATTATAATCTAAATATGTGCAAATATAGCATTCAATAATTTAGATTTTATGATAGAGTACATCAACTAAAATATATAAGTTAAATATGAGTATAATTCTAAAATATTCAAATTAACAGCATCAAATTAATATTAAGACTGATGTTTGAGACCCATGGCTGCTGCTGCAGCTCCTAAGTATTCCACCACGGGTTCTTCACAATTCTCAGCTTGCTGTTGCTGTGTGGCATGGTACCCGTCAATTCTCCCACCTCCTCTCTCCAGCTGAACTATCACTAAGCCTTTGTTCATACATTGTTCTGTACAGAATGCTACTTTTCCTTCACTGTGACAGAATGCATCCCATAGGTAAATGCTTTTGTCATTAGATCAGGACAATTAAAGTAGCATGACTTCTGCCGACATATTTAGCTATATAAACACAAATATGGTCAATGAGATTTTTTTATTAGCTAGAAGATAACAATACACATAATCCTAATTATGCTTAAATTAACTTTTCTTTGAATTTATTATGAAAATTAAAACAAAAAATGAAAAAAAGTCACACATACATGGCAGATTTTCAAATTTAAGATTGCTCTCCAGTTTGAACAAATAAAGCTTTATAATTATGTACTTTTAGGTAGATTGTATTTATATTTCTCTCTTACCATTAAATTGGTGCTAATTTCATTATTTTCTGAGAAAATTTTATTGTGTATATTTGAGATTTACAACATGATGTTATTGGATATAGACAAATATTAAAATAATTGCTATTATAAAAATAATATACCTATCATCTCACACTGCTACTTATGTTTTGGAGAAAAGCAGCTAAAAATCTACTTACATAGCACAAATTCCAAATGTTTAGGTATATTTTAATTAGTTATTTAAACAATAAAGTTGGCAAGACATAGTGTAATATATTCATGAGAGCAGAAGGCTCTAATTCTGTCCTTTATTTGGAAATAAAGATAAATATAAAAAGATAAGGGTCAATTAATTCAGTAGTAGTCAATTTGTGTTTGAGACATTGATATTAAGATAATAAGAAATGCGTGGAACTTATTGCTTGCAGCAATGCTTCTGAAAACATGAATAGATATGTTCTTTGTTGTTGTTGTTGTTTTGTGTATGTGTGTGTGTGTGTGTGTGTTTATGTGCCATGAGAAGTTATTGATTTATTGTTTTCACCTTTATTTTTATTATAATTATTTACACATAGTAATTGTACAGATTAATGGAATTCATCGTGGTATCTCTCCATACATGCAATTTTTAAACTTAATAGTCAGATGTTAGACAGCATGTGCCTTGACTGCTGCGTTACTTTTTAATGGGGCCGAGGTCTAAAGCTACCCACCTTTTTGGGCCCTAAAAGGGGGCTCCTTCTACCAGCAGAAAGAGTTAAAGTAGCTTACCTGGCGAAGATAGGCTTAACGGGCAAAAGTCGCCGAGTGTCTCTACCCCCGCCTGATTGATGACACCATGCCACACCTGGGGAGTTTTGGTAGAAAGCAATGCCAAAAACTCGGTTTATTGAGGAAGTTGGACGGTCTTATATAGGACATGGGCCAATCAACAGAAAGATCATAGGGACACATAAGGATCATGGGCGGATGCCATTGGCGGAGCCACTGGCCTATCTTTGGGGTGGTTTCAGTTCTCACAGCCACGCCCCCTGCTTAGCCTAGGTCCTGTAACAGGGCGTGGTAATGTGGCAAGCAGCCAGAAAGCAGTGTAAGGTCCCAACAAGTATGATTCCCTCTGTTCCACTTATTGTCTAATAACAAATCCTGGATATTTTCTTTTTTCCTAACCTATCTACCTCCTACTTGAGCTGCTGCTTCTCCAGAAGACTAAGACTTGTATGCACTCTCATCAATTTCTTCTTCATGGCTTCCCCAAGTTCCTTGAATATTAGTGAATACTGTGAGGCATTATGGAAAAGCATTAAGACAACAAAAAGAAGAATCTACTATTCTAGAAACAACTGGAGATTTCAATCCCTTTAATGAACAGAGTCCCATCTGTGGTGGTCCCTGCTTCCTTTAATTATATCTTTAATTTCACCCCTCATCAAAAGTCTCCCATTCTTCAGTTCCTGACCACATGAGAAGGTTATCACTTTCAGCCCTTCCTCAGTCAAAAGTTTCAGGAGGCCTCCGAGGAGATGTTAAGTGAGGGCATGTAAGAGATGATCTACTCCTGGGGGTACTGAGGCACCAAGAAGCTCCACCCAACAATACATGGGGGCATCCTCTAATATACCAGTCAGCATATAGGGTAGAATGAACTATTATTAATATTAATATTAACAATAAAATATTAACTCATGTTATAATTAACTTTAAATGTAATTCAGTCTTATTTGCATGTAATAATTAATATCAGTACTTCCAAGCCACTTTTTCAAATGATTACCTTCCTCTGTTATCCAAAATGTGAATTCTCAGGGAGCAAAAGAAATGTTTTTAAAATATCTTCTATAAAAGTTTTCTAAATTATGGATAAGTAGTAATTTTGAAATAATAGCAATAACAAGCATAATTAATATCTAAAAGGTTAAAGTTAAATGAAATTATCCTGATGATGGTCTTTTCCATTGATCCTTTTGTAAAGATATGGGGATTTTTGTAGTTCCACAAAGAGAAAAAACAAGCAATATGATGTTTTCCATACAGCACAATTTCTCCATCAGATTTTCAATGCATGTGGATGGCGTTAAGAGGGGTTTTCAAACATTTTTGACAACTACAATTGGTCCCTAAACTCTTGTCATCAAAGTGTCACAAATACTCAAATTTGCATATAAATTCCTGTTTCTCAACATATACCATGTGAATAAAGAAAATGACTATTTGCTTTTCTAGTGGTGCAAAAAGCACTTCAGGCAAACCGGATGTGTTATGTTGATAGCAAGATACAGAAGACAGATGCTGGAGATGATGATCACCGTAAAAGCACCTCTGGGAAGAATTTGAAGATGTGTTTTCAAGGGTGACTATTCCCCATAGCTGAGACTCCACCAGCTATGGTAAGATACACACATTCCAGTAAGCAGATTTTCTAAATTACCTCTTTACCGCATGCCTCTCCCATTAGCACAGCCACCTCCTTGTCTTTCACACCGATGTAATGATCACTTCTGAGACATTTATACCCTGGGCATGACTGGCTGGTTGCCTCTTACTCTGTGGCAAGATTATTGATTGCAGATGCTTATTAAGCAAGTATGAGGCAATAAGCCATGAGAGCTGTTGATAATTCAAGAGGCAAAGCTAGTAATTATATAGGGATCAGGAGGATTATTACATATGTGGCCTTGGTAAATATGACTGATTGCTATGGCAAAGCTCTGATGACAGTTTGAATTATTATTGATTTTTTTGTTTTTATTGCATTCTAAATGGACAGAATTTTTACATATAAATAGTTCATTCTTCCCTATTGTCAGATCCTGCTACTGTAACTTGATGGCTTATGGACAAGTGTAGCAGTTAGGGCTTCTACTGCTGAGTTCTAAGCAAACTGCTACTATCATATTGTTCCAAATGTGCTTTCCTTACCTCACTTTTTGAATTTGATATATATTGTGCATTAGAATTTCAAAGCATGCTGCTTTTTGATTTATTGTACTATCCTGTTGCTTATAAAGATGCTAGTTAAAATAACATTAAAGATTCTTCCAGAATGAACTCAGATACCATAATGCCTTGCTTTTCTTTCTTTCTTTCTTTTTTTTTTTTTTCTTTTGTAGGTAAAATCAGAAAAGAAGAAAATACTTTCAAAAGGTAAAATACAGGGACTAGGGTTGTGGCTCAGTGGTAGAGTGTTTGCCTAGCATGTATGAGGCATTGGGTTTGATTCTAAGCACTGTCTATAAATAAATAAAATAAAGATCCATTGACAACTAAAAATATTTTTTAAAAAGGTAAAATACAATAAAATCTCAAGAAAAATTGTGTAATTCCAATAACATGAAGTTTGAACTAAACAAACTTAATGTATATGGTAAGATATTATTTAAATGATCAACATTATGATTGTTAAGTCATTTTAAACTGGAAAAAGAGAAGTATAAATTTTTTAAAAGAGTTATCAAAGATACTAAATAGAGGAAAAGCATATATATTTTTTGTTATATGTCCATTTACACGTCAATTTTAGTTGTTTTGAAATGTGCATTAAAGAATAAGTGTATTCTTAGCTGGGTGGGATGGCACATGCCTGTAATCACAGTGACTGGGAAGACTGAGTGAGGGAGATGACAAATTCATGGCCAACCTCAGCCATGTAGCAAGGTCTTAAGCAACTGAACAAGGTGGTTTCAAATTTTAAAAATAAATAAATAACTTGATGGGGATGTAGCTCATCAGTAAAGCACCACTGAGTTCAATTCCCAGTATGGGGAAAACAAACAAACAAATAAATAAATGCATTCTCATTAAGTTTGTAGTTTTAAAAACAGAGTTCAAGACCTCCAACAGCTTCTGAACCAGATGAAGAAACATATGTCAGAATATGTAAGAAGTTAGGCTAAGGATACGTTACACATCAAAGTAGAAACTGAAAGAGCAATAATTTCTATTATTATTCTTTGTATATTCAATATTTATTGATTACATGCTATACACAAGTTGCATATCATTCCAGCACTAAAATAACTTTTAAGGTGAGTTTTCTTAAAACCTATTCATAATAGGAAGGAACAAATTAAATCACTCTTTGACTGAAGAAAGATTACTCATAAAAGGCAGATCAATGCAATTAATTACAATCTAGTTACTAACTTCCTGCCTTTAATCTCAGTGCCATTAGTTTATGGTTATTATTGTGATTCTTCTTTTAACAGTGCATTTATACATCTATTAAATAAACTTTGTATGAGTACTATATATAACATTATATATATAAATATATATAACTAATATATATATATATAAAACTAGACTCTGTGATAGAGTGTTGAGTAAAATGGGTAAGATAATTTTTTCTTAGTTTGTGTGTGTCTGTGCATTTGTGTGTGCACATATAATCAAGAAATAGACCAAAAAAAAGCTTTGATTAAAAATAATATTGAATAGTAGAATAAAAATAAGGAGATAAAATGTGTCAATGGCAAGTTTTATGTAAGAAAGTGAGAGAAACCTATTTAGTGAATGAACCAGAAAAATCAAGATTCCTGTGTCCAATGAATATTAAATTTGAGAGTCTTATATAGTATTAGAAATTTGGTAATCAGGTATACGTGTCTAGAACTGAGTTGCTCAATATGGTCACCATTAATCACATGTGTTTTTTTAAACATCTTAATTTTGCTGAATAAAATTAAAACTTCAGGTCCTCAGTTGCACTAGCTACATTTTAAGTGCTAAGTAGGCATTTAATTGAATGGTGCAGAGATCATGTCCACCACTGCATAAATTTCAAGAGTACAGCTCTGGCTTAGAATTCAGAGAAGAGGTGAGATTGAGACATAGGAAATTGGGAATAAAAATGACTTAGCAATTTATACTTAGGTGTGTGTTTAGATAGTAATACCCATTTATTAATGCCATTCGTGTCTTCATACATGCACTTAGGGTAATGATATCCAGAGATATTTTAAAATGTGCTCCATATGTATAATATGAATTGTGATGCATTCTGCTGTCATATATAACAACTTGGAATAAGAGAAAACAGTAATACCCATTTATAAAATGACTAAGTTTGAAAAAGGAAATGGGTATTATGTAGACTGTAAATTGTAAGTTTTCCACATAGACACATAAAATTGAATAATATATTCAAGTATTTAAATTGTGATGAAATATTTTATAATGAAAAGAATATGGAAATTTATAATCAAGAATGTAAAATTCAAATTTTATTATTTATTCTTTTTAAAATTTCTTTATTTTTTATTTTAAGATGTTATAAATGACAGCAGAATGAATTACATTTCATATTACACATATAGAGCTCTTTTTTACAAATCTCTGGTTGTATGCAAAGTATATTCACACCATTCATGACTTCATACATGCACTTAGGGTAATGATATCCATCTCATTCTACCATCTTTTTTTTTTTTTTTTTGTCATTCACCCTTTTGCCCCCCTCCCTTCCCCTCCCTGCCCATTGGCCATTCTAGTGTCCCTCTAATCCCCCTATGCTCCCCATCCCAACCCCACTGTGAATTGGCCTCCTTATGTCAGAGAAAACGTTTGGCATTTGGCTTTTTGGGATTGGCTAACTTCACTTAGCATTATATTCTCTAACTCCATCCATTTTCCTGCAAAAGCCATGATTTTATTCTCTCTTATTGCTCAGTAATATTCCATTTTGTGTATATACCACATTTTCTTTATCCATTCATCTACTGAAGGGCATCTAGGTTGGTTCAACAGTTTAGCTATTGTGAATTGTGCTGCTATAAACATTGATGTGGCTATGTCCCTGTAGTATGCTGTTTTCAGGTCTTTTGGGTAAAGACCAAGGAGTGGGATAGCTGGATCATAAGGTGGTTTCATTCCAAGTTTTCCAAGGTATCTCTATACTGCTTTCCATATTGGCTGCACCATTTTGCAGTCCCACCAACAATGTATGAGTGTGCCTTTTTCTCCACATCCTCTCCAACATTTATTGTTGTTTGCATTCTTAACAGCTGCCATTCTGACTGGTGTGAGATGAAATCTTAGTGTGGTTTTGATTTGCATTTCTCTAATTGCCAGAGAGGTTGAGCATTTTTTCATGTATTTGTTGATTGATTGTATATCTTCTTCTGAGAAGTGTCTGTTCAGTTCCTTGGCCCATTTATTCATTGGGTTATTTGTTTTTTTGGTGTTAAGATTTTTGAGTTCTTTATATATTCTAGAGATTAGTGCTCTATCTGACGTGCATGTGGTAAAAATTTGTTCCCAATTAGTAGGCTCTCTGTTCACCTCACTGATTGTTTCTTTTGCTGAGAAGAAACTTTGTAATTTGAGTCTATCCCATTTATTGATTCTTGGTATTAATTCTTGTGCTACAGGATTCTTATTAAGGAACTTGGGGCCTAATCCAACATGTTGGGAGATTAGAGCTTATTTTTCTTGTATTAGGTGTAGTGTCTCTGGTCTAATCCTAGATCCTTGATCCACTTTGAGTTGAATTTTGTGCATGGTGAGAGATATAGGTTTAATTTCATTTTATTGCATATGGATTTCCAATTTTCCCAGCACCATTTGTTGAAGAGGCTATCTTTTCTCCAATGTACATTTTTGGCGCCTTTGTCTAATTTAAGATAACTGAAATTATATGTCTTAGACTCTGTGTCCTCTATTCTGTACCATTGGTCTACCAGCCTATTTTGGTGCCAATACCATGCTGTTTTTGTTACTGTTGCTCTGTAGTATAATTTAAGGTCTGGTATAGTGATGCCACCTGCTTCACTCCTCTTACTAAGGATTGCTTTAGCTGTTCTGGTTCTCTTATTTTTCCAGATGAATTTCATGACTGCTTTTTCTATTTCTATTAGGAATGTCATTAGGATTTTGATTGGCATTGTGTTAAATCTGTATAGTGCTTTTGGTAGTATTGTCATTTTGACAATATTAGTTCTGCCTATCCAAGAACAGGGTAGATCTTTCCATCTTCTAAGGTCCTCCATAATTTCTTTCTTTAGTGTACTGTAGTTTTCATTATAGAGGTCTTTCACATCTTTGGTTAAGTTGATTCCCAAGTATTTCTTTTTCTTTTTTTTTTTTTTTATGCTATTGTAAACGGGGTAGTTTTCCTCATTTCCCTTTCAGAGGATTTGTCACTGATATATAGAAACGCCTTAGATTTATGGGTGTTGATTTTGTATCCTGCTACTTTGCTGAATTCATTTATGAGTTCTAGAAGTTTTCTGGTGGAATTTTTTGGGTCTTCTAGGTATAAAATCATATCATCAGCAAATAATGATAATTTGAGTTCTACTTTACCTATCAGTATCCCTTTAATTTCTTTCATCTGTCTTATTGCTCTGGCCAGCATTTCAATTACTATGTTGAATAGAAGTGGTGAAAGAGGGTATCCCTGTCTTGTTCCAGTTTTTAGAGGGAATGCTTTCAATTTTTCTCCATTTAGAATAATGTTGGCCTGGGGATTAGCATATAAGAACTGATACCAATACTCTTCAATTTATTTCAGGACATAGAAAAAGAGGGAGTACTTCCAAACTCATTCTATGAGGCCAACATCACCCTGATCCCCAAACCAGGCAAAGACACATCCAAAAAAGAAAACTTCAGACCCATATCTTTAATGAACATAGATGCAAAAATTCTCAATAAAATTCTAGCAAAACGGATACAAAAACATATCAAAACTATAATACACCACAATCACGTGGGGTTCATTCCAGGGATGCAAGGATGGTTCAACATACGGAAAACAATAAATGTAATTCACCACGTCAATAGACTCAATGATAAGAACCATATGATTATCTCAATAGATGCAGAAAAAGCATTTGACAAAATACAGCACCCCTTCATGCTCAAAACACTAGAAAAACTAGGGACAACTGGAACATATCTCAACATTATTTATTCTTTATAAGTAAAAAATTCAATAATGGATTGCAAGCATAATATATACTATGTGTGTGTGAATATATATTATGCGTGTGTGTATACATGTAAATACATGTATCTCAATATTTTGTAAAACTATATTGTAGGTAGAGTTTTATAGATTATTTAAAGTACTTTCATTTCCAGTTTATATAGGTCTAACCATATGCAAGATCGCTTGTATAATAAAGATATAAATCAGTTCAAAAATTATTTCCATTACTAGGATAATGATGTAATCAGCTCACTTGGTATATATATAATATATATATGTGTGTGTGTATGTGTGTATATATATATATTCAAGAACCAAAGTTTCTCATGATAACTAAGATTATGAAAGTTTAGTTTTTAGTTCTATGACTTTAACCATGCAGGTAACTTTTTAGACTATGTTGGATTGCATGAGCACCATCTACATGTATCATATATGCAGATTATTTTTATTGTATACTTGCATCAAAGTTGTCTCCTTTTATCTGCTTTGCTACTAGCAAATGTCAGAGTGAGATTCCAAGACCTTAGTACACTCTACATATGCTTCCTATTTCTTCTAAGTTCATTATTAAAAATATAAAATTAATTTAACAGAAAAGAATATCCCAATAATACTATAAAATAAGTTTTATCTCTTTCTCTTTCTGACTTGGCTCCTTCTTACTATTTCTAATATTTATTAATCAATTTTATTTGGAATAGTGCATCTACAACTATTATTGTAATAATAGAAATGTTCTAAAATAGGGATGACTTGATTTCTAAAAATCCTTCTCTGAATGTGAAAACTAGCACTTTGTGAGTATGTGTATATAACCACTAAATCACTAAAATACAGTGCAAACAGCACTTTGCAGGGAGAGCAATGTCGTCTAAACAGACGAAGACAGGTAAGTAAAGCATACCAGAGAAAATGAAATAAGCATGAGCAAATTCTACTTGTGAACAAAAATATTTAGTAATTTTATTAGTATTATTTTTCCAAAGGATAAATATATTTTAATTAGGGTTTTTCTTATTCAAAACACTTCATTGTTTATAAATATTTAGATATTATCATTCAATTTATTGTTGTGAATTATATAATGAACTCATAGCATTTTCCTTGCTAGAATATCCCCCCAAATTTAATTCAGTGTACGAATGGATGGAACAAATTAACAATTTCTCTGTTACATGTTCTTTGAGCACATCAGATTTAAGGCAATTTGTAATCCAAAACTGAATTCAGACATTTGTATTTGTAGCATATGAGCAATGTTAATTATTAATGAATTTTATAATTATCATTCTTGAACATTAGCGAGAAAGATAAGACATAAGACAAACAAATCCAACTTTAATTATTCTCAGTTTTATTCATGAACAATTACTTTGATCAAAACAATTCAAGATGCATTTCAAGGTCACCTGGAATGTACTTGTAATTTTAAACTAAGTGATATAACAATTATACATGCTCCTAAGCTTTTTGCATCTTTGACAGCAATCTGGTTGCTAGTGCATACTTCCCTTCTGGTTTAAGATCTGAGAGGACACTGTCATCTCCTTTGCATGCTCTGGGTATGGTATCATATTTTTCCATTAAGTGCTGAAAGATTCAGATTTTTGCAAATATTTCATGTTTTGGGCACTTTGGCTTTTCAAATATTAATAAATCAGCCTAATACTGACAATTATATAGATCTTATGTTTCAATGGGTGAGAAATGTCATCCTTAGGACAACAGCAATGCAGGTTTTACTTAAATATTTATTGTTAAGTAAGAGGTGGGCTGAGTCCATATTTTAGTAAAATGCTGAGTGTCTGAGGACTAAAGTGAACCTACCTTCCTTGCCACTACATCAACACTGTAGGTTGAATTGGTGGGGTACAAAAATCAATCTAAAATTTCATTTGAAATGATTACTGTAGCAATTTTATTACCAAAGTTTTCATAGACAGATTTTTAAAAATTTGAACTTTGAGCACAGGAAGACACATTCCAAACTCAAATGTCTGCTAGACTCTTTCAGAGATTCCTATACTTCATGTTGTTTATGCTACTTAATAATCATTTACACTAATTTGCTGTTGATAAAAAAAGTGCATAGTTTCATTCACTTTTTAAATATTTGTAAATTTTTAAATTTGTTTTCTTTAGATATACATGACAGTAGATTGTATTTTGACATTATATAAACATGGATTATAACTTAATCTAATCAGGGTCCCATTCTTTTTTTTTGTGTGTGTGTGTTTACCGGGGATTGAACTCAGGGGCACTCGACCACTGGGTCACATCCCCAGCCCTTTTTGTATCTTATTTAGAGTCAGGGTCTCACTGAGTTGCTAAGTGCCTCGCCATTGCTGAGGCTGGCTTTGAACTCGTGATCCTCCTGCCTCAGCCTCCCAAAGTGCTGGGATTACAGGCGTGCGCCACCGCGCCCGGCTCAGGGTCCCATTCTTGGGGCTATACATGATGTGGAATTTCATTGGTCATGTATTCATATATGAAGATAGGAAATGTATGTCCAGTTCATTCTACTGTCTTTCCTATTCCCATCCCCCACTTCCCTTGATTCTTCTTTGTCTAATCTAATGAACTTCTATTCTTCCCTCTTCTCCCCTTATTGTGTGTCAGCAGTCATATATTAAAGAGAATGTTAGACCTTTGGTTTGGAGGACTAGATTATTTCACTTAGCATGATAATCTCCACCTCCATCCATTTACCAGCAAATGCCATAATTTCATTCTTCTTTTTGGCTGAATAATATTCCATTGTTTTATATATACCACATTTTTTTTTCATCCATTCATCTGTTGTAGGGCATCTAGGTTAGTTCCATAGCCTGGCTATTGTAAGTTGAGCTGCTAAAAACATTGATGTGGCTGTGTCACTGTAGTATGATGATTTTAAGTCCTTTGGGTATAAACTGAAGAGTGGGATAACTGGGTCAAATGGTGGTTCCATTCCAAGTTTTCTAAAGTATCTCCAAACTGCTTTCCAGAGAGGTTGCACCCATTTGAAGACCCATCAGCAATGTATAAGTGAATGTTCTTCCCCACCTCCCCAACATTTAATTTTATTTGTAGTGCTGATAATTTCCATTCTGGCAGGGTAAAATGGATTATCAGTGTAGTTTTAATTTGCATTTCTCTAATTGTTAGAGATATTGAACATTTTTTCATATATTTTTTGACCATTCATATTTGTTCTTCTGTGACATGCCTGTTCAGTTTTTTAACCCATTTGTTGACTGGGTTATTTTTTTTTTAGGTGTTGAATATTTGTAGTTCTTTGTATATTTTGGAGATTAATGCTGTATTTGAGGTGCTGGTGGCAAAGATTTTCTCCCATTCTGTAGGTTTTTGTTCACATTCTTTATTGTTTCCTTTGCTGTGGAGAAGCTTTTCAGTTTGATGCTGTCCCATTTATTGATTCTTGATTTTATTTCTTGCACTTTAGGAGTCTTGTTGAGGAACTTGGTTCCTAAGCTGGCCTGACGGAGATTTGGGCCTACATTTTTTTTTTCTAGTAGTTGCAGTCTGTAGGCCAATTTCTACATCCTTGATCCACTTTTAGTTGAGTTATGTGTAGGGTGAGAGATAGGGGTTCTATTTCATTCTTCTATGTATGGATTTCCAGTAATCCCAGCACCATTTGTTGAAGAGGTTATCTTTTTTCACTTTCCATGACAGTCTTCCAAAGGAGCAGTATTTTGATAAGTTTAGATGTGGGAAGAATTAGTATTTTGACAGGATTAACCAGCTTGTTGATCAGTAGCCAAGCCAGGGCATTTATAGAAATCATTGTCTTTAGTATCCCTATTATTTTGTATGATATTACAATGTCTATAGAATGATTAAATGTGAGTAGTTAAGTATATATGTGGTAAATTCACAAAAGGAATAATCCCTACTTTAGTCATTTTAAAGTGATCACTAATTCAGAGAAGCTTGAAAAAGCTGATGGATCAAATAACATGTAATATCACTTTCCATGAATAGCCTAAATTGCATTCCACTTAAGTAAAAACAGCAACCAGCATCAGAGACATGACTTGATCTCTTGTTTATGAATCATCAATTACTGAATCACTTTAATGTGTTTGCAAATAGTCTTCTGTATATAACTGACAGAAGATTTGAAAGGAGACATATTTTGCTATATCCAAACAAACAAAGCATAAGAACTGTAAACATAAAAAAAAAATTAAATATAGACTACAAGCTTGGTTGGTAATTTATCAAATACAGAAAATTATATAAATCAGTTAGTGAATATCAACTTTCCAGACCATCATAAATACTCACCCACAAGCCTATCCTGTGGACTTAAGGGGAACTCCCTGGAAAGCACAAACCACATTCTTGCTATTCTGAAACTGATAGTAGTCTATGAACTTTGTGTTTGGAATTGACTTTTCCTGTTAAAACTTGCTTTAGTTTTTTTTTTTTCTTTCTTTTTTTTATTTATAATAGTAGTGTGTATTACAATTCATAATGCACATATATAGCATCTTTTTACATACAACTGTTTGTATACAAAGTATATAAGTACCATTCAGATCTTCAATCATGCATTTAGGATAATGATATCCATCTCATTCAACCGCCAATTTTTTTTTTTCATTTTCCCCCTTCCCGCTCCCCTTGCTCCCTCCCTTCCCCTCCCTTTCCTTTGACCAGTCTAGTGTTCCTCTAATCCTCCTATGTATCCCCATCCAACAACACTGTGAATCAGCCTCCTTATATCAGAGAAAATATTCAGTATTTGGATTTTTGAGATTGACTAATTTCACTCAGCATTATGTTTTCCAACTTCATCCATTTACCTGCAAATGCCATTATTTTATTCTCTTTTATTGCTGAGTAAAATTCCATTTTGTATATATACCACATTTTCTTTATCCACTCATCTACTGAGGGACATCTAGGTTGGTTCCACAACCTACCTATTGTGAATTGTGCTGCTATAAACATTGAAGTGGCTGTGTCACTGTAATATGCTGTTTTTAAAAACTAAAGCAAGAGTGGCTCAAGAGGTAGGCACCCACTGAGCCACTCTTGCTTTAGTTTTTAACTTCTTATTAACAGTTCCACTGACACTCTAGAGAGGGGCACACCCAGAAAAATTTTACATAGGTGTTTCATGAAGCAAAGTTACTTTGTAGGGAACATAATACCCCTAGAGGTCAAGGCTGCAGTGTACTTGTCTTCTTATAATCACTCTACTTTTTTGGTTTCTTAAATTTGCTTTGATATCTTCTGTTAGAGTCCTCTTTTTCTATAGCTAATGTTTACTATATCTTTTTCCTTCATTTTACAAAATCTAAAGGCATATAATCTTTAAAGTTTAGGTAATTAAGAACCAAGGCAAAGTTAATAGTATTTTCTACTCCAATATCTTGGCACAACTCTACCATGTATTTCTATCCTATTCTTGGGACCAAAATTGCATTTGATACCATAATAACTACACTCTTTAGTTTGTTTGAATCTAATTAACATAGTAATTACTTAACCAATACTGAGTTCCATTGCCAGGTCCCTGCATGGTCTTATTCTCTTGTTCCTCTTCCTCTCCTTTCTTCAACAATAGCAATGTTTTCTAATACATTTCTTATATTTTCTGGACATTGTTTTAATTGAGTCACATATTTTATCTCATCATTTCATTAGAAAGTATTGTATTCATTTCATTTTGAACATTAACAAAAAATTATTATCAATGTAATCAAAACTGCACTGAAAGTGACAAATTTGGTCACTTCTTTTTCAAGAAAGTATATTCACACAACCTCTAGCATGTTAGAATTCAGAATCTGAGTTGTATTATGTAGGGCTACTTTCTAGAATATCTTCTTTTGTGACCTTATTGACCTTTATTTCAGACCTACTTCTATCTTTACACTTAGCCTGTACCCTCCCTTCCATCATTATACTATGGAAAGCTGCTGGGTTTTTACCCACTTAGGCCTTTTTGAGATCAATTGGTCTGCAGGAATCCCAATTCTTATCCTCCAGCTCTATATGCTATGAATACCAGGGCTTTTATTTTTCTGATGGTTTTTCTTCCCAAACCAGTATCTAAGTCTGCTCTTATTCATTCCACCACCAAATAAATAACTTTCAAGCCCTTATTGTGAGAAAAGCAGTGTCCCAAGAACTGGGAGCATGATAATTAGAGTACATGCTGGCCTATCCATCTTCATAGTTCCATCTAATTTCTAAGGGCAGATATCCTTAAGAACTTGCTCATTCAGCCATCAGTCCATCAGTAGTACACAGAACTCCCACTTTTTATTCTGTTGACCTACAGTTACAGGAACATAAAACAAGTTTTCAAATCCATTTGATACTTGTATACACATATAGCTCTCTAATCCAGTTTGTTCAATTCTTAACTCCTCTTAAGAAGTTATTCATCAAAGGATAAGAGTTGCTTTTGATCAAATTAACTACACAGGGCCAATGAATCCTTTGTTTATTCATACTAGCTGCAAGCAGAAAATGTAGTACTCCGGGAAAAGGATGTGTCCTTACAGTTCACAAATGACAAAGCACAAATGATAATACTTACTTAAAAGACTGGCTAATAAAATCAAGAAACTGTCAAAATTGATTGCCTATTTCTTATCTGTCACAGAAGTGACCACATATAGCTTCATGGATTTATAGCATTCCTAAGCACTTAAAACTCATATTCTTAATTAATCTTTTTATCTGAATGAACAGGACTGATGACACAAAGTGGTCTCACAGATTATGACACTGAGGGGAGAAACTGTATGTTATTGTTTGTAATGCAGACTATGATAATTAGCTCATCTCATAGGAGAAGCATCACTTCTTATATGATGTGTGTGTTTGATTTTCATATTTCTGTGTGGAAAGTATGCTACTTCTTTGGTCTTCATGAAATTCCTGGATGCATCCTTCTGTCAGTTTTTTTGTTTGAAATTCAAACTTTGTTCTGGAGTTCCAATACTATTTGCAATAAAAAATAAATAAAATGTTTCAGGTCTTCTGGGACCAGAAGTTTTCTCAAATTTATTATTGTTAGCATCAACTATCCCTTTACTTATTTGATTTCTATACCACCTTGTTCAGGGAATAACTTGTTAGCAAATTAGATTTTATAAAATATTAGTTGACGCAATGTTAGTTTTTGAAATGTTAAAGAGGTTAAGTGAAAAATAGTAAACTTAACAGATCATAACAAGGAATTTATTCACCTTCCTCTAAACTCACATTAGTCCACTGTGGTTCAAAGTTAAAGAGATCTGATTTTAATTATGATAGAATTTAGTATTGAGGATATATTATAAAATGGCAGACAACTTTATCTACGACAAAAAAGGAATGAACAATTGAAACATAATACACTTACATTTACCACACAGAATTTTGTTTATATTTAAATCTAAAGAATTCCCAAATATGGCCATAAATTCTTTGATTTTTTTTTCTTCCTTTATATAATGTTGTGACATATCAAGTTATCCCAAATTTATTTAGAAATGTACTTGCTAGGCTTATAACTTTTCAAAAACTTGTTGTTTCCATAGGATTCATATTTTATTTTTGGCAATTTTATTTGCTTCTTACCTTCACTGTGTTATTAAATAAAGGTAAATTCTTGCATTCTTCCCTGAGGCAGAAAAATCCAAATGCTGTTTTGCTATTATCTCCATCTGTAGTCTACACTAACATCTGGCACATAGAGCTAACATACTTCAGTATAGCAGTGGAGAATCTTGTTCTCACTTGACCTAAGTCAAGTCATCTTTGTTGTGCTGCCTCTTATAGAAATTGATCACAACTCATGTTAACATTATTACCAGGAACAACTAAACTAAACCAGGCACTAAACTCTGCTCCTTTAGAGGTGTGAATAAATGACTAGCTGTAGGACATAAGATGGCATACATGTTAGTAGAAGGTATGTAAGATGGTCTTTGTCTTTTTCTTTTCAGTATTATTGGTGGATCCTGGGCTTCAAAATAAATATGTTGAAATTGTGTTTTAGAAGCACAAATTTCCCAAGTCACCAAAATTTTGCTTCCAAAAACTTCAATCAAATATAAAGAATACATACTTATTATTATCCACCCAAGAAACAGATAACATCACTCACTCAGCAATTTCATATTCACATCAACACTGTGCATTATTTCAATTATATCCATCATGGCTTACCTACAGTATAAAGATAGAAAATTTTTTTCATACTTATATGTGTAGTATTGAGAATATGCAACCATATAATATGTTTTTATCTCCTAATAATGGGTTTTTCTGGTCAAATTACAGGCTTACCTGAAGATATCTTAGACTTTGATAGCTATAGTTCTAACATCAGATAATGCAAGTGTGGTAATACCCCAGCTCTGTGTACCCAGCTCCTCAGTTAGACAAAGGGGTGTCTCCCCTCTGAGGAAATTAAAGAGAACATGCCACTGTGTGGCATAGAAAGCTGTATACGACAGCACATAGCTTAAGTAAACACATCATAAATACATGATCTGAAGTCTGTATAACAGGCTAGTTTTAGAGAAGGAACTACTATATCTCAAAGAAACTTTAGAGTGCTACAGAAGAGAGCCACCCTGAGAAAAGTTCTATTGCTAGGGAATAAACTGCTCTGGGAATCATAAACCTGGCATAATCACACCTCAGGGTCTGTGAGACCCACATTGCACTGACTGGGTAGACAGTGGTCACATGATGTATGATGGTGTCAGACCAAGCTTGGTGACAGGTCTTTGCTGTGGGGAACATGGGCTGCAATAGGAAGGGGAGTAGAGAGAAGAGTGGCTCTGATATCCTGCCTTCTGTGACATAAAGCTATACCAGTTGCATATTTTTCACACAGGGGTCAGGTCTTAAGGACCAGGATTGTTTTTAGCAAATTGCTGAGTTCCCCAAACTCCATCCGGCATAGAACTCACTGATTTAATTGTTTTTTTCCACTCTTGGAGGTATTCTAGGATCTGCCCTGGCTTAACATTTGACATGCCTCCAGGTACGCATCTAAAAATTCTCTAGAGTCAGTATAGGCCTCCTGGGCAGAGTCCATGCTCCACTAAAACCAGGGAGGTGAGATGGCCTCACTTCAGATCTCAAGTTTCCATACCTCTAGGTGTACATTCTAAAACCCTTTGGAGGGAATATAGTTCTGGCATGATTAGTATTTTTCTTAACCCGTTGGGTCAAGGAAGGTGGAGAACAACCTATTTTCCACCTCAACTTTCTTGATTATACCTAGGAGGTCTAACACAACAGGCTGAACTACAACTCAGCCTTGCCTAGAAGATCCCAACCAGAAACAGTGATGCCTAGCACCCTGTCTAGGAGACATTTTAGAATTTTTTTCTCTTGTTCCATCTATGTCCATTCTATTATTATTATTTATTTTCATTTCTCATTATTTTTCCTATCCCTTGTCTTATATTTTCTTATTCTTTAATTGGATTTTCTCTTTTTTTTTCTGAATTTTTCCTTTTTAAATATTTGCATAATTTTCCTCTTCATAACCATTTTATTTCTTATTTATCTGCTCTTATTTTTTATTATTTTATAATTATTTCACTTTCTCTCTCTTTTCCAATATTTGAGGATCAAACCCAGTGTTTTTTTGCACTTAAGTTAAATCCTCCGAACTACACTACCAGCTCACCTGAGCAGAATTAAACCCAGTTCAAACCACACGCCCGTTCTGCTTTAACCTGGAAGACCCTTCTATTTAAACATAAGAGGGTACATAAACTCTTAGCTGTTTTAGAACCTTTATCAGGATTGCAACAGCCAAATCAGGTTTGTTTTTTTAAGTAGCTGCCAATTCCAACAGTACCCATTGAAACGCACACCCCCTAATAGGGGCTTCCATTTCTATTTTAGGAGTAATTGAAGATGGTGCATCACATATACTCTGTGGTCTACACCACACCAGCCTAATTACCAAAGGAACTCCACTCTTATTGGTTTTATAGAAAAAAAAAAAACAAAACAAAAACAAAACAAAACTGGTCCCTCAGGATCTGATACAGTATACAATGTACTGTAGCCATAACTTACAACTAAAGGGTCACAAGATGTTTGCACTATGAAGCCCAGTTGAAATTAAATCAACACCATACAACAAATTGATACATGAGACTCATCAGCAAGACAAGGCTACTTATTAAGAAGGTCTGCACGTAAAAGAGGAGATCCATCCCGACCAGTATGCAAACCTCAGCATAGAAATGTAAGAAATATGAAAAAGAGATAATATGACATCTCCTAAAGTCAATAATTCTATAGTAAGAGATCTCAAAGATATATTTTTTTTAATTTTAACAGTCACACTAAGAAGTATTCATTTGAGGTTTAACCTGAAATCACACAAATAAAAATTGTATAAACATAAATCCACATTGAGTCATAATACAGATGGCAAACAACAAAGTAAAAACAAGGGAAACTAATTGGCATCTATGTAAAGTTGAACACAGTTGTGTTTGTACACTAGAAAATCTTTTGCAAAATAATCATCTTAGATCAACAAAAGACCAAACTTCAGTGTTGTTCTGCAAGATGGGTTTCTTTAGACTCTTGTTTTCTCTAATGCCCTCTTTAATATGGCTGGTAATTCTTCTGGTGATTGTCACCCCCTCAAGATGTCTTGCCATAAGTGCACTGTTGACCTCCACCATGACACCCTAGTACAACCTCATCCACCAGCTGCAGTACTTCTTCCAACTATTTGTTGTTGCTGTTGCTGCCCATATACCTCTGTGGGCTGTGCAACTTTGATTTCATACTTCCCAGAACCAAATTGATGATATCTGCTTTCTAACAATTTCTTTACTGTCTCTTCATCTGTATATGTGATTAAACAAAATCCTCTTCTTTCTTTTGGTTTTGTATCCATGGGAAGTTCAATATTTTCAATCTTTCTGAAAGATCCAAAATATTCCTTAATTTGTTCTTCAGAAGTATTTGAGCTCTATCTACCCACAAAAACCTTTTAGGAGTTATTTCCCATTTAAAGTTTTGGCCCTTTTGGGGCCTATCAATTTGTCACCCAGTTTGTGTTCTTTTACTTCCAAAACCTTACCATCACTAGCAGCATCTTGGAAAAGCACAAATCAAATCCTCTTGATCTTCCAGTGACTGGATCTGTTTTAATTGTGTAGTCTACAACTTTCCCAAATTAAGACAAATATTCAGTCAGATCTTTCTTGCTCTAATCCCAGGTAAAACCTCCAATAAACATTTTACCATCGTCTTGCTGATTCTTGCTCGCGTTGGTCTTGGATCCCTCTGCAAATTCTTCTATGTTGCTGTATTCATTTGTGTCTTCCATGTTGGAGGAGGGGGGGTGCTGATGGGCAGTCCTGGTCGCAGGAACAGCCGCAGAGGAATGTTGTATGGATCTGGATTTAAAATGCCAAAGATACACAATGGAATATTACTCAGCAATAAAAGAGAATAAAATTATGGCGTTTGCAGGTAAATGGTTGAAGTTGGAGAATATCATGCAAAGCGAAATAAGCCACTCTCCCCAAAACAAATGAAGGCCGCCAGGCTGAATGTTCTCTCTGATAAGTGTATGCTGATCCATAATGGCAGGGGTGGGCATGGGAAAAATGGAGGAACTTTGGGCAAAGGGGAGGGAGAGATGGGGAGTGGGCATGGGGGCAGGAAAGATGGTGGAATGAGATAGACATCATCATCCTAGGTACATGTATGACTGCACATATGGTGCAATGCTACATTGTGTACAACCAGAGAAATGAAAAGTTGTGCTATAATTATGTACAATGAATCAAAATGCATTCTTCTGTCATGTATACCTAATTAAAATAAACAAATAATTAATAAAATAAAATGCCAAAGATATTCAAATACATGAAATGCTGCAACAAGAATTCAGAAGAATCATTTGAAGAAAGATCAATGAATTCCAAAAGAATATGGTAAAACAATTAATGAATTAATACTCATAATTCAGGATAAGAATGAGAAATTCAATAAGGAGGAAATGATTTTGAGAAAAAATAAAACAGAAATCTTGGAAATGAAAAGATCAATCAGTCAGATAAAAATCTCAGTTGAACGTTTCACAAATAAACTAGATCAAACAGAAGAAAGAATATCAGGTTAGAACACAGAGCTGATAAATCATTACATTCAGTTCATAATAAAGAAAAAAGTAATGTGAAGCAATTATCAGAATAAGATCTATGGGATGCCACTAAAGATTAAACTTAAAAATGATTGAAATAGGCAAGAGAGAAGAACTGCAGGCTAGAGGCACAGAAAATCTATTTGGTGAAATAATAGCAAAAAATTTCCCAGATCTTGAGAAAGACACGGACATCAAGGTACAGGAGACATTTAAAACCACAAATAGACAGGAACAGAAAACGACTTCTCCTAAGCTCAGATAATAATATGGCTTGAAATATTTGGAACCTATCATTCCTACTTCATAGAAGAGATGCTAAAGTTCCACAGAAAGTAAATAATGATCCTAAATATTAAATTGATATGAACAAGACTGGAGATATAGTTCAAGGTTAGAGTGTTTGCCTGGTATGTTCATGGTTCTGGATTTCATTCCCCAGTGCTACCAAACAAACAAACAAATAAATAAATAAATAAGTAACAGTATTGCTTTGGGCTAGGGAAGTGGATCAGTGAGTACAGTGGTTTCCAGTCAGGCATGAACCCCGGGGTTCAATCCCTAACACCACATAAACAACAACAAAAAATAATCTAATCAGTTATTTTTTGCTTCAAGAAAACAAGTACAAGCTGTTTAAATTTTTTTTTTTTATTTTTTATTTTATTTTATTTTATTTTTTTTAAATTTAGAGACATGGTCTTACTGATTTTCTTAGTGCCTTGCCTTTGCTGAGGCTGGTTATAAACTCAATGGTCCTCCTGCTTCAGCTTCCCCAGCTGCTGGGATTACAAGAGTGTGTCACCACTGTGCCTGGCTAAGTCAAAGGTATTTAGTGGGAGAAATGTTTAATTATTGATCACTTTATATGCCTATATATACAAAACATTAAAGTTTTCAAAGGTCTCGTTTGGAATAATTTAATTTAATTTTATCAAAATACATTTATTTATCAAAATTCCTAAGCATTTTTCAAAGCACTAATTAACATTTAGTTGCTAAAACTTTTTTTCATTTTAATTTGTGAGAATATTTTTAACATAATTCATATTTATGTAACAGAATAAGAGTTGTAAAAGCTCCATAGAAATATATTATTTGGCAGTCATTCTTATTTTTGTAAACAGACTCTGTGTTTGTCTTTTGTTTAACATACAGCTTCTCTGGGATCTTTCTTGATGCTGATTATAATAGTGGTTGCTACAAAACAACAACAAGAACAACAAAAAGAGTCACCTGTTATGCATCTCTAATTAAGTTCCTGAAAGTTACAACTTCGAGGTACTCTCAGAGAATGTCTAAATATGAACCTCTGTTTTGACACTTTATGAAACTCTGAATTGTGTGTTGTGTGTATATTTTATTTATGCTCTCAAAATGCAAAAAGCCTCATGCTAATAGATGGTCCATTAATAGAGCATCTGTGAAGGTCCCATTATAATTTAACACATGAATATCTATCAAACTCTATTGTTAGCCTGTAATTTTTAATTGAGGAAAGAATAAAATTTTCCTTTTAAATAACTCATGTTTAACTCTTATTCTCTTCCTAAGTATTGCAGTGAATTAAAAAAGTAGTTAAAACCTTTTCTGTGCAGTCATCTTCTTGCTGACATGGAGAAATAGCTACAAATACAGGAAACTCATTAGATTATCTTGGCCAGCCATCTGTCTTAATGGAATACATTTAGCCTATTTTTCAGATACCCAGACATGATTGAATGAATAAGTGGTGAGACTAAGTACATGGGAATATGGGCCCAAACGTCCATTAACAAAAACAGTTTTGCTTTTTATCTGTTTGATAGACATAATTATACAGATATATTCAATTGAAAAGGATGTTTTCAGTTCTAAATTAGATTTCCAGACCACCCCAAATACTAAAAAGGAAATATTTGTTTTTATACCATCTAACATTCAATCCTCATAATGGAAAGCCCTGGATAACAGGTAGCATGCCATTAAAAAACATTTCATTTCAGCATTTTCATGGGATTTCTACTTCATTTCTTTACCATCACTTTGCTCTTGTCTTGTTTAAATTCAGTTTCATATTGTAGACCCTTACCTAACACACCACTCTCATATTTATTCTTTTATTTACTATTTCCAAACTTTCTAATCCTAGAAGACAAAATAAAAATCAGCTTTTATATTCTTTATAGTTATTCCCTAAGTGGACATTACTACAGGAATGTTTCATTTTCAATTCCTACAGTTTATACTGAGCTTAAAAATTGTTATGATCAGGTGACATTTTTTTGTGAAAATTCTGTAATAAAATCTAAATACCCTATTTTACCTATAGACTTTTCAAAACATAGTTGTTGAGCAGATAGACAAAAATCAGAAGAAAATAAAAGTCTTCAGCTTGTGAATGAGATCTAAGCATTACTAGAAATATTTTTTGCATGGTATTTTTAGCAGTTTCATTCAAAGAATATAATGGATCTGAATTATGAATGTTTAAAAATATTCTGAATTTTGTTATAATTCTCATTGTATGATATGCATCATTCTGATTTCATTCAGAATTCATTCTATTTTTCATGTTTTTATTATTGTTGGATTATTAAGAACAGTCATCAATCACCTCATATCAAAACATATAATAATTACTATTTCTTTACATTTTGTGTTTCACTTATTAATTTATCCTGGAGCTAGGTAAATTTACAAGTTAAATAAATTAATGGAAAGTAACTATACTGTAATTGGTGATCAAATCAGATAAGACAACAATATAACTCAGCTTTATTAAGCAACTGAATTAAGTGTGGGTCAAGTTGATTAATTTATTTGAGTACTAAAATTACTTAATATAAACACTACTAAAGTACTTTATATTATTCTACTCAATAATGATTATTTAAGAATATGCAATTACTATATCTTTTATGATACCAATTTAATGTCAAAGGACAAATGAAAAATATTCTAGCCAGTAGTCAATATATTATATGTATTTATAAACACATAGAACATACTTCTTCAAACTCTTCCTTTCATGATTTGCTATTACATAATTACATTTTCTGCTAATAGGATTCTTATAGAGCATGTGGGAAGATAGTTCATTTTTAAAATCCCTCAAAACAGTTAGTGTTTCTGATATGACTCTTAATCACAGTATAACTTTATATAGAGCTTTACCACTTTATCAATGAAGAAGTCAGAGTTCAAATATTAAATGGAAATTTGTTTTTTAAGTTTTGCAAACACTAATATGAACATAAAACTAATTCCTCACTGTATATCTGTCCAGGTGGCTTTAGTTTTTATTTTTATTTGATAATGTTTAAACTAAAATGTTATAGTGAAAATTATTGATTGGCAAAGAAATCTCAAATAAAAACGAGTCAAAGTAAAATGCTAGAAGGCAAAGAAGTCCTATACTACTCATTTATCAAACTGACACTTAACTATCAGTAGCACTATATTATTTTAAAATAAATACCATATCTATCCAGGTCCCACAATGGTATAATGTGAAATGCAACTATTTGCCTTCAATCAAACTTGACAATTATTTTTCTATGTTATTGTTTTCAGGTCATGGGAATGTGATTTTAAAAATGAAGCTTCTTGCAAAAAACATAAAGGTTAAAAAGGAAAAGAAGTTATAGATCAATATTCCCTCAGAATCAAACAAGAAAAAATTTTAGAACTTTGAAAACCATTATGTATATATACATGAAAACCAAATGGACCACAGTCTTCAAATGTGATTCTAACACATTATGATTAAAATGGAAAACCTAAAAGATTAATAATTTCAAGCTTTTTCTGAGATATTTTAACGTATTAGCCCCAGTAACTCCATATATATGACTATTACTCAGAACACCAAAAAAAAAACCTATTATGTATGTATGTATATGTTGCTTTATTTTATTTATTTAAAATGATTTTACTTATTTAGTTATACAAAGTTTGTCTATCACATACATTGCAAATAGTATCCCACAAACCATACACATACATACATTAATTTTGTTCAATCATTTCATTTTAATATTTTAGGGACTTAGAAGTAATACTATTATTATTAATAATAAGTAATACTATTATTATTAATATACTACTATATTATTAATAATATTATTTTGTTTGTAGCATCATTCTTTTTTTCTTGGAATAAGGGTGAATCAAGGGGCACTCAACCACTGAAACACACCCCAGCCCTTTTGTATATTTTATTTAGAAACAGGGTATTGCTGAGTTGCTTAGGGCCTTGATAAATTGTTGAGGCTGGCTTTGAATTCATGATTCTCTTGCCTCAGCCTCCCCAGCCACTGGGATTATAGGCATGCACCACCACAACCTGCTAGCATCATTCTTATTATTTTGACCAATGATAATCAATTAAAAACCATAAAACCTCACTCCAATGTGAGACTGTCAGAAATTTTAAACTAGAATAAAATGTTAGTCTATGCTAAACTTTTGCAGTGTTTTAAAAGTTTATTTTCTGTATTTCCCTGGAAATAAGCTTCCTAGCATAGTTCTCAAAATCTTACTACCTTATAATTTGTATGAGTTATTGTTTCTTGGTCTATGTTGCACTGTTTTAGCTCCAAAAAATTAATAAATGATATTATTTATTTGTTAATATTTGACCTGATGATTAGCATGCTATAATAGAAGACAAAAATATGAGAAATGAAGTTAAATGAGGCCATTGAAATGTCTGTCATTTATATTCCTTGTCAGTGTGTGTACATGTCCTTGTGTGTCTGATTTATCCAGCATATTGATACTCTACCATATAATACAATACAATGTCTGAAAGTTTTTCTCATCAAATAGTTATTAAACTATTATTTGAGTAAATTGACTTTTGCTCCTTTTTAGCAAGATCCAGACTTAAATTTGCTAGTTTGAGGCCTAATCAATACTGTGCTAACTGCTCCATTAATCCTCTCCCACTGCTTTTCTCTCTCATCTTTCCAGAAAGCTGCTCACTGTTGTTACCTCACAGCAGATAATTGATTTTCTAAGGTAATAACTTTAGAAGCTTATCACTGATTTTTTCCTTTCCCTCAACTGTAAGACCCAATCAAGTTTTGAAGCAAAGCCTTCATTATGATGACCTAAAATGATCATCCTGTAGTCTAACTTAATGAACAAAAAACAAAAAACAAAAAATAAATAAATAAATGAAAGGAAGAAGAAAAAGGCTTGGCCACCAAATTTTCATATAAGAATAATTAACAGAGCTTACAATAGTTGATACTACAATTTGAAATAATTCAGGTATTCCTAAACAGAGAAACCTTCTGGAGGAATTTAAATAATTTTTGTATGTTTAGCAACATAAAGCATGATAAAAATGTATGTAGTTACCAAGCAAAATTCAGTCATAACAAAAGTTTTGTTACCTGTTTCTAAGATTCTCACATGAAAATTTGTGATTTAAAATTTCTGTGTATTGTTTAGGATTCTATGTTTTACTATAGTTCTGGCGTGGAATTTGTACTTCCAAACTGACAAAGTGTTTCTAATGCTTTCCACGAAGGTGGAAAGAAAATGCTATTGATTGGCTGTTTCATAAATATCTAATTTCTGATGACATTTTATAAGTTAGTTATTTAAGAATTATCTGCTTAATTCAACAGAAATATATATTTTTTAATCTGACGCCTTTGCATTGTCTATTATATGTTGTCTTAATGATAATTGTGGCTTATAGATATAAAAGTTCCCAGTTATTTGACAGTTGTAAAATACCAGTTCTGGCCAGGTACAATGGTGCATGCCTGTAATCCCAGTGAACTGGCAGGGTGAGACAGGAGTATTGCAAATTCAAGGCCTGCCTCAGAAATTTAGGAAGGCCCTAGGCAACTGAGGGAGACCCTGTCCCAAAATTTAAAAAATAAATACATTAAAAGGGGATGTAGCTCAGTGATAAAGCACCCCTGTGTTCCAGTACCAGAAAAAACATATATACATTGATATAATATTTGTATTAACATTTTATATTATTTCAAATGATATTGCCACAAATCTTTAGTGCTTAATTCTATACAAGACTAATTTTTTAATATTGGCATTATTTTCTGCATCATTGTTAAGTTTACATATTAATTTTTAAAATACATAGATTTTAAAGGTTTTGTAACTAATCATGTTACCTGCAAATAATGATGAATATACTTGATTTATTCCAGAATGAAAACAAACTAACAAACTAATTATGTACATTTGTAGTGTATAGATTATGCCTAAAAGAAAAGGGTGTAAAAATTATGGATTCTTAACATAGTTTATCTAGTCAAATTTTATCCTGTTGTAGTCCAGAGTTTGCACTAGGATTTACACAAGGACAAGCAAACAAGCAAACAAATAAACAAAAAACATATCTAACTTGCATTTATCATGCCTGCAGTGTTCTTGATAAGTTCTTTTTTATTGAAAGTGGTTTTATTTTTTTATTTTTCTTTTTTCTTTTTTTATTGATAATAGTAGTATGTATTACAATTCATAATGCACGTATATAGCATCTTTTTACATACAACTGTTTGTATACAAAGTATATAAGTACCATTCAGATCTTCAATCATGCATTTAGGATAATGATATCCATCTCATTCAACCACCAATTTTTTTCCTTCCCCCCTCCCCCCTTGCTCCCTCCCTTCCCCTCCCTTTCCTTTGACCAGTCTAGTGTTCCTCTAATCCTCCTATGTACCCCCATCCAACAATCCAACAACACTGTGAACTAGCCTTCTTATATCAGAGAAAACATTCGGCATTTGGATTTTTGAGATTGACTAATTTCACTTAGCATTATATTCTCCAACTTCATCCATTTACCTGCAAATGCCATTATTTTATTCTCTTTTATTGCTGAGTAAAATTCCATTTTGTATATATACCACATTTTCTTTATCCACTCATCTACTGAGGGACATCTAGGTTGGTTCCACAACCTACCTATTGTGAATTGTGCTGCTATAAACATTGAAGTGGCTATGTCACTGTAATATGCTGTTTTTAAGTCCTTTGGGAATAGACCCAGGAGTGGGATAGCTGGGTCATAGGGTGGTTCCATTCCCAGTTTTCCAAGAAATCTCCATACTGCTTTCCATAGTGGTTGCACCATTTTGCAGTCCCACCAGCAATGTATTAGCGTGCCTTTTCCCCCACATCCTCTCTTGTTTTCACATTTAAGAAGGGGCACTGAGATCTTCTCAGTCTCTACAAGGTCTGGGCTATGGGGTTCTGATAAATAGTGTGTGGGGGGGTGTGGGAGATAAAATAAAGTCCTGATGACTAGTGGTTGCTGTTTGTTTTTGTTTTTGTTTTTGTTTTGTGATGTGAATCCTTTCACTATGAATTATGTCCAGTTATAAAACAGAGTTTGAAAATTCTTACAAACTTAAGACATTTAAGACATTCCAGAAGTTAAAACTAGTTCTCACACACCTTTAAGTAGGGATTCACACAATCACACATTGTTAATATCTTTTAAAATTTAAAAATCAATTAGGGTTTTTATTTTATTTTAAACATTATGTTTTTAATAGTCCAATTCTCCATAAGCCTTTTGTAATGCTTACACACACACACACACACACACACACACACACACACACACACACACACCAGATCCCTCTGATTAGTTCTCTTCAGCTTTATTGCTAAATTAGTGAGTGCTCTGATCTTCTTGTATACTTTCACTTCAGCCAAAGGAAGAATCAAATACTTACCAGTCCTTCATCGAGCTATCATGAAAGTAATAAAAAATATGTTGCTTGGTTTGTCTTTATTGCTCATATATGCATATTGAGCAATTTATTAGCAGTATTTAAGTTTCAAATATACATTTTATATAAATTACATGACTAGTGATAATTAACAAACTTGTATTACATGTTTTAAAATATTGATGATGTTGAATGATTATTCTCATTGCCAACGATTTTCAATCAATATAAGTGATTTAAACCATAGCAAAAAAATACAGATAAAGTTTAAGGATGTGTTGGTCACCTATCAGTTAATTTCAGTTCTAGAATTTTAATTCATGTAAATAGGTAACTGTTCTTTTGTAGAAGACTCAATCATTAGCCCTTCTCAGGAATATAAAAAACACACAGCTGTTACAGAGGTTTGTAAATATTGGCAATCTTACACATTCCTAAAAGAAAGGCCTGTCTTTGTGTCTGGCCTTTGAATGGTCATATTGAAATGAGGTTTGATTTTTTGGTGTATCTAAGGCTTTAGGTTAAGTGGTTCCATTTATTAAGATAGTTTATTCTAATAACATAATACATGGTAAACCCTTATTCTTGTTCTGGAAGGCTGGAATTGAGAAGCTGATACTACTCAAATAGATACAGTGTGCCTATGTGACTAATCCCCAATTAAAACAAATAAACAACAACAGCAACAACAACAAAATCTCTGGACATAAAGGCCTGGGTGAGCCTTAGTTAGCAGTAGTCCAACTTGTTGTTGCACATCACCTGCAGAATTAGGAATTCACCATTTTTGCATGTTTGGACACCTTTCTCTTTGTCTTGAGCTAGAACTGTTAGTGTTTTCAGTTCTCAGTCCTTCAGATTCAGACAGAAATTATTCCACCAGCTTTCCTAGATCTCTAGCTTAAAAATACAGTGTCCATAAAATTACGTGAGCCAATTCCTCATTTCAAATATACATATACATACCTGCAAATGCATGTGCCCACAAACACACACACAGGTATTATATTTGTTCTGCTACTGTGCTACCATAACCAACACACTGCAGTAAACAGAAGGCAAACACACAACAGTTTTTCTAGTTAGTGGGATGACTTCTAGTAAATCATCAAGCTTGAGATGGTCTTAAGAATTTCAACATAGACTCTCATGGAAAAAGCAAACAATACAAAACCAAATGGGTAATGGCAGCATAGAAATGAGAACTATAAGAAATGATCAAGGAAATATCTAGAAATCAAAATATAGTGACAGAAATGAAGAATGTATTTGAGAGGCTTATCAGTAGACTTGATATATATGAGGAAAGACTCAGTGAACCTGAAAATGGGAAAACAGAAATTTCCCCAAACAAAAGCACATGTACACACACACAAAAAAAAAAAAAAAAAGAAGAAGAAAAAAAAAACGAAATAAAAGCAAAAAAAAGAAAGAAAAAAAAAGAAAAATTAAGAAAAATTAAGAAAGAAAGAAAGAAAGAAAAAAAAGAAAGAAAGAAAGAAAGAGGAAGAATTTTTATATTAAACAGCATATCCAAACAATTTGGGAGACTATTATAAGTTTGCATTACCCAAAACCTAGAATGAGAAAACAGAGAAATATTTGAAGAAATCTATGAGTAGGGTACAACTGAGTTCTCAAAGATGAAACAGATATAGAGAGTTCCATATACAAATTTGAAATAATAGTTTTAAAAAAGCAATGAGAGAAAATAAACGCCATCAGTTTAAGGAGAATTTGAGAGCAACATTCATATGATTGGAGCTGAATACATTTTATATGTGTATGAAATTTTCTTCAACCTAAAAAAAAAATCCTTTAAAAATGCTTATAGACTTTGACATATCCTCATCCATACCAATCCTATACAAATTATAATTTGAAAACAGGGAAGATAATTCATACTAAAATTAGGACATGGTCTGACCTGGGAATGCAAGACAAAACACAGACTAAGTTGTCCAACATTAGACATGGGCTTCTTGATTTTAAGAGCAATAACTTAGTTATTTCTATATCTCTATTGCTTGGCACAGATTTCACAGAATGATTCAGAAATTCAAATGCATGAGGGAAGATAGATTATAAAATGTTTTTTAAGTGAAAAGTTTTAGACTTTAGGAGTACACTTTCAGATCCTCTAGTTTTCAAGTAATTTATCTAGTCCATAAATAAGCAGAATAATTCTTGGTGACAGTATAATGATGTGTGCTGGAATTGATTCATACAGTGAGAATTTGATGACACGGAAAAAAAAAAAATGGATAATGCTTGTAATCCCAGAAGCTCAGGAGGCTGAGGCAAGAGGATCAGGAGTTCAAAGTCAGTTTCAGCAAAAGCGAGGCACTAAGCAACTCAGTGAGAAGCTGTCTCTAAACAAAATACAAAATAGGGCTATAGGGCTGGTGATGTGACCCAGTGATTAAGTGCCCCTGGGTTCAATCCTTGGTATCAAAATAAATAAATAAATACAAATAAAAAGATTGATATTGGTAAACTGTTTCAAATAGAAATTTCTTTCTGTTTTCAAGTAATATTGTCCTGTGTATATTAACTTGGAAATCAAGAATAGCAACATAATTTTGGGATTTGATAATCTTCCTATAGTAAAAGCCAAATAATTTAAGCCCAAATATTATCAACTTATGTGTCATTGACATAAATCTAACAATCTTTTCTGATATTTTGCTTTTTATTGCTTTGACAGATGGAAGTTCTGGATTTGACTCTAAAATTCTGAACTATAATAAAATTTATTTTAAGAATGAATATAGTGAGAGAGAGGATGAGTTGGTAGTAGGCATAACATTTGGCTTGTAAGAAGCAACTTAAAGGACAGGTGTTCATAAAGGAGAGGAGACAGATGCATTGAACAGAAAAGTAATGAAGCTGTATTTTCTCAAGATTGAGTTTATGTAGGCATGGGAAGTACAAGGAGAATGACTTTTACACTTTTGAAAATGCCATCAAACCAGTATAAAACACAAAAATCCTACAATAACTTCCCTGGTGCTGTATTCCAAAGCAGAGCAGTGGAAACACTATTAATACAAACTAAATCTGTATAGCAAACAGTCCATCAGAGTAATTTACATTTAAATCTCAAATATACTGAATACACCTAAGAGTATGTGAATGTGTGTGGTAGTCTCATTTATAAATGTGTGCATGTCTAAATATGTGCTGTGTTGTAGGGACAGATGAGGCAAGGCACCAAAGATAGCAAGAAACAGTTTTATTTGGCTGCAGCCATGTTTTGAGTGTACAGCTCTGGCTGTAATCAATTAATCTCCTGAACCCCGAGTTCAGGTAGTTTCAGAATTTTATACCTAACATGTAAGGGGAGAGGCTCAGAAGTTCACAGTTTACAGAAATTCACATAAAAGCAGCTTTTTCTTTCACTGTTCTGGGCAAGTTAACCCTTCAAGGGCAACACCTAACCCTTCAAGGACAACATCAAGACCACTTGTCCACACAGGTCATCCAGGTGTTCGAGTGGGCCACTGGCATTAGCATCCAAGCAGAATTCCTAGCTGCCCACCTGTGCAGGAATCCTGGCCACTGCTCCCATGCAAAACATCTTCTCCCCTTTCTTTCCTTTCCCTGCCAGCTGTTACCATGGAGCCCAATTAGTAACTTCTCTTATAGAAATGTAGACATCTCTGTGAAGCTCCAGCTGAAGGCCAAAGGCCTTGTTAAAGAATTTGTCCTTTTATTATCACACTTTGTATTTGCAAACACACTTCTACAAACTACTATGCTGGATACACGTTTGTGAAAAACAAGTAAAGGGGCATGTAGCACCTGGACTGCTGATTTCTTCCAGGCCCGTGGCCAAGTGAAATAGGGCAATACAAAAAAAGGAAGTTTATCTATATTGAACTCTTTTGTAGAGACTCTTTGGCTGACAGTCCTAAAATCAGCCATTGTGAAGATTCTGGAGAAGCCCAGTTAAAATTTTCTGTAAAGAAAGGGGGTGCCACTATTGCTGAACTTCCAAAATAAAATAAACTTTTGTAAATTAAGACCAAATATATACTCATAGCTTTTTTCATTTTTTACTTGACGTTAAATATCTTATATTTAAAATGTTTTTAAATCTCTAATTTTCCAAACTACCTTTATATAGTTCATCAAATAATTGTATTTAACCATTCCTTATTGTGGAATATTTATTTTATTTTCCTGTACCTTTTATTTCAACTATGCAACAAACATCATTGTATATAATGATAAATATGTACTCGGTATATAATGTTGTGATGTAAATTTCATTCTGAATTTTACAGAAAAAACAAGTTAATTTGTTGAAAGGAACTCAATAGGAATCTACATTTTGAAGAGAGATTGTATATATGCAAACTCATACATGAGAAATTTACAAGTTCAGAATAAATAGTTTGATATTAAACATTCCAATATTGCCCTTCATTTCACTTAAGTATTTGTATTATCAAGTCTTCAATAGAAATGACGAGTTAAAATTACAATATATGTACATATCATAGGCTCTGATTTCCAGAGAACCCTGACATTCCCTATTTTATCATTATTCAATAAATTCTCCACATTTTGAAGCCAGAATAATTTAAAACAATAGCTTTGATCATATGACAATTTGGTGAGAACTCTTACACAGCTTTCCAATGGACTTAGGCAAAACATAGACACTAACGTGGTGTACCAGGCCTGAGCAATGAGGGCATTTTCTTCTAGGAAAGACTCTTTTCTCCTTGTCAGGTGCTCCATGCCTTTTACCTCACAAGCCATTCTATCAAAATGGTATCTCCCATTACAATGGAACTATCCAAGATCAACTCAAGATGGTGGGCTACAGGGAGGCTGCATTCTGTGTCGCTCTGGGACCTGGCATTCAAGTAATGGGAATACTGTTTCTCTGCAAGTGATTAGAGAAATCTCTATAGCAGGAATAACAGCTGCCTTGCCATGCAGGTCTCCAGGCCTCAGAATCAGCACGGGACTGCTGGCCATTTGTCCACACTGGTCATACAGGTGTTTGAGTGGGCCACTGGCATTAGCATCAGAGCAGGACTCCTAGCGGCCCACCTTTGCAGGAATCCTGACCACTGCTCCCATGCAGAACACTAGGCCATGGCCCACATGCAGGAATCCCAGCCACCACTCCCATGTGGAACCCCATCTACCAACTTGCGGCTCCTCCTGTGACTTCCATCTTGGGGCACTGCAACCACTGCAACATGTGGTAGACTGCACCTAGGGACACTGTACTGGGTCCAGTGACAGCTGCCTGCCATAATACTGCACACCACAGAGCTGCATCTCTAAACACATTACCCAGCACCATTGCCTGGCCCCACCCGACCCGACACCCATTGTTGACCCATGACGACTCCATCTTCGGACACCTTCATCACTATCTTTAGTTGGGGCAACTCCCAGCTTGGAACATTGCTGGGGCTTTGAGACAATATCAAGAAAGTCCCCAACTTCCAGCTCTCCCTGGCAGCCACTTACCTGCCACAGTGACTACCGCTACGTGACTAGTCCATAGCTCACAAAACTGGGTGGCAAAACTGAGTCTTGAACTGCCCAGCATTGTGCAACACCCAGAGCACAGCCCACAAGACCTCTGGAGAGAAATATTCCTAATTGGGAAGTAGAAAGGGAGGGGTGAGTGAGAACAGTTTAGAAACTAAATTAGAAACCAGGAATTGCAAGGTCTACAGGCAGTCTAAGGAGATAAGACCAGGCGCCCACATCACACAAGTGGGCCCCAAAGGAGATCCTTGGGGGTGCAATCTCCCATTGATGACTCACAGGTGCCATACCTCACTTCCAGGTGCCCTGCAACCAAGACCAACCATCCCACCCTAATAATCTTCACCATCCTGAGGATGGATATACCAGCAAACAACAGAGAACACCACCTATTGGATGGGAAGGGAAGCTAGAAAGTTACTGATCTCCAACAAAACAATCCTTGTATTTTCCTTTGAGATTTCTCCCTCCCTCTCCCCCTCACTCTCTTTCTGTTTCTCTTTCTCTCTCTCTCTTCTCCCACCCTCACCTCCCCAACATGAGTGAAACCAAATACCTTTCATGAATTAGCCTCTGAGGACTGGGAGGTTTGAATAGTATACTATAGTGGTGTTGTATATTCTTTTATCTCCTATTTTTACAGTTTTTACTTTTCCTAATATTTATGTGTGTTTGTTTTTTGTACTCTACTGTTTTCCCACTTACTTGTTTCACCAAAATAACTTTCTGTCTTTTCTCCTGATACTAACCAACTTTTTTAGATTTCTTTTCCACACTTTATAAGATCTACTAACTCTATATCTTCACCTCCTATCTCCTCAACATCTCATTCTACACCTTATCACTGATTTTTTGTCCAACATCAGAAACTGTAGGCCCTTTTGCAAACCTACTATTTATATTATAGATAATAATTGAACTCACCATTTCTGTATATTGGGGGAAAAAAACACGAATGTCTTATTTTAGCAGCTATTTGGTTTAAGATTGCGTATTGTTTGTATTGGAATCTGTTCACATTGTTCTCTCTCCTTAAAGGAGAGGTATTGGAAACCTGCCGGGACACTATAAGCCTATAGGGTAAAAACTGTAATGCCTTGGATCTGCAATAGTAGAAGGGAAGACACATAAACAACATGAAAAAACAGGGAAGCAAGTTCCCCCAACAAACAAAGATATTACATTGTTAGAATCCATGGCCAGCACTAAAGAAAAAGTAGCAGAAAAGGAGTTCAGGATGTACAAAATTAAAGTGTTCTGTGAATTAAAGTATGATATAAGAGAGCAAATACAGGCATCAAAAGATCATTTCAATAAAAAGCTACATAGGCTAATACAGGAAGCAAAAGATTACTCCAATAAGGAGATAGAGGTTCTGAAAAGAAACAAACAGAAATCCTTGAAATGAAAGAAACAATAAGTCAAATTAAAAGCTCAATTAAAAATCAATAATCATCAACATATAAGATCACAGGACCTCAGACAACGTAGACAAAATACATAATCTTGAAAAAAATGTTGACCACACAGTGAAGATGGTAGGAAACGATGAGCAGAACATTCAAGAATTATGAGATAACATAAAAAGACCAAATTTAAGAATTATTGGGATGGAGGAAGGCATAGAGTTCTAAACCAAAAGAATGAACAATCTATTCAATGAAATAATATCAGAAAATTTTTGAAACATGAAGAAGGACTTGGAAAATCAAATACGAGAGGCTTACAGAACACCAAATATACAAAATTACAACAGATCCACACCAAGGCATATTATAATGAAAATGCCTAATACACAGAATAAGGAGAGAATCTTAAAAGCCATGAGAGAAAGGAATCAGATTTTATATAGTGGAAAACCAATTAGGATATCTGCAGATTTTTCATCACAGACCTTGAAAGCTATAAGATCCTAGAATAACACATAACAAGCTCTGAATTAAAATGAATGCCAACGAAGAATTGTTTATCCAGCTAAATTAAGTTTTAGATTTTATTATGAAATAAAAAAATTCCATGGTAAACAAAAGTTAAAAGAATTTACAACTAGAAAACCTGCACTACAGAACATCCTTGGCAAAATATTCCGTAAGAAGGAAATGAAAACAAAAATGAAAAACAGCAAAGGAAGGTATTACACTAAAGGAAATACCAGTAAAAGGAGAAACCAAATCAAGTTAAATACCAGAAATAAACAATATCATTAAAATTACAAATCATGTCTCAATAACAACCCTGAATGTTAATGATATAAATTCACCAATCAAAAGACATAGACCAGCAGATTGGTGAAAAAAGAAGACTCAACAATATGTTGCCTTCAAGAAACTCATCCCACAGTAAAAGACATCCACAGACTGAAAGTGAAAGGCTGGGATAAAATATACCACTCACACAGACTATGGAAACAAGCAGGGGTTTTCATCCTCATATCAAATAAAATAGAATTCTAGCCAAAGTTAATCAAAATGGATAAAAAGGGACATTTCATACTTCTTAAGGGAACCATAAATCAACAAGACATAACAATTATAAATATATATGTGCCAAACAATGGAAGCATCTACTTTCATCAAATAAAGTCTTCTCAAGTTCAAGAGTCAAATAGACCACAACACAATAATTCTGGGTGACACATCTTTTTCACCACTAGATAGCTCTTCCAAACAAAAGCTAAAAACGAAACTATAGAACTCAATAATAAAATCAGTGACTTAGACTTAACTGACATATATAGAATATTTCATCCATCAAAAAGTGAATACACTTTCTTCTCAGCAGCACATGGATGCTTCTCTAAAATAGATTATATATTATGCCATAATGCAACTCTTAGCAAATACAAAAAAGTAAAGATACTAACCTGCTTTCTATCAGATCACAATGGAATGAAATTAGAAATCAATGATAAAATAAATAATGGAAGTGACTATAACACCTAGAGATTAATTAATATGCTATTGAACGAACAATGAGTTGAAAAAGACATCAAAGAGGAGATTAAAAATTCTTAGAGGTAAATGAGAACACTGATACAACATATCAAAATCTCTGGGACACTGTGAAGGCAGTACTAAGAGGAAAGTTCATTGCATGGATTTCATTCCCTAAACGTAGAAAGTCAACAAATAAATGACTTAACATCTCAAAGCCCTAGAAAAAGAAGAACAAATCAACACCAAAAGCAGTAGAAGACAGGAAATAATTAAAATCAGAGCTGAACTCACTAAAATTGAAACAAAAGAAACAAGTCAAAAATTGACAAAACAAAAAGTTGGTTCTTTGAAAAAATAAATAAAGGTAATAAACCCTTAGCAATGCTAATTAAGGGAAGGAGAGAGAAAACTCCAATTACTAACATCCATGATTAAAAAGGAAATACCATTATAGAAAGCAGTATGGAGATTCCTCAGAAAACTGGGAATGTAAACACCATTTGACCCAGCTATCCCACTTCTATGTTTATACAAAAAGGACTTAAAATCAGCATACTACAGTGATGCAGCCATGTCAGTTTGTAGCAGCTCAATTCACAATAGCTAAACTATGGAACCAACCTAGGTTTCAATCAATAGATGACTGGATAAAGAAAATGTGGTATATATACTCAATGGAATACTACTCAGCTTTAAAGAAGAGTGAAAATTTGGAATTTGCCAGTAAATGCATGGAGTTGGAGAATATAATGCTAAGGGAAATAAGCCAATCCCACAAAACCAAAGGCTGGATGGTTTCTCTAATATGTGGATGATAATTCACAATAAAGCAGGGGGAACTAGAGAAGAATAGTGTTACCTTAGATTAGGTAGAGGGAAGTGATGGGAGGGAAGAGGAGTGAATGTGGGGATAGGAAAGATAGTAGAATGAAACAGATATTATTACTTTATGTATATGTGTGACTGCATGACCAATAGGATTCTTCAACATAGCTCTCAGAAAAATGAGAAATTATATCCCATCTATGTATGATATATCACAATGTATAAATGCATTAAACTGTCATGTATAAATAATTAAAACAAATAGAAAAAAAGGAAATATCACAATGGACAATACAGAAATAAAGAAAAAAACTAGAAATTACTTTGAAAATTTGTACTCAAATAGAAAATACCAAAGGCCTCTGCAAATTTCTAGAGTTATATGATTTTCCAAAACTGAATCAGGATGATATACACAACGTAAGATCAATTTCAAGCAATGAAATAAAAGATGCCATCAGAATCCTACCAACCAAGAAAAGTCCAGGAACAGATGGATACACAGCTGAGTTTTACAAGACCTTCAAAGAATAACTAATACCAATATTACTCAAATTATTTCATAAAATAGAAAAAGAAGAAACACTTCCAAACTCATTATATGAGGCCAATATTATCCTGATTCCAAAACCAGACAAAGACATATCAAAGAAAGAACACTTCAGACCAATATCTCTAATGAACATGGATGCAAAAATTGTCAATAACATTCTGGTAAATTGAATAGAGAAGCATATCAAAAAGATAGTGTACCACAATCAGGTGGGGTTCATCCCACGGATGCAAAGTTGGTTCAATATATGGAAATCAAAAATTGCAATTCATCACATCAATAGACTTAAGATCAGAATCATCTGATCATCTCAATAGATGCAGAAAAAGCATTCAACAAAATAGAGCACCACTTCATGTTCAAAACACTAGAAAAACTAGGAATAACAGGAACATATCATAACATCATAAAAGCTATCTGTGTTAAACCCCAGGCCAACATCATTCTAAATGGAGAAAAATTCAAAGCACTCCCTCTAAAAACTGGAACAAGACAGGGATGCCATCTTTCACCACTACTATTTAACACAGTTCTTGAAATTCTAGGCAGAGCAATTCGGCAGATGAATGAAATTAAAGGATACGGATAGGAAAAGAAGAACTCAAATTATCACTATTTGCCAATGATATGATTCTATAACTAGAAGATCCAAAAAATTCCACCTTCTAGAACTAAAAAATGAATTCAGCAAAGTAGCAGGATATAAAATCAATAACCATAAATCAAAGGCATTTCTGTACATTAGTGACAAACCTTCTGAGAAACTAGGAAAATGACCCTATTTACAATAGACTCAGAAAAAAAAAAAAAAAAAAAAAACAACTTGGGAATCAACAAAAGAGTGAAAGACCTCTACAATGAAAATTACAGAATACTAAATAAAGAAATTAAAGAATACCTATTCATCTGGAAAAAATAAGAGACTCACAATAGGTAAAGCAACCTTAGCAAGAAAAGTGAATCAGGTCACTATACCAGACCTTAAGTAATAGCATCAAAAACAGCATTGTATTGGCACAAAGTAGACTCGTAGACCAATGGTACAGAATAGAGGACACAGAGACAAATCCACATAATTGCAGTTATCTTATATTAGACAAAGGCACCAAAAACGTTTATTAGAGAAAGGATAGCCTTTTCAACAAGTAGTGCTGGGAAAGCTAGAAATCCATATGCAACAAAGTGAAATTAAGCCCCTCTCACCATGCACAAAACTTAACTCAAAGTGGATTAAAGACCTAGGAATTAAACCAGAGACCCTGTACCTAATATAAGATAAAGTAGGCCCAATTCTTTATCATGACAGATTAGGCCCTGATTTCCTTAATAAGACTCCTATAGCACAAGAAATAAAATCAAGAATCAATATATGGGATGGATTCAAACTAAAAGGCTTCTTCTCAGCAAAAGAAACAATCAGTGAGCCAAATAGAAAGCCTACAGAATGGGAGCAAATTTTTACCACATGCATCTCAGATAGAGCACTAATCTCTAGGATATATAAAGAACTCAGATATCTTAACACCAAAAAACAAATAACCCAATCAATAAATGGGCCAAGGAATTGAACAGAAACTTCTCAGAAGATGATATACAATCAATCAACAAATATACAGAAAAAAAATGTTTAACATCTCTAGCAATTAGAGAAATGCAAATCAAAACTACTGTAAGATTTCATCTCACTCCAGTCAGAATGTCAGCTATTAAGTATACAAACAACAATAAGTGTTGGCGAAGATGTGGGGGAAAGGTACACTCATACATTGCTAGTGGGACTGAAAATCTGTGCAACCAATATGGAATGCAATATGGAGATTCCTTGGAAAACTGGGAATGGAACCACCATTTGACTGAGCCATCCCAATCCCCGGTTTATACACAAAGGACTTAAAACCAGCATACTATACAAACACAGCCACATCCATGTTTTATAGCAGCACAATTCACAATAGCTAAATTGTGAAACTAAACTAGATGCTCTTCAGTAGATAAATGGATAAAGAAAATGTGGTGTATATACACAATGGAATATTACTCAGCCTTAAAAGAGAATAAAATCATGGCATTTGCAGGTAAATGAATGGAGTTGGAGAATATTATCCTAAGTGAAGTAAGGCAATCCTAAAAAACCAAATGTTTTCTCTGATATGAGGATGTTGATCCATAACGGGTATAGGGGGGTGGAGCATGGGAAGAATGGAGAAAATTTAGGGCAAATGGGAGGGAAGTGAAAGGAGGAGACAGGCAGATAGGAAGGACAGTGGAATGACATGGACATCTTTATCCCAAGTGTATATATGAGGAGAGAAATTCTGTGACTCTACTTAGTGTACAACCAGAAACATGAAAAACTGTGCTCTATAGGTGTACTATGAATTGATATGCATTCTGCTCTCATATATAACACATTAGAATAAATAAATGCATTTTAAAAACTGACTACAGTTATAAAAAAGATGGAATTATCCATTATGTTGTAAGATATTCAGTTTCTATTTCTCTCATTGTTTGTTTATATTACCGTTTTCTATAAGTAAATTATGTTGATAGGGTTCACTACTTTAATCTTCATTTGGATAAATTCTAAACAACTTGTAGTGTTTAACTCACTTGCCACTTCAATTGAAAAGAATATGTTGATCCTACACATCTGGAATAAACACTTTTCTATTAAGGCATAATTTTCTTTCTGTATTCCATCATCAGATTGATCTCATAATGTTGAAATTTCAGTGCATAACATACAAACCCTTAACAGTATAAAGTCTACTGATTTTACAGAAGTCAACAATGACTTTACAGATGTCATTGTAGAAATCCTATCTACAACTATTCACTTTTTAACCCTGTTATAACCCTGTTTGTAATCATTATGATTTTAAAAATATTTATTTAATGAACCAATGAGGTTGGGAATGCTTCAGTTTTTTTGATTTGGCAATTTATAAGAGTAAATTGTGGCAAATACAAAACAGATATGATGAAAATATTTATTTTGCTATATAATTCAATGGACATAAAATATAAGTGGAATTTGGACATAAATGGATTTTATTCTCTGTTGTTGAGGAAATAATAAAAAATCCCTAGTTATTTTCTGCAATAAAACTGATACTATGCTTTTCAGCTTACATATCTTTTTTTCTGCTTTTATTATCCACATGACACTATCCCAACATATTCTTGATGTCTTCCACATGCATATGGATTTCTCGTGTCTGAGCTCTACCAGATTGTTATGTGAGATGAGCATGGACATTAAGCTGAGCAGAAACATGAAGAATGTGCTTTTACTGTTTAAAAGGGTGTTCTTATTATCAAGTTTTACCCTATATTATTTTGGAAAAAAATATGATTTTTCTAGTTCCTTTCTGAAAATGGTTTTCAAACAAAATTCAGCAGAATTATAAACTAATTGGAATTACTGTCAGATCAATTGACTGCTTCTCTTCCCCTGTGTCTGTTTTTAATTTACTGTAGAATTCTCAATTCAGGGAAAGTAGAAAATTTCTAAGGTGTATTGAAAAGTGGTATGATCCAAACATTGTTTCTAAGTCAGCTCACTCTTATCTCAATCCACAATTATGTCATTTCACTTCTTTATAAACTGATTTATTTATTCAGTGGAAGTGAAGCTCCTTTTCATGGTTAAATACTTTAAAGGGCACTAATTCCCTTAATATGCAAAATAATAACCCAATGACATAATATATCAATACATGTTGGCCCTTACTTCTACCATCAATTCTCCAAACAATAGGAGAATAATCTTTAAAATTTGTTTGTTCCATTACTTTTAGAGTAATTTAAATATTTAAAATATTGTGTAATATCCTCAGTGAACTGATGCCTATAAATCTCTCCAGGATGATCACTTACTGCTCTGACCAATACATTCTGTCAACATTGCCTTCTTTCCCTTACAGGCTAAGACATTCTTCTTCTTGACCATTATCCATGCTACTTTATTTACATAGAATAATATGCTTCAATTATTTGACATGTGGGTCACTTTTTATCTTCATGTCCCTTTATTTTTACTAAAAATTTCCCTCTTACAAAACAATACCAGAGGCCGGGGTGTGGTTCAGTGGTAGAGCACTTGCCTAGCATGTGCAAAGCCCAGTACCACACACACACACAAAAGCAGTACCAGTTTTTTAAAAAACTTATCCTGTTATTTATTTTTTAATTTTTTCTTTTTTAGTTTTAGATGGACACAATACTTTCATTTTATTTATTTATTTTTATGTAGTGGTGAAGATCAAACCCATTGAAAACCACTTCTGAAAATGGTTTTCAAACAAAATGCAGCAGAATTATAAACTTATTGGAATTACTTCCAGATCAATTGACTGCACAGGTGCTAGGCAAATGCTCTACCATCGAGTTACAAATGTAGCACCAGCAGTACCATTCTTGATCACCCAAACAAAAAATTTCCACCTCAACTTATTATGTATTTCATTTTAGCATGGATTTTCTTCTTGGTTCTCATCGAACACCTCTAATTATTTTGCTTCTTTACTGATTATTTCCTTATGGTGTACCTACCCCTGAAATATGTCACGTTCTATATTTGTCTGTATATATCTCCAGAGACTTGAACAGAGGTAAATAAATTAGAAAATAAATAATTAGATAATGAATAGAGTGTACTCACACTTAACATTTTTTTCCACAGGCAATCTCACTACAAATGTCTTTTGCCTGGATCTCCAATGAGACACTTCCAAATTAAGACAAACTGCTGTTCCACTCTATTTCTAGGTCATGAAGAGAAGCATGCTGGCTTCTAGAGACACCTTCCTAATAAAACACACTGAACTTGGGGACCCCCATCTGTAATTGCAAATGGCTTTCTCATGACAAGTGTGGGGTGTGCAAGCCCCATCCTGAGAGACACCAAGAAGATAGGCATATTGGCCACTCAGGCCTGTCAAAGTAATGCAGGATGCCTAAATCTATACATGTGTGTTTCCTACCTTTTGTCTCATTTTCCTGTGTGTGTGTGTATGTGTTTCTCCATTGCTTTATCTTCTTTAGAAGTTTGGCTGAGTTTCAGGATTTCAGAGATAGAAACTTTAAAGTTTCCTCTACCATTCTTCAAAGCTGGTTTTGAATATGACCTATTTTCCTACCAATTTGACTCCAAGTTTCTGGATTAGGGAGCATAGAACCTAGCCTCTTTCCTACTGAACCATCTTACAACCACCAAGGAACACGAATGCAAGGTCTCTATACTTATTCCAATAAATTATAGGTATCTAAACCTTCCAAGCTTCATTTATTCATAGTAATTATTTGAACTCCTACATGTCTTCAAACATGTCTTCATACATCATAAAGAACCATCTTGAAGACACTTGCATAACAAGAGTTCTCAGCTTAGGTTTTAATCTTTTTGTGTCTTTAGTACAGTCTTAACCATACAGTGCATCGAATGATTACTTTCTTATTCCATTGAAAGATTTTGTACATTCTCCCTGAAAACTCAGCTGAGAAAAAGATGTTGAAAATGAGGATATCTACTCTCTAACATCTTTCCCCCTAAGAAAACCCAAATCCTAAATATCAGCTCATTTAGTATCTATTCTGCTAGTGATATCTATTCCGCTTGGTGACAGCAAGCCTCTGAGTGTCCCATTTATCACTTCTTTAGCACAAACCTTCTTAGCACTGGATCTTTTCCTCTTCCACTCTGACAAAATAGATGTTGCTAGAATCTATAGGAAATTAGGCCAGTAAATCATGAAACACTGATCTGTTTTAAAGAAAGATTGTGTTTTTAATTCTTTCATTCCTCAGGCCAAAATGTGTAAATCTTGATTGAAGAAAAAAATCTAACTTGTTTCCTCACTTTTGATACTATCATATCTCCTAGTTTTTGTCTATTTGTTTATTTAATCTGCCATCTAAGGGACTGCTATGTAAGTGCAAAAAGGATAAAATTCTTTTAAGAAGATGGAGAGGGAGATGAAGAGGGAGGAGAGAGAGATTATGAGGAAGTATCCTAGATAAATATAGAGGGTATGAAGTTCCAATATCTATACTTGGCCAGCTGGAGACCCAGGAGATTGAATGGTAGAGTTTCCGTCCCAATCAAGCCTGGGAGAGTTGATGGTGCATGTTTTTGTCTAGTGGCAGGGCAAGGTCAGTATCCCTGCTTGGAGACACATAGGCAGGGAGGATGCATTATTCCTTACTAAACCCTTTTCTTTGATTAAGACTTTCTGTGGACTGGATATGAGTCTTACACATTAAAGAGGGCAATCTGCTTTGCTCAAAATTTACAAAACAAATATTAATCTCATAATCCCATAACATATCCTGAATATGATTTATATCTGGAAAACCTGTGCCCCTTTACATTCATGGACATTGAGATATTACCCTTCATGAACAATTTGAATTGCCTTTTGGTATATATCTACTGTAGAACCCAAATTGACACATTGATTAACGTATTGCCATATTGCTAACTAACAATTCATTATGCTATAAACTCATTAGGATAATATAATTTAGGAGAATATTTAACTGTTAAAAAATTTAAGTAATTTTAAGCCTAAATTTATTTCAAAGTATATTCAACAACCGTTACATGATCAAAAAAACAGCTATCAATTCCTGGCATTGCTATATTATTACAGTATAGACACATTATTTTATTGCATGAATATATAGTGGAGGTAAATATTAAATTTTAAAAGGATGATAAAATGTAAATGAATTTTCCCATGTAATTTCATAAATATGTGCATACCACCCATGGATTTTCAAATACCATAGAAAAAGAAACTCTTTGCTAAGTTAGTGACCAATAATAATGGTGAGATGTATTGGTCAGTCTTATGCCAAGCTTATAGTACCCAATTTGCTGTGCAAATATATTTCCATACAGAAATACTGAAAAAGAATATTGGTTTGATATTGTTTATTTTAACCTCTTCATACCAACTTATTCTGTTTTGTGTATGTGTGAGGGGTCAGGGGAAACAGAGACATTCACTTAGAACCATGCATAATAAATAAATAATATTGCACTCAAATTTTTGAATATAATTTTCTTTTATAAAATTTATACATGTAAATATATTGAGTACAATACTATTTTTTTCACTTAAATCTTTTAAATTCTACCATATATATATATATATATATATATATATTTACCCTACACACACACACACACACATATATATACATATATATATATATACATATATATATATATATATATATATATATATATATGTATTTGCTCACAGTAACTTTTTTGTTGTCTCCTTAGACTCACAGTTGATAATCTTTCTTGTAACTTTTGAGATAGGAACCTGAAAATTGGAATATACTCAGAAAATTTCTCAGAGAACATTCACAGCTACAGTGTTTTTTTTTTTTCTTCAAAAATTCATGAAAAAATAATATTAGCTGCATTTGACTGTAAAAAAAGATGAATAATTCAGGTCTGTAATTTCTAATTTCTGTTATTTTTATATTTGGTTAAATACAACTTGAGTAATGATTGACATAACTCACAATGAAAAATCTAGGCATTAAGAAAACAAAATTAGACTGCAATAGGCTCTTATTTTCACATCCATTTCTGGGAATTTAGTATCTATGGCTTTATTCTCATCATTCACATTTAATGTATTAAATTTGAAGTGCATCTCTCTATGTTAGTAACATCATATTTTATTCGGGTGCCATTACAAGATCCTCACCTTATATTTACTTTACACCTTAAAATCAAATACATTTTTTCTCTCCATTTCCATTTAGCCACTCAAAAATTTGCAGTATATACTCATTCAGCAGTAGGAAGTGGCTTATATTGAAATCATTAACCTTATACATAATTATTTCTGACTAGAGAATCTTTTTTTATCTTAATGCATCTTCTTCTGTTATTGAAACCTAGTCCATTATTTCAAGCTTTAGTCCTTGGACTTTGTTCAAACCCTTTAACCAATTTCTTTCTCCTGTCTTCTTTCACCACTCCAATACACTCATGTTTTAATGATTTCCTTTCTAGAACTCTTCACTATGTTGCAGAGATCATTAAACTCTGCTTTTTGATGTTCCATCAGGTATTACTGAATTGGCTTTGTTTATTAGACACAATCATGCTACTTGTAGATTGAGCAAAAATCACATTACTTGATATAGTTAGATCAAACTATTCTAAGTTTCTTAACTGATAAACTGAGGACTCCTTCTTAGCAAACAAATGGGATAAACAATGTTTTTGAGCAACATACCTGTGTGATAAAAGCAAAGTTTTTGTCATGGCTACATTGAAGTCTGAAATGGAGAAAAGTGTAAAACTATGAGTAGTTAAGAAATTAATTTGGCATTTGGCATACTAATTCAGCAATTATTATTTTATTTATTATTATATAGGTGATATATAGATCAAATTTTTCATGTGTTTATCTTTTAGACAAAATATTTTGCCTTAAAATATTCTGGAATATTGGGGGCTTACGTTTTTGAAATAAAATCACTTGAATTACATTTACAAGGACAATAAATCTCTTGGAGGAAAGGCAAAATAGGACTGAATATTCCATGCTGTATTTAACTGGAATAAGAAGAAAAAACAACAGTGACAGAAAACCCAGACAGTACTCTAACAGGTCCACTTTAATCTAGTAAAGATGCAGATGGTGTGTTTCACTTCATTACCACCTAATACAATAAACACAAAAATTTCAGTCTATAATCTTAACAAAAATGCTGGAGAGGATGAAATCAGTAATCAGTTCTGCTTAAAAGGAAATTTTTCCATATTATTGACATTGAACTTTACAGCTGTTCCCTGCCTGTTAACACAGGCAGATTCCATCTCAAAGTTGGAAAAGATGAGACTCCATCCTTTTAGGATATAGCAGTCCCTGAAAATCTTGTTGAAGAGAAGTGAACTTCTAGAATCACAACTTTATACTGAATTTTGGTACCTCAGAAAAAAAAATATAGCTAAAGTTTTTTGATATACAGTCAACTTTATACTTAGAACTTTAGAAAATTAGGTGTCAAAATTTCTTATAAGTATGATAAAAAATGGCTAATAAAGTGGTCTTCTCTAACTCTGATGGACAAGGAACATGGAGTACTATGTTCCTCTCACAAGAATGAACAGATACCAGGAAAATCCCATAATATAGAAAAAGTAAAGTATGGAACTGCAAAAAATATTTTCTTTTAACCATTAAATAGATAACCATAAATAGATAAATGAAACAATCTCGTGGTGAAAAGTATAATATACACGTCTATTCATCCATTCATCTTTTAATCTTGCTATATATATCCAAAAACATTGGGTTTTTCTTTTTCCTCTGCACAACCCCCTCCCACAACTATAAGTATGTTTATTGTATTCACTGGAAACTTTTAATTAAAGTATTATTATTTCAGCTTCTAAAAACAGATATTCATGTAGCTGTACACTAAATCATAAACAGCCAACATACTTTAAATGGAATTTATAGATATTATTTTGCTGTAACATAGTGGTATTCTTCTGAATGGCATTTCATTTCATCTTACTCAAGGAAACTGTAGTGTGTGTGTATGTGTGTGTGTGTGTGTGTGTGTGTGTGTGTGTGTGTATGAATTGAACCAAGGGATGCTTTACTACTGAGTTATATCCCCACTTTTTTTTATCTTTTATTTTGAGACAGGATGTTACTAAATTAGTGAGGCTGGCCTCATACTTGTGATCCTCCTGGCTCACTCTTCCAAGTAGCTAAGATTATATGATTATAGTTGTGCACCACCATCCCTGCCTGGAAACTGTTCATTATATACATGTGTGTTCATGTTTCTACCACACAACAAAACAAATACAAAATTTTGAGGATTATAAAGTCCATTAACATAGTGCTTTAACTAATGACTACTTCTGCTTTGGCATGCCATCTTTGAAATACTTTTACATAACCATTCAAAGCCACTTTAGTAAACACATTGTGATAAGTATGATACACAGAGCAATACTAAACTTAGGTATATGCAAAGCATGTGTGGGGTTTTACATATTAAGTAAAGTGGGATTTAAATTAATCATCAGCATAAAAATTCCTTGAATAGCAACCTTGATTTGAATAGGGTCAGGTTAATTACTTGGAGAAAAATTACTCCAGTGGTTAAGAACAGCAAAAGAATAATTCTCTCTTGTGAAGTCTTTTGTTTCAGGGATACAGTTAACATTCACTCATTAAACGGCTTTCTATAATAAATGGCACCATTACGTTGAGATGTTCAGCATCTGACTGTAAATAATTATAATTGCATGCAGAGAAATTCATGAATAAAAAGGTATATGCAAATTTCAATAGTCCTGTTTCTGGCAATTAGCAATAAAAATTTCATTGTTCATTAACAAAGATTGCCTTAATTAGTGGTCAAATTATCCTATTTAATTCACTAGGTGAATTCAAGATACACATGAATATGGTTAATAATCAAGGTCCCTATAATCCAGAAAAGAAAAAAAAATATTAATTATCAGAAGAAAAAGAAAATTATTATTTAGAAGACAAGTACAGTGGGTGTAACAAAGTCTGAAAAAATTCCTTAAACTCAAGATAAAGTCTTCAAAATGGCCCAAAAGAAAACAAGGCTTAATTCCCCCTCAGTGTATAGTAAGGATGGTAAGAAAAATAAATTTTATGACTTTTGTAATTTTATCATATTGCTTCTTGACTTTCATTTTATCTTTATTTCTTGTAATCATGGAAAACTTTATTCATAAAGTGAAAATTAGAAATTTCTCTTTATTTAACCTAATCTTTACTTTCCAAGTTGCTTAGAAATATGATTTCCTTGAGGTTTCAATTTCCTCTTCTATAAATAAGGAGATTCATACTAAGTGTTCTGTAAGAATCATGGTTGAATTCTATTGTTTTCTCCGAAAGGCCTACAGCCTAACCCATTTGAAAAGGAGCTATATAAGTTTAGAATGAAAATGGCTGAAAGATCCATTGGTCCAAAGCTTAAACTTGAAGAAAGAACTATGATTCAAATAAACTGAATCCAAAGCAACAAAGATTTAAAAACATATGTGCAGTTATTTACATATGCATATGTTTAAATAGCTGATTTGAAGGGCAAACTTAAGAAGACATTGGGAAACCAGATACAATTCCCTACTTCCTTGTGGCATCCAGTGGCTTCATCTATTATGGAACTGTAGTTCCTGTTTTATTTACTTTACTCCCAACTGCTGTCCCTTTCCATCTGCTCAGTGGGTCATATGTATCACCTTTGGGTAGCATATCCAGATAAGTATTTAGCTTATAGAAGAGAATGGCTTGCTGGTTTGAATATTTTTAGAAAAAGCATATGAGGAAAAACATTGTACAGCTATGTGAGGGCATGCACAACTGACCCCCTCTTATCTTTCCAGTAACATATAATATTGTTAACCCCAAGTCTTTTAACACTCCTGCACTGAATATCCTATATTTCTCCAAATGTTTTAACCTTTTTTCCATCTCAGAACACCATTCATTCTTTGCAATGCTACATCTTCTTTCCAAACCTGCTAGTTTCATCTGGATAATTCATCCTTAGACTTCAGTGGGAACGCACCTTTCTTAGAGAAATCTTCTTTGATATTTCATTCAAATTAAATATCCCATCAATATATCCCATAATGACCACGATAGTTTAATCTTTAATTATATCATTGTCTGAAATAAAAACTCTACCTGTGCATACTAATCAATTATTGACTGTCTCTTCCTGTTTGAGGAAAAAGTGTACGAATAAGGGAATGTGACTACTATATTCTTTCTTAACAAATCCCGGTGTCACCAAATAATTTTACTAGCTAGAAAGGCCAGGACAGAGACTTGTACTTGTGTGAAATCTCTAACTTTAAATAAGTTTTTACACTTTCTTAGACCACATAGTTTTCCTGGACCAGTGCTATGAGGTCTATCTTCAATTTCATATGCTTGTATGGTATTATGGTTTGGATCTTTAAATTACCTAAAAGTCTCATGTGTTTTGAGGTGGGGCTTTTAGAAAGTGATTGTTTCATGAGGACTCCAACTTTATCAGTGGATGAACCCACTGATGACTGTATGGACTACTGGTAGGTGGGACCTAGTTGGAAGAACTAGTTTACTGTTGACAATGACCTGGCAGGATTTATTTTCTCCTTGGCCCCATCTCATCTGTTTTTGTTTTTTGGGTTTTTTTTTCCTCTCTTTTTATTTCTTATTTCTGATTACTATGAGATGAGAAGTTTTTCTCTTCTAGTCTCTTCTACCATGACGTTTCTGCCTTGAAGCCAGACAATTGAGAACTGAACCTCTGAAACCTGTAACCAAAATAAATCTTTCCTCCTCCAAGCTATTCTTGCCAGGTATTTGTCACAGCAATGATGGATGCTTGATAATAGCTTATTTTAATCAATCCTAGCTAGTCTATGCAGTTGCAGGCCAGTCAGGCTGAACTTGGAGAGGAGGACACCATCTGCCATCTGGGCATTTCTGAAGATTTGCTTAATAAACTTGTTTTCCCATTTGAGATCCACTTATCTATTAGGTATAAGTTCCAGAAAGTGGTTTTAGTTTTTTATTTCTGATGAGACTTTGCATGATGACTGCAACATTTTCAGAGCACCATTCACAATTGATTCAGCTTCTCTAGTATGGGAAGATTGTCTTTGCCTTCATCTAAATTTCACTTTTACCTATAACAGTTATCTGTATTATCCTGAGTTCTAGGCATTTTTTGATCACAGTCACTTACTGTATATTCAATGGATTCATAAATCAATGCAACAAATAAGTACTTTAGATGAAGACAGACTTGTGTGCTACATTTTGGTATAGAATAAAGAATGGGCATAGCCTCAGTGCCCCAAAGGCAGAAATGAAGGGACATGCTAAAAATAAGTTCCATTGAAAATGAAGTTAAATAAGTTGAGGAGAACTCAAAGTGGAATGCATTCATAATCTGAGAATCAACAATTAAAATAGAGGTAAAAACCCGCATCAAAAATAAATTAGATTAATGTTTTATTGTTGGATGGGGTATAGGGAAGATTAATAGAATAAGGGAAGGGAGGGTAGAAAAAAAAAAACATTTTCCTTAATGCATGATTGAAGACCTAAATTGCAGCATCACTAAGTTGTACATAACCAGCTGCAATCAAGAAATTAATGTTTTGCCATAAAGTGAAAATTATGAATGAATCATTGACAGTTGGAAATAAATCACAAAAAAAGGTGATGGAATATCATGGAAGGATTTTGCAGAGAAAACAGTATAAACAGCTTTCTATATTAGAAACCTTTCATAAGAAGAAACACTGAGGGGAGGTCTATGTTGGAGTGGGAAAAAATTTTCAGCACACACAATGACTATGAGTTATACGAGTACAGGTAGAAATGTCAAGGTGATAGAATAGCATGTGAAGAGAAAAAGCAGGTACATATTCAGAAGCATAAATGACATTTAACCAGGAAATTTTGTGATCAATCTACTGTGCATGGCAAATGGATGGACAATGAGAACTGAGCAAGTCTCCATTTTCTCACATAGGAAAAATGGTGAATGGTAACAATGCCAGTGATGAAATAAGGAAAAAGGAAGATGGGAAATTGTTATGGTTAGCAATACACATTTCAGATTTTTAAACAATATGTTTAAGAATATTCTTTGAATCCAAGGTGGTATGGAATAATTGAGTAGATAGATTGGATAGACAGTGAGACCTGTGTTCTAGACCACTGTTAGACCCATAAATCTGGGCTCTAAGTATAAATATCAATTTTAAAGTATTGACTTCTATGGATGCGACATAAAAACCACAAAATCTCATACGGTGAAAACTTCCAAATGACTTTTGAAAATGTTCATGGAAACCAAATGATCAGAAAACTTATTTGTTATGGGCCTCACACAGGAAGAGAAATAAACACCTATGGGCATTGATGGGGTCTACAGTATACTTCAAGACAGAAGTTCTAACAATTATTTTTAGAAGCTAAGTTCTAACAAGGAGTCTTTAATTAAATCCTAAAATGGAGTAGTATAAAATCTTGTCCCTTATCTAAAATGTCAAGCACACATTGCATTTTTTTCCATAGAAATCTTTGATGAATATTAAAAGTGAAATATTTCTGCACTTGCACCTCCAATGTTTTATTTTGCTTAGTCTCTACTTTAAAATCAAAAGGGTATAAGTTTATATATTTATTCTATATTTCCTAAATTATATAACAACATAGTTGAAACATGTTTCTTTTGTGTGTTCAATATTATCAAACATAGGTATCATAGTCTGTTTAAAATATTTATATGCTTTATTTTATAACTTTATTTTTATCAGAAGTATGAAAGCAAAAATTGATTGCTTAATAACTTGTTAAAGTGAAATTGGACTAAGTATATATATATATATATATATATATATATATGTATATATATATGTATGTATATATATGCATAGAGAGAGGGAGAGGGGTTCACTTTTGGTAACATCTATGATACATCATTTACTAATTGTCATATTTGGCAAAAGTGCATTAAAAATATGCTGTTCAATTTAGACTTCTCCAACTGTATTATGCCTTAAGGGAAATACTCTCTATCTAGAAAATGTGTAATTTTGAGAAGAGGGAAAAGTCAAGTGTGCAGAACATTTTTAATTTTTTCATGGAGATCTAATGCCAGTCTTAAATTTGTTTCACCACCCAAATTCAGGTGGAAGAAACAGCAGTGTAATTGGAAACTCAGTAATGTCTGGAACCATGTCATAAATAGTTTTGATCTCAATATTTCTCCAGAAATTACCTCTATCTGCTTAGAAATAATTTTAAATGATAGTGTACAAATGATTCCTTCTCCAAAATTGGGTCTCTCATTAGAGTAGGATTTCTGAATCTTGCTTGAGGCATCTTTATGACAGAGGTGAGTTGTCCATATTGACAAAAAACTATGTCACTTTTTATCTAAATATGGGAAACTTTCTTTGTATTATTCCACCAAAATAACAAGGAAATGATTCCATCACTGACCAATAACAGAAATTGGAATGAAAATCATAGAAGGGAAAAGGTGAATGGAAAGAGGCATGAACTGTAAAGCCATTTATTTCAATTAACCATTACATAAATTTAAGAGACATCTTTTCATCCTAAGATTATTTGAGATTAAAAGTTTAATTAGTTTTTATCCTTAATAAAGATAATACTTAAACCTTTAATCCTAGATTCTCAAAGCCAATTAACAATTAAATCCCCAATTTTCCTCTGAAAGAATGTACACACATGTGCTTCATCACTTACAGTTAGAATCGTGGTGTTGCAAAGTGATTCATTCTAAATCATAACCTGAACACATAAGGAATCCAGCAGCAGCACACATGATCTTTCATTGTGGCTGCTTTTAATTTAATTATTAAAAATATACCATTATTAATCATTAGACATTATCTGGATAGTACATTGAATTCAAGTTTCAGCTTTGAAAATTATATGATATAGGAACATCAGCAGTCTATTCAACCTTAAACTCAATTCCTACATACAAAATTAAAGATTAAAATGATATCTACCTCAAAGAGCTCTTTTGTACATTGAAAAAGATAATGCCTTTCAATGCTTAGCATCAACTTATGACATATTAGTCATTCACTAAGTATTAGGTGCTATAATACCAGTGATAAGTATTAAAAGACAGGAGAAAGCTATAACCACTGAAAATGAAGATGATATTTTAGTGATGAATTACATATGGAAAATAATTTTTCTACTTATATGTATGTATGTATATTTATATGTGTATATATATACCAACATATGCAGAGATATCGATGTATATTTACAGAGCTGTGTAGATACAATGATACCCATTGTCAGGTTGTGGCAAGTGTAAAGAATCCACCAAGAATTTTATGTCAGTGAAACTATATTTCCTGACTGGTAGAAAGTCTCAAAATCAACCTAGTCACTTAGGGTTTCTGCTGTGTTGTAGACGGCTACATTAGACAAGGGATGCAATAGATAAAACTAAGGGTAACTAAAGATAGGGATGTTATAGAACCCACAGAGTAAAGGATTTCCAACAGTTACATAGTTAGCATAGAGGGTATAAAAAATAAACCCCACTCTTCTCAGGAGGTGAGAAAATAATCTTACCTGGGCTGACTGGGTGCTTAGTGGTTCAGCATTTGCCTGGTACTTACCAAGTGCTGGCTTTCATCCCCAGCACTACAAAATAAATAAATGAATGAAAACTTACTACTGTTTCAAGGTATAAAAAATAGTTCCCTTGAGAATTTATGACTACTACTATTACTGTCACAAATCACATTTTTTTTTTTTTTAATTTCTTTTTTTTTTTCCTTCTGGTACCAAGGATTGGCCCTAGAGGTGCCTTAACACTGGGCCACATTCCCAAACCTTTTTATTTTTTTTATTTTGAGACAGGGTCTCACTATGTTGCTGAAGCTGGCCTTGAACTTGCCATCCTTTTGCCTCAGTCTCCCTAGCCAACAATCACATTCTTAATAAATGTGTCTCATATACTTAAATGTGATAATGAATTTGAAATAACTTGAGTCACTGTCATCTTTAGGGTACTTTCAGATGTTACATATTTTTTACTTTCAAAATGTTCATGAAAGTTCTGTGAGAAAATACACTTTTGAAACATTCAGATATGGAATTATCTACTATAGAATTTGATAATCTACATTATATATTCAAAGCACAAAAATACAAAATATAAGTAGCAGACAAGTGAATATGAAGAAGAATCAAACATAACTTATGAATATACCAAATAAATTCATAGTAAACACAAATCTAACATAGGTATAATTGGCAGATTATAGTGGAACAGAGCCATGTATCGTGGGAGTATATCCTAAGTAATTACCTGTAAAGTGACATCAGTTACATGTGGAATAGGAGTTTTCAGTGCTTGTCCCCTCATGTAATTGCTGATGTGAACAACCACCCACATGCAAAAATGCCTTCACAAAACCAAATACAGGTCAGAATTTATAGCACCTGGAATAGCACAGAAATAAGAAAAGGCTTTGAAATGTGTAGGAAGAATTTTACATAACCTGTGATGACTTTATCCTGGGCAAGAAGAGAGACATCCTCTGCATGGAGAAAGGAGAGTGAAATGAGCACCTTACTTCTCTATGGACACTAACTAGCATCAGGCCCATCCAATGAGCATCAGCACAAGGCCAGCCCTCATGGCCTCAGACTGGTCCCTGGGGACAAAGTTTCCAGCTAGCCATGGAACTACAATGGCCAAGATATGAAATCAGTCTAAGTGTCCTTTGAGGAGGGAATAGTCAAGGAATATGTGGCCAAACCAAGAAAAAAACAGGTCACTTACAAAAGTCTAGCAACAGTACGGAAATGAATGAAATGATATCCTCCAGAGAATATCATCATGTTATCCTTCCAAGACAAAATAGATGTCAATGCCCAATTGTAGAAAATAAATCCATTAATGTTGTCTGAAAAAAATGTTTGATTCCCTGGGAAGATATAAGAATTATTACATTTGCTAAAAAATACATTCTCAAAGTACATAAAGTAAGTATTAATTGGTTAATCAAAATAAATTTTTAAAAACTGAACTCCATTTTGTGATATTTTATAATTGCTGTGTACTTAAATAAGCAGAGGAAGTAAAGACCCAAAACCTACTATGATAGAAAAAAGTAAAAGGATATAAATAAGCTTGATCAAATGGACACATATAGTAATATATTTTATATTCTAATGTAGCATGTTAATGTTAGTTTTCATAAAATGACTACATTAGAGGCCATAAAATTAAAGCAGATTTTAAAAATGAATTGATAATAGACAACATTTTCTGACCAGTTATTCAATTATAAAGGAATTTAATTATAATGGATTCCTAGGAATAATACATATATTTGAACACTAAAAATACCTTCTAATTACCTATAGAGTAGAAATCACACTTCAAGAGGGAAAAATCATTGTGAAAATCTTGATCTTAACATGTCATTTTTTTACTTATCTTTGTAAATCTATGTACATATTAATGCATCTAGAATATATTTTTCATTACAGTCTGAGATTTTTTTCTTATTTCTTTTCTCTGCATTTTGAATCTCATATTTGAATTATTTCTTTCTTTTATTAATGCACATATATGCTTCATTTTTTTTAGTGGGTTTACTTTGCTGATTTACATTTCAGGTATTTGCTTAGTAAAAATAGAAAATAATATATTTGTTATTCAGAAATCTGATAAAATTCAATATCATGTCAATAATACTAAATGATGCTTATTTTCCAGTGTGTCCAAAACTACATGAAAAAGAGATTATATTCCCATATATGAACAGAAAGCAAATATAAGGAGAAATTTATAAAATAAAAGTCATAGTCATAAGACTAAATTACAGAGTAAACAAAAAGGTAAATGGAAAGACCTTGAAGAACAGAGCCAACATAGGAACAAAATCTAAACTTTGTTTCACAAATCAAAGAACTGCACACTGGAATCTGTCCATGGCATATAAAATCAATTCTTTATTGATTATTTTCACTAATTGAATAGATAGTCAAAATGTCATTTTTTAATAAAATAAAGATACTTTTATTTAAAAGATCACTCTTACTGGTTATACAAAAGAGTAACTTTATTTGAAGTTTCAATGTTAAGTTGAAAAATTGAAAGTAAAATCTCAAGTAAGCCACTATTTATCGGCACTTATGTTTGAAAAATGCAATTGTGAAAAATATCACAATTCTGGTCTGTTTTTTCCCCCTGTTCACTCGTTACACTCAAAAGTCATACAGAACAAAAACTTCTCAAAAAACTTTAGAACACTCTCTACTTCCAACATACAGCAATATTTATTTCTTCTGAACAGATCACTTCCTAAGAGACACTCAATTATTATTATGTGCTTTTGATATTTCTAATGAATGACCCAGATGACCTTTATTCAATCATAAGGATACAGCAACTCTCCTTTATTTAGTCTCTCTTTGTGGATCTGCATATGAAGAGCAGAAAAAAAATATGAGTAACTTAAGAAGAGTTTCAGAGAAAGAATTGATATTTAGAATTGTCTTTTATTCAGTTATTTATATAGTACTATTAAAATGTGTTAAAAATTGTTCCTCATACAAGAGAAATAAAACTGTAATATTGTTTAGGATGCAAATATATCATTATAACTATTTTTTACTGTTTCATTTTCATGCAATAACAAATGAATATCTGAAAAGCATAAATTTCCCTTAGGGCTGAGATGAACTATGAAATATATTTCATTTACACTGTAGTTTTTCATCTATATTTCTGTGTTCCCTTTTAATAAACATCCACTGGTTTAATTCCAGAAAAAATCAATATTGCTTTACACAATGATACTGCATTGAACATAACTTCCAGACATGGATATATATGCTTTTCAAATCTCATTATGACACAAACTGAAACAAACTGTGAAAAAAATCAGAATCACAATATTTCAATGAGATGGAATAAAAATGGTAAGTAAAATAAAATTGATATACCAATAGAATTTTTAGTTTGAAAATAATAGTGCTTTGAAAAAGGATGGACCAATCTTTCATAACAGTTATTTATACACACATATGCACATATACACACATGCATATATGTTCATCAATATGAATTCACATACATATGTACATAGATATATTCATATAAAATTTCAGTTGCTTATAATTTGAGTGTAAATTAACAATATATTGTAATAATTAGAATTGTTGTAAAGTCATATCCTATAGAAGTACTAGTCTAAACATGATCTTAAGCAACTAGAAGCATAATAGTGGGATGTTGGGATTGTATTTTACAATAAGAAGATAGTGAAAGGCTAATTTAGGCATTATACAAATATATATTGAGCCTGAACTAGCCCACAGACAGCATACTACACGATAGGTATCATTCGTACAAAATAAGTGATAAAATAAAACATAGTTTTTTGTCTTTAAAGAAAGTAGCATCCATTGTATTCAAGGGATGATAAGCAGTCTGATGAAAGACATTGACTTCATTAATGAGTTCTATCACCCACCCATTGAATTAATACACTGTCTGACTGTCTATTGTGCAGAAGTAAAGTTGAACTAGTTAATTAGCTAATATGGGAAATGAGTCATATGCACAAATGTGTTATAATCAAATTAAAAGTAATCAGTTATGGTGAAGTATAGAAAGAGTAGTTAAATGTGTTGAAGAGATAAGCAGATAGTGCTTATTAAATAGTTCTTGTGGAAAAAATCATTTAGATGTAAATCTAAAAAAAGTATTCAACTGGGCATGAAGAAACAAAAGGAAGGAAATACCAAGAAAAGAAAGTTTAAAAGCAAAAGGAACTTAGCATTTTCAAAGCAGGAAAATATGTGTTAGAATTTTTCTTCAAAAATATCAGTGTAGTTGTGAAGATGTACATATTTTTCTGAACTTGATGGGGTTTGCCAGAAGATACATTTAGAGATCAGGTGGGTAGGCTACTGGGTAGAAGAAATGGAAAGCAGGATGAAGGGACAAATTTTGAGATGTAATTATAGGATTCAGAAGTTGCTTGGGTGAAAAACATACTAAAAAAGAGGAGAGAAATTAGGGTTTGGACCTTCATGAGTAGGAAGATGTAGATAAAAGTAAGAACTTGTGGAAGAAGGAAGTCAGAGGAGAACCCTTAAATTAGCTAATATTGGATATATAGGCTGGTTATGTCAAAGTAGATATGCTATTTCATGAGTTGGGTACATGATACTATAATAATAGAGGTGCTAAAAATCGAAGCTATTAATTTTTAAGTTTTAAATTTGTCAAAGGAAATAAATTTCGACCTTATCTTGGACAAAACTTGGTTTGTTATAATTTGTGGGGGGAAAAGTTATTGAATTAGAATCAAACATTAAAATTCATACAAATAGGGTCTTTAGGTAAAGAATCATCAGGAAACAGGATTTTGAAGAACTTTAGGGGAAAGACATAAATTGAATATAGAAATTTGACAAAAAACTGAGTATAGAGATAATAGCCTATGATAGGTTGTTTTCTTAAACTTGGCATCGCTATTCTTACTCAGAGACTGGAACCAGAAGCTATATATCTGTTTAAAGTTATTAATGGACCTAGGAAAAGTCACATCACAAATGGTACATCTACTGCCATTCTGGGTACACCCCTCACTTCTGTTAAGTTTGTCAGTGGTCAAATGAGTAGAATATGTAGCCTGTGTATAGCGAGCTTCCTTCTGAACTGTAAGCAATCTGAAGTGCCCTATAGGAAAGGTAGAAGCATCAATGGTAAACAAGCAAAAAACAGAAGCAAACTTTTCTATTACAAAAGCTCTTGAGTTATATAGAATAAAGAATCAGGAGAGAATATAGAAAAGGGTCTCATATTTTGGGTTATGGCCAATACGTCACACATATTTACCTCATCTCTATATTTATATTACCAGAAATGGTACACTTCATAGGAATTTTCAGAAAAATTAAGTATCACTGAAGAATTTAAATTCCAGGAGAAAGTTATAAAAATAAAAATGTTTCTTGCTGTTGAGCAAAGTAGTGGTAGTAGGGAACTTATCTGAGGAGAATATTTCCCAGGGATTGTATCTGCTGCTAAGAATGACTTCTGTTAATATATAAGGAACTACTTATTGCTGCCTAGTGGACTGCAAAAACAACCACAAAAATTTCTACTTTTTTCCCATGGAGGAGTGAAATCTATTTTCCTACTCCTAGAATCTGGGCTGGTTTTAGAAGTTGGTTTGTGATGTTGTATATGTTTCAAGCCCATTCCTCAAGATGTCTTCTTGAGTTTCCATCTTCCTACCATTGGAACCCTACATGTACCAGGTGGAGAAGCTTGCCAGATGATGCGAACCAAGGTCAAAGTTATCCCTGCTGCAGTGGCCAACAGTCTGTTAACCACCCCATACACAATTCTAGCAGAAATTGCCTAAATTGCCTAGATCAGATTAACCATACACTCAACATACTGAATAATGAACTAAACAAAATGTTGTTGTTTTAACACTAAATTTCAAGATAAATTGTTATGAAAACTTCAACTGAAACATATTAACAAGAAAACCTGCTATTTAGAAATGTTTTTATAACCATAAGTCTATACTCATTTCTTGAAATTCACAAGATAAAATTAATCCAGATTTCATGCAACTCTCTCTCCATGCGCATGCGTGCACACACACACACACACACACACACACACACACACACTCTAGGGAGGAATTCTGAAATACATGAGAAGATGAAATAAAATGTGTTTCAAAAGAAAATATGTATACAGGTCAGAAAGGTGACAGAAATGAATGAGTGACATCAGAAAGAAGCAATGACCAACCAAAAAGGAATTGGAAGCATGAGGAAGCAAATGCCTAATGCTAGGCAAAATTCTAAGCCTTTAACATCAAGATTCTCTAATGTTGAAGACAGAAGAAAACCTAAATTTTATGTCAAATCAAGTTGTTTTTAAACATTAGCATTAAGAATAGCTCAAAACCACATTGTGAGTTCCAGTCATAGACTTTTATACAACTGAATCAAGTTTATATATTAAGTATGTGTGCATATAAACAATAGAATCTGCTTTGTGATTTGAAACTGCTGGAATTCTGAAAAGCACCACAAAATCAACTAGTGTTCAACTAGTAAGAATTCTCTAAAATGAGGAGCATTAAATACTATGATTCTAGTACAGCATACATTTAACTGTATTTGTTTTATTTAGCAATGCTTCATAATCACTTTATTTTTCTTCAGAAAGGAGGTATAGAGGTATTTGATGCTTGTTTTGTTTATAATGTATTAAAATAACTAAGTAAAATGTCACACAAGAAATACTACATACTTAATGTGAATAACAAAATTTAATCTCATTCCATGTACATATATATACACATGTATTTGTGTGTATGTGTGTGAATATATATGTGTGTGTGTATGTATATATATATATATACATATACATATATATATGTATATATATGTGTATATATATATATATATATGTGTGTGTCTGTGTTCTCACAGACAAGTGAGAGCCAAATTTGTGAGACTGATGAAACATGTATGAGATAATATAATTTGTAATCAATTTCACCATTTTCCTCAAGATAAAACTCAAGGTTGATGACAAGGTCCTATATTATCTGATTCCTGCTTATCTCTTCAGTCTCATATCTTGCTAAACAATCAAAATATTATCTATTATCAATTAATCACTGCCTCCTTTAAAAAAATTCCACAATTGTTTTGGTTTCTAGAACTTTGTACTTGAAGCTTCTTTATTCTGATCTTTCTGTAGAATTGTGTGTTATTGCTCACAAATATTCTTTATCTCTGTGGGGAGCAATTATGAATCTCTATTTCATTAAGTGCAAGCATAGTCATGTAACTGGCTTTGCCAAATGAATGATAAATAAAAATAGTAAAATGATCAGTTTTTTACATGATTTCTTTTAAGTATATATCTGAGTCTGGAAGTACATTTTGGGATAGAATAATTATTCACTTTGGTCTCTGAATGATGATAAGTATAGCTCCTCTGAGGACATACCATGTAAGCAAGAAATCAATTTTCGTGTCTTCAATCACTGAGATTTTCAGCCTTTGTATTTACTTTTTTTAAAACTGCATGCAAAACTAATTTAACACCTACCCTTTGAACTTTGATATTAATATAATATCCATACTATATCTTTTTTGTTCCTTTTAGATATACATCTAAAATATCCATCTTCTCTTTTTTGTTCTTTTTAGGTACACATGACAGTAGTGTGTATTTTTACTTATTTATACAAACATTAAGTATAACTTATTCTAATTAGGATTCCAGTCTTTTTGTATGCTATAGTGTCACATAATCTATCCTGACTCATGGTTTCTCTCTACTCATATGTGGTGCCCATGATTTATCTGATTCCTGCTCATATATGACACTTTCTTGAGGAAACTTTCTTGGACTCTTCTTCCTGAATTAGTTGCCCATCTTATATCCTTCAAACCTATTTTGTTTATAATTAGCTTTACATTGTCTGACAGCCTGCCTGTTAACGCATAGACTACAATCAATAAGCATTTGTGGAATATGATACTGGTGGCAATTTAAATGAGAGGAAACAGAAGTGAACCCTTTTCTATTAATAATTTCTTCATGGCTCCAATCCTGTAGAACAGTCAGTGAAATGGAAAAAGACATAATGAAATATGGAATTATGATAGAAGAGCATAATCTATGGTCATTACAAATTTAACAAGGCTCTTGTTTTTCTAGGCTTTTGCCATAAAATTAATAGCAATAAATCTGTAGACATATAAACAAACTCCTTCAAAACTTACAGATTCTCAGACACAATAAATTTGCCTTCAAATTCTTGATTTCTATCTTTACTTGAATATCTATTGGATTATCCATAAGTTGAAAAAAGCAGGAAAGAGAGGAAATGAAAGAATATTTTTGCCAATGGCATGGGGTATGTACAGCATGGAAACACAAAGGAGTGACAGTGTTCCTGAATGCATGCAACCTCATTTTAGAGTCTGCTTCTGGACTCTCTTTCCATTTTCAAACATGAAAACTGCATAAGGTTTTTTTTTTTTAGTGATATTTTTCTGCATTTATAATTGATCTCTCCACTATCTGTTACACAGCAGAATGTTTGTTAGTTAACTCCTAGATCACTAAAATGTGGGCATTAATGTTGAAACACAAGGATAAAGGTACCCAATATAATGAAAGCATTTGGGGGATATCCTATGATATAGGGGGAAGACAGGCAAACATCAGGAAGATGCATATATATCATACTTGAAATTGTAGTCATCTACGACACACAATTCAATATTAGCCACTGAACTATTGAATTGCCCAGTAACAGAGCCCTATGTGTACACATTTCTTTCAGTTATTTATGTCCAAATATCACTTCAGAAACTAACTGGAAAATTGAGTCCGGTGAAAATAAATTATAATGAAACAGTGATTTTTCAAGAAAATCCTAGCAACACATCCCTGAACTTATCCATGAGTAATTTTCTCCCTTAAGAATGGTCATAAGTTATAATGAAAACAAAATCTAACCAGTGAAAACAAAGCTAGGATTAAATTTTGGTGTGAAAACTTGCAATCTATTCTTTGCTATATTTTGTGATTTAAAGGTAGGAAGATTTTCAGCCAGCTGAAGAGTCTTGAGATTTCACTGGATAGGAGGCAAAAAACCTCTATTAATTTTGTCTCTCTCAAAAATCAATAATTGGAGTTTCAATCTTCTTCAAGGGAATCTGAATTCTTTCTCTGTCTGTCCAAAGAAATAAACTTCCTATGGTCTCTGTCGTATGATTTACAGGTTGTTGGCCTGAGACATTGGGGTAGAAAGTCAATAATTTCTTTTGAAAATCCTGCTGAGACTGGGGATCATCTAATACAAGGCATGCAATCAGAATCAATCCACTATTTAGGAGCAATGTTCCCTTCCTGTGTTAGAGCCACCACCTTGGGATAATTTCCCTAGAGCTTCTGATGCTTTGTCATGAGCACTCACTAGAGGATAAGGAATAAAAGACTTTAAGCCTATGAGGAATGGTGGCTAGATGATGTTTCAGTTGTTTTCTTTCAGCATCAAAAAGAGGGTGAGACAGATGCTTGTGAAAGTTAGAAGCTAAGAAATGGAATGAATCATAAATGAATAACAACCAATAAGCCATAAGCACATGTTCTGCATAACAGAAGCTTCCTTCCCCCACGTTCCTTGAGGCTGAGAATGTATACTGTTATTATTGCTATTATTTTTTTCACCATGAAATACATACATAAAAGGATTAAAGAATAACAAAAATAAACTGACATATCAAGGAAAAATACAGGAGTCTCTAATAATACTAATAAAGTGTATATTCTGGATTCATGAATGCAATTACAAAAGTGCTTGCTTTAATCTCTCAAACTGTTATTTTAGATATACTTACAGGAAAATTGGGTTTGTGTTTCCCTTTCTGTAAGAGTACAGAAAAAAAGATATTAGGCGGGGCATAGTTCTTGCCCTGTTAATTTCAATAGCTCCAGGAAATTACTGTGTCACACTGTTGACAAAAGTGAAATAGTTAATATTCATCAAAATGATCATGAATCATAAACAAAAGACTCCTTTTAGCACTTTTTAAATGTGATTTAAACAAAAGAAAATATTATCCTTAAAATTTTAGAAAATAATGAAGTATGAGCACAAACAACTTTGTAGCCTATACTGCACCATGTGATTAAAAAGACTTGGTTCAGATTTAAATATACAGTATTGACTTAAACTCATGTGAATGCTCACAATTCATCTGTTTGTTTAACAGATGAGCTATTTGTGAGGACAACCTTGAAAGTATTTTGATAGGAATCATCTGGGCATAGGACAGATATTTAACATCTACAGCACATTTTCAGATTTTACTTAATTTTAACAATAATTATTTTATTAAGTTTGCTGTTACATATCCTGAAGAAATGATATAAACTTAATAAACCAGGAATCTAACAAAAGGTAGTCAAAAAAAATTTTTTTTTGTTAATTACAGAGCTCATCATATATCCTTTGAGCAATAAAGTCAACTTAATTTGTACAATCCTAATAACCCAAAACACATACATTAAACCCCTTGAATGGGCAATTTCCCTAAACTAATGATACTTACATTAAAATATGTTATTTTGTTTATTAGAAACATTAAGAATGTCTGATTTCAGATTTATTGAGTATCTAGGTTAAAAGCCTATTTTTTTTTAACTTACTAGGTCAGTCATTCTAAAACGTTCAGATATATTAATATTAGCTGAAGAATTTTCTGGAAATTTAGTCATCTCACAATCTTCAAGAATCTTTGATGGCAGATCAGGAACAGCCATTAAAAAATCAGCATTTTAAGCTATATTCACAGTGATTATAATTTAGAAATCAATAATTTCAAAAACACAATTCTAGCTGTCATTTTGTTGACACTTTTTATCATTTATATAATAGACGTAAAACTAAAGCCTCTTTCAATATTGATTTTAGTCTTAAGTGAGATGATACATGAGACAAATAGAGAAGTTCTAACACAAACAAAGCAATCCATCCAATTTGCCTACTGGTGCTCTAATCAGGGTAATTTTTGACTGATATGTGGTGGTACAACTACCAGAGGGAGATTTCCCCTTTCTTTTTTAAGAGTGTAAAAGGATTTGGGGGAAAGCTACATCCCCAGAGCAGAATCGTTTTTGTTCTAGCATGAGGACGAGAGGATGGTGCAAACATTCAGAAACATGCTTGGAGCTGGTGTTATTTTTGTTAATGTGATTGTATATGTTCTCTATAATCTAGTAATGCAATTTTAGAGGTATGCGAGCACTGAGTATATGAATTTGTACAGAGCAATCACTAAAAAAAAAAAAATAAAATAAAATAAGAAAGGTCTATCATAGACTCAAGCTTCTGTTAATCCCTGAATTAAATTTCATTATATTCCTTCACTCACATCCCCACCTGCCAAAATTCCAGTGGGAGATCAAGTCAAATGTTTGCCATCTAAAGGTCTATATAATCACTTGTACAGAAAAGTAATATAATTGTATGATATTGACATTGTTGTAAAAGTAACTATGTAGAAATAATGGTCAGAATAGCAGTATCTATTGACTCCCCCAAAATAAGTAAGTTTGCTGAGGAGGGATAATTTATTTAACTTTTTCTAAATCAGAAAGAAAGAAAAATTGTAGACACTCTAGCAATCTCGTGAATCTTGTGAACCATCTCTCTGTTCATTTTTTGTTTGGTTGGTTGTTTTTATTCATTCATTCATGTGGAAAATATGGTCCCATATAGATATGGGGCAGATATTTAAGCTGCAAGACCAGAGAAGCAAAAATAGAAGCTCCCTCCAAATAACTCCTTTGATATAAACATCTCACTGAATAAGAAATTCAGTTTTAAGAGTCCATGTAGTAGTTTAATGACTGATATTGCTGTTAAAAAAAGTTCTGGCCTAAAACTCTACTATAATCACCTATTCATTTTCCTATAATAAATAAACAGTAAACATTATCAGGAAAAGTCTTGTTCACCATTGCATCTACCAAACCTCACCACTGTCTGACAGCTGGGTGTGGTGTTGCACTGCCTGGGAAGCCCAGGCAGGAAGATCCCAAATTTAATACCAGACTGAACAACTTAAGGAGACCCTTTCTCAAAATAAAAAGATAAAAATGGTTGGGGTATAGTTTAGTGGAAAAATACCCCTGAGTTCAATTTCCAGTACCACAAAATAAAAAGAGAAAGAAGGAAGAAAACTAGTGAGTGATGCATAACTACTCAGTGAATGAATGGGCTAAGAATTTCTAAACTTTCTGCAGTTATGATTCTGATAAATCCATTTATGATAATAAATTTACACTTCTACTAAATTTCTACTACTTCAAGAAAACCAATTATCTCAAAACTGAGTATTTTTACTTTTTGTATTTTCTCTTCCTTCACATGATTTAACATTTTTTTAATTGTCCAAATTACAGTAACATTAAATCTGTTAACTTATTAACTTATCCATTTAAATTCTTCTCAAATCTAAATCTGTGTATTCATGCCAAAATATAACTGCCTGTGTGTCTAAGGAAGCATTTAAGTAAAAGGTTATATGCACATGGAATAAAATTACTCAGGTACAAAGCTGAGGTGGGAGAGAAATGTACTTTGACCTTTGCTTTTTAAAAAGTTCTCCAAAGCCAGATGAGATCAAGATATTCCATCTGACATTTCTCCTTTATTTTCCATTAGGATTTCTTTATAAGAATCTTAGAAAAAAATAGCATATGGGAGAAAATGCAAGTATATGGTAAAAAGGATGCTACTTCCAATTGAAATTATGATTCATGTTTGATTTTTATCAGGGAATAAAAAGTGGTCTTTGAGACAAGAATTTGTAATAACTTTAGCAAAGAATAAACAAGTTGGAATATAAAATATATAAAAAATAGATTTAGTTTTCTGTAGTAAAAGAATCAATTCTAAATTAAAAAAAAACAAAGTATTGGTTTTTATAATATGGCAAATGGACTAGGTTTTATTTTGTTTTTATTTAGAGTTATTTATACTATCAATGATTAAGCAATATTCATATATTTAAAACAGAAAATATCCACTCTATGAGAATATATGCATGTTTTTTTCTAAATATCTGAGATCATGTGACAAAAGTGAGAAAGCATACTTACACATAAAGCAATTTCTATTAAAAACAACAGTTTAAACTATTTGTACATTTACAGTGATAAAATGTATATGCTCATATAAAAATTACAAAATATGTACATTTCAATACTAGTCATGTTGGTTTGTCCTTGACCTAATCTTACCCACTAAATTTTTTAATAACATTTTCATCAAAAAAAGAAAGAGCCAGGCACAGTGGTACATGCCTGTAATCCCAGCAGCTAGGTTGGCTGAGGAAGAAGGATTATGAGTTCAAAGCCAGCCTCAGCAAGGATAAGGCACTAAGCAACTCAGTGAGACCCTGCCTCTAAATAAAATACAAAAAAGGGCTGGGGATGTGGCTCAGTGGTCAGTGCCCCTGAGTTCAATCCCTGGTACCAAAAAAATAAATAAATAAATAAAAAAGAAAAGAAAAGAAAACTTTTTTTTTTTTTTTTTTTTTTTTTTTGGTACTGGGGATTGAACACTCAGAGGCACTTGACCACTGGGTCACATCCCCAGCCCTTTTTTGTATTTTATTTAGAGACAGGGTCTCACTGAGTTACTAAGTGCCTCTCCATTGCTGAGGCTGGCTTTGAACTCACGATCCTCCTGCCTCAGCCTCCCAAAGTGCTGGGATTACAGGCGTGCGCCACCGCGCCTGGCAAGAAAAGAAAACTTTTTAAGGGTAATACAAGAATCATTTAATTTTTCTTTTATTTTTTTTGATAGCAAGGTAAAAATTGTCTTTTTTGTGAGTGACAGTAGTATATTATGCTAATCCATAATGTTCGGCTTCATTCAGCTGTAATGGTCATTGCTGATTGACTGGATACTGAAATAACTGGAGTATAAGAAGTAAAGATGGTCATGAGTCAGTCAACTCAAAAATATAAAAACTAAAATGTTCAGCTTGTGTGGACAGAAATTTATTCTTTTGAGACTTTAGTAAAGCTGTCCTGAATGTATTTAACAGAATCTTACTTCTCCCTCCAATCATCAATTTAATTCATTCAAGTTACTCTATCCATAATAGTCCAGAAAAGTCATTGGTCTTCAGACAATCTTTGTGGGTTTTGAGAGTTTGATTAATCTCTCCACTTTGATATCCCAGAAATAATGAGTTTCATTCTTCCTAATCAATGACCTATGACAGCTATAAAAATGAGTCATCAAATCTCCACAGATAGTTTAACCTGTCATTCATTCAATGTCTAGTCAAAGGTAGGTTTTAGTCAATAATCTCATAAAATTGTGAAGTTTAATTTGAAGTTATTTGAATTCCATAAATCATACAACTTCTGTTTTGCATTATTTTTGAAATAATATATTTTTTATTTCAAAAGTAAAGAGTCCCAAGATGGCTCCTAATGTGAAGAAGGAAGTGTCTGCCTTTCCCAAAGCCCAAGATAAATAAAAGACTTTGAAGATTAAGAAGGCAGTGTTGAAAGGAATCCATATTCACAAAAAGAAGATGTGGACATCACTTACCCAGAAGCAACCCCGATACCCTCAGAAGAGCACCATCAGGAGAAACAAGCTTGACAAATATGTCATTATCAAGCTCTCCCTGGCCACTGAGTCCATGATGAAGAAAAGAGAAGACAACAACACATTTGTGCTTCTGGTGGATATCAAGGCCAGTGAGCAACAGATCAAACAGACTGTGAAGAAGGCTCTAAGATTAATATGTCCAAGTTATTAATATGGCCCTGATCAGGTCTGAGAAAGAGAAGAAGGTGTATGTTTGAATGGCTCCTGATTATGATGCTTTGGATGTTGCTAACAAATTGTGATCATCTAGACTAAGTCCAGTTGGCTAATTACAAATGTTCATTTTTTCACCATAATATAAGGAGTTTGAATAATACCATATGGTTTGGTAATTATAATTGTATGTTAAACTATAATATTAGACTTTTTAAAGGGTGATTTGGTAACATAAAATATTATGAGGGAAGATAATGAAAATCCACCAGTACCCCATTTATTTTCCTGTATATGCTGCTGTTTCTGAACCATATTGGCTTAAGTTATTTGGCATGATTTGGTGGATGGCAATTGGGATGGAAAAAAATTAGTCAGATTCAGGAGAACTGTAAGATTGATAATCAACAAACATAAATGTTAGATTAAAAGTTGGATGAGGAAAGAAAGATGTAATAGAATCTCCTGGGTTTAGTCCTAGAACAACTGTGCAGATGGTGGTATCTCTCACTAGGACACTACATGGGGTAGGGGGTTAGGTTTGAAGATTGATCATGAGTTCCTTACTGAATATCTTTACTTGTCAGTGTATATTAAGGCGAAAATGTTGAATGAACAAGTAGAGGTTAAATTCTTCAAGATTGGGTATTTGATCTTATAGTATTGGATCTTCAGCAAATTTTAATGTAGATTTAGTCTCATGTAAGGAGACAAAAATTAATTATTCATGGTCCAAGTCCATGGGGAAAAAACAGTAAAAATGTTTGGATCTGCCCTGCAACTAACAATATTGTCTTACAACATTGAACACAGCTTTTGTCACAATTCTCCATTTAAACACAGAAAAAATTTCCAACACTGTGGATAAACTAAAATGCTTTTTGAAGTTAGTGTATGTGATGGAAAGCCCACTTTCAATACGTATCCATTAAATTGTAAAATTTAGATAAGAAACTCTAAGAATATTTTCTGTATCAAAGGAGGCAAATCTACAAAGCTTTTCAAGAGAAAGGAAATACACAAGTTATTTGTGAGTATACACTGTTTACATATGCTATTTTTATTTATATATAACATCTATACACATACAAACATACACACACACACACACACACACACACACACACATTATTTCTATATAATTAAAGTCCTGAGTTTCAGACCACCCTTTGTATTTCTTCTACTCTTTATATTGAAGTAAATTCATTCATTGATCATAATGTTAAAACTAACAGATTTGTGTTTTCACAGTATTCAAAAGACATATAGTAAATAGATCAACCAGACAGGTTACTTTTCCCCCTAAACATGAAACATTTATTTAGAAATTTTACCAAATCAAAGTACTTTAAATTTTTTTTAGAATACAGTCAATGTTACAAATGTTGTAGATCATTAATCATTATCAAGTTAGGGCTAAGTACTAATTAAGGTCTTGGCAATTATCATTGCTTTTGCTTGAGTATTTCTTCTTTCCTCAAAGTTACATAAACTGAATATTGTAATATATTTGTTGTTTAGTACTTTCTTTTTTCTTGCCAGCTCAGAAACATTTTTCTCTGTTTGAAAGAAAATTTAGATCAAAAGCAAATATTATCAGATGCTAACAGCAATCAAATTCTAAAATTGTCCTGATAAACTGTTAACTTCCATCCTAACAATAACAGTGAAGAATTTAAACAGAAAAATAATTTTTGAAACTACAAAGTCCAAAATTATTTCTGCCAACTGAGTGTTGGCTGTATATGGAAAAAGTGAATATTATTTCTGTTGAGTTATTGCAACATATCAATAATCTATAAAAACATTTAAGTTTAGTATATATGTTTAATTATATTTAATATAAAAATCACATCTTCCTTATTTTTCTTTTAACATGCCTTTTCAAATATTTTTAGAAATACTGATTCACTTATTTCCCATATATTTATGAACAATCTACTACGTGTTAGGCTCTCTTTAATTATTGGTATGTGACACTAAGCTAGGTATGTACTGTGCCTATGCTCAATATTTCATACAAAAGGATGGAAAGAATTACACAAAGTAAAATAATAAAATAAAAAACAGTATTTATAAATAGAGATTAGAAAGCTGATATTGTTGTGAGTATTCACAGAATGATCACCTAATATTGTCTGCAAGACTAAGATTAGGCAGGAAAAAGTATAACATCTGAGGGATAGTAGACCAGTGGTGTGTCACTCATGTTAACTGCTTCCTTTAGTTTTTGTTATTCCCAGTATTTTATCTGTTTCACTGATTCTTCATTGTGTCTTGTTATTAGATAGTAAGTGTTTTACCTATGTCCCTCAAACCTACCACTTCAGTGCCTCCTGGGAACATCAGTAGTTGCCAGCACCTACATTCTTTTGCGTGAGGAGTTTCTCTGGATTTTGGAGCCCTCTTTATTCACTATTGTAGTAAACTAGAAGAACCAGGGAATTAGTGTCAGGACTGTTGAGTTATTAATGGGGCCGCGGTCTAAAGCTACCCCCCTTTTTGGGCCCTAAAGGGGTTTCTTTCTTCTGCCTGCAGAAAGAATGTAACTTACCGGGCGAAGATGGGCTTAGAGGACAAAAATAGCTGAGTGTCTCCCACCCGCCTGCTGGACGGATACCACGCCACACCCAGGGAGTTTTTTGTAGAGAGAGCAAGAAGCCAAAAACTCAACTTTATTGGCAAGGTGCTGAACTTAAATAGGTCTAGAACTAACCAATCAACCAGCAGGGAGGTTCGGACTCTCACGCTGCGTCATAGCCACACCCCTTTGCTTAGCCCCGGTCCTCCACAGGGCGTGGTAAGCAGCCAAAGTCCTTCCCCTTGGCAGACATGAGTCCCAACAATTAGCATGCCTGAGATACAGTTGGCAAGCAATGATCCTTAGCTTCCTTTCCCCTCTGGGAATATTGCTCTGAGTCAGGTGTTACACAGCATGATGCCAGAGTTCCTCACCTTCTATGTCCATCATAGCACCCCAATGCACTAATCATTCTTGTCTGTCTTCTTGTCTCATTCCCACATCTTCAGAGAGGTAATTCCTGAATAATTCCCAAATAACTATTTGCACCACCTTACTTGTCACAGGTTATGTTTCTGGGTTAATCTTTGATAAAACAGATATTAAACCAATAATTATATAATTTCATTAATTTGACCATTTCCAATATAATCCCTGGTAGCATCTATGGGTTAATTTGTTCTAACTCTACTCATAAATTGCTTTTGTGTTGTTGGTTTTAGTCTTAAATATTAGCTTGGCCACTGTGAACATATTGATGACATATGTCAGCAATACAAGAGTGATATGAATTTTGTAGGAAGGAGGAATTACATGATCATCTGATCACTATTTCCATTAGTTCAAAAATAGTACATGTAAAATATATGAAATATTATGTACACAGTAAAATGTAAATATAAATATAAGGAAATGAAGAATTGAAGTGACAGATTAATGAAGGAAGGGTTATTATTTTCCTGCTCACTTCATTCCTAGCACTTCACATGAGAAGGGTATTTAAGAGAAATAATAAACATTTTGTAAGCCACCATCTAAGATCAAAGAATAGACAGAAGTTTTTTTTCTTTTCTTTTTCTTTTTTTTTAAGTCAGGAGAATATTGCAGGATTTGAGACTATGCTATTGGCTACTTGTTATTCCTCTTAAAATATATGTTCATCAATGTTAGAAAGTATACAACAATAAACCATTAGGTGTTTCAAACATGTAAAGGACCTTCTTGATATGGCACAGGGATCTGATGTTGAATTATTATTAGATTAAAGGTGATTGTGATTTCTTACACCTGAAAGACATCATGAACAGATATACAAGAGATATAAGAGGAAACCATGCTGTTTCCTGTGGTGCAGTAGTAGTTAGTGTAGCAAAAAGGTTACTGCCATTCATTTAAACAAAATGGGGATTTTATGTACCTTCACTGTCAGACAAGATGCAGTTGAGCAATGCTTTTGTCGAACATTATAAAGAGCATGAGTGATAGGAGTGGGGGTTGAGACAAGAGAGAGAAAAAAGCTATTTCACCTATTGATAGCCAACCCAAGAGAAAAGCTATCCTGTCTACCATAGTATCCAGTGACTTTTTAAATGACCCCAGCACTTTCTCCTCAAAGAAAGAAAATCTTTCTAGGTGGGCAATTCAAACATTTATTATCATCTCAATGGGGAACTAAATGAAATATATATATATATATATATATATATATATATATATATATATATATATATATATATATATATATATTAGGGCTTTTTCTAAGTGTGCTATTTTGCTAGCCTCAGCACAAAGAAATTTGTCATTACTATATTATTAAGCAGGATCCTCTGAAACCATAGATAATTCCAGGTGAATATGAGTAAACAAATTTTGAATCTAGCTGCCTAGTGTGATCTACATAGATATTGAACACCTTCTCTAATGTTTTTTCTTTGTATTTATAAGGAAATATGCTATTGGAAATAACTCTAGTTTATATTTGGGAACAATAATTTTTGTCATTAACAGTTATTTTAGCCTGGAGTTTTAAGTAATGACTTTATAGTAGTATGAAAGACCAGGCAAATAGTTTGTATTTGGCATGTGAACAAAACTATGTGAAAAGGCAATAAAGCTTTATCTGTGAACAGTACACAGAGCAGGTGAAATGTTTACTTCTGTACATGTACCTTCTAGGAGCACTGTGGACTTCAGTGGCAGAATGTCTCATTGCATGCTTTTTTTAAAATCTGGAAAGCCAGCTTAAAATCCATTTTCATAATATTGTACCTATTACACCTGAACTCTTTTCAAGGGTCCATTTGAGGGACTACACTAATTTCAAAAGCAATACTAAGAGGGATATTAACAGAGTACATACAGCAGATAAAGGGAGAGAAGAAGGGTGCTATTGGGGAATGAATTTGATCAAATTCTGTTATGTACATGTGTAAATACAGCACAATGAATTCCACTATTAATATATAATTAAAATGCCCCCCAAAAATAGCAAAAATCATCATATTTCAATAAATGATAAAAATAAACGTTTCACCTGTGTTTGTTTTACTTTAGTCCATGGATTTCAGAATATTTGGTAAAAATTATATAGTCATATGGAAAATGCATTTTAATAAATAATCCTATCTCTTAGGAAATAAAAGGAGATGAGGACTTCTATTTCTTTTCTGGATTTAATTCTCAAAGACAAGAATGTCTTGATTGACAATGTCATGGGTCTGCCAACAAGAATGCTTATTTCTGAATGAGATAGAATTGCAAAGGCATTTCATTAGTGGAAGGTCTTCAGGGTCTGAGAAACCTAGGAGAATTTCAACCAATGCATTTAAAATCATATTATAAAACGAGTGATAAATGATGTGAATTATTTCTCCCAATATCTGTCCCATAACATCAATACATTTTGTTATTATTTCTAATTAAAATGAGGCATATGAATCCTATTGTTCCTTTGAAGAAGGAACAATATTAGAACACAATGGTTTGAGAAAACCAAAGTAAAAAAGAAAGATAAGATGATAATAAAAATATGACTACTATAAGTCAAAAGGAGCCTCCTATCTTGAATAGTTGTAATTTATTTATTCGACAAACTTATGTTTGAGAACTTAGAGGGTACATAATGTTTCATTTTTATGTTAGAGTTGTAAATAAACTAGAGATGGCAGAATAGAGCCAATTAACAATTAACAGATATTATAGGTGTATAACGCTAATAATATTGAATCCCACTGTGGCTTTGGTTGACTAGCTTGAAAGGAGCTCAAAAGCTAAAACAACAACAACAATACAGTTGATAAATGGTTAAAGCATGCTGATAGGTGTTATGTACTTATATGAGACACATAGGTTATTGCAGCACTATTCAAAATAGACAAGTTATGAAATCCACCTAGGTGCCCATCAGAATGGATAATGTATAAAGAAAACGTGGTATATATGTAAAATAGAATATTACTCTGCCAGAAAGAAGAATGAAATCATGTCATTATGAGAAAAGATGAAATCAAACTGGAGAACATTTTGTTAAGTGAAATAAACGAGACACCAGTTGGTAAGTACTGCATGTTCTCTCTCCTATTTGGAAATTAAAAAGGGGTTGTCTAAATGTAGAATTGTGATTACTAGAGGTTGCGAATGATAAGGAGGAACGACAGATAAATGGAGAATGGATTTGATAAGTGAATACAGTATGCAATGGGAAATGTCATACTGAACTCCATTAATGAGTACAATTAATACATGTTAATATTAAATCATTAAATTAAAAAAGAGAAAACGTGAGTACTGACAACATGGTTAGAATTTTCCAGGATGGGAGATGTTCAGTGTAGAATATTATTTCTTATAGGAGACTTTATAATACAGATTCACAAACAGCATAGATTTTCAACTTGGCCATCAAAGGGAATCATACACAAATTGTTTATTATACATAGTTTATAAATCTCATTTATGAACATTTTAGTTGAATGAATGTGTATATTTGTACAAATATGTGTGTGCATATCTGTATCTATTGATAGATACATATGTTCATGCACGTACAGGTCTCTACAGTTTTATTAGCCTTTGCATGGTGTTGAGACTTATTTATTTTTGAGAAATAATTGTGGTTGGGTTATGACAGCTTTAACCCAATAAGTGAATTAATCACCAGATGGGAATTATCTGAGCAGTAACTGAAGGCAGGTAGTGTGTGGCTGGAGGAGGTGGGTCATGGCGGGCCTGCCTTTGAGGTATATATTTGTGGAGTTGAGTGCTCCCTCTCCCTCTCCCTCTCCCTCTCCCTCCCACTCCCTATCTCACCTTTGGGGTCTATATTTGTTTCACTGTGTTCTCTCCCCCTCCCTCTCTTTTTCTCTCTCTCCCCTACCTGATTTTGTCCTGAGACACTTTCCTCCAACATCCTTTTCCATCATGAAGTTCTGCCTCACTTCATGCCTGAAAGAATCAGCCCTTTATGGACTGAGACCTCTGAAACCCTGAGCCCCCAAATAAACATTTTCTACTCTGAAATTGTTCTTGTGGGTCTTTTGTTCACAATAGTAAAAAAGGTGACTAAAAAAAAAATTATTTGAGATATAATTTACAGACCTTAAGATTCACCCATTAAGGAACAAAATTCAATGGGTTTATATATTTCCAGAGTTTTACAATGATCACAATCAATTTTAAGATATTTTTATTATCCCAAAGAGACTCTGTAACATTTAGCTATTACCTACAGACTTTGACATGTGCCAGTAGAATAAAATCAATTATTTACCTTATTACTCAATGAATTTGTCTATTATGGACATTTAATACAAATAGAATCTTGCAATATGTGTCCTTTATGTCTTTTTTTTATAACTTAAATATTTTCATGAATCAGCCAAAGGAACCATGAAACAGCTCTATATTTGTTTTAATGGCTATAATATTATTACCTTGTCTTGACATACCGGGGTTTGCTTATTACATTAATCAATCACAGATTTTGTCTTTTGAAAATTACACTGCTATGAACATTTGCATACAAGTTTATGTATGAATATATGTTCATTCATTTAGGTGTACATCAGGAGTACAGTTGACAAATCAAATAGGAATTCCACATTTAACGTTTTAAGAAATCACCAGAGTATGTTCCAAAGTGGCTAGAGTAATTTACTATTTACTACAGGCAATTTCTATTTCTCATTATTTCCAATTTCTCACTATTCTTTTTGTAAATTAACTATATTTTTATTTGTTTTAATTAGTTATACATGACAGTAGAGTGCATTTATGCACTATGATATATCATACATAGATGGGATATAATTTCTTATTTTTCAAAGTCTATATGTTGCAGAATCATATTGGTCATTTAGTCACATATATACATACAGTAATAATGTCTGTTTCATTCTACTATCTTTCCCATCCCCACATCCCCTCCTTCCCCTTCCTTCACTTCCCTCTACCTAATCTAACGCTATTTTTCCCCAGTGCCCCCCCCCCCCGCCTCCTTATTGTGAATTAGCATCCACATATTAGAGAAAACATTCTGCCTTTGGTTTTGTGGTATTGGCTTATTTCGCTTAGCATGATATTTTCCAACTCCAACCATTTACTGGCAAAAGCCCTAATTTCATCCTTCTTTAAAGAAGAGTAATATTCCATTGAGTATATATACCATATATTCTTTATCCATTCATCTATTGAGGGACACCTAGGTTGGTTCCATAGTCTAGCTATTGTGAATTGAGCTGCTATAAACATTGATGTGGCTGTGTCACTATAGTGATTTTATGCTGATTTGAAATCCTTTGGGTATAAACCCAGGAGTGGGATAGCTGGGTCAAGTGGTAGTTCCATTCCCAGTTTTCTGAGGAATCTCCATACTGCTTTCCATAGTGGTTGCACCAATTTGCAGTCCCACCAGCAATAGATGAGTGTACCTTTTTCTCCACATCCTCAGCAACATTTATCGTTGCCTGTATTCTTGATGATTGCCATTCTGACAGGAGTGAGATGAAATCTTAGAGTAGTTTTGATTTGCATTTCTATAATTGCTAGAGATGTTGAACACTTTTTCATATATTTGTTGATCATTTGTATTTCTTCTTCTGTGAAGTGTCTGTTCAGTTCTTTAGCCCATTTATTGATTGGGTTATTTGTATTTTTGATGTTAAATTTTTTGAGTTCTTTATATATCCTAGAGATTAATGCTTTATCAGAGATGCATGTGGTAAAGATTTTCTTCCAATCTTGTCGTAAAGATTTTCTCCCAATCTGTAGGCTCTCTCCTCACATTGTTAATTGTTTCCTTTGCTGAAAAGTTTTTTTTTTTTTCTTTTAATTTTGAATCCATCCCATTTATTGATTCTTGATTTTACTTCTTGCGCTTTTGGAGTCTTGTTAAGTGTTGACGCCTACAGCAATGATACCGCGGGAAAGAAATCGGAGGCAGACTGGGAATGAGTGGTTTTTTTTTATTCTTGCTGCTTCTTCTTCTTCTTCTTCTTCTTCTTCTTCTTCTTCTTCTTCTTCTCTCCTCTCTGATGCCCCCGGCCTGGTTAAATACTCTTCACCCATTAAGCATACACGTGTACAGGTGCGGCACAGAAAGATTCTTAGTCAAATTCATTAAGTTCAGGTGTAAACAAGTAAACGCCTCCTCTTGGCTCTCAGCCAGGCGCCATCTTAGCTACTTCCTCATTAAAGGCTCTTACAGTTAAGGAAGTCAGATCCTAGGCCAACATGGTACAGATTTGGGCCTACTTTTTCTTCTATTAGGCGCAGGGTCTCTGTTCTAGTGCCTAAGCCTTTGATCCACTTTGAGTTTCTTTTTGAATAGGGTGAGAAATAGAGGTTTAATTTCATTTTGCTACATATGCATTTCCAGTTTTGCCAGCACCATTTGTTGAATAGGCTATCTTTTCCCAAGTGAAGTTTTTGGCACCCTTGTCTAGTATGAGATAACTATATTTGTGTGGTTTATCTTTGTGTCCTCTATTCTGTACCATTGGTCTACAAGTCTATTTTGGTGCCAATACCATGCTGTTTTTGTTACCATAGCTCTGTAGTATAGTTTAAGTTCAGGTATTGTAATGCTTCCTGCTTCACTTTTCTTGCTAAGGATTTATTTAGCTGTTCTGGGTCTCTTATTTTTCCAAATAAATTTCATGATTGCTGTTTCTATTTATATGAAGAATATCATTGGGATTTTAATAGGAATTGCCTTAAATCTTTATAGTGCTTTTGGTAGTATGGCCATTTTGACAATATTAATTCTGTCTATCTGGAGCATAGGAGATCTTTCCATCTTCTGAAGTTTTCTTCAATTTCTTTAGTGTTCTGTAATTTTCATTGTAGAGGTCTTCCATCTCTTTTGTTAGATTGATTCCCAGGTATTTTATTTATTTATTTATTTTGAGGCTATTGTGAATGGAGTAGTTTTCCTAATTTATCTTTCAGTGGATTTATCGCTGATGTATAGGAATGCGTTTGATTTATGGGTGTTGATTTTATATCCTGCTACTTTGCTGAATTTATTTATTAGTTCTAGAAGTTTTCTAGTTGGATTTTTTGGATCTTCTAGATATAAAATCATGTCATCAGCAAATAGTGATAGTTTGGGTTCTTCTTTACCAATTTGTATCCCTTTGATTTCTTTCTTTTGTCTAATTGCTCTGGCTAGAGTTTCAAGGACAATGTTGAATAGAAGTTATGAAAGAGGACATCCTTGTCTTGTTCCAGATTTTAGGGGGAATGCTTCAATGTTTCTCCATTTAGAATGATGCTGGCCTTGGGTTTAGCATATATAGCTTTTACAATGTTAAGATATCTTCCAACTATCCCTAGTTTTTCTAGTGTTTTGAACATGAAGGTGTGCTGTATTTTGTCAAATGCTTTTTCTGCATCTATTGATATGATCATAATATTCTTATTTTTAAGTCTATTAATATGATGAATTACATTTATTGATTTCTGTGTGTTGAACCAACCCTGCATCCCTGGGATGAATCCCACTTGATCATGGTTCAAATCTTTTTAATATGTTTTTGTATGCAATTTGCCAGAATTTTATTGAGAATTTTTGCATCTATGTTCATCAGGGATATTGGTCTGAAGTTTTCTTTACTTGATGTGTCCTTGTCTGGTTTTGGTATCAGGGTGATATTAGCTTCATAGAATGAGTTTGGAAGGGTTCTCTCCTTTTCTATTTCATGGAATACTTTGAGGAGTATGGGTGTTAATTCTTCCTTGAAAGTCTTGTAGAACTCCGCTGAGAAGCCATCTGGTGCTGGGCTTTTCTTGGTTGGTAGGCTTTTGATGGAGTTTTCTATTTTATTACTTGAAATTGTTCTGTTTAAATCATGAATGACCTCATCATTCAGTTTGGGTAGGTCATATGTCTCCAGAAATTTGTTAATGTCTTTGATATTTTCTATTTAATTAAAGTATAAATTTTCAAAATGGTTTCTAATTATCTTATGTATTTCAGATGTGTCCATTGTGATGTCACCTTCTTCATCTTGTATTTTATTAATTTGAGTTTTCTCTCTTTTTCTCTTTATTAGCATGGCCAGGGGTTTATCAATTTTATTTATTTTTTCAAAGAACCAACTTTTTGTTTTGTTAATTTTTCCAATTGTTTCTTTTGTTTTGATTTTATGTATTTCAGCTCTGATTTTAATTATTTCCTGTCTTCTGCTTTTGGTGTTGATTTGTTCTTCTTTTTCTAGGGCTTTGAGATGTAGTGTTAGGTCATTTATTTGTTGACTTTTTATTCTTTTAATAAGTTCACTCAATGCAATAACCTTTCCTCTTCGTATTGCCTTCATAGTGTCCCAAAGATTTTGTTATGTTCTTTCAGTGTTCTCGTTTACCTCTAAGAATTTTTTTTTTATTTCATCCTTGATTTCTTCTACTATCCATTCATCATTTAATTGTTTATTATTTAGTCTCCATTTGTTACAGTAGCTTCTATTTTTTCACTTATCACTGATTTCTAATTTCATCCCATTGTGGTCTGATAGAATGCAAGGTGTTATCTCTGTTTCTTTGTATTTACTAAGAGTTGCTTTATGGCATAAAATATGGTCTATTTTAGAGAAGGATCCCTGTGCTGCTGAGAAGAAAGTATATTTGCTCATTGATGGATGAAATATTCTATATATGTCTGTTAAGTCTAAATTATTGATTATATTATTTAATTCTATAGTTTCTTAGTTTTTGTTTGGAAGATCTGTCTAGTAGTGAGAGAGGTGTGTTAAAGTCACCCAGTACTATTGTATTGTGGTCTATTTGACTCTTTAAATTGAGAAGGGTTTGTTTGATGTACATAGATGCTTTAATGTTTGGGGCATAAATATTTATAATCGTTATGTCCTGCTTATATATATTTCCCTTAAGAAGTATGAAATGTCCTTCTTTGTCTCTCCTGATTAACTTCGGTTTGACGTCTATTTTATCTGAAATGAGAATGATTTGAAATCCCTGCTTTTTTATGAAATCCTTATGAGTTATAATTTTTTCCCCACCCTTTCACCTTCAGCCTGTGGATGTCTTTGCCCATGAGGTGAGTCTCTTGAAGACAGCATATTGTTAGGTCTTGCTTTTTAATCCAATCTGCCAGTCTATGTCTTTTGATTGATGAGTTTAGGCCATTAACATTCAAGGGTACTATTGAGATATGATTTGTATTCCCTGTCATTTTGATTTATTTCTGGTTTTTGATTTGTCCTAGTTTCTCATTTAGTTGAATGTCCCTTTAGTATAGATCCTCTCTTTGCTGGTTTTCACTTTTTCTTTTCACTTCATCCTCATGGAATATTCTTTTGAGAATGCTTTGTAGTGTAGGCTTTTTAGTTGTGAATTCTTTTAATTTTTGTGTATTGTGGAATGATTTAATTTCACCTTCAAATCTGAAACTTAATTTTGCTGAATATAAAATTCTTGGTGGGCATCCATTTTCTTTTAGAGCTTGAAATATATTATTCCAGGACCTCCTAGCTTTGAGGGTCTGGGTTCAGAAATCAGTTGAGATCCAAATTGTTTTCCCCCTATATGTGACTTGATTTTTTTCTCTCTCACAGCCTTTAAGATTTTATCTTTATTCTCTGTGTTGGTCATCTTCATTATAATGTACCTTGGTGTGGGTCTGTTGTAATTCTGTACACTTGGGGTCCTGTAATCCTCTTGTAATTGATTTTCCATTCCATTATTTAGGTTTGGAAAATTTTCTGCCATTATATCATTGAAAAGATTGTGCACTCCCTTGACTGGTATCTCTGCTTCTTCATCTATTCCAATAATTCTTAAATTTGGTCTTTTTCATGTTATCTAACAATTCTTGGGTGTTCTGTTCGTGGTTTTTTACCATCTTCTCCATATGTTCAACTCTACTTTCAAGATTATTTAGTTTGTCTTCATTGTCTAAGGTTCCATCTTCCAAGTGGTCTAGTCTTTAGGTGATGCTTTCTATTGAATTTATAATTTGGTTTATTGATTCTTTCATTTCAAGGAGTTCTGCTAGGTTTTTTTTTTTTTTTTTTTTTTTTTTTTTTTTTCATGATCTCTAAGTATTTTTTCTTGGATTTCACTCCTTATACTATCCTTTACTTCACATGTCAGTTTAACTATATACGATCTGAACTCCTTTTTGGACATTTCTTCCACTGTGTTATCAGTAGTTTCTCTTTTTGAAGCATCTTGGTGTGTTTGGTCCACTTTATTCCCCTGTTTTTTTTCATGTTGTTAGTGTGTTTTCCCATCTAAAATTATGGATCTATGGCAGGATAAATTCTGTGCTGTAGACCTATAGTGTCCCTGAAAGTTTCCAGCACTTCGCCTTTACTGGTGAGACCAATATCAACAGTACCCAGTGTACACAATATACAGTCTTAAACCTAGCAGCTCCTACTAAGTCATCTACTGCTTTCTCACATTAACCCAAAATGATGAGTTAAATAACTATCTCTAGTACAAAAAGAATATTTGTTAAAACTACTTACAATTTCAAGTGGTGGATAAGAGGACAGAGGTAGTGTAGTATGCAATATTCATGAGGAAGGAAGAGAGAAGCTAGAAGTAGAAATTCATAGGAAGAGTGGAAAAGGAGCCAAAATAGATTGGTTGTTGGTTGGAGAAAAGTTGGAAATAAAATCCAAGTAAATACATAAGAGAGAGGAAGACTCCAAACAAAGAGAAAAAATTAAAAACATAAGAATCCAACTAAACTGCAAAACACCATTCATATATCATTGTCCTCCACATAATGATGCATTGAAAACATCCTGTTCCAAATATGGTAGAGTAGTGAGTCAAAATACAAAAATAAAATAAATCCTGTTGGAAAGTCAAACTGTCTCTGTCAGTGATCAACAGTTTCTCAGCCCTATCTCTGACATTTTTCGAGATCACCAAACCCAGATCAAGCCTCGGAAACCCAGTCTCTATCCCACCAATCTGGACTTCAGATACCTCTGTCTTGGCCAAACTGCAATCTCAAGATTTCAATGCTTCTCCTACTTGCATAGAGACCACCAAGGATACCGTCATGCAAAGGAGCAATCCCAAGATACAGCATCAAAAAAGGGCCACCAGCACTCTCAGCAGGAAGACCCCAAGTTCCTCCAAACCTGTAGGTTTCCTCACACTGGACCTGTAGGCCCCAGCTGGAGTCCTCAGACAGAGGCTCTTGTGGTGGTTAGCCTTCTTGGACCCAGGCCCCAGGCCCTGGTTGGTGTCCCAAAATGGGAGCACCCACATGCAACCAAACCCCTGCAGGCCCCAGCTGGAGTCCCCAGACAGAGGCTCTTGTGGTGGTAAGCCTGTTTGGACCCAGGCCCCAGGCTGTGGTTGGTGTCCCAAAATGGGAGCACCCACATGCAACCAAACCCAGAGTCTTACCTGAAGCAGTCCTCTAGGCATGGTAGCAGTGATAGTGGCGGTGGTTGTTGGCAGCAGGCAGCGAGTCAGCAGCAGTGATGGTTTGCAGCTGTGGGGGCAGGTTCACCAGGCGATCTCTAGGGGTCAGCAGCAGTGTCAGCTTCAGTTTCATCCAGGGCAGCAGCACCCAGAAAGAAGACCTCCAGGCAATCTCAGCTGGCAGCAGCAAAATCAGAGGCAGCAGCAATGGCATCAAAGTTGCAGACAGCGTTGATTGACAGGAGACTTCCAGTTCTGGCAGAGACCTTGGAGGTAGCCTTGCAATTCATGTTTGAGGTAATGGATGCCTTCCCCAGAGAAGAGCCCTCTAGGCATGGCAGCAGCTTCTGCAGCAGCCCAGAAAGAAGACCTCCAGGCAACCTCAGGCCTGCAGCAGCAGAATCAGAGGCAGCAGCAATAGCAGTAGTGGTACAAACAGGTTTGATTGACAGGATCATTCAGCAGGAGCAACCACAGAGGTAGTTGGAATTCTGGTCTGGCATAATGGAGGCCATGCCCAGAGAGGAGACTTCGGGCCATGGCAGCAGCTTCTGCCTCTCACTATTTTTGATGACACTAGTTCTCATTTATTATAGATATCTTAGTTGGTGTTAAATGGTATCACAGCAATTTTGATTCATGTTGTCTGATAACTAATGATTTCGAACATCTTCGTATTTTCTATTTGGGCATGTTCTTTGAAAAAATATCTATTCAGATCCTTTGATAATTTTTTATTTTAATTACTTGATTTATTAAATTTTAAGAATTAAAAAATAAATTCAGCCTGGCGCAGTGGTACAAGCTTGTAATCCCAGCATTTGGAAGTCTGAAGCAGGAGGATTGCAAGTTCAAATCCAGCCTCAGCAACAGTGAGGCACTTTGCAACTCAGTGAGACCCTGTCCCTAATAAAATACAAAAAAGGGCTGGGAATGTGGCCCAGTGGTTGAGTGCCCCTGAGTTCAATCCCCAATACCAAAAAATTAAAAAATTCAGTGCAAGTTTTCTCTAAGATAAATAATTTGTAAAGATCTCCTTTAATGCTGTAAGTTGTCTATCTCCTTGGTAGCGTCAACAAAAGTTTTTTGTTTTGTTTTGTTTTTAAGTTTCAATTTTCTTTTTCACTCTTTCTTTCTGTATCTTATCCAAAAAACCACTGTTAAATAAAAATGGTCAAGAAAACTTAGGGCTATGTCTTTCTAGAGCTTGTTAGCATTTGTCTCTATGATTTAATTGTGTGTATGTGTGTGTGTGTGTGTGTGCATGTGTGTATGTTTAAAGAAAGTTCCCAAATTATTTTTATATGTGCATATACAGTTGCACCACCAACACTAACTTGTTTAATAATTTTTCACTATCATATATTTTGAGTTTTTTTATTGTTGTTTTATGACGTACAATGTACATCTGCATTTTTCAGAACCTGATTCATATTTATGTAAGTTATTTTAGTGAGATAAAAATTATACAGCTGTATATCCTTTTTCCTCTTTTAAAGGTATTATTTTTATACATATTAGATCTTTATATGTTACACACTCAATAATATATTGTACTTACTAATTTATAAAAATGTATGCTTTTAAGAAACACAAAGAAAGAATAATATATTTTTATTTAATTTTTCACTTTTTTATTTTTTAATTTACTTTTAATTTTCCTTGTTTCTATGGATGTGAGTTACCATATTATGTAATTTATCTCAAAATATACCGTTTCTTATTCAGGTTATTTGAGAATATATTGCATTCAATATATTACATGACCAACAGAAAGATTTCATTCACAGTTTTATCATAGTTGCTTCTAAAGCAATTTAGAAAGAAAAGTAGGCTTTTATACTGTTTTATAATTTAATAATGACATTTCACTGTGCCTTTTGTTTTGGTTTTTAATTTTATTTTAGGTGGATTTAAATTACTCTCTGATTTCAACTGAAGAACTTTTTCTTTTTTATTGATACATTGTAATTATATAGTAGAATTTTCTTTAAGATTTGTTACAAGCTGGGTCTGATGGCAATATATTGCTTAGTTATTTTTTATCAACTAATGTCTTTATTTCACCTTTCATTTTTGAGAGATGACTTTACTGAATATAAGATTCTCTTTTTATGATTTTTTTTTTTTAAATTTCACTACTTTTAGTATGTTGTCTTATTGTCTCATGCCTTCTCCATTGGCATATATGAGAAGTCAGTCATTATTCTTACAGGGCTCCTTGTAAGGAAAAACATCATTTTTCTCCTGTTGATTTTAATATTTTCTGCTTATTTTTATCTTTCACCACTTTTATTCTGTTCAAAATGTTTGTGGAACTGTTTTCACTTATGCTTCTTGGGATTCACTGAGTTTCTGGCACATGTAGATACATTAAATTTGAGGAATTTCAGCCATTATTTCTTCAAATATTTCTACTGCATTTTTCTCTATTGTCTCTTGCCATTTAACTTATACAAATGGAGTTTTCTACCTGTCTGGTGCTCTATTAATTAGATTTTTTTTCTCTCACTGTTTTGTAGATTTCAATTTGTTAATTTCTTATTCTGCTAGGTCAAATTTACTATTGAGCCCTTTTGGTGACTTTTCTCACTTTAATTGGTATAATTTTGAACTATAGAACTTCCATTTTATTCCTTATCTTTAAAAACTAATGGTCTTCATTTTTAATGTAATTTTAGATTTTCAGAAATTGGGTAAATAATTCAAGAGTTTCATATGGTTATAATGCACTACACCTCACCCTGAATAGAATGTTCTCTTTTGTATCTTCCTGCATTTTTGTAATGTATTTTCTTCAATTAATGAACCAATATTGGATCATAGTTGGCATTAAGAATAACTATTCATTGTATGATTTTTTTTTTGGGGGGGGGAGAGTTTTGGCAGATCATAAAGACATATATGGTATATTATTAAATACCAGAATGATTTCACCACACTAGAATTGAACTGTGTTTTGGCTAGTCAGTCTACTTCTTCAGGCCCTTAAATCCTCCACAAACACTACGTTATTTTTTCTTTACTTTTTCCTTTTTGTTGCTCTATTAGTTTACTAGTATTCCTCAGTAAAATATGAGCAAAATGAATGCAACACAGTATGAGAAGAATTCTACATTACCACCAAGTGGATTTTATTTGGGGTATGTGAGACTGGTTCAGTATTTCAAAATCAATTAATATAAGCTACCACATTAACAGTCTAAAGATGAAAAATCATTTGATCATATGAATAGATGCTATTAAGGTTTAGATCTAGAACATAAACCCAAATTCTCATCTGTTTGGAGGTGGAGATTTGAGAAATAGTTTGGACCTTGAGGGCTCTGGCTTCATCAGTGGTTTAATCTGCTGATGGCTGAATAGACTAGTGGGCAGTGGGTACTAGTTGCAGGAAATAGGTCACTGGGTACATGCCCTGGAAGTGTTTATCTTTTCTCTGATCCCTTCCTCTTTCCTCCTTTGTTGTTCATGTTACATATTTTGGTCACTGACTAAAGCTGAAATAAGAAGCTAACTAATACAGACGCAGAAAAAGTATTTTAAAAATCCAATGAATACTTAGGACAAAAACTCTCAGCCAACTAGAGATAGAGAAGAGCTTGACAAAAACAACTACAAAAAATCTATAATTTATATAATACTTATTGTTGAGATACTGTTTACCACCTAAGATAGGGAATGATGTGATGATGTTACTCTCATCACTCCAATTCAACCCATACTAGCTAATGTAACAGATAAGAAAAGGCAATAAATAATATTTTTGAGAAGAAAAGAAACGTCTGTTTGTGTTCACATGACATCATTTTCTCTGTATAAAATTCCTACAAAATCAATACCAAAAAAATCTTTATGTAAGAAGTGATTATAGTAAAATGGAAGGATATAAATATGATATGCAAAAGTCAATTGGTGTCCTTTGCACCAACAATTAAAGATGGGAATAGAAACTTCATCTGATTAACTAAATACAAATAGTAGTCATTAACAATAAATTTAACAAACTATACATAGGTTATTTTTAATCTGTTGGTGAGGAATTTTGTGTTTATATCTATGAGAGGTAATTTCTGTAATTGTCTCCAATAAACATTTTTATATTATTATCTTTGTTTAATTTTGGTACTAAAATAATAATTACTTATAAATAAGGTAGACAGTATTCTGTTTGTTTCCTGAAGGGACTGTATGTAATTAGTATCATTTTATCCTTAAAAGTAGAATTCAAGAGTGAAATCATCTGGGCCTGGTGCCATGTTTATTTGGAAGGCTGACACTTATTTGTTTCTTTTATGGATATAGGTTCATCGAGATTATAAATTTTTTATGGGTGAATTTTAAAAATTTGTGTCCTTCAAGAAATTTGTCTGTCACATAGATCATCAAATTTATGTCTTTAATGTTCTTCAGAACATTCTCTTGTTATGATTTCAACATCCAAGGAATCAGAATGACTTCTCTTTCATTTCTAATATTACTTGTGTCCTCCCTCTTTATCTTTCTCCCTTTCTTTTTCTCCTGGACAGACTGGCAAAAATGTTTTCAATTTTATAGAATGTTTTACAAAATTACTTTGATTCTATTAATTTCCTGTTATCAATTACATTGATTTTCACTTTGACCATTAAAAAACATTTTCTTTTCTTTGCTATACATTTATATTACTCTGTCTCCATGGTCTTAAATTGAGAGATTAGATTATTGATCTTAAATCTTTCTTTTTTTTCTAATATATGTTTTTCATACTATACATTTTCCTCCAACCACTGATTTCACTGCATCTACAAATTTTAATAAATTGCATTAAATTTTCATTTTTTCAAATAGAATTTCATTTTCTGTTATGATTTTTCCTTTGTCAATACCTTGAAGTTATTTAATTTTCAAATACTTCATATTTTATAACTTTCACTTATCGATTTCTAGTGTAATTTGATTGCAATATAAGAACATACTTGACATGCATTCCATTTTTTAAAAACTCACTTGTATTTTATCATCCTCATTATGGTATGTCTTGGTGGAAATACCATGTGAGTTTGTAAAAATGCTTATTATGTTATTTGATTAAGTATTATGAGTGTCAATGAGATTATTTGATTGATGATTTTGTTCAAGTATATGCAAACATATTTTCTGCCTATAGGCTATGTTAACTCTAGATCAAAGAGTGCTAACATCTTCAACAATAATCACAAATGAATCTATTTCTCCCTGCATTTTTATCAGTTTTTGCCTTATGTATTCTGAGGTTCTCTTGTTAAGCACATGATATAATTTCTAGGAGAATTGCCTCCTTTGTCATTATGGAATCAGCCCTTTTATTGCATTTTGTAATCTTCATTATGAAGTCATCTTTGTCAGAAATCGAGATAATTATACCACCTTTCTTTTGGTTAGTGTCTCCTTCATATCCTGTTACTTTAATCAATTTTTGTCTTTATATTTATAGTGGGTATTGTGTAGACAACACATAGTATTGTATATATGCTTATCTACTATGACAGACTCTGTGTTTTAATTGGTATGTTTCATGTATTCACATGTAAAGTGACTATTGTTATTAAAATGTTATTGCTATTTTGAAAATTTCATATTTGTGATTGTTTTACATTTGTTGCAGTTGTTATTTTGTTCTTTTTTTTTTTTTTTTTTTCTTCCTTGTATTGGGGATTTAACTGAGGGGCACTCAACCACTGAGCTATATCCCCAGCCCTATTTTATATTTTATTTAGAGACAAGGTCTCACTGAGTTGCTTAGCACATCACTTTTGCTGATGCTGGCTTTGAACTCAAGATCCTCCTGCTTTAGCCTTCCTAGCCATGTTTGCCACCATGTCCAGCTCTTTGTTGCTTTTTTTTTAAAAAAAAATCTTTCTTTCCTGATTGTTTTAATTTCTTCTCTGGTTTTAATTGAGCATTTTGTATACTTGTATTTTTGCTCCTTTATTGCCATAATAGGAAAATATTTTTAATTAAGCTTTTTCCAAAGTAGTTGCCCTGGATTTTTAATTAAATATTTACAATTCATCTAAGTACACTTTTAATTACCATTATACCACTTTATGTGTAGTGTAGCTACAATAGTATCCTAATTTATCTTTTCATTCTGTACAGCATCCAAGCCAACCATTTCCTTTATACAAATGACACAGTCACTCAATATATTATTGCTATGATTACTTTGAACAGTCTCCTATTAAATAAATTAGGAATAATAAAAGTATATGGTTTCATTCTATTTCATTTACTCCTTCTTTGATGTTCTTCTTTCTTTATGCAGATGTAAGTTTTGACCTATACCACATTCTTTCTCTCTGATGAACTTCTTCTAATATTTCTTGCTAGACAAATCTACCTGTGACAATTCCCTTCATTTTGCACTTATTTCAGAGAGTCTGTGTTCATCTGCTTGGGCTGTCATGACAAAATACCACAAGCTGGATAGTTTAAAAAATGAAACAATATTCTCACAGTTTTGGAAGCTAGAATTCCAAAATCAATTTATTTTCTGAGGAGAGACCCCTTCTGGCTTGAAAAAGCCCTCCTCACCATTTGCTCACATAACTTTCATTGTTGTGAGAGAGAGATATCTTCCTCTCAGGTAAGTATACCTGTCAATTTAGATTGGGGCCCAAATTATGTCCCAATTTAGATTGGGATATCATTTAACTCCAAAAGACTGTCTTCAAACATAGTCACTGGAGTTTAGGGTTTCAATGCACAACTTTTGAAAGAAACAACTGTACCATTTGTTTCTTTCTAGTAATTTCTAGCTTTTTGATGATATTATCTATTTTATGACATATTACCTTCTTTTACTGTTTAACCATGTTTTCATTAGCTATCTAAAGCTAAATAAAATAGTTGCTTGGAAGTTTTTGTGGCAAGCTTTTTGTTGATCAGTCTGTGAACAAAAGTAGAATAATTTCTTTCTCTCTCATTGGACAAGGCTCTGCTTATATAGTTTAGCTTGGTGACAGTCTTTGTCATAAACCCTTGTGGCTTTAATTGGAAAAGTGTACTTTTTGTCTGTACATACATCTAAGACTTTCTTTCTCTCCCCATCAGAAAGGAGAGGATTTTTTCCCCCATGAACTTCACCAGATCTGCTGAGACTAATTGAGGTAGAAGCCATTAGAATGGTTTTCCAGAGTTTTGAGCTGTTAAGCTAGTATACATTCAGCTTTAGCAATAAATCAAATTACCATTCAAGGTACTTGCTCTATTAACTTCTGCTTCAGGTGAGCTGATCTGTATTCACTGTGTTCACCTGTGCCTCCATTTTTTTTTTTTTTTTTTTTTTTTTTTTTTTTTTTTTTTTTTTTTTTTTGTGGTGATTTGTCCTCAATCTCAATTCTAGGATGGATCTAAAAAAAGCCATCGATTTTTACCATGTTCATATTTTCTCATGTTGTGAGGGCAGGAATGATGACTTCCAAGTTTTTACAGTCTGTAGTAGAAACTGTTGTTTGATTGTGTGTTACAATATCTATCTCTTACTGGATATTTTCTACTTGAGGACATATTGCCATATTACTTTCATTTACTGTTCAGGTATGGTTCTCATTAGATATTTAATATATTTTATAATGGTTACTTTGAAGCTTCTGCTAAATTTGACACCTGCTTATTTGTATATAATTTCTGCTTCCTGCTTTTTTTTCTTTTGAATTTTTTTCCTCAAGCATGGATCATGCTTACCTATTTTATGAAGCTCTTGTATTTTTTTAGACATTTTAGCAAGTTGGTAAACTGATCTTGTCCCTTGGGGGTATTATTGTTTGCTTGTTTTGTTTTATTTGGCTACTGACTGTCTGGGTTATTTTAATCCAATCCATCCCTCCAGATATTTTCTTCAAATACATACACTGGAAGTACTTGCTTTTTCTCTTTATAGTGCACAGACTTGGGCATTTGCATAGTTACTCTGAGATGATGGTTTTATCAGGAATCTTATTATTTTTTTTTTTCTTTTAGGTACCAGGCATTGAATTAAGGGGCACTCGGCCACTGGGCCACATTCTTATCCCTATTTTATATTTTATTTAGAGACAGGGTCTCACTGAGTTGCTTAGCACCTCTATTTTGCTGAGGCAGGCTTTGAACTCTCAGTCCTCCTACCTCAGCCTCCCAAGCATCTGGGATTACAGGTATGTGCCACCAGGTTTGGCAAGGACTCTTGATTCTCTTCCTCTGACCATACTTAGTTTTATACTCAATTATTTATACAATGTATTTAAGTATCAATTACTCTATAGTATAATACAATTAAGCAGGATATATATAATACAATTAAGCATTTTACAGGATAGTTTTTGAGATAAATGTTTGATATTTGATCTGACTGCAAGGGTACTTTTCTTATCACCCATTTCTCTGGATCTCTATGGCAAATTGGCTGACCAATGGCATAGATTGTATCATTAAAAACTCAACCAGTGTTCTCTTAATTGCTTTTCACTTCAGTTTAAATTATTTTTGAGAGTTTTCCTGGGATTGAACTTACCCTATTGTAGGGATTCTGACTTTGGAAATATACAGGGAAGCATTCCTCTGGTGAGCAAACTCCAGAGGGATAACAGGTACCCTGTTTCCCATGCTTAGGATGGTCTGCAGTTTCTCCTAGGAATTAGTAAGATAACTAATACATGTGCAATGTCTAGCTGCTATGGCAATGCCCTGAATGAGAAGGGTCTGTGTAAGAGTCTTATTAGCCTCAACCTTGACCTCAGACACTCAGCTCCTGGGAAAAAAGAAACTCTCTTTTCAGACAACTACAATGTTTCACTGACCCTGAAACTGCCCACATAATAATAACTTTATACAATGGACTTTCTCGAGAGGTATGCAAAGCCCCTAACATTGCACATTGCAACTTAGTATGTAACTGAGGAATAAGCTTCATAATGTTGCTAAGTCTATAACCTGCCTGGTAATACAATGAACAACATGTACTAATGATGCCAATGACCTAAATGAACCTATTGATATAAATAAAACTAGCAGCTGAAGTGAGCAGCTTTTGCTTTTGTCTCTGCACTTTGCTTCTATCTCCTTTTGCTTTCTTTACACCCTATACTCTGTAACAAACAAAATCAGCTCCTTGAGGAAAAATATCAGAACTCTCTGTTTCATGTATTGCTCCTTTTCCTAAGAAAAGCCTTAGAGCCAGAATTCTGAGGGGTAGGGAAGTGGAATGGCATATTTCCCTGAGTGAAGTTTGATTTAGATGAAAAGAGGGTTTGTTGGGGGCAGAAGAGGAGCCTCACATCCGCTCATCTTGCCTTTATTGGTGTGCAGTTTGGTAATGACAGCTTCTTCCCAAGAGTTAGCATTCATCTCATGAGTATAGGGAAGAAGGTCTTCTTCATGGAGACCAGGGGAACACACAGCTCTATGTTCTTGGCTGTCTTCATTTGTGGTGGAGTTTCCATTACCTTGATCTTGGAAAGTGTGCATGTGGGTGGTAACATAGGGGAGAACTGGAAAACTGTGTTTGGGTACAGTGCTAGAAACAGTTTCATTTTTTAACCCAGTTTCAGTAGATTTTGTTGAATTACAGTTTCTCTATTTACTGTATGTCCTCAGTAACATTTCCAGGTAGTTTAGAATTTTTTATCAATAATTTCTATTATTTTGAGGGAGGAACAAATCTACGGAGCTCTCCATGTTACCATGTGTTGGGGACTTAAGAACACATCGGCCGAAAGAATAGAAAAACTTAACTCTCTGGTTGCCTCCCACTCCTTGATAGGAGACTTGGCCTAATCAGAAGGCATTCCCCTGACGTGTCGTGAGAACTGAAACCACCCTAAGGCTAGGCCAGAGGCTCTGCCAATGTAATCTGCCCATGCTCCCTATGTGTTCCTATAATCTTTCTGATGATTGGCCTACCTCTTCTATAAAAGCTGTCCAACTTCCTCAATAAACTTGAATTCCAGCTCTGACCAGGCTCCTTGGTGCGTCCCTGATTGTCTTCCATTGTGAGGGCTGGCATGGGCCTCCAGCCGGCTCCTACCATTCTGGATCACACTTCCGCTGGGGTGTGTTTTTCCCCTAGCCTTCTCTGCTGGCCAGAAGAAGCTAAACCCAGGTCGGGAAGAACTAAAAACACCAGCAACTCAAACAAAACCCCCACAACCATGCAGGCAACCAAATATTGAGTTATTTATTTCTCTATGAATAAAATGTGTCCTCCTTGAAATTCTTCATTTAACTACCACCAGTTTAAATACTACCTCTTTTACCTGTCAGATCAAGAACTCCTTGGTTTTCTGCAAAATTGCTTTTTCCTGGCACCGTTGCTACAATAAAACCAATCTAGTATTTGTTTCTCAAGTATGCTACATAGTTTTTTGAATCTATGACATTGTTCAACATGTCTAACATGCCTTCCTTCTATTTATATTTTATTTCTTGAATACCTCATTGTAAGTTTTTAATTCTTATCATAAAAATTAATATTTCCCCCAAATTTCTTTTTTCTGTATATTCATAAATTCTATTTATAAATCTCTATTTAGCAAATATCATATTTGTTATAATGAGCCACAAATATGCCCGTCTTATGAACTATAAAACAGTCACTTTGAAGGAATTTGCACACATACACTCATTTGTTCACAGAAGTGTCTACAGATGTAAAACTCAGACAGGGAAAAGAGACACAAACATTGCAACTGACAATAATTTCTTATGAAAGTACTAAATTTAAGAGGGTTTTACTGAACTTATTTAGTCTCATTCCTTTTTTTTTTACACCTATGAGCATGCATTTTTTTGTATTCTAAACTTAATTTCCCATAGATTTTTTCCTTTCATAAACGTAACTTTTTTCTTCATATCTATGAAATACTACAGCTTGTCTTGCAAGTCCCCTGTAAATTTTTGCTCACCCCTACAGAGTATTTTATTATTATAACTGGAGTAGTACCATGCTTATCATAATGTATATGTAAATAACATAAATATGTAATTAATATGATACATGTTTGTATAACATATATCTAAAATATTTTGTGTATGTAATGTGTTCATTTAATATTTTTCTGTTTCTCTCACTTGTTTTGTTATCCTTATTTTTTTTTTTCAACTTTATATTCTCATCAAACTAAGACTGTTACTTTTCTTACTGGGTTGTAGTAGATTTTGTTAAATAAAAATTTCTTTGTTTGCCATAGAAATATGTAGATATGTTTTGCATGGACTAAATGCCCCTCAAAAGATTTTATGTTTAGTGTTGGTTATAACTTGTGTAAATATTTGATATTTTTTAACAAATACATTTGTAACTCACAAGGTTGGTGCACATTATTTAAGCTATAATTTACACATTGGTAAACAATGTATAGGAGGACCTGATTTCTTTCAAATGTTACTTCATTATCTTACTTGATACAATGGAACACCTCATAGTTTGAAAGCAAACAAGGAATCTCAATAGCAGGAAAACTCAAAAATGTATTTTGCAATTTTCTGATTTATTTCTTTCTACCACACTCACATTTTCCCGTTGAATTTATTGTGTAAAAATATATACATGCATATATTTATTATATAATATGTACATGTAAACTTGTATATACATATTTGTTTATATATAAAACCCTATTACAACATAAATTCACTATGCATCAATTAACAACAATTAAATATGTACATACATATGCATACATAAAACTATAGTATGACATAATTTACTGTGCATTGATTAACAACTTGTCTGAATCCATGCACAGAGAACAATCACACACACACCAGTTTCATGAACCAGGTTTTTTACTTTCAGGTAGGTATTGAGAGCAAACAGAACCCCAGCTTTCAGTTTGAGCAGGTCTCACAGACTCAGGAAAGCTTTCCAGGAGGGATGGAGTGTCACCTGTGCCTGTTCCATTTGCAACACAGAGAAAGCTCCCAACCCTGGGGTTTATTCTCTGGGAAACATGACTCACTGTCCTGAAGCACTGAAGAAAATTTGTTTCCGGAGGATGTGGAGAAAAGTCTGAAGTAGACTGAAATATTCTGACTACTTCCTGTCTCTTCCAGGATGTTATATTCCCAATATATCCTTTAGTTACAATGAGAACTACAGATGAGAAAAAAGGGAGGACTAGGTCTGTCAAAGACCAACCAGAGAACTATCCTGCCCATATAATCTACATTTTAATCATTTTTAGGTGTGTAGTTCAGTTGTGTTCACAATATTGTGTAACCATCACCACTATTCATGTTAAAAATCATTTCACCATTTCAAAGAGAAATTCTCTAAAATATCAAGTCCCCATTCCTTACTCTCCACAGCTCCTGGTAGCTGCTCTTATGCTTTCTGTCTCTATAAATTTGCTGGTATTTGTTACAGTATTTAAGTGGAATCATGCAACTTCTGCCCTTTTTCTTTGGCTTGTTTCACTTTGAATAATATTTGCAAGATCTTTTCATTTTAGAATATGGATCATGAGGGCTGGGGTTGTGGCTCAGCGGCAGAGCACTTGCCTCACACGTGCGCGGCCTGGGTTCGATCCTCAGCACCACATAAACATAAATGCATTGTATTGTGTACAACTAAAGTAAATAAATAAATATTAAAAAATTAAAAAAAATATGGATCATGATTTATTTTTTTTTTAAAGTTGAGTGATATTTCATTGTATGTATATACCACCTTTGGTTCATCCATTTACCTATTGCTTGCAGGTAATTTCCTGCAGTGCTCACTGCTTTTTCCACATGTTTCTAGTCATGCAAAGCAGAGGTGAGCAACTGAGTCCTATAGTTATCCTCTTTAAATATTTGAAGACACACTTATTTACAAACAATATCTGTGCTGCACCCTGCAGTTAGAAGAAGTGATCAGGGAACCTGATTGCTGCATTTTAGACCAAGGCCATCCCAGCACAAAGGAGAGGGAAAGTGTAAGGAAAAAAAGTCATCTTCAAACAATAGATGAATTTTATTAATAATAAACTTTAAATAATTTTATTAATAATAAACTTTAAATAATTTTATTAATAAAATTCATCTATTGTTTGAAGATGACATTTTTTTCTTTGTAGCACTAATTTAACCCACGGGGAGCTTAAAGTCAGAGCCATATCCTAGTCCTTTTTATTTAGTTTATATTTTGAGACAGGGTCTTGATAATTGTTTAGGGCCTTGGTAAATTGCTGAGGCTGGCTTCAAACTTGCAATCTTCCTGCCACAGCATCCTGAATGGCTAGGGTTACAGGCATGCACCATAGTGCTTGGCAAAGAGGACATTGCTTCACTGCTGCAAAGCTTTCATTGTTGTCTAGAATTCCTAAAATGTTGTGTCAGACATCTTCTCATTGTGGTTTCACTTTTTTTTTTTTTTTTTTTTTTTTTTTAGTTTTTCTTTGTCTTTACTTTTTTATTTATTTTTTTAGTATATGTGTCTGTGGGAGAATAAGTGCATGGATCTTCCTAATCCGCCATTTTGTTGATGTAATTTTTAACATGGTTTAAATGAATTGAACATTATATCATTGATAAAATAAAAGAAGCTTCTAAGTGTTACATGCATGAAGAAAAACTTTTTATAAATTTTGGCATCACCTCTTCCTGATTTTAGACCTCTTGTCCCAGAATGGAAGGCAATTGTGGGCTCAGTCACACTTTTCCTTTGATCATAAGTGACTTTTGAACATTGTGTTAGTTATTCCTCTTGATGTAAGCAATGCCTCTGATAGAAAAATTTGCAGTATCAGGAAGTTAGCTAAAAAAATGGACACAGAGCAATCATAGGAAGTTTTCTATAATGGAACTTCATGTTTTATGCCCCTGTCCCTTGACAATCACATCTTATTTCTCATTTTTCTATTTTAGTCAAAGAGTAAGAAATGGAGCAGGGATGGAGAAAAACCAGCTCAGTTAACTGAAATAATGTACTGACTATTGAATTTTATCTCTTTTAGGTAAGACATTTTAGTCTTGATACTTATCTTTCATTTATAATATTTTTTTATCCAAGATAAATGTTACTAAATCTGATAATTTGTGAATACTAGAGAAAAATTTCACTTTTAACTAAAAATAACTGAAAGCACCTTGTGAAATATTTCTACTACATAGTCTAGTTCTCTCTTTTATCCTAAAACCCAGATAGGATAATTATAGAACTGTATTATATAAAAAAATACAAATTTAATGATGTTGTTATTGTTTAGGGGTGCTGGGTTCATTGTCTCCATTCAGCAAAAATACTGAAAAACAGGACACACAGAGAGAGAGCAAGCAAGCAGCAGGTTTATTGCAAAAGCAACAGAGACAGACTTCTCCAAATAGACGGGGCCCCAGAGGTGGGAATCTGGTGGGGGAGTTTGGGCTTTTTTTTTTTTTCTTTTTTTAATGGTCTCTGGAATTTCCTCCTTTCCTTATCTCCTCCCCCACCTTAGCTTACCTCACTATTATTGATTGGTGCCTTTCCGGCTCTGCATCTGTTTTAGTTTTTCTATTGGATCCCCCACTTAAGAGCATGAGTACAGAAGTGTCTGTCAGTTTGGTCCTTTGCTTCTGTCTACAGTCACTTTCATCAATCAGGAAGTTGACCTCATTAGAAGACCCTCTCCCTGCTGCTTTGTTCTGGCCCCACCCCTGATCTCCCCACTTTCCATCTTGCCTTTGCTCTCTCAACCATTTTATATCTCCCTCAATATTTTAAAGGCAAAATATAGAATTTAAATCAATATTCATTTTTCATGTTTATAGGTTTTCCAGAACTAAATAATGTTATCACAAATAATATGATAATAATACCAGATATTAAATTGACAGTGCATTTTCAAATCATCTCATATTATACCTAGGGTAAAATTGTGCATCTGGTATGTTCCAAGACCATGTCATATTCCTAACCAATTAGTCCTCAAAATTATATTCATTGGCACTATGCAGCATTCTTTCTCTAAGCACATTTATTTCTAGTTTAAAAATAAAAGGATACTTTAAGCATTAAGCCTTACATTTGTATTTTTGTATATTCTATATAGCATCAACATGCCAGAAAGTGAATACTACCTTCAGAAAATCTTTTTTTTTTTTTTTTTTTTTTTTTTTTTTTTTTTGTACCAGGGATTGAACTCAGTGGCACTCGACCACTGGGCCACATCCCCAGCCCTTTTTTTGTATTTTATTAGAGACAGGGTGTCACTGAGTTGCTAAGTGCCTCGCCACTGCTGAGGCTGGCTTTGAACTCTGGATCCTCCTGCCTCTGCCTCCCAAGTGCTGGGATTACAGGCCTGTGCCACCACGCCCGGCTCCTTCAGAAAATCTTTACCTTAGCATTTACTTTTTGTGTTTAATATGTTAGCATTAAAATATAATTATACTTCTTAATGAATCACACAATTCATGTTATAACAATTTTTGGGTACATTTTCATAAAATAAAATTAAATTTCTTAAATTCTCTAATGTAAATACAACATAGGATTCAGCCATTGTTTTTAAAATTTTCAACTGCAAAATATTCAGACAGAAGAATTCTGCCAAAAGTCCAATAATCACTGTTTAATATTTAAATGGTTTTGATGGGTTTTATAGAACATTTCATTTCCATGCTTGTTCATGACATGACACAAACCATCTGGTTGAAAAGCCAAAATTAATTATTTGGGGATTCTTCAGAAAAGCTTGCAAGCATCCAGAAAAAGCCAGGAAAAATGTACCAGAAATGTATGTATGTGTGTGTGTGTGTGTTTGATATATATATATATATATATATATATATATATATATATATATATATATGTATATATATCATATATATATATATATACATATATATATATCACAGTATTTTTCTTACATAACAATAACAAGAAGAGAAAGAGAAAGAAAGTAAAATAATCTATTTATTGCAATGAACTAGGCTGGATCATTACCTAGCAAATATGTCAAATGAAAGGCCTGTCTACATTGCATCTCTCATGAGACAGGACAATGATAGTTCAAGTCAATGGTTTAAAGACTCCATAGCTTATTAGTTTCTGAAGTTTCTTACAAACTCAAGTGTGTATATCTTCCAACACCTTCCATTTTAACCACCATGGAGATATTCATACCTTTAAGAAAATGAAAGAAAAGGGAAATTTGAACTTTTGACTTTTCTGTTTAGTCTTTCATTTATTTTAATCAATCTTTAGGTTCAAGCTCCCAACTGACTTTTATTTCAAACTTTTGAAGAAGAAAAATAGACTAATACTTACAGTAATTTCCACTGACAACTGAATTTCCTTTATAATTTTGTTCACTTATTCCATTTTTCTCTAATGTAAATACTTTAGAGAATTAGCACATTGATTTACTGCCACCTCCAACATCTTAACTCTGAATGTGATGCTTGCATTTTACTATAGAGGTTTTACTCCTTTTTCAATATTTTCTGTTCGAAATAGACACATTCCAGTTTATCTGAGATTATTTTAAGAATCAATGTATATATATTTATATTATGTCATGCCAATAAATTCATCAATTCATTTATTCATACACATATCCCCTTAAAGTATAAATGGATTTTTTTTCCTGGGCCAACATTTTAAGCCTTGGGGATACAGGAATGACCAAATGGACGTTTCACACTTAATGACAACATGGGGAACCATCTGGAGAGGGACACAAGTGCAGAGGTAATTTAATTTAAAAAATATTAAGACATGTTTAAATAGCTGTAAGTCATAATAATAAAGACCTACATTCAGCAGGCAATATCAGGGTGAAATGTAGGTACAACATTTCTAGGAAGCAAGAAATGCCAGAATCTAGAGTAGCATCAAGACCTTCATACCAGAAAGACAAAAGCACTTTTTCCACAACAAACAAGAAAATAATGTAAGTAGATAAACAGTTCTTTGGTTTAATTATCAGCGTTTCTCATGATTCCTTCAATTTTTTCAAAGAAGTATTTGCTAATGACACTGCTTATTAGCAAGGTGTTACAAGAGATTTGTGGAAAGGAATGATAAAATGTTGTTCTCAGTGAGAAAACATATTTGCCTCAAAATATAATAATATATATCTAAGAGACATAGAGTACATTCATTTGAACTTTGACAAAAAATTTCCCCCTTGGGGACCAGGGATCAAACTCAGAGGTGCTTAACCACTGAGCAACATGCCCATTGCTTTTCATTTTGAGACATGTTCTCACTAAGTTGCTTAGGGCCTCACTAAATTGCTGAGTCTGGTCTTTGAACTTGTGATCCTCTGTCTCAGCCTACCAAGTTGCTGAGATTACAAGCATGTGCAACTGCACCCAACTTGATTAAAAAATCAGTAAAAATAAAATAAAATTGAATACAGCAACACAATTGCATAATTTTCTTTTTCCTGTAATATCCAGTCATCTATGTGCAGGCTTGATAGCAAATACACATGTGCTGAAGTTTAACCAGGGTTTGGGTTTTGACTGATAGAGGGAATCATAATTACATTAAGTACATGAGCAAGTATTGAAGAGATTTCTATGACAGTGAATCTAAAACAGACCAAAAAGAAAAAAAAAAAAAGCACAAATGAAGTCATAAATTCATATAAATATGATAAGTTTAGTGATGCTTCTAATAGATTCAAATGACAGATTTTGGAATTAAAGCCATAAAATGTACTATGTGTACTTTAAGTGCCTAAAATTCATCACTATAAAGATGACAGAACTTTAAGAGGTCAAGAATTGAGGGGAGGGGCAGGTTTTGATTTGACTTTCATTATGAAAAAGAAAGTATAAAAGAATGAAATGAATAAAGAGATAGACCTAGTGAAGCCTAATCTTCAACAAATAAATGCTACATAAGGATGAAATGTGAAATGTGATGCCCAACAATTATAAGGAGTTAGTGCTATAGTATGGTGCTACAAATTTCAAGGATGTGGGAGTTTTGAAGGAAACAAAAATTGGAAATGGTGATGATGAGCAAGTAGAAAGCTTAGGTTTCCTCTAAGCCAAGTAAAGCCCATAATGTTGGGGGAAGAAATTGAACAAAAAAAAAAATGCTTCAAGAAAAATACTATTTTAAGTGGATAGGCAGATTTTTAAGTTTTATTAGATATTTTTAATAGAGGAAGGAATAATTTAGAGAGAATTTTTTAATATATTAAGTGACAGATTTTCAGAAGCCACAACAAAATAACAGAGAGTGATGAGAGGTGGAAATTGAGCTAAATAATTGAGCTAAATAAGTGTGTGTATGGAGACAGAAGCTTGAGGGCAGTTCATCAGGAAGATCCATATGTTCAATAGACACACATTATGGTGAGAAACTATAAAGACACAGGCATATCTTGCTTGGTCACTGCATGGTATGTATCAATAAAAAGTTTTAGATTTAAGAAGAAATATAAAATCACACATAGAATGAATAAAGTAAGACAGCCTCAGAATTCAGTATGAAAAACACTCAGTCCTAAGGAAAGAATGGAGTAAAGCAATGATTACTATATTCAGCTATGTTGTTATTTAAATGAAAGTGCAACAAACACTTTTAAAGTGTGAACATTTATGATGAAAACTAATAAACAAACACAACTAATGGGGGTACTAAAAATGAATAGAGACATAAACACAGGGCAGAGAAGTTGAAGTAAAAAGATTGGGATAAGACTTTGTTTTCAGGAAAAAAATTATATTAACCATAGTATTTGCCCATAAGTAGAAAATATATGTGACTGGAAATTTGTGATTTGTGAATATTAATAACCCATATTTAATAGTTTAGAATTAATTAAAGCCATCTAAAATATTTTTGAAATATAGTTTCAATCTTTATATCCTTAATGTTTATAAAAATGATTGTTTTAAGCTTTGAAATGACAGGAATTAATAGACCCTAAATAGTGAAAGATTTATATCAGCAATTCCTTCCATCTCATCACAGATTTCTTCTCCCTGTTAAATCACTTTTATCATTTCTATTATAAAGCAGCACATACAATATAATCATATTAATATTCTCATCTCTATAAATTAAAATACAGTGGTAACCATTAACTTAGACATTCCATATTTTTCCTTACTATAAAATATATAGATTTCTTCTATATATTGAAGGAGATATAAAAAATAACCACTGATATTCATATTATATAAGTTCATATGAAAATATTAATCATAAATATGAAGTAGCTTATTATTATCCACTGAAAAATTTGCAAGCAAAAACTAATCAACTCAGAAAGAAATATAGATAATTATTGTCCTTCATGACAAATTAGTCATCTCAGAGTGTCTTTCCAATCTGGAAAGCAATATGGAGATTCTTGAAAAGCCTAGGAATGGAGCCATCATATGACCCAGCTATCCCACTCATTGGTACTTATCCAGAAACTAAAATAAACACACTATAGTGATAGAGCCATTTTAATTTTTATACCAGACTAATTCACAATAGCCAAATTATGGAATCAGTCCAGATACCTGTCAATGGATGAATGGATGAAGAAAATAGGGTATATATACTCAATAGAGTTTTACTCAGCTATAAAGGAAAAATGAAATTATGATATTTTCCAGAAAATGTATGGTAATGGAGAACATCATGCCACATATAATAAGCCAGACTCAAAAAATCAAAGTGTGAATGCTTTCTTTTATATGCAGAAGCTAGAGCAAAATAAGGAAAAGGGGGCAGCAGTGGGTTGGGAGAGACTTCAGATTATATAAAGATATACAGGAGATCAGTGGAGTAAAATGTTATATGCATATATAGATATACCACAGGAAATTTCACCTTTTTGTGTATGTAGAAAATACTAATCAAAAATAAATAAATAAACAAGAAAAATGAAGATCAGTAGAGTAGAAGAAGGAGAAAAGGGGGAGGGAGAATGGGGCAAAAGGGGGACATGAATTTAATCAAATTCTATACATGTATGATTTTATCAAAATGAACACAATTACTATGTTTAACTATGAGTGCAGAAAAACGCAAATAATTTTCTAATTGTATTCTTACTTGAAGTAAGAGAATGGTAGATGTATTAGCTAGGCATCTGTGAGTTCAAAGCAAAGATTTTTTACCCTGAAAAATAAAGTGATGATTTTAACTCTTGAAATAGTTCATTTAGGAGCAAACAGAAACTAAGTTTTGCTCATTCTCCCCTCTTTATGGTGCACTGTATTGCATTTAAAGCTGAGATATTCTGAGAAATTAAAAAGTATACCAGTAGCTTTGTGTTCTGTGTTTCCAGTTTTTATGTCAGTCAGAAAGAGAGAAGATGTTGTGATAATTTTTACAAATTATTAGGAAATATTTTTATCCTTGAAACCACTGCAAATATTTGTTGCAACCTTCCTTGAAACCTGAACAAATTTATCATGGCTGGGAGTACATGTGCATAAATATGGATTCAATTAAGTCAATTGGTGATTTCTCCTGGGCTTTGAATTACATAGATTGCTTAGTATGTCATAAGCAGCTCACCAGAACCAAATTAAGTTTCCTTCAACAATTTAACAAAAGAAAAAAAGAAAGAAAAAGGGAAATGATACCAAGCTATTAAAAATAGCAGGGACAATTGCCAAGGCATATGCTTACTTGAGAGCGCCCAAGAGAGATGGTTATATATCATCATGCTCCATAAGACTTATTGAAGGCTCCAGGCAATAATGCTTTTCTATTGTGATTGAAGACGCTATTGGCCAGTAAAAGGAGAAAGCAAATAAGCAGTATGTTAATATTTTAAAAATAGTTTAAAGACCAATTGATTCACATTAATTCCTTGATATTCATATAGTTTAAAGGGAAAATTTTTTGAGCATTACTTGTGTTTTGAATTGTTATATAGGTATGATACACATATACTATTTGAATATGAAATCCAAAAAGTGAAAAAAGAAAAGTTCATTGAACAAATATCACTATTGATTGTTTGTTATAAAGTTTTGTAATAGTTAGAAACCATTGGTTAAAGGAGGACATCTTCATGGAACCATGCTAAAACCTTGAATGGACATTTAGAAGGCTCCATTTGGAATGAGCACCCAGAAAGATTTGATCTTATCATACTAAGACTAAACAAAAATAAACCTTTCTCGGAAAGTGCTAATGTGACATTAAACATGACCTTTTAAGCATCTGATTGAAATGCAAGTTAAAAAAAAAAAGAAAGAAAGCTAAATAATGTCACTTCAAACAGTATATCAATTTATGCTTGTACCATTAGACATTAAAAATGTTTTAGGATTATTCATTTACAGTATGTTATATTAGAATTATTAAGATTTCTTACTTAGTTAATTCTTCATGCCTGTGTAATTTTGTCAATAAAAAATTAACATATCACTATGCATGTTTCCTCTGGTCCTAAACTTGACATCTAAGTGAAGCTAGAAATAAAATGGTATAATAAACTTTCAAAAATCCTTGGAACAAATATATGTGGAAGCAGAAGTCATATTTATTCACACAGGACCACCCTAAATAAGATGAATGATGACCTTTGTTTTGATTTTTCTGAGGAAGCTGCCAAATAGCCAACACCCTCAGAAGAGTTTTTAGTAGAATGTGTTTAAAGCTTATCATCAGTTACTTATTTCCTGGGAAGAGAATCACAATAATTAAAAGTAGAATTTTTTGGCTAGGAATTGGAAGAGGATTTGCTAAAATATATTCTTGACTCAGGGAATGTCTCATGAAGCTGCAAGAAAAATGAAACCTTCTAGATAAGTGGAATTGACCCTATAATTGCCGTAGAGTGAACACTTAAGTGTGACATGTGTCGTTGTTTGGCTAATATTTTATTTATTGTATTTGATAACTTCATGGAATCATTGTTTTGGTGTAAATTTTCCCTCTCAAACTGTTGGTGTAATGATGGAGAACAAATAAGAAGTCATTTATCAGATTTTGCACGAATAAACTGGAATATGATATATATGTGTGTGTGTGTGTGTGTGAGTGTGTGTGTGTGTGTGTGTGTGTGTAGTTTATAGGTAAGAAGACATTCTCTTTAGATTGCATAAATTGGTCTTATAATTATGATTTGTTTATCTCTAATATGTCTTTTTTAGCTAACTATATCTTTTGTAATAAATGGGAGCTCCACTGTAGAAATCATTTGCAGGAGATAAATAGAAATGAGAATTTAAAGGTATATTTTGAAGCACCATGTTAATGTTATATCTTTTTAAAATTATGTCATTCCAATCAATTTAAAAAATATATTGCCTGTTTAACAAACTTTGAGCAAAGTTTCATGAAGCACTGAAGTTATATTTTATATATTGAAAACTACTTGCTTTCCAGTAGGTTGAAAGTTATAAAGATACACACAATTTTATTTCAGTATTGGAAATACATCTTAAATAATCTTAATTTTTAAAAAATATTTATTTATTTGTTTTAGTTGTACAAAATGTCTTTATTTTTAAGTGGTGCTGAGGATCAAACCCTGGCTGCTCACATGCTAGGTGAGCGTTCTACTGCTAAGCCACAACCCCAGCCCCAAGAATCTTAATTTTTTTTTAATTTGCAAATTTGCCTTTTAATATTTTCCATACTAAAAGCATCACAGACATAATGAGATAAATCTAAACTCTCATTCTGAAGGACTTCCATTTTGATCTTACAAAGATTTTCAGTAACTGTCTTCAATATTGTCACTCCACACACTGTTGTATCAAACATATCTTTATTACTTTTTAAAATATGCAATATTTATTTCTTCTGTTCTTAGTGTACGTGAGACCATTTGCAAAAAAAATAAAAATTTCTCCCTTGAATAATCTCATGTATTCAACAGAAATATTCAATGTGCATTTCAACTTTCTTTTCTCCAATGAGTATTCCCATACTTTCAGATAATTTCCCCACTATGTACTGTTTCTTCTTTTTTTTTTTTTTAATTTTTTTCAGCTGGGGTGTTTTTATTTATTTATTTATTTATTTATTTATTTATTTATTTATTTTCCCTTACTGGCCTTTCAATCATTTCAGAAGCAAAAGGAATCAGTTCAGGTACCAGTAGCATTTTATAACTGAAGATAATCACGACATAACTGAGTGGAAAGCAATGAGAGGAGTATTAGTGCTTCAGAATTCTGGAACAATAATAATCTGCCCCAATCACTCAAATTCAGGACTTCTGACTTTTGGTTTGATTTGTTTGTTTTTCATTTTTGTAGCACTTATTTGACAGAATGATTTTTTTCCATTTCAAATGTTGCAATTATTGTGACATTTTCCTCTTTTAAAAATGAATTATAACAGATGGAAAATAATCAATGTATATGTATTTATTTGTTAATTTATTAAAGCAAAGGATGCTACCATTAAAGTATCTATTAACATGGAAATAAAAATAATTAAAAACAAAATGAAAATATATGGTAATTCATAGAGTATGATTTTAAAAGTGAAGTGCTCAAAATACTCATGACTGAAAGTTGGAAGAGACATAGCAAAATTCACTGGTGTGTGAGTTATTCATTGTTTTCTTCGTTCTACTTCACATAATTCTCATACTACAGAGGAGCCTAAAGAGCATCTTGCAGGCTCCCATAAGTGAATCAGAGTACAAGCTACTAGCATTATAAAGCACAACTCTGTAAATAACTACTTTACTTTTAAGAGACAGCTCATTGACCTGCTATTGGGCCCAACTGAGAGTGAACTTTTAATCATGGGTCACCAGGTTACCATGTGACCTCAGCTGCCCATCATGAACTGGGTGCTGTCAAGGCATAAAATTAGGCATACACAGCATTATATTATCATACAGAAGAGGTATATATGTGATAGGTACAGAGCAAGCCCTGAGGAACAATTATATTAAATAAAGAATTGGCCCAAATGCCCACGTCCACTCCTGCTACATAGCCTTCTCTCCCCCAGTCTATACCACTGGCCTCATGGGGAATCTGCCATGATAAATTCACAGAGGAATAGAAAACGTGGACATGGTATATAGATGGTTCTGTACAATATGCAAGCACCAACTCAAAATGGACAGTTGTATCACAGTAGTATCTCTCTGGGACATCCCTGAATGATAACAATGAATGGGAGTACTTGAAATGAATAGAACTGCAGACAGTACACTTAATTATATGCTTTGATTTAAAGGAGAAATATTCATACTTGGTATTATATATTCATTCATGGGCTATAGACAGTGATTTGCTTGGATAGCCAGGGACTTGGGAGAAATGTGATTGGAAAATTGGTATAAAATTATTTCCTCATCAATGAAAAATAGTTTTCCTATAGCGAAATATGAGGAAGAGGTATGCAGTCTGTAGCCTGTGGGTGACAAATATGAAGATATATATGTCTGTGTGAATATTCAACAAAGAGTGACCTCATCAAAAGAGAATTTTAATAATAAAGTGGATAGGATAACTCATTCCATATGCTTCTTTCCACAGTTTCTTTTGCTATTGTCCAATTGCAACATAAAAATTGTGGCTAAGGTAGAATTGTTAGAGTTTATGTATAAAAAAAGCTTATCAAAGACAACATCTCTATGACCACTGTTCAATGTCCAGTCTGCCAGCAGTAGAGACCAATGCTGAGCTCCAATAAGTCACCAGTTCCCAGAATGATAAGCCAGTTTTCTAGTGGCAGTTTGACTACTTTGGCCTGTGTCCATCATGGAAAAGGCAATATTTTGTCCTTACTGGAATATACATTTACTCTGGATGTGGATTTGCTTTCTCTGCATGTAACGCTTCTGTCAAAACTAGCATCCATCATGCTTTTTCCCCATCATGATATTTCATACAACTTTGCTTTTAATCAAGGAAGTCCTTTCACAATGTAACAAATTCATCAATGGACCTATGCTCATGACATGCACTGATCTTATTATGATTCTTTCAAACCTGAAGCAACTTGCTTGATAGAATAGTAAAATGGATGTTTTAAAAGCTCAGTTGCAGCACCAACTTTAGGCTTAAACTTCAGGGCTGGGAGAAGGTTCTCCAGAAGTTTTTATATGCTCCAAATGTTACTTCTCTGATAGGTAGGATTCATGGATTCAGAAATCAGGGGCAGAAACAGGATTGGTACCTGTTACTGTTACCCCTGATCACCCACTGGCAAAATGTTTGCTGTTCAAAGGACCTTGTATTCTGGTGGCCTAGAGGATTTAGTTTCAATGTGGGAAAGCTTCCACCAGGAGATAGAAATGATTCCATTCAGTTGGAAATTAAAACTACTCTCCAGCTATTCTTGGTTTCTCATACCCTCTGAGTCAAAAGACAAAAAGGAGTTACTGAACTGGTTGGGGTAATGTATCCTGATTACCAAAAGGAAATTGGACTACTACTACAAAATGGAGGTGTAAGGGCTACTAAGTCAAAGTATTAGAGATTCTTTGGGCCTTCTTTAGTATTTCCATGTACCGTGATCAAAATCAATGGAAAAGTATAACAGCTTAATCCAGGCAGGACTATGAGTGACCCAGACCTTTCAGAAAAGAGGGTTTGAATCACTCCACCAAGTAAAGAATTAAAAAAATACTTACAACTGCATCACCAGCTACAGAAATAAAGAATATTTGTCATGTTTCTTTCTTATTTCCTTATAAATATCTATCTGTGCGTGTATTTTTTCTTTCATCTGTTGCCTGTTTCTTCCAATGTAAAGTTTATTGACATAATATCATGATGTTGCAGTATTATATGTTTTACATCATAGAATTTAAGTTACAGAATATCAAGGAGAAGAGGAAACATCACTCCTCAAGAACTTTGCAACTTGTTTCACCATGCACTCCTGCCATGATGTACTGACTTCTCACAGACCTAAAATTAATGGGTCCAACCTTGGACTGAAATATCCAAAAAATGAGTCAAACTAAATCTTTTTCATTTAAGTTGATTTTATAGTATTTTGTAATTGTGAGAGATGGAGAATTATTACAATACCTTCAACTTTATCACACCAATGTTAACATGTTATGTGAACATATCTACTATCCTTAATATCTCCTTAGAGTGGAGTGTATGGAGATCCTCAAAAGATATGACAGCACCCCATATCCTATGGATGTGATCTTATATGGATAAAAGTGTTTCTGCAGGAGTAATTAAGGATTTTTGAGATAATATGACACTGGATTTTCTGTGTGTGTTCTAAATACAATGATAAGTGTGAGTATAGGAGACATAAGAGACAATATAGACTTAAAGGCCATACGAAGACAGAGATAAAGACTGGGATGATGTAGCCAAAAGCAAGGGAACATCTGGAGCCACCAGGGTCTAGAACAGGCAAGGAAGGGTTCTTCTCTAGAGCAAACAATGGAAGGATGACTCTGACACCTTGATTTTAAACTATATCCAAATCTATGAGATAATAACATTGTTTTAAGCCCCTAACTTATACATAATTTAGTATGGCAGCTCTAGGAAACTAATGCACCTCACAAATTTTTTATTTTTTACATTTTGATTTTTTTTACATTTTAATATTGCTCTTTCTCCCCCCAAATCTAGACCAGTTGTCCAATAGAATATGTCAATTCTATATTTATTTTATTATTTTCCCATGATTACAGATAATTGTTATTATTTCCATGCTTGAATTTTTGAATAAAATATTGTATAGGTAGTGTTATAGACAATTATATCACAATAGGAGGTATATAATATAACCTTATACCAATTCCATATTTAAAAATTTAGGTATATTTTCATTTTGAAATAATTTAGATATACAAAAAGTTGCAAAGATAGTACAGAGTTATCACTTAAGTTTCAATTTGATCCCGGTAATTTTAGTGTCTTTAGGTACAGTACAGACTTATTCAAATTTTGCCAGTTTTCCCATTAAGGTTTTTCTTCTGTCTTCAAAGATCCCATCCAGGATATCATCCTGCATTCAGTCATTATGTCTCTTTAGTTGGCTCCTTTCTATAGAGTTTATATTTCTATTATTTATTATGTAAATTTATTATGACTTTAACACTTTTGAAAAAAACTTGTTTAGGTATTTTTAAAAATGTTTAATATATGTTTTAATATATGTTTTTCTAATGTTTTCTCCTTATCATATGGGTTTATGGATTTTGGGGAGAATATCATAGAGAGGAATATATGATAGATGTTCTGATTTATCACTGGTGATGTTAATCTTGATCACTTGGTTGCTCTTATAATTTCCAACTCTTACTGATTTTTCATGCAACTTAACTTTTTCACTAAAGCTTTCAACGTATGAAAGTTAGTTATTTTAAACTCCCTGTCTGATATTTCTAACATGTGTATTCATGAGTCTAGAGTTTATAATTAGTTCTCTTCTGGTGTACTTTTTTATATGCCTTGAAAATTTTTGTTGTTGAAAGCTAGACAGATAAAATAATAAATATTGAAAGAAACATATTTTTTTCTGTTTGCAGATGAGCATTTTTTATTGCAAGACAATTAAAATCGGGGCTTCAGCTGATCTAGTCAGAATTTAGTTGAGTTTGAAAGTTGTTGCTACTACGGAGATTGAGCAGTGCACTAAAGAAACAAATTCCTTCAGTGATACTTAATGTTGCCTTATGTTTGGCTTGAAAATTGTCTTTGGATCTTCATTTTGTGTTGTCTTCAGAGATATCTGCCTCAGTCCATCCAGCTCTATTTCACTGTTTTTATTTTTATTATTATTTGGGGTTTGTTTGCTCATTGGAGGGATATGGAAGGATGATATTCTTTGACATTTCATTTAGCTTGCAGATAAGCACTGTGAACCAGTCTTAGGGAGATAGCCTTCACATATGTTTCAGCCACTCCTTCAGGGAAAATGCTGGACCTTATGCATTCCTGTCATTCTTCCAGAGTTTCTATCAAAAGTGTTGCAATTGGGGTGCCCTCCATGCTACAAATAAATGTTTCTGTTCCTTAGGAATGATAAGGGAACAGGGCTAGGAGTTCTGTTACTCAGTTTAGCTTCTCCCCCTACCTTCAATGGGCTTTTCATAGAACCTTGATGCTGCATGTTTGGCCATCCATTTGCTCAAATGAAATACAGCTTTTGTTCCATATGGGAGAAAGGGGGTAATCTGGTTTGAATCTTACCATGGCTGTCCTTTTTATTCTCCAGTCAGCATAAGCATTTCTCAGGGTCTCCTTGATTTGCTCTGTAGGGATCTGGTGTGTCCCTTATGAAAAACGTCTGTGTGAAAGTGAAAGACCCCACTATCTCAGCATTTCTGTGTTGCTTTATATCAGGAAAGGTTTGCTAGGACTTTGGCTTAAACACAAGAAATATATTGTCTGACATTCTGGAGGGGAGAAGTCTCAAGCTAAGGTGTCAACAGGGCTGGTTTCTTCTGAGGACTATGAAAGAAGTGTCTGTTCCATGTCTTTCTATTTAGCTTGCAAATGACCATCCCTATGCTTCTTCACATCACCTCCCATCCCTGAATGTCTCTGTATCTATAAGCTCATTTTTATAACAACATCAGTTTTATTGGATCATGGCTCACCTAAACAGCCTCATTTTACCTTGATTATTTTTGTAAAAATCCAATCTCCAATTAAGGTCATGTGATAAGAGAACTAAAGGGACTCCATCTTGTTCTTCAACAGCCATCTTAGGAATTCTGAGAAATAGTTCTGTTTCTCAGAAATAATAGAATACGGAAAGTCCTGCCTGTGTACCCATTAATCGTTATGTAGCATAATACGCTTGACAGCATAAAAACAGCAATTCCTATACAATGTAAAATTGCTTTCTTTGTTTTCCATTTTTCCTGGGCAAATACCTTGTCAGAGATTGATTGTCTAGACATTAGTAACCATTCTCTAACATGTACTCAACTAGGGTCATCATGAACCCATTCTCTTCTACTTGATCATTGCTATATCGACCTGGAAAGTCCCGTGGGAAATATTATTGTACCCATTGCTTTGTCTTGCTAACTGCCTAGATTCAGCTTCTGTACTATGGCTTGCTTGCATTGGCTGAAACCCTGCAATTGAATATTCCACCCTCTGTGATTTTGCTCTTTATAAGCTCTTGAAAAATAACTGCCAACGTGCCATCTTGTCACACTGTGTGATGTGTGAGGATGGTGGCTGCTGATCAGCTTAATAAAGGCTTTTTTTTGGCATTAGTGTGACGTGGTTTGGAGTTTTAATTGGCATCTCATTGGATACAACACTTTTGGTACAACAGTCACATTGTGTGTTGCTGGGAACTGGGACTTAGACATAAATATTTTAAGTGTATATAATTCAACTAATAATAAACTTCATGCTCTCTTGCCCACATTTGACATTAAATAATTAATTAAAGTTTATAAGGTACTGTGGTCTCCTGTCCCAGCCAAAGTTTGGGTCCTGTTTCTCCCTGTATGAGCCTGTTAGCCTTAAGATTTCAAGTTAGTTGCTTGCCCTTGTGAACTTGGTTCTCTGATGGGTTTAAAAAAAGTAATTAGTTTTCTGTTCACCAAGCTTTTTTCTCATTGTATGAGTAGGAGAAATGTTCTTTCCAACTCTTTACATCTCCTAGTTAAAACTGAAAGCATGGAATGCTGTTTGAACACATGATTAATGTGAGGTTTAGAGTGTTTCATTTTAAAAATTAGTTTTTACCTTTTGAAACTAGTAGGTGATCTATGAGATGACATTTGGTGAACACACATGAATATTTTATACCACAATCACATTTAACTAATAGCTTTTGCCTGAGTCAATTTCAAGATTAGTGATTATAACATGATTATTTTCTAATTTTTTTTGTTCTCTTCTCATTAGTAGTCTTCAGTCTTGTGTAAGGAAGACTTTTGTCTCCACATTACTACATAGTTTTCCCCTATGGACTCAGGGAAAGTTTCAATTCGGTATTTTATGATCCACTATTAGCATGATTTTTTAAAAATTTTAAAATTATTTCAAATGGTAACTTGTGGAAATCGTTCAACGAAGGCTTTGTCAGGTTTATAATCTTTTCCAGTAAAGGATGAGTAATGCAATAAAAGGTAAACAATGATTCATGTATTGTTTGATGATACTTTATTTATGGGATTCTAATGACATAACCAAGAGTCATAACACAGTACACTCTATTCTTTCAGAAAACCATCAGTCTCTGCTTCCTTCTTCTCAGAGAACTGAGCATCCACATAAGAAATCAAATAGTTAAGGCTGCCATGCTAAGGGGAATCCCAACATAGATGTGAGGAAAGGTGAGAGAGAGAGAGAGAGAGAGAGAGAGAGAGAGAGAGAGAGAGACAGAGAGAGAGAGAAGAGAAAGGGGTTATCTTACTTCAGGTTCAAGACTTTGTGAAGCAGTTATGAGCCATCCCTGCTATTTCCCTAATTCCTAAAACTCAAAATTATGAGATAAAACCAATATTTTCAAATAACAAATTTGGAAGTAATTTGTTACACATTAACGAAAACTAAAAATAGCCTCATCAAGTATTGTCTCTCTTTCACAGCCACCTCGTTTCCCTTGTCCAAATATTGTCTATATTATTATAAAATTTTTGTCCTTCTTCCAGCTCTTATCATTTCTTAGTGTTCTGTTTCTCAGGGAATGAAGGCATCAAGAAGTCTGTGTTCTTGCCAAAATGAGGGAGTAACCCAGAGCATGGTTCTTTCCCTAATTACATATAGAACTGTTCACTCATTTCTTTGTTGTACTACTATAATAATGATTTAATAAGTTCTTTAAAAACAAAAAAACAAAAATGCATAAGCTCCACAATAGTTATCAAGACCTTACTCTTGCGTAACTGACTTTCTTCATGTCCTATGCCGCAGCTACTCTGGATTTGGACCCATTGCTCATACTTGTCATGTGCACCAACTAACTATACAAACACATTATTCTTCTTGAAACAATGCATCCATCCTACTGTCATCCTCTTTCCTTGGTTAACTCATAATGGTCTCAAGATCCATGTTGAATGCCCACTTCCTCGAGAAAAACTTCCCGACTTCTTAACCATTGATTGATGTGTTGCCATAGCACTTTTTTCCCATTTTAAATTATACACTTATGTGTGTACATTTATGAGGTTTCTTCATTCCTTTCTAATGTCCCCACTAGATTGTAAGCTATACAAGAACAACAAATGTGTTAGTGTTTGCTTAGCATTGTGTTTGCAGCATTTAGACAATGCCTGGAACTTACTAAGTATTCTGTAAATAATTTTTGACTTAATAACTCTGAATGGTTGAATGAATTTTCTGTAATATTTCTATAAATTTACATAACTAAAAATAAAGCCCAAACAACCAAGGCTGGCATTAAAGCATTTTCTACTTTTATTGCTATTCATCTCTCCACATTCAGTCTTTGCAGAACTATATCAAAATAAAAGCCCTGTTTAAAGCACAGTTATTCATGTGTATTGATGTGTATATTTGTTCACTGTGAAAAATAGTTGGTGAAGTTTTCTTTGTTTTTCTTTTCCTCCTAATCCTTGCTACCCACCCCACAGTAGACATAGACACATAGGCAAATATTTTTTGGCCCATAAATAGAATTGCACTAAATAGAATTTAAATTTGATCAAGCTACTGTCCATAGCATTACATCAATGATAATCTTTATCTTTAGTTTCTAGCTATTAGAGGTCAAGGAACATGTATAGCTTCTTGTGGATACATAGAACCTAATTACTTCCTTGATATAATGTGAATTGTCAAAAATGTTTATGGCATTAATAAATGCCTATAAACCATTTATCAGCCAGTCCAATAGATTTTCCATAGTCTCTAAGAGCACTAAAGTGTGAATATGAATATATACACAAAGAAGGAATATATACTTTACAAATCATGTTATACCACAAATGTCATTTCCTTTTATTAACTTATGTTAATAAAATATGATTTTTGCATGCAGTAGTGTTAGACATCACATAGTGCTTGTCAGGAAATAAAATGTGTTTTGCATTTCTCTGCTTTCACCTTGATGGATGGAAATATAATATACAAACTATTTTGAGACTTTCCACCCACCTTTCTTGTCTTGCATAATAGCTTTTTATTGACGAACATGGTTACTCCAGAGCAGGAAATGAAGATCAATTACATATGTATTTGACAATACAGAATGGATTTAGATAAATACCACGTGCTAACATTAGAATTTAACTGATTTCAGTGGAAATGGGCTTGTAAACCTATCTTTGTCTTTTACTTAGGTATCATGAGCCTCTTAAGGAATACTTAAAAAGGATATTTATATATGATGATTAAGTTAGTGGTGATGATATGAAATTTGTAAGAATTCCTGCTTATTGATCATTTAAAATATGCTTAATATATTATAGACTATCACTCACCTAATCTTGTAAAGTTAATCTAAGACCAAAAGTGGGACTCCAAAAATATTAGGTTATTTGAACAATTTAATTAAATAACATGTCATAAATGTCTATTAAGTAAGCTGGAGGACAAAAACCCACCCTAAATAATTTCAGTGAGGCTGCTTTAAGTGTTCAGAATGCTCTTAACTAAATCAATTTAGTGCCTTTTAGGTTTGGAGGTAAATGAATGTTAAAACATCATCATAATAATAATCACTATATAACCAAACTTAATTACAACTGGAAATTATTAACTTACTGAAATTGAATCCAAATATTTCATGAAATATTACTTTGCTTTAGTTTAGAGAATTTTGTAGGAAACTTTGAATACAAAATACAAATGGAAGGAGCTTTATAGTTTCAGCCAGTATTAATCTCAGAGAATTTCCTGTATTTAGCTTTTGTATGACTAATGCTCTCAATAAACAAAAGGAAATTTCATAACTGTTTTTAATCTATCATGTAACTTTAAGTTCCAATAATAATCACAGAATGATCAATAAGAATTGGAAGTATTTTTATTATTAATTAACCACTGTTATATTGTTTACCCCATATTATGTGTTGATAGTAGACTAAGTGTTCCAAATAATACAAAAGTGGAAATTCTATTTATCTCAGGAAAGCAACAAAAAGTTACAGTGATACAGATGAAGAAAACGATCAGATCTAAGTGGCCAAGAAATCAAATTCAATACAATTTGTTTCACACTAGTACAGATTGCCATAAAGTTAGATTGACTGAAAAAAAATGGATTCAATATAGCTGGAGGCTGTATGATTGAAGGAAATTTTTGGCATACTATTGCAACTTTGTCAGAGGAATTTCTATAGAACTCCAGAATCTAGTTTTAAAACTAATACCCTATTTCATCCCATTGATTGCTTAGCCAATTTCTAAGTTTTTGTTCAGAGAAATATTTGCTTTGTACATAAGAAATCCACAGCATAATTTCATATTTTCTTCAGGAACATTTACAATATGTTATGTCATGCTTACAGATTTTACTCTTATATTCTCTAGTATTCATCTGAGTTGAATTGACCTTAAACCAAAAGTGACAGAGAAAAAAGCTAATTATTATTCTGTATATAATGACATTTATTATATATTAGGAGAATTTTCTTCATTTATTTACTTTGATTCATTTTTTGAATAAAATTATATCAACAGTGTGTTATTTTTATTGATACATTATACATAATAGTGGAATTCTATATGCCATATTTGTAGGTCATATAACAATTTGATCAGTACCTTCCTTTTTCTCTCCTTTTTCCTCCCACTGATCTGCTTGCTATACTGTATTGATCTCTGTTGTTGCTGTAATTATAATTATTTCAATTAATGCATAATAATTATATAAGTGGGATTCATTGTGGTATATTCATATATGGACATAGCATAAATGGTACATTTCCCCAGTACTTCCCCATTCCCTCCTTTAATCCTCCTTTCATCTGTCTAGATGTGGTTCCCTCCCTCCTTCCCTCTCTCCCCTACATATGAGAGAAAACATTCAACCCTTGACTTTCTGAGTCTTCTTTATTTCACTTAACATGATATTCTCCAGTTCCAACTGTGTACCAGCAAATTACATTCTTCTTCATGTCTGAATAAAACTTTATTGTGTATGTATGTGGGCTACATTTTCTCTATCACTTTGTCTGTTGATGGACATCTAGGCTGATACCAAAACTTGGCTATTGAGAATTGTGCTGCTATAAACATTAGTATACATGTTTGAGAGTAGTATTAGTAAGGAGGAATTAAGTGAAAGTGATCATAAGAGCCTTAATGAGGAGGTAGCTAAGATGGCGGCTGGCTGAGAGCCAAAGAGGAGGCATTTAATTGTTTTCTCCTGACCTTAATGTAATCAACTAAGAATCTTTCTGTGCTCGTGAACACTGTGTGACACACCTGTAAGTTGAGCTTGTGACACGTGTATACTTGTTAAGGTGAAGAGTATTTAACCAGGTAGGACTGGTGAGAGGGGTGGTTGGAGTTGGAGAGAGAATACAGAAGAGAAAGCAGAGAAGAAGCAAAAATAAAGAACCTACTCATTCTCAGTCTGCCTCCGATTTATTTCCCACATTATCGTTGCTGCAGGAGGCAACAGCTGCAGACGGCAACACATGTTATCTCTATAGATGTTGATTTTAGTTGGATTCAATCAAAAAATATATATTTTATACATTCCATATATATTCCATTACAGTTTTGATTTTACTTCATTCCAAGAACTGCTTGCTATGGGGAATGAAAACCACATAGAGAGGGAAAGAGCAAAAACAAACAACATACACACACATAGAGGAAAGATAAAGAGATCAAAATCATATGTCTAAAAGGCAATGAAACATTTCCTCAAATAAATCATTAGAAAAATGCAAGTTATTTTTATGAGATAAGTAATTTTGGCAAATTTTGGCAAAGCTGGTTAAGTTGAGAAAAACAAAAGTGGCTGATGGTGGGAATTAGCCAATTGGTCAACATATTCAGTGAAGTGGAGAAAAAAGAAAATGACAACCAACAGGGTCAGGGGAGGGTAATGAGCTGCACTACTACAGAGCTCAGATTCACAGTATTTAAACACAGTACTTAAGACACATATAATTATGTGGTATGAAAGTTTAATTGTGCTTTTTTGCATACTTTTCAGTATTAATACCTAAAATTATAATAATGATTTCATTATAATTTTTATTTTCACATAAATGAGCTTTCACTAAAATAATAGAAGTTACGACATCTATATGATTATAGAAAGAGTAACCCATGTTTTTTTTTTTCTTAAAATTTCTCTCTGAGTTCAGGACACATGTCCCAGGATTTTGCTTCCCGTATTGTATTGTCTGGCTGAAGAAAATTACATTATTGTTTGCCTGGCCAGATTCATGCTTAACCTAAATCTCAAGTAATAGAGAAAATGACTACCTCATCTTTCAAAATCACATTCTAAATATTTACATCAAGAAACAATAGGAACTGTAGTTGTGGTTCAGTGGAAGAGTGCTTGCCTAGCATGTTTGAGGCACTGAGTTAGATTCTCAGCACCATCTATAAAAATAATGAATAAAATAAAAGTCCATCAACATCTAAAATATATATAAAAAAGATATAATGATAGCTAACATTTTTGAGTACCTGATATTTATCAGTGTCATTTTACTATAAGATCACTATATTTTTAAACATTTATTGGTTCAGGAACATTCTGTACACACAAATGATTAGAGCTTCACTCAAGCTGCATTCACTAACCACATCTCTTTCAAATGTTTCCTTATGGAAACTAGGCCAACAACCTAAAAGTCTCTTCAATTACATCTTGCTATTTACATTTTGCTTTGATATATTTTTACTTAAAAGTAGCATGAGCATGCTTGGATACCTCAAACTATTATTTAAATTACAAAGTGCTACATGAGTGCTTTATTAACACTTTTTTTAGTTTCTGTATCTTTTTTAAGGCTTAAATTTATGTTGAATATGGTAAGGTAAAAGATTCACATTCATTTTAGAAGTCAATCAGTTTTCATGCTTAGGGTATATATGGTCAGAAAATCATAATAGAATCCTGGAGAGATATCAGGTCACTTCCAACATTTCTTTTTTTTATAGGTCTAAGTTACTCAGAGTTTTATCTGAAACTCTTGGGACCCAACTGTCCCAATTCTGCTGAAGGTATATGATGTCTTGTCATGGTTCAAAGACACTATTTCTGATAAGTCACTGGTTCCTACTTTTTCTAAGAAACTCCATACCATTGGGACTATCCTGAACAGCATTTCATTGATTTAATAGAATATCATCTCTAATGTATCAAAACTAGGAGACAAAAATAGTTGGCATCAGCTTCACTTCAAAAAAGTGAAACCTTAATACCAAAATCTATATACAACCGTAACAATTATAGCCAATGTAGGCCACATAAATTCTATCCCATTTTATTGATTTTTGGATCTTCTATAAATGGCATTTGTTTTGCTATAAAAATACATTCGCTTAAACATTAAAAAATAAAGCTTATCTAAATAACAATAGATGAAATTTATTTCCTCTCATTCATATTCCTTTGGGGGAGCTGAGAAGGTAGTATGGATGAAAAAGTTGCAGTAAAGCCAAGGAGGTGGGGAACATCTAGGAGTGTCTCACTTGCTAAATTTAGGAACCTTTAAAAATCAAAAATTGAGAAAAAGCCCCAGCCTGCAAGCTTTCCAGGTAGGCCCCATCTGGCAGACTTTCCCAGCCCGCCAACCACAGAAAGGCAATCCCACAACAGGACAGCAGGAGAACATGCCCCGGTCTGCAAGCTTCCCAGGTTCTCAGTAACTGCCTGGATGTGATCCAGGACAACTGGCTCAAACTGGAAGGGAAAAAAAGAAGGACTTCACAGGGCACTGTTTGACTGAGATCTGTTCCTGAGATTTGTTCCTGGGTTCGACTTTGGTTTTCCCTTTTTGTTGCTGTTGTTGTTGTTTGATTGTGGGTTTGTTTGTTCACTTTTATTCCTCTTTTCTTTCTTTCTTTCCTTCCTTCTCACTTTTGTCTCCTTTCTTCTTCCCTCATTTTTCCTATTTACACCCTGCCATTGCATTCTCAACAGAGGTGAAAACAAGTTATACACAGAAATTGGGATTTCGAGAACTGGGACAAATAAATTATACAGCAAAGTGGTATTATATATAATTTATTCTCTCTTTTTTTCCCTCACTTTCTCTTTCCTCTCTTTTACACTAATCCCTACTTCTTTGTCATCTCTCTCTTTTTTCTCCTCTTTCTTCTTCTTCTTTTCTTTTTTGCTTTTCCATCTTTCTTTTTTTCTTCTCTCAATGGTTGCATAAGTTTGGTGTATATATAAATCGGTCTTTCCACTAAATCGTTCACTCTCTTTCCTCTCTTGTCTGATGATATTAAACCACTTCCATCAAATTCTCTTTTCACACTTCCTAAGAAAGCTCAACCCAATACCCTCACTTCCTTCTTCCTAAAATTATCACCTCTGTGTCCAACACTTAAAACTATAAAACCTACCACAAACTTACAGAGTAAATTGGAGACAATATATGAGTTAAATAAATCTGTACATTGTGATCAAACTGGGATTATTTGAATAGTAATTGTTTGGTTTTAAAATGTAAAGTATTTATAAGTGGATCGGATAGAATTGTACTATAGGAGCATCATAAGGATTTAAGGTAAAAATGAAATAGTCGAGGCTCCACAGTGCTAGAAGAAAAATAACACAAGCAATATGAAGAAACAAGGGAAGAAAGTGACACAAACAAATCAACATATCTCCTCAAAAGATTCCATGGCAAGCACTGTTGGTCAAATGCCAGAGATGGAACTCATAAATTACATGTTCCAAATGTTTATGGAACTTAACAATGAACTCAAAAATTATATAAGGGAGCAAATATAAGTGTTAAATTCTTTTGACAAAGACTTCCAAAAACAAGTACAGGAAGCAAAAGATTGCTTCAACAGGGAGATAGATTAGAACACTTGGAAGAAAGGACCTCAAATAACAAAGACAAAATATATACCCTGGAGAAAAATGTAGATTACACAGCAAAAATAGTAATAATCAAGAACAGAACATTCAAGAAATATGGGACAACATTAAAAGACCAAATTTAAGAGTGATTGGGGTGGAGGAAGGTGCAGAGTTCCAAGCCAAAGGAATGAGTCATGTATTCAATGAAATGATAGCAGAAAATTTTCCAAACATGAGGAATGAATGGGAAAACCAAGTCCAAGAGGCTTACCGAACACCAAACGTACAAAATCACAACAAATCCACATCAAGACACATTATAATGAAAATGCCTAATATACTGAGCAAGGAGAGAATATTAAAAGCCACAAGAGAAAGGAAGCAGATTCCGTATAGGGGGAAACCAATCAGACTATGTTCAGATTTTTCAACTCAGACTTTAAAAGCTAAAAGATCCTGGAATAGCATATTTCAAGCTCTAAAAGAAAAGGGATGTCAACCAAGAATCTTTTACCCAGCAAAATTGAGCTTTAGATTTGAAGATGAAATAAAAACCTTCCACGACAAACAAAAGTTAAAAGATTTCACAACTCAAAAGCCAGCACTTCTGAACATCCTGGGCAAAATATTCCACGAAGAAGAAAAGAATAATAACAATGAAAATCAACAAAGGGAAATATTAAGATAAAGGAAATACCAACCAGAGAAGAAAACAAATCGAGTTAAATACCATAAACAAATAAAAATGGATGGGAATAAGAATTACATCTCAGTAATAACCCTGAATGTTAATGGCATAAACGCACCATTCAAAAGACACAGATTGTCAGACTGGATTAAAAAAAAAAAACGACCGAACAACTTGCTTTCTCCAAGAAACCCACTTCATAGAAAAAGACATCAATAGACTGAAGGTGAAAGGATGGGAAAAGTCTTATCACTCACATGGGCTGAAGAAGAAAGCAGGGGTTTCCATTCTCATATCAAATAAGGTAGACTTCAAGCCAAAGCTAATCAAAAGGGACAAAAGATGGATATTTCTTACTACTTCAGGGAACCATTCATTAACAAGATATAACAATTATAAATCTATATGCCCCAAATAATGGGGCACCTACATTCATCAAACAAACTCTTCTCAAGTTCATGAGTGAAATAGACCACAGCACAATTATTCTAGGGTACTTCAACACACCTCTCTCACTAATTAATAGATCATCTAAACAAAAAGCTAATTAAAGAAACTTTAGGTCTCATTAAAACAATTAATCACTTAGACCTAATGGACATATACAGAATATTTCATTCCTCAGTGAGTGAATACACTTTCTTCTCAGCAGCACATGCCTCCTTCTCCAAAATAGACCATATATTATGTCACAAGGCAAATATCAGCAGATATAAAAAAGTAGAGATACTACCTTACATTCTATCAGACCATAATGGAATGAAATTGGAAATCAATGACAAAACAGAAATGGAAAAAAAAAAAAAAAAAAAACTATTCTAACAACTGGAAGCTAAACAACATGCTACTGAATGAACAAAGTGTTAAAGAAGACATCAAGGAGGAGATTAAAAAATTCCTAGAGGTAAATGAAAACACAGCTATGTCATATAGAAATCTCTGGGACACTATGAAGGCAGTAGTAAGAGGAAAATTCATTGCACTGAGTTAATTCCTTAAAAGAAAAAAACCCCAACAAATAAATGACTTAACATCAAAGCACTAGAAAAAAGAAGAACAAATCAACACTAAGAGTAGTAGAAGACAGGAAATAATTAAAATCAGAGCTGAAATTAATGAAATTGAGACTAAAGAAACAATTCAAAGAATTGACAAAACCAAAAGTTGGTTCTTTGAAAAAGTAAATAAAATTGACAGACCCTTAGTGATGCTAACAAAAAGAAGAAGAGAAAAAATTCAAATTACTAACATCTGTGATTAAAAAGGAAATATCACAAGAAACACCTCAGATATACAGAAGATAATTAGAAGTTATTTTGAAAACTTATACTCTAATAAAATAGAAAATCTGAATGCATCGACAGATTGCTAGAGTCATATGAATTGCCCAAACTAGAACGGGAGGCTATACACAATTTAAACAGATCAATTTCAATCGAGGATATAGAAGACACCATCAAAAAGCTAAAATTAAGAAAAATCCAGGTCCCGATGGGATCACCGCCGATTTCTTGTAGAGAAGGTCTAATACCAATGATCTTCAACTTATTTCAAGAAATAGAAAAAGAGGGAGCTCTCCCAGACTCTTTCTATGAGGCCAATATTACATTAATTCCAAAGCCAGGCAAAGAAACAGCCAAATAAAGAAAATTTCACACCAATATCTTTAATGAACATAGATGCAAAAAACCTCAACAAAATTCTGGCAAATCCAATACAAAAACATATCAAAAAGATAGTGCACCACGATTAAGTGGGGTTTATTCCAGGGATGCAAGGTTGGTTCAACATTTGGAAATCAATAAACATAATACATCACATCAATAGACTTAAAGATAAGAACCATATGATCTTCTCAATAGACGCAGAAAAAGCATTTGACAAAAAACAACACCCCTTTATGTTCAAAACACTAGAAAAACTAGGAATAACAGGAACGTATCTCAACATCATGAAAGCTATTTATGCAAAGCCCCAAGCTAACATTATCATAAATGGAGAAAAATTGAAAGCATTTCCTCTAAAAACTGGGACAGGGATGCCCCTGTCACCACTGCTATTTAACATAATACTTGACACTCTGACTAGAGCAATTCGACAGATAAAAGAAATTAAAGGGATCCAGATAGGAAAAGAAGAGCTCAAATTAGCACTATTTGCTGATGACATGATAATATACCTAGAAGACCCAAAAAACTCTACCAGAAAACTTTTACAACTAGTAAATGAATTTGGCAAAGTAGCAGGATACAAAATCAATACCCGTAAGTCAAAGGCATTTGTGTACATCAGTGACAAATCCTCTGAAAGGGAAATGATGAAAACTACCCCATTTACAATAGCATCAAAAAATATATATATCTGTGAATCAACTTAACAAAAGAGGTGAAGAATCTCTATAGTGAAAATATAGAACACTAAAAAAAGAAATTGTAGAAGACCTCAGAAGATGAAAAAAACCTACCTTGTTCTGGGTAGGTAGAACTAATACTGTCAAAATGTCCATACTACCAAAAGCATTATACAGATTTAATGCAATTCCAATCAAAATCCCAATGACATTCCTCAATGAAATAGAAAAAGCAGTCATGAAATTCATCTGGAAAAATAAGAGACCCAGAATAGCCAAAGCAATCCTGAGCAAGAAAAGTGAAGCAGGTGGCATCACCATACCACACTTTAAATTATACTATTGAGCAATAGTAACAAAAACAGCATGGTATTGGTATCAAAACAGATTGGTAGACCAATGGTACAGAATTGAGGACACAGAGACTAATTCATATAATTTCAGCTATCATATATTAGACAAAGGTGCCAAAAATGTACAGTGGAGAAAGGATAGCCTCTTCAACAAATGGTGCTGGGAAAACTGGAAAACCATATGCAACAACATGAAATTAAACCTTTATCTCTCTCCATGCACAAAATTCAGTTCAAAGTGGATCAAGGACCTAGGAAATAGACCAGAGACAATATGCCTAATAGAAGAAAAAGTAAGCTCCAATTTCCAACATGTCGGATTAGGCCCCAAGTTTCTTAATAAGAATCCTGTAGCGCAAGAATTAATATCAAGATCAATGAATGGGATAGATTCAAACTAAAAAGCTTCTTTTCAGTAAAAGAAACAATCAGGGAGTTGAATAGAGAGCCAACAATTTGGGAACAAATATTTAATACATGTACATCGGATGGAGCACTAAATTCTAGAATATATAAAGAACTCAAAAAACTTAATTCCAAAAAAACAAATAACCCAATCAACAATTGGGTAAGGAATTGAAAAGACACTTCTCAGAAGAAGATACACAATTAATCAACAAATACATGAAAAAATGCTCAACATCCCTGGCAATTAGAGAAATGCAAATCAAAACTACTCTAAGATTTCATTTTACTCCAGTCAGAATGGCAGCCATTAAGAACACAAACAACAATAAATGTTGGAGTGGATGTGGGGAGAAAGGCACACTCTTACATTGCTGGTGGGACTGCAAAATGGTGCAACCGTTATGGAAGGCAGTATGGAGATTTCTTGGAAAAATGGGAATGTAACCACCCTATGACCCAGCCATCCCACTCCTGGGTCTATTACCAAAGGACTTAAAAACAGCATATTACAGTGACACAGCCACTTCAATGTTTATAGCAGCACAGTTCACAATAGCTAGATTGTGGAACCAACCTAGATGTCCCTCAGTTGATGAATGGATAAAGAAAATGTGGTACATATACACAATGGAATTTTACTCAGCAATAAAAGAAAATAAAATAATGGCATTCACAGGTAAATGGATGAAGTTGGAGAATATAATGCTAAGTGAAGTTAGTCAATCTCAAAAATCCAAATACTGAATGTTTTCTCTGATATAAGGAGGCAGATCCACAGTGGTGTTTGGTCAGGGTACATAGAAGGATTAGAGTAATGCTAGAAAGGTCAAAGGGGAGGGAGGGGAAGCAAGGGAGCAAGGGGGGAGAGAAGGAAAAAAAGAAAAGGTGTTTGAATAAGATGGATGTTGTTATCCTAAATGCATGATTGAAGATTTGAATGGTATGAATATACATTGTATACAAACAGTGTTTTATTAAAAGATGCTCTATATGTTTATTATGAATTATAATGCATACTACTATTATAAATACAACAACTTTGGTTAGTAATACAAAATAAGATAAAATAAAAATAAAGTTTATGCAGGAAAAAAATCAAAATTTGCCACTAGTAATAACTTTTATCACACTAGATAAAATGCTAATCCATGCTTCCATACATATATAAATTAATCAGTAATTTTCCCCAAAATAGTTAAAAATATGACACAAGGAAAATTCAAATGTTAAGTAGAAAAATTTAAAGAAAATTTTATAACTTAACCAGGTAGTCAGAATCCCTGTCCCGTGGAGAATGGGACACACCAACAGGCACACATTTATTCTGTAGTATTTCTCTCAAAAAGTCACAAGCTGATTCTCCATATGAGGAAATGAATTCAACAGAACCAGATTAGGACTATTCTTTCAAAGAGTCAAGGTCATGACAGATAGTATAAAACTGGAGAAATGATCCAGACTGAAGAAGAATAAAGACACATAATAATGCAATGCATGATTCTGTATTGGTCTTGAACGAGAAGGGGAAAAAAGGGATACCATAGGACTATTAATAAATACTGAATGAAATCTGTAATTTCATGGTAATATTAAATTAATGTTGATTTCCAGATTTTCATTGTTGTGTTGTGGTTATGTAGGAGAATATCTTGGTTTTGGTAAAATGTGCATGACTGACCTAATTAAGAACTAATGGGGCATTATGTCTGGAATTATCTTCAATGGTCCAAAAAAGGAAGAATGATAATGAGTATTTATTGTTCAGAGACAATTCTCTGGGTGTTTGCATTTCTAGGTCTTGAGAAATATTTTATCCCATACTGTCTTTGCAAGTACATTTGCATAGGAAATAGCCATGGATGAAAGAAGTAGAGTTCTCACTCAGCAGAGGGCAGATGTGTTTTATCACCAGGATAATAAACTTAATGTCTCCCTCTGGTATAAAGATTGAAAGGTTTAGCTGCATCCCCTGATAAGACAAAGGCTTTCCTAAATTTCTGATTATTTGGTCATGATAAGGGCCAACTGTTTGGGACAATTCACTTGAGCCTGCTTTTTAATTATCCTCATCAATGAAAACAAAAGGAACCAATTGGAACATGCAGTAAATGTTGCCTGTTATGTCACCAGTAATAAAGTCTTTGTCACTGACCCAAGTGTCTCTCAAGTTATGCCAGTATCTATGAAACTGTGACAAGCTAACTTGTTAGCTTCCCAGCAGGATAAAATCCCAGACACTTCACAATTCTTGACATCTACATGCAGCGAAGAGAAAGTTTTGAGTGAGCAAGGGTGGGAAAATATCATCCTTAGGAATGTGGGTGAAGACTGAGCTTCATTGCAACATTTCTGAAAGTGCAACTTTTATGAAATCTTTATGTCAATTTAAAATTAGTTCAAAATATTATCGCATAAGAAATCATTTCCACTCAAAAATAACAAAGCAAAATTCCTACATTTATAATTATTTAAAATTAATTTAAATCTTGAATTATTATTTACTTTGCTTATATATTCAGGTCTTTTGTATCCACCAATGTAAAGCCAGATCATTCATAAAGCAGTGAAGGAGTTAATCTCACTTGGCCTATAATACATACTATTATTTAATTTTCTACCTGTCATTTATGTTTTCAAAAGTTGTTTTCTTACTACCATTTAAAACATAATGAATACCTAGATATTTGCAAATATTAGTGACCAGTTAGGAATTTTTGGCATTTTCATGTTTCATAAACATGTAACATTATTATAAAAATACACCATTATATGCAAGAAAATACAAATATAGGTAGCTCTTATTGGAAAAAAGCCACATCGGGAATGCCTTGTAGCAAAGGGAGGTTTCTTAAGGGCCAGGTGGAAGGGAAGAGGGGTAGAGAATGGGCAGCGTGGAAGGGCAGGGAAAGGAAGGGAAGGGAAGAAGCAGGGGAGAGGAAGGGAAAAAGACCCGCATTCTGGACTGGCCGGGGCTTAAGTACAGAGGGGCAGGAGAATGACTTGTATGGTCCAGGTTGGCTCAGAAAGGAGAGCCTGCCCTGGGGTGAATTCCCACAAAAGGCGAGTATTTTCAGGATCAGGAAGGGTAGGGACTTGAAGCCAGCCAAAGGTGGATTCTCGTGAGAGATGGGCACTTCTGGGAAGGCACCTGGGGGTATGGCCTGATGGCCTGATTTTATCTAACATTCCCCCCTTTTTTGTTTTCTTAGGAAGTGAGAAGTTGTGTTTTGATCTGGCTGCTTCGGAGCTGAAAGGGGACGATGTGGGGTGTTATGAGGGGTGAGATGTGGGCATATAAAACAGGCAAATCAGGCTTGAGGGTAGAATAATTCCCAGGAGGTAGGCGTGGAAAAGATGAGTCTCTGCAGGTATGAGATGGATGAAGTTTCCTTAAAGCCAGAGATTGGTGAAGGTGTCAAAGCAAGCTTCCACAGAAAGTCACTGAGGGAGTCAGCTGGCTATCCTCTCGAAGAGCATGTTGTAGGATTTGCTAGTTTAACACTATTATGAAAGCAACAAAGGAAAAAAAGGTGAGAGGGATTATTGTCCATAGGCCTGTGTTCCACCAGGTGGGACTTAACAGTGAAGAGGCCAATTGAGAGTGCAAGGCGCATCATAATGAACATAGGGTGGCAGATTAGGGGGCTCTCGGAGCAGGCTGACGAAGAGCCTAAGTCATCTCTGGTTGGAAAGTCATCCGTTGGTTTTTCAACAGTTGATAATCTGTGAGAAAAAGCTTGTTAAAGGTTCAAAACCAGAAAAACAGAAAAGATTATTTTGAGTCGGTATCGGGGACACGAGAGAAATGAATTTTTAGGGGATCAGTGGGAAGATGAGAGCAAGTATATTGAGGTAGTTGTTTGTCAGCCTTTTGTGGGTCTTCAGCTGGTTGAGCAGCTGGTTTCAGTCTGGAAATATGAATCCAAGATGTCAAGTTCCCTGAGGTTTCACGAAGCTTAGCAGCCATGGGTGTGCACAGCACAACCTGGAAGGGGCCTGTTCACTTTGGGACAAGGGAGACTGCTCCTGTGTCCTGGGGAGGGGAGAAATATACCCAAAACCTGGGTGTTAATGGGAATGAAGCAGTGAGTCTACTTGGGTCAGGCAGGATGTAATCTTGGCATGTCCACATCTGATGTCTGATGAAAGATAGATTTTACTTAGCTGTTCCTGTAGAAATTTTCAACACAGGGAAGGAAGGCATAGGATAGGAGAACTCCAACTAGAGTTCCCAATATTGGGAAAGCCTAGCTATTGAAGGAGTTTTGTGAACATATTCCAATGGGATTGTCATGCCACTTCTAATTTTCCCTTTCTAATTGTTCTTGTAATTGTTTAACCTTTGTCGATGACAAGTTCTGCTCCCTTGAATGTTGAAGTTTGAACACTAGAGAAGAATGCTTAGGCAAACATACAAAGCAGGGTCTATCTAAAATGGGTAACAAGAGGGTCTTTGCTGCTATCTTCTTCCTTCATACTGTGAACAGGCCTGTACTGTGACCAGGCCCAGTGGGATGACCAAAAGGTGAAAAGCAGATGGGCTAAAGCGAGGAAGGGCAGGATGGTGCATCCCAGGACACATGAATTAAAAACTGTATAGCTCCCTGTAGGGAGGGGCAATTCCTGGGACAGGTTGTCGATGGCAACAGGTTGGGGCACGTTATTGATAAGGGTGGAAGAAGGGATCTGAGGGAATCAGCATTTCAATCCCTCAGGGGACAGTTTCCCAACTTCCCAAAATTGGCTCACTCAAATTGGCTTTTGACCTGACTTGATTTACCTATATATGCTGACTGCCTATGAGATTCTGGCTTCATTTCCCTTCTGATTTTAGGAACTCCTTACTACTGTAAGGGAATGGGACGATGAACAGATCTGGCTTCTTCAAGATGAAAGAGGGCGGCGAGATGGGGGCAAGTAGTTTGGAGTTACCTTTTAGAAGTCAGGTCAGACTGAAGCTTGGGAAAATTTGCAATGTCATCATGGACAAGAGCGCCTATGAAAGAAAAACAACAACAACAACAAAAAAAAAAAACATGAGTACTGAATAAACGTTGCAGCATCTGGAACATGTCAATGTATACCATGAAGATGACAATTTCTCACCAGGAGGTGTGAGGGCTGAGAAGTTGTCCCCATAATTAGGCCAGAGTGGACATGGCATTTATTTGGGAATATAAATCACTTTTTAAAAAAAATTTAAGATGTTATAAATGACAGCAGAATGCATTACATTTCATATTACACATATAGAGCACTTTTTTACATATCTCTGGTTGTATGCAAATTATATTCACACCATTCATGACTTCATACATGCACTTAGGGTAATGATATCCATCTCATTCTACCATCTTTTTTTTTCTTCCTTCACACTTTTTCCCCCTCCCTTTCCCTCCCTCACCATTGGCCATTCTAGTATTCCTCTAATCCTCCTATGCTCCCCATCCCAATCCGACTGTGAATTGGCCTCCTTATATCAGAGAAAACATTTTGCATTTGGCATTTTGGGATTGGATAACTTCACTTAGCATTATATTCTCTAACTCCATCCATTTTCCTGCAAAAGCCATGATTTTATTCTCTCTTATTGCTGAGTAATATTCCATTGTGTGTATATACCACATTTTCTTTATCCATTCATCTACTGAAGGGCATCTAGGTTGGTTACACAGTTTAACTATTGTGAATTGTGCTGCTATAAACATTGATGTGGCTGTGTCCCTGTAGTATGCTGTTTTCAGGTTTTTTGGGTAAAGACAAAGGAGTAGGATAGATGGGTCATAAGGTGGTTCCATTCCAAGTTTTCCAAGGTATCTCCATACTGCTTTCCATATTGGCTGCACCATTTTGCAGTCCCACCAACAATGTATGAGTGTGCCTTTTTCTCCACATCCTCTCCAAAATTTATTGTTGTTTGTGTTCTTAACAGCTGCCATTCTGACTGGTGTGAGATGAAATCTTAGAGTGGTTTTGATTTGCATTTCTCTAATTGCCAGAGAGGTTGAGCATTTTTTCATGTATTTGTTCATTGATTGTATATCTTCTTCTGAAAAGTGTCTGTTCAGTTCCTTGGCCCATTTATTGATTGGGTTATTTTTTTTTTTTTGGTGTTATGATTTTTGAGTTCTTTATATATTCTAGAGATTAGTGCTCTATCTGACGTGCATGTGGTAAAAATTTGTTCCCAATTAGTAGGCTCTCTGTTCACCTCACTGATTGTTTCTTTTGCTGAGAAGAAGCTTTGTAATTTGAGTCTATCCCATTTATTGATTCTTGGTATTAATTCTTGTGCTACAGGATTCTTATTAAGGAACTTGGGACCTAATCCAAGATGTTGGAGATTAGAGCTTATTTTTTCTTCTATTAGGTGTAGTGTCTCTGTTCTAATTCCTAGATCCTTGATCCACTTTGAGCTGAATTTTGTGCATGGTGAGAGATAGAGGTTTAGTATTATTTTATTGCATATGGATTTCCAGTTTTCCCAGCACCATTTGTTGAAGAGGCTATCTTTTCTCCAATGTACATTTTTGGTGCCTTTGTCTAATATAAGATAACAGAAATTATATGTGTTAATCTCTGTGTCCTCTATTCTGTACCATTGGTCTACTGGCCTATTTTGGTTGCCAATACCATGCTGTTTTTGTTACTATTGCTCTGTAGTATTATTTAAGGTCTGGTATAGTGATGCCACCTGCTTCACTCCTCTTACTAAGGATTGCTTTAGCTATTCTGGGTCTCTTATTTTTGCAGATGAATTTCATGATTGCTTTTTCTATTTCTATGAGGAATGTCATTAGGATTTTGATTGGCATTGCATTAAATCTGTATAGTGCTTTTGGTAGTATGGTCATTTTGACAATATTAGTTCTGCCTATCCAAGAACAGGGTAGATCTTTCCATCTTCTAAGGTCTTCCATAATTTCTTTCTTTAGTGTTCTGTAGTTTTCATTATAGAGGTCTTTCACGTCTTTGGTTAAGTTGATTCCAAAGTATTTTATTTTATTTTATTTTTTGATGCTATTGTAAACAGGGTAGTTTTCTTCATTTCCCTTTCAGAGGATTTGTCACTGATATATAGAAATGCCTTAGATTTATGGGTGTTGATTTTGTATCCTGCTACTTTGCTGAATTCATTTATGAGTTCCAGAAGTTTTCTGATGGAATTTTTTGGGTCTTCCAGGTATAAAATCATATCATCAGCAAATAATGATAATTTGAGTTCTACTTTAGTTATCTGTATCCTTTTAATTTCTTTCATCTGTCTTATTGCTCTGGCCAGCATTTCAATTACTATGTTGAATAGAAGTGGTGAAAGAGGGCATCCCTGTCTTGTTCCAGTTTTTAGATGGAAAGCTTTCAATTTTTCTCCATTTAGAATAATGTTGGCCTGGGGATTAGCATATATAGCTTTTATGATGTTGAGATATGTTCCAGTTATCCCTAGTTTTTCTAGTGTTTTGAGCATGAAGGGGTGCTGTATTTTGTCAAATGCTTTTTCTGCATCTATTGAGATAATCATATAGTTCTTATCTTTGAGTCTATTGACATGGTGAATTACATTTATTGTTTTCCGTATGTTGAACCATCCTTGTATCCCTGGAATGAACCCCACTTGATCATGGTGTATTATAGTTTTGATATGTTTCTGTATCCGTTTTGCTAGAATTTTATTGAGAATTTTTGCATCTATGTTCATTAAAAATATGGGTCTGAAGTTTTCTTTTTTGGATGTGTCTTTGCCTGGTTTGGGGATCAGGGTGATGTTGGGCTCATAGAATGAGTTTGGAAGTACTCCCTCTTTGTCTATTTCCTGAAATAAATTGAAGAATATTGGTATCAGTTCTTCATTGAAGGTCTTGTAGAACTCAGCTGTGTATCCATCTGGTCCTGGGCTTTTCTTGGTTGGTAGGCTTCTGATGGCATCTTCTATTTTGTCACTTGAAATTGGTCTCTTCAAATTATGTATATCCTCCTGCTTAAGTTTGGGCACATCATACAACTCTAAAATTTGTGATGACTTCGGTGATTTGTATTTTGTTGGAGTACAAGTTTTCAAAATAATTTTGAATTATTTCCTGTATTTCCGTAGTGTTTGTTGTGATATTTCCTTTTTCATCACATATATTAGTAATTTGAGTTATCTCTCTCCTTCTCTTTGTTAGCCTGGACAAGGGTCTGTCAATTTTATTTATTTTTTCAAAGAACCAACTTTTTGTTTTGTCAATTTTTTCAATTGTTTCTTTGGTTTCAATTTCATTAATTTCAGCTCTGATTTTAATTATTTCCTGACTTCTACCACTTTTGATGTTGGATTGTTCTTCTTTTTCTAGAGCTTTAAGATGTAATTTAAAGTCATTTATTTGTTGACTTTTTCTTCTTTTGAGGAATGAACTCAATGCAATAAACTTTCCTCTTAGAACTGCCTTCATAGTGTCCCAGAGATTTCAATATGTTGTGTCTGTGTTCTCATTCACCTCTAAGAATTTTTTAATCTCCTCTTTGATGTCATCTACAACACATTGTTCATTCAGGAGCATATTATTTAGTCTCCAGGTGTTGGAGTAGCTTTTATTTCTTATTTTATCATTGATTTCTAACTTCATTCCATTATGGTCAGATAGAATGCAGGGTAGAATCTCAACTTTTTTGTATTTGCTCAGAGTTGTTTTGTGGCCTAGTATATGGTCTATTTTAGAGAAGGTTCCATGTACTGCTGTGAAGAAAGTGTATTCACTTGTTGAAGGGTGAAATTTTCTATATAAGTCAGTTAAGTCTAAGTTGTTTATTGTATTTTTGAGTTCTGTAGTTTCTTTGTTCAGCTTTTTTTTGGAAGATCTATCCAGTGATGAAAGGGGTGTGTTAAAGTCACCCAGAATTATTGTGTTATGGTCAATTTGACTCTTAAACTTCAGGAGAGTTTGTTTGATGAACATGGATGATCCATTGTTTGGGTCATATATATTTATAATTGTTAAGTCTTGTTGGTTCTCTTGAGCAGTATACAGTGTCCTTGTTTATCCCTTTTGATTGACTTTAGCTTGAAGTCTACTTTATTTGATATGAGGATGGAAACCCCTGCTTGTTTCCTCTGTCCTTATGAGTGGTAGAATTTTTCTCAACCTTTTACCCTCAGCCTATGGATGTCTTTTCCTATGAGATGAGTCTCTTGAAGGCAGCATATTGCTGGGTCTGTTTTTTTTGATCCAATCTGCTAATCTATGTCTTTTGATTGGTGAGTTTAGGCCATTAACATTCAGAGTTATTATTGAGATGTGTTTTGTATTCCCAGCCATTTTTATTTTTGGTATTTACCTTGACATGGTTTCTCTTCTGATTGTTTTTTTCCTTTAGTGTAATACCTCCCTCTGTTGATTTTCATCATTGTTTTTCTTTTCCTCTTCATGGAATATTTTGCCAAGGATGCTCTGTAGTGCTGGCTTTCTACTTGTAAATTATTTTAACTTTTGTTTATCATGGAAGGTTTTTATTTTGTCCTCAAATCTAAAGCTTAATTTTGCTCTGTATAAGATTCTTGGTTGGCATCCCTTTTCCTTCAGAGCTTGGAATATGTTGTTCCATGATCTCCTAGCTTTGAGTGTCTGAATTGAAAAATCTGTTGTGATACGAGTTGGTCTCCCCCTATATGTGATCTGATTCCTCCCTTTTGCGGCCTTTAAAATTCTATCCTTTTTCTGTATGCTAGGCATTTTCATTATAATGTGTCTTGGTGTAGATCTGTTGTAATTTTGTACATTTGGTGTCCTATAAGCCTCTTGTATTTGGTTTTCCAATTCATTCTTCATGCTTGGGAAATTTTCTGATATTATCTCATTAAAGAGGTTGTGCACTCCTTTGGTTTGAAACTCTGTGCCTTCCTCTATCCCAATTATTCTTAGATTTCGTCTTTTGATGCTGTCCCATACTTCTTGGATGTTCTGTTCATGGTTTCTTACTATCCTCATTGTGTGGTCAACTTTATTTTCAAGAATATTTACTTTGTCTTCATTGTCTGAGGTTCTTTCTTCCAGTTGATCTAGTCTGTTAGTGATGCCTTGAATTTTTTTTTTTTTTAAATTTGGTTAATTGTTTCCTTCATTTCAAGGATTTCTGACTGTTTCTTTTTTTCTTTTTTTTTTTTTTTTTTTTAGAGTTTCGATCTCTTTTTTGAAGTAATCTTTTGCTACCTGTATTTGCTCGCTTATATCTTTGTTGTAGTGGTCAATTTTTGCCTGTGTTTGCTCATTTAGGTCATTCTTTGATTCACAGATTATTTTAACTATTAAACTTCTGAACTCCTTCTCTGACATTTCGTCAACTTCACTGTGCATGGGTTCTGTTATTGTAGAATCCTGGTTTGTTGGGATATTTTCCTCCCCTTTTTTCATGATGTCTATTTGCTTTACTTTTTGCAGTGTAGATCTGAGTTATTACAGATTCTTCCCTATATTTTTAATACCCTTGCAGGTTGTCTGTGTCTCCCCTTAGCGCTGGAGTATCAGAACCTGCCACTGACCCTCAAAGAATGCTACCTGAAGCTGGTTTCACACTGGTTGGCGCAGGCCAAACTGGTTGAGTCTGAGGTCCTGTGGTGGTCTGGCACTAACCGCAGTGGGGTGAAGGTCAGTGGGACTGCCCTGGACCCGCCTAGGCTCAGGCCAAGTTGGCAGGTATGTCCTTGCTTTCTCCTGCTCTGGGGCGGAGGTCGGTGGGCCTTGATGGAGCCTGGGCCTGGCAGCACTCTGATGTAGGACCCTGGGACTGCCCCGGGCCCACCTGCACTCTAAGCAGTGTTGGCTGGTCTGTCCTTGCTGTCTCCTGCTCTGGGGCAGAGGTCAGCGGGACTGGATGGTGCCTGGGCCTGGCAGCACTCTGATGTAGGACCCCGTGCCTGCACTCTAAGCAGAGTTGGTGGGTCTGTCTTTGCTGTCTCCTATTCTGAGGCGGAGGTCAGTGGGGCTGGCTGGAGGCTGGTCGCACACCAGCGGGCGTCGGCGGGACTGACCTGGGGCTGGCCGTGCTCAGGTGAAGGTCCGTGGGACTACCCTGGGCTGGCCTGGGCTCAGGCAGAGTTGGCAGGTCTGTCCTTGCTGTCTCCTGCTCTGGGGCAGAGGTCAGCAGGACTGGATGGAGCCTGGGCCTGGCGGCCAGGAATATAAATCTTTAACATGCACAGAGTTATCAGGAATGTAAACACAACATTTAATGTTACAGATGTCTATCCAGATAAGATAATAGTCAAACTACTTAATGTGATCTGATCTTATACAATCTTTCTACTGGCATGACCTCTGTGTTTACTAGTAGAGAACCCTTTATTTCTGTTACTTAGGGCTAGATAATCATACTAGTGAATATTAAGCCTACCTGTGTAGGTTAGGAATATCTGTAGGCCTTTAACTAGAAACTTTTGACTTGGCAGTCACTTAATAGTTAAACTGTTTCTTTTTAGAGTTACCAGGCATTACTGCCTATGGACCTCTTTTGTAGCCTCCAGTCTTACCAATTCTTGGGGCTAATACAAGTGTATATCTTAAGTTACTGTTATTTCTTAAATGCCCAGGAATGGTTGTGTATGTTTCAACTGTTTTGCTACGTGTTTAAGATGAAGTAGGTCAAACTGTCTTTTGCTTTTATCTATTGCTAAGAGTCAGCTGATTTCTGATGGGAATAACTCTTGTGGGAATTTGAGAGCAACTTTTCTGTTCTGCTAGTGCCTTTTGTGATTGGATGGGTCCAGGTCTTGCTTGACCTTGTGGCTTCCCTTGGAAGCACCAGGGATCTCTCCCTTTTCTAAGGACCCTCTTTTAAGCAAGTGCACTTATTGGCTTTCTTTTCTCCATAGGTGTCATAGCCTCCCTGCTGGAGAGACCACGTGGACCAGAGTTGCAAAGCTCTTTAGAGAAGTTCCCTGTTCTATGGATTCAGATGGACTCTGAGGACAAGAGTCAAATATTGGTTTTCTTGGCCCTCTAATTTAACTTTAGGTCTTGATCTGAAACATATAGCATGTTAGTCTCACCAATCTTAAGTTGAGAGCACTGGGCTTTAACTTTAATGCTTATAAAGTTATAGCCATTCATTTACCCTTTTTTATTAGCTTGGGTCTGTGCTTCCTATCTGTCCTGTAGGTGATGGCTTAAATTAATTCAGGTTGTGTTTTTGAAGCAATACCTCTGCAAAACATTAACAGGCAAACTTTAAACAGTTAAAATTAATAAGAGTAAAAACACATTTAGTCTGTGTAATAACCATTTTGAATTTTGACTGAGTTATATATTATAACCCCTGTTTCTTAACAACAAGAATCACTCTTTTGACCATACATCCTGGCATGTAGTTAAGGTGGAAGACCAGAGCCTTATCTCAGGTAAGGTGGGGTTCTTTATAAATCTTAGGTCAGGTGTTTTAATTTTGAAGTTGATCTCTGCTTCTTAAATAAAATTCCACAGCATTTACATATATTGGTGCTTGAGTTCCTATGAACATTAGATGACACAACATTACGTTTAGAACAGATTAAAGAAAGGCTGAGACCTTTTAAACTTTTATGGAAAAGTAGCAAAATGCTTTTGTTTTACAATATCAAGGCTTGTATACCTGAAAGATATGAATACCTTTAGTATACAAAGGATAATAGCACAATTACATTGATGTTTCCATAAATCAAGTTTAGCTCCTAAAAAAAAAACAACATGATATTCTGAAATAATACCACATAGATTAAACCTTGGTTTAACATTTGACCTTAGGAGACAAAGGCCGTTTTTTTTTTTTTTTTTTTTTTTTCTTCCCTTCTTCTGGGGCCTGAGAGCTATCTCTGGAGTTTGCAGGTTTGCGAGTTGCCTGGCTTAGAAGTTTGTGCATGGAGCACAGATGTGGGCTGGAGAGCTGGGCGGGATTTAACTGCCACAATAAACTGGCTAAAACGTATTTGCTCAGAGGCTCCCAGGGATGTGGCTGTGGGGGCAGCAGCAACTTTGTGGTCCCCAGCTGTTGGCAGCGGCAGTGGGGCGGGGATGTGTGGTGTGGCTGATTTGCATGGGCTCGCAGATTGATTGATTCCCCATTCTGAATGGGAATAGATTGGTGGACTGAGAACACGCGGGGGGGCTCAAATTGATTGATTTCCCGTTCTGAACAGGAATAGACTGATGAACTGAGAACAGTGTGGGGCTGGATAAATGGTGGACACGCGGTGCACCATTTATTGGCTTGGGTGGGGGGGTTGGCACAACAGCAAATGACTGCTAGACTGAGAAGTAAAACAATCACTAGAGTGGAAAATAAAGCAATCAGAGTACATTCAGCTGGCAAAGGTTGGCTTAAGTCCTCTAGGAAGAATGAAGGAGTTTGAGTCCGAGGTGCAGATGAAAGAAGTGCCCTCATATTCCCCTTCTGCACGGAAAGGTCTGGGGCGCAGGGCTGCAGAGGAATGGGGGCACGTGGAGCAGAGACCCGCATCTCCCCAGCCATGGCAGGGTCAGACATGTGGATTCACTGATTTTTCCAGTTGGGAACAGGAACTGACTGAAGGACTGAGTGCGCGCAGGCGCATGGATAAAGCGAGATTTAAGTCTGTGGCTCAGTACACTGGAGCCAAGCAGACATGGGGTCTGTGTCCTATGTGAATGGGAAAGAGAGAGTCAAAGGCCTGAAGGGAATAGGGCAGTGTGCTGAATGAATGTGGGACACATGGTGTGCCAATTCACTGGCGTGGGCGGGGGTGGGGCAGGTGTTGTGTGGGGGGTGGGGGAAGGGGGTGCTTGCAGATGCATGTCAGGGATACAAACTGACCTGGAGTTTGCAAATTCAACTGTTCCCCTGAAAGAGGAAGGGAGATCAATTCCCACTGTGGAAGGCCCAACTGGTTAAGAGCTCCCGAGATGGAAAGGGCTTACCGGTCTGGAGACCTGGTGGTGGAAAGTTGGTGGAAAAGTCAGCGGTTGGAAGGCAGGCGAAAAGCTGTTCCTGGGGTAGCTTCGTCCTCTGGTTGGAGATGAGCCCCATGGTTGGGCGCCAAATATTGGAAAAAAAGCAACTCCGGGAACACCTTGTAGCAAAGGGGGGTTTATTAGGGGTCAAGTGGAAGGGATGAGGGGTAGGGAATGGGCAACGTGAAAGGGCAGGGAAAGGAAGGGACTGGAAGAAGAGGGAGAGGAAGGGAAAAAGACCCGACCCGCGTTCTGGACTGGCCGGGGCTTAAGTACAGAGGGGCAGGAGCATGACTTGTATGGTCTGGGTTGGCTCAGAAAGGGAGAGCCTGCCCTGGGGTGAATTCCCAGGAAAGGCGAGTATTCCCAGGATCAGGAAGGGTGGGACTTGAAGCCCTCCAAAGGTGGATTCTCGTGAGAGATGGGCACTTCTGGGAAGGCACCTGGGGGTATGGCCTGATAGCCTAAATTTTATCTAACAGCTCTGTCCTCCTTTTGCAATCACTCTGAAGTATGCAGGAAATGTCCAAATGTTTTCATAACATCATAATTGTTTTGAAGTAAGAAACATGTTGCCCTAAGAAAATGTATCCTAAACCTAAACATTAAATATTAATATTTTAATTTAGTGTTTATTTGAATTGAAAAATCCAAAATGACAATAAAATAATTGTAAATGTGGAATCTGAGGGAAGATTATTTGGAGTTTGACAGTTGAAAGTGATTTAGTTTCTTTCACCCTCAATTTTTTTTCACCTAATAAATGAGATGTTATAAATAAGTTCATTGAAACGAGAAAATGTAACGTACCTGGCTGCATGTAAGAATTCAGTATATCGTCTTTTGTATTTACCCTTTTCATATGTGCACAGTTCCTGCTTGTATTTACCCTTTTCATATGTGCACAGTTCTAGGGACATACAAAAAATATATATTACAATAGGAATAATATTATTTATTCTAATAAAATCTAAATTCTTTAGAAAAGACTTCTTATTTGGTACAGGAAAAAAAATCATTTTTTACCCCAAATTCTTTATTCAGAATTATTTATTGGTGTAAATTCTCTGACATGGCTGAGTAAGCCTGTTCAAAGCATCCAACAAAGCATTCTTTTCAAAGAGGGAAGAGCCTGGCAGGTAATAGACAAAAGCAAAGATGCTCTGTGTTCAAGTCTATTAGTAAAAATTCCTTTATGTTTACTTTTGAGACTAATATATTGTTTGGGTTCCTGGTATGCTTTTTCTCTTCTTTTCCCTGTTTTTTCATGGCGTTCTTATTTTTAAAAATTATTTTGATCATTGGGCTCGGTGGCATGAATATCTTCTTATTCCTATACACTTATAATCCTCAAAGTCAGAAGAAAAATAAAATGGTGCTTGCTTTGGGAGGAATATGTTATCCTTTTCAAATTAAATCAACCCATATTTGTTAATTATAGATCTATCTTAGGGCAAAAGAAAAATCACATTAAATTTTCAAAGTGTTAAAAGCAGGTGTACATAGGTATATTTAAATTATTGAGCTTCCTGAACTTTTAAGTATAAGTCAGCAAACAGAAAAAAACTTCAAAGAGTTGTCTGTTTAAGTAGATTCCATTTTCTTTTGCTCTCAACACAAATCAATTATGTCAAACTCAACTTTAGATGTCCTTTGTATCTACCTAACTTCTCAATTTGCTGTGATATTCCACTATACAGATCTAAATTACCTCCTCTGGGTTAGACCACCCAAGAGCCTCTATACTCTCTACCAAGTTTCTTTGATAAGGCCCTGAAAATGTCTCTCTACAATGGCTCTACCTGTTCTCCCTTCCTATGGTTGTTCATGTGTTAGTTGCTTAGTTTTTTTTTTTTTTTTTTTTTTTTAAGACTGTTATTTGTATCTTCATTCCTTAAGGAAAAAAAAACAATATCTAGACATCTCAGCTTCCTAAGCTTCTATTTGCTCAATATAGATTTCCTGTCTGTGTTCAATGAATGCTAGGTATCTTTACTATGTACAATTAAAATAGCAAAATATCTTATGATGAAGTTTATATTTCAGCAAAAAAAAAATGATAATGAGCTTCTAATTAAAGTTTACATTTAAATTTTATAGAACTTCTCTGTATGTTTTCCCCTAGGGTTTGGAAATTTGTTCAGGTTTCCCTATATCCTACTAACAGAATTCCCCTAACCCCCAAATCATGTCCAGAGATATTTTTAGCATCCTCCCAGGATACTTCAGAGTGGGTGTACTCAGGAGTATTGAAATACGTAGTAGGCGAAACTTGGATTATACCGAATGCTACATTACTTCAAACAATAACTGAAGCTTTCCTGAGTGGATGCCCTGGTTGTGGGTCACAGGAAATTCCTTTCATTGACATTTGCATGAAAATGAGACAGCATTACAGTTCCTGTATAAAGAAATGATCATTGAGTTCAATTTAGAAGCACACAAGTACAAAAAGCTAAACGTATTTCAAAATCCTAATAAATCTGATTGATCAATAATTGTTAAAAGTTTTAATTAAGATATTCCCCATTCACTAAGTAGAATGCCAGCCTTTCAGAAGGAAAAAATAGAACTTTCATTCATTAAGTGGTTTATCATGTTTCTTACTTTAATTATTATTAGTTATGAAATACCCATTACAATTATTATTAGTTATGAAATATCCATTACAAAATTCATCTACCCAATAGTACAGGAAGTGGTTGCTTTAAAACAAACCTTAAATATCCCTAAATAAAAAGTTTCTTTTCAATAGATTTTATTTTAGACATACAAAAAATAATAATAATTTGACACTAGGAAAGATGAATACCTCCTAAACAACTCAAAACTAAGTCTGTAAACTCTACAACTCTTGAAAGCATAAATAAACCCAAGCATCTTTAAAGCCTTTAATGACATTTCCTGCATTAAAACAGTTGAAATCACCTCAAATATTAAATAAAACAACAAGAAGTCCTCTATTATTCACACATTAAAAAATAGAGAATTTGGACTATTAAATAAATAAGCAAAATTGGCAAAATGAAACCTATCAATGAGTCTGACTTTTCAGAGCATTATTCTCAAATAAAATCATTTCCCATGTACAATTTTGCGGATGGCTTCCACGAAATCTTTTATAAAACTATCTTTATGTTAAATGCTTTCCACATATACTATTTTTCAATGAAAACTGAAATAATTTTTTCTAGAATTCTTTTAATTAGGAAAGGAGAAAGAACATATAAAGGAAAAATCAAGAAATGATCACAAGGTAGGGAGGAAAGAAAGAAGAAAATAAAAGGAGGAAAGCAAGATAGAAATGGAACATGCAAAGATTGCAAGGAATAAGTGTGGATCAGAATGACGAGTGAAGTACTTTCACACATTCATTGAGTTTAGTCTTTCTACAACACACAAAAACATCTTCTGATACTCTACACTATCAGAATTTTGAATATAAGAAATCTGTATTTCAATGTCAAATCTTCAAATCCAATAGGTAACAGGAATTTGTACTCACCAGCACTGCCATCTGCTGACTAAATAATACTGATATGAACTTTTCTGTTTAAGCGTATTACCAATAACATTGTAAAGTTTTTAATACGTATTGTGAAACTTTGATTTATAACTATGTCTCTAGTAACTAATATTCAATATGAATCAATAAATATTGCCAAATATGTGAGATGAAAAAGCATAAAAGAGAATAGAAAATCCTAATTATACTGTTATAATTAGTAACTCAAAATATTAAAGTGTTTTTTCTACTATGCTACAATTATTCCACAATTAAAAAATGTTTAAGTATTAAACTGCAACATAATCCTAAATTATAATTCTGTCATAAGGGATTTCATCTAAGGGTTCATTATTCAACAAAAGTCAGTCTCTAAACACAAAGAAAGAAAATCAAATTGCCAAAAGTACAGGGAAAATGTCTGATCCTTAGGGTAATTCCATTTTCTTTATGCTTGCCTTCTTCCCACCTTAATCAGAAAATGTTAAGAAGATGCATGTTTTAATGTACTCATCAGGTAATAACACAATGTTTTCTGATACAGCATGTTGGATAAATATATGGATTATTTCCTTAGCCTTTAAGAGTACACATAGAATGACCTAGAATGCCACTTTCTAGGAGTGTCAATGATTTAGACAGCCTCTGTAAGCTACCTGGTACCGAAAACCGGGAGGAAATCTCTCGGAGGCAGAGTAGAGCTTTTACTACTTTTACTTCTACTTTCTTAGAGAGAGCTTAGAGAGGGAAAGAAAGATTTTTAGAGAGAAAGATTAAAGCGAGCTTTTCTTCTTGTCTTCTTAGCTTAGAGTCTTAGAGAGAAAGAAAGATAGAGCTAGAGCTTAGCTTAGAGAAAGATTAGAGCTTCTTTCTTCTCTCTTCTTTCTTCTCTCTTCTTTCTCTTCTTTCTTCTGTCTTCTGTCTTCCTTGGGAGCCTCGGCCTAACTCTGACCAGTCATTACTTCTTCTATCTGGTTTCTCTTCTGTCTTCTATCTGGTTTCTCTTCTGTAACCGCTCTGCCTATGTTCTGGCCGCTCTGATTCTTCTGACCGACCGAGTGACTGCCCGACTGACCGAATGAATTCGTTCTCCTAACTCGGACCGCTTTCACCCGGTTATATACCTTCAGCTTTGCGGGTGCCTACAGGTGCGTCACATACATATCAAGTGGAACCTATGGCTTCCAGCTAGCTGCAACAGCCCTTCCTAATTAGGGCTCCTTCAAGCCTCCTTACTGGCTTGCCCTGATGTGCAAGTCATGGTTTGATAGCCTAGGTGATTATCATCATAATTACTCCATCTTCAAGCTGCAAAATATTCTTTTGTCCCACATTCCCAGTTTATCTCATGTCATATTATTCTTGACCTTTATAGTCCAGTTATGAAATTTTGCTTGCAGCATCAACTTCATGACATTTTACCTAAGTGTCTTTGCTCAAGCTGCTTTCTTCATTGAATATGCAATTTTGTTTCAGACTTAAATCAAGAAGGACAAATTTCTTCTAGCCCCATCATGCAAGTTTCTACCTATATTTACCACAGCACCAACCATGAGAAAACATATCTTCTTTGTCAGTCTCTCCTCCTTGTTTGATAGTGAATACCATCAAATGAGAGGTGTATTTTGCTGCTGTTGTTGTTTTACTTCTTGCTTTCCAGATAATCTGTTGTTGGTATGACCCCTCATGGAAACCACTTTTTAACACTATCCCAATATTTTAGTAGATCATACAACATTTTCCTACTTTTGTTGTTTCTACAATGACAGACATTCTCACAGAAATTATGGACAGCACATTTAATTTGGTTGTTATATTATATATGGTGTTGTACATTCTCACATGTTTACATCTCAACATTTTCCCATCTAGACTATAAGCATCTTTGGGATTTGGAGTATTTTGAACTGCACATTGTCCACTATGCTGAATAATGTCCTGGGTACCAAGCAAGTTCTTAGTAAATATTGCATTATTGCATACTGTCAAGTAGATTACTGAAAATATAAAGTCAACAGTATCATGTGATGCATATCATGTGATAAAGAGATTTAAAAGTGCAATTAGAGAACAGAAGAGGATAAAATTTAATCTCTGTAGGAAATTTCTTGCCTGAAAGTGGATCACAAAGTATAACTAGGTATGGGATTTTCAGGGATTCCCTATAGATTGACAAGAAGCACAAATATGTTTAATTGGTCTCAAAAGCAGCAAGTGCATTTTTTTTCTCATTTTCCACTTCCATATGTAATATGGATAAGATATTACATATGGAGAAAAAGATGAGCATGTATGTTGATAATCCTGAACTATAAAACAAAGAGTGCAAGGAAATAACTCTTTTACCTGGGAATATTAGATATTACTTTCTGAATATATGTGAATGTGTATTTAAATTAAGCCAAATCCATCAAAGTTCTTTGAGAAAGTGCATTGCAGTTTCATCAGTCTACCACTTTAATACTTATTTTCAGAACATTTCCAAAAGTCAATTCTGAGCACTTCATGTAAGCATAGCAAGAAGCACTTGCCACAGTATGCATTGAGATGTAGAGTAAGATTTTTTTTCTTAGTTTCTTTTTTCCTTTTCTTTTTTTCTTTGTTTCAACCCTATGTGTCTTCCTTGACAAGTTGATATCTCGTTTTCAACATTACGGGATCAGATATCAATGGTATTGAAACCAGAATTTCTTGCTTCCTCTGGTGGGGGGGGGGTCTGCATAGGCTGGTGTTACACCTCTTAATGGAGGGCTATGCCCTCTAGTGTTGGCACAGACTCTTACCAGGTCAAGGTCAATTTCTTATTTCTGAGTTCTTGTCTTGTGATGTGGAAGAATGAAATTTCACGAACAAAGGAAGGTAGGAGTGAAAGGAGTAGGATTTATTCAAGAATAGAAATGAAATCAAAGTACTCACAGGACAAGAGGGGTCTATAGTAGGTTTTCTGTCTGAATGTGGTAGCCTAGAGGTTTATATAGCACTTTGGTCAGCTCTATTGGTCCAAACTTATGTTAATTCAGTTTCAGAAAAGGACCAATGGTATTGGTTCATAATTATGTTAAATAGCGTTTGGAAAATTATAATGATATTGACTAATTCTTGAGTCTGGCCTTCCATTGAGGTCTGCCCTACTCCCATTTTCTCACAGTTCATCTGCAATTCCAGCTCCCTAGGAAATTGTGGTCAGCAGATCATACACACATGGGGTCTGAAGCTTCAGAGCTATGTGGAGTGAGGGTCTGCACCAGGCACAGCAGAGAGAGAGAGAGAGAGAGAGAGAGAGAGAGAGAGAGAGAGAGAGAGAAATTGACTTTTCACCAAAGACAAAATATATACTATGAAGTCACACTTGATGACTCACCTCCTCTAGCCACACCCTGCCTGCCTACAGGAGCTATGGTGGGATGAATGCTAGGCATGCCCTAGCTTGCTTTGGTCTCTGTCTTGCCCAGCCACAGGCCCTGGCTGGCATGGCCATGGACCATACTTGCTGCCTATTCTGCAGCTATACCTCTGCTGACTCTTTGCTCTGCTGTTCTATTGCCACTTCTCAGTGGGCCAGCTGCAAGGATTGGAGGCTAGGGAGTCATGTCAGTATTGCAATTAAATATTCTTAAGATTCATAATTGTTTAGGAAATCCTCCAGCCCTTTCTCACACTGACACTATTTTTAATGTTTACATGAGCTTGAGAAACTTGCACAGGAAGGAAAGTGATCCCATCCTTAAAGGAATACAGTAGCAAAGTAGCAAGTTTCTTCCTTCCTTCCTTCCTTCCTTCCTTCCTTCCTTCCTTCCTTCCTTCCTTCTTTCCCTCCTCCCTTCCTTTCTTTATTTCTTTCTTTGTTCTTGTTTCTATAGTAAGGACATTTAACATAAAAATCTACCCTTTTGACAAGTTTTGAAGTACTGAACACATTATTGTTAACTATAGGCACAATGCTGTGCAATGGTTCTTTAAAAATGTGTTCATCTCCCATAACTAAAATTTTATATCAATTGAATAGCAACTGTCATTTCACCAACATCCAGACTCTGGAAACCAGTTTCTACTCTGTTTCTACGGATTTCATGATTTCAGGTATTTCATATAAGGAGAATCATGTAGTATTTTTCCTTCTGTTACTGGTTGACATAACTTAGCTTAATGTCCTCCTGGTATCATGTTGTTGCATATGGCTGTATTTATTTTAAGGCTGAATAATATTCCATTGCACATGTGTATATGTATTATCATATACAATTATATATAATTATGTATGCATACATATATTATAGTTTATTTATCCATTCTGTTGATGGGTGTTTAGGGCGTTTTCAGTTTGGCTACTGTAATTAATGTTCATAATGACAAATTTTGGAATGTAGAAGAATCTTTGAGATTTTTATTTCAAATTTTTTAATGTAAATCCAGAAGTGGGATTGCTAGATCACATGGTAAATCTATTTTTAACTTTTAATTCTATGAGGAAGAAAGATAATTAGACTAAATTTGATGCCCTCCTATGATAAAAACTTTAAGCAAACTAAGTATAGAAAGAATTTACATAATAAATGATTTAAAATCTACATATGTCAATCCCATAGCTAACATCATACTCAATAATGGAAGACTGGAAGTTTGTTCTCCAAGATATGTGATAAAGCATTTTAGTCAGCATTTTTGCTTTTGCAACCAAAAGATCTGACAAGAACAATTTCAGAAGAGGAAAAGTTTATGAAAGGCTCAATTTCAAGAGGTCTCAATCCATAGATTTCCAATTCCATTGTCCAGGGCCCACAATGAGGCAAAATATCATGGCAGAAAAATGTGGCAGAAAAAAAGTGGCTCAAAACATGGCCACCAGGAAGCAGAGAGAGAGAGAGAGAGAGAGAGAGAGAGAGAAATTGACTTTTCACCAAAGACAAAATATATACTATGAAGTCACACTCGATGACTCACCTCCTCTAGCCACACCCTGCCTGCCTACAGGAGCAATTAGTTATCACTAATAAATAAAAGATCATATTTTTAAAGGAAGAAATAAAATTAATTCTATCTTTAGGTAACATGATTCTATGTATAGAAATCCACAAAGATGCCACAAAAAGAGACCCTTAGAACTAATAAATAAAATGAGAAATGTTTGCAAGATACAAAATCAACATATAAAAATCAGTTGCATTTCTATTCCCTAACAATGAACTATTGAAAAAGGAAATTATAAAAATAATTTTATTTATGATCATATTAAAAAGAGTAAAATACTTAAGTATAAACCAAAACAAGTATATAAAACATATACGTTGAAAATTACAAAAACTTGTTAAAAGAAATTAAGGAAGATGTGAATAAATGGAGAGGCATTCTATGTTCATGGAATGGAGAATTTATTGTTAAAAACATCTCTACCACCCAAAGTAATCTACAGATTTAATGCAATCCATCTCCAAATTACAATATTTTTTTCACAGAATCAGAAATAAAAATCATAAAATTCATATAGCTCCACAAAAGACTCAAAATATTCAATGTATCCTTGAGACAGGGAGATCAAATTTGGAGGGATCAGTCTTCTGAATTTCAAAATGTATTATGAAGCTACAGCAATTAAGACAACATGGTACTGAGATAAAACCTGACATTTTGATCAGTGTCATAGAATAGAGAGCTCAGAAATAAAACCACACATTCACAGTCAGTTGAACTTTCACAAGGATGCCTCTCTTCAAACAGTAGTGCTGGAAAAAATTGGACATAAACATGTGAAAGAATAAAATTGGAACTTTATTTTAAAACACCTCAAAGTGTTTTAAAAACAAAAAGTAAGAAATTGTCAACACCATAGGAAACTCTCCACATCATTGGTCCAGGAAATGATTTATTGGATACAACAATAATAGCACAAGCAATGAAAACAAAATAGACATCAAACTAGATGCTGTATAAGGAGTAGATACTATATAAGGAGCAAAGGAAATGATCAAAAGAGTGAAAAGCAACCTGCACATATAAGAGGAAATCAGATCCGATAAAGAGTTAATATTCAAAATATGTAAGAAAGACCCGCACCTCAATAGCAAAACAAAAAAGCCAAAACCGATTAACTTGATTTAAAATTGGCCAGAAGACCTTAATGTTTCTCCAAAGATGACATGAAAACAACCATAATTGTATGAAAAGTTGTACAACATCACTAATGATTAGAAATGCAAATCAAGACCATAATTACATAGCATCCCATCCTTGTTAATACCACTTTTATGAATAAAAACATAAGATAAAAAGTGGTTGGCATCTATGTGAAGAATTGAGTAGTGTTCTAAACTAAAGATGGGAAGGTATAATGGTTCAGCCAGTATGGATGGAGTAAAACAGCAAGCTTCAATACCACTGAGAATGAGGGAATACTAAAGTAAATGGGTCCCAAGGGCAGAGCAGAAAGTGTGTATAAAGGGGCAAGGAATGGAAAGAGCTGGGCAGGATAGTTTTATTGGTCAAATCATGGATAATATGGGAAGTCATGGATAATTACTCAAGAGTATGTATTAAATACATTGAATTATACACACACATATACATATATATGTATGTATATGTGTATATATATATATGTATGTATGTATATATATATATATATATATATATATATATATACCATTCACAAATGGAATACATGCTATTTAATCTTTCTGTGTTATGTTTTTTTCATCAGAAAGTCAGAGAAAGAACTTACATAATTTTATATTTAACCTTTAATAAATCACAATAAGGGCAAGTTATTAGTTCTATTTTATTGGTTAAGAACCTGAGGCTCTGCTGGGCATGGTGGTACCCATCTGTTATCCCAGCAGCTCTGGAGGCTGAGACAGGAGAATTGTGAGTTTAAAGCCAGCCTCAGCAATGGCTAGGTCTAAGCAACTCAGTGAAACCCTGTCCCTAAATGAAAATACAAAATAGGGCTAGGGATGAGGCTCAGTGGCGGAATGCCCCTGGGTTCAATCCCCCCAAAAAATAAAGAAAAAAAAAAAAGCAGCAGCAGCTAGATTTAAGAAGCAAAAATGTACACCCACTATCATAAATTCTCTTTAGAAGGAGAGCTATGTTTCAAACTAGATCTAGCTGACCCTACATTGATACTCTAATTTCTGTCCCTAAGTTAAACACATACCTAATGTCCTCTGTGCTATGTGTCGTGGGAGGGACCATGATCTCTAGTGCCATATTTTATTGGTTACATTCCATGTCTGTTAGTTATCACCTGTGTAACTTGAGCAAATTTATCTCTCTTCACAAACCCTAGAATCACTTCCAAACAGATGACATGATCTCTCTCCTTTTTTTGTTGAAGGAGGCTATATATAGAGAGAATCTACCTCACAAAAGTGAATGTATGCAGAAGCAGTGCCTGGCACATAGGAAGTACCACCTGAACTTTATCTACCTCTGTGGCATTAGTATAAGTGCTTTAAGAAATAAAAACACTGAAAATGAAAATTCATGCTACAAGGGAAGGGTGTTCAAAGATAGACTCAAATTATTCCACTCATGGCTGAATCTGTTTCAAGCAAGGTCACATATTTAGAATGGAGTTTTTAAAATACTCTCTTTTTGTGATTTGATTTTTCTTCAAGATTACTTACTTAGTTTCTTTCCCTAAGTGCTTACATATCTCCTGAATGTAGGAATATGAAGGGGAAGCCTTAAGAATGGTCATGAACACAAAGAATCATCAAAACAGATTGTAAGAGACATATTGATGCAAAATGCAATCAAATGGATCACACTGCACTTAGGTAATCCTTGGCCACTCGATAGGTATAGTGATAGATATAGATGTGATTAGTTCCTGAGTGTGTTGCAAGACAATATCCGGAAGACTCAGAATGCAAGGAGAAAGAACATCAGACAGGAAATTTCCTCCTTTGATTCGGTAACTAGGGAATGGTGAGTGACAAGAAAAAGAAGGTACATGTGGCTCACGGGCAGCAGTAACATTTTCAAACTCCTCTTTATTTTCTTCACAAGATGCTTCTCTGTGCTTTAAAAATTGAAATTAGAAAAACAAAAGTCTCTGAAAACAAAGTGTCACCCCTGATTAGAAATGGCATAAGAAGCAGCAGAAAAGCTTTATGCTCAGCTTGAACTCTTTGGGATTAAGAAAATCTTTCAGGAGCAAAAACAAAAACATAGAGGAGGAAAGGCAGATTAGTGTGACTTCAGAAATGAGTTCCAAGCCTACTGAAGCACAGTGTATTAGCTTTATGACGAGAGCCATTAGCTCTCCACGGACAGGCAATATTTCTAAAGAGCTACACTGCACAGAAAAGAAAATGCAAAGGATCCGGGAACAAAGCTCTGCTTTCTCACCAGTTATTAACCTCATTTACACCACTGAGTTCCTATCATTATGCTCATTACCTTGACATGGTTCTGTGGATTGATATTTCATTCAGCAGGGTGCAAACTGTGAGGACAGAGAAACGGAACCCCGGAGGCTTAGTGGCAATTGCCTTTGTTATGACCAGCTGCACCTTCCATCAAAGTAAATGTCTAAGTAACTATTTTGGGAAAAAAGTCCCTAAAAAACATTTCAGGAGTCCTTTACCCCAGGCCAATCCACCACCTGTTTATAAAACTCCTCAGGAGTGAGGCTCATTCTTCAAAGTACCTGAACTTTTTCTTTCTATGTATAAACAGAAGTTGTAGGCTTGGAAAGTCCATGTGGATCGGTCCATTAACTTTTCCAATGCTAAATAGTTCAACGTGAATTTGGGGAAATCATCCACTGGGATGATGGATCAGAAGTGATGGGAGAGTTAGTATTTTTAGGTGTTTGAACATGAAAAGAACGCATGCTCTAAATTGGAAACTCCTTTCAGAAGGAGTACCATTTATGCTGTTGTGATTAATGTTAAGTGAATCCGAGATCTTTGGCTGTTTTATTTTATGGGTACAAACTGGGAGTGGCTCTACAAAAGTATTAAAGCAGAGTCTCATAAAATAAAATTATGATAATTTTGATTATCAGTGATGGTATTTGATGCAGTGTTACCACTATCTCTTTCTGAATAGATTGTAAGATTACCTTTTAAGTATAAATATAGTAGGGGCTGTTCACAATAGATTTTAGGCTTATTCATTCCTTGAAAATTCTTAACCAATTATACATAATATAATTTATAAGATGTCAGGAATATAGACAATTGTCTTTGACCTTTAGAAATATCTTATGTTCAAGTATTTCTAGAAGCACATTTTTGCACTTTAGTCAGAATTAACCTAAATGTTTGCATTTCTGAAAGATAACTACAGAGTAAAAGATAAATATTACATCTATATAGGACATTAAATTTTGAAAACTAATATGTATTATTAAAATGTGTAAATGTTAAATATTTACATATATCACATCAAAAAACTAATATGTAAGTGAATGTTAATACTGGTATATAAAACATTGAAAACATGTACTAAATGCCAATATTTCAGGTTAAAAGAGCACAAAACCGACAGGAAAACCAATACATTAATGTTTAATTTATTAAAATAAAAATAGAAACTCATGTAGATCTTCAAATAAATTTAAGATATATATTTAATATACCTGAAAAATTCTAATATAAATTGCTAGCCAAAAATAACTATAACTTCTGGTTTTGAGCCACATTTCCTTCTATGAAGTTCCTTTCCCAGGCAACTGGACCCATTTTCCCACATAATTATTCTGCTACATTTACTTTCACTGGATGGAAATTATAAGGCATTTTTTCAGGGTTATTTATCTTCTGGAACCAACATATCTTGATCAAATATTTCCTTTTCACAGTCACAATAAATAAAATAAAACTCTATTAGCTGAGGGAGGGAGCAAGAAAATTGGCAAGGCTTAGTGATGATGGGCTAATAATGAAAGGTGGGTGATGAACCTCCTAGGGACAGGGGGAATAGAGAGGAGCCAGGGGGGATTGTTCAAAGAATAAAAGATTAAAGAAATTGTCTCTGTAGTTCCTGAAATGATGACTTACAAACAACAGATATAGATGTTTAGGTCTTTCAAAAAGACCAAAATAATAGAAAAATGTTATATTAGAAAATCCTTAATGTGATCAACAATCCCACAATTAGCTCTGTGAACTAGGGGAAAAATGTAGCATAAATAAGAAAATTAGGACATGGAGAAACTGTAACTTAAATTCTCTTAGTAGAAGTCAGTAAGTTCAAATTTCGCATTCTTTATAGTGGGTAGAGAAGAATATGATAAGTATATCCAGTTAGAGATGCAATAGCAACACATTTATTCATGTGTTTTAAAGATCTAATTTACCAATTACTGAACTTGATTTTATCCCTTTACAAGTTTTAATCTTTCCATTAATGTTTTTGAAACGTGTGTGTGTGTGTGTGTGTGTGTGTGTGTGTGTGTGTGTTTGTGTGTGTGTGGTGTGTTGACAGTTCTGAGCAAGACTTCTGCCAGGGGGAGAGCACATGAATGAATTATTCACTGCAAATAGGTTGTTTTCAATCAAATGACTTCAGTAAAACTTAACCAATGGAGAAGGTCGGGAGAGTGCTGAGATTTCATAAACAATCAAGATTGAGACTGCCTGTCTTAAGCCTACATAATAAGTGACCTCAACCAGGTGATAGTGAAAGAAAATGCCCTGTGCAGAAAAAAATTTACAATTGCCTATGAAAATCGAGATCCAACTGCACAAGTTTTAATTTCCCTATTTGGATTATGTTTTGCAATAATTAACAGTAATTTAAAATGAAAGACAACTAAGTGAAAATGATGAATGTAGCAGATGGATCTAAAAAGCTAATTTGCAATTTTTATAATGATTTGAACTATTTTAGATGTGAAAAATTCATCATAGGATAAAAAGGAAAAGAATCAAATGAAAACCTAGAAAACATTAAATTTTTTAAAATTTGTACCATCACAACTCTGCTGCTTTACTTTTTTTACTTTTTTGGGGGGGGCACTGGGATTTAAACCAGGAGCACTTTAACACTTGACCTACATCCCTTGTTCTTATGTATTTGTTTATTTATTTGTGACAGGGTCTTGCTAAATTGCTGAAGTCCTCCATAAATTGCTGAGGCTGGCTTTAAACTGGTACAATCTTCTTGCTTCACCTTCCCAAGTTGCTGGAATTATAGGCAGGTACCTCCATACCTGACACCTCTCCTGGTTTTTAAAATCATTCCTAAATAATTCCACATTTGTTTTAAATAATAATATAATAACCGTTCACATAGACTTGATTTTGTTATTGATCACAAAATGTTAATATTCAGCATATATGAGAAATTTAAGCAATTAGCAAAAAAAAAAAAAAAAAAAAAAAAAAAAAAAAAAAAAGTCCAATTAAAAATGGATAGCTGGGTGTAATCCCAGCAGCTCAAGCTCAGGAGGCTGAGACAGGAGGATAGAGAGTTCAAAGCCAGCCTCAGCAATGCGAGGCACTAAGCAACTCAGTAAGACCTTGTCTCTAACAAAATACAAAACTGGGCTGAGGATGTGGTTCAGTGGTTGAGTGCTCCTGAGTTCAATCCCTGGTACCCCCTCCAAAAAAAAAAAAAAAAAAAAAAGGATAGAAAATCTGAATTAGCAGTCCTCAAAGTATATAAATAAATATTCAGAGGCATATGAAAAAATGCTCAACATTATTCAAAATCACAGTATGACATCACCCCAAATAAGGGATAGTTATCAGAATACACTAAGTAAAATGCAGGTGTAGGAACAAAATGCTCACTGAACAGAAAGATAAATATGAATGGATTTAAAATAAAATTTTATATACAAAATCAAATTTTAAATTCATTAACTTAAGCTTAAATGCTTGTTGAACACCATGTGCATACTTTTTTGGTTCTGGAGAGATACAAGTGTTTATATGCACAAAACAAACAAAAGCCTCCTTACAATTGGAAAATAGAATATCTAGTTACTTAAATGAAAACCTTATCAGCCATGTGAACTAAAAGCTGAATTTTCCACCACGGCCTACAAAGCCTCAGAATGTGCCCTGTTCACTCATGTCTGCAGCCTCAAATTCTGATGTTACTCTCACTGTTTTTTCTCAGTTTCAGTCACAATGTCCTTTTCCCATATACCTTCAAAAGTACTGTGCTCTTCTCTGTGGTAGAATCATCAGACATTCTATTCTCACTACCTGAAATATCTTTTTCTTTTACATCTTCAAGGACACAGTCAAGGTATTTCTTAATCAAACACAATTTCCCTAAACATAAGTATAAAATGCCCTCCATTTCCTTGTTTCCATTCTATTTTAATCACTTTTATCACTTTGTTTCTTTTTCTCGAAATTATGTAATATATTTTTGGGTCTTTTAATTGTTTAGTTGTTTGAAAATCATAAATGTAAATCAATGTGTATTTTATTTACCACTTTGATTAGATCATGGTCTTTCATGCTTAGAACATGTGAGGCAATAAATATTTGTTGACTCTTTAAGTTAATGGATTTATCAAATTGTGATGTCAATTGTAGATTTATAATCTTCCTATTTATATATTCACATTTTATAGCTACTTTTTGTAAAATAATCACAGCAGAAATTAATAATTCCCTGATGAAATAGGTTGTAGTGAGACACTTAGACTGGTTTAGAACTATTGCACACTATCTTAATACAATGATAACAACTTAATCCTCAGAAAGGACACTTCAATAGTGGAAATTTGATGTGTTATTGAGATTTCTAAATGTGATCATTTCATATATTGCTGATCATTTCATATATTAAGGTTGTCTTACAAGTGAAACAAAATGTGATGGAAAAAAACTGTAGTAATATCCAAAAATAATTTAAAATTAAAAAGAAACTGTTTCTAGCTTCTGCTAAAGATGCAAAAATCTGGAGAGCATCACTCACACTCAACAAAAGTTACAAAATCCTTACAATTGTAATTTTTTGTAACCCTACCACAAATGTGAGATCATGAAGAAATCCAAAAGCCTGAACTTCAAGAGCTTCCTAAGCCCCACCAAAGACAGCATCAGATGATGCAGCCCTGGGTTACCTGGGGCACAACTCTGGAAGGAGACAAGGGCACCCATCAAAAAGGAACTTCTAAGAATTCTGATTGGAGTGTGGATTTCTCTTTAAAGGTTCATATTTTTTAAAAAAAATTCTATATGTTAAAATATTTATGAGGAGTTGAAATAACTTAATAGCAAATAATTATTATAATCCAATTGAAAATGGGCAAAATACCTAAATAAACATTTATCAAAAAAGGTTATATGAATAGACAACAGGTATGTGAAAATATGTTCAACATCACTAATCATCAGGAAATTCAAATCAAAACCACAATGGTTGTTTTCTTAAAGCACATATTTTTATTCAACAGCTTTTTGTGGACTTCCTCTTATGTTTGAGTTCTGTTAACTTGGAGCTATAAGAAGTAATCTTTGGGCTGTGACTGTAGCTTAATGGTACAGTGCTTGTAGCACATGTGAAGCACTGGGTTCAATCCTTAACAACACATAAAAATAAATAAATAAAATAAAGGTATTGTGTCCATCTACAATTAAAAGACATTTTTTAAAAATAATTCATCTTTATCCTCATGGAGATTACATACTACAATGAAGACAGGATAAGTACATTATCAAGAAACCATACACAACTTTATGTAGAAAAAAAAGCTGGAGATTATGTATAGGGAGTGTGAGGCAGAGTCAAATTGCAATATGGTGATGAGGTGATATTCTCACTGAAAGGGTGACATTTGCATGAGAAATTAAAATATATGAGTGAGAAAACTATGTGGATATCAAAAGGAGGAGTTTTCTGCAAATTGTAATATCATCTCAGAAGGAGGAGAAAGAAAAGAACCACATTGAAAGCCAGAAGGCAAGGTAGAAATTCATTCCTATGACCTTGCCTTGCTTACAAAATGCCTGCAGCCAGACCTACATCTCTCAAGACAGGGGACTGAAAGAGTCTGCTGAAGGAAATTAAAGCTCAGAGTAATATCTTCAAAACAACGGCATTTAGGGTTCACAATGAAAATGTGAACAGGAGGCCCCTATGTTAATTTTTCTTATTTAGACATGAGCAGTTCAACTCAGGTGAACTCTGACGTTTCCATATATGACACAACTTGTAACAAAATAAGAACATATACTAAGTTGGCATACAAATTATTAAAACTATTTAAATGATAATATTTTGGTACTATTTCTAATGTTTAAAAACATCTTCAATATTTAAAGGTGTCTACTGTCTACATACAGAAAAGCACACCCTATTGCTTACAAAGCAGTCCAACCCAATGCATTCAATAGTACATAAAACCATAAATCATACACTAAGGCACCTAATTATGAAGTCTTGAGTACGAAAAATAAAGAGATTATGAGAAAGAAAAGTCATGTTTTAAATAAAGGAACAGAAATTCTAAATTACATCAACTTTCTCATTAGCAGAATGATTAACATTTCTTACAGAAAATAAATTTCAGCTTAAAATGATAGACTACTAGTCATATGCAAGGGTAGAAAAGATGTTTGTACTAATGCAGGAATTCTCAATATTTATCTTACATGCTTCCTTTGACATAGAACTACTTCATATAAACTGTATACTCCAGGAAACAGAGAATTCAACATCAAAAGAGCTAAAGAATGATATAGATTTCATAAGAAAAGCATGAGGATGATAGATGTGTTCTAGGCTAGGATAATAGCCAAAGCTTATTGTAGGAGAAATGAAGGAGTTTGCAGGACAAATATTGACCCTGAAAGATTATCTAGTATTTATTTCAGATGTCTCTAAAGTGACATTGACTGATAAATATCATATCAGATGAAGCCTAAGAACCCAATTAAAGTAGAAGGAAAACAAACAAAAAATAATTCAAAATGAGCAGCAATTATTAATTCCAGAATATCAGTAAGTTTTCATCCATGAAATCTTAAAGATGTTTTAATGTTGATGCAGAAATAAAAAATGTAAATATACAACCAGCATAATAAAGATATGGCTATTAATCTTATAAATGGTAATATAAATGTACATGGCATATATGTAAAGAGTCAAAATTGAGGGAGTATTGATATAATAAAAATTAGTCTTCCATACAGTAAATTGATGTAAGGTTTCAAATGTTGTTATATCAAATTACTAATACAAGATACTATTTATAAATATAAAGATACATATTGTTAATAAATGCTAAATATTGAAATATGGTTTGTCTTCACTGGAGAGGATGAAATGAAGTATTACTCTATTCACTACAGACTTTTTTATTGTAATGAAAAATAACATAAAATTTTTATTTTTTTTTTACTAATTGCTTGCATTTTAACACAATATAATCAAAATGTTATATAATAAAATGAGGGATTTTACTACATTAAAAGAGTCTACTGGAATAAAATGAATATTTCAAATTAAAACTTTAAAACCAGAAATCATAAGCCTGCAATTGTCAGAAGACAGAAAAAAGGAAAATGGAAAAGCATTTATGGACAAGCATAAAATGTTTTTAAATATATAAAGTGACTGTATGTGAATGAAGTTGAGTACGTTTTTTCACTCTGTCACAAACATTTCTGTTTCCTTTTTTTGTTTGTTTGTTTTTGTTTTTGTTTTTTGGTACCAGGGATTTAACTCAAGAGTACTTGACCACTGGGCCACATCTCCAGCCCTTTTTTGTATTTTATTAGAGACAGGGTCTCACTGAGTTGCTAAGTGCCTCGTCACTGCTGAGGCTTGCTTTGAACTCACAACCCTCCTGCCTCAGCCTCCCAAGTGCTGGGATTACAGGCATGTGCCAACGCACCTAGTGATTCTGCTTCCATTTTTGTAGGGATGTTTTCAGTAAGTTTCCACTAAAGCATATTTGCCATATTTTCATATTAGTGTCACAATCATATGTTAAATTATTCAGCATTAGAACCTTAAAGTATTTGAAAATTGTTCCCCAAACTAGTGCACTAGTTTTCTTTAAAAATGAGTTCATTAACTAGAAAGAAATTCTAGTCTCTCAGAATAAACTGCATAGTTCTTTCAAGTGGAGCAATCCTAGTTTGGTAAGCAAATAAACTACAGTCATGAGAAAAGCACCAATAAGTAATCATTACTTGTTTGCTAAATTTTCAAATTAAATAAAAGGACACTTTCATACCAAATTGAGAAAAATCCCAAAGTGTGGATGCATTATATTTTAATAACTGTTCCTAGCATTTTCCTCTGGAAGGCTAACAATCAATTTAGAAAGTTATTTTAATTATCTAGAAGACAGACAATTGGCAAACCTAGTACAGAGCACCCACAAGGGAGCCATCTGGTTTTCATTGCTGAATACAGAATCTATAATGATAAAGAAAATTTTGTCAACTTTTCAGAAAGGCAAATTGCCTTGGAAGAAAAAATGTAAAGTCAAAGCTGATATCTATTGCTATAATACATTGAGTTAGTTCTATAACACAACAATTTTCTTATTATAATTTATTATTTACTCTTAAATATTTTCCTTAAGTTACTATGACTCTACAAAAACATTAAATACAGAAATTCCCCATGGATCTATTTTATACTTTCATGTATATATCTTTAATCTCAATTATCCTACCAGATACTTTATTTTAATATATAGTGAGAATATATAAACATTTGATAAGGAAAAAGAATTGCTTAAAACATTGAATATGACAATAGGATGAAGAAAGGAAGAAATTAAGGAAAAAAGAAAAAAGGATGCATAGATCATAGTTATTTCAAACAATGCCTACAATGTCTAGAATAGTTCATTTATTTATCAAAAAGTATATATTGAACAGGTAAAATGTTTTAGACACACTGTAATCACTGGTTTAAGTAAACAGGGTAAAAACTCAAGTGGTATACAACTGTCAACAGACTGGTATGTAAAATCATATGGTGAATGATATATGGAAATTCCTATAATGATATAAAATGTGTATGAACAAATTTCTACTGGGAATATGAAACAAGTAGGAAATAGTGCAGTCCTGAAAATCCATCTAGAAAATATGATGAACAAACTGACTTTTTGGTGTTAGCTCTTAAAAGACTTAATATCTAGCAGCCTTCCTTCTTTTCCAGTTAATGTGCACACACTCACTGAAGCAACATACTGCTTCAATGTCTTTTCCAATATTTTAAATGTATTTTTCTGGCCACATGCATTGGCCTATTGGTAAACTTGTAACCCAATGTTGTTCCATTTGCTTAAATCAAACAATTAGTTCCAAGATGGACACCTAACCAAATTTGAACCTTTTAAATAGGAATCCTAAATTTGTGTGTAAAGACAGTAATACTTAGTCTTCTTCAAGGACAAGACTGACACTATTCATCAGCAAGGTGCTGAGAGCTTTCTACAAAGTCAAAGGTTAGATGTCTTCTCTGATATGTGGAAGCTAATCCAAAATAAGGTGGGAGAGATTTAAAAAAGATCAGAAGAAAGATCAGAGGAATAGTGAAAAGGGAATGAAAGAAAGTGAGGAGAGATTGGATAGGGAAATTCAGTGGTTATGTGTGGAACCTAATTTTCTTATGTACATGTATGAACATACCACAGTGAATCTCACCCTCATGTACATCCATAAGACACTCATTTAAAAAGCAAGTAAACAGCAGAAAGATCAGTAGAAGAAAGGGAACAGGGATTGGAGGGAAGGGAAGGAAAGGGAAGGGAAGGGAAGGGAAAATACTGGGGACTGAATTAGAATAAATTATAGTCCATGCTTTTAAAATTATGTCATAGTATACTCTATTGTCAAGTATAACTAAAAAGAAACACATAAAAATTAAAAAAATAAAAATAAACATGTATAGTAGCATATATTTTTTTAAAAATGTGATGTAAATTAAAAAGTACCAGGTTTCTATACAACTTGATCAAATTTTAGGTGAATCAAATGACTACACAATGTCCAAAATGCATTCATGAATGTATTAGTATTTCTATTTTCTCCACAGTTATCCCAAAATAAAGCTAGGATATATAAAAAATAATGTCAACAGTTGACATTTTATTTAAGTACAACAAAAATAAAATAAAAGTGAGTTGTTTACTATTAAAATTAGTTTAAAGTCCATAGTACTTAAGTAAAATGTTCCTTTACTACAGTTGTTATTAACTTGGTGGGTCCATTAGTGATATGAAATGTTTCAGGACCTCTCATGGATAACAAAATCTTTCAGGTTTAACAAAATGGATATTTGTATGTAACTTACATACATCTTCTCATATACTTTAAATCATTTCTATATTACTTACAATACATAATAAAATGTTAGTGTTATGTACATGGTTGTTATACTTTCTTGTTTAGGGAATAATGACAAAATAAAATCTCTGTTTAGTACAGGTACAAAAGTGTTTTTAGAATATTTTTGTTCTGTTCGTTCTTACTGTTGGTTGAATCTATGGAGAGGGACCCTTCAAGTATGAAAGACAGAGTGTGGTTTGTTGTGTGTGTGTGTGTGTGTGTGTGTGTGTGTGTGTAAATACATTTATGTTTTAAGTACAAATGTAGGTATTTTTTTCTGTAGAAGCATTTAGAAAGTTCAATACAACCTTAAAGGTCTATAGTTTATATACCAGAAACAGAAGAACAATAAAATTAGCAGCCAGAAAGAAAAAAAAAATAAGAAAAAAGAAAACAAAATGTACAGAAGGATTTAAGAAGCTGGCTGAGCTGAGGGTTTAAATAGCAGTTACACTGAAATAAATGAAGGAGATGGCTGGAAAGAACTCAAGTTGACATCAAAGTGAAGCAGCTGAATTTTTTAAAAAATTATTTATCCTAATTTGTTATACATGACAGAAGAATTATTTCAATTCATAGTGCACATATAGAGCACAATTTTTCATATCTCCGATTGTACACAAAATAGAATCACACCATTCTTGTCTTCATACATGTACCTAGGGTAATGATGTCCACTCATTGTACTGTCTTTCTTACCTCCCATGTCCCCTCCCTTTCCCTCCCTCCCCTTTGACCTATCTAAAGTGCCTCCATTCTTCCCAGCCCCCCACACACATCCCCATATGGATCAGCATCCTCATATCAGAGAATACATTCGGCTTTTGGTGTTTGAAGGTTGGCTTACTTCATGCAGCAGAGCATTCTCCAATTCCATCCATTTAAAATCATCAAATGTGATGATTTTATTCTCTTTTTATTGTGTAGTAATATGCCATTGTGTATATATACCACATTTTTTTTTTATCCATTCACCTAATGAAGGGCATCTATGTTGGTTCCACAATTTAGCTATTGTGAATTGTGCTGCTATAAACATTGATGTGGTTGAGTTACTGTAGGATGATGTTTTGCTGAATTTACCATTCTAAGAAACAATGCATTCCTAGGTGTTGAAATTGTCTAAGGTGATGTTTTGTGGTGAATAGCAGATTTACATTTGTGGCACAGATCACTTTATGCTTATAGAGGCCTGATTCTAAAAAGGAAAAATAAAAATGACAGTACAGAAATCATGAATCCAATAATTTTCCATCTTGAAGTTCTAGCACATACATCAGTATTGATAGAATTTTTGTTCTTCCGATGCTTCCAAAAATAAGGTTCTCCTATAGATCAGGCACCCAGATGATTACTTTACAGAGGTAACGTCATGAAATCTTTATGATAGCCACATGAAAACGTGTAATATTACCCTCAGCTTGTTAATGAGCAAACTGTGGGGGCAAACACGTGAGTAACTTTTCAAAATTTACACAGAAGTTAAGTGATAAAACAGGATATGAAGGCATGTAATTGGATCCCAGTCTCTATATTCTTTACTAATTACATTATAATATTATCTGAAAATACATATATAAATAATCTGAAAATAAAATGTTATTTCATATTGTGAGGGTTAATTTGAGGTGTCCACTAGAGTGGATCAGGAGTAAATAAAGAGCTGGTAATGATTTATTTCTGATGTCTTTATGTGGGTGTTTGCAGAGGAGACTGTGTGTGTTAGTGCCCTGATTGAAGGAGACCCACCCTCAACATGTGCAGGCGGGCACCATCTGATTGGCTGGAAGCCTGGAAAAAAACAAAAAAGGCAGAGGAAAGATAAATTCAACCCTCTTTATTCTGGAGTTGGGACACTATTCTTCGGCCCTTGGTTCTCTGCCCTTGAACTCTGGAATTTGCACCAGTTGCCCCTTTTTGATCAGGTCTTCTGTCTCAGTATGAGACACTTTTGACTGCCCTTTGTTCTGAGGCTTTAGAACCTAAGCAAGCAAACTACTAGAGTCTCCAGCTTGTAGACAATCTGTCACAGGACTTCCATAACAACATTAGCCAATTGCTCCAGTTTTAGTCATTCTTTATTCTTTTTTCTTTTCTTCACTGCTGTGACTAAAACAAACAACTAGAACAATTGTAAAAGAGGAAAATTTATGTGGGGGCTCACAGTTTCAGAGGTCTCAGTCCATGGACAGCAGGCTCCATTCTTCAGGGTTCAAGAGGAGGCAGGACATCATGGCAGAAAAGTGTGGTGGGGGGCAGTAGTTCATATGATGATCAGAAAGCAGAGAGAGAGAGACTCCACTCACCAGATATAAAAGACATGCCTCCAATGCCCTACCTCCTCCAGCCACACTCTACTCACCTTCAGTTACCACTCAGTTAATCTCATCAGGTGATTAATTCACTGATTAGGTTAAGGCTCTTATAACCTAATTATTTCTCCTCTGAACCTTCTTTTATTGTCTCACACATGAGCTTTTGGGGGACATCTCACTTCCACACCATACCAGTCTCTTCTCGGTTCTCTCTCTCTCTCTCTCTCTCTCTCTCTCTCTCTCTCTTTCTTCTTTCTCTGGTTCTCTGGTAAATTCTAATACACATATGAACAGCAGAAATAACAGAGTATTGTAGTAGTATCTAATAATACAAAGAACATTTTCTTTCAATGGTTAAAATCTCTTAACTTTCACAAACCAATTAGCAGATATAATTAGATGTAGGAACAATATTGAAGAAAACTCACATGCATATATATTTAAAACATTTTATGTAATTTTTTGAAAACTCATAAAACAAATATGAAACATTGAAATGATAGGCACATAAAAGTATATATAATTTGACACACTTGGGTAAAATACTTAATACTTTGTGCAACATGGGAGATTTGTCTATGAAACTAGATACATTTTTTGTAGTCACTTTGGGCTTTAAGGATTTTAAAATACAGTGTGATCAGAATTAATGAGCCCCAGTTGGCAGAGTCATCCATAGCATCATGATATTCTTTTATGTGAGACATGAAAATTCCAAACACCCTGTACTTTACTAAGATTCTGTCTAGCAAGGGATTACCAAGAGACACCTTTATGAGTTGTTTGAAAATTTCTTTGCAAAGGTCAGTTCCCCACAGGATTGATGTTGGTAATTGGTTCAAAAGCAAACTACCTCTCCAAAATGTGATGCTGTCTGTCTGATCAGAGCTTAGAGGCAAAAAAAAAAAAAAAAAAAAAAAAAAAAGAGTTCTAAATTATCTTTGTTTCTAAAGCAGATATATAGTCAGTTTCAAGGGCAAATGAATCCATATTTCTAAACTTATTGTTCCAAAATTCCATGGTGAGGCAGAGTTCTTACCTTGTGGGAATTATAGATTTCTTTTTAAGTTAAAATTGGCATTTTTAGAGCTTATTATTTGCTTCCCTCTGGCAGCTGCCATATTGCTGTGAACATTACTGTGTCTGCCATCATTTGTGACACATTCCGTAGGAAGCCCGACAGGAAATTTGGTCTCAGACTTTACCCTAATGCAGATTTAACATTCAGAGGAATCCTACACTTTAATAAAACATTAAAGACATTCTTGGCAGCATGAAGACTGAAAGCAAGACAGTGGTAAACTCTGAGCTGTCTGTGGCATTCTAGAGGGATCAAGATGAGTACACTCAACTGATTTTGTAGCTTCAGTCATGGTCAAATCATTGCATAAGCGATTTGTGAAAATATATATTTAGTCATGGACAAAATAGTAAATGTATTTAAAATAAGCCACAGATAAAATTCTAAGAAATGGCTCAATTCTGCTATCATTCCTTCCAGAAGAATCACAGTAGGGAAATAATTACAATGTTTTACATTTCTGCTTTTTCTCTAATAAATTATAATGACTTCTCCTACCATTTTTATGATCTCTCATCTCCCAATAGTTTCTAGGGCAACAATAAGAAGAAAATAAAATGAATATAACATATAAAACTGAAAATGAAGTCCTAGGTGAGGACTGACACAGAATAGGAACTGTACCTCTACTCACGCAGTAAAAAGATCATTGTTATTATGTGTCTAGAGCAATGTTATATCTCCTGAAAGTTTGCCAAAAACAAACACTAAAGTAGTTTTTAAGATGAAAACTGGTCAAATTTATTAATTATAAACTTATTACAAACCAATGCTGGGACTTATATAAGAGTTGTAACTAAAGTGTCTCCCTGAGGCATTCATAAAACACCTGGAGCACCAATTAGCTATGTAAAACTATTATCTGTGGTCCTACATTTCCATATGATTAATTATCAAAAACCTAATCATTGATATTGACTGTGTATAGGAAAATATTATGCAAGAAGTTGGTTACATAGTATCATAGGAAAAGATGATCCAAACACCCAGAGATTTCTTTGTGCTTATTCATTGATTATCAAGAGACGAGAAAACAGACTGAAGGTATGTACTGGTCCCTAGGTGGACTGCTGTAAGACTATTTTATGGATTAGTGTAACCCATTAATTTCTCTTGCTCCATTTTCATTTTCAACTTCTGATTAATATTTGACTACCCATGAAGCTTCCCTTTGGGTAAAGGTACACTCATCCAGCCAGGCACCATGGTGCACACTTGTAATCCCAGTGGTTTGGGAGGCTGAGGCAGGTGAATCACGAGTTCAAAGCCAGCCTCAGCAAAACTGAGTCTCTAAGCAACTCAGTGAGACCCTGTCTCTAAATAAAATACAAAAAAGAAAAATAGGTCTGGGGAGGTGGCTTAATGGTCAAGTGCCTCTGAGTTCAATCCCCCAGTACCTCCCTCCAAATTACTGGATTATAATTCTGTCATACACCATTCTTTGTGACTTTGGTTACTATGATATGTCTCCCTGAGAATCATTTACAATTTAAGTTTCTGAAGAAAAGCAGAGAAAACTATGTCTCTGCCTATGGAAGCTTCAAGTGAAATTCATGGTAATTGCAATGAAGCGTCTACCATGTTGGGAGATGCATTACTAGTCTGCCAGTCCCTGATGTCAGTCATCCAATCCTGTTTCTTTCATGACATCATCTTTTGTGAACTAAATTAATATGGCCATTGATGACATTAGTCTATTTTTGTAGATATTTATAGGCTTCAAAAAATGAAAGTGAGGGCCCTAGTTCTTCTTTGCTGTCATCTCTTTAGCAGCTGAAGCTACCAGATTTAAAAAAAAAAAAAAAAAAAAAAAAAAAAAATCTCTCTCTACCGGAGAGCAGGCAAAAAGTAAGTCATAAGACTTATTTTTGTAAGCTCAGCGAAGTTGTGCAGACACTCCTTAGCACTTTGCATGATTGATTCCAGGCACATGCCATGATATTTTAGCAAAAGAATCCAGCTAACCTTTAGTTGGAATCTCATTACAGAAAATCCCTATTATGTGGCAAAGAACAGAATCAGATGGACATCCTGTGCCCAGAACACCAATGAAAGAAGTACAGATTGTTACATTTTGGTGCATACAACAGCAGATATTCTTGAAAAATATTTAGCTAATACATATATCCAGAAATGCAAAATCAAAGTCTATATCTAGTATTTCTTATATTGATTAAATTTGTTTTCTTCTATCAACCTTCTAATCATAGGAATATAATTGATAATCATTTTGTTTGAGAAATGTTTGTGTAAATTTTGCCTAAATCTCTATCTCTGTAGCATTTTTGCTTGCACCATTTAATAAGAAGTTGCAATTTAATAAAAATTATGATTGATATCCAGTGAGGAGGGGGGACAGTTTGAAAAGATCACTAAAAGTGTTAGTACTGTCCAGATTTACTTATGTTCTCAGAGGTCATGAGACAGGAGTCACTATACGGTGTTAGCAAGTATCTTCTGCATCTCTGTGTTTTGTTTCACACCAGTGGGCTGAAAAACAGGAAAGATACATTTGACAAGGCAGTCACTCTTACCAATCTCAATGAGGTGGCACATCACTGATGGATGAGCTAAATTGATTTCTATAAAAACTGCTTAGGAGATAGCGGCACCCTTGGGATCAGTTGGGTCCAGCTGGATAAGAATACAATGATATCTAGAGCAAGCATGAAGATGTTGATACTACTACTAACTCCACAGGGCTCAATGTCAGCTCTTAGGTGGAAAATTGTAAACTGATTTGAATCTTTGCTGTCTTTAGTATGTCATAGAGGACCACAGTGATAAGCCAATTACCAATCTCTAGCATAGGTAGATGTGTTGATAAAGGTTTTTGTTACTTTTAGAAAAAAGCTTTGTATAAGTGCTCCTGCAGACAATTCCAGGGTCTAAATAGATTCCTAGATCATGGTTTCCTTTTCCTGCTCTCATCCCAAGTTACTGAATAAAAATGATCTAGAGAACTCATCATATTCAGTTTCAATGTCAAATACTGCAAATACCTATCTTGCTTTCCCTTCTTGTTTTGTTTCATTACTTCATCAGAAGGACAAACAGTTTATAAAAGTAAACTGGTTGGAGAGAGGCTAATTTTTCTTCCTTCAGAATTAATTCTTTCATACTTTTGGGATGCATTTAAACCATTGTTGATAACCAAAGTTCAAATTTGGAACTTTCCTCACTTATCTTTTTGGCCACCATTTGGTCATTCTTCCTATTTTATATTTATTTCCCTCCCCTTTTTGCTGCTTTGCTCTGGTCTGCCTGTACTGCTTCAATCCTTAGTGATAACCCAAAGGAAAGAATGTGACACTTCCTCCATCCCAGCCACTACTCTCTCCCACATTCCTTCTCTCTCATTCCCACCAGCCTTCAAGCCATTAGTGGAACGTGAATTCTGAGTCAAATTGCTCAAATAGAAACTAACTATTTTGGAGTGTGTATTTCTGTGTCTATTAAGTAACCTTCCTAAGATTAAAGCCGACATACACATGCACACACACACACAGACACACACACACACACACACACACTTATATTGAACTCCTCATAGTGAAGCAGTTTAAAGTAAATTAAAGCAATATAACATTGTCATTACACATGTCATTTTAAATTTTAAATGCATAATTACACACTAATAAAAAACATCTCAAGATATCTTGTACAATAATTTCTTCTGAACATCTCAGATGGCTTTTTAAGTTGGTTTAGTTTTTCCAGAACCAAAATTAATAGTAATAAATTTGTGTACTTGCTCTTTTACTTTTAAGACAGCTCAAGTATATAATGTAACATGTCAACATGAAAATTACCAAAATAGATGTTACTTGGCTGCTTACTTTTATTTCATTATCTACATATTTTTAAATAATGTGCCATTTAATCTACAATGGTAAATTGGTCAACTTTTGTTATGTATTTACTGTTTAATTAAAAATATTTCCCACCATCTCCATACTTTCCTGCATTTTAAACACACTGCAATTCTCAGAGTTCTATAATAAACTCTTCAAATAATAGCAAACTGACACTTATTAGAGGTGGATTGTTTTGTATTTTTTACTGCCAGTGTGCTATTTTAACAAGATGCAAAAATGATGCAAAAATGAAACTAAGAAGCTTATTCAAGTGAAATAGTTAGTCATGGTGACAGAATCAATTCTAATCCTGGCAACTTGAGAACATACATGTAGGATCATTACTTTATTATGCTCCTTCTATTTTTCAATGTAAAATGTGAGGATTAGAAAATTCATATGACTAAAGCAAATTTCATTTTTGGTGATAGAAACAATATGCAAAAACTTGTCTGATTTCATATTTTGTGGGTCTTCCTATCTCTTTTAAATAACTTAAAGTATACTCTGTCAGGCTAAAAAAATGTTCTTGCTCTTGTTTAGAAGGTTTATAGTGTATTTGGTATTGTTTCAGAGATTACTACAGCTCTGTTGTCAGGGTGCTACTTGCCATACACTGTAGGGATACTTTGTCAATTTTGCATATGACATTAGAAGGTATTAATCCATAAGGACATTCAGTAAATATAATGATGCTAAAAAAATTATTACAATAGGAATTGACAACAATTTCTTTTGTGTAATAGCCCTAATAAGGAGATAGCTAAGATGGCGGCCAGCTGAGAGCCATAAGAGGTGTTTAAGTATTATCACCTGATATTCATGCATTTATCATAAAATCTTTCTATGCCCGTGAACACTATGTGACACACCTGTAAGTTTGAGCTGTTAACACGTGTATACTTGTTAAGACAAAAAGTATATAACCGGGTGAGGTTGGCTAGAGGGGGTGGTTGGAGTTAGAGAGGTTGTTGGAGCTGGAGAGAGAAGTTAGAAGAAGGAAGAATAAAGAACCTATTCATTTCCAGTCTGCCTCCGAATTCTTTCCCGTGGTATCGTTGCTGCAGGCGGCAATAGCTGCAGGCAGCAACACTTCTGTAAGTTTTTATAAACTATCTGGGCTATAGCTAAGTAAATGTAGCTACTAATACAAATTTTTATTTAATGTTCTGCTTGTTGATAGATAGTACTCCATGGGTTTCCTGTGTTTCTGTGAATCTTACCAAGCAGAAACATTGATAGCTTTTGTTTTAAAACTTTTTTTAAGGGTTGTTTGTATAGTCACACTCTGGGGCAGATGGTAAGTTGGTTTATTACCCAGTACATTAAATATGATGTCTCCCTCAAGAACAAAGGTTGAGCAATTTTTCTTTAAGTATATTTTAAGATATTTGGGGTTCCTAAGTTCATAGTTCCTCAGCAATAATACAAGCCTACTGCATGCACCATATCCACCTGGGCCACTTCATGCCACCCATGGGACGTGGAGGTCAGAGGGAATCAATGCAAACATAAAGTTCAGAATGTCTACTGTGCTATTAGTAATAAGCCATTTTTGTCTCCAGAGTCTTTTGACCTCTTCTAGGACCCCTGAAACTATAGAAGTCTAACTTCTAAGCTTGCAAGTAGCCTACCATTACAGACCCTTCACAGTTTTTGACATGTTCGTGACTAAGTCTTTATGCTTTCCTTTAATAAAAACCAGAGACACATTATATGTAGTGATAGAAATGTGTTAATATCCTGAAAAAGAAGAACCAAATGTAAAATGGTAGAAACATTTCATGTACCTTTAATTCTGTTTAATTAATATCATCTTAGTTCTTTAATTCGTAAACTGAAGATTAAACATTGACTTGTTTTTGAATTTTTAAAATTATGAGATGAGAACTTAATGTTGTGGCTCAGTGGTAGTGTGTTTCCTCAGTATGCTCAAGGCCTGGATTTGTTCCCCAGCACTGTAAAAGAAAAAGGAGTGAAAAATGTCCCCCTTCTGCTGTATATACTTTAGAGTGAAATTTTTATTAACAAAATATTCATTTGTTTAGATCATTTATCCAAGGTCATTTTATAAAATCACACACTAAACATTAAGTTATGAGATTTTATTCATAATATATTAAATTTGGATACAACCCAATTTCCTTTTGGATTAAAGTAAAGCAGAGGGAAGTCATACTTCCATTATAAAGGAATTCAAATTTCCAGGTTTGCAAGAAACATTATAAATCTTAACCTCTTAAGGCAGGATCCATTTTATCATATCTAACTTCAAGCATTTGCACTGTTTTGTAACAGGCATAAATGCAAAGTGACACTTTGAACAACAGTATATGACTTTCAGGAAACTATGCATATCGTTAAAAACATAATGTTAGAGAGGTTAGTTTTTCATAATACAATAACTTTTCACTGTATGAACTATTAAAATAAGTAGTTGCTAGTTTCCAATGATAGCTCAGAAATTTGTTCTCTTTTGGAATCTGTCACTGAGTCTGATGACTACAGGGTAATGAAAGTCATGTTCGCAACAAGCAAGCTCAATCGTTCAGAGAACTGGCAACTTCTACTTCCTGTTTCTTCAAGTTCAAACTATTGCTCTGAGGAGCTCAAGCCAAATGGAGAAGCCATATGGAGAATAACCAAAGTGCTGTACTCAACAACCCCAGCTGAGCTCCTAGCCAATAGCTATGTAAGCATTTTGGATGGCATATCCAAGTTGAGCTTCCAGATAAGCACCATTTAGGACATCATATACAGCACAAGAAATCACTGAGCCAAATCCAAGCATCATACAGTCATAAGTGATTTTTAAGAAGTGGTTCTTGTTTTAAGCTCTTAAATCTTGTGATGGTTTAATATTTAACAATAGACAACCAAAACAGTGTATATGTGTGTTTCCTAAAATAGAGGAATAAAGGAACTAATACCATTATGTTATTACATAAACATGAGCACACACACACACACACACACACACACAGAGAGAGAGAGAGAAACACAAACCATTTTTTCATCAACATTTCCTTGAAATTTTAATTTTTTTTTCCTGTCACTGGCCCCATAATTCAGAAATGCTAACAAGTGGTCATGGGAAGTCAGTAGGATTACTCCCAGCATGATATAAAGTGATTTTCAAGCCAATACTCTCTTTTCAATTTCCATGTAACACCACACTGTATGCATGTGCTGAAATTGATCTTTTGTACGTAGATGTTTCTTAGCTTTTAAATAAAACCAGAACCGGAAATACATGTAAGATCTGCTGATTATTAAGCTTCAGAAGGCAGTGGTGGACTTAGTATATTCTTAGGTAGTAATGGATACTTCCTTCACTGCTATTTTGCATTTTCTTAATTTATTCCATCATTGGGAAGTTGGGCCCCAGAATTCATTTCTCCAGGGGAAATAGGTTGGATTCTTGAACTTTGAGATTCAAACCTCAAGATGTAGACATAGAATGAAACTGTGAATAGTACTTACAAAGGGGGAAGAAAAAAAGAAGGAAACAGAAATGAAGAGAAGGGAAAAGAAGGGAAGGGAAGGGAAAAAAGGGAAAGGAAGAAAAGTGAAGAGAACCTGCCCTGAAAAGTTAGATGTTTGCTTGTGTACCAATGATGAGGGCTGCTTCTTTTGTGAATTTCAGAACTTATCAAGACAATACCAGAGTTAGACAAAGGATAAACTTGAGGCCTACAGATGAGAGGAGATTTGTACTCACTGTCCCATGAGAAGAATCAAAATCGCTGATGAATTTCCGGAAATTTCTCCTGTGCAACTGGTAGGGAGTAAAATACAACAAATAGAGGTATGACAGATATACCTACACATTGCAGAAGGTCACAAGTGGATGATGATGTAGTCTCTCTTTCTAAGATCATTGACAGAATCTAAAGACTTAATGATTGTAAAAAATCTGTGTACACGAAGGAACTAATGGGTACCAACAAGGAGTACTTCTGTTTCTTATGTTGTACATGATAAGACAACAAAGAAGAAATTGGTACAAAGTTCAATAATGCTGAGTTTGAGAATTCTTCTCATAGCTCATTTATATCCCAGTTTGTTTCAAATAGTAGTAAAGTTTATTCCATCACTCACAGAAGAACATGAAGGTAATGAAGAATTTTAAATAACTTTACTCTTTCTTTCATCATACAAAAGGATTGGAAACAATTCATTTTTCTTTTGTGTAAAAGGCAAGAAAATCCTGAGAGAAGGCCATATCTGGGAAGATCTTGTTTTTGAAGAGGAGAGAATGTAATACCATATTGTATAAAACAACACTAGAGAACCAGGTGAAATGAAGCACTATGGTTTACAGCATAAAAGATCCAAGGTCAGGATCCTCTTAACCCCCAAGTAAACCAGTACATTATTTAAAGGTATTCCTACTTAGTAGGGCTGAAAAGATGAGAGTAGGTTTTGAGGAAATGTTTTCAGTGTACTCAAATTTTTGTAACCAACAAATTGACAGGTTGATTGTGAATTTTAGAACAACTAAGTTTCCAGCTCCTCTGAACTTGTAGAGTAGGTAGCATATCTGCTTCTAAACTATTCTCTTTAAAGATACAAAAGAAATTATCTGTTGTACCAACTTGTGCAACATCATTCACATTCTTTGAAAACAGAGTGAAAAATATTATAGTCAGATATTAATATTATAAACTATTAGGTTTGGGTTCTTATTGAGAATGAAAATGTTCTGTACCACACCTAAGAATAACCAAAACATATAAAAATATAGTGGTAAAAATGTTAAGTAATGCTATATGATGTTTCATTTAAATTATATATGATTTTCTTTATTTTCAAAAATAAACATTCTAAAATACTTGCCTTTTCTTCCAAAATGTTTGCCAGGCTATTTGTGAAATGGGAAATAGAGAATATAAATGAAATTGCTTTCAATGTAATGCAAAATATATATCATGGGTGTTCATGCATTTCTAAAGGAGAACACAGGCAAAGCCCCATGGGGCTTTTTCCATTCAGTGCAGGACATAGATCAGAGTATCTGTGAAGATTTACTTTCCAGGTGGATTATGAAGGAAAGGAAAATTAGAAATGGTGGCAACATTTTGGAATGGGGAAAAGCAAAACAAAAAGAAAAACACAAACAAGGTAGTTTTAGAAAGAATATAAGAGTAGAAGAAATGGAACAATAAAATCTGTGGTGAGAGAAGATATTCAAGGCCCAACATGCCAATATGGCAAGATAAAAGTTGTTCTAAGTGATATGGAAGTTTAGTATATGTCTGTGGTAGTGGCTTGGGGTGGGGCTGCTGAAATAAGTGAAAGGAAAACACTTCAGAAAAGCAGGACAAAAAGTGTTCATTGTTAAAGGGACTGCCTTATTATTTCTTTCAAAAGTTTGTATCATGAAAAGTTTTATTTTGTTCAGTTGATTTATTTTCTTTCCTTTTTCAAAGAAAGGGCAATAAAATTTACTGGAAAGATACCAAGAAAATGAAGGTAGATACACACACATACACACACACACACACACACACACACACACACACATATATATATTTTTTGGTACTGGGGATTGAACTCAGGGGCACTTGACCACTGTGCCACATCCCCAGCCCTTTTTTTGTATTTTATTAGAGACATGGTCTCACTGAGTTGCTAAGTGCCTTGCCATTGCTGAGGCTTGCTTTGAACTCAAGGATCCCCCTGCTTCAGCTTTCCAAGTGCTGGGATTATAGGCGTGCACCACCACGCCTGGCACATATTATTTTATTATTTATTTGTGGTAGGTTACTAGGGATTGAACCTAGGGGTTGCTCTACCATACTACTGAGCTGCATCTTCAGCCCATTTTCTTTTTTATTTTAAGACAGGGTCTTACTAAATTGCCTAAGCTGGCCTCAAATTTGTGATACTACTGCCTCAACCCCCTGAGTTGCTGAGATTATAAATGTGCACCACCATACTCTGCTAAGGATTACTATTATTATTATTAATATTATTATTATTACATAGAAAAATTTCCTACCTGGGTTTCCATTCAGATCTGTCTATGTAAATGAGGTATGGAAGTGTGTGCTCGTGGTGGTGAAGGATTCTCATTCCAGAATGGTTGATTTAATAAAGGGACATAAGGCGTCAAAGGATGCTCTTATCTTGAGATTTGAATACCAACATTACCTGACAAGGGTAGCAAAGTTTAGTTTAGTTTAGTTTCCAAGGATAGAGAATATATGTGTGACAACCCCAGTCAACAAAAGGCCATCTAGTTCCGTTCAAGATTTAGGCACATTTAGTCACTTGGATATGTTTTATAGATCTCATTTTTATTAAAGTTCACAGAAGGAAAAATTATGTTACATAAATGCTATGTTCTTCACTTTCTCTACTGTGTATGCATATATATACCTTACAAAGTATATACTAAGAATCAGGAAATACCATTAATGCCAACATCCATTCTCTGAAGCTCAAAGCAGGCTAAGTCATGATAGTCCTTCCTTCAAAACCTAAGCATAACAGCCATAACTTCTTCCTAGCTGTCATTCCAGGAAATCATTACCAACTTACCGAAAATGGCAAATAAGATCAAATGTCATTTTCTATTCTTATTATAGGTGGATCAATTTTGTTTCCTTTTGAGAAGTTATTGAACAAAAAGTGATGCATCACTTTAATTATGAGCCAATCAATTCATGTATTTCCTGCTTACAGGTTATATATGCAAAACTATACTGTTTTAAATGCTTGAGATAGAATAATAGGGTGGATCTGGCCATTCAGAAACTTGAAATTAAACATAAACAACAGGGTTGTAGAAAAGACAGGAAAAGAGTGAAAGGAAACTTGCAAATGGTGGGTGAGAAAATTACAACAGTAGGAAAGTGGGTAAGAGAGGGTTGTGCTTGAGCTAATCTTGTTTTTTATAAGTTGGACAAGGCAGTTACAGCAGAGTAAGTAGTTTATGAAGATCCAAGAGAGAGAGACAGGAGCAACTAAGCAAGTGAAAAATAATTGTGATTTTCACGAGAGGATTGCTGTTATTTTACATTGCCATATTTTCAATTCTTAGAATAGTGCTTGTCAGATTAAGGTGTTCCATAATATTTCCTGAGTGAAATTATATCTTATAGCACCCTGATATTCTGAAGTTTCTCTGAGGTTAAAGGCAGATAAGAATAAAAATATAGCTCTTCTTTGTTTATGTGCTTTTGTACAATATATTTAACATTATTTTGTACATTAGAACATAATTCACAAGTATGAATTTTAAGTTGTTAGTTATGCATAACTTTCATTATCATTTCATAACATTGTCAAGTTGTTGGAGAAGGAATTTACTTTGCTAGAGGCCTGGCTTAGTTCTGTCTGTGTACTCTGGTGCTGGATAGTCAAGCATATTTTTTAAATCTTTTTCATAGTGTTCTTCAGAATTGAGCAATACCCTAGGGAGCTGTCAAAGCATTGCCTGAGGTGATTTCATATGTTTGTGCTTATAATTGTGAAAATGTAACTGCAGTTACACAGCATGAATTTGTATTGGGGCAGGTCTGCAAAGTTTTACATCTGCTGCGACAATACTCTACCATCCAGGAGCAAGAGAAAGAGGGGCTTGGGGTGTGAGTCATCTTAGCTAGGTGATCATTGCTGTGGGCAATATAGAAACTCACTTGGGAGAAAGAGAGTAATGATAAGGACAGCATTGAGATAGCAAACTTGGTAAATGCCAACGGGGAAGAAGATGGGAATAAAAAGTGTAGGGGAGTTTAGAGAATATAGTACATCACCCATCTGCACCATTTGGTGGCTGACAGCTTACAGCTGAGTGTTTCTAGAAGTGTTCTTAGGCTCCAAGAACCCTATAATCATGTCATTCCTCCTCCTCACTGGATCCACATCCAAAAACTTTAGCTAGGGAACAGACAGCATGGGATAGAAGGAGAGTGACAACCTTGCCTCAAGGTGAGTTAATCTAAAGGGACATTCTGGTGCCCCATGGGATCAGCTAAGATCTTGCTTGTGACTCTACCACAATTCAACTGCTTCCTCTGTTCTTTACTACTTCTAAATCCATCCCAAATTATTGCAGTTGAGACACTCCCCAACAAAACTTATCCAAATAATATTCCTGCCTACACATCTACATCCTACAATCTGTATTATGAGGAATCTGAACTAACGCACTGAGTGCCAAGAACGATCTTTTGAATAATCTCTATGAATATTTTAGAGACTAGATTGTAATACGAGCCTCACGGCTGGTAGTAGGGGAAGCCCTAATAACCCCTGGCACGCCATAGCAGTGCAGCTATTAAAACATTTATCACTAGAAAATAGATATTAGACACCCATGGAATGTATTATATTGGTGGTTGCAATATCTCAGGTCTTCAAGAGATTTAAATACTAATTATATAAGTACAATGCAATATATAAATATGTTGAGTGTCATTGATGCTTTGGAGGAAGAAAATGAAAGACCAAAGGTGATTAATCATCAATTAAAGCTACATTAGCTATACTGGCTAAAAGTCAAAATGATTCTTTGGCAGCATACAAAGTGTATTTTTATAGTCAGAGGAAGATTATAGGAAATGTGAAACTCCCCCCAAAATTCAGTCCTCAATACTATCCAGTCTTTTTTTCTTTTTTTAACCAAGATGACAGTGTTCAGACCTTACAAGTTCAGAAGCTTCAGACCTTATAGTATAATTGGACGTGGGTTGGCCTCTTTATAGAATAACTGAGACTACAAAGTAAGATTGGGAACTCAAATTTACACCTCAGAGGCATCAAGTCTTATCACTCTACCAGATTATCACTCTACCAGATAAGTTGCCTAGACCAGCAGAGGTGCTAGCTGGGTCTGTGGGTTCCCATCAAGACAACAGAGATAGAAATGAAGATTGGTGGCGAACTTAAAACAAACTGTAGCAATACAGTGTAGTTTCTTCTCCTAAATTTTTCTCTGTTTTAAGTTTCTACAATAAAAATGAGGAAAATTTAGAGATGATTTTTGCAAAAAATTTCCTTGAAATAAATGGATCCAAGTTAAGCATGTAGATTGTAGTAAATGTAAAGTATGTTACTCAGATGTCCCCCTTAGAAACGGATTCTTTCAACTGTTAGGACTAGGAACCACTAATGGTCTTAGGTGAGTCCTCTCTGGAGTAGTTCGCAGCAAAAGAGAGCCTAATCACTCATAGTTATGCCCTCCCCTCACACAGCTCATACCCAGGGACATGGTTAATGTGAGTATATAAAGGCAAATCCTCCTCACTGAGGGAGCGAGCCTGAATTGTTGTCCCAATGTTTTGCAGAGACTCCTCATCTAATTAGCTGATACTTTTGCATCCATTCCACACCCTTTTAACTCCCCTGCACAATCCTACTTTTTTCAGTTTTCCTCAGCTGACAATAGGAACACTCCTTAGTACACTTACAACACACATCACCATCTCAGAGTCCTTTCCTTGGGAACACAAATGAAGCCCAAAGTAGGTCATCATATAGGTTCCACATAATTACCATGTGTGAGTTTATCAATAGTAAAAGGAACCATTACTTCATAAACTATTAAAGAGGATTCCAATTAAATGGTGATAAGAAGCTCTTTCATTTGTAATGTTCATTGCTATGATTCAGATTTATTTTTCTATGACTAGATTTTCATTATATATAATTATTGAGTTTGCATAAAACGTAAGCTATAAATAATGTAATTGATTAAGCTTTGATTGATTTAAGCTATATCTAAACTATGCTTTCATGCTTATTCTGATACCTTTTATTCAAAGTTCGTTATAGTTGTCATTGCTCGTATTTTCTTGCATAACCCCTCTCCATGCTATGTACAGCCTGGAAGAGAAAACATATCTCAAAGGAGGCTCTCTGAGTGTCTCTAGGCTTCTCTTACATGCCAGTGTCCCTCTTGCTCCAGGTTTTGCTGCCAGCACTTCTCCTTCTGCAATGTATTACATATCTGAGGGAAAAAAAAAATGCTTAGTAAAAGCAAGTAATGTATGAAATCTCAAAAACAAACAAAACTAGTAAGTACAAATAAGAAAAAAGTTAAGCTGTTTATATTGCAGATGAGATGCACATATTTACACTTATAGTTCTACATTATGAGTAATTCAATGGAACTATTTTGATATTGAGTAAGTTCTTGTAATGGCACAAAAAATCAAAGAAGTTCATATTTTCGTAGCCCCAATATGTTCTGAAGAAATTGGAAGAAATTGGGCTAATATCTGCTAAACTCTTGTATTAATTGCAGAGAATGACTTAATTCTGAATTTTTGTGACCTATGTTTTTAGTGAATATTATGGTCCATGAAGAACAACCAGGTTCATACACCTAAATTAAGTTAGAAGTCTTTTGTGTGTTTCTTTCCCCTCACAGTTATCTTTTTTTTTTTTTTTCTTGGATTATAAATTTAGGGCAATTGAAATTCAGCTGAGGACTTGCCTGAGGCAGGTTTAGAACCTCAAGATCTGAACTGAGGGAGCCCAGACCAAAAGGAGCACAGGGCAGGTTTATGCAAAGTCAGTCTGCAACAAAGTCAATTATTAGGGTTAAGTAAAGAAAAAGGAGAACTAGTGCCAATACTTGACACCAAGTAGGGGACAGGAATGTATTCCTAAGGCAGGATTACTAAGACTAATCAGGGTTCAGAGAGCCAGTGAGCGGACACACTGGGCCAGGAATGAAAATGAGCCAGACTAGAGTCAGAGGCGATGGGGAGGTATCTCAGGAAAGATAAATCAGAAACAAGCCCTAGTTCTTAGGCAGATGCATGAGGATGAACAGAACATCCTTTATCTGACCGGCTTCCTGGGAAGTCCCCACAATGCCAACCCTTCCAGTGAAATGTCAGAGGCTTCCAACAGGGAGATGGATAAGGACTGTAAAACAAACACTATTACTACTAATGCTGAAAGTGTTAACAGCATTACAGCTTAAGCAATAAGCAACCATAGCAACTAGGAAATTTAGCTCCAGATGCTTGTAGAACTCTGAGTGCTTTGATGGATTGGAGGATGTCTTCTTATTTCAGAGGAATTCAAACTCTCTTATTTTTTCATTTAATAAATATTGATTGCAAGCCTATAATTTGTCACACATTTTCCAGGTGATATTAATTTTTCAAAAAAATCCCAAACTTCAGAATTTTATCCACAACCATACTTGTTTAGCTCCAACTACTCAGAGAAAATAGCAACTATACACACATATTTTATTAAATTTTGTGCATGAATGATCATTTAACTATGTTAGTTACATAGGGCCTTAATCATTACCAAATTCCTGTAACATTTTTTGAAATTGTTATGTGGTGTTCACAGTTATTTCATATGTAGCTATTTCCTTTCCAGAAGATTTACAAGCTATTTGAGAGGTATCTAATTCATTCTTTTGTTTTTGTGTCTCACTGAGCCAAGAGTGGGAATTAAAAATTTAATATCAAGCATTTGATTATTAAAAAAAGCAAATAGATTTCTGCAATTGCACAATGATAGAATATTCCTAATTATAATTTGCATTGATGAACTAAGGGAGGAGATATCTGATTGTATATTTGTGATTTGGTACATAAAGTTTTTATTTTAAATATGAAGAAAATTATTGTATATTACTCATGTATGTGTAGCAGTTTTGTATGTTCTGCAGCTGATCCATTCATACTGATTACATTCTAGTTTAATCAAATTAGAAAAACAGATGGTTTGAAATTTGCTTCATTAATAACCCATATCAAATTGTTGACTCATATGTACATAATATTTTCTTATGTTTTATTCTAGTTACTTTCATAATTAGAACACATATTTGTTTAAGTAATTTTACTAGGAATTGAAAATTTTTGTCAACATTATTTTTAATACCAGGTTTGATAAAAAGCTTTCTCAATGGTCCTTGAAGTTTTGTGGTCCCACTGGAAAGGAAATAATAAGCCCAAAGATTGTTTCTTTATAGTAGAAAATATGTCTCAGCTCAGAGATTTCTTTTCTCAGGAGCATTTTTCCTGGTGCTTTATTATCAAGAGCTCTGGGTTGACACTAGATTCCTGGAGGGACAAAGGTGTACCCAGAGGTATTCCCTTTGTCTTTGCTTAGTACTCAGAGCAATATTCCGAACTTAAGCTAGAGAAATACTATTTTTTCACATTTATTCCAATTTATATTTTGAAATCTAGCAAAGGTGAGATTTAGAGAAGCAGTATGAATGCCTCCAATTGTTAGTATCAGAAGTTTCCAAAGGAGAGCCAGAAAACAGATTTGAACACATATGCACATTATGGGAAGCCATTGGTGTAATGTGTGTGATATTTTACCTGTATTTCAAATGCATGGCTTCTACTACAAATGTTCTCTCAAGAGAATGTATTTTGTTGGGGGGGGGGAAGTAGAGAAACCTTCAGTAGCTATCAAAAAATTCATGTTGCATTTAACTACTTCATTTTTAAGATGCTATTTTTTCGATGTTTTCCTGCTTAGTGTTTTTTTTTTTTTTTTTTTTTTTTTTTTTTTCATCAGTGTGAAGTTACAAAGTTTAAAAATGGCAATAGATCACTTGCATTAGGTGAAAATAGGGTTTAGAAATATAACTACACTTTTCTTCTCAGGAAAATGGTGTGACTATCATATATTTACTGGTTGACTATTTCAGTACCATTTTAATTTAATTTTTTTAATCCACATTTTAAATCATTCTGTAAATCACTTTCCTTATTAACACAGGGTCTCTAACATGGATTCTGATATTGAATATTCTGGAAGATCAACACTTTAAGTAACTGGCATTCTTAAGTAGAAATATATTGATCAGACAACACCCTGCACATAATCATAATGCTTTCAGGAAAAAGCCTTTCTTCGGCAGGTATGGAGATGGATGAGAAAACATTCACTCTTGAAGTCCTTTAAATGCTTATCCATGAAGAGAGCTTCAATAACCAAGGGATCTTTAAGGTTGTAAGAGCATGGTAAAAGCTACCCTTATTTAAAATGCAATCAATCTAAACAAAGTAGGCAAGGATCTCCCTCTACCAACTTGTCACTACATTTTTGCATTTCCTAAAACTAGAGAGCACCCTAGTCCTAATACATGCTAAGTGATTTACATGCTTTATTTTTTTTTGAGACAAGCCCTTGTTTTATTTTGAGACAAGGCCCCACTAAATTGCTGAGGTTCTTGTAAGTGGCTGAGGCTGGCTTTAAACTTGCAATCCGCCTGCTGCAGCTTCCATAGTTGATGAGTGGATTCATGTGCTTTTAGTCCGACTTCTCCCCACAGGTTGTGTATTTAGATATCTATAAAATATGTGGTACTTTACAATAAGGATAGCTTTATGAGTGTTTAAAAAGGGACTATTTAGAAAGGTACAGTTGGATGTAAAGGAATTCAAGGATGTAGGGTTGGATGTAAGTAATAGAATACGAATAAGGGCAGAGAACACAGAATAGTGGCTCCTAGTTTGTAGAGGAGAGAGCTTTGAGAGGGATAGTGACCATCAGGGGAAAAAACACACAGCAAGGGAGTTATTGAAACAATTACCCTGATCTAGTGGTTCTCCCCTCCTATATGTCTCTGCTTGGGCTCACCACTGGCCCAACCTACCTTGAAGACAGAAGGCTTACTCTTACAGTCCTTACAGGTTACTCTTCCAGAAGAAAGGTGGAGAGAGGTAGAGCATGACTCTGCAAAGACTTAGATATCATTCATAATTGATGCAAATCAATGAGGGTAAGGTAGAATACTTCAACAGCCCTATTTAATTAGTCCTTACTTGTGACATTGAACATCAGCTATGGATTACCAGGTGATATAGTTCAGATCTGGAAAAGGGACCAAAGGCTCATATGTTGAAGGTTTGTTCCCATTGGTGCAATGTTCAGGGAGGGAGGTTTTGGAAATGATTGGATCATGAGGGCTCTGACCTCATCAATGGATCAATCCGTTGAGGTAATCATAGATGAATGAACTATTGGGAGTGAACTTTTGGGTGAAAACTGTAGAAGGTGGAATCTAGCTGAGGGAGTAAATCTTTAGGGGACTGACCTTGGGAATTACATCTTGTCCCTTGGACCTGCATTCCTCTCACTTTCTCATTTCTTGGTTGCAATGAGAGGAAGAAATTTACTCTTCCATACCTTTCCTGCCATAATGTTCTGCTTCACTCAGGACCAAAGCAATGGAGCCAGTCAACCTTGAACTGAAACCTCTGAAACTGTAAGCTGAACTAAATTTTTACTTTACTGTTTTTCTCAGTTATTTTATCACAGCAATGTAAACCTGGCTAACACAGCAGGTGAGTGCAGTGACTTTCCTTTAGATAATATAGTGTTGTCCTGTGAAAAGATGGGAGTAAAAAAGAAATCTTCTTAGGGTTCTTAGTGAAACATATTTCTAGTCTCCTAAAAGAAATTGGGAATATGAGAATATTATTGTGTATAATGTGCCATGTAGAACACACAATTGCATAAATACACATGTAGACTGTTCAAAATTCACTGAAATATTAGGAAGAAAATGTAATATATAATCTATAACAGGCAATCCAAAGAAGTAATTATATTTAAAATTTGTGAAATAAAAAGAATAGTACTATTGAGTTAAATCTTAAAAGGAAAAACAAAGTTTAACCTTCAATTTCATTCATTTCCCAAAGGGAATAACTGGTTAACTTTTATTCTCTCTTCTCTCTCTCTCTCTCTGTGTGTGTGTGTGTGTGTGTGTGTGTTCTTCTTTTTTTTTTTTTTTTTTTTTGTGGTACTGGGGATTGAACTCAGGGGCACTCGACCACTGGGTCACATCCCCAGCCCCTTTTTTGTATTTTATTAGAGACAGGGTCTCACTGAGTTGCTAAGTGCCTCGCCATTGCTGAGGCTGGCTTTGAACTCGCGATCCTCCTGCCTCAGCCTCCCAAAGTGCTGGGATTACAGGCGTGCGCCACCCGCGCCCGGCATGTGTGTGTGTGTTTCTGTGTGTCTGTATTATTTAGTTTTTATTCCAAAATCTTGTGTTCTTATTATGCTTTAGATAAGTTCTTGGAGAAAAGGTCCTCTGAACTTATTCAGTGATGTTTAAACCTACATCTTTCTCATAGATGTCTAGTAAGGTGTAATACATACTCCTTGTCCTATAATTCTCCCACCCCAACTTTGAGAATCTTCTTTCTCCCTTCCTTCAGTAACCTGAGTGTTTATAGTTACAACGCTTCTTCAAGAGAGGAGAGAGTTATTTAATGAGTTTGGGGAAAGCAATTTGCATGTGCAGCTCTGTTCTGTTTTCCTCCTTATTGGAAAGAGGGGACAGCTTCCAGCATGAAGCATTCTTTCCTACTCGCTTTTAGTCATGTGCTGGGTTTAGCAGGGCATGATCTACGGGGCAAGCTTGAGTTTGGGGGAATAATTTTAGTTGGAGGTGTGTTAATATGTTATCAGACAAAAAATGGTCAAGTTTTCTAATTGAAGAATAAAGTAATAAAGTTAATATTTTAATCTCCAAAAGATTGATTCTTGTACATCACTAACATGCTTCTGAACTCAGATTAGAGTGAAATTTATTAAGCTCTCTGACCTCCCAAACTCTGGTATATTGAGCTTGGAATATGGACAATAGTCAGCAGTTGAAATTAAGTGAGAAAATATTCAAAAAGTAACAAATGTGCCTGAATCAGCCAGATTACTATCTGTTTGATTTAGTAGTACTGTTTTAAAATGAGTATTAGAATTTCTTGACCATGTAAGATTAATGGATAACAATGACTTTTCTTCTGCCATTTCTTGTTTGTTTACAAATTTGTTTTTATACTCATGCATTAGTACTTAATTAATGTCAACTGATTTTAAAACTCAGTCACATGTAATTGTGAACTAGGCAGTTAACTGCTATAAGAGTGAGCTTTGACCAAAGTGACCAGATATGCAATTTGAGACGCCCAGTTCAAAATGAAAATATAGATCACTTTCTTAAAAGTTCTTAAGAATTTCAACACAGTGACAGTGAGAATTGCAGTAAATGCAGGAACTTGGTGAATGTGGAGTCCTGTGCAACATACATGGGTCTTAACAAGCAAGAGGCAGGCTACATAGTACAGATGATGGTGAGGGTCTGCTAGTCTTTCAGACAGACTATCATGCTAGAAGGGTCACTAAGTCAACTATATTAGTCTGTTTTATGTTACTATGAAATACTTGAGGCTGAGTAATTATAAAGTAAAGAAGTTTATTTAGTTCACAGCTCTCATGGCAGAAAGGCCCAACCATGTGGCACAGTTACTTTGAGGTTGCTTCTGACTGCATTACCTCATGACAGATGCCATCAAAGTTGGAGCACATGTGAGAGAGTAAGATCACACCAATAGTCTGAAAGCCAAAGAGGCTATGGAATGGCCAGGATTCTTCTAACAACCTTTTTGCAAGAAATAATCATGGGGCTCTGTAAGAACTATGTTAATGTCTTCCAAAGCATGGATGTAAAGACCTACCACTAAGTCCCCACCTCTTAAAAGCCCCACCACCTCTTATCATCCTAACATTGTCACACTGGTTATTAACCTTCCAACATGGAAACTTTGGGGAAACACTTAAACTATATCCAAATCATAACACCAAACAACGTAAGAAATAAGCGTAGGAAAACATTTTAGTCATGAGAATGTGAATTTTTTGGAGGGGAGAGGAGTCATATTTAGTATGTTTATCTACTCAGATTATAGGCCAGACTTAAAGCTAAAGAGGTAGTTGTGTTTCAGTAGTAAAGTAAGCAAAGACTAGATGGGCTCAACCTTAATGAAATCCTGAATTTCCTTACTAAAATTGTGTGATATCATTACTTGGCTTCATGAAGCACTTGAGTAATGGTTATTGATTTCATATAATCAATTTCTTGCCTTACTGAAAGAGATACATTTTATTTAAAAAAAAATTAACAGAAATGGTGGCCATCTTTTTCAACAGAAGAGGACATTACAAGGCCTTTGATAGAAATTTGGTGTATATGCTTTATTAAAAAATGTTTTACAGGGTTGGGGTATAGCCAGTGGTACTTGCTTATTTTGAGTTAGTCCCTGAGTTCCATTCCCAGTACTGCCAAAACATTTTTTTAAATGCTTTACAAACACACATGCTTCAAAATTATTAGGTACAGGAGCAGTAGAAAAACTAAAACAAAATGAAGAAACATAGGCTGATAAAACAAGAAGTGGAGATTTTATGTCAAACATTTTGAGAAACAATAGCAAGCATGGTATAACCATTATGTGAAGCGTTTTTGTATGTTTGTTTGTTTGATTGAATCAAGGGACCTTAACCAATGAGGGACATCCCCAGCCCTTTTTATTTTGTATTTTGTTTTCAGACATGATCTCACTATGTTTCTTAGGGCCTTGCTAAGTTGTTGAGGCTGGCTTTGAACTTGCGAACCTCCTGCCTCAGCCTTCTGAGCCATTGGAATTACAGGAGTGTGCCACTGTGCCTGGTTATGTGAAGTTTAAAAAAACAACAACAACAACAACAAAAAAAAAAAAACAATCTTTTGTACCAGTGTTACTTAAAAATCACCTGTCATGAAATTGTCTTTGTTATAAGATTAAGATGCATGAATATTCGTTGATATACATTAATGTGGCAATGATTATTTGGTGAAATATGGCTTATGGAACTAAGACAATGTATGGCATATGAATAAAATTAACAGGAGCAAAGAACTATATTCCAGAAAATTTATAATTCCACATGCATATAGTCTTAAGATTGATTTAAAATCATAGCTAAAAATCATAAAATGCAGATATTGACAATGTTATCCCCTATTAAAGAAATCTTACCAGCAAATTTGTACATTGTGATGTTAAATGACACTGAGTTTCCTATTTAAATATATTTTTATTCTGTGAAATAATATTCAGAGTGAATAAATTAAATACAAGATAAAAATTCTTGAGGAATTTCATAATTTCATCACTTCGAAGTTAGAATAAGCTTTAACTAAGAAGAGTCATAAAATGAAATATTGATAAATGAACCCTAAAGTTCAACAATTCTTGAATGTTCAGACAAAATCGCATATAGACTGATAACTACAGTGCAAAATTCATTTCATGGACTTCATATTAGAATAACACTTACTTGGCAAATGATGAGTATAATAAACTCATTGGTTATTCATTGCACTTCTTAAATGCTCCAATACAATTTGTAATAGTTAATAGGTATTCACAATAACATGACTCCTCTATTTGTTTCCAATTATGTAAAAGTGATGACTGTCGTGCCTCTATTTTGTCCTGTATTTTGCTGGGGAGGCATGCTTTAAGCTTCTCTCAGGTAATAAATACTGTATCATGTTTCTGCTGTAATTGAACTTCTAAATACTTGCTGTTTCTATAACTGTGATTTTCATCATGTAAGATGCTAAATGTTGTCATATTTATCCTTTTATGTCATCCTATATTTCTAGCTATTAAGTAACCATGTTGCCTAAAAGCATTTTTTATAATGATGAAAATAAATTCTTGCTCATTTACTTTTCTTTTTCTAAAAGAGGAAAAAAAGAAAGATAAACAGTGAAATAAAGCTTTTTTTGTTCCTTGTATTTCTCTTTTACAAAAGTGTTCCTGGATTTCTCAATTATTATTGCAGAACTAAATAATGCTTATAAAAGAACACATCCTTTTACACTGCCTCTTGCTAGATCTTCCTCTATAATTGTGTGTCCTGAAAAAATAGAAGCTTTTTATATTTCCTGAGCCACTTTTCACCCTTGCCTCACAAACCCAGTCAACTTGGAAAATATTCCTAGCATTAGGAGCCAAAATTAAATTGGTTTTTTGTAAATCTCTTTTATTTTTCAATGTATTACAGTAATCCTCATTCTTACTCAGCTTGTCTATAGAAGAGCATCTTTTATATTCAAGGGTATACTTTAAATCAATTTTAGCCAGGAACAAGTATGCTCAAGATTACCTATGGCTAGCATACTTTAAAGTTTGGACTAATGAACATTTTTCAAGTTTCAGGACAGAATACAATCCTTGATATTATGACATGTGTTTGAAATTAACATTATTTTGTTAACTAAATTCATGATAGGATTATCAATTCATGTCTACATACATAAAATCCTTTGACAGTCAGTGTTCTGTATTGGATAGATACAGGATTAATTTTGCACTACTGTGTAACAAATTCCCACAAATTTAGCAGTTTGAAACAGCATCTGTTGATTAATTATTTCACAGTTACTATGTGTCAGGAGTCAGAGCACACCTCACTTGAGTCTTTGAATCAGGATCTGATATAGTCACAACTAAGGAGTCAGCCAGGGCTAGGGTCTCACCTGAAACTCAAGGTCTTCTTCCTGGTTCAGTAGTTGGAAGTAGAATTAATTTCCTTGCAGCCATATAATTTATGCCAGCTTGCTCCTTCAAGGCCATCAATGTAGCTTCTCTTCAGCTTTCAGTCTTTCATGAAGGACTTAGCTGATTAGGTCAGGCCCACTCAGTAATATTTCCTTTTGATTACACTAAAGTGGATTTATTATGATTTTTATATTTGCAAAATTCTCTCACATCTTTTAAATACTGTCATGAGAGTGGATTCCATCATATTTCCAGTTTACATCCACACTCAAAAGGAGGAGATTCTGCAAAGTATGCATGCTGGAGGGTGAGAACTAAGGCGAAAATCGTCTAATTTTTCCTACATGTGTATCTGTTTGCCCAGTGATGCTCAAAGTCTCTGTAATAAATTTTCAGAGTTGTACTAATCATATACATATGTAATAAACTTGTGGGAGTAGCCAATTTCAGATATTTGGAAAAAATATTTTGTTATGCATATGTGAACCAAAACAACACTGAATTTTTGCTTACTATATCTACTGTGAAGATATTTTTATTCTAAACTAGAGAGCAATGTAGGGATGAATTATCAAAACATCTGGATTTCTTTTTTCCCATCCTAGGTAGTTATAAACAACCAGATGTTCTCTTCAATTAATTCCTTGTTAATCTTGCCAAACTCAAGCACCTGTATTTCAGAGTTCTTTGTTTTAAAATAAAGGAAAAATACTACAGTTAAGGTATAACTTATGATCACTAACCAACTGAACTATTTCCAATTTAATTTTATCTCCAGTGGGTTGTAGAGAATATACTATTGCAAAAAAAAAAAAAAAAAAAAAAAAAAAAAAAAAAAACAACAAAAAAAAAAAAAAAAAAAAAAAAAAAAAAAAACGAATTAGTAAGAAAAATAATTTTGAAGACAGGGTCAATGAAAGAAATACTCTAGATATATCATGTCATCTGAAGAAATTCAGTTCAATATAATTATAGAACACCTGGTATGCTAAAAATAGCATCGTTTTTTGTGCATTTGTGTCTCAAGGCTAGCAAAGCTTTTTAAGAAACACTATTTTCAATTATATTAAAGTTTCAAAGAAAAAAATAAAAATTATTATATTTATTTATTGAAACAGAAAAATTAAGCTGGGCGTGGTGGCGCACGCCTGTAATCCCAGCACTTTGGGAGGCTGAGGCAGGAGGATCGCGAGTTCAAAGCCAGCCTCAGCAATGGCGAGGCACTTAGCAACTCAGTGAGACCCTGTCTCTAAATAAAATACAAAAAAGGGCTGGGGATGTGACCCAGTGGTCGAGTGCCCCTGAGTTCAATCCCCGGTACCACAAAAAAAAAAAAAAAAAAAAAAAAAAAAAAAATTAAGACAATCCTTATTCTTTATTTTTTAACAACTTTACATAAGTGGAAATTAGGTTAATATCTTTGAGGTTGTGTCTACCCCGGACAGGGGTATCTGACTATCACAAACATATTTTTGATTTTCACATGGCTATTTCTTGATAACTTTAATTCTCAGAATCAGCAGGATTTTGAGGCACCCCAGAAAATCATTTGATAATTTTTTTTTATTCAGGGTAAAACAGACAGAACAATCATTATTCATACTGCAATTTCAAGTGCTGCTTAAACATGTACATATGTTCATCTGTGAATCCAACAGTTCATCTCATCTCCCCCAATTTTTGCTTATTGATTAAAATTTTTCAATGCATGGATTTGTAGTTTGATGTGAGAAATGAAAAACTAATTCTGACCATTTGAAGAAAAATGAATTTCTTAAATTTGGTAAAATAATCCACACAACTACGTGGCTGAAAGAACACAGGCTTTGTTTTCAGTTGAATGATGATTTTATCAGACAGCCTTTAGAAAGTGATTTTTGTTCTCTAGGACTCAGTTTCCCCTTGCATAAACTGTAAGGTGATCAAGCCTACCTCCTGTTTGGTGGGAGCATAATGAAAGTTATGTGCAAAGCCCCAACACAGTATCTGGTACAAAATGTCTTCTCAAGAATGGCCTTCCTTTCTTTCTTGCTGTCTTCTTTCCTTACTTCTTGTCTTAGTTTTACACAGCTTTATTGAGATATAATTTGCACGTCATGAAAGTCATCAATTTAAAGTGTACAATTAAATATTAATATTTTAATACATTCACAAAATTTGGCAATCATCACAATGATTTAATTTTAGAACAATTTTCTCATCCTAGAAGATACCCTGATAAATACCCATTAGGAATTAGATATCATACCCATCTCCCCACAACCAACCTCTACCTTATTTTTAGATGCTATAGAGCTTCCAATATCGAATAATATATGTAAATGGAATTTTTAAAAAAAATATTTATTTATTTGTTTTAGCTGTACACATTTTTACGTGGTGCTGAGGATCCAACCGGGGCCGTGCACGTGCTAGGCGAGCGCTCTACCACTAAGCCACAACGCCAGCCCCTGTAAATGGAATCTTAAATGACATTTCTGTAATTGACTTCTTTCAAACAGAATATTCTCTTTGACATACTTCTATATTGTAACAGGCATCAGAAATTCATTACCATATTTGACCATATATTATTTTGTTGTATGGGCATGCCATTTTTGTTTACTCATTCACCAACTGATGGATCTTTGTACTGTTTTCATATTAATGGCTGTTATGAAAAATTCTGCTATGCCCATTCATGACCAAGCTTTGTGTTAATATTTGTTTTTATTTCTACTGGATATGTAACAAAAAGTGAAATTATTGGCTAATACGGTAATTGTATGTTTATCTTCTGGAACTGTAAAACTGTTTTCTAAACTAGGTGCAAAATTTTGTATTTCAAGCACTGATGAAGGATGATTCCAACTTCTCACATCCTAACTAACAATTGTTATTACAGTTTGGGAATCTATGATTTGAAAACCCCAAATTCAAAATTCTCCAAAATCCAAAACTTCTTTAGTGCACACATTATACTACAAGTGGAAAATTCCAAACCTGGCTTTATGTGACAAGTCTCAATCAAAACACAAATGCACTAAAAAATTACATAAAATAAGCGTATGTGTTTATTCATATAAGGTATGTATAAAATATCAACAAATTCCATGTTTAGACTTGAATTCCATTCCCAAAAATATCTTCTTATATATGTGGAAATATTCCAAAATCTGAGAAAACAATTGAAATCTGAAAAACAACTGTTCCCAAGCATTTTGAATAACAGCTTCTCAACCTTTTCTCTCTCTCTTTTCAGGGACTGAACTCAGAGGCACTCGACAACTGAGCCATATCACCAGCTTTATTTTGTATTTTATTTGGAGACAAGGTCTCACTGAGTTGCTTACCACCTCTCCATTGCTGAGGCTGGCTTTGAACCTGTGATCCTCCTGTCCCAGCCTCTTGATCGGCTGGTATTATAGGCATGTGCCACCATGCCTGGCTACTGTTTTTTATTTTATTTTATTTTATTTTATTTTATTTTATTTTATTTTATTTTATTTTATTTTAATTGTAATTTTACAAGTAGATGTTTTATTAGTCAGTGTTTCATCATTATGACCAAAACACCTGACAAGAATTTAAAGGAAGAAAGTTTACCTTAACTCAAAGGTTTCAGTCCATGGTTAGCAGGCTCCATTTCTCTAGGCCTGAGGAGAGACAGAACATTATGATAGAATGGCCTGATGGAAAAAATCTGATCCATTAATGGCTGCCAAGAAACAGAGAGGTGGAGTCAAGAAGGGGCCAGAGAGGGACAAGATACAGCCCTCAAGGGCACACCTTCAGTGACCTTTCTCTAACCATGCTCCACCTGCTTATAGTTGCCACCTCCTTCTGGTAGTTGATTGAAATTTTTAATCCATCAAATGCATTAACTTCCAGGAAGTATAGTCTTCATGACCCAATCAGTTCTCTAAAGTACTACCCCTGGACTTTTGCTGCATAGGGAATCAAGTCTTCAACACTGAGCTTTTGGGGACAGTCCAAATTCAAACCACAATCAGTTTGGAAGCAGTATCTCATAGTGGTGTTGATTTATATTATTAATTGTTTCTACTTTTATTATCTTAGATGTTTTTTATATATTCTAGATATCAGTCCCTTATCAAAACTATAATTTTCAAAATTTATATTTATTTTACTTTTTTGAAGCATTATTTGTAGGAAAACATTTTTTAATTTTAGAAAATCTACCTTATTTTTTTATTTCATTGTGTCTGTATAGTTATGTATATTCAAAGAGAGCAGTGTAGAAAATGTACAAAAAAAGTAACTTTATAGTGGAGTAATATAATAAATATTACTTCAGTGGGGTGATCAATATCAATATAAACAGTGAGGAGTCATGTTGATAATTTGTATCTTTGTCATGTTATGATGAAAATGACATTTTAATCTTTGTAGTCTTCCTTTCAAAAGTTCATAATACTCCTCTAATCATGAGAAAACATGAGATAAATACCAGTTGTGAGACACTAAAAATACAACTGACTTTTAGTCCCCCAAACTACCAATGTCATCAAACACGCAAAGTCTGGTTCTATAGTCAAGAGGAAAGAGCCTAAAGTAACATGATCTCCAAATATAATATATGTTATGGTTTAGATATGAGGTGTTCCCCAAAAGATCATGTGTGAAATAATGCAAGAAATTTTAAAGGTAAAATGATTGTGTTATAAGAACTTTAACCTAATCAGTGCATTAATCCAGTTGAATGGATTAACTGGCTGGTAACCATAGGCAGGTACGATGTGGATGGAGGAGACAGATAACTGGGGAAAGGACTGTGGGGTATATATTTTGTCCCTGGTGAACTGAGATTGTTCTCTGTATACTTACTGGTGTCATGTTCTAAGCTGCTTTCCTCTAGCGTACTCTTCTACCTTGATGTTATGTCTTACCTTGGTCCCAGAACAATGGAGTTTGCTATCTGTGGACTGAGACATCTGAAACCTTGAGTCACAGGTAAACTTTTCCTCATCTAAATTGTTCTTTTCAGATCTTTTGGTCACATTAGTGAAAAGGCTGACTAAAACAATGTGGCACCTGATGAGGTCCTGGAACCATTAAAATATCGTAGGTTACAATAAGAAAATTTGTAGAAACTATAAGCTTTAATACCAAAGTATCAAAACTGATTCATTAATTATGACAAACATCCTATGCTAATATAATATGCTAATAATAGAGGATGGGGTTTAGGGTGTAGTTCAGTGATAGAGCATGCGTTTAGTATATGTGAAGCCCTGGGTTCCATCTCCAGCATCTCTGCCTCAAAAGGAAGATAGATAATATGAAAAACTGGATTATGATATATGGAGACTGTATTATTTTAATTTTCTGTAAATCTTTAATAATTAAAAAGTAAGGTATTAAAGCAATAAAATATTAATGTGATACTAATTTTGCTTCATATAAATTGTATTCTGTTCATGAAAAATAATAAATTAAAATTTGCTATAGTTAAAATTCCATAAATAAATCAAATACTTTCAAGGATAGTGTACTTACAAAGGAGAAACTATCTAAAATATGAATAATTTGGTTCCCTTGAATTGATAGAACTGTGTGTGAACTACTATGTAAGTGAGTTAACTCCTGATGGTGGCCGTCTTAGAACTCACATTTCTGGGGATTTTAATTCCAAGAAAACAACAAGTTTCTAATGCTGAAGAAACAAGAAAAATTCCTTGTGGTCTCAGACTCCATTAACTTTTATAAATAATTAAATCTATAATTACATTCAAGTGTCAGAATAATGCGTTTGTTTTTGTCTCTTGCCTCTCTGTTGCTGCCCAATATTTATCAAAGAGGGGACAATTGATTATAGAGGTAGATATGTAACTTCTACTAACAATTTAGTTATCACTAAGGAAATTAATGTATTTAAGCAATGACCAAGTTAAAATAAATGAAGTCAGCTTTGAACTCCCAAATTAAATGTGTTCATTTTCTGTCACTCTATAACAAGTTAACACAAACTTAGCAGTATAAAACTACATGCACACAGATTTTTTTCCCAGTTTTCCTGGGTTAGAAACTTGAGTGCAACTTAATAAGATCCTAATGTGGCTTTAATCAAGATGGCAATCAGGGCCATGTGCTTATCTGGGGACCATATTCCTCTGCCAAGCTCACTCAGGCAATTGGAAGAAATCAGTTCCTTGCAGCTATGTGACTGAGATATTTGCTTATTTGCCAGCTCTTGGCTAGGATCTCCTTTAAGCAACTGAAAGAGGCCAACAGTTCCTTGCCATGTATCCACTAATGACATTAAATGTCAAAGTTATTTGCTTTCTTTACCGACAGCAGGAGCCTGTTTCTACTTCCAGTGTCCTTGGAGTCTTGTGTAATCTAATATAGCCAAAAGAGTATCATATGATGTCACTTAACCAGGAATCTATTCTTATCAAGTTCACAGATTTCATTCACAATCAAGAAGAAATTATACAAGAGATGTGCACCAGGGGATGGAGATCCCAAGACTGTTAAAATTTTGTCTACAACAGATGTTAAGAAAGCAAACACTAAGTATTCTTTATGTCCTTTTCTTCTCTACTCATAATGGTTTTATTTTTATCAAACATTATGTTGTGTTTTTTTAGTCCTTAGGAGATCACAAGTGTTAAATTCAGAGCAGATACAAAGAGAATATGTTGTAAGATACCAAATACAACAAAGGAATGAAAGGAAACTATTTTCATGAATCCAAAAGGCTTGCTACTGTGGGACCTCAGTGATGTGGCAGAACAACTTTGGAAGTTACATATTCTCATTATGGAAGGTTGAGGATTTCTATGAAGTACAGACTTGGAAGTGGGCTTCAGTGACATGCTATGACAAGTCATAGGACTATGGGTGTTGTTTGGAAGATCTATGATTTTTAGTTAATATATATGTGCAATTGTGGTAATTGGTGAAGCTCTACCCTCTGGTTTATGCTGAAGCCTACCACATTCAGAAGCCAATCCTGGTGTGCATGCACACCTATGAGATGGGAGCCATTATTTAAATACTATATATATAGGAAGATATTAATACTCACCTGCAGTATTAGGAGAATCCAGAATAAACCATAAATGTGCTAACTACTTTCTCTAGCATATATTTAATAATTATTATTATTGCTAATTATTAAAATTATTAGTGATTAAAATAATTCTTACCTCATGCCACTGAAGGAGATATTATTTCCTTGTTTTAAAGAAGAATCACACTCTAGCACATCCCACCTAGCACTGCTGAGAAGCAAAGCCAAGAATTTTTTGAACTCCAACAGAAAAAAATTTTAAACTTTTCATCAAGAACATTTTTTTCTTTTCTACATTCAATTGTGAGCTGAATGGTTCATGGCACTTAAGCGTATTTTTTTTTTCTTTTTCTCATTTCTAACATATTTTAAAGAAGTTATTTTTCATTGCTCAGTCTTTTAAGAGCTAGAATATTTGATTAGCATACTTCATTTTTATTTTGTATTCTTTTGTTTTCATTTTATTTTATATATATTTCCCCTCATTTATTGGCTTCCCTTGATTCTCGTTCTCTGTTTTCTTATGCCAAAAACCCAACTGTATTACTTTCTCTTTCACTCTTCCTTTAATTTTTTTACATATATTTTCTCTCTTCCTCCCTCATAATCATCACATCCTACATCTCTTCTGTTTTCTATGTGTTCATATTCTGAAACTATAAACCCTTTTTGCAAAATTACTGTTTATACTATGGCATTAACTGATCATATAATTTCTGTTTGTTGTGAAAATTAACACTGTTATCTATCATAGCAGGAACTATTTGGTTTAACTCTGTATATCATTTGCATTAGTTGATGTAATTGTCTGTCTCCTCTTGAACTGTGAGGTACTGGAAAACTTCAGGGACACTATAAGTCCACTGTAAAATCTCTGTTGCCTCAGTTTCATACTGCTAGATGGGTGGACACAAACAACATGGAAAAGTAGAGAACACACACCACCCTAAACAAATCAAAACATGTCAATAACAGAATGCACTGATACCACAGTGGAAAAAATGTAAGACAAGAAGTTTAGAAAGTTCATAGTTAAACTGATTTGGGAGGTAAAGTATGATATAAAGAGCACAATCAGAAATAAAATATAGGAAGTGAAAGATCACTTTAATAAAGAGATAGATATTCTGGAAAAAAATCAAGCAGAAATCCTCAAAATGAAGGAATCAATAAATAAAATAAAAAATTTAATGGAAAGCATCAGCAGCAGACTAGATAATTTGGAAGAGAGTTTCAAGCAATGAAGAAAACTATACATAATGTTGAACATAAAATTGACCATGGAGAAAAGATGATAAAAGACAATGAATAGCACTTCCAAGAAATATGGGATAACATGAAAAGATCAAATGTAAGATTTATCAGGATAGATGAAGGCTCAGAGATACAAATGAAAGGAATGCACAATCTTTTCAATGAAATAATATCAGAAAACTTCACAAACCTTAAGAATGAAATGGAAAATCAAATACAGGAAGTTAATAGGAATCCAGATATACAAATTTAAAGCAGACCCACACCAAGGCACATTATTATGAAAATGCCTAACATACAGAAAGTTAGAATTTTAAAAGCTGCTAGATAAAAACAACAGATCACATGTAGATATACAGGAATCTGAATCTCAGCTAATTTTTGAACCCAGACATTTAAAGCTAGGAGGTCTTGGAATAATGTTTACCAAGCACTCAAATAAAATAAATACCAACTAAGAATACCATACACTGCAAAATTAAGCTGCAGAATTGACAATGAAATAAAAACCTTTCATGATAAACAATAGTTAAAAGCATTCATAACTAGGAATCCTATACTACAAAATATACTCAACAAAATAATTCATGAAGAAGAAATAAAAATTAAAATTGAAAAGCAGCAAATGAGAAACTACATTAGAATAATAGTCAATGAAGGATAAACTAATTCAAATTAAAAACTAGAAATAAACCAAAATGACAGGGAATAAAGCCATTTCTCACTAATAACATTGAATGCAAAATCATCAATCAAAAAGATAAACTGGCACACTGGATTAAAAAACAACACCCAATAATATGTTGTCTCCAAAAGACTTACCTCGTAGACAAATGCATGCACAGATGAAAGTAAAATGATGGGAAAATGCATACAATTCACATGGAATTTATAAACAAACAGGGGTTTCTTTTTTTCTTTCTTTTTTTTTTTTTTTGGTACCGGGGATTGAACTCAGGGGCACTCGACCACTGGGCCACATCCCCAGCCCTTTTTTGTATTTTATTAGAGACAGGGTCTCACTGAGTTGCTAAGTGCCTCGCCATTGCTGAGGCTAGCTTTGAACTCGCGATCCTCCTGCCTCAGCCTCCCAAAGTGCTGGGATTACAGGCATGCGCCACCACGCCCGGCACAAACAGGGGTTTCTATCCTAATATCAGATAAAGTGGACTTCAAGCCAAAGTTAATCAAAGGGACAAAAAAGGGTATTTCCTACTGCTTAAGTAAATCATATCAAAAAGAAATCACAATCATAAATATTTATGTCCCCCAAAATGCAACATGTATGTACATCAAACAAACCATTCTTAACTTTAAGAATCAAACAGACCACAACACAATAATACTGGATAATGTTGACATGCCTTTCTCATCACTGGATAGATCTTCCAAATAAAAAATAATAAAGAAGTTATGGAACTAAAAAATACTATTGATAATTTAGACCTAAATGTCATGTAGAATATTTCATCCATCAATTACTGAATACACTTTCTTCTCAGCAACACAGAATCCTTCTCTAAAATAGAACATATCTTAGGCTACAAAGCAACTCTTAGCATATACAAAAACATAGAGATAATACCTTGCATTCTATCAGATCATAATGAAATGAAATTAGAAATCAATTAAAAAATAAAAAATGAAAGCTACTTTAATGCCTGCGGACTAAATAATGTGCTATTGAATGACCAATGTCTAGCAGAAGAAATAAAAAGTTAAATAAAAAAAAATACTTAAAGAAAAATGAGAGTAGTGACACAGCATATCAAAATTTCTGGGATGCTATTAAGACAGTAGTAAGAGGAAATGAGCTCATTCATTAAAAGAATAGAAATTCACCAATTAAATAACCTAATATTGAATCTCAAGGCCTAGAATAAAAGAATAAGTGAACATCAAAGGTAATAGAAAACAGGAAATAATTAAAATCAAAGCTTAAATCAATTGAATTAATAATCACAAACTATTTTGAAAATTTATACTCCAATAAAATAGAAAACCTTAAAGATAATGACATATTTGGAGAAATATGACCTGCCCAAATCAAATCATGATGTCATAGAAAATTTAAGCAGAACAACTTTCAGCAATGACATTGAAGATGAAATCAAAAGCCTACCAGCAAACAAAAGCCAAGTACTAGATGGACTCTCAGCTGAGTTCTACTAGACTTTCAAAGAAGAACTAACACCAATCCTGAAATTATTCCATGAAACAGAAAAAAAGGAAACCCTTTCAAATTCAATATATGAAGGTAGTTTCACCCTCATATCCAAACTAGACAAAGAAAGATCAAGGAAAAAAATCTTTAGACCATATCTCTGATAAACATAGATGTAAAAATTACTCAGGAAATACTCACAAATCACATACAAAGATGTGATTTAAAAGATGTTGCACCATGATCAAGTGGAGTTTATCCTTGGGATGCAAGTTTAGTTCAACATATGTAAATCAATAAACATGACTCATTACATCAATAGACTTAAAGACAAGAATAACTCAATTATCTCAAAAGATGCAGAAAATGCATTTGACAAAATACAACATCCATTCATCTTCAAAACAGTAGAAAAACTATGGATAGTAGAAACATACCTCAACATTGTAAAAGCTATTTATGCTAAACCCCAGGCCAACATTATTCTAAACAGAGAAAAAGTGAAAGCATTTTCCTTTAAAAACTGAAACAAGACAGAGATACCTTCTTTCACCATTTCTAGTCAGCACGGTTCTTGAAACTCTAGCCAGAGAAATTGAGAGAGAAAAAAAGAAAAAGAAATTAAAGGGATGTGAACAAGAAAAGAAGAGTACAAAGTATTCCTATTCAAAAATGACATGGTCATATATTTAGAAGACCCATAAAACTCCACCAGAAAACTTCTAGAGCTCATAAGAACATTTAGCAAAGTAGTAGGATATAAAATTAGCATTTACTAAACCATTGATTCCCCATAAACCAATGATGAATCAGCTGAAATAGAAATTAGGAAAACTGTCCCATTAATAATAGACTCAAAAAAAAAAAAAAAATCCTTGGAAGCCAGGTGTGGTGGCGCACGCCTGTAATCCCAGCCCTTGGGAGGCTGAGGCAGGAGGATCGCAAGTTCAAAGCCAGCCTCAGCAATGGCAAGGCACTTAGCAACTCAGTGAGACCCTGTCTCTAATAAAATACAAAAAAGGGCTGGGGATGTGGCCCAGTGATTGAGTGCCCCTGAGTTTGATCCCCAGTACAAAAAAAAAAAAAAAAAAAGAGAAAAATCCTTGGAAATAAATATAATAAAATAGGTGAAAGACCACTACAAAGAAAACTGCAGAATATTAAGGAAAGAGATTGAAGAAAACACTAGAACATGGAAAGATCTCCCATCTCCTTTGATAGGCAGAGAATTAATATTATCAAAATGGCCATACTATCAAAAGTGCTATACAGATTTAATGTAATTTTGATTAAAATCCCAATGACATTCTTCATAAAAATAGAAAAGGCAATCATGAAATTGATTTGGAAAAGCAATCAGCCCAGAATAGATAAAGCAATTCTAATTGTAAAAAGTGAAGCAGGAGGTATCACAATATCAGACCTTAAATTATACAACAGAGATATAGTAAGAAAAACAACATGATATTGGCACCAAAGAGCCATTAAAACAATGGAACAGAATAGAAAACACAGAAAAAAACCCACATAAATAAAGTTTTCTCTTACTAGACAAAGGTGACATAAACATACATTGGATAAAAGATAGCCTCTTCAACAAATGGTGCTGGGAAAACTGAAAATCCATACATAAAATTGAACCTCTATATCTCATCCTGAAAAAAATTCAACTCAAAGTAGATCAAAGACCTAGGCATTAGACCAGAGACCCTGTGCATATTAGAAGAAAATATAGGCCCACCTTTCCATCATGTCATCTTAGGAACCAACTTCCTTAACAAAACTCCTAAAATGCAAGAAGTAGAATCAGGAATTAATAAATGGGATGATTTAAAACAAAAAGCTTCTTCAGAAAGAAAACAATCAAGAAGAAAACAATCCAGAGCATGAAGAGAGAGGCTACAAAAGAGGAGAAAATCTTTGCCACCTACACCTCAGATAGAGCATTAATCTCCAGGATATACAAGGAACTCAAAAATCTTAACACCCATAACAAAATAATCCAATAATTAAATGGGCAAAGGAACTGAGCAGGCACTTCACTGAAGAAGAAATATGAATGGTCAAAAAATATATGAAAAAATGTTCATCACTAGCAATTAGAGAAATGCAAATTAAAACTACATTGAGATTTCATCTCACTCCAGTTAGAATGGGAGCAATCAAGAATACAAGCAACAATAAATGTTGGTGAGAATGTGGGGAAAAATGTACATTCATACTTTACTGGTTAACTACAAATTAGTGCATACACACTGCCAAACAATATGGAGATTCTGCACAAAAGTAGGAACAGAAACATCATTTGGCCCAGTTATACCACTCCTCAGTATATATATCCAGAAGAGTCAAAATTAGGATACTACAGTACCACAGCCATAGCAGCTCAACTCACAACAGTTAAGCTATAGAACCAATTTGGGCACCCTTCAACAGAAGAACAGATAAAGAAAATGCATTATATATACGTGATGCAATATTACTTAGCCATAAGAAAGAATGACTTTATAACTTTTGCTAGTAAATGGATGGATCTGGAGATGATCATGCTGAGTCATATAAGCCAATCTCCAAAAAAACAAAGGTCCAATGTTCTTTCTGATATATGAATGCTAACAAGCAAAAAGTGGGGAAGTAGGGGAAGAATAGAAGTTCTTTGTAAAAGACAAAGGGGAGTAAAGGGCAGGCAGGGGGTACAGGAATAGGAAAGACAGTGAAATTAATTGGACATAAAGTTTCCTCTGTTCATATATGAATACATCACGTACAACCACAAGAATCAGATCCTAATTAGAATAAGATACACTCCATGTATGTGAAAATACACTCTACTGTCATTTATATCTAAAAACAATAAATAAAAAAATAAAAATTACTATATTAATATTTATAAATTACCATCCTAATTATATACCCAATTCTTCTTACAAATATTCAGCAATTTCTTATTTTATAAAACAATATTCAAAGTTCTTAAAATCTGACATTCATTTGTTCTGTATTTAAGTATTTGTTTTATGTGTTCTGTACCAAATCTTGGAGTTCCCTGAGCAATTCAATGCTTTATTTTATGCTGAATCCTCTGGTAGATATAGTCTTGATCTTTTGTATTAAATTAACCACATCATTTAAGTACCATGAAAACAGCAAACAAAGAAAAAAAACTGAATCAGGGAATGATAGGTGGTGTAGAAGGGGGGAAAGTGCTGGGAAGTGATATTGGCAAAATTATATTGTTATACTGTGTGCATATGTAAATATGTAATAACAAATCCCATCATTATGTACAACTATAATGAATGAATAAAATATGAGGAAAATAAAACTGAAATCTTTCCATTAGGACCTCCCAAAATACATCCACTCCTGACATTTTTCTCTATTCAGGTAAATTAATGCATACAAATCTATGAAATAATTTTCATTAATATTTCAGATTAGCCACTTATTTGCTAAACTGTCACATGTAAGCAAATAAAATATCAATCTGCATCAAATTAACATCAAGTGATAGGTTTTCCTATTCATATTTTAGATATGAAGTTATAGTCTCAGGGAATTTACTTGACTTGTTGAAGCTCACCCAACTAGTCACCAGAGAAGCCCTACTTCCAAAATAACCCCTTTCTTCCCTAAAATATAAGCACTTTTTCGTTGGGATGGAGTGTCAAAATCGGGATACTTTCTCATTGGGATGGAGTGTTAGATAAATGCCACATCCGTGCAAAAAAGTGCAATCGTCATCTCCTTATCTAATCACAGAGGGGCAGGGAGGCTGGGAACAGCAGGAGAAATCTGATGATAACTAACTCTGAAGCTGACACATTGTTCTTTTGACTTCCTTAGTTAAGTGTTTCTGGTTTTGTAATTGAGCTGTAAAGCCACACGTGTTCATTCTTGAGGTGACACAATCTAATTTTCACTTTCTGCTAAAGCCATAGTTTAAAAAAAAAGTGCTTTTTAATCTTAGTACTTTTTATTAACTTGTTTTTGAATTGTACAAATCTATGGATAGAGTCAAATGTATATAGGGTGTTATGATTAAATTAGCTAGTTAATATTACCCTCTCCCTAAACTTTAAAAAATTTTTTTTTGGATTAATAGCTCTACTCTCAAATTCCTGCAATAAAAGAAGATGATAATAGATTTAGGATTTTTTGCAAAACAATGTAAAATATTAATGGCTAATGTAAGAAAAACTATTATCAAATATAACACAAACAGTGGTCTTACATATCAAATTTCTCCAAATGTCTAATATTTATTAAGAGAGACTCTTGAGAGAATTTGTATAACAAAGATTGCAACTGGAAGATAGCATGAGATTCAAAATATGCATTTTAAAATTACAGTATTTGTATCTATTACAATCAAATAATGCTTCCATGCATGCTTTCTGGAATAATAACACATAATCAGTTGAAAAATGACCTATCTTGAGTATTTGTTTTAATGTGCAGAGAGAAAAACAAAACAAAACAAAATAAAAAAAAAAAAAAAACAGCATTTTGTTTCTTTTAGTTCTCTTACTGAGTATTTACAAGCATGGTCTTTGTCTCAGAATTGAACTCCAACCCCAGGTCCATCACTGAGCTGTTATGTATGGCACCTTGAGCATTTTTCTTTACCTTTTAGAGCTCTAATTACATTATCTGTAAAATATGAATATGAATAAAAATAGTTTTGTGGCAAAAATTTATAAAATAAAGTGCATGTAAATTCCACAGTATAAATACTACAAGTCTTTTAGTTGATTTATTAACTTTTTATATGATTTCATAAAGTGCAGAAGGAAAAGTAAGGAAAGGAACAATGAGGAAGAGATCCATCCTAAATATGAGTCTAAAACACAAATAAATAAACCAGCTCCGTGGCGCATGCCTACAATCCCAGAAATTTGGGAGGTTTAGGCAGGAGGATTGCAAGTTAAAGGCCAGCCTGAGCAACTTAACAAGGCCCAGTCTCAAAATTAAAAAAAAATAAAAAAAAAAAATGAGTGGGGATTTAGCATAGCGACCTTGGATTTAATCTTGAATTCTAAAATAATAATAATAATAGGCAACAAAACAAACAAACCAAAACGTATAAACATTGGTACCAACTTTTTTATATACTCAGAGCACTGGAAAACATTTAATCTTCTTTATATGATATACCATATTCAAAATGAATTTACAGGTATATCCAGGAAACACTCATGTGGAAGTTCCCAGTACCTAATGCTTAATCAAAATTATTTGACTATTCAGATCCTGTCTCCCTAGAGAGCTTTGTTTCTGTTTTTTTCACAGTTGAAGGCCTTTAAATTTATCTTCTCAAGGCTTCGGGAATGAGGTGATTTGATTACTTCAGTTTAATGGAGCTGAAACAACCAAGTAAGTTAAGAGGGTTAATTAATTTGTTTGGAATACAAGTTTTATTTTTGATTTGAGTATAAGGGAAATAAGAAGCAAAAGCAAAACTGCTTGATCAGCATGGGGCACTTTTAAGAGCACTAACTAATTAGCTTATAAACTGGTTACGGCTTTGTTAGTTTGTAGAGGTCTCTAAACCCAGTTGTATAGTAATGAGCCTTAATTGTATGCCTAAAACCATAATTTGTAGTCAGTGACTGACTGGAAACATGTTGTCAAATGTGTAAACATTCCCATCTCTTATTACATGAGATTCATCCATTTACTTCTTGGATACACACACACACACACACACACACACACACACACACACACATATATATATGTGTATATATATATATATATATATATTTATATATTTTTTTTTTTTTTTTTTTTTTTTTTTTTTTTTGTACCAGGGATTGAACTCAGGGGCACTCAACCCTCAACCACTGGGCCACATCCCCAGCCCTTTTTTGTATTTTATTGGAGACAGGGTCTCACTGAGTTGCTAAGTGCCTCGCCATTGGGATTTATATTTTGTATCATATAGATTTAAATTTTTTTCCCTCAGATTTTTAAGTCTCCTTATATAAAATTCCAAAGATTCCTCATCTCAGTGAGTTGGACATTTAAAATAGACTTGCAGTGGAAAATAAGAAAACCAAACAAAATTTATTTCTTGTATATTTAAGAAGCCCATTAAAATATTTTAGTTTTGTACAGTATCTTAATGTTTTAAGTCTTTTCTATGATAAGATATGAAAGTTGGAAGAGACTCATTATCCCACTGATATATCTAAGCACTTAAAATACCACAAGCAGCCTTTAAGCTATCTTGACATCTTTCAGTATGAAGTTCACAATGCCACCTGTGACTTATTCTTGACAAAAAATTTATTTAAACAGAATCTAAACAATCTTTCATATCTAACATCAAGTTAACCTTAATGACAAAGGAATAAGAAATATGGAAAATCGGTCAGTGAATTCAGGGGGTGGGGCAATTTGCAAGACAATTGATTGTTCTCTTCAGTAAATTGGTGTCATGGGAAAAATCAGTTGCTGTTTATATCAGAGGAAATTTTAATAAAAATAGTCAAATGTAATTTGTCAGTTACTGGTCTGCAAAAACTAACTGAAAAATATATTTCAGGAATGTCAGGAGAAATAAGAAAATACACTAGGAGTTAGAGAACATTGACTCCCCCCCCCACACACACACACGCTTTTTTTTAAATGTGGCATGGTATTCTGATTAGATTTTTATAGGTGAATTCCTTTTCATTTTAAAATTTACACTGAAGTATTATGAGTTACATAACAAAATATTAGAGAAAATTAGATGAAATAGATATAAAACACAGGGACAATTGTTAGATCTTGATGGGAATTCAGGGTCCACTTTTCCTTCTATATGTTATACTAATAAAAGTTATAATAATAAAACTTATAATAATGAAAGTTTATACAAAGGTTGAGTCTACTTAATGATGAATTAAATTTAAAAAAAAGTCTTCAACTATTCAGCCTCCAACTGCTCATTAACTATCTACCATCCATATGCTAGGTTCCATGGAAATCCTGTAAGGAGATGATCTGATTCAGTCCCTCCTTTCAAGGAACATGCAGTATAAAGGAATGAGAGACAATGACTAAGTCATTAAAAGGGATGAGAATAAAATGTGAGATGCTAAAATGTTTGTAGCTATTGAACCTAGTTAAGTCAGAGACAAAATGAAAAACTCCAAGAATTACCTATTAAAAGGGATCTCAAGGGCAGATAAAGAAGAAGCAGAGAGTGGCAGATAGCCTTACAACTTCTATAAAAGTCTGCTTGAAAAAACAGCTAGCATGATTCATTAAAGCAAACAAGAACAAGGGTAGTTATTTTGGTAAAAAACAAAGATGACATGGGATAGAGAAAAATAAGATGGGAACATTTGAAAGGAACTGAAATTCCTGTAAGTTAGCATAAGGATTTTGGTTTTTATTCTGCAGAAAGTAGGAAGATGATGAAGGAGATTAGATAGAATTAAACGATTAACAGTATTAAAGGCCTCACTTGCTGAAATAAAAAGAATGGAAAAAGGATTGTCAGATGTGACTTTGAGAAAAGAGTATCAGGAGGACAAGGTATGTCTCAGGATAAGGTATGGTGGTGTTCCAGGAGGTAGAGAGAAAAATTAGCACTGGGGATCATGGCCTTGGGTGCTCAAACTTGAAGTGCTTGCTTTAAAGTATTCTAAGCATCTTTCTGGTCAGCATGGCAATAAGATTCAGGCAGGATATCTTGAGCTCAGATCATGACCTACTTGGGACCTGGGACCTGATTTCTCCTTTGAGCTGCCCTCCCATCTTTCATCCTCCACCTGCATGGGGTTCACTACATTTTGGGAAAAGTCTTAGAAATGTCCCTGTGACATTGTCCAGGGATCCAGTTATTAGGCCTATTTCTGGATTTCTGAATGGCAATCTTCTGAGCAGATTATTATCACCCTATGTCATTTCCTTTCAGGATTATATGAAATTAGACCTCTGAATGGTATTGACACATACTGGGTGCACAGGAATGATCTGAGATAGTAACAGTCCCCTGCTAACCTTTAAGATTATTTAGTGTATGTGAAACAATTCTTCAGCTTATATTCATTTTACTTTCTAGCCCAATGTGGCCTTGGCTCTATAGCAGAGTCTCTTAACCTCAGTACTATTGATATTTCAAGCTGTATAATATCTGTTGTAAAGGGTGTCTATGAATTATAGATTTTGAAACATGCCT